>JAPQWS010000159.1:1430000-2860000 GCA_028651295.1 Catharanthus roseus
CTTGCATATAACTTTTAAAATTATTCATACATACCTTCTTACAAAATTCAAAATGAAAAATTTTAAAAAAATTGTAAAGAAAATAAAATGAAAAATAATTTTTTTCACCCTGAAAATTCTCAGGATTAGCTTTATTAACCCTATGCAGCAGAAGATACCGCTTTGGTACACTGCATCTTAGTTTAGTTGAAAAGTGATTCTTTTTACTATTAAGAACCACCCCCTTATGGCTAACTACCTCTCTTCATGTGCCTTTCCTCAAAAGAAGAAAAAATAGTTCCGCCCACGGGGAGTGTGATTCAGTTAATTTTGAGGCTGTAGAGTTGGTATCAAGGATCAAAATTTAAATTTTGGTAGCGGTAGTGTGAGAATTTCAACTTCTCCAATGTAGGAGGTGTTCTTGACCTCCCGTCTGCAGGATGCTGAGTCACCATGATTTACATTCTCCACTTGGATGTCAGGTAATCTGATGAAGGCATTGTCAGCGAGAGATTTTGTGTTTTTTTACCAAGAAAAAAACGTTCCTATTTATAGAAGTGCATAAGAGAGAACTATTCTAATTAGTAATGTCATGTTCTATTAACCCCACCCCAAAAAAAAAAAAAAAAAAAAAGAATGTCATTGTTGGGCTGTTGGAAATGCTTTTGGGCCTTAAGAGTAGTAGTGAATGATACACTTTTGGATTAAAGGTCCAATTAGTAATATCTTCTTTTTCTGAAAGGCCCAAATATATAATACCCCAACAACAAGAGAATGCCGCCAAATCCAAAAGAAATCAAATTACCGAAAATGTCATCTTCTCCACCATCGGAGCTCTCTCCAGCCGGACTAAACCCCTATCAAAACCCTAGAAATTGGCGTTTCACTTGGGAAGCTCAATCTCACATCCCAACCGTCAAACTATATCTTTTCAATCCAATAATCAGACCTGCAACTCAATGTTCGGACTTGAAAGTGAAATTGATAATCGAACAATCTTCGCTTCTGGTGAGCTTCACTAATGACGAAGCGGAAACTTCACTGCGTGTTCCACTCCCTAACATTTTGATAGACAATGATTCACCTGTTCATTTCAAAGCTCATGATGATCATATTGAAGTTAAACTCCTTCTGCTTCTTCCTGTTGATCATCCAATTGTAACGGAATTTGGTTCGACTTCAGATGATTTTCGACCGCTTTCAGCTGATTCCGGTACTTAGTTCACCTCAAAATTGTTAATTTTATTTCTTTTTCGAGTTCTTAACAATGTAGGTTTTGGATGAAGCTGTGATCATTGGCGAACAGTTGTTGTTAGTATGGTTTAGACTTACATTACTGCGTGCTTTGTCTTCCGATCTTTATTTTTTGTTTCGTGATTGTGCATATTGCTTATTTTTTCTAGAATGTCAATTTCTTTGAGATATTCATATATGTTCATATATCGCCTGAGTACTTCTCCTTTTCTGCTTGTGCTTTTCATATTATTATATTTTCTAAATTCAGAGATATACTAGTGATTATGATTATTGGCTATAGATCAAAAGAAATTATCCGCGTTGGAGGAAGTGTACTTTTACTGCAGAAGTTGCTCAACTAAGTTGACAAGGCCTCTCAGGTAGACTTTTCTGCCTTAAAAGGAGCCAAATCCTTTTGCCCTTCTCTGAAATACTACATTTTTTTGCCTAAGACTTGCACTTCTTCACTTCAGTTTTCTCCTTCTCCTTCCCATTCCCAAAGTGAAAGGCAACAGCATGTTTCAGATGTGCTTTGCTCTGGCCATGGGATGGATTACCTGCCTTTCCTCTGGATTTCGCATGTATATCAGAATCATGATGGACAAGAATAACACATGAATCCCTATTTATTATTTGTTGGGAATTTATTCTATGTGCGTTCTCTAATTGTAACAAACTTCTTATGGTAGAATTAATTCTATATTGTTCTCTAAAATTACTAACGTGACAGATCCTTTAAGGAACTGCCATCAGTTAATTGGCAAGATGTGGCTGACAATTGGTTTGGGTCTTGTTGCTGCTCATTTGGAGGTGTTGGTGAGAAGCTGGTCACCAGTTATGCCAAGTCATATACATGTGTACCAGGTGTTTGTCTCTTAGAAAACACAGCTGTTCTCATATGTAAGGACGACCTTATTGGGTGTGAATCTCTTAACTGGAATCACAGGCATAATGACTTTACACAGAATTTAGCTTCTGTTAATGTTCTGACCCAAAACACCCCAGTAAATAGAATTGAACAAGGAAAAACAGTCTGCTTAAAAAGTGGCAGTGCTGGAGAGCAGGGTGTTAACGGAAAAGAATCACACATTTGTTCTGAGGATGACGACCTAAACAAGAAATTAGAACATGATGCTGTTGACAAAATCAGTGATAGATTATCTGGTGTATCTTTACAATTACAGGATGCAGAAAAGCAGGTATCATTGGTTACATGCTCTACAAACGGAGAAGCTAAGTTTGGAAACTGTGATACTGGTTGTTGCAGACCATCAGCAGGTTCATCAAATGAGCAAAAACCTGGAATGGATATTGAACTCCTAGCACATCAGAAAATATTGCTTGATGGATTTATTTGGAATGGTTTCATGGCAAGAACATCTAATCTTTCAAAAGATGTTCAGTGGGTTGAATTCTTGTGTCCTCATTGTTCTTGTCTTTTAGGAGCATATCCATGTTTTCATGATAATTCTATGTTAGACGGTGGAGTCCGGTTGTTCAAATGCCAAATTTCAACATGTTTGCCTGGTTTTGACTCGAACAATTGTTTCAGGTAAGAAACTTAATTTCCAGACACCATGTATGTTTAATCTGTAACCTTCTTTTAAGTTCAATAGAAAGGCGAGTGTAATGTAAGCTAGCAGACATATGGCCACCAATGAACCAAAGGGACCTCACATTCCCAAAAAATTTCAATATCTTTTGTTCCGAAATACAGAAAGAGTAGAGAAGTGAGTGCTCATGTGTTTTCTAATATTTATAGTGACTCATTACGGTTTAGAATTCTGAGTTTGTTTTGCTGTCATTGGAAAAGTATCAACCAGCTCTCTTCTATTTGAGTTGGTTGGGAAATTGCTTCTTACACTTCTTGATTTTGTGCTTATCATGGATGAATCATGCCTAAGTAGACATCAGATAATGGCCTTTTCTGAATCTTCCAGTGAACTACTGGATTCAAGAAGTCTTACAAGTACAATCATGTTAAAAAATTTATTCTGTTTCTTTTACCTTTCTCGTCTGGAGTCTTACTAGTTTCGTTAGGCTACTGGGCATTTGAAAATGTGAAGTAATTTTGTTTCCAACAGACGTTACAGCTGGGAGAGGATGTTCTCAATCCAATTACTAGAAAGCGCAAAAGAGGAATTGTCATTCAGGACTGTTGTCAGAGATGTGCAGACCAACCAACCAATGCTGCAACTAGTTCTTTTAAACCCTGATTCTTGGTGCTATACTGGGTGCTGTTTGTGCACCTCCGAAACAGCTGCAAGAACTCATATGTATCCCACCGTCAAGATACTGTTTTCTGCATGTAGCAAAGACAAGGAAGTGGATTCTAGGTCAGCACTCACTGGATTTTCTCTGTTTTTCGTATACATTTTCAATCACACTGCAGAGAGCAGAGTATGGGAATATCTGGGTACTGCTGATCCTTGGAGTAATATTCAGGAGTCTGTCATGATATTAGTCCGATTAGCTTCTATCTTGGGAGTGCAATGCATCTAAATGCAGCAACGTTTAGGAATATCTTGAAACTTGTCTAGTATATTTCCTTGCTTTGTTTGTTACATAGGACATCATTTTTAGGCAGCTTATCACACACTGACTGCTTACTTTGCACAAATGATCTAAGAAATAGATACATGTAGTAAAAGAATTAATGCTATTACATAATGTGTAACATGCATTACATAACATATCTCCCTACATATGTATCTAAACTAGGAAGAAATGATAAAGGTAATGGTTTCAATTGCTTCTGCAAAATCAATCCTGTGAAACTGATTTCTAGAATTTCTTCGAGGAAGTTAGTCAAGATTTTAGTATCTTACTATATCATCAGGGTTTAAATCTTGCTCTTTGATATCATGATCTTGGCAGTGATTGTCAAGATGGCTATTGATATCAAGACTCAGGCCATAGACCTCTCCTAGAACTATATTTTGGTTGTTTTTGTTCTATACTTTCTTTTATCATAGTTTAGAGTATGTCTATGCGCATAGAAGTTCCTTTAGAAGCTGCATTATATTCTAGTTTCAAGTATGTTGTTGGACCAAAAGCCTAAGAACAACATTTCTTCCCTCTTTTCCTCTTGAGCACTGAAACAACACCAAATGAACTGGCCTCTGTAGATGTAGTCCCATTTCTGGTCATGTTTGCAAAGGTGAAAAGAAGTCTAAGTCACGACAATAACTTGGACTCTATCAATTAATCTCTCTTTTTGGACTTACTTTTTTCAGTAATTTGATTTGTTATTAGTGACTGCATTCTCTCATTATGTCAAATGATGTGCTTTTCCATTTCCAGTTTTTATCTGTCATTTATTTGTTCAAGGTGAATTTGTGCAGGAAGTTGGAAGAACAGATTTCCAAGAATGAAGTTGAAGAACTATACATGTTACCATCCCTAATAAAAGAATTAATCAGTTTGTTGGAGTCTGCAAATAGCATGTATGCGCTACAAACCTCCCTGCAGGGTCTGCTCCTATCATCCTTGAAGAGATAGATTGAAGAACCTTCTCCCAGAGAAACATTTTATCGTCTCTGCTTCTACATTATTCTACAGATGAAAAAGGTGATTTTCCACAATTAATGTCTTATATTGTTTTAAACTAATTTTCTATAGTTTAATACTAAAGCAAGAGAATAGATAATCGAATTTCATCTTCTCCTTGATGCAGATTTCCTGTATACTTTCCCGATAGCAGGATTCTCAAACCATGTTTGTTAAACTTACACGTGAAGTAGTTGGTTTTATTTTCATGGTGAAAAAAGGTTAATGGACTTAAGGTATTTGATTTTAGAATGTTGGGGGAACAACTTGTTAATGGATTCTTTTGAGTCAAAAGCTTCTTGAGAACAACTTTTGAGCTTTTTAATAAGTCAAATATATCTGCAGATGGATTTTGTTTCCCCCTTTTATGAGAGGTCAAAAGCCAAGAGCATAAAAATGGAGAATATCACAGAACACAGATGGGATGGAGATAAAGAGGTTGGTCCCCTGAGGTTGCACTATCGATCATGTATGAATTATAATCTATGTATATAAAAAAATAGTAAACCTTGCACCTTTTTTCCTTTATTCTAAACCTTGAATCCATTTTATTTGACTTGCCAAAAACGGATAATGATAATTCCAAGTACATTTCTACCTCAAGTTTTTTCATAACTTTTATCAATAGCTTTGAAATTAGAAATGCTATATGGTATACTAGTAATTGTGTAGAGGTCTCACATTCTTTATCTTAATATATCATCATGATGATTTAATCTCTTGAATTCAAGTCTTTCATTCTTATGATAAATACATTAATTCATGTGTAATTACTACAGTTTTTAGATGAACACTCGAACAATTGAAAAAAATTACCCAAAACATGCATTCTTATGTTCATTTCATGGGCAATATTAGTAGATTTTTTATTGGATACTTTTTAAGTTTTAAGAGGTATTATGCATTTAGAGATACACGATCTTGAACGTTTTACAGTGTTATAAGAAAATTCAAAGCTTTTCAAAATGTGATTTGTTATTGTGGCAAGTCAGGGAGTTAATATGTGTAGAATTAATTTTACATAGTAGAAGGTGGTTATTCCAAATGGAGGAGTAGTTAGAATTTGATGAAGAGATTTTGTTGCACTTGCATGGGCCTGGTGGTGGACTGAATCCTTCAAATGCGCATTAGTTGTGCATGGGAACATATTCCTTCCCTTCATGGCCAGCTAGCCATATCTAATTAGCTAGGCCGTGTCGTGTGCATGGAGGAGGAGGATACAAATACAAGAGAAGAAGAGGAGTGCAAAATTGACCCCATGCCATGCATGATCGATCATGTTTCGTTAATGATAAATCAGAATCTAATCACAGTCCATACATTATTCTTCAAATTTTAGCTATAAATAGTCGAGATTTATAACGATTTCAGAACAGAGGCAGCAAGAAGAGAGAGAGAGAGAGGAAGAAAGGAAGAAGAGAGGCCTTACATGAAGGTAAAATCCTCGTTTGGTAGCCAAGGATGACTTGCCTGCATTCACCACCAGAGACAGACAGATAGATAGATCAATGAATGGTGATGATGTCCAGGCAGTCTCCTTGTGCTAGCCTAACAGGCTTTTCTCTCTCATGCTAGGCTACCATCTCTTCTTCACACTACCGACACTCACAGCCCCTCCTATTATTATCTTCCATTAAAAGAATATATTATAGATCTTTTTAGAAATACTTACGACTTATTTTTCTTCACACTCATTAGCCACTGTCATTCTAGAGTCAAAGCTTTGTAGAGTTAGTATTAACACTAAAAGTTCGAATCTTGATAGTAATAAGATAGAAATTTTAATATTTTCAATATAAGGAGGGTTCTTTCTATTCTAACAAGTTTAAGATTATTGAATTATCAGATAGTTTTCACAGTTTAGTATCAAAATATAAGGTATTTTACTTTACACAAGTTTGTTATTGGTCCATGCTGCCATTATTATCTTTGAATTTAATTTATTCTGATGAGAAATTTCTGGAAGAGTTAGTCCTTAACTGCTATTCAAAAGGAGTCTCTCTATTATATAAAGCAATGATATATTTTGTGGGGTGTCGTTAGCGGAAGGGTGGGTTACACTTGGATGGATGATTTTTCAAGGAGCAGCAAGCAGAGAAACTGAAACGCACACTTGGATGGTCATTATTTTGGGGGCGACCGGCCGGTAAGTACAAACTCGTTTTACACACCATTTTGATATTATGGTTTTATTATATCATGACAAAGCAGATAGATATTTTTCCAACTCTACCGACGACAACATCTCCTCCTAAACTTATCCGTTTTCTTAGTTAAACATCACAAAACTACTCTACTATACTTTTAGGCTTAATTACAGTTTTCTCCTTGAAATTTGTATAAATTACGCTTTCGTCCTTCTATTTTGTATAAATTATAAATACGTCTTTATAATTTATATTTTCATGACTTATTAGTTCCCATTACTAATTTTAATGAAAAATTTTTATCAAAAAATAATAATTATACGATAAAAATTTTAAAATATCTCTAAAATATTATTTTGCAAGTTTACCTTTTTGTTTGTTATTATATATTAGGATAATAATATTTTTCATTACAGAGATTAAACTAATACATTTTTTTAATAAGGATATTATTATTTTAATATATGATAAGAATAAATAAGTAAACTTGTAAAAATGATATTTTAAGAATATTTTAAACTTTTTAACACATAATTATTATTTTAATAAAATTTTTATCGAAATTAATAATAGGGATTAATAAGTTATGAAAATATAAAGGATAAAAATGTATTTATAATTTATATAAAATATAAATATGAAATTATAGTTTGGACAAACTTCAAGGGGAAAATATAATTAATCCTAATTTTATATGTAATTTAAGAGTATTTTTCAAGAAAATGGCAATGAGACAATGTGAAGAAAACGGGATAAAAGATTAAAGCAAAACGATTCATAATCGTAACATCATTAGTTTGTGCTCAAATTTTTTATATCACTTTTTGTATTACTTTCTATATTAGTTTTTAATTTGAGATATTTTATTAATAAAACATAATAAATAAAAAATAATAAATAAAAGATAAAATTTAAAAGAAAAATATATTATAAAAAAGTGTACAGTAATACGAAAAATTTAGTGTCTATTAATTCAGTATAATAAATACATTTTTATTATATAATTTTAATTAAATTTATATTATATTTTGATATTTTTAAAAATTAAAAAATATATAAGAGAAATAACAAAATAAACAAATAACATTCTTTTGTATATATGACCAGTATAGACATACGAGGCAAATATATACACCAAGAATGAGATATTGAGAAGAATAATAAAGAAAAAAGTGATAAAATAATTTAAATTTTGAAATTCTTACTTAACATTTAGGTAAAGAAAAAGAGTCCAATAATCAAACTATCAAAAGATATTTATTGACACAGAAATTTTTATATTTATCTTTATATGTAAAATTTTTGGATTTTATCTTTTTCTCGTTGAGTCTTCTTTATTATAGAATAAAATAAAATAAAATTATGAAAATACACTTGTAACGAAAGGAATACCTTTAAACTAAATGGATAAAATTAATGATTCATACTGTTACGTGGACTGTATTAAGTCATATTACAGAAATCGTGCAACATATTCTTTATAATCTCTATTATTTTATTCTTATTTTTAAATAATAAAATATAATATAATTTAATACAAGTCACGTGATATATGAGTAAATATATAGTACAAAATCAAAAGTATGAACACGTATTAAGTTCATCAAATATAGATAACAAGATCTTTCGGCCATCCTAGGACATCATCAAACTTTGCATTTGTAGCAGCTGTAGTTATCCGTTGGGATTAATGAATATGATGATCATCATACAATTACATTGCCACGTTAAACTTCATTCCTTAACATGTTAAGATAGGGGAACAAGAGATGAGATGGATGGATGGATCATGAATCAAGGCATGGATGGACACTATTTTTTCCGTCTTTAATTTCTTCTTCTTCTTCTTCTCGTACGCGGTGCACTGTCACCTTCTTCCCTCCCATACTAACTAACATATAATACTAATCAAATCCCAAACCTTATCCAAAACCGACAAAATCCACACTTGTCTCCTCCTCGTCTCACCCAACGCTGCATCTCTCCAATTCTACGTGTCACTCTTTCATTTCATCCAACACCTGTTACTTTCTCCTTCGCCCCCATGCACTGATTCTTTGGCCTAATTCCCTTCTCTATATAAACCCCAAATCATCATTCAACATTCTTCATCTTATCTCATCACATCTTGAATCAGAAAGAAGAAAGAAAAAAAAAAAACTTGTCTTTGTTTTCTTGGTTTAGTTTTCTTGATTGGAAAAGATGGCACAGTACGGAGGAAACCAAATGAGGCAGACTGATGAGTATGGGAACCCAGTTCGTCAGACTGATGAATATGGGAACCCAATTCATCATACTGGAGGTACCATGGGTCAATATGGCTCCACTGGTACAACTGGTGTCCATGGAACTCATGGGGGAACTACTGGAACCACTGGCGCTTATGGTGCGACAGGTGCAATGGGTACTGGTGGCGGACAGATGCAGCAGGAGCGCAAGGAGCATCATGGTCTTGGTGGCATGCTCCACCGCTCTGGCAGCGGCAGCTCTAGCTCAGTAAGTTACTACTCCTTTTGTTTTAAATTACCTTTCATTTCAGTTTTAACAGTTTCATATTATTTGTGGCATTAAAATGCCATATTTTGAAACAAAAGATATGTTTTAAAATATATAAATATTCAAACCGTGGGAGTAATATTTTTTGCATTATTCTATTCAAGAAACATTCTAACATGAAAATTCCAAGTAGGAACTTGGTACATAGGTGGTGATACAGACTTCTTGAATTAGATTAATACGTCATGCCCTTCAATTTGGGGGTGAGATCAGATAGAATCTTGAATCTCATAATGTTTTTTTAAAATCTAATATAAAAATCTCAAAACTAAACTAGGCAGGGTGTAGGGTTATTTATGTCCCTATTTATGCAGCAAATTTACATAGAATTCTGTTCTGGAGTTTTTTCTTAGAAGAATATATGGACTTGAATGTTAAGATATGGTTGATGATGGGGTGATTAAACATTTTAATTTTGTTGCTTACAGTCTGAGAGTGATGGAGAAGGTGGGAGAAGGAAGAAGGGTATCAAGGAAAAGATAAAGGAGAAGCTGCCTGGGCACAGGGATGAGCAGCAGGGGCAACAATATGCTTCTGGAACTACGGGAACAGGCACAGGAGCAGGAACAGGAACAGGAACAGGCTATGGCTATGGCCCCGGTGAAGCACAGCATGACCATGAGAAGAAAGGAATGATGGAGAAGATCAAGGAGAAATTGCCTGGTGGTGGCCATCACTAAATCTTGGGTCGTGGAGAATCACTTCTTTTTAAGTGTGTTTAGTTGAAAGAAAGTCTTTTATAATTTCAATAAGGCCCAAGGTGCACTGCACTGCAGGCGTCATAGATGAGTCGTGTCTGTATGTTTTTCCCTTCTTCAGGTCATGGGAAGACGCTTTCTTACTTTGCGTCTCCCTTGCTTAGCTAGCGTGGGTGTAGTGTGTTTTTCTGGATCACCGCACGTTTGTCTTGTAAATTCCCTTTCATAAATCAATACTATTACTATTACTATATATATTTTTCTTCAGTTTGTTTTAGTTTATCTTTCGCTCGAGACATAAAGAAGAAGCATTTATAAGGTATAGAAAAGGTCTCTAAATCTTTACTAAGAAGCATAATGCTGATCTTAACAGCAGCAGAATATAAATAAGATCAGGGAAAGGAGAACATGAAGCAATATAATGGTGTAATCATTCACTGATGTAACAGTAATGAGCTCTATATAATCAATTTTTGCATACCTCTATCAAAGGAAGATGAAGATTGTGTAAATCCATCATAGAAGATCATAAGATTCTTGTAGATCATCATGGCCATTAGTAGTTCTTTTGCTCTTTGAGAGCATTTTCCCTCCCATCTTCTTAACCTCCTCTACATGAGATGAACAAGAATCTAAATCTTGTAGCCTTTGTCAAAATGAGCAGAATCCCCTGAAATTTCATAACATTTGAAGAAATTTAAGCTTCAATCACCAGAAGTTATTGCAGGAACATGTTCCGTTCTGGAAATGATGGAACCTCATGTTATCTCTTATAATTATCTCCCTGCCTGTAACTTGAGATGCAGCACACATGAATGAATGGCAATCTTCACATGTCCTTAGGTTTTTAATAATTCTAATCACACTGCCAGCATCTGTAGTTAGCAGCATATATCCCAAAGCTAACTTCTCACTATGAGCCATCAAGATTCTCTTTTTGTCTTCATCACTAACATCATAAGGAGCAGAGCTCAATAATGGTTGATAGCCTTGGAGCTTTAGTTTATGAAGAAGACCTTGTAATTCTTCCCTGATTTCAGCAGACTTTGGATGAGTTAAATCATCAGAATAGAACTCATGAATAACCCCTTTTTCCCCTTCAACTAAGCTGCAAGCAGGATTTTTAATCAAACCCTTTGTTCTTATCAGTTTCCTTATTCTTGAAACATCTTTCCATCTTCCTGCTGAAGCATATATGATAGAGAGCAAGACATAGTTTCCCACATGATTAGGATCAAGCTCAAATAGATGTCCAGCTGCTATTTCAGCAACATCAGGATTCACATGTATTCGACAAGCGCCAAGCAGGGCCCCCCAGACACCACCATTGGATTTCATTGGCATTGTTTTGATAAGTTCAAGGGCATCTTCGAATCGTCCAGCCCTGCCAAGGAGATCGACCAGACAAGCATAATGATCCTCCTGTGGTGCACAACAGGAGCGCTTCTCCATCATTTCAAAGAATTGTTGGCCTTGTTCTACAAAGCCTGCATGACTACACGCAGTAAGGACAGCAAGAAATGTCACTGCATTAGGCTTTACGTCTGTCTTGAGCATCTCCTCAAACAAGGCAATTGCTTCTTTTGCACAGCCATGAATTGCAAATCCAAGAATCATTGAACTATAAGAGAACACATTCCGGACCCTCATAATAATAAAAACATTATATGCTTCCTCAACACTTCCACATTTCGAGTACATATCAATCAAAGCTGATCCAACCACAACACTATCTGCAGGTCCAAAGCCTGACTTCTCAGCCACATCTCGAATCCAACTAGCATACTTGGCTGCTCCCAGTTGTGCACAAGCAGAAATGACACCAGCTAAAGTGACTTCATCTGTGTCAACTCCCATACTCTGCATTTTCTCAAAGTATTCCAACGCCTCCCTTGGCTGACCATTCTGAGCAAAACCCGTCACCATGGCAGTACAGGCAACCATATCTTTCACAGGCAGCCTATCAAACAGTTCAACCGCAGCCAACATATTTCCTCTCTTGGCATACGCCACAATCAATGTTGTCCAAGAAATCAAATCCCTTTCAGGCATTTCATCAAACACTTGCCTTCCACAATCCAACCACCCGCATTTAACATACATATCAATCAAAGTATTGCCCACATATATATCCTGGGTAAAGCCTCCAAATTTCATAATCTGTCCATGAAATTGCCGGCCTAAATCAACATTTAATTCAGCACCACAAGCCTTGAAGAATGCAGTAATAGTAAATGAAACAGGGCTGATACCTTCCCTCCACATTTCACCATACAGAGAAACAGACTTCTCAAAGGATCCTTGAATCAAATATCCACGGATTAAGGAGGTGTACATAAAAGGGTTTGCAAAATGGACTTGAGACAAAATATTCCGGGGGTAAGGATCCATAGGAACCTCGAACTTGGTGAGCATACGGACCAATTTCGCAAGAACAAAGCAACATTGATCAAGGCCTTTCCGAACAATCTGAGCATGCACTTGCTTGAGTTGAGTAACGCTAATGCAGGAATCAAGAATTGAATTGATTTTCTGTTCTAAAAGCTTTATTTCTTGAAGCTGAGAAAAGGGAATGAATGTCTTCAGTAACCCTGTCGAACTTCCGCAAGATTTTTCAATGGGAATTGAAAATGGCCTTGTAGCTCTTATGACCTCCTTAAATATCGAAACCATTACCCGACATCAAAATCCTGACTTCTGTTACTCTTTTTTCCTGCAATTTCTCTCTTCTGGAATTGGAGTTTGGTAATGGAGGCAAAGTAATCTGTGTCTGCTATTGTAAATTTGATGCAAGAGTGAGGGCATTATTGTCATTACGTCATTAGAATTTAAAAGCAGCGCTTTCACACAAAGTCGTTTAGAGGTCCCGCTTTTAAGTTTTAAGGTAGAAAAGCTCCGTTTTGCGTCGACTGCCTTCCGGATGGTTGTTGATCGGTGCTGATCATTTCATCTGAGGTTAGCTTTCTCTCTCTATGTTTTTTCTTTTTCTATTTCCATGTGTTAATCTTTGGTCTATGGATTCGTTGTGGGTTTATTCTTTATGAAATTGTTTATATGCACTGAATGTGTTCGATGAAATGCTGCATTAGCATTAAGATGTCAAGGCTCTGTATGTGTAGTGGATTCCACAGGAGCAAAACGGAATGGTGTGTCTTGTTATCTTTGTAGAAATTTGGATTGTAAAGGTTGTAAGATGGTAATTCTTTGACGGGTTTGTTTTACTTGCTATAAAGATTTGAACTTTGGAAGCTTTCTTGAATTAAATTATGCTACAGAGCTTGAGCTTTTGGTTGATTTCCTTATGAATTAAACGTATAGAAAAATACAGAATCATGTAGATTGTTAGTTGAAGACTCTTCATAATTCGTCATTTGTTATGCTAAGTTGTTTCATATGATTTGAGTTGATGAAAGTTTTTTGTTGCAGCCAAGAAGGAGCATATTTCCGAGAGATTGTAAAGTTTTTGAAACCTTGAGCTATTGTGCTTGGTACAAACTGTATTGCATTTTGGTTTTCATTTAGAGATGTTTGCCACCGCAATTCGGTATCTGGCTACGAAACCCAAGCCCAAGATGAAGCCAATAGAACTGAATACGCCACCAGAACAGACACAAACAATCACAAGGACGATCTTTGACATCCTTAAAGAGCATGGTCCACTCACTATTGCAGAAACCTGGGAACGTGTTCAGGTATCCATCATTCCTAGTTGGCTTGTTAGTAATGTTTCTGCAGGACCACTCTTTGCATTCATGTTTAGTTTCACAGTTTAGAAGGAATTTAAACGAATCATATGATGATTGCATTTAAATCCCTTTTCATCTGCTGCTATAGTTTTTACTTTTTCCCTGCTGCTCTAGTATCCGTAGATTACTCCATGGATGATTATGTGCTTACAAACTTTTATGGAACAAACAGGAAGTTGGATTAAGAGGATTAAGCAGCAAGAGGCATATGAAGATAGTATTGAGATGGATGAGGGAGCGGCAGAAGCTCAGGCTCATATGCAACCATGTAGGTTCCCAAAAGCAGTTTTTATATACTACATGGTTCACAAAAGCAAACATCAACCAGGTTAAGCCTGGGAATGCATCTTCGCGCCCAAAGCTGCCATGAATTTGCTGAATGCCAACTAATCACTTTTGGTTTCTCTTAAAGGTTGCTTAGTCTTGGGCGGATTACTTTCTAGAGTAACATAACTATTGTCCACCATGCAAGTTGCCAAAGCAGATGACAGGATTGGCTGTTCCTGTCTTGGACAAGAATGTTTCTGTCAAGATTTGTGCACAATGGCTGGTATACTGTTGCCCTTGGGGAAACCTAGGATTTCAGTCTGTTATAGAAAGTTTTCGCGTCCATTTCTGTATTCCATATCGAGCAGTGTTCTTGGAATTATTGATCACTGTCCTTTATGCTTGCATATATTTCATGTAACTGCTTGAGGCAGAGTATATATCAGTTATCGGTCTCCCCTTTGTTTCCTTTCCATTTGGCTTCTACCTCGCCCTGTGCATACATTTTCATGTGGCCTTGCAGAGTTCTTGCATGAGACAGGAGAGACACCAGTTTTTTGTGTTATATATATATATATATATATATATTGCAACACGAAGGTCAATATAAAGAAGATTGGCTATTTCTTTTGCAGAAACTCTTACATTCTACCACTATTCAAGAAAGCTAAAATTACTACTATTCACATTCCCTTTATAGGAAAGAAATGGCAAAAAAAAGGTAAAAATTTGCAAAAGGCTAGATAACATGACAAACAATTAACTTTGATATCCCTAACGAGCCAGTTATAGTTCAAGCATTTGCACAGATCTGCCCGTGAAACTCAATTGATATGAGAGGTAATTCGAAGCTAATCGGTAAGGTTCTACTGCTTTTGGTGTTGTTTCACATTTCGAAGCACGTCTTTAAGAACTGCAGCTATTCTATGTTCCATATGGCGTTCCAAAAACATTTCTTTTACCCTCTCATAGCCTTTCTTTCCCATTGTAAGTCTCTTCTGAACATGAGTGGCAAGTTTGACCATGTTTTTGGCAAGAGGGATTACACCTTGTTTTCCCACTGGATGCAATAGACCAGTTGATCCATTTACAACAATTTCTCGTGTGCCACCAGCTGCCGTTCCCTGAAAAATCATCCCAAGGATCACAATGAGAAAAGTGAACTTCTAGACCAAGAAAAAAAGGATGCTAGATATCCTAACATGAGAAATTGTATTATGACTGGCTTTTCTATGAAGCAAAAGATTCAGAGCAGTACCAGTACAGGCAACTGAAATGCCATGGCTTCAATTGTTATCCTCCCAAAACATTCACCTCGTGCCTACACGGAGGAGAAATGTTAAATAAATCAAACAGACTTTCAAATAACCTAACCATGAGAACAGTATTCCACCACAATACATTATGCTATCGGAAAAACCATCAACGAATTCAAAAGTTTTACATCAAACAAATGACTGAGGTTACAAGCAAATGAAGAGTGCGTAAAAAATATCCACCTAGTTCCAACCTCAAAGACACAAGTAGAGATCAAATTTATGACAGTACCACGTTCAGAAAACAGTCCTTCCAACTTCCCGCCCCTACATCACCACCCCAACCCCCCACCCCCACCCCGGGAGAAAAGGGCATGCAGTCAAATACGATGCTCCATTTTCTGTCCTGTTCTAGATTGATGCAAATAATTTCAACAATGATGATGCACAATGCATAAACCATAAGCTATGCATGAATCCACAATTGCGTAAATTTATTACACTACAGAAGCCAAAATTTGTGAACATCAGACCTATTTTGAAAAAATTATAATATAACATTCAACTGAGCAAAACCACCACAGGGAGCAAGAGAAAAACTATTTACCTGGGAATTTTGAACAAGGACATCTATTGCAGCTAGGTAAGGGGCTACTGCCAGTGTCTTATTCACAAAATGAACATAAGCCTCAATCTTTTTTGACTGCACAAAGGCCCTCAGCTCAGACTCGAATTTGCTCTGAGCAGTCATGTCACTCCCTACAATAGCTGCGTGTATAGGTGGAACTTGTAATTTCTGTCGCTCAATGATTTGCAGGCTCTCAAAAAAAGAATGTAAAAACAAATCCTGTCCCTTTCCACGAGAAACACCTACAAATTATCATTATCAAGGCATCAAATTAGTTAGGAATGTAAGTGAAGGCATAATATAGATGGAAAATCTATACATTGACCATATAGCATGACTACTGAAATTCTTGTTTTCTACACTTTGGAAATCAGAAACAAGTTTCGCTAACCTGTGAAGTCCACAGGTAAAAGAAGCTGTCCCCATAAAGAATTGTTGCATAATTGAACAATACCAATAACAGATAAACTAATGTACTATGCATACTGTTTATTATGGCAAATAGTATATCTTCATTTTGAACACCAAGAGATTCACGAACATGCTCCCGCAAAACCCTTTTTGCCACGGTATCCTCTGCAACTTCCATAAGTTCCTTGCTATTCCCAAGATGGACAACATAGGTTTTGGGCATTTTGATCCTACAAGTGAGAAAGAGAAAAGAATGTCAAAAAGGCTAAAGAGAACCATGAAATCTAACCCACTTTACCCATCTCAAACCTGAAGTAACACTTCAATACCAAATATTACATGGAGCAGGAAATTTCATCATTGAGATTCAGAAATTAATTCACCTCTCAAATAGGTGTAGCTAAGGCATCTAGAACACACAATATTAGGAAAAAAAGGTCTGCCTCCACTTCTCTTCAATTAAGTGTCTCCATTCTTGTGCATTTGTTATTTTCATCATTTACATCAACAACATACTCCCCGAATTTCAATCACCTACTTTTTTTTTTTAATAATTAATTTCAATCACCTACTAAAAGCTTTTCAACATAGAGAGAATAAATTCTATCAAGGAGAATAGTGTGTATCAACTAAAATAACTTGATGTTAAGGTTAAAATCAATAAAAGAGGTAATAAGTTTGATTTGTACTTTAATCGCTCTTCCGTCCGATTCTTCCAGTATTGAGCTGTAACATGTGAATCAATCATTGCACCAGCAACAAAAGGAAGGTGTTTTACATAATCCAAATTGAAGTAATGACCCCTCATTTCATGAATCCACCACAAAATTTTTGGAAGAACACGATGAGTATTTTCTTTGAGAACAGCATCCAACCACTTTCCAGCAACAGCAGTATTCAAGATGACCAGATCAGCTTTTAAAGCCGAATTTATAGCATCTTGGCCCTTTGCTGAGACAACCTAAAAAGAAAAAAAAAAGGTCATAAGTGCTCAAAAAGAAGCATTAAACCATGTGAGATATTGATCGACCCATTGTACATTTAATGAGAACTAGACAAGCTTATATAGCAAAACATCACATAATCGTGGGATTACATTGCCAAACCAAAATCATCAACCCAGACTGTCATATTTTTTGTAGAACTCCACCAAGATACGTGGCCAGACATAGATAGGGCGGCCAAGAGTATATTACTCTAAGGTTTTAGTTTAAAGGAAATTTGCAGAATGTGGTTTTCCATACAAGACGTTAAAGGCAACAGATCACATGAAGTAAATGAACATAAACCTGATAACATTACACTTTACAACCTGCACTCCTCGATCCAACATTTTGTGCTCTAAACTATATATCACATTGTCTGATCCTGATGGCCTCTGATATGTAATCCACCGAACTTCAGCACCAACCCCTCTCAACAGAAAAGCCAGCTCCATCAGTAACAATGGTCCACCTACAGTTGAATTTGAGTCAGATGCATTAGAAAGATAGAGTCGAATACAACTAGAAGCATGTGAGATGTAAACATCTTAAAACAAGTTCAATGATTTGCAATTCAAGATAAACCAATTAAAGCTAGTAAATCGACATCATGGAACAAACTTTCAAGCAGATCAAATTAACAGTTCAAGAAGGAAGCTTCTACAAGCTATAATCGGACATCAGAAGTAATGTTAGACAATATGGATCGTGGTTCATTCATTCTCAAAGTTCAAAACTTAAATGGAAGTTTTCAAGAATCATAGGCAATGTGTGGCAAAAGCAAAAATAAGGATCATCATGCTTGCGCCGAGAACTACGAAATCCCACTAATCAACAATTTCTCCACTTCGACACTAAAAGTTCCCACAGATGAAAAGCAGAAACAAATGGAAAACAAAAACATTCTTTTTTCTTCAAAAAAGTTAACAGTAGACCAGGGAGCTACCAGAAAGAGATAACTCATGGGAAACAAGAAGCACGAGCTTAGACTTCATGAAAATAAGAGGACTAGGAGCCGGCGCGACCACAACCGGAACTCGCGGCGAAGGTGGTGGCGACGAAGCAGAAACAAACTGCTTCCCGGAAACCGTCTCCACATGATGACAATCACAAGAGGATGAATCCATGGCAGTTCTGACTAGAAACACAACAGAAACCAACACCAGCAGCAACAACACCATCAACCAACGCTTCCGCAACAAAGCCATGGCCAAACCCGGCGAGGACGAAACATGCTTCGCCATTTCCACTACTGATGCAGCTACTAGCAATGACTTTAGGGTTTGAACAGATAAAATGGCCGATCCATCTCACGTTTCTAAGCATTCTACTGATTGGTCACTGGAAAACATCTGTCACTTGGAAAGAGGGAAAGCAACGCCTGATTTTGGGGGTTCTAGTGGAGATTTTGGATACCGATTGGCGGCACAGTAACAGGGAAAGCAGTGATTATTAAAAAAACAACACAAAAATGGATTTTTTTTTTTTTTCTTTGAATTCTTCGTTAAAAATACTACTGTAAAGATTTTGGGAGAGCACGAAGAATCAGAGTTCAATTTCTTTGTTCCGCCATAAATTTGATCATCAATCTGATTCCGAGATTTGCTGTTCTAATTTGGGTGAAACCAAATCAATTTACTAACAGGCCCCTTGTATGCACTCTCGGTTTTTTTTCCCCTCAAGCAAAATTTAAAAATATATCTGACATTGACATTAAATGTTATTTTATACCTATTTTTATAAATACAAATATTAACCAAAATCGTCTCCACCATTTTTATATTACTTTTATTTATAATATATTTTTTAATGTTTATCTTTTTTTTTTAAAATTTTATTTTTAATAAATTTTATCAATAAAATATACTGATATTAATAAGTAAGCCCACAAAATGATACACAATAAAATAAATAATTTAACTTCAAAAAAAATATTATTATTGTATAGTAATTTAAATATTTTTAATAAAATATGCACAACTCATATTATTAGAATATTAAAAAATATTATTCTAAAAAATTAATATTTATGTAATCATAAATATTTAAATCATATAAGTATTATTTCAGGTTACAAAATTATTTAAGAATATTGAAACCTCGATGAATATAAATTAGTAGATTTCAAATTTAATTAAGAATATAAAATTTTTTAGGTTCTATAAATTTTGTAGTGATTAGTATTATGTAAAAAGTTATTTTTCATAAGAATCATTTGTTTTGAATTTAATTAAAATTAAGATTTTTTTAAATAAAAATTAATATGAATAAATATATTATATTATGTTTAAAATTAAAAGTGAGAAATGTAAAATTATTTTTAATAATATAATATAAAGTTATATTAATTATTTTATATTATAAAAGTTTATAATCTTATTACATTATTTAGAATCATACGGTTTTAATATACTTTCTTTTATATCTATTAATTAGTACTAATTATTTATTTCAAAATATTATTGTTTATCAGAATTTATTTCAGACCACAAATGTCACAGAAAACATTTTGATAAATAAAAAAAAAAAGACAAAGAAATAAGAAAAAGGAAAATTACTGCAGTGGCGCAAGGGTAATAATGTCTTTCCGCTATCAGGTAGTTCCTTCTTCACTGTTCACTTAGCTCATGACTGGCAAGTTTTCCGCATTTCAGCACCGGCGAACGCATTCAGCCATCGCCATCGCTGTACTCAACCGAGCTCCCGAGTTTCTCAGTGACTCAAAAATATAGTCTCTACATGCTGGACATGGCCCTCTAGTCCTAAAAAGAAGTTGTAAATGGGAAAGCCTTTGGAGCAGAACGAAGAAATGCGTTGCCTGTTAATTGCTGTGATTTCAGGTAATTTTACAAAATTCCGGTATAGGAATTTTCAAGAACAGTTTCCTGTTATTAGGTGGAATTTTTATTTTTTTTAGTCAGTTGGGATGGGGTTTTTTATTTGACATTTGTACTGATGCAAGATTTGCTATTTGTTTCCTCTTCAGTAGTTGTTTTTCAAGCTATTGGAGCTGCTTCAGTTGTTGTGCCAAGTACCGGTTGCTATGCACTAGACAACTCCAGTCGCATTTATGATTTTGTATCCTGCGTTTCTTGCAAATTTATTGAAGTTGCAAGAATTAAGACCAACTTACATTGTGCAAATGATTAGGAAATTATGTTGTAATCTTGATTTGTATGATCTTTCTAAGTTCTTTTACTGTGTTTTTTCCTTTTATTTTTGCATTCGTCGAAGCATTTCATGATCCCAAACCTGGGATATTGTTTCTCTTGACCTTTGCTTAGAGTAGCTGGATTGGATACCCTTTTGAGTATGATGGGCAGGTAATGTTTCAGATACCCCGAAGTTATGGCACAGAAATTGCAATATGCAGAATGCATTGCTGGTGTGCATCATTTTATGGCACGTGTATCTGATGGTTCCATATTCACAGGATACTGATTTGGTTGTCCGATTTTGTAAAGACGTTGAGACTAGGTCACAACCGGTAATGCATTTGTAGTTTTCTTATTTGTCTTATTATCTTGCAGGTTTATTTAGTTTTCAAACATGTCTATAATAGCAAAAGACCATTTTTTTCCTTTTTCTTTTTCTAAAATGAAATGAAGATCATTTTGTTATCTGTGTTACTTCTGCGACATCTCTGTGTTATGTATTTTGTCTGAAGCAACATACTTTGGCTTGTGTACCACATTATCAGGCATGGCTTTCCAAAAGTCAAGGAAGACTTTATCTCTGGCTTTGAAAATCTAGCCTTTCAACTGATTTGGGGTGTGAAAATATTGAGCAAAACTTAGAGAGTAATTTCGTCATCTGATTATCAGGCTTATGTTACATTTCTACGTCCTAAGTGTTCACTCTTTCTCTGGACCTCTACTAATCAAATTTGTATAAACAATCAGATACATAATTCTAAAATAGTATACATGCTCCAGATCCTTATATCATTGTTCTTATTCCTCATGCATAGACCATAAACTTGCAGGGGTATGTGGATTTTGGAAGATTTGACAAGTTCAACTATTTTGTTGCTGGTTCTGGAGATATAAAATTTGTTCAAGTAAGCTGTGATTGCTACACTAGTTTTTGTTAGTTACATCACATAAACATATACAGATAACTTTAGACGCTGTTGACGATAGGCAAGTTAAAGAACCTCCACAATCTATTTTTGTGCATCTGCAAATACTATTTATAGAGCAAGAATAAAAGTATATGAATATGTGTATGTGCACTAATTTTAGTTAATAGTAGTTCCTCTTCCATGTTGAGAAGTGACTGCAGAAATAAAAGCGCATCTCTATTATTGTTGGTTATATTATTTTTTATTCGGAAGTATTTAAGAATCATAGTGGTGATTTGTTAACAAACGTAATCCTAATTTCTTTTTCTTCTGACACTCAGGAATATTACAATGGTGATTTATTGAATTGTGAAAAAAGTGTTGATAAAATGGGACGCACAGCTCAGGTAAGTTTGATTATCTTGTTCTTTGTTGCATTGATGTTTTCCTATCAGGTTCCTTGTGTTTGCCCTCATAGCATATTAGTGGTTCTTGAAGACATGTATTGAAGGATGTTGAACATATCTTTCTCTTAATGTTAGGTGAACATCATCTGTGGGAATTGTCCAAATGGAAGATGTAAAGGTACAATAAAATCTGTGTCATAGAGTTTGAGAATTGATGGGATGCCTGATCTTATAATTCAAGAGGTTCAAATTTGATAAAAGTATTCACCATAAACAGTATACTAAATTGTCAACCAGAACTGCATTTCAATGCAATCAAACTTGTGAATGAAATCTCAAGAATTTATCTTGAAGTTTATCTGAACATAAATGACATGAAGTTTCATGTGATTGACGTTTATAACTTCTAATATTCATTATTTTAGGTGGGCTTGGATGCATATGCAATGTAACATTTGATTCCACTTGCAGGTCTCCTCTTAAAACCTCTGATCATTTACTTTCCACTATTTTATCCCGTAAACACTTAGCCACCTTCTTTCTTTATCAATTTCCCTTTTTGGACCAAAGGTTCATACATAACTGTTGTATAGCTATTATTTAAAATGTTAACGTGATAGGAAGGAAATTAAAATAATTTATTTGGTGGTGAGATGAATAATGAATTATTGCTCATCATATGGAAAACTGAACAATTTATGTTATTGTACTTTCAGAGGCAGCGACTTGTTAGAAAAGATGCTATGTAGAATCATTAGATTTTTCAATTTATTCGACAACCACCTCTCTTACAGGATTATAATGAGTGATGGACATGCTGGACTTTCCTAGCATTTTCCTCGTTAGAGAAAAATCTATTTCTTTATTCTTAAGGTGCAATAATTTATGAAAACTCAGGCCTCACTTTTTCCATGTAGTTATATTATATGGCTCTTTCTCCCTTTAAAGGAGAAAAGCAGAAGAAGAAACAGAATCCATCAAAAGGAAAGAATAAAAAGCAGGGACAAAATTTCTGGGCTGGAGAGAATTTGAAACCTATTACCACTGTAAGAATGGAAGAAAAGAAAAATCACATGCTTGTGAGGCCAGGTGCCTTCTGAAAAAGCTTATTCCTCTGAGAACTGAAGCTTCAAGTATAAATAGCTGATGCAAATGGATTTAAACCATATGATTGAAACAAAGTCAGAAACCGAATTGCTGGACAAGTACATAATTAAATAAGGCCAGAAATTTCCTTGGCAACTAAATTCCTGCCTACCGAGGAGAACTTTGAAGTGACAAAACCTCATGTTTGTTATTCGTTTTTCTGAGGTGTGTACTTTATCACGACTCTTTTCTGTTGAAGCAGAGCGCTAGTGGAACTTGCTGTTCCATGTGAGAAATCAGGAGGACGAGTATTTCAAGGCTTCACAGTCGGTTTTCATCCTCGGTCATGGGAAATTGTAATAAATCCCTGTAATTATTCTCAATTATCTGGGAAAGCCTATGCATTTTAAACAATGAGGTATCTGATGAAAGGCGTTCACATCAATTATCAGGTTTATAATGGCATGACTCAATTAGGTTTCGAGAAAGCTCACAATGAATTCAGGTACAAGTTTGTTTTGTTCTTTTTCTTCTGCCTCTTTTGAGTTCTCTGCCATCACAAATGAAAGGGACTGGCAAAAAAATTATGAAGGAAAAAAATTAGACTAGTCAACTATTTTGAAAGACAAATATTGCTGCATTCATTGTTACTTCACATAATATTTCAGCGTCAAATATTGTGTATTCATATGATATTATTATACCTTTGGAATGTCTATATTTTATTAGGTTTTGTAATTATTTCTCATGCTTTTACATATATTGCATCAAGTAGCTTAAATTTAATATTCTTGATGTCTGTTGTTGTTATCTCAGCTTCAACACTGAGCAAACCCATGTAGTCCTTTACATGACTGCAGTCGCATCATTATCTGGTTTCGTCCAAAAACCAATAGTTAAGGTGATTGAATTTTTAAACTTGGATGTTTGCCAAGCCTTAGATACCCCCTTATTTTGTTTTAAATTTTATCTTCCAGGTATCTCCAGAGCAAGGTTTGAAAATTCAGTTATCAGGTTCAGCTGCAACTGCCGCTGCGCCAACAACCTTATCACCATCATCATTAATTATAGATTGGGCTTGTAATGTATCTTCTTTCTCTCCAATTATTAGATAATTCTTGCATGGATATATTTCTTTTGATTTTCACTAGAACTTCAAATCCACATTCCTCAGGTGAGAAAGCTCAGGGTATGCCATATGAAGTTCAAGTGACTGTCCCAGTAGAAAACTATGATCCTGTTCAATTTACTCTTGTGAAGAAATGTGGTACATCTTATTGGACTATAATCTGTAAAATGTAACTCTTTGGTGTATTCAGATGCATTCAAGTATTGAAATGTCTCACTGTGCATTATTCATTATATGCAATCAATAATTTAATGCACAGGTTTTTTTGGAGGCCTGCACTTAATTTTCTGTACAATCTTCCTCGTACGGGTAGAGATACTGCTCTGGTCATGACTATACACATCACATTACCCACTTGCTGTCCACTTATTGTTACTCATACTTCTGTCATTTCAGATGGTGGACTTTGCTACTGAATAGTAGATACTATCCTCTTCTTCTCTTTTTAGTGCAAGACCAAAATTATTGGTATTTGTTATGTCTGATTTTAGGAAACTTATATTTTACAAGGAAGCTAGTAGACCATTTTGAAAGTCTTTAATGTTAGTATGGAAAATTTGATATTTTTTTTCAGATTCTTTAGTTAATGGAAGGTATTGTGTATAATAATTTTCCTAAGGTTGCAATACCAATGCACAATACGTCACAAAACCTAAGTGTGCATCTAGATGTTTATAAATAGATCTTATACGCACGTGGATAGAAAAATGTTAATAGGAAGAAAATTTGTCTTGCTTTAGAATTTCAAGCCTTGGCTTCTGTTATTATCAAGGAGATTATAGACCCGTATATCTTTTTTGTGCACATGAGTGGTCCATAACTGCAACTGTCCTAGAATTTGCAATGATAATAATTTCTTTTCATTGTTCTTCTTGTACTTTTGAATAGCATTGTAATAGCTCAATGTTGATTTTTGTGGTACCCTTTACTGCTTCTCCTGATTATATGCATCTCCTGTCTGCCCTCATTGTTTTGGCTCCCTGAGGCATATCATTCATCTATCTTTGTAATTTACATTGATTCAAGTTCTGCAGCTTAGGTTTTGAGTTCAAAGACTTGTACTATCTTTAAGATTTATCTTTTTATTTGTCCTGTAAAGTTAGAAATTTGGTGGAATAATCCTGTTACTTCTTCTCATAAACTAACATTGCTTGATCTCTTAACATGATACAAAATTATAACCTCGTATCACCACCTACACTTACAGTTTATTTAACTAGTTAAAATGTCACTGAATTTTGCAGACTACAGGCAAAGTGTAAGTGGTGATGATGCTACCAGAGGATGGGCGATATTTGGAATACTGTGTTGCATGTATGCAGATTTTATTTCAACATCTTATCATCTCATTGTAGAATAATTAGCAAACATTACAATACCCATTTCAACTCTTTTGCTTGTTGTTGTTGTTGGTCTGGTTTTTGCGATGCTGCTCTTCTTTTGTATTCCTACTGTGAAATCTATTCCCAAAGGATTGTTTACACGTTATGGTTTGGAATATGGTCTTCATAAAATGGGAACCACTTATTAGCCTTCTGCTGATTTATGAACTTTCCTGATGAGCAGATTCATAGTCGTGTCCACTCTATTCTGTAGTGGATGGTTTATTTACAAGACGCGATTTGGAAACCAGGTAGCTCATGTTTTTACTAATGAATATGTTATTTTTCACAATTGTGTACTTATCATGTGGAATTTGTAGCGTGGGCTTGATGCATTGCCTGGAATGACAATTTTGTCTGCCTGTTTGGAAACTGTAAGTACAAAATACCAAATTTACTATTAATATTACTCTTAGATCGGCTGATAAGGAGGTGATTGAAGAACACACCTATATACACGTTTAGTAGGGAAAGAAATGAAGGGTGTTGGGGTTGGGGGAATGCAAAAGGAGCGAGAGTTCAAGGGACAGAATCCGTATACATGTGGCCTTGAGGACAAAATGTCCTATAGTATTCCGGTTTGTGAGTGTTCATGGGGGTAAACAAGTAAAGCAACTTATATAATTTGCTTCTTTCTTTGCAGGTGAGTGGAGGAGGGCATAGCTACAAACGACCAGAGGACGCTAACAGTAATTTTGCAAATCAAGTTTCATGGGAACAACATCCTGGTTCCAGCCAAGGAGCAACAAGGAGAACCAGTGAAACTAAATATGGATCAATTGGAACCTAAGGCAGTAACAACAGCCACCATGGTATGGTAGAATCTTCTAAATGTTTGTCATCAAGTCTTACATGCTACTACTATCTTCCGAAAATCCTGCCTTTGGAGCACAAATTCATGCCGGCATATATATGCTTTTTAGGACACGAAACATTTTGATTCTTGTATTTCTCATCAAAACAGACTTAGGGGAGGAAATTTTTGTTCATTTTCTTTCCTTTAAACTTAGCTGCTCTAGAATCATACATCTCGTGTCACCTAGGATATAGGGAAATCATACATGTTGTGTCTCCTAGGATATTGCAATGAATCTGTAATTCTACTGCTGTTTCTCCTTCAGATCAAACATTCTTTGGTGCCAATGCTTATTGTATGTCTAATTTCAGATGTCCATGTCTTTACAGATTATATTTGGTCGAGTACTGATTTGAGTGTTGGTTGCCTTGTCAAGTTTCATTTTGAGATTTGTTTTCTTGAATTTCGCAAAAGACTTTGTTTTGAAGCGTTATCCAAATACATACATTGTGGGGAAATTTGGGTAAATGTATGTTGACAGGTGAAGAAGTATTCAACCTTAAAGATTTGCAAGAATCAGGAAATGCGTGTATTAGTTAGAAGCAAAGATGACTTTATAATTTTTTTTTTAATTCCCAAATTTGATGTCTTTCCTGTTTAGGGAATGGAAGAAGTCAAAGAATATACAGATATTATACCAAATTACCAATTCTACATGCGAAAGAAACTGACATTCTAAGTAGAATTTGGACCATTTGGCAGGTTCTCTATTACTTAAAATAAACAGTTTTTGGCTCCAAATTATTTTTTTAGCTATTTTCAATTGCTTATTGAATTTATTTTTAGTTTAAAATAAGTTGAGAAAAACTATTTTTTAAAGCTATCCTAATGATATTTTTAAAATTGTTTCTACTTATTGATGTTATTAAAATTAAAAGTGTTAGAATAATTATTTTAAAACAATTCTTTTAAAAATACTTTTTTTAACCGCTTAAAAAAAGTATAAGCAATGAAGAACAGACACTCAAAATGGTCTAGTACATTCTTTATACACTCTCTAATACACTTCTTTTAGTGATTATTTTTTTTAAAGTTTATAATTTATATTTTTATTAATGAAATTATCATAAATAATATATATTAGAGGGTGTAAATACGATTTCGATCGAATACCGTGCTCATAACAAGCTTAGCGTACATTCTGAATGGATCATATTGTTAATAATCTGACAAGTTTAGAGGGGTCGTTCTCCTACTATTATTATTGGAGCAATCAGATTAACCTAATATTCTGGCATCTTTTTTAGGTGAGCTTTTTTCTCTTCATGTCCCATTGCATAGGAGCTCATTCAACAAAGTTCACTTTCTAAATATTCAGTTTTAAACGTGTCATATATATGAAAAGTGAAATTCACGATTTTATATTAACTTTGCTTATCAACAACTTAAATTATTGAGTTTAATGCGAAAGTTTCATATCTCTTGTAAATGGAAAAGAGAGATGATGTATGAATATGAATATGGTTAATTTGTTTGTTTCTTAATTGTAAAAAGAAAATAAATAATGAGAGGAGTCATATTTGTCAACAAAGCAGGTGCTTCTGCTCCCACTTGCCTTTTCTTCCCTATTTCATTGCACTGCATGCATGATTTAATTATCTACTCATCATTGTCTTCAAACTAAAGCAAAACAGTGTTGTTCTTGTTGACCAAATTTACATTACATTCATCAATAATATATATATATATATATATCATCTAATTCAGACGTGTTCATGTAAATACACGTACCAATAATCGAATAGCGACAGGTCTTGTTTAAGTGGTAAGAGTTAAAACTCAATTAAAAATCGAAAGTTAACTCTTTTTATCTCTAATGTTTGATGTATAAACGTGATATAATTGAATGGTGTATAAACGTAAGACTAATGCCTGGTTTGTTTCAAGTATGAAAATTTTGAATTTAAGTCTGAAGGCTCAATCTGAAAATAAAGTTTGAATTTGAATAATAAATTAATTAATAAGTTGTAATTATATATATAAAAAGTGTTATAATTTTGCAAACAATATATAATTTTAGAGTTCAGAGTTAAACAAACAAAAATCACTTAAAATTTATAATTACAATTAAACACATATATTAAACAATTAAATGATTTACAAAAGATTATTATCAAACGCACTTAAAATATTAAGCATTTAACAATTATTTGTTAACAAAAATACTTAATGTAAGTTCTTAACTAATTTCAAACAAGATCTAAGCATTTACTGTCATTTTAAATTTTGGCATAACGAAAACGATTATCAAATAACGAGTTGTATAATCTATAAAAATTATAAATCGCACTTTCTATCGTGAATCTAAACATCAATTATCAGTTTATGATATTTATTTTGGCATAGCGTGAGTCACTTTCATTTCATTTTGAGATTACTTTACAAGTGAAGTGGGAAGCCAAGCATCAATGAGTACTACAAAGCTGTACTAAATTAAAGTTGTACTAAGCTTGTATGCATAAATTAAAATTACAAATCAAAGGGTAAACTAATCATATACTAACCATAACCTTTGCTTAACTACTTTGATGATAAGAAGATGAAGATATTGATAACTCTTCAAAAAGATTACCAACTCCACATTACTTCCTTCCCTTGTCTATAAATACCATATTTCTTCTACAACTTTAGCCATAACAAATTCTTACCATTTCATCCAATCAAAAGTGCCAACAAAAAATTGTGAACAATGACCAAGTCTATGAACATTTTATTGCTGGCAACTCTCCTTGCCTTTGCACCACTTTGTTTGTGTTCTAAGTCCCACGGTGGCTACCTTTACCCTCAGTTCTATGACAGATCTTGCCCGAAAGCAGGACAAATTGTTAAGTCCATTGTTGCAAAAGCTGTTGCTAAAGAAGCCAGAATGGCTGCCTCTTTGGTCAGGCTCCATTTCCATGACTGCTTTGTCAAGGTAAGGACTAAACCAAGGAGTTATAAAGATTCATCTTTTAACTTTCTGACTTTTGTCTTGATGATGATTTTTCTTAAGGGGTGCGATGCCTCCATACTTCTAGACAGCACTGGGAGTATAATCAGTGAGAAAAGATCAAATCCTAACAGGAATTCAGCTCGTGGATTCGAAGTGATAGATGAAATTAAATCTGCATTAGAGAAAGAATGTCCTCAAACTGTGTCTTGTGCTGATATCTTAGCCCTTTCTGCTAGAGATTCTTCTGTTCTGGTAACTAACAAGTTCTATAATATGTTTATCAAATGCAAAATGAAGATGCTGCTAAGCAAAACTAAGAATAATTTCTTTATTATATTATGCAGGCTGGTGGACCTAGTTGGGAAGTTCCACTAGGAAGAAAAGACTCCAGAGGAGCTAGTTTAAGTGGCTCTAACAACAACATTCCTGCTCCAAATAACACTTTCCAAACCATCCTCACTAAGTTCAAGCTTCAAGGCCTCAACATTGTTGATATGGTTGCATTATCTGGTAATATCGGCTTTTTTTCTGGAAACCATAAGTTTCTTCACATAATAACAATGCATAATGCATACAAGGACGGTACTAAAGGGGGCAGAGGTGGGGTAAAGTTAAATATCATTTTTTGAAACAATAATGATTTGAAATTTACCTGCAGGAAGTCATACAATAGGAAATGCAAGATGCACCAGCTTTAGGCAAAGGCTATACAACCAAACTGGAAATGGATTAGCTGACTTTACCTTGGACAAAACATATGCAGCAAAATTAAGGAACAGGTGCCCAAGATCCGGTGGAGATCAAAACCTTTTCTTCATGGACTTTGTTTCCCCAACAAGATTTGATAACAGCTACTTCAAGAACTTGCTGGCTTCAAAGGGACTATTAAACTCTGATGAGGTTCTGGTGACCAAGAATGCCGAGTCTTTGGAGCTGGTGAAACAATACGCTGAGAACAATGAACTCTTCTTTCAGCAGTTTGCCAAGTCCATGATTAAGATGGGTAACATTTCACCTTTGACGGGTTCCAGGGGAGAAATCAGGAAAAACTGCAGGAAGATCAACTCTTAAGAGTTATAAGACAACATGCTATAATGGCTGCTAAAATCAACCTATATATTTATATTTCCCTACCATGATTCCTTTTCTGTATTGATTTGTCGACAATTATTTCAGCTTGTATCCTATTATTAATGAAATTTTCCCATGATTTGTTCTTATTATAGATGGGTTCCTCAAAGTTTCAAACCCCTTTTCCCTTTTCTTTAAGATTTCTAACTAAATTTTACACCCCTACGGTGATGAAGTCTGGTCATCAGAAGTCAAGTTATTCGAGAGAAGCACTGCTCTCAAATCAAAAGCAGTCCTCAACAGATTTTGTGGAGAAGGGGATCAAGCAATAGACACCATCAAATACTTCAACAAGGCAATAATCATAAAATCAGCAAGTTCAAAACATAAAAATTCAAGAATGTTTAACAGCAAATCTTTTTTGTTTAGAAGTAGCAGCTAATTGTATTAGAATATTTGTCAATCAGCAGTTTTCCTACACAGAGTATTGGATGGTCAACTAGCTACTGCCAGGATAAGATAATGTACTAAACTACTATAGCACAGAAAGGTACTGCTGCATCGAGTTAGCCAATATTTTCTTACTCAAGGCCAAGAGCTGGTGTGCACAAGAAATCAGTTCCCACATTAAAGAAGTTGAAATTCTTTAATAGTGAGCATATTTGAATGCTTAGATGTGGTTTATATTACTACCTTTGATAAAAAATATTATACTTGGATAATTTCTTTTTTTAAATTTTCTTTTTTTAAATTTTATAATGTGTATTTTTTGTCCTTTAGGTTATAAAAGTTTTTTTTTTTTAAGGGAAGATATGAAATTCAAAGTAAAAGAAAAACAGTAAAAATTTGATGTAGTAAAAAGGTATTCAAGCAGAGTTTAAATTATTTCAAGTGTTTGAAGATGGTAAAAAATATGTAAAATTTTACTAGTTTCATTTTATTTTATATTATAAGATGAAATTGTCATATTTGGAGTTTATATTATAAGATAATTTTCTTTTATAATTTGTTTTCTTTAAGAATACTCCTATTCAATTAATGGATCACTAATTACCTTGTAATTTTCAAAATCTAACTTCATTCACATTTATAAAAACTTGAAATATGGAGAGAAGATCAAGATTTAAAAGATGAGTTTATTAAATTAATACAAGGGTGTTAAAAGGTATTTTATTTTAAAAAACACATCAATTTTTTTTTTTTAAATTTGTGAAGAGCTAGCGAATCTAATGTAGCCCATGTTGAGGCGAAAAGAAAAGGAAGATTCCTTATATAAGTGAAATAAACTGAAGTAGTATAATAAATAGCTCCATAGGTGAGGACATGAATCCCTTAGTTTGTATTAAGTTGTATCACTCTTCTTAGGAATAGAGATCGTCTGGTACATTATTTAATATATTCTTATTAATATCCCCTTTGTTTTTTTGTTTACTTGTTACATTTTACACATTTACACTATTTAAAAAAATACAGAATTTTAGATATTTTTTTCTTTTTGTAGATTAAAATGCCCTTCAAACTTTTCTCTCTTCTCATTATTACTTTTATTAGTTATTAATTGGAGGATATAACAAAAAAAAAGTTAACTTGGAATCACAATGTGACAAGTAAAATAATACGAAAATTTTCACAACGTGATAAGTAAAAAAAATATAAAGGTAATATTTCTTAGAGCTATGGCCTCCATAAATAGAAATATCGTTACAAAAAATACACCCCGCATGAGCGTTGTTCAATTAATTTTAAGATCGTAGAGTTAGTAATAAAAATCAATATTCAAATTCAGACAGTAGCGTAGAAATACATATTGAGTTAGTTATTACAAACCAAGCTTCATATCACATGGAACAATAATGGGAGCCCAAAACTGAAAACCTCGGTCCAATCCAAGTAGGCCCAATTTCAAGATACCTTATAAACCCAACAAATCCTCGGGTTTTAGGGTTTTTCACATGTTCGGATTCGTTTCGGGAGAAAGCTCCGCATAACAATAACGCAAAAAATCCATGCGTCATATTAGCATTTATCCTATTAGCGCATACCTTGACGCCGTCTAGGCTATTTGCGGCCGAACCAGTCAAAAACCCCAGGGTTTAGTTCTGCAAAAACTCCATTGCCAGGAACTCAGAAGCTCTCACGCTCTGTAGACTGTAAGCCCTCTTCAATATCAGCAATTTCTATGCGCCATGGTTCTTTAACCTCGTTCTCCGAATTTCATTGTCCAAGAATTGTTCTCAATCATGAGGTACTACTCCTATTCGCGGCTCGTTTCTCAGTCTCTTTTACGCAGCTCTAAATCCATCTCTCGAAACCCATATGGCAGTATACATTTTATTTCCCTACGGTTCCTAGGATTAAACAATCGAAAACCCACTGAATCCCTCATTCAAAAAGCCCCATTTTTCAGTCCCAAATCTTTAAATTTCACTACATCAGCTGAGGCAGTGAAGCAGCCGGTCCCATCGGAGAATGTATCCACAATTGTCGATGAGCTTTCCCAGCTGACATTGCTTGAAGTTTCGGACTTGACGGAGGAATTGAGGAAAAGGTTAAAGATTGAGGAGATGCCCGTGATGGCGATAATGATGCCAGGGATGGGATTTAGTGGTGGCGTGGGAATGACTGGGAAAGGGGGTGCAGCCTCTAAGACAGAGGAGAAGGTGGAGAAGACTGCATTTGATTTGAAGCTGGAAGGTGGGTTCGATGCTGCAGCCAAGATCAAGATTATTAAGGAAGTCCGCACGTTTACAGCTCTAGGGTTGAAGGAGGCTAAGGAATTGGTGGAGAAGGCTCCCACATTGCTGAAGAAAGGTGTAGCTAAGGAGGAGGCGGAGAAGATTATTGAGAAGATGAAGGAGGTTGGGGCAAAAGTCACAATGGAGTGAGGTAGAATTTCATTGTATGTGCTGGAACTTTTCAGGGAATAATTAACAAAGTGTTTGAAAATTATAAAATACTTACTGGTGCAAGATTGTCCATGATGTTAGAACAGAATCTATGTGGTTATCTATGTATTTTATAGATGTCTCACCAGCAAATTTTGCTTCAAAAGCTAGTTGCTTTATATTTTTGCGACCTATAAATTGAAGTGGAGCATATGTCATGTGTCAATAGTGCAGTAAAGAATCTTTTTGGAGTAAGTTTGTGTATGTCAAATGTCTGGACCGATGCCTGATCACAGAGGTTTCTGCAAATTATGTCTACTATACTCTCCATGGGCATTTTAGTTTATACAAGCTTAGAACCAGTGTCAAATCTTAGAATAGTTTCCGATTGTCCTGGTTAGGTAGAGCTGCTATTATATCTAAAACTAGTAATTTAATCAATCTTGCTGATTAAGAGAAGATTAAAAGTAGGAACTTCGTTAACACTTCTTTTTTGTGGTTCCTATACTTTGCTTAGAGGCAGGTTATATTTTGCCATTGTTCTGAGAACTTAGGTCTTATGTTACTTTCTCTTGGAGATGTATCTTAATGTTACACAAATGCAAATTGCATTACCTAGTGCAGTGTGGCAATTAGCATCTCAGATCAGGGGCATGATTATATTGAGGGTTACCTACATTATCTAATTACGCAGCAAGTTAGGGATAAATTTATCTAGCTCAGTCAGGCAACGAATGGTTATATGCATATTCCATAGATGCCTTTGTTAACAAAGGAGTTGTAAAACATCTTCACTGGGGATGTCATTTCTTTCCCTTTTTTGCTTTGGCAATGCATGCCTATAGGTCTTTTATGAATCTTTTTACAGTACTTTCGTGTAACTTAGATAGCGTAGTCATGTTCATGATTAAAAGTTCCCATTTTGCGTTTCGTTGTGTATCAGTTGAAAAATCTGTCAAATGAAAAAGAATACGTGATGGTTAATATATTGTTGGGGTGGCAATTACTGTGGACAAGCTTCTTAATAAGTCCTAGAACTTTTCTCTTGATATGACATCTTGAACCCTGTATCATTTTACCTGTCGAAAGGTTTCTGTTTTTAGCTCTGATATCATAAAGTCTCTCCACCCAGAAGCAACACCTTTGAAGTCTTTAAAGCACTGATGGCTGTGTTATGTGTTTTGCAGTACCTCTCATAGTTAGCAGCATTTAGTACAACCTTTCTGGAGTTATTCTTTTGTAATCATAATCATCGATTGGAGCTATGTCAAGCTGAAGTTATTAATCACATCCAGCGCAGAAATCAACACTGTGTTATGAAACTGCTTTCTGATGTACCAATGAGTTTGAAGCACAATCATCTTGTAGACACTGGCTGCAGTCCTGCAGTCGAACCAGTTTCTGTGTATTTGTGCTATACCTAAGATCCACTTTTCTTCTTGCTGCTTATGTATTCTGAAACATTATTGGACCCGGGGAGATTCTTTTGATACTAGATGAGGCTACAAAAGTTTCTGTTAGATTCGAATAACTTGAAATTACTTGTTAGTTTTCAGTTCTTGGTTGGTTCTTTTCTTCTGTAGGATGAATCTGTTTGAGATGAGTACCTCAGGATGTATAATGCATTTCTCTCCCATTTCGTCATGACTTGATGCTTTGGGTGCACTATTGGTTCTATTCTTTGGCAGAAATGGTTACTCAAGCCAAGAAGGGCTTCTTGTTTTTCTTCCCCTTCCAAAACAATGCTATAGATGGGGATTGATGAATTCTGATGTACTGTAAGATATGTTATAGCTAGAGAAAATTTGCAACTAAAACTTTTGCTGACTAAAAATGTGAATGTAAAATGATTGCTTGGTTTCTTGAGGATTTAAACACATTATTACATGATCTTTTGCCCTTGTTCTCCCTCTTAAACAGGAAATCTTGAATTTGGCTGTCATCTTGTACTGCCCTTTTCTATCACAAGCATAATCAAAGATAACAAGGATAGACTGTATTATCGAAAATGCGATTACTAAGCATTCAACTTACGAAACTCCTTTAAAGTTTGACCCTTTATCAAGATTAACTCTTGATCGAAACATTTTATGGTCATATTTCTCATCTAGTAATCTTATAAACAATTTATATCTTTTTTTTTTTAAAAAAAATATTTTTCAAACTTTTTTTTAAAAAAAATACACATTTTTCAACTTAAAATTCAATCGGTGTAAGCATTATACTAGCAATGCCGAATGGTACCACCATTGGCTTTGCGGGCCGAAACGGGAAAGCATCAGTCAAAAGAGAGGCGCAAAACATCCACTCTACTTATACCAGAAGTGAAGAACACGAAAGGTGGAGTTTTGGCCGGTAAATCCGTTCCCTCTAGAAAAAATTGAAAGAGAGAAACAAACAAGTCTGCGAGTGAATCTCAGCGATCAGTTGGCGTTAGAATTTCTTCGGAATTAATTATTGGTAATTGTTAATGACGGGATTATAGGAACCCCTTCTGCGGCCAATCGTTTTCTTGTCCTAAATTATTGGGTTTTTTGTTTCTTCCTAGTATTTAGTACTAGTTTCTAATTGTAGTAAAACGACATGAAATCGTTGTCGGACAACGACTAGGGGGTTAAGCCTTACACGGAGGGAGAGAGATGTCGAGGCTTCGGTCGGTGGTGGAGGACTGGCAATGGGAGAATGCCGCCGCCGGGGCTCTCGCAGGATTGGCTACTACTACTTTCTCTCATCCTCTTGACGTCGTCCGAACCAGATTTCAAGGTATGCTCATTGATCTTACTTTTCTTTCTGTGTCGTTTCATATGGTAGGGTAATTAATTTCTATGTTGATATTGGAATTTTTGGTTGAAAAGTGAGCGATGGAAGATCCTCAATTGTGCCCAGGTACGGGAGTACTCCTCAAGCTCTTTTCAACATTACTCGCACTGAGGTATGTAATAAATTTTTTGAATTTAACATGATGCCTTAAACATATGCACTATTTGATTTGAATGGTTTCATTATGTTTTATTAACTTTTAAAGTTCTCACTTTGGGGAAATCTTACTTGTAAAATCTATGCTTTTGGCAACCAATGCATTTGACATCTTAAACTTTGTGTTATAGAATGGTTCTTTAGTTATCTTTGCAATGTAAAACTTTTTCTTCATGACCTGACTCATTTGCTTTTTCTTCCATAATTTGTAAATGTAAGTATGTCGGTTCTATCTCTGATACTGTGATGCTCTGATTGTTGATTTCCTGATGATGTTAAAGGGTGAAAAGTTACTTGCTTTTCTTGATATTTTAGGATGGATGTCTTTTTAATCTTCTAATCTTATTGGAATGTTTATTATCAGCCATAACTTGTTTGTGGTAATTGTTCTAATTTCTGCTTCAGGGTCTTAGGGGACTTTATGCAGGCTTTTATCCTGCTGTTCTCGGGTCAACCGTATCATGGGGCTTATATTTCTTCTTGTAAGTTTCAATTCCGGAGTTCTGCCTGATATAATGTCATATCTTCACACTCATGGCTAGTTTTTCTGAGGACATTTTGTTCTGGATTATTTTGACACTCAAATTTTGCATTATCTTTTAGTTACTATATACTTGATGCCAGACATTCACATTTGGTTTTTCTTGTTAGAGGTTATGTGTTTCAACAAACACTTACTGTGCCTCACTTTCATGGTTTAACTTTACTACTCAGATGATTCAACTTTCTCCTAACTTATTCTGGACAGATAACAATGTTATGCTGATATCATTTGGTAAAATGTGGTTGTCATCTTAAGAGTTTGGTCCAGATCTCTTTTTGCTTCCTTATTACATTTTTAACCGATTTAACATCTAAATATGAGCCCCATTTCTTTTAGCCACTGAGTTCATTGCATTTGAATTCACCTCCTTGTTAACTTAGGTCTGAAGAGCTGGTAAGAAATTATTGTCATGGAATTGTAATATCAACTAAGATTTAACACATCTGGTCTCTTGGTCGACACATTTGAAATTTGTTGTCTAGAAATGTTCGAATTGAAACATGGTGTGATAGTCCCAAAACATTTGGAGCAAAACTTAAATTTGTGAAGCTGTAACTTGCACAAATAAATTGAAGTTTGTTCGTCAAGTCCCTTACATACTTTAGATTATAATTTGAAGGCATATTTTCCTGACTCGTAAATGTGATCTTCTTTGCAGCTACAGCAAAGCGAAGCAGAGATACCTACAGAACAGGGAAGAACTGAGCCCTGGACTACATCTTGCTTCAGCTGCTGAAGCAGGAGCCTTGGTCAGTACTCAGTTTGCTAATTATTTCAATAGGATGCACCACTTATTCAATCTGTTGCTCTTTTGTTCTTTTAAATTTGATTTTTAAGTGGTAATTCCTGGTTGTATTGAATGGCCTACTGTTATTGGGAGAGACAAATTTACTGCAAAAAGTCATAGAGCACTGGTTGGAGTCTGTGTGGAGAGAGAGAGAGAGAGAGAGAGAGAGAGAGAGAGAGAGAGAGAGAGAGAGAGATGTTATTGGTCTTTCAAAAAAATCCGAGGAGGTATGGCAGGATATGTTCTTTTATAAATGCCTAATGGGCATACTGGCACTTCTGCACGTTAAAGGTCTATAAAAATGGATTTTGTTTCACATTATAACTGCTTGACGAGTATGCAACATTTAGTTTTTATTTAGAACTGATTTCTTTAAGTTGTACAAGAGATGTATTTTCCATCCTTTATGGGCTATAAGTTGAGTGCCTTATTTTAAGGAAAAAATTCTCTAAAAATGGTACAGCCAACTTTAAAGTAAAGTTTTAATCCTTATACTAAAGGAGTCTGTCCTATGTCAGGTTTCTCTCTGCACCAATCCTCTTTGGCTTGTCAAAACAAGATTACAACTTCAGACTCCTCTTCATCAAGCGCGACCATATTCTGGGTTTCACGGTCTGCTTCCTTCTCATATGAGCTCTTGCACGGTTCACTGTGAATTTTATATCTTTTCTCTTGATGTGCTGTTTTATTTTGCTATATTTGATGCCAATATCTTGTACATTTCTATATTTTAGATTTTGGTCTTTGATTAATAAAAATGCAATTACCATTAGTTAGTTTCATTTTGAATTTTATACTTTTACTCGAGTATTTGTTTTCAAGCAATCTTCTTTTTATTAATCCTAAACATCTGCTTTCTTTTATGTCCTTACTTTTTTTTTTTTTTTGTGTTCCTTGCTTTGTGGCTGTTCTTCGGTCAAATTTATCTAACAAGTGGACCTTTTGAATGGAGTTTATCTGATTCTCTATGTTTAAAATGTTAACACAAATGTCAGCATAATACTTTCCTTAGCCCGACATTATTTTCTCCTTATGAGTTGCATTTCTTACTCTGATTCTAGATGCTTTAATGACCATTATGAGAGAAGAAGGTTGGCGAGCACTTTACAAAGGACTTGTGCCTGGGCTTTTCTTGGTTAGAGCATGCTCTCTCTCAACCCCTCACTTTTCGTTTTTTTCTTCCGAAGTCAATTGTTGTGATTTATTGATCTAATTTCAGTGGCATGAAGCCAACTAGATAAATTTTATGTTTTGTTCTGTGTCATCCCCTTGTCACTTCTGTCATCTGTGATGTAGTGGTTCCGAATGAAATAGGTTAAATCTGTGGATAAAACTCTAAAATTATACCTTGCAATATTTGTTTCTAACCACATACATGCATTTAACTGAGTAGTTTTGTTCTGCTTCAGCAGGTAACTCATGGTGCCATTCAGTTTACTGCGTATGAGGAACTTAAAAAAGTTTTTATCAACTTAAAGTCTGAAGAAAATGTGGGCTCCCCAGATGACTCATTGGTGAGTTTTCATGATTTTGTTATTTTGTCCCTCACAAGCTTCATTTGATCTTGCTTCAAAGTTTAACAAGTTTTAGCCTTCTGTTTTATGTCCCGGCAGGACTCATTTGATTATGCCACGCTAGGCGCTGCTTCTAAACTAGCTGCAATTCTTTCAACATATCCATTTCAGGTAACGTTGTCATTAAAGTATTTTTTGCGACTTTATCATTTGTTATATGTATCCTATTGAATCAGATATTTGTGACTTCCTCTCTCTAAAACATCTCATCATTTATACAGGTTATTCGATCTCGCTTACAAGTAAGATAATCTTTTCTAAAGTTTCATTACTTCCCTATGTCATTGTCATGTCATAGAAATGTCCATTGGAAGTTAGCTAAGCTCCTAATGAAACTGCGAGTTAAGTTTGCAGATATACTTCTGATATAAACGAGCTAATGTCCTATGCTTCCCTCTACAGCAACGCCCAAGCATAAATGGAACTCCTAGATATACGGATAGCTGGCATGTGGTGAGAGAAACAGCAAGGTAACTACTTTCCCTTGTTCAAAAACTCGATCTCTGAATCATGTTCACTTGTTACTACTATGATTTTCCATTTCGTCTGCTCATTTTGAGGAAAACTTCTTCCAGACGTAGAATTCCATATCCCTTTGCTCTTGCCATTGATGAATGTTCATTTGTCTCCTTTTATCTGACAGATATGAAGGTTTACGTGGTTTCTACAAGGGTATCACTGCAAATGTGCTAAAAAATGCTCCTGCTGCTTCAATTACATTTATAGTATATGAAAATGTTCTTAACATGCTAAAATTGGCAAAGCAAAAGGAATAATTGCTACTTTGATCTCAAATTTTGTAGCTAGTTGTGCATTCTTAGAAGCCCAGAAAGCAAGTATAGAAAGAACAGATACAGTGGTCTCACCCTAATTGAATTTGTCCCACTTCCATTCATTCCAAAACTTTCAATGTAGATGTATATATGTATTACAATGTAACTAATTCATCAAAAATTCATGTGATTCTCTCTCTTATTTTATTCTTGTGTTCATGAGAGAGAAAGTCACTCAGTTGACAGCAAATTTCTGGAAAAAGGACAGAATTTCTTGTGAAACTTCTTGAGCTTTCTCTTGATGGATGAAATGGTGACCATCAAGGATGACAACTTCATTGTTTGGGACAAGGTTCTTGAATATGTCTCCCTCTATGTATTCCCTTGTACCTCCTGAATCAAACCCAATATCTTTGTCTCCTACCATTAGTTTTGCAGGTACTGTTATCTTTGACCCTTGCCATGGTGCAAGAAGCTCCCAGTTCCTATCATCACATTCAATGCAAAATTCAGATAGAACCCTATTCTGGTTTTTAAAAAAAGCTCCAACAATCAAGAACTTACAGGTCCATGGCGCGATAGTAGTTCAAACCTCCAGTAAAACCAGTCTCCTGGAACTTGTCCGCGAAGACTTGGAGATCATCTTCTGTAATCCATTTAGGTAAGAAAGACGGTGTTTCTAAGTAGTCAATGATCTCCATGCCTGGAGGAGCTATTAGCAGATCATTCTTGTTGATGAGGATGAATTTCTTCATGACTGAGAGATAATCATACCTTGCAAAAGCCCTTTCTGCCCTTCCTGGTTGCTACCATTTCATTCTTTTTTTATTACATATTGAGATTAGAAAGAAAACAAGAAGATTAATGAAGGTTTAATAAGAAGGGTACCTGAAATTGACAAATGTATAAGTCATCACCAAACATTTGCTTGAAGGATGCAAGAGGTTTGAGTGGAGATCTAGGTGAGAATGGTACACAAAGAGCAACCATTGCTCTAACTCTATCTGGCCTCAATAGGCTCAAATGCCAAGCAGCCACAGCTCCCCAATCACTCCCTACAACAAAGGCCTTTCCATGGTTTCATGCTTTTAGTGTCAAGTTCACAAAATAAACAAGTACTTAGCAAGGAGAATCAACGGTTCGCATCTTTCGTAACATTCTTTTATAATATTTCTTGTTATAGAACTATTTTACTTCTAGGGTTCATCTTTTAACGTTTAATTTTATTTTTAAAAATTTGTTATTTATATTCATAAACTATTATTCTTTTTTGACTTATGGCCAATAACTTTTTTTTAAAACTTTTATATTTATAAACTATTTATAATTTTATCGGTATGATAAACTATACTTAACTGGATGGTTTGTTTGACATATTTTAAGCATACTTTGGATATGAATTTCTTCTTAAACAATAGTTACATAACTAAAACCAAAATGACATATTCTACAAAAACATATATTCCTAAAAATTCTTCTTTTATATCATTCATCACTTTAAAAATTAAACTGTCATTAATAAATAATTTATTATCAAACAAGATAAATTGTAAATAATTCATGAGTATAAAATTTGAGAAAAAAAAGAAGTTTTTGACAATAATTGGAAAATAATAATAATTTATGGGTATAAATAATAAAATTTTCTTTTTTTAATTTTCCATAAATATAAAATCAGACATAAAAAAAAAAAATTTAAAGGGGAAGAAAGCACCTTTTGTTCACCAAAATGATCAAGAAGACCGATGAGATCCCCAACAATATGGAAAACAGAGTAAGAAGATGGACTAATTGGGGAATCAGTGTCTCCAAACCCTCTCAAATCAGGAGCGACGACACGGTAGCCATGGTTAGCCAGAAAATCAATCTGATGGCGCCATGAATACCAAATTTCAGGGAAGCCATGGAGAAGCAAAACAAGAGGTCCTTTTCCTTTTTCAACTATATGCATCCATATACCATTCGTTTTGATCCTCTGATGATTCACATCCATCATCATCATAGTGTTCATCATTTTTCCCCAAATTTTTTCAAGCTCCGGTCGGCCAGTTGCTTGTTAGCTATGGAGTGTTGTTGTACAAATGTATCGGTAAAAGTTTTGTGTTGAGATTTGGGGAACAGAGCGGTGGAGGAGGGGATCAAAACTCAAAGTCAGCAGAAGAAGTCTAGGTTTTACGAACTCAATTCCAATCAATCATCCTCTTCTCTTTCCTGGTTTTTTCTATTTTTAAAATTTGTAGACTTGGACCAATCGTCCATTGATGGTAGGAAAGTTGACTGAGAAATTAGCTCTACAGGTAGAGACAGGATCTCATAATTCTGTCCGGTGACAGTTGTGGTATGCACTGGCTCCATTCCTAATTGAATACTTAAATTTTTAATTTTAGTATAAAAACATTTAAATTATATTTTTGTTAACAAAAGTAAAGTTTATTAAAAGATAAATTATTTTAATAATGAAATTATAATTTAAATATTTAATTATCAAATTTAAAAGTTTATATACTCAATTGAGTAATAAATATAAATACATAAGTAAATTTTAAATTAATCCTTAATATTAATATAAAGTTATGTGTTAAGAGTGTAAAATAATGCTAACCAATAAGTGTATTGGACAACTGTTTGTGCACGTTCTATAAACTTAAAAGAAATTAACAGAAAATCTATTTATGCGAGAAAATGATAAACTCCTATGAGCATAAGATAATTCCGATCTCAATCATCATTATTTTTTTATCATTTTTTAATTTATTTTATTAATTTAGCATATTTTATTAATAAAGTTTATTAAAAAAGGATAAATGCTAAGGAGAAAAGATAAACTTTAAAGAAAAAATATATTAAAAAGAAAATGGTACTAAAATGTGGCACAGATAATCTGGGTGAAAAATTTACAAAAAAACTTGTCTATGTAGAAAGTAAAAAAAAAGTAAAAACACACAGATAAGAGTTTTGGCCAAAATTGTTGATAGTAGCAAATAAATCACTTTCTACTATTATTTCATTTTTATTTTGGTAACTCGATATTCAGGAGTAATCATCTAATCCTGAAGGAATTGGAGACATGAGGCACTAAAAAGCACCTTTCACTTGGTATGTCCGGTAGAAATATGTAAGTAAAAAATAAGTGAGGAGGATCGTTTCATCAGACAACATGCATATTATAACGTTCATAGATTAAGCAAATGAATTCCCTAATAATAGACTTTCTTTATAGTTCTTACTATGAAGCCGAAATGATATGATTAATAATCGCGGGTCGTTAATACTGAAATTATTGTCAATCATATGTATCGCCGAATCCTTTCCTGGTTTTGTACAAACAGTCCATCACACTATGTTGGACATGTCCAAAAATCATTACCTTAATCACCAGGAAGGGATGCATCAACCCTCCCAGTCACTACCTTAACTGCAAGGAAAGGGATGCCAAAAGGCATGGGATAGGCTCGTAACTAGAGTGAAGTCGCAACAAGCACATCATAAAAATAATATAACTAGAAACCTACCTTAAATCACTAGAAATTAATTTGTCATCAACAACATGATATAATCCTGAGAGGGTATGACAGATCTGTGAACAATTCCCAATAACATAATCAAGGCAGACAATGTAACAAGGATATTGTCAACACAATCTTGAAAAAAAAAAAAACCCAGAAAACTCATACAATGGTTGAAATTGAACACTTGGGGACAAGAGGGTGAACAGTTCACTTCCCCACAAACAACACAAAAGCAAATATGCGCTTCCTTTACAGACACCAGGAAAGAATAACCAATTCAGAATACAGGAACTATTCATTGGCACTGCACCTGGTTTCTAATATTCCTTTTTTACTTTCGGGACCTAACAAGGAATTGGCTGCTAAGTTATCTCGGTTGAACAGTTAATGATGGTGAAGAAGCTTCTCTTCTTATACTTTGTCATCATGAAACCACCACCTAGTTTCCTTTGGAGATCGTCCATTTTTACAGTTCCTTACATAACGATCATTATCTTCTGGAGGTTGCTGCACAGAAGAAAAGCAAATACAAATATTAGATTAATGGCCTAGTAAATAATAATCTCTAGAACTACCGGTGATTTCAAAACAAGACTGCATGCTTCCGTTACTTAGTTGTCTTATACGGTACAAGACTGCATGCTTCTGTTAATTAGTTGTCGTATAGTCCAGAAGTAGACAAGGAATAAAACTCAAAAGCAACTTGAAGACTAAATCAGAATCATACCTTTACAGTTGAACTTGATAGCATGGACAGAATGCTGATACAGACAGAACTAACAGTCATGGCAGGGGACCACGAGTCATACAAAATATCTGGAAGGAATGAGTCAGTCCTCATTAGGAACAGACAAGAATAAGCGTACTGACAAAGTCAAATCATCAAGTATCTACAAGAAATAATAATCACCACAAACACAGCATGGAACTTTCTAATTGCATGAAAATAGCAAGTATCTCAACAGCGAATTTCATTCTCTGTGTGAAAACCAATGACAAGGCAACACTTGAGCCTCTAAGGCCACACACTTGAAGTTGGACGAGAAATTCCAAAATTTGCATACGCACACCATGACTCAATCTTGTTCTAAATGAATATGCTATTGAAATCAGTACACCTAAAATGCTTGGACCTTTACCTAATTCCAAAATCAGGATACTAATCTTTATGAAATGAATTACTAAATCCTATCAATAGCAGCATAACATCAATCAAATCCTACAATCAATGCCAAATGATCTCGAAGTTCATCTCTTTGCAAGAGAGACTATCTCTTGCCTCAGTCAGACCCATAACTGCTGCACATCCAATTTAAGGAAAACCAAGTTCTAAAACATTCCCTTAACTAGATAATATCTAAACTTTGCTTGTTGACACCACTTCTGATCGGTTACTAATTCTGAAATATCAATCACAACATATAATTCATTCTCACACCTTAGTTTCTTAAAATCTATGCACTACTATATAAGCTATTCCAAGCCTTACTCCAGTTTTCCTTCAGCTACCTTTACACACGTTCACATAGCATAATCCATCGAGTATCCAGACAGAATAATTGCAGCTTGCATCATCCTTATCTTAGTTCCCAGCTATTTCACATTCCTACGGCAATAGTACAAGAAGGGATCCAAATTAATACAGTTCCTAAAGTGCCACTTTGCTATTATCAAACTGAAGATATTTACGATGCTTGCTTAGACCTTGAAGGGTTCTCCTAAACATATGCAAGGTAGTCTGATACTGAGTTTTCATATTAGCAGCACATTCTTCCATATAATTAAACACTACAAGCAACAAATCTATGCATGATGTATAATATATGTCAAAAGAGCACATTGTGCTTATGCTCTCTGAACATCAATTACATACACACCATATCTTCAGAAAAGAAAAATCACCTAGGTCAAAGACAACTTTCTCATACAAGATTAATAAAGCACATAAGAAACACAAACATCAAAGCATATAACAGAAAATGTATGGAAGATCTTAATAAAATTTAAAAACTTTCTAGATGCAATGGAGACATTCATTATTGACTGTTTTATCAAAAATACACAAATGTGCCACTGTGAATATCCTTCGAGTACTACTGTCCCTTAAGAAAGAAGAGAAAGGTTTTTCAATAGACTTAATGTGTAAGAAATAAGAAGATCATACGTAAAGGGCAAGAATTTTCTCTCAATATCTCACCCTTTGTTTTGGTCTATGTATGTTACATTCCTTCAAACACTGTATAAAATTACCACAGGGACCATGACTATATATGATGCTACTTCTGAGATCCTTCTGAATTGTGCTATTTTCTCTAAGATGCAAGACCTGTGATATCATAATGATGATGGAAAAAGGAGATGCAGATAAATGTACATACTACACCAACTAATCATACTAATTGAAATTATTTGTTTAAGAAGAAAGTTGTGTAGTACCAGCAGAAAACAGGCAACTTCATCTCAAATTACTGATTCTGCTTCCAGAAAAACGGGAATGCATGATGAAGTTTTAATGGAAACTTTGCGAAGAACGACAAAACTCATTAATAGCGTTGAAAGATATAATTAGTTCTACACATGACATCCACATGCATATTCAGGCGACCGAAGTAGTAAAGGTCAATAACAAACGACAATAAGCACAAAGATCCTTAACTTACCCAAACAAATATGACCGTTGCTATAAATATGAGGATGCAACGGAGCCGGATTTAGAAATATCACCTGCAGCAATTTTGACACACTTGAGTTGTTGAAACTATTCCTCTTATAATCATGACATGTAATTCAACAACTATCCAAAAGCAAGTAAAAACACAATCAACCTGTGGCGCTTCCATAGGATAATGCTCCGGAAAGTCTACTTGAAGCTGAAATGTTTCGTTAGCATACAAAGTCCCCGGAGCTCCATGGACCTCAATTACCCACCTTTCGGATCAAATTAATCCACAAATTAACAAATTACACACTACAGAACCAAGAAAGCATCAATTTTTGCATAAGGCAAAAAGAACTAACATTGAAAAAGTATGATTAAAGAAAAAAAAATCAAAGAAAGCAAAAACACAGCCTAGGGCGTAAGACTGATGATACCTCTGAAGGTTATCGGTGACTTTGTGCTTGAAACCAGCCGGTGGATTAACCTGCCATTCCACCAGCTCCTTCTGTAGCCGATTGCAAGCTATCTTGCTTAACGCCTGATTATAAAGCCATAGAATCATCATTCAAACAATCAGAACTATAATTAATCATATTAATTAATTAGATTGAGTTGAAGTGTGTATCGATGTATATACGTATAGAAAGAGGGAGAAAGTGAGAAAAACCTTGCGGGAGGAAGCGGAGGAACTGGTCATGGCTGATTATGAATGATATCAGAAAATCCACCGGAAGGAGGTGGTTGGGGGACGGAGGCGCCGAGGTGGTTGACGATGACGATGATGATGTCGATACCGGAGGCGGAAGGGAAAATGGGGTGTAGCGTTGTTTTTGTTCACCGTTTATACTAAGCATTACTGCTTCTTCCTTTTTTTTCTTTTTTTTTTATTTATAAAAAAATTAACTTCTTTTATCCATGCAATTTTTATTTTTTATTAAGCTGGTGGGCCCAATTAAAAATAAAATGAATTTCCAATCAAATGAAAAAAAAAAAGAAACTAATATAAGCGTATCTTAATTTGTTTTGAAATTACAGACTTGATAGAATTTTGAAGATGGAGAATTTCATATTTTTTTTGTACCAAAATAAAAGAGATGGATAGTAAAATTAATTTTTCTATGTCGAATCCAATAGACATTTCCCTTAAAAAAAAAAATCCAATAGACATTTAAGATATATTTATTTTTAAGTGAATTTTTCTTCTTAAAATCCGATGTTAAACAATTTTCTACCTAACCACAAAGATTCAGAAAAAATAAAAAATTTTCACATTTAAAACTATAATCTAAATAGACCTTTAATTGATATCATGTGACATATCTAGAGCTTAATCAATGCCATCAAACGTGGCTTTTAACATGGAGCAAAGACTGCATATTGCATACACTAAAGCCTAATTTCACCAATTTTTAGCAAATTAAGTTTAAATGGTCTAGAAATTTGGAAGATTGTGTAATTAATTCGGTGTCTGTGTAGAAACAGAACTTCTTGGTTCATATTAAACCATATATATATGGCACGACTCAATATTATTAAAAATTTATAGCCCTACTCGTAAATTGAATTTATAACAAAATTTTCTAATCAACTTGACCACATCTCTTTCCTTTCATATTCTTTTTTCTTTTGCAAGGTATATTTTAGACCACCCATTATTAGTCCAAAGTGACTAGGTACATTGCATCATTTCTTTTTTTTTTTTTTTAATATATTGAGAGAAAAGATTATGAATCAATCTCATAATATATGAATATTTTTAACTAACTGAACTATCATATTTTTTATTTTTTTTCTTTTTAATAAAAGGATAAAAGACAAGTTTTATTCAAGTGTTTCTAGTAGCAAAGTACCTGTAACATTTTTTTTTTTTTTTTTCATTTTGGTGAATACTTGTAACATATTCAAACAATAGAAAAAGATCTTCTGATTGATAGAAGGAAAAATACTAAAAATTAAGAGAACGTTTTTCTAATAGCTCAAAGAATTTCGGATTTTGGTAATTGCTCTTGTTTTTTAATTCGTTTTATGTTTTTAATATCAAAATAAATTTTTAGTGCAATTTATATCTTTCCATCCGCGAAACTTTTCAATACACTTTCAAATACATTTTCTCTACTTACACAATATTTTTTTACCTTTGAAATTGTCCGTCTATATTTACAAAATTAATTCATCTTTTTAATTTTCAAAACAAAATTCCCAAGTATTTTTTTACCTTTGAAATTGTCCGTCTATATTTACAAAATTAATTCATCTTTTTAATTTTCAAAACAAAATTCCCTAAGAAAAGCAATCCAAATTTACAGAAGACGTCTAGAATATCCTTAAATACAAAATGTATAATTTATTATATAAAATTTATATTAATAAAATTATTATAAAGCGTACGTTTTGATATTACAATTTCCTCACTTAGACGATTTAATATGGGATTTAATATGGTATACCGACTTAATATATATATATATATATGGTTGCACATTGTGTGCCTATAATATTTGAAACCCTGCCAACGAAGAAGTCCACTTAGTTGTCGGGAGTTTTTTAATTTTGGGTTGACAAGAATGGTGGGACCGAGGGAGTAAAACATTTTCCAATTCCGACCATTTCTTCATCAGTCAGTCTGTCTGTCTGAATCTGACCAAAATCTCTCAATAATTTCAGAAATATCAATTCCCTTCCAATAGATAAAAGTTTGCCTGTCATTCAAGTTTAGTTGTCTGCCTCTAAGCACAGAATCTTTAACTTCATAAGAAAAGGTTTAAGCATATTCCTAATGATCTCTCTCTCTCTCTACTCTAGCATAATATGCCTTAATTACAATCAACAATCATTCCTATACTTCCATCCAAGAAAAGAAAACTGTAAAACTAAACCAAAAAAAAAAAGTTAGAAAAGTTTGATTTAAAGAGTTCAAACATTGACACAGTATTATTGACAGTAAAAACATAGTATAAATAAACAAATAAACTTTGGAATAATTGGGGGAAGGAATGCATGAAAGCTCGATGCCTGGTCCGACAGAGTTGCCATTGAAGAGAAATTCTGAAGCTCCATTCAAGCTGTATCTCAAAGCTCTTCCAAGCAGTAAGTATGCTAGTTTTTATATGGAAATACTCCAGCACAACAGGCTTATTCACTGCAATTGCCTCCATTCCTTGATTAATAAAAGCATTCGCAAACCAAAATGTAAGCAATGTTCAATTACCAGAGGAACAAACATGAAAAGTTTAAAAGGCAGCGATGGAAAAGTAGTGTCTGACACACTCCAAAGAAGAATGCATGAGTCCAGAGAGATTAGTGAAATGAAAATGACACAAAGTGCAAAACCAAAGCCCTTCCGCAAGGTTTCAACTGATTAATGGAAACCTAAAATATTGCATTTTGCCAGAACAGCCTCCATTTTTTCTTTGTTGCCTCAAATTAAGATGCAGCTCGCAAACCTACTCAGTGAACGTGTATGCATATACATAACAAATCTATGACAGAAGGGGTTCTTCAGTTACATGATTGTGTTTATTTGGCACCAATGCAGAAAGAAATAATTTGACTATCTGAAGTACCTTTGGTGAACAGAAATTTTGAGATTAGTATCTTGGTTGTAAAATAATCTCCCACATTACTGGTTCTGGTATACAATGAGGAGGGAACATGGCAAAAACATCCATTATTCAGTCAGGAACTAATTCTAATTGTGGAAAAGGAATTAGTGCAATCATCAGCATATCACCTCAATTTCAGAAGGGAAAGCAGATGGAAGAACTTTGTAAGGGTTGAGAATGCCATTTGGGTCAAGCTGCTTCTTGATGGAAGCCATTAATTGGACCTGTTCATTTTAGAGGGGAGAAAAGAAACAGGTATCTCGAGTCATGCATATAAGAAAACTTAGTAACAAAAAAGGAGGGGAGAGTGGTGGGAGCAGAATAGTATAATCACATACAAAAAACAGGAGAAAGAACTCTGGAAAAAGACCAATCATGAGAGAGAGAGAGAGAGAGAGAGAGAGAGAGAGAGAGAGAGAGAGAGAGGAGAATTATTTTTATTAATAATTTAATACATGAACTAAAGAAAGAAAAAGGATTATAGATGCAGCTTCCAATCATGCTGAGTCTTACAGCTTCAGGTGACTTGCTGTAAAAGATCTTATTAGCTTTCATCAGTCCAAGGCCATGCTCAGCACTTATACTTCCACGATTCTTGGATGTCCACTCATAGACAAATGGTTCAATTTGTGCTAAAATCTGAAATAAATGCATCTTGATCAGATAATTAGATAATCAACTTAGGAGTAAGGACAATCCCAATAACAATAAAGGAGCGAGCACATTACAGCATCATTGTACTGAGGACTTGACATATTAAGGTGCAAGTTGCCATCTCCAAGATGACCATATGCTACTACCTTCACTGAAGGATCTAGAAATCACAAAGTAGGTTACAGCAAATTATAGGAAAAAGACAAATATTTGTAATTGCAGTCAAGAAAAAATGAAATCCTTAAACCGAATACTTCCAACTCAGAAAACCAAACTCGATTACTCAAGTGAAGGTAAATTTAAAATTAAGTTTGATAATGACTATTTCTGGCATGTGCCAGCAAAGTTATTTCCACTTGGTCAACAGCAAAAGGGAATAGCTTTCTTATGCTACCTATGAAAACACACATCCAGATTTAACAATTACCAAGACGTGCTCGCATTTCCTCAACAAGATCATACATCTTTTCAAGAGGAAGAGATAAATCATACTTGTACACAGCACCTGCCTTCATCAATGCTTCAGGTATGCCCTGTAAGCAAGAAGATTAATCTCAGCAACAGCAACAACAACAACAAGAATCCCATTCTCTTTCCCCCATATAATGGAATTTCTCAACAAGAGCAATAAACAGTGTCTTGATATATAGTAAATAAAACATCAGGTGAAAGCAGCCAGGGGGATAAATCATCACATCCAAGCAAAGTGGATAAGCTAATCAAACACTCTGAACAAGTATGGAATAAGTTCCCATTGGAGATAAATTTGTCAAAGTGATAGTAGGAACCTCGCGAATATGCCAAAAAGAGGATGATTGATTTATATCTTGTGCAAGAACCCCATCAATAACCAAGCCATTTTCCATTGAATGAAGTAGGAAGGCCTCGAGCTTCTCCCTAAGATATCAATATAGAAATGATAAGTCAACGAAAGCAAAGCTTTTTGTTAATTTCACAAGCTAAATTAACCAGCAGTACAGGTAACTTCAAGTTAAACAACCAATCAAAGGAGCAGATATTGTTACATAGTCACAGGACTGAGTATTTTAATATGACACCCTGCTGAATGGAGACGCAAGGTAGAAGATTGAACTTCAGAAAAGAAAAGAACGGACTAGTCTCTTCGACATCATATATCATTTATGACCATTGTCAGAATCTGTAACCTTCTTTTAAAATTATAATGCTCCAAGTTGAAGTAAACACCATCCATATATGGTTTCCATTTTGAAGGAAAAGTGCTGCATTGACACTACAGTTTGAAAAGAAAGAAAACATAGCACTATATATGGCAAAGGATGTTACTTGTCATGAGATTCGTTGCTTCCTGTAGTTTCAATCAGAATATAGAAATTGTGCATTGAAGAAGGTAAAGGATTGCGAGCACCATCCAAATGTTTCAGAACCTGTTCCAGGCACTGGATAAGCATGCTAGATGAATTTAAAAATTCTCTTTTTTAAGTAGAAGCAAATGAAGATACACAAACTTCTATATGCCCAACTAGAATAAACAGGGGAAGAAAAGGTAAAATCAACTTCCTTTGAAGCATGTCATCTGATGATTACTTCTTCAAAATTTTCATCATGGCCAAGTAATTGACTTATATCTGGAAGACATGGTCAAGACTGCAAAGTATTGGGGACATGAAAGCAACAATGTTTTTTTATTTATAGATAAAGCAACATAAACTCTAAATTTTATTTTCTGAGAACTTAGCCTTATGGAACAACCCAATATTTCACTGCAATTCTTCATCACCACTCAATGATACTGAATTTTAGCCTGACTTTTAGAAAACGTCCACCCTCCAATCAGTCTAAGAGGTTAAGTGCAGAAAGATAGATCTCATCCTGATTTCAAGTGTCCAAATAAAGGCACGGTCCAAAAGCATAAGAAGGGTAAAACTTAGGCTTGATCATTGGAAGAATCAGTACATATAAAAGAATCTTTACCAAACTCATCGCAGCAGAATCTAGAAATTCAAATGCCGAAAGGATTTCCCCAAGCTTCTTCTTTGCTTCCGATAAAAGTTTCTAGAGCGAGGAAGGGACAAATAAGTTAATCGCATTTCCATATCTAATCTGAGAAATAAGTACCAGCAGTATATCATACAATAATCTCGTAGCTCAGTGTTATTTCATTTTAGCAATGTTCCATTTCCAGTGTAAAACAAATCTGTGTCAAATCGAAAGGCTAAATGCCCAGATTGGGAAACTCTTTTGGCTAATTACAGCAGATAACTATGGAATTTACATGCCTAGGAATGAATGTTAAAATTGATTTTACCTGGCAGCTAGTATAATCATTACAAGCAAGAAATGCTACATTGACGGAAGGTAACTTTGGAGGGGTAAGAATTGAAATCTTCGTAACAATTCCCAAAGATCCTTCACTTCCTGAGCCACATGAAGGTGGAATATGTTTAGCAGAATAAATTAAACATATGTCACATGATGCAGAAGAGACCCAAAGACAGAGAAAACAGCATCGGTTCACCTATAAATAGATGCTTGAGGTCATATCCAGTATTGTCCTTTCGTAAAGTTCCAAGCATGTCAAGCACAGTACCGTTTGCCAAAACAGCTTCAAGACCTGAAAAGTTAGTTGAAGTATTGTTCTTAAACAGTAGTAATTACAATTTGAAGAAGAAGAAGCAGCCCTTCCCTCTCAGTCTTTATTGAGATATACACGGGTAAATTGTATCATTCACACATGTAAGAAGTTGCAACAAAATGGAATCTGCTTTAAAAAGAAATTAGCAAGCAATGCTGGCGATTATTTGCCTATTAGACCAATATATCGAAATGTTAACTCTGAAGCATGTATTGTAAAACATGTTACTTAGAGATAAGTTCAGTTCATATATTTGATGCTTCTGCTCACGCAGGATAAATGTATAGATGCAACGTAAGAGTAATGGATCCAATCTTAATCCTTATTTGAAACTAGAATGTCAATCATATTTGACAGTTGCTATAAATCAGCACAGATTCAAGATGTCCAAAGTTATAGCCTAATCCATATACTATATGATTAAAAAGTTAACTTCTTATATACTATATCTGAACATATGATTAACAAACTTTAAGTACATTAGAACAAGAAAAAGGCTCACCGAGCACACTGCCATGGAGTGACCCATACCGTAGAAGGCGTAACCCGCCAGCATTAGTTGAGACATTTCCTCCAATTTGGCAGCTACCTTTAGCACCTAAATCTAGTGGCATTATAAATCTAAAAAGAAGAAAATCTTAATTTAGATAACTATAGTTTAAGAATTAGTTCATTAGGATATCTTCCAACATGATCAAATCTGCTCTGGCCTATCACGAGAAATATAACAAAGCAGAAGTCAAAGAGGCAGCTTCCAACATAAAGAGCAGCAAGCTCCAAGCAATCTAAAACATTATAAGAATCAACTTTCTAGAAGATTCAAGTGCACAATAGAGCAGTCAACAAGAAACTATATCAAAGGTACTGATGACAGGGGTGCCTCAATAAACTGGTATGGTGGTAAAGAATCAGGAATCCTTAGGTAATGATGCAGCTCCTATCTAACCAATTGATGAAAGATTATTGCCCATCAAGTTATCCAATTGTTCTCCGGTCAGGAACAAGCATAAGAGAAAGTAATTGAAAGATTACCCTTGGTTATCAAGGAAAGAAATCAGATTTTCCAGTATGCATCCTGCCTCACAAACCAATATACCACTGACCTGAAATACCAAAAGGAAAGAACATAGCCATACAGACCCCAGAACTAAGACTGAGAATAACATGATGATCTAGGAGGTAATTCTTTTCACTTCTAATATCCCATGCAAGTTTAGAACTTTAGATAACACAAAATTGAATTCTCAAACCATATGCAGAAAATTTCTAGTGAGAGAGCATTTCTGGAATAAGCATGCTAAAGATAAAAGCTTTGAAGAGAAGTCTTTGCACTGATTAATATAGGATAACTTTCATCAGATTGCATTACCTTGTCAAAGTATATGATACTATTCATGGAGCCAACATTAACAATTATCTGCACAGTTTCAGCATCAACAAATTAAGTAAAACAATTATATAGGAAATAAATTGAAATTGTAGAATTAGAAGATCTAGCTACTAAAGTTTTTATTTCTGTAGATTTCTTGACGAATATATATTACAAGGGCATGCTGGGAAACCACCATATTTTTGCAAAACTAGAACAAATTATTGCTGCTCAACAATCACCCAAAGATCTGCCCTTTCAGAACTCAGACCTAGCTATTCTAAATTATCATGCAGTTGGAAACACTAATTTTGGGCAAGCACTTACACAGAGACTGATCTCTTTCGGCTACAGTCTTGTAAAACTCCTCTAAGTCACATATACTCAATAACTGCCACCATAGTTCCGGTCCCATTGGGAGGGGGGTGGGTTTAGCATCATAAGACTACTGTTCTTAAGATTTCCAATCTATAACAGTGTTCATGTTCTGTTTCTTGTTGACAGGGAAAAGAAAAGAAAAGAGGTTCAGAGTTCAACATCTGCCACAGCAGAACAGCATAAAGAGGAAACACAAGCTTAGTTCAAAATTCATATAATCTGAAAGAAATCATGAGGGGAGAATGCAAGCTCATTTTATAACTTTTCTAGGGGCATAAAATCTCTGAACCATCTAGTTTCACTAGGTTGCAATAAATCAGTCCAATTCCTCAAGACCTTCAGTTCCAACAGTTATAACAGGGAAGCTGTTATGAAGTCTATGTTCTTTAATTGAATCGTGAAAACATAAAATTTCCTGCTCCACAATTTTTTTACCTTTAAACCAATATAGACTGGATCTATTTCTGGAAGAGAAATTGGATTTCTAGTTGTAACAGGAACAATCTAATCGCTAGCAATGTTAGTATAGTACCACCACATCTTCTAGGTACCATATAGTACCACAGCATCCATCAAAAAATTGAGAGCCCACCAATAAGTATGAGAATGACCACAAAATTACCTCATCAAAAACAGGAATGCTTCCACCAACAAGCCCTGTATTTCCACCTTGTGGAACAACAGCCAAGCATCTGGAATTGCAGTACTTAAGAATCTGAGAAATCTGCATAATGATGATAATCAGGAGCTAATATTCCTCATGTGTGGGCCCAATCTCCACAAGGACCACAACCATGTTGGATATGCATGTGAATGGAGAGAGAGAGAGAGAGAGAGAGAGAGAGAGAGAGAGAGAGAGAGAGACATGCAGCAAAACCAGTTAAATCCGACAAACAATATCATGAACGCCAGCTTTTAACTTTGTGATAAACAAACTGATAAACGAACAGGATATGCATCATAATAGCAGAAAATCTAGAATGTGGCACAGCTATATGAACACTATGAAATCCGAAGGCTCCAGTCTCTCTCTCCCTATAAGGTATATCCTTCTATTCCTATTTGTCACTATGAAATCATAATCTATCTATCACTTGAACACAAGTTACCAGACAAAGAAAGAAGAAATTATTAACCTCCTCGGTGCTCCTTGGCAGAAGCATAAGCTTACTTGAGCCTCTGTACTTGCCCATCCAATCTGTGTTACAAGCATCCAATCTGTCCTCATCTTGAACAACGCCTCTATCCCCTACTATCTTCTTGAAATGATTGATATCCTCAGAATTAATTGTAGAAAATATGGGATTCCTCTGAATTTTTGGGACCAATGAAGCAAAGTATCTACAATGGACATATCTTCCCCGATAACCAATTAAAGGCTCTAAGTTGGATAATCCCCTAACAACCCCAGAATGAGATGTAAATCCTGAAAATTAGAGTATAAACAACAAATCAAGATTCAAGTGGCAGCAACAAATTTTCTTCAAAATGTATAATTCAGGATAACTCAATTCGTTACAGCTTTAGCTCCATAAACACGTAGAATCTACTATTTAATTCCTTCCAAAACAACCATGCTATCACCAGACAAGCTTACCACAAAATTTAACTAACATGCTATACAATCAGCAGCTATCAGCAATAAAATTCTGTGAAATCCTTTTTATATAACAACAAATACTGAAAGCTGCAACTTCTATTAGCTATGATCAGATTACTACTGCAAAAGGAACATTCAAACCCGCTGCCTTTAAATTATATTTCTATGATCATCGTTATTGATTTCGCTACGTCGAGCAGTCGTACGTACCTGAAGACGATGTGTAAGTGTAACTTGAATTGCAGAAACTATGGTGCTTTCTCAAGTATTTGAATAGAGCTGAAGCTGTTCTCCATTTCTCCATGATCGCGCTCTTATCTGTACAGTGTTGCCCACGAGCTTGCTGGGCGGTCCACTGCTGGGCTTTTGAGCTGTTTGGCACTGTTCCGACTTCTGGGAGTGATCACCCAAATAAAATGAACGCTTTTACTGCGTCGTTATGTAGAACGCATTAAAAAGTGGGCTACTAAATGATACTACGCAAATCGCCCCTGTTTCCGATTCGGGGTCGTATGAACGCATTTTTGAGAAACTTATACATAAGCATTAATTATGCGTTCTATGGGCAAGACCACAAACAGAACCATTTGCAGGTCTAAAAGAGTCCCGTATTGCGTCTCCCACACAATAGCGGATTAATGGCGTCTTCTCTATCTTCTCTGTCGTCGGCGCTGAATCAACCGCACGGCTGCCTGCTTGTTAGACTACCGGGCCGGTGGTGCTCCGCCTTTCCTCTCCGACGACTTTCCCCAAAAAAGCTTTCTTCAACTCCCTTACGTGCCTACTTACTGGAGTCGCCCAGGCCATTGAAGACGACTAGGAGCTTAACATTTTCCGCTAAGTTCACTCGAAATTTGTCTCATACAGTTCTCTCCGGTAAGGGCGAAATTCCCAGCCTCCGCCATTTCATTCCCAAGGCCACTTCCACTGCTTCCGAAGCTCAAATTGAGTAAGTCATCAAGTCTTTCCCTTGATTTCTCAATAGAATATTTCATCTCTTATGGAGGTTATTACTTTACTTCTGTTTGTTGATAGAAGTTAAATGGACGAGTTTAGAACAATCAAAGCATTAGTCTAACTTGAATTATCAATATTGAAGATTGAATCTTGAAATTAAGTGGTTGCTAGGAACTATGAGGAAGCCTTGGTTGTGTTAAATAAGCTCAGTGAGAAACAATCTACTAAGTTTAATACTTTATCAATTCTTGCAATGAGAAGAGTTGTTGATGCTTCTTGTATTTCTCATTTAATACATTATTACTCATTTAATACATAATTGGAGCTTTCTGATCTTGAAGTTGCTAAATACACAACCATATGTTCCCTTGCTGGTTAAGGCTTGATATACTTAATATGATATATTTTTTCGCGTTAACTATAGAAAGGCAAGAACAGAGCATATTACCTGAAGATACACATCATGTTTAAAAAAAGAAAAAACAATGGAAGTTGAAGGTAGTTCCAGGGCCACTGATGTGAGGTTCCTTGTATGCCAATTGTGTTTCAATGTGTTCATTGGTATCACATGGAGAGGTTTTTACCAAAATTTTTTGTTCAGTGGTCAGGCTTGCATTTTTCGTAGTTTCTTAGCTCATCCTTTTCCTCTCCTGTCTTTGTGTAGCTTGGAAACAGGTTCTGATGTTCTTCCAAAAGGTCGCATATATCACGAAACTTATGGTTGCCAGATGAACATCAACGATATGGAGATTGTCTTATCTATCATGAAAAAAGCTGGATATAGTGAAGTTGTTCAAGTACCCGAGAGCGCAGAGATTATTTTTATAAACACCTGTGCAATAAGGGACAATGCAGAACAGAAGGTGTGGCAAAGGCTCAACTACTTTTGGTTTCTGAAGAGGCACTGGAAAAGTAATGTTGCTATTGGACGTTCAGAATCCCTTCATCCTCCAAAAGTTGTTGTATTGGGATGCATGGCTGAAAGGTTAAAGGATAAGATATTAGATGCAGATAAGATGGTCGATGTGGTTTGTGGCCCTGATGCTTATCGAGACCTGCCTCGACTTTTAGAAGAGGTTGACTATGGCCAAAAAGGAATTAATACTCTACTTTCACTTGAAGAAACTTATGCTGATATAAGTCCTGTTCGCATCTCTAAAAATTCAATTAGTGCTTTTGTCTCAATAATGAGAGGTTGCAACAATATGTGCTCCTTCTGCATTGTCCCTTTTACCCGAGGCAGAGAGCGATCTCGTGCAGTGGAATCAATTGTGAGAGAGGTTGGAGAGCTGTGGAAAGATGGTGTGAAAGAGGTGACGCTTCTGGGTCAAAACGTAAACAGTTACAATGATACAACTGGTGTGGAAAAAGATGTTGAACCAGGAGTTAACTGGAAACTTAGTGATGGCTTTTCCAGCATATCCAAAGTCAGAAGCATGGGTTTGCGTTTTGCAGATCTCTTAGACAGACTCGCTGTAGAATTTCCAGAGATGCGGTTCAGATTCACGTCCCCACATCCTAAAGATTTTCCTGATGAGTTGTTGTATGTAATGAGGGATAGACACAACATCTGCAAAAGCATTCATCTGCCTGCACAGACCGGGAGCAGTACAGTATTGCAAAGGATGAGGCGAGGATATACTCGAGAAGCATATTTAGAGCTCGTGAACAAGATAAGGAATATAATTCCTGATATGGGGATAAGCAGTGATTTCATTTGTGGTAAGTCTTATATTTGTGAATCAAAGTTTATGTTTTTCTAGCCTCTAGGATGACATATTAGTTTTTAATTTTGTCAGAAAAGCACGTAATTTTTGCAGGCCTGAATCAATGTTTAAATCCTCACAGTAGCAATTCAACATATAACTAGATGAAAAGATAAAATAAGTTTAATGAAGAGGAATTTGATCTTTATAGGAAAATGCTGGCTGATGTTCTTAAATAACATAAACATGACCCAAGAAGCTGCATGAGTTCATTACTTCATCATACCTCTGCAATAACTTGCAAATACGGTGATTATGTTTGAGCATTTATTGCAAATTTGAACATTTTACTTCATTCAACAGGTTTCTGTGGTGAAACAGAGGAGGAACATCAAGATACACTTAGCCTCCTAAAGGCAGTTGGTTATGATATGGCATATATGTTTGCATATAGTATGAGAGAAAAAACCCATGCTCACAGGAACTATGTGGATGATGTTCCAGACAGTGTGAAGCAGAGACGGCTAACAGAACTCATCGAAACCTTCCGAGAGAGTACTGGTCAGTGCTATCATTCCCAAATCGGCAGCACCCAACTTGTGCTTGTTGAAGGGCCCAACAAGAGAGCCCCTGAAACAGAGCTTATTGGTAAGACTGACAGAGCTCACAGGGTATACTTTAAAATTTTGCCAGTCCCAGATAGGGTTGAAAATAATGGGAAACGGAATCCAAGAATTGGTGATTATGTAGAAGTTCACATTACAAAATCCACAAGAGCATCACTCTTTGGAGAAGCAATATCTATTACTAAACTAAGCTCATTCCATAACATTATGGCTGAAAACAGACTTGCCTGTGCTAACATAGAGTGAAGAACCTCCTACTTGGGAATTATTCTATTACAGCGTAATCTTTGTCGTCCTCTGGAATTGGATTGAATCTTCTTGTTGGAGATTGCGCAAAGCTCATTAGAAGACTCGGATTTCCTCTTTGCTGGGCTTGATTAGGCAGTGAAGGTTGAGGAGAATTTCCAGTTTTCTATAACCATTCATTAGTGTTCGCAGATGGAGGAGAGCAATTATGGGCACAGCATGTTCTAGAGGTAATATCTTGTATGCTCTCTTGTTTCATTCTGACAGCACAAGTAGAACGGCAAACAGTGACTAGTTTTCATTTCTTAGTAAAGTTTGTTAATATTGAGGATCTCTGTTTGTCAACTGTTGAGGTTATACAAATGTTTTTGGTCTAAATAATGCTTCAGCTTGATCTTTTGTTCTTTTGATCAAGTTAACATTTGGTCACACTGTACAGATCTACCTAACATTTTCTGTTGCTTATCCTTTCCTGATTCTTGAAGTATTTCAATTTACTATCCCGCTATGGTTAAACTATGGATGTATTTGGACAAAGGGTTTTTTGGAATATACTAAACTATGGTTAAATTTCAGATTTGAGACAACATTGCCGGCTATTGGATAAAGAACCAAATTCACTTGAGGAGTTGTTTAATACCGCATTTCAGCCTTGTGCTGTTTTGGATTAGTCGATGACTTTCAGATACGGGTTATCAGAAAAAAAAAAAATAAGGTTCTTTATTTTTTTTTCTAGTGCTGAGGGCAAGCTTTGTTTTGCTTCGACACCTCATAGTACTAGCTTTTCGACCGGATTTGTCTTTGTAGCCTTTGTGGGCTTCTTTCACAAATCAATAAGGATGCACTTAGTTAGCGAGGGATCCTTGTAACATTTTTTTTAATACTCTGTAATATTTCTAATTTAATATATTTTATTAATAAAATTTATCAAATAAAAAATAAACTTTAAGAGAAAAAAATATATTATAAAAGAAAATATTACAGAGAATTTTGAATGCTTAGTTATATAGGAATTTAGTTTGGATTGTTTTTCCTTTGTTCTCTCTAGATTTACATTTTCTTTATAAGTATTTTATCTTTTACAAATTTTTTAAAAAACAATTATAATACTTTTTTCAAGATATATATCTAGCTAACCTCTGCAGTTTTTCTTTTTTCCATTATTGAATCGAATTCCAAGGCTAGTTCTTTTTCCATGTTTTAATAGTCGCGAAGATTATACTACTTAAGAAAATACGAATTATAACATTACTAATTGTAAAAAAAAAAAAAAGACTAATGCAGACATGGAAACGAGCGGTGAAATAAATAATGATAATAAGAAAAATCAAAGTTTAAATTGTGACAATAATAATATGTGAATTTCACCGAAATTTGATCTCTAAATTTGTAAGAGTTTAGTGATTATAGTTTACATCTTTCACTTAAGCATCGTACAATTTGATAAAGAATTTCACTTTTTAATAACAACAAGAATGGCAATGACAATGCCTGCATAGGTGTAGCTCAATTGATTATAGGGTTGCAGAGTTGGTACCAAGGTTCAAATGCTGGCAGTGTCATTTAAGCTGGCAATATCAGTATGAAAATTTCAACATCTCCAATATGAGGAGTATGTTTTTGTAAGCCGCTGAATTACCATTATGGTCCTCCTCTCCCTCTCCCTCTCCCTCTCCCTCACATTGCATTCACTTTTCACCAGAAAAGAATTCTACTCTCTCTATCTAGTCTTCAGAATTATAGGTCCACCGAAAAGCCCACGAGTCCGGGTATGGCCTCAACTGCGCCTCAACTTGCAGCTTGGGAAATGGGATTCATGCTAACACTCACCCTAGTGTTGCACAAATTCCAATAGCAGGCAGGTCAAACTCCCAACTATTTAATTAGAATATCTCAATTCTTGTCATTCGAATAAAATCTTATAAATTATTTTATAATTTCTTGAGATAATTAATATTTAGAGATATAAGTACTATATACCATCTTTATTAATTCAAATTCGATGTACAATCATGAATTAGAGTGCAATCTTCACAAAGATCAAATCATATTACCCTAATCTGATTAGAATAGGATGCAAAATTCTATAAACAATTCATAATAATCATGTTTTGAAGCACGTTTGACTCAGAAATGTAAACTATTACTGTGTCGTAAAGACAAGCTTTGGCTCCACAAGCTTGATTCCTGATGAGCGTAGAAACAAGGGTTTCTGCTCATGTTTGGGCCTAGAGATGGGGCGGTACTCCCGTGTTTCAAGCTACAAAATTTCTTTTTGACCAATCCGCTTCAGCTAGTGGAGAAACCAAATTAACATGGAATTACACCTTTTTGAGCTAGTCCACATTGCTTTGATAAAGATTTACCATTTCTGTATACAAATATCCCTCTGAAAAAAGACACTTTTCACCTCTACGTAAACAATATGTGATCAAAAATATCATATAGTTAATTTTGTATCATAGTGTCACATTTTGTACTAATATATCTAAGTTCGTAACTTATGAATTTAGGAATACCTACGACTTTTATTTAACCATCATTAGATATCCCAAAGATGGTGACTATGTTTACTTTCATTTTCATATTAATGTGTTACGTTAAGACATGACACAATGTTGAGAAAATGATTAGGTTGTCTTAATTTGAATTTATATATACTAAATTATCCTTCCTCGAAAATATGAGTTTATTTAAATTGTTTCTAAACATTTATTATATTGTATCATCTCATTAATACTAAATAAAGGTATATGTGTAAAAATTTTCATTTAATACTCTCTTGATTTACTAAAGTGACATATACTTTAAGTATGTTTAGGCGACAGTTAATATGAAACGAAGGGAGTATCTTATAAATACATTATACTTCTTAAAACTGATATAAGTGTTGAGAATCCCACATCGACTACTTAAAGAATTGACGAAACTTTAATAAGTTTGGACAATTCTCTTTCCTCTGAGGTACCTTTTGAGATAAGTTAAATTTATGTTCATATTTTAATATGGTATAGAGTCATGATGTGGCCCAGCTTTGAAATGCAATAAAATAAGTGTTTTATGAGAAAAAAATAGCAGGTGTATATATTATTGATTATGATTATTGGGAACCAAATGTAATAATTTGATAATGAATATGTGAGTTTGGGAACACAAAAGAGATTTATGGGTCATGAAATTACTTATTACAACAACTTTATATTCCTCAAAAAAAAAAAAAAAAAAAAAACCTTTATATTGTGGCAAAACTCTAGAACAAAAATCCTAGCACCCATGCTTACTATGCTTGGATTTTTTAGGTTGATAAGATTGATGTTCCTCTCAAATAATGTTTTTTTTTTCTTTGGAAAAAATAACTAGTTAAACTCTATTTTTGAGTAAAATACAGTAAAGTGAACTTCTATATTGCATCTTATGTATTTTAATAATACTTAATATTTTGTAAGGGAAGTATGTTTCAAAAATAAAATAATTTTATTGTAAGGTAAAATATCTACTTTTTTTTTAATAAATTGAGGATAAAATATGGTTGGAATTTAAGATTTTTATCAAAATATATTTTTATCAATGAGTTATTATATTACTACAATAAAATATTTATTTAATTTTCGATTTGTAAAGAGATTACTCTGTCTTGTATAAATTTTGTGTTGATTGTGCATTAAGTTTGTTTGAATAATATTCCTCCTCAATTGTGTCTTATTATAATTTTAAATATATATATATATGTTTGTTTAATGTATGCCTCATGACACATATTAATACGGATAAATCCACACTATATTTGGTAATTCAAAATAACCAAATTCTCATTAAATTACTTATGAAAATTTTGCACGGATAATTATCACATATATATATATCCTAATTGTATCAATCAAAAATTTTAATATTCTTTCTCACCCCACTCAAAAAAAGAAAGCACCCGAGATAGTTTATAGTATTTTCTTTTATAATATATTTTTTCCTTTATGGTTTATCTTTCCTCCTCGTGGTTTATTTTTTATATGGTAAGTTTTATAATAAAACCTACCAAATAAACAATAAACCCTAAGGGGAAAATAACTCGTAAGGAAAAAATATATTGTAAAAATAAATGTTAAAGATAATTATTATTTTTTTTTTGTGGGAAGGCGTAGATATAAAGATTCTGATTGGCACAACTAAAGTTAATAAATATAGATAATTATTAATTAGTATAAAATTTTTATCATTTATTTAATGAGATTTTTGTTATATATTTTTTACCAAATAAAGGGTAGTTTATCCATATTAAAATATGTTTTAGAAGCAAACGTTAGACAAACTCTCTCTATATATATATATTTGTCAATTGTTAAAAAATTATTTTATAATAAAAAAGATGAATCCAAGTTGACTTTCTTACAAGTAAAATCTTACTATAGTAATAGAACCAAAAAGATTGCTGATGGCAATGGAACGGGTCTAATCTGGTATCTATATGCTATAAATTTATCTCTATCCGTTTAATTTCGATTTGATCGGAGATCGAAGTAGGGATGAGATTGAATTTTGTACCCAAGTTTGAGGATGGGTTGGGGGCAGGAATTAGATTCTCCCCATCCTCACTCATGCCCACCCATCCGTTATATATATATATATATAATATTTTTAGTAAAATATTAATTTAAATAGTAAAAAAATAGACGAAAATAGAAATACTAAATCAATTTCTTTTTGTTAGATAAAAATATTAAAACTAATTACTTACATGATATTCAATCAATCTCTCTCTACTATTCTAGTTTCAATTTCGATATTTCTCCTCCGTTTTAACTTTCAAGTCTTTAATCAGGTTAAAGATTGTTGAATTAGTTTTTTCATATAGTTAGACTTTTTTTTCTTGAAAGGATTTTTGTATTTTTTTTAAGTTTTAATTCATTTGACGTATTATTATTTTGTGTTTAACATTTTGTTGAAAATAATAGATGTAATCTCTGTTTGGGCCTCTAATTCTGGACTTAATTATGAGAGGTTGGGTTGGAAATGAGAATAAATTTCATACCCAATAACTAAAATAATATATTCCTTCACGACCAAGAACTAGGATGACTTATTTAATAAAACCAAGAAATACGTTTACCAAGCACGATATTAAATTCCCAAAAAATAAAGGAACTATATATAATTATACAACCGATATTGCATATTGTCTATTCTTTTTAAAAAAAGGTAAAGTCTTTTAAATGTTTCAGTCTACAAAAATTATCCATGATAGTGTTTCAAAAAAAGAAATATTATCCATGATATAATAAATAATTTAAGAGCTTGTTTCGAGATACATATTAGTTTTTTAATTTTAAAATATAAATTTTTTTTCAATTTGACAACTTTTTTATATTTTAAAAATTCTTTAAAATTTGTTATACTTAAATTAACATATATATAATATTTTTTATCTATATTAGTATGTATTTAAAAAAAACTTGGACCCATAATAAAATTATGAAAAAGTGACTGAGAAATTTCCAAGACAGGCTTAAAGTTTGGAAACATCTTTCATTGACAGAATATTTATGGACCAGAAAATTTAAAATGTTATATGTAACTCTCAATAAAAGTAATAAATATGATATTCCCTAAAGTTTTCGGTCCATAGGAATTAAATTCATAATATAATATTTTTCTTAACATAATACAAAATGCAAAGTCAAAACTCATCTGTCATGTAAAAAAATTATGATTGCATTGAAAAGTAAATTAATATTAACTTGTGTTTCAAAGTATACATTAATTAAATTCACAATAAAACATGTATTTTGAAATACTGAGTTGTTATTAAGAGTTAATATTCGAATTTTGACGATAACAATGTAAAAATTTTAAGTTATCAAATGAGGAAGTGATTTTTATTCGCACTTGAAAGGAACCTCCCACAAGCGGCGGGATCGGTATAAAGAAAGGAGCTATGGAAACCCCGTCTAGCTCAATTCCGGTTGTCCCGCGAGGGAAGCAGGGTTTTTTGGGCGGGTAGAAAAGCGGTGATCAGATACGCGTTTGGAGCACCCCATTCCCAAAAGTTCAGAGGGGTGATTCAACCTCGTTGAAATCAGAGGGCGCGGTGCGAAGGGGGGAGAGGCAATTAAGGGGTGCCTTTCTTGGTTCGGAAAAAAGAACTCACGTGGGATCCGAATGAACTACAAACGGCAAGTCCTGGACTTCCAGTATACAATATCGTTGAGCTATCATGATTTACCTCTTTAATTTGGATATTGAATAGTCTAATGAAGACCATGTGAACGAAAGATTTTACATTTTGGTAAAGAGTTCAAAATTTCCATAACAGCTCTTTAAGTTTTAAAACCTCTTTCATTGGCTGAATTTTTATGGACCAGAAAATTTAAAATGTTATAAATAACTTTCAATAAAGGTAATATACATGATACTTCCTAAAACTTTCGGTCCACAAAGATTAATTTCATCATATCATATTTCCTTAACATTATAGAAAAATGCAAAGTCAAAACACATCTATCACGTACAAAAAGCAAACGTACATTAAATATTATCACAACTCTTAAATCTCAATCACAATATACACTTTTTAAAAGTTATCTATTTTTAACAAATTATAAAATCAAAATACACATCTGTCACATACAAAAACTAACGTTGCATTAAATATTATTACAAATCTTAAATCTCAATCATAATATACCATTCTTCAAACTCATCAATTTTTAACAAATAACAAATAATATAAAATCTTAAAATCAAACTCTATCCTCTCCTCCTCGTTCTAAATATACCTAAAATCATCAAAAGATTGAATACTAGTGCTATTTATATCTCATTGAATTATCTTACCAAGACAAAATGAATCCTTCTCTCTCTCTCTCTCTCTCTCTCTCTCTCTCTCTCTCTCTCTCTCACCTTGGTTGATGGGATTTCAATTATAAATATAGACCCCTGCATGTGTCTTCTGATAAAAGCCAGTCTATAACTATTTAATTAATTTTTAAAAAAGAAGTATATATATAAACTCCAACCAAACAGAGAAAAAACAGAGGAGGAACAGAACAGTTCTTTTCTGATCTTCTTTCTTTCTTTCTTCTTCTTATTGTTCTTGTTGTTCTTCCTGAAAGTGAAAATGACAATTTTGGGTTCTGGGATTTGTTGGATTTACATCGGTACCCTCATAATCTTCTCTGTTTATTTCTTGTTTAAATTGAGAAGAAAAAACAAGGAAGAGAAAGACAGAGGAAATGGGATTCTTCCCAAAGGAAGTTCAGGATGGCCTCTTATTGGTGAAACTCTGGATTTTATTTCTTCTGGTTATTCTTCTAAACCCGTCTCTTTCTTCCAGAAACGCACCGCCCTGTAAGTTTTAATTTCTTCTCCTCTTTTTTTTTTTTTTTTCCATTTCTGCACAACTTTGTTTTGTCACGTGCCCAGTAAATAAATCTTTAATTTCTTGATGAATTGCTGTTGAAAAAGAAAATTTGGAAAAAAAAGGGCTTGCGAATTTTTCTGGAAATGAAAAATGAAGTTAAAGTTAATTAGATAAGCGTATTGGGGGGTTTCTGATAGGAATTTTAAGTTTAGAAATGGAAAGGGAAAGAAACAGAATAAGACAATTAGTTCCTAAGTTTTATTTTCTATCTCTAGAGTACAATCCCTTTTTTTTTTTTTTGTTGCTTATAAAAATTATCTATCATCTTAAAACTCGGTATAAAAATTAAAAAAATAATTAAAGTATAAATAGAAAACTATCATTTAATATTTTTTAATTTATTAATGTTACCTTATCATAATAATAAATATTTTAAAATAAAAAAAGTAATTTTAAGCGACAGATACGATAAGACGAGAAAAAAATACTTTTTAAAAACCTATTTCTCTAAAAATAAATTAATAACTGGAATTTGGATTTTCAGCAAATAAATATAAACCGTCATTAGTGGGTTCATTAGTGGTTTTTAGTGCTAACTTCTTTTTAACACCTTTTGGTTTATGACTGTAGTTTTCCATTGTTTCTTTTGAGGTTATGATCATTATGGGGGTATATCTTCATTCTCATATGTTTTGTCATGTTTAAATATTCAAAGGACTTATTAAAAAAAAATTAATATAACTTAAAAAGTTAAAATTATTCATTCAAGATTAAAATTGTTATTCTTAAAAGAGAAATTAGTTCAAAAATAATTATAAACTATTTAACTTTTTTATTTATAACCATAAACTCTTATTTTAATTTTATTAATTAAGAACTATTTGATATCTTTTATTTGTACTATTTTATATATTCTATTTGTAAAATTAAATTTTTATTTATCTTTTTCTAATCACGAATAGAAAATAACAGTAAACTATTTTTGACATCTCAAATATAGTTATAAAGATAAAAAATGTTTATGATTAGAAAAGATAGAATAAAAGTTAATGATTACTATTTTCAAAATAAGAAAAATAATTCATAGTTAAATAAAAAGGTTAAAATAATTCATAATTATTTTTAGTTAATTTCTCATATTAAAAATACATTAATTAAAAACTAAATTTGTAATTTATGGAACATATAAAGGGGTGAGGTAATAAAATGAAAGTGGAATAAATGAAAGTATCATAGTTCGTGGATCCTAAGTTGCCTTTCTCTCCGACAATGATTCTTCAGCATCAGTGTTAGCTTCGTCCTTAAGAATTTGATGACCAAATCTTTATTATATTAAAAAAAAACAAACCAATTAGAGATCACATGAATTTTGGCTCCCAATTTTCTTTATTTATTTGCATAAATATTTGCTTCTCTATTTCATATTCCTTTCTTTATTTTATACGGCTTTCCTTTTGCCGACACTCAACACAAATCTAATTCTTCTATCTCCCAAGATAGTAATTTTCATAATAGATAAATCGCTGGCTAATATTAATATAAAGTTATAATTTGATTTTTACGTAAGATTTTTTTTTTCATAAATAAGAGTCGGACTTTATTTGTGTGGTATGAAGTAATTAACAATTAAAAAAAGATTTTCCAGAAAAAAAAAGGAAATATAAAATGTATGCATATGGTATCCACATATAGATGTCCATATCTCATCTTCACGTGTGTGTTGATTGTCTTGGCTTGGGCAGGATAATAATATATATATATATATATATGTCGCTACTGCCTTTCCCCACTTTTTAGTTCTTAAAGAGATTCTTATGTTCAACTTGTTAATGTCTATTTCAATATTATAAAAAGGTTTTTTCCTTTTCTTTTCTTTTAGATAACAAAAAGGTTTTTATGTAACATATATATTATTTATTTTTCTCGTGTATATCATTTTCTTTTTCTTTTTTTTTTCTGGAGAAAAATATGTCAAGATTTTTGTGAACTAATAATTGAAGAAATTATTTATTGATTTGTATGGTAAAAGTTCGGATGGAATCGTCTAGTACAACATTTAATCTTATAGTACACACAATTTGTTATAGTTTTATTAAGAAAAATTTTATAGAATAAAAGATTAATCATGAATTTTAAAAAATAAATTATGAGAGAAAATAACTAATAAAGAAAATGTAATGGATGATCCTAAAAGTGGTAAAAGCCGCCTTAATGGACTCACGTAACCTTTATTCTAAATAGATACTAGTATTTGATTTGAAACATGAGTTTGGATTAGACATAATTTGTCGGCAAATTCTTTATAGTTTGGTCATTTTATGGGTTGAACTACAGAGTTTAATTTTTATTTTTTAAATTAGGTAAAAAAATTGAATTATTTTTCAAATGTAGAATAAGATCTAAATTTCAAAAGAAAATGTATTAAGTTTTATATGAGAAAATTTAATTATGGACCTAGTTTATAAATTAGGACCTAGACTACCGCGAGGCTTCGTCCGAAGGCAAAGAACTCAAAAAGTTAGAAGTTCAACTTGTACGTAATATATATTGTTATATATTGTTGCCTCATTTATAAGTCAAGTTTAATCTTGATAAGTTTCTTTTTTATCGGTAACTTTTACCAACAAGACAATAACGTAACACATATTAATAATCTTTAAACAATTTGTTAGGAGCCTAATCTATAACTAGAGATATAAACTTTTCCAATATCACATTAATTATTTTATAGATCACGTCTCATTCATATAAAAATAAAAGATTTATATATCCACTTATGAATTAAATATATAAAAAAATTTTCCCCCACTATATGAACCCCATCCAAATTCAACCATGGTACTTATTACTATCACCTTTCTTTAAAAGCAATTTATGGAAGGCTCAAGTAAAAGCTGCAAAGCAAGTATTTGCAGGCATTAAATATATATCCTTGGGTATTTATTTCCTGCAAGGCAAAACCCATGAAACAAAAAAAAAAAAAAGAAAAAAAAACCTTCAACTATTTTTATGACCTCTTTTTCGCTTTCGTGACGTCTTCCATAACATATTTTGTGATATTTTTTTATATTTATTCTTTTTTCCTTTCAAATATGAATGACTTTATAAATAAAATATTATAGAAGATTATTTACCTGATTATAATTATATTTTGATTTTAGGTATGGAAAAGTGTTCAGAACACACATATTAGGGAAAGCCATAATTGTATCAACAGATTCAGAAGTGAACAAAGTGATATTACAAAACCATGGCAATTCATTCATCTCACATTACCCGAAATCAATCACTGAATTGATGGGAAAAGTTTCATTACTTTACATAAATGGACCTCTTCAAAAAAGAATTCATGCCCTAATTGGTGGATTCCTTAGATCTCCACAATTCAAAGCCAAAATCACCAAAGAAGTAGAACGCTCTGTTCAATTTGCCCTTTCTAGCTGGATTCAATATCAGGGCAATCTTGTTTATCTTCAAGAAGAGAGCAAAAAGGTACTCCTTATCATTTTCACATTCTTATGCCTTGTTCTAAGGCGACAGTTAATATGAAATGGAGGGAGTAAAATTTTAATATTCTAAATTATTTTGTGGTTTAATTTGGAAGATTTATGGTTTTAATTTTTTTTTTCATGTTTTTCAGATTTCTTTTGAGGTTATGGTGAGGGCTTTGATGAGTGTTTGCCCCGGGGAAGAGTTGAATTTCTTAAGAGGACAATTTGAAGAATATAGCAAGGGCTTGATTTCTTTACCTATAAAACTCCCTGGAACCAGATTATACAAATCACTCAAGGTAATTAATTATGAATTATTCTCTCATGAATTCAGATTATTCTCTCTCTCTCTCTCTCTCTCTCTCTCTCTCTCTCTCTCTGTATATATATATATATTTATATTATATTGAATCCATGCATGTTCATGCACGAGCTTTTGTAAGTGGGCTAGCTAGGTACTTTAGTTTTGCAGAAAGGGGGAATGAACATGAACATGAATATTGAAGATTGCAAATAATGTTAAGATTAGCTTATATTATTATGAGATATTATAATGAAGTGGTTTTTGAGGGAGGGTCCTTTTTCAATTAATTGCAGGCCAAAGAAAAGATGCTAAAGGTGGTAAGAGAGATTATACAACAAAGGAAAATCACTATGATGAAGAAGAAGATAGACAACATTAACAATGGATCCTCCACAATAATAAACGATGATGTTCTTGATATTCTACTACGCGACACATTGGAATCAGATGAATCACAGCCCCACTTACCATTAGATTCCATCAGCGAGAATTTGATCGAGATGATGATCCCAGGAGAAGAAACCGTTCCGACGGCGATTACTCTAGCTGTCAAATTCTTGAGTGACAACCCGGTTGCGTTAGCACGTTTGGTCGTAAGTGGACTTTCCCTTTTTTTTATTCGTTAATTCTATTTTTCGTTAATACTGTTTATCCTTTATATATATATATATATTCTAACTAATTAATTTTTATTACTAATTTTAATAAAAATAAAATAATCTGAAAATGACGATGTTTTAATTTTTAAAATATTATTTTCTATATCTAATTCTTATTCAGTACTTATATATCAAGAACATAATATCTTTGTTAAAATTTTTTATTTGTTTAATTTTTATAATAGATAATATTATTATTTTTATGATAATAAATAAAAATTAAACTCGTAAACTGATAATTTTATAAAAGAATTTAAATTTTTTATTACATTGTCTTGTCATAATTCTTTGTATTAAGATAATAATAAATTAATTAGTTACAAAAATATAAAATAAAATCAAATATAACTAATTCTTTTCTTTTTCATGATATACGGATAGGATTAAGTGGTGGTTGATCTGAGGGCTGGGATTATATAGATTTCTGTGCATATAGTGGGGCCTCTAGAGGTCAACGTCACTTTATGATTGTTGGTACTGTATTGACTTTTCAAAGTCATTTTCAATCAATCACATACATGAGTTGAGCTCCCGTCCCACACGTGGATGAAGTTTGTTGACCCCACATGGTCTGTTTGGACGTCTAACAGCCGTACGATTACGATTGGACGGCTGTCAGACGTGGACCATTTTGTATTAACTTCATTACCGTGCTACTACACTCTGCACGGCCACACACACGAGCCGGGCCTAATTTCGAACAATTTGCAATAATTTTTTTTTCAATTTCTACCGATTTATTATAAAATTTTGCTAAAAATATGATAGATATTTATTTATGCATATTGATAAATAGTTTTCTTTCTTTTTGATGCATTGGTACTTGTAGAGTATTTTTTTTTCCTTATAACTTTTTTTTTTTAAAATGAAATTACAATTTGTTGATTTTATTGATGATGAAGGAAGAGAACCTGGAGCTCAAGAAACGAAAGGCTTGTTCCGGTGATGAATATGCTTGGACGGATTATTTTTTCTTGCCATTTACCCAAAATGTAAGTGATTATAATGAAAAAGTTTTTTTCTCATCAAACAAAACATTAAAATAAAATAATGAAAAAAATTTATTTTAAACTCGAAAATAAAATAACTCGATATACATAAAAAGATTAATTATATTTGTAGCATCTGGATTGAGTTTGTATTCGAATTTGTAGAAGTTAAATGATCTGTATTGAAAAATGAAGTGACTAATTAATTTATTTTTTTAATGTTTTCATTGGTTTGATCAGGTGATCAATGAAACACTGAGAATGGCAAATATCATCAATGCAGTTTGGAGGGAAGCTTTGAAAGATGTCAATATAAAAGGTCCTTTTAATATTACCTACTCAAAAAACATTTCATGTGCAAAGCCATTTTGGAACTCTTGAAAATGCTAGTTTTGTAAAGTTACCATTTTGCCACTACAAATATGTAGACTACATATTCATTTGGACCTTATGTGTTTCTGTGTTCTGTTATAGAGGATCCGAATTGCAAAATATTAACTGTTTTGACTCTACATTTTTACCCTTTCTACATACATGGTAAAAAAATTACATGGTCTTTTGAAGGTTACTTGATACCTAAAGGATGGTGTGTCTTGGCTTCCTTCATTTCTCTTCATATGGATGAAGAAAATTATGAGAACCCTTATGATTTTAATCCTTGGAGGTGGGAGGTAAGTCATGTTTTTATATATTTTATTTTTACTTTTTTGTTTCGAGTCTCAAACTGTCTGTATCTCACAAATAATTTTCTATTAACAACCACTATTCTGATGTTTTTTTTACGTGTATAGAAAACAGAAGCTACCGTGAACAGCAACACTTTCACACCCTTTGGCGGTGGACAGAGGCTGTGTCCTGGTTTAGAGCTTTCCAGGCTTGAAATCGCCATTTTCCTTCATCATCTAGTTACCACATACAGGTAAATCTCTTAAAGAAAGTCGGGTACATAGATAGATAGATAGAATCAGACATTTAGCCGCTTTGAAAAGTTTCAAGAAAATGTATAAAATACAAATTTCAAGATATTGAAAGGGCGAACTTAGAAAAAAGTATTTTATAAATATTTAGAGTTGTCATTTTGTTAGACTTGAACTCATATCTTCTTATTCTTAAAGATAGCCCAAGCAGATTGGCCGAGTCCCATCACAGGGCATGGCATGTAGCTAAAAAGTTGAAAACGACACAATCTTATAATTGAAATAGATAGCTACTGAAGAAGAGTAAAGACAATGATGGATTATTTAGCCTAACATGGAAGTTTGATTTTGTTATGTACAGGTGGGTGGCTGAGGATGATGACGTTATCTGTTTTCCAGTTGTTAGAATGAAGAACAAGCTTCCGATCACCATCTCTGCAATAATAGGACAATGAAATATTGGAAAATCCCAGAGTTAAAAGATCTGCCGTTAGGTTGGGGAACTATGCCGGCCATCGCCCATAAACATGGAGGGAGGGGCCCAGCAAGCAGCCATGGCTTCTTCTCAAGGCTTAAAAGGCTCCTTATCATTTGGAGAAAAACAACATAGAAAAGATTTTATGTTTTATTTAGTAAAGATTTGGTAGTGATTTTATTGGGACTGTTCATATATTATTAGAGTTAGTTCTTGGGTCCTTTTCTTCTTTTGATTAGAAGGAATGGTGATATGGGCCCTTGATGTAGGAACTAGAGTTTAAAAAGAAAATGCAAGTGGGAATATGATTCCTATCCTTATTATTATCCCATGAAGTTGCATGGTGGTCCTCTTCTCGCGTGGCCATTTTTATCTAACATGTTAAGTGAAAAGTTTTGAATACTAAAACGAGATATGAGCTTTATTTTTTTCAGAACCTGGAAATTTTAGATAAAAAGTATAGCATTTCCAGAAATGAAACAACTTTTGCTTGCTTAGCAACAGATAAAAAACCAAGCAAATAGTTTATCAAACCCGAAATAAGGCCAATTTGCTTAATAACTATTATCCTACATTAGAATGGCAAAGGGCTAGGATTCATGCCTCCCATGGCCCCAACTCTCATACAATTCTCATGCTTAGAAAAATTGCATTTCAAGTTCCTCAAAACAAGCCCAACTTCTTTTCAGTCCAACTTAGAAGCAGTGTAGTTGTCTGATATTTGTCCACAGAGATAAACAGGTGATAGAGAATCAAGAGTTCGACAAAATATTCAACTAAACAACTATCCCACTCAAGCAAGTGTTTGATGCAACCAAAATCTAGGCTTTTAGCTTCGACTCTCCTCTCCTCTCAGAAAATGTGGATGGTTTTCCAAGAATCGATGTTTTCTGTCAATCATTGAACATGTAGCATAGACCTGAACTGCCTGGCTCAGCTTTCAGTTTTCAGCACCTCAATGATAAAATGGGGTTTTCAGCTGCAAATCAATGATTCATTATGATCCATAAGAAGCCAACAATACATCACTTGCAGTGTTCAGCTTTGCTTGATCATGAAAATATATTCCAGCTTGATTAAATAAAGATAGCAAAACAAGAAACTCCTCAGTCGAAAGCTTTGATGGCCTCTTACCCTCAAATTCTCCTGATCTTAAAATGTCAATTACTTTCTCCCTAAAAGAGCTTATCCTTTTGTTGGAACTTGAAGACAAATCACTCTCTTGTTCACTGCTCATTCCATCATCACTAGCTTCAAAAGTTCCTTCAACCCCTCTTGTTTCTGACAATCTTATCAACTCCATCAACTTCTTCTTCTGCTTAAATATTGCACCCAATGTTTTATTCTTCTTGCTAAAACATGTCCTCGTAAAAGCCCACCATTCATTGAGATTAACAACTGGAATATCCTCTTTAGGATGGATTTTGATCACTGAAGAATCCACTTTAGGAATAGGAACAAAATCCTTCTTGCTTACATCCATAACAAACTCCACTTCAGCTACCAACTTCACATTTGCTGCTAATCTATTGAACTCTGAATCACCAGGGTTCGCCAATATCCTCCGAGCAAACTCTTTCTGCAGCAAAAGTGTAGCACTCCTAAACTTATTCTCCCCAAACACCAACTTAGCCACCAAAGGAGAGGATATGCCATATGGAATATTGGCCACAACAAGATCAAATCTTGGAAACTCAGCCTTCAATGCATCGCCACCTATAACCTGAAAGACAAACAACAATTTCCAATTAGCCCACTGGAAACAATAGAACAGTCTTTATGGCATTTTATCGAACAGTTCATGACTACTCAATCTCACAGTTATCCTGTCTTCAAATCCTAGCTCAGCGGCTCTCTTTTGAACGATTTCGACCATTCGTTTGTCTATTTCAACAGCTACAACTCTTTGTGCAGCTTCGAGGAGCTTCATTGTGAGATTTCCGGTACCGGGCCCAATTTCAAGAACAGTATCACTGGGACGAATATTCGATTTTCGAACTATAGAATCGAGGATCCGAGGATTAGTAAGAAGATGTTGACCTCTGCTTTTGAACAAATGAAGACGGCCCTCTTGAATTTCCGGCTCCTTGTCAACAATTTCATCCTCCTCGTCTTCTTCATTATCAGAATCCCTGATGATAAAACGACGGCTTGATTTTGCGCGAAGCTGATGAAGGAGAAACTGTTGCCTGATAACTATTAATCTTGAAATCTTGGTGGATAAATCTTTGCAAAGATGAAGCATCTGAAGACTTCTTTATTCTCCAATTCTGTGATTGATTTGCAGAAAGCTCGCCAGACCGTTGGAAGTTCAAAATTTCAGCTGGAAATGGAGAGGATTTTTTAATCTTTTTCTTCGATGAATTTTAAGTAAGTTGGGCTCAACAAAGCCTATCTCGGTCCATTAAAGACCCACAAAATATTGGGCCAATTGAACATTATTGAAATAGGTTTAGGATCAATATTTTGAGCGAGTTCCTCAAATAGGCCCACAGTCATTTTGCTAAATGGTCCAATAAGTTATAAGTGGACTTGGCCTCATTTTAGTTTAAGCTCAAACTTTTTCCTCTTTTTCTTAGAACATTTGGTATTCTTACCGCCTTACCCTCACTAAGTTATATTAGGATTTATAATAATTTCTTAAAACAAGAATTATAATAATAAATTTAAGAGATGAAATATTTACTTTGTTAAATAAAATACTATTAATTTTTGTACATATTCTAATAAATTAGTGACAAATTTTAATATTTTAATTTTAAAAATAAAATAAACATTTCAAGTTTACATAATCTCGCATCATATTTATAACTGAATCTTTTATTATTTTCATTCAAGAAATTTAGATTCTTATATTCTATTTTGTATTAAAACAATCTTTTACTTTTTTAATTAAATAATCTTTTTTTTTTTAAGAATATTGAGTAAAGGAATATTGTCTCATACTTTACAAATATTTTGTAATAAAATACAATCAAAAATTATAAAATAGGCTAAATTGATTCTAGATAAAATTTTAGGGAGTTATTTAAAATGAAAAAATTTACCTAGAAGGTATTTTAATTATTCTATTTATTTTGATCATTAATTAATGGTCCTGATATTGATATGATAAAATGTATATTTTTTTTAATTTTAAAAAGTAAAATATTCTTAACTTAACTTGAGGGTGTATTTTGCTATAAATCGAAAAGAAATGATCATGAAGAGGCATTATGAGACTAATTGAAGATAAATGAGAAAGGCCAAAAGAAAGACAAATTGGTCACTTAGCTTTGCATAAGAAGTTGGATTGCTAGTGTCGGCATATCCTAATAAGTTATGGGCCTCCATTACTAAAATGTACTTCCAAAACTCTTTGCTAAGCCAAACAAGCCTTATTTTTGGTCCGAAATAGATATTGCCCATCCTGACGGCTACCTTTTTTTTTAACAAAAAATGAAATCCCTCAATGCAGAATTTTTATTAAATTATCCGATGTCTAGATAGAAAATGTAAATCATGGTGACCTAACGGCCATGCAAACTATATCTTGTTTGGTAAGGTGATATTAACCCACTTACTTAAAATGTTATAATTGTCAATTTTGATGCTTCTAATCCCATCCTATATGGTTTTGTATTACAAAATGAATATGACAATTTAATGGGTTAGAAAATAGTTTGGTTTTGAGTTTCTTTTATGAATTATGATTATTAATAAGAATATATTTTGAAGTTTTATAGTGTCTTTATGTTATCGCGACACGTTCAAGTTTAGACCTTAACTTATGAATAAGAGTTAAACTTTCTACACGTCGAGACTAGATTAATCAGTGACATACTTAATTTAAAGAGGTATATATGTTTTTATAGAATTTGGTTTCGAAGATTCTATCACGAACGAATTCTTTAAAAACTAAATTATTAATGAGAAAAGATACTTTGCATCCTTCTCATGCACTATGAAAAACATTAAGGACTGGAACTTAATTTATGAATTGTGAAAAATACAGGACCAAATCTTAACTTCAAATAATCTGAATTTTGTACCTTTAAATATATTTGATCCCAAAATGATAAATATGTGGTTTGAGGTTGAATGTAGGCATTATTATTGGACATTATATTGTATTGTTTTGCTAAGCTTTATAACGTCAAAAGAGCACTAATAATTGAATTGGTATAGAGTGAAGAAGGTTGTTCAGCTGTCTCCTTTGGTGTGTGTGGGACACAAGAAAATGAAAATTATGTGTTTTGTGTTTGGCAATCAATCAATCATGAATTCATGCAAGTTTTGGATGATTTAATTTCAACTTCCAAAAACAGGACTTGACACTAAGAAAGAAGAAGCATTCATTCTAGGCAAAATTATGGAGTCATATGGACCTTCTTGTCCTAATCTTCTTGCTAATCACAATCATAACTTCAACTTTTCTTAATTCGATTCCAAAACAAATTTGTTATCTAATAAATGTTCATTTTAAAAGGGTACTCTAATATTGACGCATGATCTAACATTACTTTCGATATGGTAATTTTGGATCTCGGTGACATTAATTTATGGCATTTATTATATGTGTCATTAATTTGTGACACTTATTGTAAAGTGTCATATTAATTGACATTTTTTTAATAAGTATCACAAATTTTGTGGTACTTTTTAAAGTGTCATATAAAAATGCCACAAAAGTATGGCATATAAGAAAATGCCATGAAAATATGGCACAAATTCAAATGCCACTAATAATATCATTTAAATATGATACAACCTCAAATATCACAAAAAATATCATTTAAATATCACAAAAGCTCAAATGCTACAAATAATCCCATAAAAATATAACAAAAGTTTTCAAAGACCAATGATTATCACTCACTTATATACACACACATACATATATAATGAAAATTTTACATTGAAATGACAGTTTAATAGTATGTACTTATAAGTTTATGTTATAATATTTTATTGAAATAGAAAAAACGCTTAGAAGAAGTTAAAGTATTATTTTATAAATACTGGACACTTTAAATAAAAAAATCAACTCTTTTTACAATATATATACATATATATATATTTGACTAAAGTGCATATGTTATTTCAAATTTATGAAAAGAATGTTTTAGATATAAAAGAAGGAGATAATATAGTGATACTTTGCACATTGTACATCTTAAATTCAGTATGAGAATTCTGAATTCGTCTTAGATTCAGTATGAGAATTATGTTATTTTCATTGTTGTATTTTTTATTTTTTTTTTGGCTATCATCCCTCAAAATTATTAAAAGATTTGAATAATTATATTAGTGGTAGTTTTTTCAAAAATATTTTTTACATTTATGAAACCTATAACATCATTATATTATTGAAATAAGAGAGGAAAATTATTAATTCATAAATTATTCTAAAGATAGAAAAGTTGCATATGCTTTACATAAAATCTCTATAATATAAGAAATTTAGTATTTATGAAAATTTTATTTTATATTATTTAGTAAAGACAATTTATTTAAATAAGCTGTAAATAATCAAATTAATTAAGTTTAGTTTATTGATATATACAATATAAATAAAATTTATTGAGAAGTTATTACAAAAGTGTATGTGGTGCATTAGTAGAAGGACTAATGGTAGATTGAGAGGTTATGCGTTTTAATCTTGTCTACTGTAAATAATAAATCTTGCCACCAAAGCCTATTTTGCCATAGTGTTTTTTGAATTTCACCACGTGATTTTATTTTTTATTTTTTTAATGAGAACCACATGATTTTTATTAAATTGAATTATATTCGGTTCATAAGTAGCATATTGAAATTCATGGTAGTCTCGAAGCATGACATTATGATATCAGAGCATGATTATTATTCGTGCATATAAATTAAGTGTTACATAACAATGCACGACAGGACAAATTCACGTCTGGTCAATTGATAACACATATATGCGAGTTATGTAGAGTAGAATTAGTCCACGAGTTCATGTCCATATTTGACGATATTAAGTTATGAAATGTGAGTGAATTAAGTATTACACTGTATTAAACTATCGACCGCAAAAATTCATATATAACCAGTAATACATTTGATAAGATTAAGCTACTAATTATTATTGACTCGCAAAGAATCAATTCTAATAAGAAGTTATCGGTTGAACTCTATTATATTTGCTTACTAAGTATTCTCACCGATGAATGTGGTGCAAAACTACATTTTTTTTATTCATAAAAATGAGGGTTGGGACCGGTGAATGGGGAAGAAGACATTGATTAAAAGATCCATAGATTAAGGAGATTGTGTTGGCAATAGCATGAGAGAGAGAGAGAGAGAGAGAGAGAGAGAGAGAGAGAGAGAGAGAGAGAGAGAGATCAATGGAGCTTGAGAATGAAGGAAGAACAAACATATTATTTGGTGTACGGTCTGCCCCGCTGTTGTAGCTTAATTTTTTTATTAATTGTTAAAAATTAAAAAAAGAAAAAACCAGATCTCTTGTAATTGTAGTAGCGTGGAACATCCTCATAATGCTCTCTCATGGTCATCTTCTTTCCTGCTTCTTTTTTTAAAAAAAAAAAAATACATTTTGGAATTAGAAATTGGCATTATAAGTATTGGGGAAAAAAATATACTTAGTTTTAGAAAAAAGTTATTACTCAGTATTGAATATTTTATTCAATTATTATAATGTATAAAGATTTTATATATAGTTAAACCGACGAAACTTCCTTCATTTTACATACTGACACATAACGAGGTTCTAATATATATAAAATTTTTATATATCATGATAATAGAATAAAATTATTATTTAATTCTAAATACTAAATTGTTATTTTCTAAAAGAAATAATAAAACCATCTAAAAGGAAAAAAAAAAAAGTCAAAGAGACCAAATCTGAACCACGTGGCCATACATTGATCAAGTATCCAACAGAGATCTCACTCGGCCTCCGGGAAACTACCACCCGATAACTCTCCATTTCCAAATCACAAATTGGACTCTTTTCATATTTTAAGAAAATAGAAATAAATAAATAAATAAATGCCACAGTAGCATCAACAAAATTAAATAATTTGTAATCAACTAATATCTAAGGTTCTTTTAGGAGGTGACTAGATAGAGTATGATTTGGAATTTAAAAAAGCAAATATAAAAATTTAAAATTTACATTCACTTTTTCTTTTTAAACTTCACATTTACTTTCTCTTTAACATTAATTTTTAATATAAAATTTAATATCGTAAAATATTAATAATATTTTATTAATATTGTAAATAATTATAAATATATATTTTATAGTGTTATCGTTCTTTTTCTTAATTTTTTTTATTTCCATCTTAAAATGCACAAACTAAATAAGAGAAATTGCATTTTCTTATCTTATCAAACAACATATTAATTTTAATCCTCTAAAAATTTTATCTTTCTTTTTTTTTTTTTTTTCTTTTCCACACCAAAATCCTTAAACCACAAATGACCTGAGATACCTCGTAAGGAATATTTACGACTGTAAAAAACGGGTCCTTACACCGACGCTGACGGAATCTAGAGGGCCAAAAGGCGAAGGAGCATGTATTAACGGAGGGAAACGGCATTCTTTAACGGTTCTTCGCGCCAATTATACAAGCCACGTGCACCGTTCTTCTCAAGTGGTCCCCGCAAAACATTAGAATCCCTCTCCTTTTGTCGCCAATAACCAATTGCCATCTGTTTCTTTTCACATGTACCCATCTCCACTTCACTTATCGTGAACCACCATTCTTGTCTTCACTCGCGTAAGCCCTAGTTGCCTTTATTTTTATCCTTTTTTTTTTTAAAGATCTTTCTTTATTTTCATCCTAAAAAACAAATAATACTCATTTCGCCCAAAAACATAAATTATTTTATACCTTTATCTCCATCTCGCAAAAATGGTCTTATTTTAATTTTTACAGAGATTAAGAAAGTTAATTAGAATAATAAATTTTATTTTGATTTCTTTTTTATACCCTTCTTTAATATTAAATGAATTTAATTTTTTATCTTGAAACTCGTATAAAGTCATTAGAACGATGTATAGTTTTTTAATATTTATTAAAAAGTAGAAATTTTTATTGCTTATGAAGTAGAATAATGAGGGGTATACAAGGGAATTAACATGTTAACTAATACTTCCTCTTTTTCATATTAGCTGTCGCTTAAATATACTTTTTCTGTTTTAAAATATTTGTCACTTTCGTAAATCAAGAAAACATTGAATGACATTTTTCCTATATACCCTATCTTATTAAAATTACATAATTATCAAGAAATTTTCATTCGCACTGTTAATGACAGTAAAAGGGTAATTTAGTTCATTCCTCTTTTAATCTCGACAACCCATTCATTTTTTTTATTTCTTGTGCTATGTCTTAAAGTGGCTTTAATATGAAAAGGGGGTAGTATATATAAATGGAAATAGGACTATAATTTGGGACGAAAGAAAAAAAAACTAGGTCCATCTTTGTATGACTGAGAGAGTACTAAATTTTTATATAAAATAAATTTTTAAAATATACACAATAAATATTACTTTCGTCATTAACACTTTAATACTAACTTTTTGTTGTGATAAAAGTTGTGTGGTCTGATTACTCGACTTCACTCACTTTGGTATTTCCATATGACATGCCAAACAGGAATGGAACCAGGACAAAAAGGTTGGGGACTGAATAACAATAAAAATTTTACTAGAATTTCGTATATTTTATAGGTGCATTCCAATTACAAAATTATTCAAACAATTCCGAATTTATAAATAAAATAGCAAGTTTTGGATTGTATTGAAAAAAAAAAAACTGTGGGGTTTGAAGGTAAAATACTTAAAAATTTAAAACTTTTCAAAAATTTTCGGGAAGGCTCGAGCCCACCTGAGCTGCCCCCTGGTTCCGTCCCTGATGCCAAATAAAAAGTTTTAAATTTGAATCATGTAGGAAAACAATTTAATACACTATGCCAACTTTATACTATTATTTAAAAATTTTATATTTTTAGTCGATATCTCCCGAATATTGAGCTTTTACAGTAGTTGCAAAAATAACAAATTAACTCAAATTATATGTTGGCTTATAAAATTGTGGTGCACCCATGACAGAGGCAAATTATGCAACAAAGCCGTGGAGTTTGATTGTTCCATATAGCCATATATTGGGCCCATTCCCTGCTGCTGCTGCTTGCCAAATCCAATTGTTGTGAAAAGCCAAAAGCAAAGATTGCAACATATGAAGAAGCTTTTGCTTTATCCGGAAACTGTGAGAGAAGAGGACCATAACTATGGCATTCTTTGATTGGGAATCACCAAACTCCTTCCTTTCGCTGCCAAATCTTGTTATTATTACTATTCTCTTGACTTTTGTTTCCTACATAACATATATATGGACCAACATTTACACTTCCGTACATGTGTGGAGTTGTTGACCACTTATACCTATTATAATCACTAGCGGAATCAAGATATAAAGAATCTTGAATAAATTTGTTATAAACTCGAGAATGGTTGATTAATTTAAAAAAAATTAAAAAGTACAAAGCTTTTAAACATATTACGTGACATTAAATCGCTTTTAAAACGTCTCATTTAACATACTATGTGAATGATCTTAAATAAAAAAGTCAAGCTATTAGACTCTACATTCTGAAATAAATATGTTAGTCAGTTATTAAAATAAAAATATTAAAGTCCGAAATAGTGTGGCTTAATAAAAGGGTGATAGAAAGAGCAGTGGAGACCGAGATGGAGCATAATATTGCATGCTGCTTCACCAAAGGAAAAATATGGGTTGTTAAGGAATTATGCAAATGAAACTTTGTCTGTCACACGCAAAAGAGAGATCATAATTTAAGGATATTGGATGATATGTGTAGATAGAATGCCAATAATTAAATTAATAGATTAATTAACAATCTTAAAATTCTTGCTAAATAAGTTATCATATACTAGTAATACACATCATAGTTTCATGTGTTAACTAACAAAATCATATCCCTTAAAAAAATAAATAAATAAATAAATAACGAAATCATGGAACTACACATGTTCTCATGCTAATTGGTTAACCCTCATGCTTTCAGATAATGATACCATTTTTTTTTTTAATCTGCTATCCGATAATCATCAATAATTTAGGAGGGATTAAAAGATTAAAGTCCCAACAGCAGCACAAAATTAGTATATGACATTAAGTCGCTTTTTAAACATGATTCGAATTTAAGACTCTCATTTGACATGCTAGGTGGAGGAATATAAGTGAAGAGAGTCGAGATATCGAACCACATACTTCTTGTCAGTCAGGTATTACTGAAACTTAATTATACAATTTTTTTTTTTTTTTATGAAGAATATGATTCGAATTTAAGATTTCTGTCGATAATTAATATTTTTATTACTAAATTACTATATATTTAGCACGAGATAGTGTTGCTTAATATATATGTATATATATGTATATAATACAAAAAAATTTATATCTTTATTAAAAGAATACTACCTGCTTATTCTCTCCTAATCAATTTACCTTCCAATTAAGGAAAAAGAAAATAGAAAAGAAAAGCAAAACTCAGCTTTTGCTTTTGCTTTTCCTTTTGCTTTGATTGTGATACACCTATAGTTAATAAACAAGAGAGATGAAATTAAAAGAATCATTTAATAACTACCTATATATATATGGGGTAACGAATTTGTAAGCTAGTTTCAGCAGTGAAAAGTAGTTAGTTATGACAGGATGATTGAGACAGACTAATTCCGTAGTAAATTCTGATTTTTGTTTTTTGACTAGATCGCCAATTTGTAACCTTTTTTGGTAATTTTTCATAGGCTTGGAGATTCAAAGGTAGAATGTAAATGAGATAAGTCGTTCAATCAAAATTTGATTCCAACTCATTGTTGATCAAGTTCGAATCGGTTTGCTAAGTAAACGAATTAAGTTTGAATCTCATTAATATTGATTTGATGACTTATCAAATCTATCGAGATATATAATTTATTTACTTTGTTTTAATTATTATACATAATATATCTTTAAAAAAATTTAAATTAAACAATAAGTTCGATACAAATAGTTAAAAGAAAAAATCAAATCAAATTCGAGCTCAACTTAACTGGTGCACACCCATATGCATGAATAGGAAGAAAGTCAAGATACTCCTAATTGCTTTCATTGTGACTATAAATGCAACCAATTGGATTGGTCTCCAAATTAGTTAGTGACGTTGTAATTGCTTTGGCAATTGCCAGTTTATAAGTAAACTTTGTCAAAAACTAGTAAATGCTACTCACTCCATTTATTCTTTCTTTTTATTTATCATATTTTATTTATATCTTATTTTTTTAACTTTAACTTGTTATATTATAAAAACAATACAATATTTAATAATTTTTTTTATTATATTCTTTTATAAAAAATAAATTTTTATTCTTTTAATATAAAAACATTTAGAAGTAATAATACGGAGAAAGATTAATATAAAGAGTATTCTAATTAATATAAAAAGAACATTTGAAATTTTATATTTTTTTAAAGGATGTGATGTTAGAAATGTGATTGGTACAAAATTCGGGTAGACATGAAATGGGTGGGAATGAGGAGAATATGATCCTCGCCTCTAACCTATCCCCAAATTTAAATACAAAACTCATCATCATCCCCATCTCAATCAAATGGATACAAATAAATTACGGACGATTGAATATTCAGTTGAATCTGCCATATTATCATTTCTAATTGAAAGTCATGACATGATGCACATACCTTTGTATCACTGTCAGTATTCAAACTTTAATCATAGATATTAACTTTGTAATCACGAAATTAACTAAGTTACGTCCATACGAGCATACTTAAGAAGAATTTCTAATGAATTGATTAGGGATTGGCTACTGTTCAATAACCGTTACCATACTTGAACTTGGAAGTGGAATCACATCCGATGAAAGCATTGTTGTTCGGCATTAGTGGCCGTTTTAAGGAGTCCACCACAATCATGGGGTTTCCCCGGCCCGTTACGATTTCACCACCAACCCTAAACCATTTTCCGCCATTCGCGCCGTTGAAAAGCTTAAAAAGCGTAATCAAAGTAATTAGAAAAAAGCTTAGTAATGAATTCAACCACAAAACAACAACAACAACAACGGCACTGAGTTGGTACCCCATGCTATGCATATGCTAATTAGTGATTAAAATAGTTCTATAGAAGAAAAGCAAACAGCCCACTCCAACTCCCCCTTTGACCAACTCAAACCTCTGAATTATCCATTGTAACCAGTTAAAATTATCCTCCATTTGTGATTTCTTTTTTTAATATATCATGGAAGCAGAATTATTTGTGAATTGTTTGATACATGAAGAAGAAGGCAACAACATTTATTAATTTACAGAGAGACAGACATATATACTAGTTCGTTGATATACCTACCATCAATGAAATTGGATATGCAGTAGTAATTAATTCATTTCAGCCATGAATTGAATTGACCTGTTTTCCTATCCGTGAACACAATTGCTGTGGCTATGTATAGCTTTTAATTTGAACACCTAAAACTGATAAACAAACTGGTTTTGAGATTATAGAGAAATCAAGATTCCCACAATAACAATAACAATACAAAAATTTTAATTTTGAAATTAATTTTTTGTGCAGATCAAGTTTTGGACCTCTACTCCATAAGACTTGTTATTATAATTTACATCCTTCACAAACTCTTGAAAATGAAGAATTTTTTTTTTTTACCAAAAATTGATCTTAATCGGAACGGATGAGGAAGGAGAAGAAGATGTTACGTTGTGGTAATGATTAATAAATGCTACAAAAGACAGAAATAAAAGGGTGTGAAAGTGACGATCAATCGGTGTTGGGTGATGATGATAACGCAATTATTCACATCATCTTCACATGGGATGGGGGAGAGAGATGCAAATGTTGGGCCTCCTATTGTTGTTGTTGAAATTAATTAAGGTGGGTTAAAGTTTATATAAAATTAATTATCATCACTGTTCTGTTTTTGTTCTTGCTATTCAAAAGTAAATTTTTTTGTCTTTAGGATTTTTTAAAATTACCAGACATTAATAGATAATATGTAAATTATATTGATTCGACAATTTTACAGACTAAAAATTTAAATTTAATGCATATAAAAAATTAAAAAGTTAAAATTTTACATTGTTATTATTAAAATTCAAAGATTATCTTTAAAAAAAATACTAATTTTACAAATTTTAAAATTAATTAAACTATGTCTATTATCATGAGGCTAAGTCTGATTTATGAGATGGAGAATGGAAGTTTCTTTAATTTCATGGCTCCATGTGGCCTTATCAAGACCCTTTTGACTTCGAGTTTACTTCCTTTTCCCTTTTCACTTTTCCACTCATATGCACCTTTTTTTTTTTTTTCCCGGGATGATACTTTGATTAATTCAATTGATGAGATTAATACCCTTTGGGCATTTTCAACTCATACCACCCTCCAATACATAATATCATTTTTCACACTAGAAATAATATTTTTTAAAATTTATTTTTATAGTTTTTATTTTAATAATATACCAATTCACAAAAACAATTCAATGTCATTTGTCTATTGTATATTCATCCAAAATACTATTTTTATATTACATTCTGATTTAAAATAATTATATAATTAATAATAAAATTGATTAAGCAAAATTTGAATTAAGAATTTATACTTTAACAAAATATTATACACTAACACAAAATTTTCATAAAAAATAAAATAAAATAATTCAAAAGATATTCAAAATAAAATCATGTTATTTTAGTGTGTATGTATTTTTTGTTTAATTGTATTTGATCCCACGTTTGTATTAATAATTTATTATTAAGGTATTTGTGTTTTCATTTACTCTCCTTAATATAATTTATTGTTTTTATTATCAAATTTATAGTAAATTAAATTCATATAAATTAAATAAAATTACTTTTTTTGAGAAAAATATAATTACTAAAAGCAATTTAATTTAAAAATATATTACACATTATTATATATGATAAATTTTAATTTATGTAAAACATGAATAAAGTATAAAATACATAAATTATAAGATCTAATTTAATAATATAAGAGTTAATAAAAAAAATATAAAATTCTCATCACAAATAATGGTGATCTCTATTGATCAACTCTAGAGATGACCTTTTTTGTAATGAATTTGGTGATGGACTGGAGTTGGGAGTTACCAAATTTGCTGATGTTGATGATTTGGTGACTTCGTTGGAGATGACAATTCTTATTTGGATGAAATTTCAATTTAGAACTCTTTTGACCTAATTGCATATCTAAAAACCAAACTTACAATAATATTTGAAAAGTGCACTCAAATTGTTTAATACATCTCCTAATGTCTCTATATACTTTGTTTAATAATAATCCAGCAATAAGTTTCCTTTTAAGTTTATCTATTATTTTATATGATTTATATTAATAAAATTACTATAGAAAGTGTATTTAGCAGATGTGATGTACAATTCAAACCCCAAAAAAATAGGTATAAATACTCATTAACAAGTTTTTTGTTATAACTTTTATTTACACTTTACTTTTGTTTTTTTATATACACTGAGAGTATTTTCCTTTTCTTCTTGAAATTGCTATTCATAATGGTTTTGAGTTGTCGAAAAATACCATTCACAATAGTGTCGAGTTAGAAATAGACTCAATTATTGGATTGTTTTGATTTTTATACTTTTCTTATGAAAATGACTACAAAAATATGGTAGATCAACTGTACTCTAGTTCAGAACCGTTATAATTTATAAGTTACATCTTTAATCAAATTTTGCTATTATTAGATTACAAGCTTCAATCTTATCAGACGGTCAACGTATCACCTAGTTCATATTTTTGTTCACTTAACTTCTTCAATTTATTTCTTCCATATTTTGATGCAACGATTCTAAATATAATTCTCAATACTATTCAAGCACACATCATAATCTAATTTAATATCTTTTCCTAAAATATAAAAGAATCCTATGTAACTTTCATTTGATATCAAAAGGCAAAATTCATCGCCCAATAGGGCCCACACAAGACTGTCCGACGCCCAGGTGGAATATGTAAATCATGGTGACTCAGCAACTCTGTAGGCTGAAGGCCAGCACATGTGCGCACAAGGAACCACCCCATATTGGAGATATTGAAATTCCCACACTGCCGCTACCAACATTTGAATCTTGGACGTTGGTACCAATTCTACAGTCCCAAAACCAATTGAACTACGTTTATGCGGGCTCTATATAACTTTCACTTTGCCATTGGAATAGAGTACTTAAAAACCTAAAATCAGATAGTTTCCATGATTTGGAATCTCCTTAAGAAGAAGAAGAAGAAGAAGCAGATCAAAGTACACTAATGAATATCTTATATGTCAGCAAAACTAATGGAGTTTTACAGAATATGCACATGTAAGTGGATTGGTCAATTTTCGTACTACTTTATTACTATGCTTTTATTTTTGTTTTTAATTAGGTATATATATATTTACAACTTTTCAAAAAGTAAGATTTTAACTTTTAAATAAACAATTACAAATCCCTGGTTAATTATCAGTTAATCATAAATTTTCATTAATTGCAATTTTAATTTACTATATAATTAGCTTGAATTTGAATACATTCTCTTACCACAAAAATAAGAAGGAATTTGTACGTCATTTTATGTTGTCAAAAGAAGCATTTTAGTTGCCATCAAGAACATGAAGAACGTATAATAAAATACACTTTCTTTAACAGTAATTTCTTTTATAAATGTATTAAAAATAAATAATGTATTAGATGATCTCAATCATAATAAGTTTAAAAAAAATCTAACCAATTAATTATGTATATTGTGGTATAAGATAGAAATCCTTAAATGCAAACACTTTCCGGCTTGACTTAAACTACATTATGGAAAAGGTTAGGTTAAGCTTGACCACACACCAAAAAAAAATAAAAATAAAAATTACAAGTTAGGAAGAGGGAAAAAATGATATATCATTTGAATATCAACTATGCCTTATTATAATACCCTTTGTCAAAACAAAAGTGCAAAGTGTTTGTATGTTATATGTGCATAAATTTGAATGTGTAATTGGAATATTTATTTTGATATAACAACGATTGCCAAGTAAAAATTGTGAATGGTATATATATTTTGTAATATATTTCCTTTGGTATTAAAAAGTGTACTAACAGATATACTACGATTCAGAGTAAGATTATAAATGTTACTAGTCTTATAAATTACTCTTTATAAAACTTGTGTAATCTTATTCTCATGAAGTATTTTTTAAGGTAAGTTAAGTCTGTCTCTAAACTATAACATGATATTGAAGCCGCTCACAAATATTTTATATTTTATCCTCTTATTTTTTAAAAAATGTCTATGTTTTATAACATAGCCGTATTAACCATTGAAATGAAAATGCATAGGGAAGCAAGATTAATTTAATAATAGTGACAAAGATATCAGATACATTGGAGAATGGAGGACGCGTGAGAATCACTCTCCGAACATTACCAATCCATTAATCTATAAAGATTTACTAAGAAACAGTGCAAAAGCTCATTAGATTTACGTAAGCTGCCGTGTAGTTCCTTTTTCTCCATGTCAGCTTCTTTTCACCATTTTCCATTTTCCTCTTTTTCTTCAATTTTTGAGCTCAGACTCACGCGCCGGTAACTTTCCCTCTCGACAACTGTGATTCCAAGCTGTAAATTTGTTGTACAACTGTATAAAAATGGCAGACTCTCTCTCTCTCTCTCTCTCTCTCTCTCTCTCTCTATAAATATATATATATTGATGGGGACATACTCATAGTCACGTTTCTTGGTAAATTTCTGGTCATTAGTCTCTGAGGGGCGTCACGTTTAGTGTGAACTGTGAAGTGGGAATCATCCAAAGAGAAAAAGATGGACACTTTTTCAGCTCACCTATATTCTTCTTCTCACTACTACTAAACCGACACCACCGCATTACTCAATTGTTTCTCTCTCCCTCCTTTCTCTCTCCATTTTTCTTCTTCTTGGGTTTTTTTGGGGGGTTTTTCTTGGTTTTCTGCTCTCTGGTTTCAAATTTCCCTCCAGCCCAGAAGAATATATGCATTGAAACTGCAGCATTTTTAGAGAAGTGAAGTAAAGAGAGGGATTTAGGGGTTGAGGGATGGGGATTGATTCAGTTTCCAAGTGGGTTTTAGTGTTTTGCATGCTCTCTGTTTTGGGGGCTCAGTTGATTCATTGCAGCGTTACTTATGATAGGAAAGCCATTGTTATCAATGGGCAGAGAAGAATTCTTATTTCTGGTTCTATACATTATCCCAGAAGTACTCCTGAGGTATTCTATTTCTGTGTTCTTTTCTTCTGTTTCTTGTATTTTATTGGCAAAATGGTTCTGATTTTGTGACTTATATTTTGTAGATGTGGGAGGATCTGATAAACAAGGCTAAGGAAGGAGGTTTAGATGTGATTGAAACCTATGTGTTTTGGAATGTTCATGAGCCTTCTCCTGGCAATGTACTTAGCTTTCTCTGTTACTCTTTTCTGTTTTTCCTTGTTTTCACTTAGCTATGGCCTAATGAAGCTTCTTTTACCTATTTTTCGCATCTTTCCCAGTATAATTTTGAAGGTAGATATGACCTGGTGAGGTTCATGAAGATAATTCAGAAAGCAGGGCTTTATGCTCACCTTCGGATTGGCCCTTATGTCTGTGCTGAGTGGAATTTTGGGTATTCATATCTTTCTCTTCTTCTTTTAGATTAGATCTGATTTAACATACAGACATGCATCTGAATGATTTTGTTCTTTAACAACAATTTTTAACAACTTTATTAATTTGTTGCACGCAGAGGATTTCCAGTTTGGTTGAAGTATGTACCTGGCATTAGCTTCAGAACAGACAATGGACCTTTTAAGGTCTGATTTCAAAAACCCTTTCTCATCTTTCTTTATTTTACCAGTTCTTTAAACTGAACACTATGAAATATGAGGAACTTGAAGCTACTATAATTAGTGAATTAACAGAACCAAATTCTGATTATTCAAGATAACTCATTTTCTAGAACTATCTTTCCTGAAATTCGTCAATTTCTTCTTCTGGCAGATGCACATGCAAAGGTTTACTGAGAAAATTGTTAGTCTGATGAAGAGTGAAAATCTGTACGAGTCCCAGGGTGGCCCCATCATTCTCTCCCAGGTATAACAATCATGTCTACTATATTAGCCTTTTATGGTTTAGGCATTCTATTATCTCCCATTTGTTAATATTAGTAATTTGGCTGTTGTTTTTAATGTTATACTAGCAAGTTTCAAGTTTTAGATATGCCATTGAATTGTAGCTCAGTGTCCTCTCATGGGGCGCTGGATTTCATCATTCTCTCATTTGATGTAAACTGAGATATGACCATTACTCTTTTTGTAGATTGAAAATGAATATGGCCCCCAAGTTAAGGTACTTGGACCTCCTGCCCAGAATTATGTAAATTGGGCTGCAAAAATGGCAGTGGGATTGGATACTGGAGTCCCCTGGGTGATGTGCAAGGAAGAGGATGCCCCAGATCCTGTGGTAAGCTATTATGTCCTTAACCAAAACTAGCATTCCGAAACTCCATGTTGTTTACTGGATTTCTGGTAATGTTCCGTGATACTAGAGGTTGTAGTAGCATAGTTGAGTTCTGTAATGTTCAATTACATGTAATGTAGTGAAACTACATTTGCTAGGCGTTTAGTGATAAATTGGAAGGCAAAGACATATTTGTTGCTTGAGCTTTATTCAATTATGGTCCTTGAAAGCATTTGACTCTCTCATGTTGTGTTGGCAGATAAACACATGCAATGGTTTCTATTGTGATGCTTTTACCCCTAATAGACCATATAAACCAACAATTTGGACCGAGGCTTGGAGTGGCTGGTAAGTGGTATCATATTGTCATCCCACTAACTTTACTGAACTTAAATTCATGCTGATTTTGATCCTTCTTTTGTTGTTAAAATCCAAGGTTTACGGAGTTTGGTGGAACAATTCCCCAGAGGCCAGTTCAGGATTTGGCATTTGCTGTAGCTCGATTCATACAGAAGGGAGGATCACTTGTCAACTATTACATGGTTGGTTTTATTTGAGCCGTTATGCCTCATTGAAAGTAGTTGTGTCTTTGAGTGAGTAAATATTTATCTTATGCAAAAACCAAATTCCTTTCTGGATGGACAGTACCATGGAGGTACCAACTTTGGACGGACAGCTGGGGGCCCCTTCATCTCGACGAGCTATGACTATGATGCTCCACTTGATGAATATGGTGAGAACAAAACGAGTAACCCTCTTTTACGTTGATGCTCTCATCATCTGTGGAAACAGGGACTGGATCTTCTGCTTATGAGTCCCTTAGTTCTTGACAATCATTAGCTTGATGTAATTATACAACAATGTTGGTAGTTTTTAAAAACAAAAAGAGTAGCATGAAACCTTTGAGTTGGAGTCTAACAAAAATGCACTGCTGGTTAACATCTTAACAGGGTTAATCCAGCAACCGAAGTATGGTCATTTGAAGGAACTTCATAGGGCCATCAAGCTATGTGAACGAGCTCTAGTTTCAGCAGATCCCACTGTTACTTCTTTAGGAAACCTTCAACAGGTATTCTTCCCTGCTTGTCTGCTTTCTTCCGGAGCTTTTGCGTTTTGGAAGATTTTAACAAATTTTCATTTTACCAGGCTCGTGTGTTCTCTTCAGAAACAGGAGACTGTGCAGCTTTTCTTGCCAACTATGACACAGATTCTGCTGCAAAAGTGATGTTCAATAACATGCATTACAATTTGCCTCCTTGGTCCATCAGCATCCTTCCAGATTGCAGAAATGCAGTCTTTAACACTGCAAAGGTATGCCCTTTATATACTTCTGATAATATTACGTGCTTGCACATTGGCAAATCTAGAGTTTCTCTGTAGTCCTGACGTCTGAGCTTTCTCAATTTTCATCCGGTTAACAACAACCTTGTACTTCTGTATCACAGGTTGGAGTTCAAACATCTCAGATGGAAATGGTATCAAGTGGTACTCAACTGTTCTCCTGGGAAACATTCAACGAGGATTTGACCTCTTTAGATGACAGCTCGACATTTACAGCTCCAGGACTTTTGGAACAGATAAATGTGACCAGAGATGCTAGTGATTACCTTTGGTACATGACTAGGTAAGACCAGATTACACCCATGCACGCATCCCATTTATATATGACATTATCATCCTCAATGTACTCTATCTCATGAAATTCTGTTACGTTTATTTCCTGACCTGTTAAAAATTGCTTCTTTGCCATTTCCTTGAGCAAGCAGTATCTGTATTTATCCTTTCTATCTTTCTCTTTGCCTCCTCGAGTAACTGCTTCCACAAATAGCTGCTGGAAGCTAATGGTTAAGCAACCATTAGAACTGAACCCAAATATAAGCCATAACTCCAGCAATGAATCATTGCTTAAGCAGCCGATGCTAGTTAGCCTGACGTCCTTTAATCGTCGAACATATGCTTAACAGAGAATTCTTATACGTTTCCACAAACCGCATGAATTATGTGAAGTTTGAGACTTCAGCAATCAAAACTATGTGCTCTGAACTCATCAACCTTTTCTATTTGTTTTCAGTGTTGATATTGGTTCGTCTGAGTCCTTCTTGCATGGTGGGGAGCAGCCAACTCTCATAGTACAGTCCACAGGCCATGCTTTACATGTTTTCATCAATGGGCAACTTTCAGGTAAAAATAGCACCCACTCACTTCCAAGAATGTGCTTATTTTACGATGCCTCATTTCGTCTTACTACATAGTGGTTATATTTTGTAGGTTCTGCTTTTGGAACTAGGGAGAATAGAAGATTCACTTACAAAGGAAAGATCAATCTTCATGCCGGGACAAACAGAATTGCACTGCTCAGCGTGGCTGTTGGACTTCCTGTTAGTTCTTATCCTTACTCTTCATATAATTCACTTGCAACATTCCATTATCTCAACTAGCCTTGGGACTGTTAACCTGGTTGTTGATGGTAGATGGTGCATGCATGGAGTCGCGCTTATCACAATATGTTGTACAATTGTTTTCTTCTAGTTCTTCCTATTCTAACATTCCATCTCTATTTGTTATTGAAGAATATTGGAGGACATTTCGAAACATGGAACACTGGGGTGTTAGGCCCTGTTGTATTACATGGGCTTGACCGGGGAAAATGGGACTTGTCTTGGGCAAAATGGACATACCAGGTTCTTAGCTTCCCTTTTTCATTCCTCAAGTGCAATGATGTAATAAATACATCTCAGTTCCAAGGAAACTTTTGTCTCACCGGTGCTTGCTTTACAGGTAGGGCTGAAGGGGGAAACCATGAATGTTGTTTCTCCAAATGGTATTTCATCAGTTGACTGGATTCAGGGCTCATTGATTGCACAAAGACAGCAGCCTTTAACATGGCATAAGGTATAAACCACTGCAGATCAATGAAACAAATTGGAACTCCATTAATGAAGTCTGTCTTAATAAACTCACAAATTTGTGCAGGCTTATTTTAACGCACCTGATGGAGATGAACCGTTGGCTTTGGACATGAGCAGCATGGGCAAGGGTCAAGTGTGGATTAATGGCCAAAGTATTGGAAGATACTGGACTGCCTTTGCTACTGGAAATTGCAACGAGTGCAGCTATGCTGGAACTTACCGTCCTCCAAAGTGTGAACTTGGCTGTGGGCAGCCAACTCAGCGATGGTAAGCGTCACACTTTAAGCTACATATCAGAAGAAGTCATTACGAAAGCATAGCAAATGAAAATTTTTCTTACCATCGGAAAAAAATCTGTTTCAGGTACCATGTACCGAGGTCTTGGCTAAAACCAACACAGAATCTGCTGGTGCTTTTTGAAGAACTTGGAGGAGATCCTACAAGAATTTCTCTTTTGAAAAGATCAGTGAACTCTGTTTGTGCAGATGTAACTGAATATCACCCGAATATTAAGAATTGGCAAATTGAAAACTACGGCAGGACAGAAGAGTTCCGCAAACCCAAGGTACACCTTCGTTGTGGCCCCGGGCAATCTATTTCTTCTATCAAGTTTGCAAGCTTTGGAACTCCCCTAGGAACTTGTGGGAGTTTCCAGCAGGGAACTTGCCATGCTGCTACATCATATTCCACACTAGAGAAGGTATTATGCTATACATTATTACTCTCCCCAATGCTTCAACATCCATAAAGAAACATCTAAAACTACCAGATGAATCTCATTATATCCTTTATTTGGGACTTGTTGCAGAAGTGCATAGGTAAAGAAAGATGCTCAGTGGCCATATCAAACAGTAACTTTGGCAAAGATCCATGCCCAAATGTGCTCAAGAGACTATCAGTAGAAGCTGTATGCTCAAGTATGGCTTCTTCCACCACAGGACCTCACTAATAGTACAGTGTATAGTGTGAAGATTATCAAATATGTCTTGTCACCAAACCATCAAGGAAAGAAAAATAAATTAATCACAGTAAGTTAATAGATAGATTGATGAATCCGTTATAATGAAATCCTCCCGTGCGTCTCATTTTGATGTGGAAAGTTAGTTTTTTTAAATGGTTGCTTAAAAGGCTTTTCAGTAGTGAATTGTATTAGATAGGTAAGTTGGTATAGCTCCTGGGGTACTCTGAAGAGAGTTTCCTAGAGATCAGCCTCCCTGGTTTCTTCCCATTTTAGCTGGAAGATGAACCCAGGATGTTGCTGGTTTATGTTGTTGTATTGAGATTGTTAGAGGTTGTCTCTCAATGGGGAGAATTTAACCCCATAGATATAGCGGTTCATGTTGGGAGTGGATCCTGGTATGACCTTCCTGTTTTTCTGTTTCTTCCTCTTTCTGTGACCACCTGTGCAGTTGTAATTTGTGAGGAACTGACCATCCCATGCCTATTTTCCAAGTTCAAATTCATCATTTTATATGTTTACTCAGTTTTTTCATTGGCAACTATAGCATTTGATGCTTCACATTCCACTTGGATTGTTTTTTAATTTAAGATTACTTGAGAAAAGAGAGTATTTTATTTATTTTGAAGTTCATTACAAGAAATAGTTTTTTTTTTCCTTAAGATCCCAAAACAGGAGATACTATACCATCCTGAATGACTCGAATTCAATACTTTTCACTAGACATATCAAATATCAAATTTTTGTACATAAAAACTTATATTTCAGACCAGAAATAGCAACATTCTTAATAGCCAGTAGGACTCTCTGTTAGCTAAATGATTAGTGGAAATCTAATACACTCAACCATGGAATTTGCATCCGTAAAAGAACTAGAATTACTCATCACAGAATAAGAACGTCTGTTTGTAATTAAAACTCACAATATGTTTAAGCCGAGTATTGCACATAAACGATTATCTTTACTAATGAAATGAAATTAAACCTATATAGAGACAGTCTATGTGCTTAGTATTTGCCTCTACCAGAGAGAAGCATCAAGTTAGGCGGTAGCTGTCGTGGGCGTCATGTGCTTAGCAATAGTCTGCTGCAGCTCCTCTTTCTTAGCCCCAACAACCTTATCAATAATCTTCCCATTTTTCAGGAACATGAAGGTAGGCATTGCCTCCACAGCCCAATCAGAAGCAACGTCCTGTAAGAGTAGAAAACATATAAGAGAAACCATTAAGAAAGTAGGAGAGAGTCTCTTCAGAAGATCCAGCAACACCGACAATGTAAACGCAGAAGTAATTAAGGTTCATAGAGTGTGTTTATCCATTTCACCTTCAATTCATCCACGTCCACCTTTATGAAGGTGACAGTGGGTAGCTTCTTTGCTAACTCTGACAGAAATGGAGCAATAAAGCGGCAAGGTCCACACCATGATGCAGTGAAATCAACAACTATCTGCATTTATTGCAATATTAGCACATTTCTTGCAAACTGAATTGGCTCCATAGCAACAGATTTCTAGAATGGCAACACGGATTTTAACAATTCACAAAAAGAGTTGCTTTTTGCACCAATAATAGGAAGATCCAGGTTACATGTTACATCAACTCTAGAGCCCCTTCACACTGAGAGAAAACTAGACTAATACAGAAGAAAATTTATTGGATGAAACGGGGAAGTACCAAAAATTCTAACCTTCATCAACAAACCAATGAAAACAGACACAAGATTTAGTAGACCAGAGATCCTCAAGTATCCCAAACGGTAGTACAATACTGCAGACGATTAAACTGGAAGATCAACAATACATGCACAAGAATAGCAAATAACAACCTTCTCTCCTAAGAGAAAAGGTTGGACACGATGATTGTCTAACCATCATCTTGATTAAGGAAGAATTTCTCGTCTTACAAAAAACTATTACTGCTGGAACACCTAACAAATTCTAGTTAGTGAATTTCAACCAAACCTTGAACAGTAAAAAAATTTTAATTTATGTTAAAACTTTAGGTTCTGAGGAAACATATAAACACGAGCAAGAACCTAAATCCATGTTTAATTATTTTTTCAGCGAAAAGCAATAATCAAATCGTGTGAACTATCTATCATACATCGGTTCTTCCAAAGAGAGTTCCAACAGCAAGAAACAGAAACGTGTTTTCTCCTTCCAGGACAAAGGAAAGTTATAGGACATAGTCGGTTTGGTACAGGATTAATCAGTTATCTTTTGGAGACACCAAAAAACAACAGAAAATTGTGTCTAAAATTGGAAAAAGAGCATCATAGAAAAGGACAGTCCCTGTATCAAGCCAACATTGCTCTTCTTTTTTTTTAAAAAACAAAAAATTGGTGCCGACATTGCTTTTAAGACACCCAGAAATGCATAGCTGGGGAACAGAATCAAATTATCAATTTACCAAAACGTTCTCAGGAAGAACCATCCGAAATCTAATCAAATGACAAAAAATTACTGTATATGCCTCGACGTTTCATCAACCAAAACAAAGAAGAAATTTGCACAAAAAGAGAAATCAAATCCTTAATTTCAAGTACCAATAGCATGCAACTGATTCACCATGGAATAAGTCAAAACATAGAATTTAAGCCATGCACGGAAATCGAACAAATCATAAAGAATCAATCGAAGGCCGAAAAACAGCACATAAAGAGAAATTTTAAAACAATTCAAAACCACAAATCAAAACCATATAAACCCTAACAAACCAAAATCAAAACCAAATGAGGATCCACAAGCCATTTCTGAAACGTAAAAATAAAAATTTTCAATTAAAGGTACCAGCTTATTCGAGTCATTTCCCTTCTGAAGCTGTTCGGTCCATGCTTCCATAGTGTGGCAGCTAATCACTTGTCCTTCTTCAGCCATCTTTGGAATTTCTTCGCACGAAAATGGAGATACACTTTTCGCCTCTTTTAAGCTTATCACACAAGAAACAACCTCGCCTTTTGAATAACTACCTTCATTCTGGCTCTTTATATAGGAGGAGGGTTCAAAAGGAGGCTTCTTGTTTCTTATAATTACGATTCCACCACTACGTCCTTAGAAGGTGTTTTGGCGATTCTTATGTGGCGCCAGCTGTCGGCCGGGTAACTCACGGATGACGTGTTAAGGCGTTAAAAAAGGATGCTGCGAGATGAGGACGTGCTAATCGTTTGATTTGTAGAGTTTAAATCTGAACCGCAGGATCTTGGAGATGGTTAGGTACTAATTTGATCATACGGTCTCAGGGCAACAATCACCAAACTTTTCTAATTTATGGGAAATTAGCTTATTTATTCATAAAGTTAATTTTTGACATGATATGATCATCTAAATTTATTTTTTTCCATTACGATCTTTTAAAAAATCTATAATAATTCAATAAGATCTTTTTGCTGTAAACACTTAACTTTTATAAAAAAAATTATAAGAACTACTTATATATGTTACTTTATGGGATAAAATATATATTACAAGTCAGTTTTTCTAAAAGAAACATAAGTGATATGTGATTTTGTGAGGGAACAGATTTTATTCCTCTCTGAATCAAGGTAAGTGTGTTTCATTTTTAGAGGATAGTGTATAATTTCTATTTTATCCTTTAAATTACCTCATAAAGTTTTATTTTATCCTTTAAATTATCTTATTGAATATTTGTAAATTATTTAGCCTTAATTTTCTTTTGAATCATAGAGAAATTAACTAAAAATAAGCATGAACTATTTTAACTTTTCTATTTATAATTATGAACGTTTAATTTTTTTTCTAATCATGAAGTATTTTATATATTCTATCTATAACCGTGAACTTTATTTATTTTTTCCCAACCATAAAGTATTTTTGTTATTCCAAAAATAATCTTAAATTATTTTTGATCTCTTAAATATGGCATGAATTAGCTATATTCGAAAGGTAAAAAATGATTCATGATTATTTTTACAAAAACAAAATAATTTATAATTAGAAATTATTAAATAAAAGTTCATAACTATTTTTATTCAACAAAAATAATTCTTAATTAAAAAATAATAAAATAAAAATTCATGATTATAAACATAAAAAATTAAAATAATCTATGATTATTTTTAACTAATTTCTCAAAAATCATATTACCTTCCAACCTAACATTTGGATTAAATAATCTATTTTATACCTTTTTTTTTTCCTAGAACAATCTTTGGACCTTTTTTTTTAACTTTCCGTGCACTTTAGCATGTCTATTTGATGACGTCATTGCTTGTGTTTTCCTTTTTTCCCGGCAATTAGTGAGAGCCAAGAACTATCCCATCTCGTTTACCGGGAATATTATGTTTGGCAATCCACGCAATTAGTGAAATTGATCAGAAAAATCAAAATGTTCAAACTTATCTCTATTTAGAAATTTTGTTTGGATTATTTCCAAAATTGTTGACAGCAACTTGGGCCATAATTTTCTCCCATTTCACTCATAAATCAAAAAATGTGATTGTATATAATTTGATTTTACTATTTCTCTTAAAACTGTAATAGTTAAATGGTTATAAAAGAATCAAACGAGAAAAAACTTGCATTAAAATTTGACAATAAAATCAATTAAAATACAACATTAATCTCAAAGTTTGTTTCTAACATATCAGAGTAAGGTCCCTCCCTACTAATAGTAACTCAGTAATAAAAAAAAAAAAAAAGAGAAAAACTGAAAACTAATACATAAACAAGAATAGCAGGAAATACTGAATTCGAACCGCACTCTTCTTCCTATGTATAAAAACAATGTCATGTGAATTAATATACACATAGAGCTATAATGTGAGAATTACAAGTTTAGGCATAATTAGAAAACGCAAAAGGCTTTGCACACGATATAATTGTAGAATGCATGTAATCAACATAAACTGGGTCATATTAGAGACGTTAACAGAGTGACAAGAGCTAAAGCCTCCCAACTAAAAATTGTATGCTTTGCTGAATTGGTATTGGGTTAAAGTGTTACAAAAAAATCAACCTTTATGATGCACAAGATCCACGTTCTTCATGGTTTTGTATCTCAAAAGGAAAAGGTAAAAAACAGATGATGCTCTTTTGAGTCCTTTTCTGATCAACCAAAGGGAACACTCACAATGAGTTCACATTGGCTGCTTTGATCATCGTGTTGCCCTTGTTTGGAAGTATTCTTCACTCTTTCTTGGCTGAAAAATGGCCTCAATTCAGAGAAGCATCTCATGAGAAAAGGACTAAGGAATAATAATGGCCTGTCAAATGCACTACCCTATTTAGACAAAGGAATAAAGCACAAAAAGCAGAGTCAAGAAAAATAACCATTTAGCCCTCTAACTGATTAATCAAACTTGAGAGTAACCCCAAAAGAGTAACTTTTCCCGCGGTTGGCTAATCAAGACAAAGAAACCACGCAATAAAATCTGTATACTTATAGAATGATAATAAACAAGGGGCTCAATATTAGTAATACCGGAATAAAGGTTATTAATTTGAGAGATCAGATAAGCATGGACAACAGCAACTATCAAGAAATGGCAAGAAAATACAGTAATATCTATATTAGATGGGCAAAGACTAAAACACGAATATCATATATGAACAAAAAGCAGAAGTGGAGCACTACTGTAGGAGATGCAAATACTTCAGCAATGATATATGTTTAATCAAGAAACAAAACGAAGAGCAAGACAAATTTGAGAGGAATTTCCTTTTTGTTGTCCCCTCCTTGTCAATCCCCAGTACAATTATTAACTTTCATTCTCTTCTCCGGAAGGCAAAGCTCATTTGTCCTATTTCTCTTCCAATATTTCCAAAGAATATGATCTTAGTAAAGAGAAAGTAGAATGTCGTATGCAAGTAACTATTCAAGTAGGAATAAATTCTAAAGTCACATTACCTTTTAGATTGTGGTTCATCTCCTTTTGACGCAACATTCCCACACGCTACATGAGCTGGAGAGATAATCTCTCCAAGAAACAGAAGAGAAAAATAGAAAACAGGTTCAACCGACAATTATAACATCATAAAGTGACAACATGCTCTCAGTTCCTATACTTCATCACTAAGATTAGCTTAGCTTGGATAGGCAACCAAGGTCAACAGGAGCAGCAACAACATAATTTGTTATGAACTACAGAACGTTGAAAGATTGATCTCCAATCTAGCATATACATATCCAGACACATGAGAGGATTTATCTAGTAACTTCGCTGAGATGAAGGGTGCCATCTCCATTCTCATAATGGGAACATTAACTGACAGTTTCTTTTTAAGAAAATAGTTTGTATTAGGAAAATGTACAAAAGAGATTAAAAGACACAAACACTACACATAGATTAACTTCTTGAAACAGTAGCTACCAAGAACAAACCAACCGACAAGAAGAAAAACAAAAGCTGCCAAATAGGTAATGAAGCTCCATCCTCCAAAGGTGAGTCCCATGACAAATACTATTATAAATGGTAGATAGGATTTCACAAAGGCTGATTTGCTGACCCAACTACCATTAAGGAAAATAAAAATAGCCAGGTTTACCACATTCCATCGTCCAGCCTGAAACCCTAATCTGTTTAAGCAATTGGCAACAAACGAGTGGCAATTGCAAGTTAAAATGTTGTAAGATTGGTGTTGAAATTCCTGAGTACTCTTACGCAAAGAATCATCCCACGAAGATAAGTCTCTTTCAAGTTCATTGCTGTCGTAACTGTCTTCAATTCCATATTCAGCAGAATGTTGAAAAGAATTGCACTGTAAGGAAAACAATGTCCAGAGAGGGTTAAAATGACTGCTAAAAAGCAATGGAGAAAGCTAATCCAAACATTTTGCATAATTAATATGCTTCCATAAAATATTGCAGCATATGGTGCCCCTCATATGTAACAGTACATTTATACATTCAAAAATACTTTGTTTGCACGCCTCCAGCAGAATACTATACCTGCTCTTTCTTCAACTGAACATAGCGAGTAGGTGCCCCAAATGCAAAATTGTCTACACACACAAAATTTGGCCCCGCAAAGTCTAGAATAACTCCGTCCTCTCTGCATATTCCAATGTGGCCAATAAAAGGCACAAACCATGACAACACAGGAAGTGGTGTCCATACGATGCAATACGGAAACCTAGCTCTTTCTGCATCAATTAGCCTCCGACGGGGCATATTTTCTTCGATCATCAAACTCTGTTCAGCTACTGTATCTGTTTCCATCACCAAAGCTGCAAACTGCAAGAGACACCAAGACAAAGCATGCTCAATAAGTTAGAATAATAAACATTCAATATCATAATCAATCATTCGTGAATAACTCCATAGTCCTAATTATCCAACTATGCAGCCAACAGCAAAAAGGGTTATATTCGACAGATCCCAAGCACTGATAGTTCTCACAAGCAAGTCATTACCATAGCAGTTGTCTGACGTCCTTCATAGTATTTAATTACATAACGTATATTCCAACAAGGATCTAAATGATATGATCATAATGGAGAACCAAAAATCTAGGAACAGAATGAGAAAAGTTACAATAGAGAAAAGCTAAGAATAACTCTTAGTTACCACAAAGTGTCAACAAAAGCCTTATTTCCATAAATCAGATCCGTTGATCATCATGTAGTCTAAAATTGACTCCAGTAAATTATAGCTAATTTACAGGTAAAAAAAGCACGTCATGGCTATCAAGTGATTTATTTAGTCCCAAACACTGAGCTTATCCATCAGTTTTCACTATATGTTGTTCATTCCAGCTCAAGATAATAATAGAGCCCAGAAAATTTAGTTAAAAAAGTATAAGCCCTTCAAGAGACAAAGGCCTTCTGCTTCAAACCAAACACTAGTTCAAACCTAAAACCGATAGTTGCAATCCATGAAATGTCCATTTTCCCTGACGTACGTAGTAAATGGTCTGAGATCGTAACTAATCGTCTCTTAGGCTAGCAATTCATGCCAAGTCCTTTCAACGTTACATATCACTGGCCGAATCACTCCAGAGGTAAATAATGCCTGAGTCAGTACACTCAATTCATCGTTTCATCTTGCCGCAATCTAAAGCAAATCAAGTTCTGAAAAACAACCCTAACCCTAAGCCATCATCAAAACTTGAAAAACACTAAAAATCCTAATTCCATTTGCAAATGTCCATATTAATCCGCTTATGCAAAATGCATACAAAATTTACAAGAAAAGTCGATGCAGCGTAGCGCCCCTCTCTTCCCAATATCATCAAACTATGATAATAAATCCATTAAGAATAACTGAAATACGAGGGATGCTAACGAGCTCACCTTTGTTGTTCAAGATCGCCGGAAGGTGGTGAATAAAGAAGGAGTTGTGCCGGGAACTGTCGACCGTGGCCGAGATCTCGTTACAGCTCCTTCTTCCTAGCTACAAAGACAAACCCAACAGAGCCCGAGTTATCGTTTTAGCGCGCTTTTAAGAAAACCAGGCATTTCGCAATTAAGAAATATAATTTGGTTAAAAATTTAGTGGAAAATTTTTAAAATTTTCATTTTCTTCAATAATTTTTTCTTTTATCTCCTACTCTTTTTAACTTTTCTCTAATTCAAAGTCATTTAATATACACAAATTCGATCGTTAAAAATTAAAAATAAAATAAAAATCCGGATTGAGCAAAAAAAACTGGCCTAAATTCTATTAAGGCGAAATTCAACTATTTCTATTTTTTTATTTCTATTAGTTATGTTTAAATTTATATAATTTTATTTATGTTATTTAGCCTTTCTTTTAAATGTTTAAATTTATATTTATTTATTTATGTTATTTAGCTTTTTTATATAATAAATGTAACTCTGTGTTATTTGTTTAACTTGTTTTAGTTAGTAATATTTTGATTAATTTATTATGAATTATGAATTAATATAATTAATATGACTGTAATTATATAACAAGTGTTTAATTAAATAAAAAAATCACTTGTTTCAACAAGACTTTATAGTGAAATATTTAGTTGAAGTTTGAAAAAAAGAACAAATACAATAATACCCTATATATTTTTCAACGAAAATCATATACATTACAATCACAAATATTCTTATACAAGAATAAGCAATAAATTATAATTAACAAGTGGAAGAAAAAGATTGTATAGCAGAGCTTGAGTACAACGTGACAAAAAGTGATTTTTTGTTTATAACATAAGTTTAGAAGTTATGAAATTTATGTACGTATTTGAAAACCTTGAAACATGAATAATTCTACAATCGAATGTCCGTTTAACATGTATGACAACTTGTTTAGACAATTCCCGTAAAAATAAACGCAATGGCATCGCCGAAAATGTGATCCATACGCATTTTGATGGAAAAAATTTATCCCATAAAGTCAAAAACTTTGACGTGACATAACTTTAAGTTCAAACGTCTGATCGAGGTGGTTCTTGTGGACATTAACTGTTTCCACAAAACGCCCTATATTCATTTTAATTTAGATTTTTATATTTTCTAATACTTTTTCTTTTTTAACTAAAACATTACGGCATCAATTTGAAAATTATACAGAAGAGTTTTTTTTCTAATTAAAAATTTAAATAATTAAAATTGATAAATATTGAAATACATAAATATTTTATTATTAAATAAAATATTATATATTTATTATCATAAGGTTTCATGTTGGTCTTTTGATAAGTCTTCTATGTTACTTTTTATGAGGTCACTGAGAGAATATGAGGTAGAGAAAGAAAATTATTGGTGAAAATAAAAAATTTTAAATGTTTTTCTTGTGAATTTTTATATTCCCAATTTAGTTTTATTGACCCCGTATTCTTTTTTCATTGCTTTTTACGACACTTAATTATTTATTTTTTTACTTATAGTAATGAAATTTTTACGAATGATAAAAAAGTCAAAATTTGAAGGTTTCTCGTGTCTATACACATAATTTAGAGTGATGTAATGTAATACAAACTAAATGATTTATAAGTATGGATATAAATCAGGCCTATTTCAAGTTTTTTTTATAAGTTGTTCATAAAATGATAAAAATAAAGTACAATATTACATTTCTAAAGTGACAATGGGATATACAAACAAAATATGAGGAAAAATTATAGATGTGGATGCTACAGCTTTGTATGCATAATTGGAAAATTGATTAGCTAATAAAGACAAATGTTATACCTATTTTATCATTTTATGAGCATACCATGTGTAATTTACATAATAATTCCGGATAAAATTTCATCGTGTTTTGACATTTTTAGCTATTTGTAAAAGATTGAGTGGCATAAGCTAAAAAAGAATTTTTAGTGGCATAAGTGGTGAAAAAATGAATGGACTTAGCAACACGTAAAAAAAGTGAAGCACATTTTTTTTAGGATTAATTGTAAAATACCCAGAAGGTGGGGGCTAAATGCATTTTGCCCCATAAACTTAATAAATATACAGTTTATTCATAAAGTCAATCAATTTATTAAAATACCTAAAATGCCCTTAATGTAAGTTATAATTTATTACAAAATGACCCCTAAAGTTTTCATATAAAAACATTTTAGTCCACATTCTAATTTATAGTTATAATTTTCAATAAAATACTTCCATAAACTTTGTAATAATATATTTTTTTAGTATATATTATTAAAAGATTAATTAGTTTAAAAAAATATTTTATTTTTTTAAAAATAGTTAAAATGTTAGAATTTTTAATTAACTTATTCTAATAACTATTAAAAATTAATATAATTTCTTTAAAGAAAAAAGTTTAGATTTTTGTCCAGTATTTTAATACTTTGCTTAAAAAATTATTTAATCCTTGTTCCAAGAAATTACTCAAAATCCTAACATATTAAATTTTGTATTAAAAATTTCAAGATAAAGATTTAAAGTTAAAAAATATTCTATTTATAAACAAATATTTAATTTTTACTAAATTAAATTTAGAAATACATGCTATTTTTCTTTAAATAATAAATCTTTAAAGCATATGAACTAAACAGATATTATTACAAAGTGTAAAGAAGTATTTTGTAATAAATTATAAATATAAATTATGTTTTGGACAAAATAAATTTATATTGATTTTAGGGATTATATTATAAATATAAATTATGTTTTGGACAAAATAAATTTATATTAATTTTAGGAATTATTTTGTAACAAATTATAATTTATATTAATGATATTTTATGCATTTTAAATAAATTAATTGATTTTGGAGGTAAGTTATATTAGCCCCACTTCATTTGGGTATTTTGCAATATACCAATTTTTTTTTCTCTTTCACAATTTAATGTCATTGCGCTGTCTCTGTTATAATGCGTCCAGGTTATGGACTTTGCGTTCTTATAAAATAAACGCATTCGCATACTACGTTGCACAACTAATTCCTCCGCAATATGTTTACCGGAGACGTTCCCAGAGGAGCAAGCCCATTTGCAAAGACAAATCGGTGAAAACTGAAAGGTCCAATTCTTTGTCTCCCTCTTACTCTTCTGATATGCATCGCAAGCAACAGAATCCTCCAATGGGTGTCGTCGAAATTGATAGCAGCGAAGACGAAGGCGTTGATATAGTAGCTGCAGAAACCAGCAAGAAGAGTAATAATGCAAATAATAAACCAAGTAATGAGGCTCAACTGCAAATTAAAGTACCCAAACTCGAAAAGGTAGCCGAGACTGCTCAGCTGGACACCATTTATCGTCCGTTGGAGTCCCGGAGCTTCTGGAAAGCCGGGGCAGTTGAAGTTGGCCCTAAAATCTCTACTTTTTCGCAAGGTTAATTTTATATATCATAATTTTCTTTAATTTGTTGTTTTTCTCTATATGTATATCCTCTTTTTTTTTTTTTATATATATATTTTTATTGAATCTTCTGTTTGTAGGCGATTTGGAACATGCCCGTGTGCATCCAAAGTTTCTACATTCAAATGCTACGTCTCACAAGTGGGCATTTGGAGGTAATTGCAAGATAGCTTTTGTGGGCTAAACTTTTTCATCTCGCGAAGAGTATGTTTTGTTTCCTTTTCTCCTTTTGTTTAAAAGGGGTGTGTGGGGGAGGGCTCTAGTTCCCTTTCAGGATTTTTCTAGCTAAGCTGGGGTAGCATGTGTAAAAAGAGTTAGTTAGGACAATTTATTTTAAGAAGATGGCGATTCTAATAAACTACTTATTGATCTTTTATGCTGAACTTTTCAGCGCTGATATATGTACTAAACTTATTCATGTCGCACTAATATGGTTTTGCAGCAATTGCTGAGCTCCTGGACAATGCCGTGGATGAGGTACCAGCATTATTTTGGCTGCATGTTATTGATGCTTTGGCTATTTTGGTGTTTGTTTATACTCGTTTCTTTATTTGATGTTAACAAAACTTAGGTAGAAACATAGTCTCCTAGTGTTTTTGTGTTTGATTTAAGCGTAATAGCTGACATGCTTCCTGTTGTCTGGTTAACCATGATGCATTATCTCTTGGATGTCAAAGTATTGATGTGCCTTCGTGTATCTCTTGCTTTTTTCGTACTATAACATTCTTGTTTCTAATTCTATAAGTACTATCGGTTTCTAATTCTAAAAGCGTATGAGCAACTTATAAGCTTATATGTACGCTCATCTCTGTCAGCTTAAGCTGATGAGGCAGCAATTTCACATTGAATCAGAGTGAGGTCTGTTAGTAGAAATGTGTTTCTGTTCCACTACACTTGTGCCTGTTAGCGCAAGCATTTAGATGAGGTGGTAATTTTTCACCCGGCTCAAGTTTGGTGCCCCTCGTATAAATCCACTGTTACATATGAGGGGCACCGACACACACACAGACAGAAATTACCTTTTAGTACTTTGCATGTGTCTAAGAAAAGAAAAGAAAATGAATGATGTATATAATCACTCAGATTCTTCACCAAAACTGTGGAAGTATTTCATAAACATTGAGAACATCAATATTGCTTGAACTAATGAGCGTGTCATGTTCTTTATCTCCCTTGCAGATAAACAACGGTGCAACTTTCGTGAAGGTTGACCGAATATACAACAAGAGGGATAACACTCCTGCCTTGCTTTTCCTAGGTTTTTCACCTCATGGCTTATCTCTCTTTAGTGCCTTTCTTGGTTCCTTACTGGTAATGTTTTTGAAGTTTGGCATTTCAAAACTGCAGATGATGGAGGTGGAATGGATCCAGAATCCATGCGAAAGTGCATGAGTTTGGGTTACTCATCAAAGACATCAAACACAACTATTGGACAATGTAATTACTCTTTGTCTTCTGACTTTATATTCTTACATAGTCTAGGAGCACCTTTTTGGAAATTCTTGCCATATTACATCTCCTCAGAGCTTTTAAGGAAATATGAAGTTAATGAAATTGTTACAGAAAAGTATTAAATATGATTGTAATGTTTGGTAAATTCATATCTAGACTTGAGGCTTTTTACTATCTGGAAATTGCATATCTTAGGTTGAGTTAGTCTTTTTCATTTAAATTTTAGCATTACCTGATTGTTTACGAGTTGAAAATTATAACTTTGAATCTGAGGCTTTTAAGAAAATATTCTTTTTTCCCTTGCAAATAATGTGATCTTTAGGTTTTTTAAGGAGCATCCTTGTTTAGGTAGACTAAAATGCTTGATATTCTTATCCTTGAGTGGGCCGTACAAATATTTCTGCTTATTTTCCAACCTCTCATGCATAACCATTGTTCAATTCATGCATAGAACTTCAAAATTCTCTGTTCTTGCTTGATGCAATTTTCTTTGCCTTATTAACAAGATATGGATGCCTTTTTTCTTTTTTCTTATACATCTATTGTTTCTTTGGAGTTAAATGATTCCGTTAAAAATGTAATGCCAATGATTTATTTATTTCAGGCATGAATTTTTTTCCCTCATGACTTCCCTTTTACCTCACTATTTGTGTGGATGGTTTTTGAAAGTTATTTGATATTGAAATTTGCTCTTCGTTCAATTCCATATTAACTATCAGGGCTAGCTTTCAGTTCCTGAAACACCATGAAAGTATGATATGTTCACTAACCTTTTCCAACCTGGAGTATCATGTATCCTGTGTTGAGTCCTGTGGCTCTCATATAAGAACTTAAAACTGTATGCTTTATTTGCTCATGTGTTTGTCGGACTTATATATGTTCTCAATTGAAGGTGATCTTTTGTTTTTCAGATGGTAATGGATTTAAGACGAGTACCATGCGTTTAGGTGCTGATGTGATTGTTTTTAGCCGCGCATCTCAATCTGGGTATGTTTTTAGCTGCGAGATTAGAGTCAGCTGTTTTATTCAGCGCTGATTTCTTCTTGATGAAAAAACCAGGCCTTTTTTTCATCTTCTTGAAATTGCAATATGGTCCTCATAGTTTCAAATTGTCTTCAATTCAACCCTGAAACTTGAATAAAGTGTAAAAGGAGTTATTTGTTCCAAATAAATCCAATTTTACTAGACTTAACATAGAAGAATTATCAAATTAAGCATAAATTCTAGTGTAAAATCTCATTTATCACCCAACTCAACAGTTTCTAGGAATGTTTGTGCAACTAACAACTTAGAGCAGCTTCTAATTATTTGAATGAGCTTTTAAGGTACTTAGTATAGACTATCCAGGTTTATGTAGCTTTGGAATACCTTTTAAATATGCTAATTAGCAATTTTAAAAAAAGTTACATTTTACACTTCATGACATCTTCCACATTTTTTCATTTTTCGTTACCAGCCGAGTGACCCAAAGTGTTGGTCTTCTATCTTATACATTTCTGCGGAGAACTGGACAGGATGATGTGATCGTCCCAATGGTATAATAATCAATATCTTCTCCATGTTTGTTAATTTCGGGCACATGTCAATGCCAGTATTATCTTTTTGATTGTAGTCTCATTGATAATTGTATTGCAGATTGACTTTGATATCTCAGACCACTGGGCTGATCCGATCATTTATAGCTCCCATGATGATTGGTCCGCTAACTTGAAAACCATTCTTGACTGGTCTCCCTTTGCATCAAAGGAAGACCTTATGCTAGAGGTAAACCTGGAAGTTGGATCACCAGAAATTGGCTGCTTATATCATTATTAAAAATCTGTTGCTTTACTTTTGCGCAAATACAGGACACTAGAAAAGCTTTTTCCATTTTCTTCGTATAATGTTAGGCAGTAGAATAGGCATTCTAGGGATGCTTGAGGACACAACTCTTGAACAAATGAGCATTATCCTGTTGCAATGCTTCTTTAGGAACTATTGCTTTTTCTTAACTCTGTAATTATGATTAATAATGTCATTAACTATGAATGGTCAGAATTCTTGCTGAAATTTGTTTATTTTGGAGCAAGCTTTTCGACTCTATTAGCATTTTCTAGCTACACCTTTTATTATTGGTTTTATCACTTTAAGAATCTTGCAAAGAAACTATTTTTGCATCTTGATCCCTATGAGATTTCAATGCTTTCTTATCATTGCTTTTGTTGTTTCCAGTTCCAGGATATTGGATCACATGGTACAAAAATAATAATATTCAACCTCTGGCTGAATGATGAAGGAATTTATGAATTGAGTTTCGACGATGATGATGAGGTATGCTAATGTATACTGGCTTGTGATTTTTTTGCACTGCTCTGTTGGAAAGAGTTATGGCCTCATGATTTTTTAAAATTTTTTTTATTTTTATCCAAAATGGTCTGAGGATTTTAAATAGAATCTCTCCCGGGGATGCATCACTGGGGCATCCTTGATCCTCTTGTAGCTGAGAAGATTATGCAAGTTCTTGAATTTTTCATAACTCAATTGGGTCTTCCAAGAGCAATAGACAGCCTTGGGATGTTAACGATGGGATGAAGTTGTTTTCCTACAAAAGTCACCATTGGGAGATATTTATTAGTTGTCACGACTTAATAAATCTTTACCCTATGTAATTTGTACAGTACCATTTAACACAAATTTAAGGAAGAGGCAGATTTAAAACTCAGTCAACTAAGAAATTCAAAGCAAGTTTTCCATTTAGTTTCCGCAGATAAGAGAATAAATTTTGCTAGTTGATGTCCATTTGTTCTTAAAACTTTATGTTTCTTGTGCAGTCAAATATTAGATATGCTCCTTATTGGTAAGTGAAAGATTTTTCTAGTGATATACTGAAGAGTAACTGCAATTCCTTGATTCTAGATTTCTGGGGTCTCTGGAATTCTTTCTCTATTGATGGTTAGTTCTTTACACGTTATATTTTGCTAATTTTTAAATTTTGCACATGTTTCATGGCTAGGATATAAGGCTGAGGGATGAAGCAAATCGAGGAAGTATATCCAAGCCTACCAAGAAAACACTTGAATTGCAATCTCATATTTCCTACCGCCTCCGATTCTCATTAAGGGTGACTAATCTATTTGTTGATTTTTCAATTGTTTTAAGCAGCATTTTGCATTTGAAGCACTAGAATGATACTGCTTTGATGGTCTTAGGCATATACATCCATTCTATACATGAGAAAGTTCACGAACTTCAAAATAATACTAAGGGGGAAGCCTGTTGAACAGTATAGTATTAAGGATGACTTGAAGTATTCGAAAGTGATTGCTTACAGGCCACAGCTTGCTGCAGCATTCAAGGAGGTATGTTATAGGTGGAAATTCTTTTATGTGGTGTATTGTGTTTGCTTATTGTAAGCAATTATAAATAGACTTTTTGTTGGTCAGAGCAAGAATGCCCAAGAGTTGATTAATTTCTAAACTATTTGCCACTTTATGATAGGTATCTGTTAAGCTCAGATGCATTTGCATAATAATATTTGGTTGCAATGTTGGACTTGCTGAGGTTTTGGTATTAATTGTCCTACATCTTTTCTTCCAGCAGTCAAAGACCATTGTTCTTTCACTCATAATAGATTAATGATTATTTAAATCTTTAAGTTTTGGGCTTGTTACTTTTTCTAGCATGTGACAAACAGAAGTGTTGAAATTTCGCCGTTTAAATATAACACACTTCGTGGTCGCTTCAGTCTTCCCAGGATTAGCTATACTTAGTGGGAAGAGTTCTAATTTCGTCTGATAATTATGTATTGTGTTAAAGAATATAAATTTTCGTTTAGTTTACGGTTCAATGAGTTTTGAATCATGCATATTCATTTGAATTCAGAAAATACTGCTTCTCTTTTGTTTTTTTTTCTCTTCCTCTCTGTCTCTTTCTCTTTCTTCTTGGGGTATTTTATTCTGATGGTTATGCAAGTGGTAAAACTCTCCTGTTCTGGAACAGGTCACTGTGGAAACGACTATTGGCTTCATTAAAGAAGCACCGGGACTTGGTGTTTGTGGATACAATGTGTACCACAAAAATCGCCTCATCAGAGTACGTTATATCATTTATCAGGAGAAGAGGAATTTCTTTCTAATTTGCTGCAATATTTATGTTTTTCTGTGTTTGAAAACATCCTTACAGAATCACATTGTTGCATTTGGGTAAATTTGTGTCATTGATAAATAATTTGTTTGAAAATTTTGAACATGTGACAGTTTCTTCTTCATCTGGTGAGCTCACAACTTGTCCAAACTTTTTTGGATTTATATTTATGCATAGGCCTCTTTCTCAATTAAATGTGCTTTCTGATTTCTCCACATCCACAATATTATCTTATTGATAAGGCGTGGTTTTCTGTTTTTATTTAGCCTTACTGGAAGGTTACTGCAGATGGTAATTCTAAAGGATATGGAGTTGTTGGTATGACCATAGTATCAATTCGACTCTTCCAATCTGATCCTTTTGTGTTCCTTCTGTGAACTTATCCATTGATTTCTTCAGGAGTTCTTGAAACAAATTTCATTGAACCGGCACATGACAAACAGGATTTTGAGAGATCATCCTTGTTCTTCAGACTGGAGAAGAGGCTGAAGGAAATGGTTATGGAGTACTGGTATTATTTGTCTTATTCAACAGAACAAGCCTAATTCTGGCTGCTGTCATCTTTTAGATGGTTGACTGTCCTCAATGACAAAATCACTTTCATGTTTCATCATCGTTTCCCTTGAGATTTCCTGCTGGCTTGTTCCCCTCTTCTACCCTTCATTTTCACCTTATGATCTTGCTGTTTTTAGTGTTAGTTAGCTAGTGCTATGATAAAAATTATGTGGTCTAAGTGGAAGCAGAGATTTTCCTCAAGATTCTCATCCTCATTGAGGTTATCCGTTTCTTTACAAAAAAAAAATCATTGCAACAATGCAGGAGAGGACACTGTCACTTGATTGGACACCAACCTGAAGGTCGTAGACCACCTAGTCTCCAAAGCAAAAACACTTCGGAATCGCAGACCAAGGTCAGTGGTGGGAAGACATGTCCAGGACCCCCCACCACAGGCCTTTCAGCTAATCTACAGCAAAACTCAAGCAGTCCAGGATCAGGAAACCAAAACAGAAGTATTTTAGAAGCTGCTCAGCCAACCACTGGTCTTTCTTCCGTATGTGGTTTGCCTCCTTTAGCTTTTGTATTTAAAAGAGGTTCTTTTGTGTTATTGCCTATCACAGTCCACGCCTGGGAAAATGCTATTATTAGTAAAGATTAAAGACTAAACTTGTGCGACAAGAGGTGTGTGGTCCAATGGCGCGGACCCCCCTCATTTAGGTACCTCCACCTGGCATGCCAAGTGAGAGGTGCTGAGTTCGAATCACCCAGGGAGTGGTTGGTTTAATGCAATGACTCTCGGGTACCAGATTACCAAAAGATTAAACTTGTGCAACCACTTATTGTTATCAATAGTCATTCCCAATATGGTTTTACTAGTCACTGGACAAACAGAATAAAGTGCACCCAGAGAATTCCAATCGTGGGGCTTTGATTGTTTATCCTTTATAATGACATTTCATGCAGGAATCTGCTCAGGAGGAATCAGGTAGAGATTGCTCAAGGAGATCAATTGAACAGATCTGTGAAGAGAACATCCAGTTGTTTATGAGGTATATAGCAGATTATACTCTCTACACTATGAAATAATCAGTTGTTTCTTTCTATACAATTTTGGCTTAACCGATATTTTTATCTTTAGCTAAGCTACAAACAATTGTTTTGGTAATCTTTTGAGCCTGTGAGTGAAAATAGACATCAGTGCTTTTTCAGGAAATGTATAAGTTACTTTATCTTTTATTAGACAAATGCTGTTCTAACTAAAATGGATGAAACTATTCAAATCTTTGGTAAGCATGCTTTTGTTTTATCTCCCCTTTGAACTTTGCTCGTAGAATACAGAAATAATGTAGCAAAGCCTGGTCTTTTCTATGTGGAATATCAGAGCATATTGATTTATTAGTCGCATACATACCATGTGAGTTTGCTTTTGTTGGTACCCGAATATGCCTTTTTTATGTTCTTGACCCAATTTAACGAACGTTTTTGTAACTTCTGCTTTTGTACATAGCCTCATTTAGGCTGAAATTGTATAGCATCTCAAATATGAAATTTTAGTTTCGAAACCAAACTCTATCTAAGTACATGACTCTATCATCTTGACTTAAAAATTTCAATGCTTTTTCTACAGGTGCGAGGGGTATATGGAGCAGGAAAACGAGTTGAAACGTACTGTAAGTAACATCATCACTTGCATATGCTTTCTACTCGGGGTTTCTATGATCTATATTGCAGAATTGAAGTTTCAGTTTATACTTAATATTGTTTCTTACCATATTAACTAGTTTGTATATGTTTAAGACTGAATAAATTGTTTTGTTAAACTCAGATTGAGGAACTTGAAAAGGAGTTGGAGGAAACTAAAATGAAGTGTGCCAAACTCTCATTGCACGTTGAAAGTAAGAAGCTTAAGCTTTTGAAGCAACAACAGCAACAAGTTTGACAAAACCCCGTTTCTGAGGAGTAGGCGTTGACAGAGCATGGGAAAACTGGAGATCATTTTGCCGTTTGTTATGCATTATTTTCCCTGTATTGGCTCTGTTAGTACTATATTTTGCCTGTATGTGCAGGCGAAAGTAGATGTCCCTTGTAAATGAAATCATGTAATGGTAATCCATCCATGTAAAAGCAATTTTTGGAATCCTTTTTTCTCTCCTTCCATTGTTTCTTCCCACCACATACATATCATCTCTCTAAAAAGGATTCCATTGCAATGAGACCCTTGTAATCTGGTTGTGGTAAAATGTGATATGGACTGCAAAAAACCGTAGACAATTTAAAGAAAAGACTTGGATGGGGATTGGTTTTACATTTTTAGTTGTCTGAAAGAAGCAGGTTTCGAAATAGAATCAAGTTCGAATTGTTATCTGGGTGAAATATATAAAATTTAAATTATTAAATTATTTGTTCGATAAAATGTTAGGTTAATCCTAATGAGCCACGTAATGCTCATATGAGACACGTGATAAAATTATTAAAAATGTTAGTTTAAAACAATATCTTTTAAAAAAAATTAGATAAATTTTGACAAATTTATTCAAGCCATACTCATATGAGCCATGGACTAATAGAAAAATAATCAATTATCAAAATTTTCTTCCTAACATTATGCTTTGTTATTAATAATACTTACAAAAGAAATTTTAAAAAACACATTTTTTCTGAGGAAAAAAAAAAAAAAAAAAACTCCAAACGGTTCGTTCCCGGTTTTAATAGAGGCCCAGAAGCAAGCGTAACGGTTCGGGCTAGAGGCCGCAACAGTCAGGTCAGCTCTGCACATCCTCTCTCGGCTCTTCTCTTTTTGCTGGAGTTGAAGAGGACTTTCAGAGCACTGTTTCATATGTTCCAACTCTGCCATCACACGATCAGTTGATTGAGCTCGCCGAAGCAAAAATGAGGAAGCGCGACTTAGCTATTCTTATGCTCTCCGCTTTCGCCATTTTCTTCTCTCTTCAGGTAGTTTTTTTTTCTTCGTATACTGACAGTTCCTCCTCGGTAAACCTCATAAACCCTACGATTGTTAATTATTCAATTTTAGCTGTGATGATTACTAAATGGATAGCGGACTTAGTAAAATTCTATTTTTTATTGAATTTCTTCCTTTTAATTTTATGCATTTTTATGAGGTGGATATTTATAATTTATTGATTTAATCGTGTACCAATGTTGCGTGTGATGTTTAGCACGAAGGTGATTTTGGATTCAAGGAGGCGTGGTATCATATGTCCGATGATTATCCGATTAAATATGAAGCCGAACGTCTCCCTCCTCCGATTGTGGCAGATCTCAACGGTGATGGAAAAAAAGAGGTTCTCGTAGCAACTCATGATGCCAAAATTCAGGTAAAGATTTATGTCTATCATCAAGTTACATATTTTTTTTCCATTCTGGTTCTCTATTTTTCTTGCTTGCCGTGCTGTCCATGCTAATTTATCACGTTATTTGAAGTGAGAATAAACTGCAACTATAGAGGACCTTTTGAAGTTCCTAGCTACTAGAGCTGCATAAGAGAGTGGATATTTGGAATTGGCACAAGTGGCATCGTAGTAAGCCTAACTTTCTTTAACTCTGGCCCCGGATATTGGAATTGCACAGACTTATGGATAGTTAAAGTTTTTAAGAGGCCATGAGTTGCAGGGTAAGGAGGTAAATGGTTGGATCATTTTTGTTTCCCATGTTTAACACGTCTAACTAAAGTGTTGCAGTCTACACATCCTGGTTTCGGACAACTCAATTCTCCAACTTATGTTTAATAGTCAATTTGATCATAAAAGTTTATCCATGAGTTGATCTCTGTTCTAACAGATATCAAACTTGAGGAAATACCCACTTTAGTTGGTATTGACTGTTTCTGTGTATTTTTTAGGTTTTGGAGCCTCATACGAGGCGGGTAGATGAAGGATTCTCTGAAGCACGGGTCCTAGCACAGGTATCCCTCTTGCCTGACAAAGTTCGTATCTTGTCTGGAAGAAGAGCTGTGGCAATGGCAACAGGTTTCATAGATAAATCGTATAGTCAAAAGGAACCTCGAAAACAGGTGCTTGTGGTTGTCACATCAGGTTGGTCTGTGATGTGCTTTGATCACAACCTCGAGAAATTATGGGAAGTTAATATGCAGGTAGGCGGAAAGCAGTTTTTCACACTAGTATCAATCGTTGTGGCATGTAACTGATGTCTCTGGTAATTTATCTCATTTTTTATTGACTTCTTTATGTTGCATCTTTTGTGTTTTTTTGTAGGAGGATTTTCCCCATAATGCTCATCATAGAGAGGTAGCCATCTTGATAAGCAACTATACAATAAAACATGGTGATTCAGGTTTGGTGATTGTTGGTGGGAGAATGGAAATGCAGCCACATGTATGTGACTCATGTTTCTTAGACTTTTTCTGCCTCAGCACATTGTGTTAGCTTTTGATTAACTTATAGTTGTATGTTATCTTTATATTTTCACAAAATATATCAATTTCACTGAAGATATCTTCCCTTGCTTTAGCTGCCCAAATTCTGATGTATGTTACCTCGTCTTATTGCAGTTGCACATAGATCCTTTTGAAGAAATTGAATTGGCAGCTAAAAATGCCGAGGAGCATAGAAGAAGTGCTACTGAGAAGGAAGTAAGGATATTACTCTTTATGATTAGGATTTTTTTCTTCTTTTGGGGGGGGTGGGGGGTGTTTGTGAGATCTTTCTAGATTCCTTACAATGCTTAAATTTCTATTTGAACATTCAGCTTGTGGATAATATGGTCAATATTTTTTTTTATTATGCTCCAATAATGGCCTTGATCCTTTCAATTTCACTGGTCATTCTTGCTGCAAAGGAGTTTCTTTCTATCTAACTGATGTTATTTGGTTGTTTAATAAGAGGAATTGATACTTTCTTCCATTCTTAAAGGCTTGCTGACCACCTACTATTCAACATATATGTATTCTGAAAGTACGAATTTTCTTCTAATAGTTTGCAGGTAGAATCTAGTATATTATATTAGAGGCAGCAGATGATATCTAATTTTTAAGCATAGTTTGGTTTTTGGATAAGAGGGGCAGGTTAAGCTGACATACTTCATCTAGAGGAAATATTTCCTTCTATCTCCTTTCATTTTGTTTGAATTGAAGAGGGAAAGTGGGAGAAGGGATGAAAAAAAGAAATGTTCATGTGGTAGGAAATAGGTATCATCCCGAATTTACTATGGTTGTTATGCAGCAGGGTTGTTTGACCTTGAGTTGCTAAATATTTGTGCGCTGGTATGACTTAAATGCCTATGGAAATTTAAAGAGGCTACACTATTTAATTTTTTATCTTAACCATTTATTCAATTTTTTTTCTTTTTTCCCTCTTTTTAGATACAAGATATTTGAGTTATGGGGCCATGGGTAGAAGTTGATAGATTTCTATGGCTGGTTGGTAACTTTTTGTTTGCAAACTCACTAATGTACGAGTGACTTTAGATGTCACAAATCAATGGTCATTATTTTCTAAGGAAATTGAGGAGTGGAAATAGATTTTATTGTATTGGTTTTATACTCATGATTGCATTGATACCTCTGTAGGCTTCTGAGAATTCAGGGGTGGTGGATTTACGCCATTTTGCATTTTATGCATTTGCGGGTAGAACTGGCCAACTTCGCTGGAGCAGGAAAAAGGAGGTCGTTCTATTTCCAGTTTTAATTTATGCTTCTTTTGCCTTATTCTTTACCTAACTCTTTTAAGAATGTGCCGGCAACGTCAGTTTTTCTTTTCTTATTTTGATGCACTGAAAGAAGAGAAGGGAATATGCTTGTGTTATTTCTCATCTTTTATGTGCAAATTTAATCTATCCATTGGGTTTATTCTTTTTCTTTTTTTTCCCTTTTGGTTTTTGTTTTTTCTTAGTAATCAATGTATTTGGAATTTCTCTTTAACTTTTATTAATAAGAACACTCTCTTGTTTGAACTATTGCTAGAATGTTGCTTGCATGTCAATTAACTACACAGGAACACTTTTCACAGATGCTCTTGATTTCACCATTGATATATATTCTATCGTAGGATCATTCTGTTTGTACAGGCATTTTGGTTTCAGTCTATATTCTTTTATAGGCAGTTATTCTGTTTAAAGAGCTCAAAATTCATATGGATGATAATTATGTTTGACTTTCCACCTCTCCTTCCCTCCTCATTGCGAATCATCAGAAATAAAAAAAGGTTTGCTGATTTTACCTTTAAAATTTAGGATATTGAAGGGCACTCATCAGATGCATCACAGCTAATTCCACAACATAACTACAAGCTCGATGCTCATGCTTTGAATAGTCGTCATCCAGGGGAGGTATGTATTTAGGAGAGTAATTTGAACTATTCGACCTTCACATCTTGTTGCATGCTTTTGGGTTGATGAATTATTGAATAGGTCAAAATAAGTCTATGGAATTACTTGTGATCTTTTCCATAGTCCATGGGAAATAGTCTACTTTTGTTGGGGTCGCTAAATGGATAAGTATTGAGGAACGGGAATGAGCTGAAGTTGTGGATCTGAGATTTGAATATGGTGAAAGACCTGGAGGTAAAGAATTTTTAGCATTGCTTGGATGATTTGTTTGTTAGGTACATTTTGATCTTAGGGTTTTTTGTCACTATGTGCAACTTTGCTGAAAGAGGTGGTAAAGGGTTGTATTCGGAAAGGATGGTTTCCTTTTTCTGAATGAAGGACTGCACAACAAAAAGTATTGGAGGGAAGTAGTTGATGTAGGAGACATTATTACCTGCCCAACTGTCTCTGTATATGTCCAGTGAGAAATGTAACTTCATGATTTAAGTAGCTGCTGTTTGAGATATTATTTATGCTATCTAATTTTAATAGGATGAATTCCTGGCCGGACATGGTAAATTAAATTAGCAGTTAAACCATTTTCTTGGGTTTGTTACTTATTAAGAATTTCAGTCTTTCTGTTATTTTCTTTTATATTCCAAACTGGGTGGAGATTTGAATCGGTTCATCTCTCACCTGAATGTATGCAAAGGTTTTTTAGGCATGTTTCTCAGATTCTAGAGAATATGCATGTTTTCATGTAAAACATAATGGTCTATCATGCTTGGAGAAAACCACATATTATATCAAGACATCTTTTCGCATCATGGACTTACTCGATTTCATTGAACCAAAGTTTGAATGCAGGCAGTTCAGGGAATCTGTCCTCGGCGTTATGCCCCATCATTGGGTATGTTGTGCTATACTATTCTCCTCTTTGTCTATTGTGCATTTTTATATAATTTTAGTAATATCTTCTAGCCATTTTGCTGTCTTATTAGGATCGACGGGAGGACACTTCTTTGGAACTTGCGCATTTTAGACCCCACAAAAGGAAAACAGTAAAGAAAACACCTGGAAAGAGCTCGAGTTATCCGTTTCACAAGCCAGAGGAAAACCATCCACCGGGGAAGGATACAGCAAAAAAAATTCCGAATGTGATTGGGAAGGCAGTAAAATATGCTAAATCTGCCAAAACCAAGAAGGTAACATTTCTGTTCTGTATTTCGTGGATAAAGTTCCTATTTTCTGTTTCTGGAACAAGATGTAGAGCGTTACTAAAACATGTTATTTCTCATTGACCATCCTTCAACTTGATATTGGATGTGTGCATACCTGGCATCTGCAAATAACAAGTTTCTAATGAAATATTATCTGAGAATAATGACTTTTGGTACTAGAAAATGCTTTAGGTTGTGGAATAATGTCAATCTCTCCAAATGGAGAAGGAAACAAAGTGTTTGAATTGGTAATGCACGAAAGGGCTGGATAATTGGCTTTTAATTTTAGGGGTTTCTGTCTTCTTCATGTAATTTCCTACGGTTTTGTGCCGTGTTGAATAAATTCGGTTGCAATTTGGGGTTTGGGGGGCGCCGGGGGGGTGTGGTGGTTGTTCAATAACCTGTTCCAAGTAATCATGTTATATTGAAGGGCGTCCTAATAGTTTTTGAATCATATATGCATATCAAGTTTTATATTTCTCCCTACTTTCATAAATGAGGAAATGAGTTTAACTATATTAAAAGGTAATTACTTCAAACATAGCCCTAAGGGTGAATGTTGGCTGGTTATTGCAGTGTCTCATTCTTGCGCCATTACTGAATGCTTCATTTAAGTTATACAAACCAGAAGTAATTGAACTGTTTTCCCCTTTGAACAATTCCTTTAGTTTTTGAAGATGTTTGTCTATAATCTCATCCATAATTTGATCATGCAGACTGTACAATATATACCAACCATAACAAATCATACGCAACTCTGGTGGGTTCCCAATGTGGTCGTTGCTCACGAAAAAGAAGGTATTGAAGCTGTTCATTTGGCTTCGGGGCGCACCATATGTAAGGTAATATTAATAATTCGTACATGAAAAACGTGTCACTCCAAAGAAGGAAAGGGGAGAACCTCACCCTGGTGCACTAAAGCATTATTTGAATTCATTGTAGAAGCCTTTATGTTTATTATTGAGGTCTTACGAGAGAAATGTTTGTCATTAGATGATTCCAAATGGAGTGGCTCAGATGTGGCTACTTCAACAATGTTTATTCAGGACTTACTAGCTGATTGTTATCTATACTAAAGAGTTGGTCATGACTACATATGCATCTTAGTTTAACTAAGGCTCTACTTGGATAGTTGTTTTTTTTTTGAGTTTTTACTCTTTTTTCTACTCCCACGCCTTCTCTCACAACAAATTTAGCTTTACAAACTCCCAGAAAAAAAATACACTATCTGAAAAAAACAACTATCCAGGTAGAGCCTAAAGCTTTAGTATTAGACAGCATATTCTTCTTTCTACAACTATTTGGGCTTGTTATCCTTGACCTCTATCTAGAATACCGCAGTACTTGTTACACTTCCTAATGTTTATAAACCTGTCTTTTGTCCGCCTCTACTTTGGGCTAAATGAAAACACTAGTGGACAATGTGAACTCATGGTTGTTGAAGTTCACATATGGTTGTTTTAAAACTTCTAAAGTAATTTTTCTTTTCCTCCCAAAAGTTAGTTACTTTATTAGCAGAATATGCCCGAGCAGGTCAATGTTATCCCCTTATGTAACTGAAAGTCATTCTGTTAACCTCAAACTGAGGCTATAATATTTACAATAGTTGTTCTCGGGTTTCAGAATTCCTTAGGGTTCAGGTCCCACAGCTGCCTCAGTCTTAAGTGGAGGTGTAAACTACTAGCATGGGTAGGTAGTTGGGGTTCTTAAACCTGTAGTAGCAAGACTATGTACACTATAGTAAGGGCTTAAAAGGCCAACAAAATATGATCATGCACTATATTCTTGGGATCTCGACTTATAAATTGAATGTTCTAATGAAATTTATTGTTTCAGCTGCATCTTCAGGAAGGTGGTCTCCATGCGGACATTAATGGAGATGGAGTCCTAGATCATGTGCAGGTGAATATCTGTCCATATCAACTTATAAATTATAGGTCTCTTTTTATACTCACAGTATTGTTATTGCGTTATTATTGAATACTAGATGAATTTATGCGGTTTGGTCATCTTTCTGTAGGTTGTGGGGGCCCATGGTGCTGAACAGACTGTTGTCAGTGGATCTATGGAAGTGTTGCGGCCCTGTTGGGCTGTTGCAACATCTGGGGTTCCTGTGCGAGAACAACTTTTTAATGCTTCCATCTGTCATCATTCTCCTTTTAACTTGTTTCAACATGGAGAGTTCTCTAGAACCTTTGGTCGATCTGTAGATACAAGTTCACTAGAGGTGGCAACACCTATTCTTATACCTAGAAGTGATGGTCATCGGCATCGCAAGGGAAGTCATGGCGACATCATCTTCTTGACAAATCGAGGCGAGGTATGCTGTGAATATGTATTTACTTATGACTGATTCTTAACTTGTTATGGTACGAGCTTCACAACTGGGGGGTAACCATAACTATATTGGCCCAAGTAGAATTGGATTAGCATCTTTTCCATATCAACGAATATAGATAATATCTGGTTCCTTGAGTAAAGGAGCAGTTAAAATGCTTAAGAAACACTGTTACATCTGTCTGACTAGAATTTAAACTCATGCTCAGCTTTCTAGTGGGCTCTGCAAAGAGAATGACCGTCTTTGTTTCAGGTAACATCATATTCTCCAGGGTTGCATGGCCATGATGCTGTGTGGAATTGGCAGCTCCTAACAGCTGCTACCTGGTCAAACCTTCCATCTCCGTCAGGTCTGATGGAAGCTGGTTCAGTAGTCCCCACCTTGAAGTCATTTAAGTTACGCCTTCACGATAGTCAAGAACTGATCCTGGCCGCTGGAGATCAAGAAGCAGTAATTTTATCCCCTGGTGGAAGTACATTAGCAATGGTGGAGCTTCAGGCACCTCCAACACATGCTCTGGTGTGCGAGGATTTCTCAAATGATGGATTAACAGACCTTATCTTAGTAACTTCAACAGGGGTGTATGGATTCGTACAAACCAGACAACCAGGTGCCCTCTTCTTCAGCACTCTGGTGGGTTGCCTCATAGTTGTTATGGGAGTGCTCTTCGTCTCCCAACATCTTAATTCCGTCAAAGGAAAACCTCGAGGAACTTCATCAGGTCGGCTATGACGTTCTGCAATTTTGTTTTAGTGTAAGATACACTGACAGAGAGATATTTGATGGAGCCAAAGGGATCAACGCATCAATGCCCCCATGTTGCCGAATGTCTAAAAAGCGGCCAAACTCGAAAATGGTGAGGTTAGTTTTATGGCCAACTTTACATATAGCATGGGAGGCCTTGAGATGATCCTGTAAATGTATGTGTCTTTAGTTTGAAATTGTTCCCTGTAATAGTTTTTGAGAAGATATATATGCACTAGGGCTGTTATTTATCCTCTTAGACGGAATTTAAAATTAATGTTAGAAACTAATTCACCAGATGCTTTGGGAACCACTAAAAAATGTTACAAGGAGTACCTTCAGACTCCGTTAATGAGAGCTTCCAACTTCCAACTTCCAAAAGTGTAATTGTTTTTTCTTTTCTTGAGGAAACCTAAGGATATACTACTATTTTTCCTTTTTTTTAATAAACAAAAGATGTAAATGAGTTTAGCCAAGTTAGCTGCTTTTTTAATTGATGCATTGTGTTAAAATTGCACGTGGGCGGTAAGGTTCTTTTACAAAATTGTATTCTCATGCGAATTTGATACAAGATTTTTCAATAACCTGATAAACGGTAGTAGCATTAGATATTTTTATGTGTCATGTAAAATGAAATATTTTGAATTTGAATAATTTTAGACATAATTTTATGTTGGATTTTTAGCATGGCGCTGTGGTTGTGTTTCTTGTGCTATTTCAGGTTACCAAGAGAGTTTCCTACAATCTCACATCAAACTCTTTAAACAGTGTTGAGGTTTATTTTTTAACCGAACAAAAAAAAATGGTTTGGGCTTGTATCCGATGGTCTGCCATAGTTTAGACATTGGGCTAATAATCACAGGTATTTTGTGGGAGCTCTTTATAGATTTGGGCCGTTCTTTAAGTCCACGAAACTATAAGCTCAATGGAGGTCCAGTCCGAGGGGCCTCTTTTGATTGTGAGAAAAAATCAAACCTACAGCGTGGGCTCCCCGACTTAGAGCCGAATCCATTATGCAGTATGTATAATATTGCATTAGTTTTTTTCTTGGGTTAATAAAAATTAACATACGAATATAAAAGTTCAAAGAAAAAAATTTATTATTTTCCTTCATTTTCTCTTCTCTTTAATTTCTCTTTACAATTTCTTGAATTTTTCACTCTGAAAATAATAGGAGAAAATACACGAATAATTTGAAAATTATACTAAAAAAAAATTAATTTAAAAATAAAAAAACATTCTGAATTAATAAAAAAAGGAACTAGGGAACTTTTGAAAAATTTTGGAAGAATTTCGCCCTGCATAGCGAGACTTATGGCTGGGGAAATTCTCCCAAAATTTCGCCTAAACCCTTACTATTCATGTGACCATCCCACCATATTCATCCACCAAATCAAACGGATTAACACCTGAATTAGATATTGGATTTTTGTTTCATACAACTGTCATGAAGATTTAAATTATAAAATGAATTAGATTATTATATTTCTTTAATTTTTTATTAATAGAGATATATTATAAATTGAAAGTTTCTAGTGGGGAAAACAATCTTATGTTTTCTGTCTCATTAATGTGAGAATAATGTACAATTTATAGATTGTCCAAGTGACAAATCCTAAGCAGATTAGAAGTAGAAGTCCTAACTAAATACAACTAGGAAACACAATTATACACAGTTTAGGATTAATAGTAATCCTATTTTAAATATATGTCTATTACTCCCCCTCAAGTTGGAGCATGAAGGTCAGAAATGCCCAACTTGGAAGCTAATCGATGAAAATGTGTCGGATGAAGGGCTTTAGTGAGAATATCGGCAGGTTTCTCTTCACTTCGAATATATGCAGGATAGATAATACCGTCTTGAAAAGCATCACGAACAAAATGACAATCTATTTCAATGTGTTTAGTGCGTTCATGGAAAACAGGATTGTCAGCGATATGAAGAGCAGCCTGGTTATCACAATGCAATGGAATGGGGCGAGTGACAGGGACATGAAGATCCCGCAGGAGAATAGATAACCATTTAAGTTCACATAAAGTCATAGCCATAGAGCAATATTCAGCTTCGGTAGATGAACGAGAAACAGTATGTTGTTTCTTTATTGTCCAAGAAATAGGAGACCTACAAAGAGAGATAAAATAACCAGTGAGAGATCGTCGAGTTATCGGGCAGGTGGCCCAATCGGAGTCACAATATGCAGTTAACGAAAGAGGAGAGTTAGAGAAAAGAAAAATGCCACGTCCAGGGCTCCCTTTCAGATAACGGACAACTCGGATAGCAGCATCCCAATGAGCATGACGAGGGGCGTGCATAAATTGAGCAAGTGTATAGACAACATATGCGAGTTCGGGCCGAGTGAGTGTGAGATATATTAGCTTGCCTATGAGTCTGCGGTAGCGATCTGGGTTATCAAACAATGATCCAGATGCTTTTGCCAGCTGATGATTAGGTTCCACAGGAGTAGATGCCGGCTTGGCACCTAATAAACCCATTTCAGAGAGAATTTCCAATGTATATTTTCTTTGGGATAAAAATAATCCCGTGAAGTTTCTCGCGATTTCTATGCCCAAAAAATATTTGAGTGATCCCAAATCCTTCATGTGAAAGCACTTATGTAATGAAGCTTTGAATTTTTCAAGTGTGGATAGGGAATTTCCAGTAATGAGTAAATCATCCACATAAATAAGAACACATAGATAAATATTCCCTCGAGAATATGTGAAAAGAGAGTAATCTGCATAAGACTGAGAAAAACCATACCTACGGAGAGCGGTGGTGAGTTTTGAAAACCAACATCGAGGGGCTTGGCGAAGACCATATAAAGATTTCTTTAAACGATAGACTTGTCCTTTGTAACATGTACGAAATCCTGGAGGTGGTCGCATATATACTTCTTCTTGTGAATCTCCATGCAGAAATCCGTTGTGAACATCCATTTGATGGATAGGCCAGTTGCGAGCAGTGGCAACGGAAAGGAGAGTACGAACGGTGACCATTTTAGCAACGGTAACAAAGGTGTCTGTGAAATCAATACCTGCCATTTGTGTATTTCCCAAAATTACCAAGCGGGCTTTATATCGCTTGATGGTGCCATCGGCTTTGTACTTAATTCGGTAGACCCATTTACTCCCCAGTGCACGTTTTCCAGGAGGCAAGGAGGTTAAAGTCCATGTACCATTTTGTTCAAGAGCATCAATCTCTTGGCGCATAGCGGTGCGCCAGAGAGGATTAGAAACTGCCTCAGAATAAGTGGTAGGCTCGGATTCCGTTGCTACAGATGCTAAAAATTGCCTGTGTGTATTAGAAAATTTACTATAGTCCACAAATTTTGTTATAGGATAAAGGGACGTACCTGAGAGGTCCGAAGGGGGTGAGAGAGCAGAGGAGGAATGGGATATAGAGGACTTCCATATGGCATTACAATCATAATCTTGGAGCCGAGTGGAAAAAATTTAATTCGAGTGCTTCGTCTAGGTGCATGAGTTGGCGGATTGTCTTGCGACAATCTGGCAGGAATATCATCCTGAAGTGGGCTATAAGTTGGCTCAATGTTTGGTTTGTCGCAAGGAGGCGGATGTGGATTGCTACTTGGGCTAGTTTGGAGTGGGGCTGCGGGAGAGGCTGGTGGTGGGCTTCGCTGAACTGGGTTGCGGGGTTGTCGGTCTGGATCAGGGTGTGAAAGTGGAGGTGGGCTTTGGGAAGGGAATAGTGGAGCTGGGCCTTGGGTTAGCGGGCTGCGGGAAGGGGTTGGTGGATCTGGGTTTGCAGGTGGGCTGTGGGTAGGATCTATTTGATCTGGGCTAGGTGTGTTATGTGCTAAACTCCCCCTCTCTTGCATACTATGTTTCTTGGAGCCCAAAACGTGTTCTCCAAAGTTGTAAAATTGTGTGAAGTCTGTAGAAATTGAAGTACTTGATTTTTCGTGGAATGGAAATCTTGTTTCATCAAAAATCACATCTCGGGACACAAGGAATTTTTCTGTTTGCAGGTCATAAAATCTCCATCATTTCTTATGAAGAGGGTAGCCAAGGAAGACACACGGTCTGCTGCGGGCTCGAAATTTATCTTTTGGGGTATCGTGGTTATGAACATAAGCTAAGCAACCAAAAGTTTTAATGTGAGAGTAGGATGGTTTCGTTTCGTATAGCAACTCATAAGGAGTCTTACCTTGTAACAATTTTGAGGGAGTTCAATTAATGAGATAGCCAGCGGTCAAAATGCATTCTCCCCAAAACTTTATAGGTAAATTTGCTTGAAATCATAATGCCCGAGCTACATTTAAGATATGTCGATGCTTGCGTTCAACTCTTCCATTTTGTTATGGTGTGCCAGCAATAGTAGTTTGGTGGATTATGCCATGGTTAGCAAGATACGACTTTAGGGGTGCAAATTCTGTCTCATTATCACTACAGATTGTCTTGACAGTTTTGTGAAATTGGGTTTTGATCATGGTAAGGTAATCTTGAAGAATAGAGGCAACCTCACTTTTCTCTGACAGTAGATATATCCAAATAGCTCTAGAATAATCATCTAAGATAGTAAGAAAATATAAAGCACCTATAGTGGATTTGGATTTATATGGGCCCCATAGATAGCAATGAATTAGGTCAAAAATTGTAGATGCTTTATTACAAGGTAGACAATCACGAGTTTGTTTGGCACGTAGACAAATATTACAAGGTGATTTTCCAGTTGTAGAGTCTTTAGAATTACCCAAAAAATTATTGACGACACAATCTGAAGGATGTCCCAACTATATATGCCATAATGTGCTTGAATCAAGGATTGTGCTAGAAAAGGTGTATAATTCCTTCAATTCCATAGGTTTGTAGAAGAAGATCCCATTCCTCTGCTCACCCACTCCAATCGGCCTCATCGAGATACGGTCCTGTATAAAACAAAATTTGTCAGAGAGTGTGATAAAGCATTGCAAATCTTTTGCCAATTGAGACAAAGAAATTAAATTGCATGTGAGTTCAGGAATTAGCAACACTCGGTAGAGTTTTAATGTAGGACTTAAAGAAACCAATCCTTCGTGCACAGCAAAAGTTTTGGCACCGTTAGGTAATCCAATAATATTGCGGACAGATAGGATGTATATTTTGTAAAAAAAGTTCCTACCAGTCATATGGTTAGAACATCCTGAATCTAAAATCCAAAAATTTTCCATACCAGATAACTTTTCAGATTGCATATTATTTGAGGTTTGGAGGGCAGTCAACAGGGTTGACCACTGGTCAACAGTCAATGCTGGTAAGGGGCCCGAGCTCGGCCCGTTGCTGCTGGAGCTCGGCCCGATGCCCGGCCTGTCACTGTAGATCTGCCTGCCCGGCACGTGTTTTTCTTCTTCTCCAGCGCGCCGGTGTCTACTGGAATTCTCCGCCGCCGTTCGTGCAGAATAAGCCCACGCCTCTGTAGGTCTTCCTCTATCGGTGGCGCGTGGTCTTGGCATTGTCGGTGGCTGTCTGCCACCTCGCCCAAACCCAGATCTGCCGCCTCGCCAATTGCTGTGATTCGCCGGTGAGAAGCTGCGGCCGGCGAGCTTGGGAGAGTTCCGAGGCTACCAATCCGGATAACCAACAAGCTGGAAACATCCGGTGACATCATGGCCTGCGCGCTTGCAGTAGGAGCAATAATTTGAGGCAGAAAAATTTATGCGAATTTTTTCGGATCCGGCGGCTCCGGTGGCGGCGAAGGCGGCGCCATCTCTAGAATAGTCTTCTTTTCGTGTCGAATTTTTGTGCTGTTCTTCTTTGCAAATTTGAGCAAGAACGGTACGTAATTTGGGTATAGGTTCTTGTTGGATCATATGGGAACGAACAATGCCATAAATTGCACTATTTAATCCCATTAAAAATTGGAAAACCTTCTCGTTTTCTCTTTTTTTTATGATAAAATTCAACAGATCTGTGTCTGTGCTGGACGGAAGTTGAGTATAGTTTTCTAGTTCGTCCCATACCTTTTTTAGACGTGAAAAATACACGTGTACTGAATCACCGCCTTGCTTACAATTTGCCAATGCTGCTTTTAATTCATATATTCGTGGGCCGGTGCCAACTAGAAATCGTTCCTTCAAATCTATCCATAATTCATCAGCGCTCTCAGAATGATATATGGTGGATCGGAGAGAGGGTTCGATAGTGTTGAGAATCTAAGAGTTTACAAGATTATTGATTTCCCACCATTCTTCTTCTTTATCTGGATCACCTTCAGGAATTGGAATTATTCCATCAATGAATCCCAATTTCTTCTTCGATCTCAAGGCCATGCGCATGGCTCTTGCCCATTCTGCATAATTATTATCTGTTTCTGTCTCTTTCAACTGGACCGTTGTTAGAATCAATTCAAGTCCATCGGTGGATGCCACATAATAAGCATCTTTCTTTACTCTGTGAATGGCTTTCTTCCACCATGTCATTATCAACATTGCCAATATTGTCGTTACTCATTTTGAGAAATTTCAGACAATTGGCTCTGATACCATGAAAGTTTCCAGTGGGGAAAACAATCTTATGTTTTCTATCTCATTAATGTGAGAATAATGTACAATTTATAGATTGTCCAAGTGACAAATCCTAAGCAGATTAGAAGTAGAAGTCCTAACTAAATACAACTAGGAAACACAATTATACACAGTTTAAGATTAATAGTAATCCTATTTTAAATATATGTCTAACATAAATAATTTACAAACGTAACATTACATAATTAAAGTCAATATTAACAAGTAATAAATAATTCATTATCAATTAAAAATAATTATTTATTTAAAACACTAACATCTAGACTAAAAAAAATTAAATAATTGTATTAATTTAAGTTTTAATAATATTAATAAATTAAAAAATAAATAAAATAAATTTTCATCATTAATATATGGTTTAGAATTTAGAGTTTATGGTTTATAAAGATTCAACGATATAGCACGAATATCATTAATTTTTAGTAATATCTAACAGTATCTAATTTCTTTAAGTAATAAAAATTTAACTCTTTAAATTTTTTTGAACGATTCTTTAACGATATCTAATTTGTTTAACAAATAATTCATTTTTCAATGTAGGGTTTATGATTTACAAAGATTCGACGAGATAGTACAAATATTACTAATTTCTAATAATATCTAACAATATTCCTAACCCTAAACCCTAAATTATAAATGTTTAAAAAGGATTCAAATAAACTCATACTCCCAAATAAAGACAGTTTAATCTATTTAATATTAATTAAGATAATTTATTTATTTTTTAACAGTTATGTCATGCCTTAAAATGAGAGATAAATTGAGATGCAAGAAATAATATAATAGTTAAAAAGTTTTCATATTTCCACTTATTAACATTGGTCCTCAAAAGTAATTTCCCATATAGCTGTGGATGTCCTCATGAAATGTCCAAATCTATTGCCAACTTCTTAGGTTGCAAAAGAGACCATTTTTCTGAAGTAATTTCCAGTTTCTTACCAAACCTAGATGAGTGTTTGCCCTTAATAGCCTCATGTGACTCTCTCTCTCTCTCTCTCTCTCTCTCTCACACACACACATATAAATGCTTTAGTTTTAGACAACATGTGCAACTTCTGCAACAATATTCCAAACAAATATACAAAATCTATTAGTACTAAATTTACAATGACATCAACTTGAATCTATTCAAGATTTTACGATCCCTGCAAAACTCCAAAACCTAGGAAATTATTAAATCATGCTACAAAAAAAAAAAAAAAAAGACCCTGTCCTATTATGGATAACCCTTTTCCCCTCTTGCTAATTCATTACATTATCTTGAATCTTGATCAATTATTTGTCAATTACAGACCCACATTCTTAATCAAACCTAATAATTTTCCATTGGTTCCAAGACAATGGCAAAGGTTTTTTTTTTTCCTTTTTTTAATATTTTATCTTGGTAATAGTGCCAAATGCTTATGCTGGTCTGAAAAACAAACAACAATCATATACTACTAATATTAGGTTGTACATAGATAATACCACATGGTATAAAAATGGAATGTCTTTTTTTTTTCATTAAAAAAAAAAAAAAAAGAGGTAAGAACTATCTCGGATCAGAAATTTAAAAGGTTTTAGACCTATTGAGAATGATAGAAAGTATAAAGAATTTTATAACTTTTTTCATATTTTATATTTATTTATTTCACTCGAACTATCTATTTCTTTCCTTATTTATGAAGCATAGAAAGAGTGGATATAGCCAAAACCTATTATATTTATGATGGGAAGGAGTATATTATAATTATGATTTGATGAAGGTTCTAAAGATGAATTTTCATGGCTGCCAATCACCATATTGCAGTACTAAAAAATGGGATGCTTTTCTTTCACGGGATTCTTGAATTCTTGAAAAAAAATGGCAAGTTTTATTGGCCTTTTATTTCTGCTTTTTCTGCCAATATTAGAAGATGGGAAAAAAATTGGGACCACGTCTGAAATTAGTTTCCTGCACTAAGTACTTAGGGGAAGTATATTTATCAAAACGACTGTGCTGGAAACTGCCACGCCCCCTTCTACGTTTATAGCCTTAACAAAACCCTAAAACTAGGGTTTTTGGGTATTGTACCCCTCTCAGACTCCCTAAACCAGCTTTTGAAACTTTGTGCACTCACCAAGATTTCATCGCCAAATATAAATATTTTAGGGTGCATTTGAATTTTGGATTGGAAAAAATGTGTAAGGTCTATCTCTACACCAATCAACCTTATAAGAGGTAACAATGTTAAAAATTTTGCTCTATTTTTTTTTAAAGCAGTAGATATTTTGTAAGTATGGAATTGAATAGAATGTCGAATCCCAAATGTCATTTTCATTTTAAAATTGACGAGAAATGATTTTTAAGATCAATTTTTCATGTTTAAAATCTAAACGTGAGTATGATTTGAACAACTTTATATTTAAATTAGCTTTAAAATCTGATTTGAGATGGGATGGAAAACAAAAGCTCAAAGGGCTTTGGTTTCGTAGAAACTAAACTAGTTAGAAATGCTATCCAAGAACAGCTGATAAGATTGGATAGCAACTTAAATCTCAAATTTCATTTTAATTTTAAAATTTGAGGGAATAAGTTTAAGATCTACTTTTTATATTTAAAATTCAGATGTGAAATGATTTGGACAGACTTACATTTGAGTTATTTTTAAAAACTTGATTAAGATGAGATGGAAAATAAAAGGCCCTTTTAAACCTTTTTTGTAGTTTTATTTAGAAAACAAACTAGTTAGAAATGTTATTAAAGAGAATAATTGTGGGATCAAGTTATAAAATCAAATCCAACTACACCTTTACTTCCTTTATTTAAAGGTTCATTTTTCTATTTATTTTGTGTAGATATGTAAAAAAGTAATAATATTAGTTTGTACTCAATCTTTCATAATATTCTCACTAGTATAATATTTATTGTATAAAATATTTTTTTAAGGTTTATTTTAAAGTTTAAAATTTATTATTTATTACATTTTAAATTTATTAATAAAAATACTATTAAAGAATACATATTATAGATAATATTACATAGAGGTATTAAGCAGCCATAGTGGACCATGACCCATTTCAAGTTTGGTTAAATCTCTTATGCAGTCTTATAATACAAGATTATCATCAATATAATATACGTTAATATTGATAAAATATATTAAGTATGTTACATATTAATATAAATTTTTTATTAGGAGATTATTGAAACCTGAAGAAATTAATGTTTTGAATTGAAATTTTGGTTCATATAAATATGTATCTAATATAGAAAGGTTAAGTCTAATATTAAGTGCCCACATTATAAAATATACTTATATATAATATAATTAGTTTGATTCAAATAAATATTATAAAATTTAAATATGCATTATATATTTATGGAATAAAATTAGAAAAATTTTAATAAAAAACATATAAAATTATACATGGACTATACTACCCTCGTACCGAACTAAAACCTTATCCACCCACCTTCAACATTCCCCCATACATAGAACAAGTAGGAGAGGAGAGGCCACTCTCCACAAACAAAAATATCTTTCCTCTCTCTCTCTTCCCCAAAGGCCAAAACTAGTCCCTCTTCTTCTTCTTCTTCTTTCATTTACTATAAATAGAAAGACGCACAGCAGAGAAACCCATAGTAGACAAGATTTTGCTACAGTATTTTCCACAAAACAAAGGCCAAAAAAAATCCATGGGTTTGAGAATGTCTGAAAAGCTTGGACTCAAACCCCTCAATTCCAGCTGTTAATAATTAATTGGATTTGAGAAACTATTTTGCATGCCCAAATTGCATGGATCAAACTGTAGCTGACATAACAATTCATCTTGAAAAGACCAAAATACCACTCCTCAGATTTGAAGTAAGTTGTTTTACCCATTATTTTTTTAAAAATATTATCATATTCTTTATTATTATATTATAGATTTACTAGACTTATTATAAAATCTAAATATTAAATTCATGAAAAAGCTTATACTATAATATCTTCAACTATATGTACACATTAGAATATGGGAATGTAATTTGAATTTATGACCTTTGATTTAATAAATGGTGCTTTTATCATTGAACTAATGTCTTGTCACGCAATTACTTATTATTATTAGCTAAACAAGTTAAATAATTGTCATATGCTACTCCAGTTTCATGTTAACTATCGTATGAACAAACTTTTTCAATTTCAAAACATTTGTGACTTTAGTAAATCAAGGAGTGTATAAATGAAAGTTTTATACATATACCTTTATATAGTACTACCAACAGTAAAAAATATAAGTTCTTTTATGCCTGTGTTGGATGTTTAAAATTATAAGTCATTTTACACATTTCAATGTATATTTATTGTCTATTTTCTAAAGCTACCCTCTCTTAATTCATTTATTATCTTCCTCACTCTCTTTCTCACTCACTTACCTAAAAAATTATATTGTTATCTTAAATTTTAATCGTGTGCACAAGTTCAAAATGCCTTATATTTCCGACTGAAAATAATATTACATGAATGGTATAACACAATTAATGCTTATAAACAATTCAAATAAACTCATATTTCTAAAAAAACAGCAATTAAATCTATTTAACAAAATTAAAATAATATAATAATTTTCTTAATACTTGTTTAAAGTGTTAATGTGATAGATAATATGAATGGGGAGACTTGAAATGGTTAAAAATAAAAGCAATTTAGTACTACCTCCAAGTCTAATTACTATTCTTATACTACAATTCTTTTTTCTGGAATAATTATAGTTTAATGATTTGATTAATAATCTAAAGAGAAAATGAAAATGAAAATGGAGCAGTAATAAATGAGGGTGGGCAGATCTGCTTCGTTTTCATTTTACAGTACGGAGGAGGAATGGTGTTTTTTTGTAGCTCGAGGATATCAGAAATCTTGAATTCGAGAAAAGTGAAAGACACCAACAAAAAAAAAGAAAAAAATTTGGCAATGAAATTTGAGACACAGAAACATCATTAATATTGGTAAAGTAAACCTCAACAGTGTCAGCATCGGGAAAAGGTCAAAAATAAAATGCCATGTCATAATCTTCTTTCGGCTACATGTTCCACATACATATATATACATATATATATATATCATCGTCCTTCACATTTTTTGTTCAACATTAAGCAAAGAAAGTGAAAATGGTAGAAGAAGGATAACATTTTATCAGCACAAAAATATGATCACTAGACAAAATATGATGTTTAGGCCAAAAAATTACAAATTTTGATCTCTCGACCAGTAAACTTGATAAGAAGTATTTCTATTGTTGAACAATCACGGCAAATCAAATTCTTTACTTAGTTTGAAGAAAGAATTAGATATTATATGGAAACCAAGTACTATTACTCAATGGGGGAACAAAAACAAGCATAAATGTAATTATATCATAGAAACTCACATTCATCCCCAAATATGCAATTCCCCTCCTCTTTATGCTTTGGGTATTTGACTAACTTCTCATTATATACATATTTTCTTCATTTCAATCTTTTCATATTTGTCAATTATTTTCACGACGCTTTGTGTACTCAACACTATATTAAACAGCAGAATTGGACGTCCATTCTTTCATATGTGAAGTGTTTTTGTGTTTTTGAGGAGCAAAATAGTAAAGTTAGAGGTGTAATGTAGTGTCTAAGTACACACAACGACCTGAGAATAATTAAGGTATGTAAAAAGATAAAAAATAAAAAATATGTATAATAAACCAGTGAAGCATATAATACCAAATGAAGAAAGGATGGGAGGAAGATAAGTTAGCCAACTGTGGAGAACTTTTGTATTTCTGAACAATTGAAAAAGGAGCTAAAAATGAAAGGAACACATACATCACTCATACAAACACACATACACAAGAAAGAAACAAGTATTGGAGCAAATCAAGTTCATTTCTACATGAAGAATCAGAAATCGTCATTGAAAATACCATTCATATGATGTCTTAACAAATCAAGATCATTTCTCCAGGAAACCTTCAAGTATGTCTCTCTCTCTCACTCTCTCTCTTGTAGAATATAGTCTTTTCCAAAAGAATATAATATTCATCCAAAACTTACACTTAAAGAAAAGCAAAAAGATCATACTCTAATTGCAATGAACAAAACCATCAATGTCTCACACATTTCAATACCTTGAAGAACACTATTGGAATGTTCTCTTGAAAAAAAGCAATTCTTTTCAAAGTATTTCAGAACTTAATCGGCATTTAATAATACGATGCAAAAAAAAAGAAAGAAAATACTAGCAATAATGACATTTGGAGGGTTCTTCTTTTCTTTCCTTTAAATATCAATATTCACATTATATTTACAAAACACAAGAAGCCAATTAAAAGCTCTCAAATCTCCCCAAATCTTGCATTATAGCAAAATTGTCTATATTAAATATAGAAAAGTAATGATATAGAGATAGCTCTATTCAGAGCTTCCAAAGAACTAAAAGTTGTGAAATAGGGTTAATGATGCATGTTGTGTTTGTTTAACCTAATTAAAAAGGATCAAAGTGTTTAAAATCTCATTTTGAAGAGAAGTTTTTTAAGGGGATGAAAATTAATGTATATGATGAATTGGAAGTTAGCAGCTACAAGTAAAAGCTTTCAATTCTCAGCCAGCAATAGGTTGGTAAATTATGACTTTATGATATTGTCTTCCCGTCCAAGAGTTATATATTGATATATATATATATATATATAAAGTCCCCACATTTCATTCATTTCCTTTCATCTCCTTGGATTTTTTCTTGAAAAGACTGCAGTTTAGTCATAAAAGAAGGAACAGAAGATGGGTAATTACTGAAAATCAAAGTTTCTTCTGTTCATGATTAAAGATTACTATGACAACCCCCCCCCCACCCACCCCAACCACCCCCAAACTGTGTACTTATATCTCATACACATCATATTCTAATTATGCCTCTTCATCAAAGATATAATTAATAAAGAGTACATTCAATAAATTCCTTTTCTCATTTTAGTAGTAATTAGGTTATATATGTAATCATTTCTTGATTCTTGCTATTACTAAAAATAGTTTCCAATTCTTAACCAAATTATTACACTACAGGAATTAGAAATCAGATTTCCTTATCTTAAACGTGAAAAGTCCTAGAAAAAGTCCAATTTTGGAAACAATACTATGTGTGCATTTAAGGCTCAACTTGAATAGAAGTTAAATTTGTGAAAATTTTAATTTTTTAATTTTGGAACTCATATACATGCTCAATAAAATTTTATCCCTTCACGAACTAATTTTTTCTCAAACTTTCTCCCTTCGGTCAGAAATATAAAGGATTTAGATAAAAAGGAATTAAATAAATGTTAAAGAGACGGATAAAGATGAAAAAAATACAACAAATATTCATTAAAAAGTATAAAAAATCATCCTCAAACACCTTAAAACTCTTATATATTTTATCAGTGTAGTAACTCCTATCCAAGTTGGTCCAAACTAATCCCATTGCTTTTAGACCAATAGATAGCTTTAACAATGTAAATTCATTTAAATATTCCATATAATTCATGCAAATTTAATAGGCTTTATACATGATTGAAGTTTTCGAAACTCAAAACAAAAATCTCAAAAACCAAACTCTATTGTGAAAACCAGCACTACCAACTATAATGAAAGCAAAAGAATTGAGTGAATTAATTGCATGAAAATTACATAAAATAAAGTCAAACAAAAAAGATATGAAGGCACTTAATAGAGAGAGAAGTCAGGTAAAGATGAGTGGAGTAACATGCATTTGTTCAGTTAAATTACCAAAGAAAGAAAAACCCCACATTCTTTCGGTTGCATTTTCAGATACCAAAATTGCATGTACTAATCAAAGCTTAAAATGAATGCATTTTTTCTCTCCCAAATGCATCATCTGCAGCTGCATTAACCATTACCATATACAAAAAAAATAAAGATATAGGACTTACATTAAGCTGGCTCCAATGGGGACAAAATTAAATTATAAATGTCCTGCATGAAATGACATTTTTATCCTTAATTGAGGCAAATGTTGAGTCATACAACATTGCTCATGCAAAAATTAATTAAAAGCAGTATTTTTTATATATTTTTTAAAAAAAAGTCACATCAAAATGTTCATGATTTGCTGCAGAAACACTATATAGAGAGAGAGAGAGAAAGAGAAAGAAAAAGATGAATATTTATGAAATGGCAAGAGAAGAATGACAAAAATTTGTACTGTTTTCTTTCTACTACATCCAAAGTGAAAGAGAAAGAAATTAGACATGAATATTCCTTGCATGGCTGGACTCCCATATTGATTGGGAGAAGAAAAGATGTTTTTTCTTTCTTTCTTTATGTATATATATATATATATATATTTATGGATTGTCCAATCCAACAAGCAAACATTTCAAACAGCAAACAAAACCTTACGCGTATACATGAAGAAAAAAAGCAACTTCGAACTTCAACACTGACCAAAAACTGTAATCAAAATTCAAACTACCAGATAAATGTTTACTCTTAGTCAGACCAGATATTTTGGATTTGAATCATATCTGCTTCTTAATATATGGAAGAAAAAAAGAAGAAAGCAAAGAAACAAAACAAAAAAAAAAAAAATCAAAAAATATAGGACAACATCGAGCCAGTTCAATGGGTAAAAATTAGAAAAACAACATAAAAAAGTTTTCGTAGCTCTGCATGAAATAATATTTTTTTTTACTCAATTGAACTAATTAATTAGCTCAATGTTTGAGTACTATAGCATTATTAAGGGAAAATGATAAGTTAATAATTCATAATAATGTAGAAAATTAAAACAACTTTTTTATATATTTGAAAGAGAAATTGGGAATTATGATTCAACTTTCTTTGCATCGATATTTGAAACTAACAATAACCAAAAAAAAAAAAAACATGAGTCCTTCATTTCCTCCATTTTTCCACCCTTTTTTTTTTCTAATTAAAATTAGTTTTAAATTAAGATCTTGGGGGTGGGAAGAATTGCGTACCAGCCATGAAAGTATTGAGAGGAGCTGGATATATAGAATTAGGGTCAATAAAAGGACCGGTAACCGTCGTCGTAGTAGCAGCGGCGGCACCGGAGGAAGAGCCGGTAATTAGATTTAACTGATGAACGCCACTCGTACTTCCACTTCCACCACCAGATGAGCTTTGATCGGTAGCCATATATTGACTTTCTGGTCCTTGATCGTATAGAATTCCTTTGAAAACATGTCCGCCAATGTTAACGGCAGTTTGATAGGCGTATTGATCTTCGCCTTCGTCGATGGAACTCACGCGCACGCAGCGGAATATTGCCGGAGAACTCACTTCTGCCGGGAAATTTCCCACTTCTAACCCTAAAAAAACCACAAACCGTGCAAATATATATAAGAGGTAATGTATTATTACATGAATGGAAATGGAGGGGTATTTTTGTCTAGATTTGATCATTCAACAAAAAAGAAACATACATAGTGTTTTCTCAGTCAATCTTTTGTCAGAGAGACTAACAAACAGTGTTTTCTAAAAGAAAAAAAAAAGCTTATAGGTTTCATTTCATCACACGAAATCCTTATGATTTTTCCTTTTTTATATGTTCAACAGAATTTAGAAGAGGCGTGTTTGCCTCTCTGGTAAGAATTGTTTTTACTCTCTCTCTCTCGCTCATATTTTTTTTTAGATTTTGCAACAAATTACTTGCGGCGGTTGATTTCATTAAATCAACTATTGCGAGTAATTCATTTCATAACTAAGGATATTTAGTTATGAAATCAACTCCAAATTGCAAAATCTAGAAAAATAAGTATCATGGGAGTGAAGAGTACATAACTAAACTGTAAGTAATTCTACAAAATTCTTTGCGAGGGAGGACTTGTGTTTTGCGTTGTGAGAAAGTGTTTTAGAGTGTTTTCTACTACTGAACTATTATATTTTCTCAAATTATACTATGGATTACTTAAAAAAATATGATTTTATAAGTAATTGGTAGCTATTTTCTTACGAGGATTTTGTTGTAGAAAAATTCTGATTAAAAAAGAACAGCAGTTTCTAGTATTATATATGAGAAGGAAATAGAGACTAGGGATGTAAGCTTGATTTGAGTTTTGTATGTATTTCTTTTTTGAAGTTGATAAAAAGATGCAGGACGAAAACTAAAAATTGTGAAAAAACTCCTTGTTGGGTTTGAGCCTAAAATTACCTGAAGATGGATTTTCTCTGTGTCTTTTGGTATTTTCTCTATGATGATGATGATGGAGCTGAAGTTGATGTTGTTGTTGCTGTTGCTGATTTTGTTGATGTTGTTGTTGTTGTTGTAAAGAAGCAAGCTGTTGTTGTCTTTCTCTTCTCTTAGCAGCAGGAACCCAAGTACTTTTAACATGAGTTGGACAATTATACCCTCGGCTTTTGCAACAAGTTCTACATCTCATGTGTGCACAATCTTTCTTAGCTTGATTACCACAATCTTGGCAACTAATTCCACTTCCACCACCACCGCTACCGCTACTTCTCATCATAACAAAGCCCCCTGCCGCCCCCGATCTCGGATTAGGCTCATCACTAGTTAAATTCAACCGCCCATGGTGGTGGCTGCTGCTGCTTCCGCCGCCGATGTCTAATGGATAAAGATCTTGTACAACCGCCGCAGGGTGATTGTGTCTTTGTTGTTGTTGTTGTTGATGGTATTGCCATAATTCGAAGCCCTTATTGTAGGGAATATTGTCTTCATCCTGATTATTTCTATATAAGAACCAATTTTCTGGGCTAATTCCAATATTGGGGTTTTGTGATTCTTCCTCTTGGTTGTTGCTGGTGGTTGCTCTACCGGATTGGGTTCCTCCTCCTGCTCCTCCACCACCGCCACCTAGAGAAAAGAAGCCAGCCATGTTTTTACCTTTAATCCACTCTCGCACCTCAATTGTGGCTGACAATCCATAGCAGAACAAAAAAAATGCCTAATCTGCCGTGATTACGACCCAATAATTTTATGGGTTCCCCTCAATTTTGATTAATTGGGTGGCAAAATCTAGGAAAGAAGCAGTTTTTATCGAGCTGCGAAATTGGGGTTAGTAGTATGTGTGTGGGATAATTTGCAGCTTTTACAATTTCTTGGACAGACAAAGTAAAGGAAGGGAAGACTTTTTGGGTTTTTGGTTTTGGTTAAGAAGAAGAGAGAGAAAGAACACAAAAGAACAGAGAAAAAGCAAAAGAGAGAGAAAGAGAGAGAGAGAAAGGGATTAATCGAAACTCATCGAGCCTCCTTCCTTGTTCTTCTTCTTCTTCTGATCTTTCTTCAATTCTTCTGTCTTCTTGAGAGCAGCATTAAAAGCCAAAGAATTTTTACAGCTCTGCCCACGCCGTCATCCTCATCCTCCCTCCACCCCCACAAACTAAAAAAAGCAGCTTAATTATGGAGTAACTTTCTTCTTCTTCTTCTCTGTCACTCTCTGCTATGGTCTCTCTGTAACTACCAATTCTTCTTCTACTTTTCTTTAATTGTTATCAATAAATACTAAACTTCATAACTAATCACCATTTCGGTTTTTGTAGTGATTTTGTTGAAATGGTAAATAGCATATTTACTCCATAAAGTTTAGATTTCATATGAAATGGTGCTTAAACTTTATTTTTTGTCATTATACTTTCTAAATAATTTAGGACAATCCGATAAAATTTTTATTGAGGTCAAGAAATACTTTAATTATTTGCAAGAGAATGCGTAACTTTCAATATTTAAAATTTTCATTAGATTTGGAACAAAACTTAATCCAAACAAAATCTCGTCAAATATTTAATAATGAAAAAAATATCATACGAGTTATTAATATGTAATGATTTAAAAGGTATAAAGTAGACATTATAAGACATTTTGTTAAAACATAATATTCATGATATTCAATTTTAAGAAGGGAAATAATTTTTATTTTTCACAAATAAGTCTTAAAACGTGCTTTGTTTGGCACGAATAATCTATTTCGCTTTTTAGGTTCTCTCATATGAGCAGATTATGTAATTTTATTAACGAAATTTAAAGGATAAATTTAAGATGAATCTTATTAGAATATTTATGTAAATTATTTAAGAATTATAATAACAAAAATAAATATGAATAATTATATTATATAGAAGTGTAAATTTTAGGGACCAATAAATAAACCATTTTCCCTTGTTAAAATGAAGGAATGAGAGAGAGAGAAAGAGAGGGCTCTAATCTCTTTCCGAGTCCTTCATCATGATCTCAATGGTGGAGGTTTATTTTCGTAGAATCTAATGGTTAGTAGAATGACACGTGTCAGACAACCAGCTTTTTACCCCTCGTGCTCTGCACCGAAAAACACGCTACTTTATGTCTCTATCTTTTTCTTTGTATTAGTGAGAAAATTATTTTGTTTTGTTTATATTATTAGTAGCATGCAATTATCTTATTAACCTACCAATCCCTCTAGAGAATTTTATTCCCCTTTCCACCAATCATATAATTTCTTTTTGTTTAAAAAATGCTATTTTCATTTCTTATTTATCAATTTTCCACTTCTCATTAACTTTTCTTTTTTTGTTATGAAGACAAAAAAAATTTCACCACGTAATTATTCTTCTTTTTTCTTTTTGTCTTTAATTGAAATACAACAAAATTCTACTATCGCCCCTCCCCAAAAAACAAAAACAAATTATATATTTTTTAAATTTCTTTTAAAGAAAATGACATAAAACAATTTAATTTTTAAAAAGAGTACGGAATCACCACAGATCAACCATCAATAGATCAATTCATAATTAGGATTTATTTAAATTGTGTTGTTTTTTATAGATGAATTTTTTTTTAATTTCGTAATAACTTAATAGTCTATTAATAGTTTATGAGATGGAGGTCTAAAATTGTAAAAAGGAATTTTTTTTTTTTTTTTGCAAGTGATACAAACATTCAATTTAAGAGAAAATTTTTAAGATGTTGTAATTCAAATATAAATAGCTTTTTTTCAAAAAAAAAAAAGTAATTCATGTGTCATGAATTGTGGGATTGAATGCTTAAAACTTGTTTAAGTTTCAACTAGTTATAAATGTGCATGTAAACTTACAAATCTTAATTTTCTGAAGCATAAATCTCAAATAAGTAAACTTGTGTTAATATTGTAGTTTTTATTATTTTCCTTCTACTAAGTGACCTATTAGCTTCCAATTTTCTCCCTTCATTTACCTTTATACATATATGAATAATACATTAAATCTAAATCACTCTAAAAATAATTCAAATAATTTTTTTATTTTCTTAAGTGGAGATATATGAATCCATTAGCTTGTAAATGTGACTTAACATAAGTTCGAATTTTCAACAATTATTAAAGTTCAAATAATCAATCAGTATAAACCTTGTAATAGAATTTACTTGTCATAATTTTATAGAATATAAACTTTATATTTTATAAATGAATATAATAATTTGCATTATGAAAAAGTTAAACTCAAAATCTCTAATAGAAGAAGTTTCACCGATTGTCATTCAAATAATACTTCACGAACACGAATTAAACTAAAAAAAGAACTTAAATTGTAAGAAAATTCAACAACACTTGAAAGAGTCCATAATTAAGGGGTTGTGGATTGATGAGTGATGTTATAGGGAAGAGGGGACCATTTTTTCCTGCTGCATAAAAGGAAGGCATCTTGTTGTGGAGGAGGAGAGATTGATTAATTGAACCTTGGTGGCCTATGGCTACGAAGAAGGTTTACAGTGGAGGGAGGGTTGACTATTACAGTGGAGGAGGGTGCTTTCGTCATTTCAATTCAATACCACCCTCCCTCCCATTTTGGTAATCCACATTATTAGCACACTGGCTGATTAAATGTAGTACGGCCACCCCCGCCGGCCTGGTATCCCGGCGAATGCGACCTCTTCAATGGGACCGCCGTCGTCACCCGTCCGTACGCATTTGCCCAATTTGTCCCCACTCCCTTTTACTCTTTATTTATTTTTTTTTAAAGGAACTGTCTTTTACTAATTGATCCTACTGATTAAAAAAAATAAAAATTGATCCTTCATTATTAATTTTTTATTAATTTTGAATTGTCCCCTTGCTTGCATTTTGCATTATTATTCTTTTTCTTTTTCTTTTAAAAGAAATTCCTAACTTTATGGAGTAACATTTTGAATGAAACCTCTTTTATTTTTATAGGATCCTTTTATATAATTTTAATACACCTTTTTACAATATTATTTTCATAATACACTTTTTTTGGGATGGAATTATACACTCTTTATAATACTATTTTCATAATAGTTTTTTTTAATAAATCATATAAAATAAAAAATAAATCATAAACTTTAAAAGATAATCTTTATGAAAAATTTATTATTAAAAAAAGTGTACTATTAAATAGAGTTAAAAGATGCAGTAGAGTATTTTGGAAAAATTTTATTATGATTTGATGAGTAATTTATACGTATTATATAGGTTATAATTGAACCAATAATATTAAAACACACAGTTAAAAATGACATGTAATTTAAAAAATATAATTAACAACTAAACTACATCGCACATATTTGTCCATGTATTTTAATATTATTTCAATTATAACTTATGTAGTGAGTATAAATTATTTACCGATTATAATTAAATTTCTCATATTTTGAGTGCCTTTATTTGCAAGAACAGATATTCCAACTCTAGTGAAATATATATATATATTTTTTAAAATCTTTAGAATGAAATATTGTGAAATATTGCTTATATTTTTCATTTTTGAATATTCCCCCTTATATTTATATGGATCTAATGGGAAATATTTATGTTTCAAGATTCAATTTTTGGGAATATTTGGATTAATTTCTTCCATATTATCATCGTTAGTAAAATTATAAATTTTCACATTATTTTCTTTTTGTTCTTCACTTTCAATAAAGAATAAGAGATATAATAATTACTATATTGACGTACAGATTAAATAAATTTATTATTAAGATGTATAGTAAATTCATAAAAACGTACAATAATTTAATTAAGGAGAGAGAGAAGGGAGGAGGAGGATGAATGATGCTATTCCCCCTTAAAGTATTGAGAGGGCATTTGTCCTCTCTATTTATATACAGTAGAATAAAGGAGAGATTGAAAGGCTAATGAACGTGGTTCTATATATGATATGAACCCCATCCTATAAGAATCCTTAGGTAATTAGGTGTAGAGAGAGAGAGGCACAGTTTTTTGTATCATTAATTAATACTCCCCAATTATGTCAAAGAATAATTAAGCATGGAATTTGGCACATTTAGATTTCATAAATTTTTTTTTTTTGGGTGAGGATTAGATTTCATAAAGTTACATCAAGATCTCTCCAGCAATTTATTATTTCAATTAATTAATTAATCACATTAGTACTATTACATATTATAAAATAATAAAATAATTCTAAAGTTGTTGGCAAATCAATACTTAAAATCTTATATACGCCAAATTTTGCTTACTTAATTCATCCTTTAAAACAATTGTTCAATTTCTGAGAAACATTCCTGGTACCAAAAGGCAAAAATTTTTTGCAACAGGGTCCTCACCAGACTGCTCGATACTCAGGTAGAGGATGTAAATCATGGTGACTTAACGATCTTGCAGATTGGAGGTCAGCAACTGGTGTGCACAAAAGAACCACCTCCACATTGGAGAGGTTGAAATTCTCACACTGTCGCTGCCAGGATTTGAACCTTGTGAGAAACATTCTTAAGAGATTATAGTTGTTTGCTTCATATTCATTATATTCTTTTCATTTTTTTATTTGACACGTTTTGTCACTTCTCGTGTTTCTTTTACTTGTCACATTGTTATTCCAATGGAATATTTAATGCATTTTTTCGTATTATTATACCCACTCATTTATAATAAATACTAACATCTTTTTATTCTTCTAACATAAAAACTAATACAAATTAATAATAAGGAGAGTGAATTTTGAAAGACATTATATTCCGCATTTTATTAAAAAGTATGACGTTTAAAATGTGACGGGTAAAAAAAACAAAATGAGTAAGTATGTAAGAGTAAATTCTTACTTTCTTTTTTATTATTCATAGCGGAAAAATTAAGAAGTTCTTAATTAATTAGTTACAATTAATTTTGGAACTAATTATGCAATACCGAAGCCAACTGATTTAATTTCTCCATACTTGTTTGCTTCATGTAAAAATCAAATACTTCCCACATGCAATATCTGAAAAATTATGTAATTTCCATGATCATTTCTCTTCTTAATCAGGAAGGATTAATCCTCTAGTTAATCATCTAAATCATTTCATATTAAGAACAACAATTAGTACTACATTTTGCTAACAAAATTTGACTTTAATAGTATCCACAATTCCTTTCAAAATAATAATAATAATAATAATAATAATAATATCCACAAATTGTACTAAAAAATTAACTAGTAATTTGGTACAGCTTGACTAGCTATAGACCTTGTAGCCTTACTAGTGCAAAGTATATACTTAGTCTCATAAAAAACCCACATGATCAGTCTCCTTCTTAATTATACTGCTTAATATTTCCAGTTTTTAGTCACTAATAATGCCTAATAATCGTAGCTGAAGTTTTCATCGATAAACACGCAACAAATTATGTACTTAAGGGCTAATTAATGAAACTTAATTACTTACTGCTGCTAACTAATTGAGTTCCATTGGAATGATGGGTGGATGGGGAGACTGATTGGGCAGTTCCATTTCAGTTAGAGAGAATTAGGACCTAACCAAACACTTTTGCATAATTGTTTGTCACTATCATTTTCCAATTCATCACCATCCTATATAGCAGCAGGTCAATTTTAGGAGCTCCATTTATAGTGACACTTATGTCCTTTTCCTTAACTCACCACTATCTATAGAGGAGTAAAACTTTTGGGTTGTGTGATAAGGTTGGGTGAATAATAATCTAGTACCGTCTAACACATCTTTTAATACACTTTCTGCTTCTTTCTATTGCATTCTTTTCTATAGTAGTTTCTATTAATAAAAAGACTATAAAATGAATATTACAAAAAAGATGTATTACAAGATTGTTTGGATAATTAAGTGATATATAAGTATGAGAAAATTATAATATAGACTTGGTCCAATCAAGATCTTTTAATACATCTTTAGGACAAGTCTTACTATATTTGCTTTTATAATAGCTTTTCTCTTATCATTTATCGTTTAAAATTTAGAGTTTATCTTTTTTCTTATAAGATTTATGAATAAAACCATTCAAATAAAGTGTATTAAGAGATTTATTAGATGATTTTGACAAAACTCGGTCTATAAACTAGTCTTAAATAAACCTTTTGAAATATTTTAAGTTAGGTCGCATATCTTGTGAAACATCATGTCCCCATCTATGTAAATAAGGAGTTCAATGTCTTAATAAGATATGTAATATAGTTCAGTACAGTACAGAATTGTTTGTATCTCTTTTGTGTATCACTCTCTATACCTCTTCCATTTATAATATATATACTTTATAAGATTTATTATTTTCCCTTAGAGTTTATCATTTATTTAATAGGTTTTATTAATAAATATACTAAGATTAGTAAGTGGTAAACAAAGTAATACACATGATTTGAACTGGTTTAACAATCTAAGAGGTACATGATACGGTTTTTAAATATTGTTAAGAAATTTAGAACGCAGAGAAGAATAATATTAAATGTTTCAATTGATTTATTTCTTATTCATTATGATCTATTGTTTATAAGTTATAAAGTATGTTAATTATAATCAATATAGGATTCTAAATCTATAGATAAGTCGCACTTTCAAACCTGAAAGCTCATAAGTGACATGAGAAGAAGGGTTCCATTGGAGTTAAATAAATGTGAGGCTAAGAGTTTTTGCTGAAACTTTTGTCTCTTTCAAAACCATGAATTCCTAGAAGAACTAAGAAAGAAGATGGAAATTAGGTTGAAGGGGGGTTTTCAAAGTAGAGAACAAAGTGGTAGCAGAAAAGAGGAACAGAAAGTATATGAATGAAGGGAAGGGACCATCCTAATTTTCCTTAAGGCCAACCAAACCTTTTTTTGTACGTAGCAAAACTATACAAGAAAAACAACTTCACTATTATTACATTTCACTCTCAATATTTTCTAGTGTTCTTGAATTTCCAGCCAAAAAAATAAAAAATAAATGTTTTCTTGGAAAAAAAAATGCTGCTATATATACTAGGGTGATTAATCTGCAGTTGGATATTTATATATATATATATATATATAAATGAAGGAAATTAAAGCAGTTAATTTTTTCAACTAAGTTATTCAAAACAAATTTGACTAACTAAAGCCTAAAGCTACGGTTGCCTTGCCTTCTTTCCATTACTTTCACTTTCTGTCCATATTCCGGGATCATCCATACATTGAAGTTAAGATTGGAAACCGTAAAGTTATGTAATATCTTATATAACACTCTCTTGTTAATGTTATTAATAAAATTTATCAAATAAAAGATAAAATTTTAAAGAAAGAAAAAAATATTACAAAAATGAAGAGATGATGTTATATGCAATGTTATAGACTATGTTATTTCAAGTCTTATAATTTTAATTTTAGACGATATCATCTCACAAATAATCAAACTTAAAACAAAATCTTTAAAAATTTAAATTTAATTCGGTGGGTTGATCCAATAGGTAAGTATACTTTGAATACTTAGAAGAACGAATGTTCAAATCCTCCATAGTATCTATAAAATACAAGAGGCAGGCTCTACCTCCAACTAAGATTTGAAGCATCCTAATAGGATTGTGAAATACTCAGAGCTAGAATCTAAACTTTGTTTAAGAGTCGAACTCACGATTCATAGACTAATTATTAATAAGATTATTTTGTTTTTAGATTTGAAAAAATTCTCATAAGTTAAAAAGAAAGAAAAAGAAAAGAAAATCTCAAATTAAACTCTATAAAATTATAGTAATTGCTTTTACCGATTCCAAAATCTAGTTGAAGTTTAAAAGCAAATTATAACTTGGTTGATTTCATTTTATATATTCTAAACCATCAAAAAGCATAGAAAACAAAAGTAAGAATAGATGAATTTGAGAAAGAAATTGAAGTGGGAGAGGTTGGGAGATCAACTGCAAATTCATTAACGCCAGAAAATTGCAGCAAATTAATTTGGCATATGCTGATTAAGAATTGAAGAAACAATAAAAATGGAGGCAGCTAGCTAGGGACTAACTAGAGAGATGTGTGGTCCGATTGAACGATTCCTTATTTAGATACTTTCGCTTAATATATTAAGTAAGAGATTTTGAATTCGAATTATTTAAAAAGTGATTTAATATCCCATTCTAATTTCTATTGTTTAAAGTCTTGTGCCTTTCAATTTCTTTAGAAATAGTTGAATCAAATACTCTGACATATTAAGAAAGGTAGCTGGGGGATTGTGGATAGATGGATGGTGTCAATTTTGTCAAGATTCCAGTTGACTAAAAATTTGTGTTGCGGCTGCTCAAGACAACCCTGCCTTTGGGGGGCCATTCATTCATTTGCCAATCAATCAAGAAGAAGAAAGAGCCATTTTTTGTGCCTTTTTTTTTCTTGCTTTCTTTAATATATATTACCTACGAATTATTTTGACTTTATTTCGTCCCATAAATAATTTAATTTGTAAATTTGATAATTGGAGACAGTTTTCTACCATTAATTATCACCAATCTTCCAAGCCCTAAAACCTAGCCAAGTAGTAATTGATTCACATATAATGCATGCATTGGTTATTCCAACACATACCAACATCAAAGCTACATTAACGGCCAACTTTTTTTTTTTCTTTTTCTTTGAGGTTATAAAAAGACTACTTGTTATCTCGGAATCGTCTACATTACTATGCGTATTACTTTATATAGAATATTTTTTCTTTACACTATATTTAATATATAGGAATAGGGTGGAATTGAATGATTTTTCCAACATTTTCTTCTATTCCAGTGTATGCTATTCAAATTAGAACTATAAATAGTTTTTCTACACGAAAGCCCATTACAGGAAGAAGATGGAAAACTTTTCCACACTAAAACCCACTAAAACATCTTTCCAAACCCTTACTTGCATTAATGTCCATGGAAATTTTTTTTTTTGTTCATAAAAATTCTATTATGACCATGTCCAAATCTTTATTCATAGACTTTTTGGCATATATTAAGTCACATTACTTTATAATCAACTATTATTGATTATGTCACAAATCATAGAGACAAGAACTTTGAAATATTAACAAGAGAGATGATATGTTTTAATACAAATCAAAGATCTATAAGTGAGACATGAACTTAGTCTATAATAAAATTTTTCATTTGTGCATGCACATTTGATTTTTTTGTGGAAAAAAAAAATATCATTTACGATAAATTATAATACTACATGATTTAAGGGGTTCTATTCACGAAATCGAGCTTATATCTGAAATTTTCCATTAGTCACACTCTAGACTTTTTGGGTGCAGGACAATCCAACTTCCTATGATGCTCTAACAGATTTTTTAATATATTTTATTTAAAAGTAATTTTGTATGATTTATCTCTCCGAATTTATGTATCTTATATATATATATATATGTATATTATTTTATATAACTTATTAATAAAACTATTATAAAAATAATATTGTAAAGAGAGTATGATAAGGTGCATTAAACACTTTTGACCACAAATAAAGTGAAATTTTTTTTATTGAACCACAATAAAAAAAATAAGAAGCATAATAAAATGCAATATTGAATATAATTTTGTTTTTAAATTTCTTGTTTACATTGAGTAAAAATTTAAATCAGTTATAATTTATAAATAAAGATATTAATATATTAAATTTAAATCTAACTCATTCTAAAAAAAATACTGAAGAAAACATGTTTAGATTCAAAAGTAAAAAACTAGTTATATTTGTGGGTGGAAGGAAACAAAGGGCAAAGAAGGGAATTACTATGACTGCGGCTTGCTTTGGTTGGCTTGGTGAGAAGAGAAGAGTGTGAGTGTGGGCATTGGCATTCCTCGAGCCCTGTGTTTGTTCCTATATTCGTTGACTATACACTTCTTTCTATCTCTTTCTTGCCCTCACTTTATACCTACATATATATATATATATATATATATAACAACCTTACTTCATTTCTCATACATACCCATACAAAAAGAAAAGGAACGTCCAACTTTATGGAATTAACTCCCTATTCAAAAATCATGATTAATTCATAAGGAATAAAAATTACAAGACTCTTAATGAGTAACACAAAATTAGCACGAATATTAAATCATTTTAAACATGATTCGAATTAAAAAATTTTCACTTAATAGCATAATAATTAAAATAAAGTACATAAAAAAATGAGAAATGTCACACTATCGCACCACACGCGTGTTTGTCGAATTAAAGGGGCTTTTGATTTGCTAATTTTCCAAGCATAACAATTTTGATCAGGTTCTTTACCTTTATTCTTTTTCCTCATGAATACAAAAAAAGAGAAAAGGGTTTTCTTTTTGTTTTCTCTTGGTTTCGGTCTATTATTAACAAATTAAATTGTAATTTGAATCATTATATAATAGTAGTACTGTAAATATATACTCCTATAAACACAATTTTTTTATGTCATCTATTATAGGTTTTTTTCTTTATTGGACCAATGGGTACTAAATAAGCCAAATTATTTTTTTAAATCCTGAAGAGACCATAACGCACAATCATTGTGCGTTATAGCTAATCCTGGGCTTAATCCGCATTAATTGCTAAAGTGGATGATATTGTGCGTTATCTTGCTTATGTTGATTAGGAATAAATAATTTTTGTAGGTATTTGGAAAACTTTAAATATGAAGAACTCTGCGATCGGATGTCCGTTTCACGCGTATGACCACTCGTTTTGATGGTTCTCGTAAAGAGGAACGCAACGGTATCGTTGAAAAAGTGATTCGGATGCGTTTCGGGGCAAAGAAATCGTTTCGTATAGTCGAAAATTTTGACGGGGCATAACTTTGCGCTCAGATGTCCGATTGAGGCGATTCTTGTGAGCATTTCGGGTATTTTTTCGAGACCTACACGTTGGAAATGTTTTAACAGTTTCCCACCGGCCGTTTCCACAAAAACTTCCTATTTTCCTTTTAATTTTTGTTTTTGTAATTTTTTAATACTTTCTCTCTTGTTAACTAAAAAATTACGCCATCAATTTGAAAATTAAATAGAGGAACAGTCTTCTTTTTGCTATAATTAAAAATTCAAATGATTGAAGTTGTTAAATACTGGAATACGTAAATAAGTAAGTTATTATTAAATAAAATCCCACGCACTTGTTGAATAAGATTTAATGATGGTTTATTGGTAAGTCTTTTATATTTTTTCCCATAAGGTTAAGGGTTCAAATATTTGTTATAAGACTTTTTTTTTTTAAAAAAAAAAGTTACAAGACTTTAAGAAAAAAATAATGATGTGGCAGATAACGCACAATGAAGATGCGTTATCTACCACATAAGATATGATTAGTGTGCGTTATCCTAATTAATAACGCGTAACTATTGTACGTTATGGCTAAATCAGATATAAAAAAAATTTTGGATCACTTTAATAACCTGTTAAAAAAAATAGACTTTCTCAAGAAAAAAGCGTATATTATAAAAGTGTGTGCTTACATATACAATGATTCAAATTACAATTTATTAATGTTTGGATTAATTAATCCAAATATTCCTAATTAAGAATGAAATCCGCTATTGCATTACAGCTTTTGGAATTAGAAAAAAAAAAAAAACAATATTACAGCTTTAATTTGGATCTATTATATATATAATAATATTCTTGGCAAAAGCCGTACGTGTATATAATATATATATATATATATAAATTCAGAATTCTCTGAGTCAATGCCAGCTGACTGCTACAATTGCATGGTTGACCATTTAGTCATCGATCGGATTCTCATATTCATGCATGCAAATGAGATGCAGCTGGCCAATGTGTGTTGGGATTATCCTTGAATTTAATTTTTTTTTTTTTTGGTCTGTGAACAAATTCTTTACTAATATTGTGAATATAATTGAATTGAGTTTAATTTTAAATTTAAGGTATTAATTTATAAAAGTTAAATAATTATTTATAAAAGGAGACTTGATAGTAGAATGGTGACTAGAATAGTCCCCCAAACCCAGTGAAGCAAACAGCTCCATATAGATAGAGGGATGGGATGGCCGAGAGAAAGTTCTGTCAGGACAAGACAAAACCCAAAACTTACCACATTTTTCCTTTTAACACAAAATATAAATGGGGATATATATATACACACAAAGATGGGATAATGGTGCGTGAAAGCGATGCACCGCCCAAAAATAGTACAATGGCCACATCAAACTTGTTTTTATACTATTAGGAAAAGATATATATATTTTTTTATTAATTAATTCATATTCAATTTACAATACATATATAATCATGTTTAATTCTTACTCGAAAATAAGAATTTGACTCTAAGTAAAAAAATTACACGTAAGGATAATAGTATTAAAAATATATTATCTTTGGTAACAAAAAATTAAACAAACTAATAATAACTACTCCATCTTTGTTATTGTAGTTCTTCTTGAACTTCATCGGCATGATAAACTCAGTGCCACTTAAATAAATAAGCAACTATCTTTAAAATTGTAGGCAAATTAGTTGTCTTGAAAATTATCTAAAATCAAGGTGCTTAGTAAAAGGGTCAGATCTAATACCGTTAGAGGGTTAGGCCAAAAGCAGTATTGTGTTTGACTCCGTATTATGTTCTGTGGTAGTGGCTACTTCCTAGCAAGTTGGGTCAGGAGCGGCCCCCCGACTAGAGTAGCACAGAACGGCCTGCTAGGTATCCTCAGGGATCATTACCTGTTGGTGTATATATCGAATGAGGTTGAAAAATCAAACGTTCGTACAATGTGCTTTGGAGTTCAGGCTGGTATTGATTACAGGATGCCACAATTTGTTCCGATGGCCCCATTTAAGATTCCGAACTCTGTCCGTTGAGCCTATTATGATACATGCATGGTTTTGAAAGTTCGGGTGTCACAGCAATGCCGATATGTCTTGAATCGCTCAAACTTCTCGGCTGCGAATAAGTTGGGTTGGCCTATTGACGCCCCTGCCGTATTTAGTGGTTGTCCCAATCCTCTGGGCTAGGTGTTTCTGAGATTATTGGTTGTGTTGCAGGTTACTGTTTTTTGCAAAGTGTCCTGTCTTTCCATAGTGAAAACATATTCCTGTCAGAAATTTTAGATTTAAAGAGATCAAGAAAAACCAAAATAACATGAATGAGAGAGAATGAGAGAGAGAGATCTTTTTGTTGATTAATTTTAGCACTAATGATTTGAAAGAGCCATGGTTACCATATTTTTCTCCTCTGGACGGTGCTCTATATTACTTAACAACTCAACACTTGTCAATTTGTGGAGCCATTCATTATACTCCTTTCTTTTGCAGCTTCTTTTTTTCCTCCTTTTGTAACTTTTAACTGCAGCAAAGCAATCAAAACCATATTGGATTGCAGCTACTGTTTGTGAGTCTTCCCTCTTCTCTATTCCTGTTGTGATTTCCAGTTTATCAGCAGATACATCTCCTCACTGGCCCCATCTAACCACTACATTTCTCTCTCTCTCTCTCTCTCTCTCTCTCTCTCTCTCTCTACATTCTATTCTACTCATCAACCATCACCATGAACCTCCTACTTCAAATCAATTTATGTTAAATTAAGGGATCATATTTGAAAATAATAAGACATGCTTCAAGCATGTATCAATTACTCTACCAAAATATTTAGATTTCAAAAGTTAAGTATAGTTTTAATAGAGAATACTCTCTCAAACCACAAAGTTAATAACCAACTATAACTATTATGGAGAAACCCAATAAAAATGACTTATGTTACCCATAGTCGGACAAATAGCCTATGCCTCACATGCTTCTCAAACTCTAAAAAGTTTAATCTACGCCCTAGTTTGGTTCGCAGGGGGGAAGGAGAGGGGAATGAGGAGAGAGTACCGCCATTTCCTTCCATTAAAGGATGAATATTCATTTACTTCAAAATTGTTTGGTTGAGGTAAGAGGGTAGTAAATCACATTTACTCCCCTCTGTTTGATTGGGGTGAAAAGTGGAAGGTAAATAATTTTTATTATATATAATTTATTATTATATCCATTGCATAAAATTAAGAATGTTATATATATATATGGGATAGGAGTTTAGTTGAGGATAAATTTATAATAAACCAATTTATAAGAGGATAAAATGGACTTTTAACATCAAAATCCGTCCGTTTTGGGAGGGGCTAATTTGTTGACGTGGATGATAAGAGCTCGCCTTCCTCATTTACATCCCTTCCACTTTTACATTGCTGTTCAGGATTAAATTTCTACTATGATTAGGATTATTGTTATTTTTAGGATTTATATCTCCTAATCCATTTATATTTAGTTTATTAGTTTTCTAATTATAGTTGGTTTAGGATTGATCACACATGGTGACAACTATATAACGTACATTTTTTTACAATAATTGACAGAAAACTCAAGATTGTTTTCCCACTGGAAACTTTCATGGTATCAGAGCCAAGTTCGAAAAAAAAAAATTTGCTCAAAAAAAAAAAATAATAATAATAATTTTGAAAGTATGGCCTTCACCGCTGCTCACCAACGTTCATCGCTGGGTTCATTGTCTTCAACCTGGTACGGCATAATTTGCAGGCATTGTAATCGGAGCAGACCTCCGCTTAGTCGAAGTAGCCGAGACCGCGGAACACCACAAGATCGCAGTAACAGAGGTGGATGGCGAGGCAGATCTCGCCTATCTTCTGGCCGTGGTACAGCAAGACAACAGCAACAACTTACGCAGAGAGAACGATCGGCTAATGCGTGGGCCAATATCGCCACGACAGACCAACCAACATGGAGGAACGCCGTTCGTTGCCGATGTAGAAACCTTCAGCCGAGCAAGAAACTCCAGCAACAATATTCCTAATTTATCAAGTGAACAATGGTCAAAATTGTTGACCTTTATAAATAACACGGATGTCACTCAATCTGATAAATTATCTGGTATGAAAAATTTATGGATTTTGGATTCAGGATGTTCTCATCACATGACTGGTAGGAAAGATTTTTTGAGCAATTTAAATAATGTCTACCCATACACTACTATTGGTCTACCTAATGGTACTAAGGCAATTGCTCTTCAAGAAGGAATGGTCTCCTCAACTCCCGGACTCAAACTCCTAAATGTGCTTTTAATTCCTGAACTTAAATGCAACATAATTTCCTTGTCTCAATTGGACCGAGACTCTCAGTGGTTTATCACTTTTTTTGATAATTTTTGTGTTATACAGGACCGTATCTCGATGAGGCCGATTGGAGTGGGTGAGCAAAGGAATGGGATTTTCTTCTACAAGCCGTTGCAATTATCAGCTTTGTACACTTTTTCTAGCACGGTTCTTGATTCCAGCACATTATGGCATATACGGTTGGGCCATCCTTCGGATTTTGTGGTAAATAATTTCTTGGGACTTTCTAAAGACTCTAAAACCAAATCTACACCTTGCAATATTTGTCTGCGTGCTAAACAGACTCGTGACTGCTTTCCTTTGAGTATATATAAGGCATCTCAGACCTTTGATTTAATTCATTGTGATTTATGGGGACCATACAAAACTGTATCTACTATCGGGGCCTCTTATTTCCTTACTATAGTAGATGATTATTCCAGGGCAGTCTGGATATATTTGATCTCAGAAAAAAGCGAAGTTGCATCCGTTTTAAAAGATTATTTTGCCATGGTGAGAACCCAATTTGGCAAAACCGTAAAGACAGTCCAGAGTGATAATGGTACAGAATTTATTTGTCTAAAATCATATTTTTCTGCCCATGGCATGATACATCAGACCACCATCGTGTGACAACTATATAATGTATATTTTTTTTACAATAATAGACAGAAAACACAAGATTGTTTTCCCTACTGGAAACTTTCAATTGCAATCAAATTTACATCTCCTCCTCATTTCACCCCAACCAAACTAAAGCTAAATTTCTTTATATATAAAGTAATACAAGAGTAATTTTTCTAAAAGAGTAATATAGGTTTAATCACAATCAAATTGAGTTAAAGAATATAACATAAAATCCTGACATTTTCTCTATCACATTTCTCTGTCAATTGAAGTATGTATATACAAATAACTAACATAGTGTATTATAAACATAATAATATAATTAATAAACCAACCAATATTACTAACAAATTTTGCATTTGATCCATCGTGTATGAAATACAAGGAACAACACTATTAATGTCACTTGAAGTGTTATCTTCCCATCCCATCCCATCCCATGTTGCAAAAAACTTTCCAATATATTGTGGATGCTAGATTAAGTTGTTAGGTAAATATAGGGGGTGATCATAAGGAATGATGAAACGAAAAGAAAAAGGAGGAAGGAATGGAATCCACACTATAGTTTTCTTTTAGATTTTGATTCTTTGAAGAGAGTAAATGGATTGATTGTGATTGCAAGAGCTTTGAATCCGACAACTTCCCGAGCTTCTGGCTTTACTACTGTGACTATTATTTGATGCATGCATTCCCCAACTTATATTCAAGCTTTCTTCCATCACTTAAAATTAACAGAATAAATATATATTAGACCAAGCATATGCAAATCTATTACTGTGCTTTTTGGATAGAGTAGTTAATGAATAAATAAACTTTTTATAATTTTGAATGAATTTTCTCTTCTTATAGTATCTTTTAAAGATGAATTAGATCAATACTCATTAGTTTAATAGTTATATTTAGAAGAAAATATACTTCGAATCAAAATCTCATATCTAATAAGGAGTAGTGTTACATTTACAGAATTACTATATTGCTATATAGATTTCTAGTTTAAACAAAAAAAGAAAAAACAAAAAGAATAAAGGGCTAGGATATGAGAAGTAAAAAAAAGAAAGAAAAAGTTAGTTGGAGACAAGATGGATCAGACGCGTAATTTATAATGAGAATTAGAATTTAGAAGAGAAAAACACCTAAGAAAGTGACATAATTGGTTTGGTTGATCTTAATTCTCTCCATGTATTCTGTCACCTCCTCAAGCGACAGCGTTTCAGATCTTCTAAAATATTATTAGATCTCCCTTTTTTGTTTTAATTTGATATCCGAAATCATTAATTAATCCGGAAAAGAATGTAAGCACATGACCAACATATGATATTAAACTGCTTCCGGCTTTCCATTTGATTCGAACTCAGAACCTCAGTTCTCACTAAGTATATTAAGTGAAGGTCCCTATTTGAGGAAGTTGCACAATTAAATCACACGCCTTAAACGAATTAGATGTTTTTTTGACAACTAACCATTGGACACCAAAAATTCACTGTTACTTTCTCTCTTTTGTTCATTTCCCAAACGTAAAGGCTTGATTAGACTAAGAAACCAATGGGACACCACTTCTAGGATTAATCTTGGGCCCAAACCATTTTCCGTTATGGGTCAAGCTAGGCCCAATAAGGTACTGAGACATTGTCTTCGCTGCTCCATCTTCAAATATCTGTTAGCCTGGTACCCCATTTTCATGGGCGGGCCTCACAAAATCTTCAAGTGTATAGACCTTTGTACTTTATTTTTCCTTTTTTACTTCTTATTTTCGAAGCCATAATTTCCAATTCCTACCATGGTTAGAAAAAACTGCAAGATCAGAAATTCAACTCCTATTAAATGTAAAAATTAGCCTTATCTTTATTCTCATAAATAATTTAAAATTATACATAAATAATTTATTCTTATTATAATATAATTTTCACCAAGTATGATATTTTTTGTATTTAAAAAAAGAAAGTTGAAAATTATTTTTTTTCTTTTTTCTTTTTGGTGGAAATTAAATTAAATAAGGAGATAAATCCTTAATATATTAATATATATCAGTTTTTTCTTTCAAAAAATACTAATACATATCAGATTGTACAATGACAGGTGTGCAGAAAGGATTACGATGACAATATTTCTTTTTCACAATCTTCTTCTTTAATACAATAAAATGAATAAGTTTAGGTTAGGATGGAGAGGTACCAAATTTTGTAGACTCTATCCTTCTGTGGTTGATAAATTCTATATATTTTTTTTCTAGTTTTTCCTTAAAAAAGGGTTAGGTTTAAAGATTATTCAAGTTACACTTTAATTGGAAACATCCAACACCTAGAACTATATTGGAAAAAGGAAATTACGTGACCCAAAAAAAAAGATTAAAGGAAGGCAATAGTTCTTAAAATTCTAATGTACAAAAGATGTAAAATTTATGATAGACTTTCTTAATATATATAATTTTGAATAATTAATAAATTTAGTTCTAAACTATTTATCTTTTTCAAATTTAATTTAATTCAACATTTTTTTTCTAATCATCTTAGTCTGACAACTCTTTATTTTTAATTTTTTTTATCTCTACCATCACCCGCGAGAAAAAGAGGGTAAAAAAATTGTACCTCACATAATCGAGTTGGCCATCTTCGCCTTGTGGTGGCATTTACTTCTCTAAAAATTAAAATTAAACAATTGTTAACGTAAAATAAATAGAAAAAAAGATATAGAATTAAATTTAGATAAAATAAATAATCATGGACCAAATTTATCAATTACTCCCTAATTTTTTCCATAAAAAAATTGAAGCCAAATAATATTCTCATAGCTGAGTGGGAATACATGGTTCATTTTAATTTAAAATTGATACAACTAAGGTTAGCCATAAATCAATGCTATAAACCTACAACTTAGGAATAACAAACCATACTATAGAGCATTGATTTCTTATTTACTTATTTATCTACCCATGAGTTGTTACTCTTACATAGCTAGCTCCTAAGATTTATTTTATTATTATTATTATTATTTTGGCAAAAACTACAAAGATTTATTGATAGAATGAAATTTTCCTAAAAGATGAATTCGGAGTTACTCAGAAAAGACTGAAATGGTAATAAAGGGTTTCCACACATCTCCTCTTCCTACTCTTATGGATCTTTGATAAGTTCTAAACTCCATAACTCCAACTCCCTCTCTCTCCACCTATCCCACATTAACTTCTCCTTTCTTACCGTAATCTGCAAGAAATCCTCTCTCGTTTCTCTCCATCTCTCTCTCTCTCTCTCTGTTTTCTCTACTCAGAAGAAAAAATTAACTCACCATGCCTGTGGTAAAGTCTAGGGGAAGTAAGCGATCATCCTCTTCTGGCTATTCCTCCACCGTCACCACCATAATCTTTGTGGCATTATGCGTGTTAGGAGTATGGATGCTGTCGTCAGACACAGTTGCTCCTCCGAAATCCACCACTCGGATGGCCGACACTGTTCATTCGTCCTCCATTGCGGAGGAAGAACAAGAGAGCCGGGACATGGAACCTGCTGAAAAGAAAAAGCAGCAGCCCGTTTTTCCAGATAGCCAGGTTGATCTACCTGAAGATGCCATCAAACCTGATAATGAAGCAAATAAAGATGAATCATCGGAAGTTTCCAATGATTCTTTGGATGGAGGGACTACGAATGATCCCCTGACTGAAGTTGTAGGTGAGAGTAATGATAAGCAAGATACAGGGCAACAAAATGATATGCCGGAAGGGAATGATGATGGCAAACCTGAAGAAGTGCAAGATGTTGTTACCCAGGATAAAAAGGTTGACACCGGAAAAGGATCTGAGGAAAGTAGCATCACTCAGAATCAAGAACCTGAAGAAGCAAAGGAAAACCAAAGCAAAGATTCTGGAGGACATGATCAAGATTTAAGTGAAAAACAAAATGTTAAGGAATCTAGCAAGGATCATAAAGATTCTGGAAGCAAACAAAGCCAGGACAATAATCGGGTTGAAGATGAAGGTCCTAAGGAGAAGAGTGACCAAGTGATATCGGATGAAGACCAACAGAAGAGAGTGGAGCAGCATCAGATGCAGGAAGATGATCAAATACAAGGGCAGTCACAAAAAGAGAATCTGGAAGGAACAAAAGATAATGAGAATCAAAAAGTCTCAAACCAAGATGTGGATAAAGCATCAAAACTTGATAGTAAAGAGAAAGATCCGTTTCCAGCTGTAGTTAATGCAGGCATACCCAAAGAATCGAAAGATTCGAAGAAGTCCTGGGCAACACAAGCAGACCAATCAGAGAATGAAAAAGAGAGAAGAAAAGTTGGAACTGAAGATGAAAAAAGCAATTCCTATGGGTATGAGTGGCAGCTATGTAATGTCACAGCTGCTGCTGACTATATCCCATGTTTGGATAATGAGAAAGCAATAGCTAAGTTAAGGAGTAGGAGGCACTTCGAACACCGTGAAAGGCACTGCCCTGAGGAGGCTCCAACCTGCCTTGTTCAACTGCCTGACGGATACAAGAAACCAATAGAATGGCCACATAGCAGAGATAAGGTACTATCATGTTCCAAATCTCAAATCAACAAGAGAAATAAGCATTTTTAACTAACATTTTCCAATTGGGCAATGTAGATATGGTACAATAACGTACCTCACACGCTGTTAGCAGAGGTCAAGGGCCATCAGAACTGGGTTAAGGTAACTGGGGAATTCCTTACTTTCCCTGGTGGTGGGACTCAATTCATTCATGGAGCCCTACATTATATTGATTTCGTACAGGAGGTAAGATAATGCACACTCATGATCTTATCATAAATATTAGAATACTATGTATGCAAGATTCTAAAAATGAATATGTATGTAGGATATAGAGATAGTTATCAGGTATCACAAAGAATATATGAAATAATTCATGACATAAATAATCTTACCTTTCTAGAGATCCCATGAATACCTCAAATCTAACCCCCACCCCCTAACCACCCCCGGAAGAGAGTAATAAGTAGATGATCTATCCCTGCTGGCTGGACTGCCAAGCCTAGAGGACACAATTGATTGAGGCTTGTTATTTGCTTAATGTGATTGCTGTAGGCAGTTCCAGATATTGCATGGGGAAAGCACACAAGAGTATTATTGGATGTAGGCTGTGGAGTTGCTAGCTTCGGGGGCTTCCTATTTGAAAGAGATGTTCTTGCAATGTCCTTTGCACCTAAAGATGAACATGAGGCTCAGGTCCAGTTCGCCCTTGAAAGGGGAATACCCGCAATATCTGCAGTTATGGGTAGCCAGAGGCTGCCATTTCCGGGCAAAGTTTTTGATCTTGTGCACTGTGCTCGTTGCAGAGTCCCTTGGCATGCAGAAGGTTCTTCCTATACATTTTAACTCCTATTTTAGTTCAACTCAAGGATCTGTTTGGGAATTCACTTTGTTGCTCATACATGTAAAATAAAATTTTGATTTTTGATGAAGGTGGGGCTCTCCTTCTGGAATTGAACAGAGTCCTACGACCAGGAGGTTACTTTGTCTGGTCAGCAACTCCTGTATATCAAAAGCTTGAAGAGGATGTTCAAATATGGAATGGTGGGAATCTATCTAATGCTTCTTGCTACTTTTTTTTCTGACAAACCAAAATTCTAATTTTGTGCATCTTTTTCCTCCCAGAAATGTCCAAACTCACAGTTTCCATGTGCTGGGAGCTTGTTACAATCAAGAAGGATAAACTAAATTCAGTAGGTGTTGCTGTCTACCGTAAACCAGACTCGAATGAGTGCTATGACAAAAGGAAAAAGAACCGCCCTCCAATGTGTAAAAGTGATGATGATCCTAATGCATCCTGGTAATATCATCTGATATTAAATGGTATAACATAATTATTCAAAAGCAAGGGACTACTGTATACAAATTTATAACTTAAGGACTGACCTGTACTCATACTTTGTCGAAGTAAAGAAAGCAATTCATGGTCTAGATAGAAGCATCATTCTATTGGCAGTGATTAATACTTTATTTATATTTTCAGGTACGTACCTCTACAAGCATGCATGCACAGAGTCCCAACTGAGGAAAATGTAAGAGGGTCTGAGTGGCCTGAAGAATGGCCTCGTCGACTCCAAACACCTCCATATTGGTTGAACAGATCTCAGATGGGAATTTATGGAAAGCCAGCTCCAGAGGACTTCACAGCAGATTACGAACACTGGAAGCAAGTAGTGAGCAAAACATATCTTAGTGGGCTGGGTATCAGCTGGTCCGATGTCAGAAACATCATGGACATGAGAGCAGTATATGGCGGGTATGTACAACCTCACAAGTTTGCATATTAGACATTACAAACATTACTGATTAGCTTGTCCACTGCCGCATGCAGAAAAAAGAGAAACTAATTCCAGAAAAATACTTGCAGATTTGCTGCAGCATTGAAAGACCTGAAAGTGTGGGTTATGAATGTGGTCAATGTAGATTCTCCTGATACACTCCCTATCATCTATGAACGAGGTTTATTTGGAATATATCATGATTGGTGTGAATCTTTCAGCACATATCCTAGGACATATGACCTCCTCCATGCCGATCATCTTTTCTCAAGACTGAAAAAGAGGTATGGTTCAATTATTTACCTGCTCTTCCCAGAGACACAGTAACTGACTAAATTTGGTCTTACAGGTGCAAGCTTGCTCCAGTGCTCGCAGAGGTTGACAGAATAGTTAGACCGGCAGGTAAATTGATCGTCCGAGATGACTCCAGCACAATTGAGGAAGTCGAAAATTTGTTGAAGTCTATGCACTGGGAGGTCCATATGACGTTCTCTAAGAACCAAGAAGGAATACTGAGTGCTCAGAAAACGTTCTGGCGGCCAGACTCCTATACAACTCCTTCCTGATCTGAATATAAATTATATGTTGCTGCAGCTCCTCCCTTTTCCGGATGTGACGCTTAAAGTTTTAGTTATAAAGAGCTCCTGAAATCTCAGGAACATGAGTATGTGATGGGTTAGTTACTAACCTCATGTTTAAAGTTATTACCTGAGGGAAGCCAAATGTTAGACATAGCAGTTGTTACATGAGCTTGTAAAGATAGTCCGGCACAAGTAATATAGTCACATTCAAATGTCCAATTGAGCAATAACATTGTTCTCTTCAGGCTTCAGCTACCAGTTTAGGCTGGCAGCTTCACTTTTCACAATGCATCAAGTATTTCAGGTTTATCCTCACAATACTGCTGATTCATGAACTTAGTAAGGCTGCAAAGGGAGAGACAACGAGCTTTTTCATAATGCTTAAGTTGTTTCTTTCTCTTCTTCATGTCATTATCCAAGTTGTTCGCTGGAGTTTCATGCATACAATAGGCTAGTTGTATCTTATGCTTAGCAGAAACCAAACTGGCTGACAAGCTAAAAAGCTAAAACAAATAACTGCTATATTGTGATGAATACAACCATATACAAAGTTTAAGGATTCAACACACTGGAATAAGAAAAACCAAAGAGAGTCATCAGTTGTATTTTACAGTTGAGCAAAAACCTGTATCTGCCCTTTTTTTTTTTTTTTTTTTTTTGTAATGAATAACCTGTATCTGCCTCAAGTTCAACAAATAGGAACACATACCTATGTTGAAAAAAAAAAATATAAGAGTAGTCAGTGAAATGTTTTAGCTTTCAGATTGTCTAGAGTTCTATGTTATTTAATGATCAGTTCAAGAAATCACAGAATGTTAAACATCATTTTGTAATTGGGATAAGAAGTTACCTACTGAAGACCGAGACCACAAACAAGCACACAGTTTTAGGACTCGGAATATCTTATTGGCATAGCAGGGGCAATGTAATAGCACTAGTCTCTTTCCTTCAAACAACTTAAAATAATTTGTTTAATGAAGATGCCTCCAAAGCAGTATCATTCACATGAATGGAGAAAATGAAAAACAAAGATAAAATTTCTATTCACAGACACAGAAACATACAAATTGTCCTAAAGGTGTCATGAGTAATATGATTGGAATAGTGAATCAGGGGCTTCATTTCATGAAAACAAAGAAAACAAAACAGAGTTAACAGCACAACTTCCACAGTAATCATGAAGTAACTCGAGACCAGCTCAATGTTTTATGCCTCAACCCTCCTACAATTATGTAATCCATTTCACTAAATCCATATCGAGCTTTAGTATCTACTTTCCCCATCTTCTCATCAACCCTTGCTCAGAAGGTCATGCAATTGACCATTTTCAACAGCCATTTGGAGATCTGAATACAAAACAAAGCCAAGAAAAAGCAATGTTATTCCAAACAAAGTGAAAAGCTTGAAGCTCGACTGAACATCATCAGAAATAGAAAGTTTAGAAGGCTGACCATCACATCCACCAACATGCTTTCCATTCACAAATACTTGAGGGACTGTTTGTCGGCCCACCAGATCCAAAAGAACGTTCTGAATTTGATATCCATCATCTGATCATATTCATGAGAATATTAGGTATTTGAAACCTCCAAGACTCTAAAAGGGACTTATATAAGTATTTCTTAAAAAAAGAAAAAAGTATTCCTAAACTGCATCTAACAGCGGCCAATGCTGGAATTTGAATATCTATACCTCGAAGATCAAGCTCCACAACATAAGGCTGCTCATTAAGTTTACTAAAAATGCGCTTGGCACGTAGAGAATATCTGATCAATCACATAGAAAATAGCACAAACCTCAGAAACTGAAAATAAGAAAAACCACAAAAACACATAAGCTTCCAGGCAGCTACTAAATTCTAGAAGTATAAATAGTTATCTTCTAGAATCGACTATGGAAAAGAAGCACACTGAGGACTTTTCAGAAGCACAAGAAACATTTTCAAGACTCTTTAACCATCCAATCTATGCTAGTCATTGCACTGGCAACTCACAACACCACAATATTCCAACAAGTTTTGCAGTTTCTGGAATCATGATAATTTTCAGACGAAATTTTCATAAAAACATGATTAAAGTACAATAATGAATCATTACGAGAATGTATGTGGATTACGCAATGAACTTTTCTCCACTTACAGCACCTAAATAGAATTATTTCAAATTTTGGCATTTCCAAACACCGTATCCAAGTAGAAAATTTCTCAATCACGCACTATACTTCAAAATTAAACAAGCAACAGAAAAGTATCAAAAAAAAGTAGAGACAACAGAGAGAATAGAAGATAAGAAAATTACGGGCAATAGGACTTGGAGAATATGGTGATCCTGTTGGAGTAGATGGCGGTTTGGACGAACGCTGAAGGAGAATTGGAAGCTACGGCTCTTTTTGGTGAATTGAAAACCGAGATTAACAAACTTCCGATAATTACCGCCGTAGGAAAGTGGCGGAGCTTCTGCGAGCTCTTCCAGTACATCGACGCCATCGCTCCTTCCTTTACTTATCAGTCCGCCACTTCTTTCTGGCCAGCTTGGCGAAGAACAACGTGCCTTGGGTTTTTTACCTGTTTCCCTTTCCCTTTGGTGGTCTTATTCAAAGCACTGCAAATGGCCCCGGTTCTGGGAGACGTCCAGATATAGCTTTAACGCAACTCGTTTTCGTCGCTTTTGGAATTAGAACTCAGCTATGCGTTCATACTATTTATATGTGCAGCTAATTTTTTCCCTTTTTTTGGAGAAAATGGGCTAAAATACCTATTTTATATAGGTAATTATACTCTAATTCTTTTTTAAAGTACATTTTATGCTTTAATTATTTAAAATATTTTATCAGGGGTTAAGATAATGAATATTTTTAGACTTGAAGTAGTGTGAATTATTCGATTAAAATGACATAAATAGTTTTTTTTTTTTTATAACTATAGTAAATCATCTATGATCTTCACAAAAAATTGAATGAGTGTTCGGAGAAATATTTCCCAACCGAATAAGAGTTCAATTAATAATATTTTCCATTTTATTTTTCAAGTATATATTATCTTCTAATTTTCAAACTTACTTTTGAGATTTGATTAAACTACAACATAAATAAAATTGATTTCCAGTAATAGATATTGATTTTATGATAATTTACATAAAAACATGTAAATATTGTGATTATTTCTCCCAAAACAAATTTTGTGGCCAATAGAAAAGGACTAGAAGAAAACCCGCCAGCACAACAGAGGAAAATAAATCATGAATCCAAGACAAAAGGCAAAAACAATATGAAGATATCAAAGAGTATAGCAATCTGTTCTAAGAAGGCCTATTAGAATCAGGACTAGATTTATAAAGCTTGTTATACTCTTCAAGCTCTTCGTAATATACATCCCACACGCATCGAACGCATCCGCTACCACAACAGTCACCAGGCAATGGCTTTTCCGGCGGCGGAGGTATCTTTTCCGGCGTTAATTTTTCAGATTCCTTCTTCTTCACCTCTTTTTGTTCAATCGCGGATTCAATCGATGAAGAATTTTTCTTCTTAGCTTCGTCGGCCATGGCGTCCTTATAAAGATTGTTATTAGCAGCAAAGCTATGGCAAAGCAGATTTGTTTGGTTGAATGTAAAGGAAATGGCGATGGAATTCGTGATGCTGTTACGGATCGGATATCTCATCGGATAGCGAGCATTTTCTGGCGGATGAAGATGGCGGACATCGGCGGCTATTGGTAGCGAGAAAGAGGTGACGTACACGGACTCGCAAGGAGCGGAGCGTTGAAGCTGCAGGGAAAAGGCCGTTTCCATAGACCTTTTGGTCCGTCTAGAAATACAAATGTATGGCTGGCTGGTTCCTTAACCGAGCCGATGACGTACGTGTTGACTTTTTTTCTTTTTTTTTTTTTTTTGGTTTATTTTTTTCTTTCCTTTTTTTTTTTTTCTTTTGGTGCAAAATATATTGTAAATACCCATTTATCCTCAAGAAGCCCAACTTGAAAGCTCACCTCATGAGTTCAAATTTTGATGGATGGCTTCCGAGTTCTCCGAAATTATAGTTGCAATTGGGGGGTGCTATTCTATTGGTCGTGCATATGCTAATTGTTCAGTTTGTACTTTGACTATGAGATAGTTTAGCATAAAATGATGGTCATTGGTTGGAAGGGGTCCTTTCAAACGCCACAAGAAGAATTAGTGGTACCTTTTTCTCGCTAATGAATATTGTAATCGAAAATTTGTCAGATTGTTTAATACATCGTTTTTACAATATTTAGTGCTGGTTTGGATAGTTGACAAAATTATAAAAAAAAAAAAAATGTTACGAAAAATATTATAAAGAATACTATAAACGATCCAAGATACTCTAGTAGATTCATTTTTTAATAGTTTTATTAATATAAATTATATAAAACAAAAGAAAAACTCTAAAATTAAAGAAAAATTACTATTAAAGTATATTAGAAAATGTATAAGATTATGTACTAGATGACCTGAGTACCCAAATATGGAACAATTGGAGGTCTATTGGTTGCCCTTACTAATATCTTCTTTAAAAAAATAAGAGCAATTAAGATGTACTTAACCTGTACTTAGTATTTTTTTATATAATTTTTATTTTGATCCCACGTCTCATCTAAAAAAAATTAACTTTCACGAATTCAAAAAAAAAACTTTACTCAAAAAAAATCAGCAAACCAAGTAAAGCCTTAGATTATAGACCCAAAAAAACGTGTACTTGTAATTTTTACTCAAATTTTTGTAAAAACTCTACTAAGGTACATTTAGATTGAATTTTAGTTAAAAAAATTTGAGTGTCTTTTTTATTTTATAAAAAATTAATTATTTGTGAGAAAGATCGTAAAACTCAAAATAAAATAAACCTGCTTTGGTTTTTAAATCTTAACCAAATGCTCCTAAAGAAGAGAAAAACCTTTCAATTGGATTAGAAATAAAAATAATAAAAAAGTAAAAAATGTTTACTCTTGTAAAAAAGAAAATGAAGTCCAAAATTTAAAAAAATAAAAAAATTAATTAAAATTTTAATTTAAAATCTAATCTAAATGGCCTCGTCAATCCACTTAAAATTTTATCAATTGTCTCCTCGCTACCTAATTATCAATTCTTCAATGTAATTGAGAAAGTCTTAATTCTAAAGGAATATTGAGAAAATATTAATCCTACCCTCAATTTCATTATCCTAACGTCTATCATGCTAAAAAGATATATCATAAACTTCAAAACATAAACCTTAAAAATTCTAATGTTATTGAGGAGGATTCCAGTTATTTTATAGACAGGGTTTTGACATTTGAGAATCAAAAATTGGGTACCAAAATGTCTGGAGAAACAAAAGGATCTTTAAGGGATATTAAACGCCAAAACATGTCCTTCAAGCCAGCAGAAACCCAATGTTCATTAAAAAAAAGTAAAAAGTCCAATCCTGAGTGTTGATGGACCATGTTATTCATTATATACCTTGTTCAATCTTCTTCATTCAGCTGGGGCTTTTACAGCCCATCTTTAGATCTCTTTGTTATTCTCAATCTTCTAGTCATCTCTCTTTGATTTGGTGTATTTCCTCCTTAATCCAGACAATAACAGAAGAAGCCCCATATAATCAAAACTGTATGCCAATCTGATGAATTCCAGTTTAAAATCATTCCAAGGAGGATATCTAGGTTCCAATTCAAAATAGAAACTCCTCTGTAGAACTGCTTTTTCATGACTGAATGTGTCAAACGAAAACTTCCCATGGTACCGCCCAAAACCACTCGGACCAACCCCTCCAAATGGCAATACATCACATATAAACTGCAATCACAACACGATGATTGTCACGATGAACATATATATTCTGTTAACAAAGATGATGTTAAGAATGTCATACCTGGATCATGGTATCGTTGAAAGTGACACTTCCAGATGATGTCTCCGATAATATCTTTTCTTTCAATGTTTTGTTCTTTGTGAAAGCATAAAGAGCAAGAGGTTTTGGCCGCGAGTTTATAAACTCAATGCTCTCCTCTATTGTATTCAACTGTGAAAAAGAGATCAAAGAAGTAAAAATGAACATCTATCACTCATTTTCTTTGTTTGAGGGGAATAGGTTGAGAGAAATTTTCTACTTACCGTGATGACAGGTAGCAATGGGCCAAATATTTCATCAGTCATGATTTCGGCATCAAGAGGTGGATCCAACAAGATTGTTGGCTCTATGATCCTGGCAAGTTTGTGCTCCTAAATTAAGCAAGTAACTTCACTACCAAACCAGAGGGGTGAAAAAGGGAGAGAACTCACAGATTTTCTTCATCCAATGAACCACCATAAACAATGGAAGCGGAAACACCAGGCTCCTTGAGAAGATTAGCTAGTCTATCAAAGTGGTGTTTGTTGACAATCCTACAAAGGTTCTTCAAGTTTTGCAGTGATTCACCGTAAAATTTCTTGATGCAGTTCTTCAACAACTCAACCTGAAAATTTCCAGTTACGTTAATGTAAATCGCTACCATACAAATGATAGGTCTCTAAGGTAGAAATGAAATCAGACGAGAGGATGCCAATACCAGAACAGGAGCCAATTTTTGTTCTACAAGAACATAATCAACTCCTATGCATGCTTGCCCACTGCACGGTCCCCATTTCCCACCAGCTATTCTCTTCACGGCCACCTTGAAAACAGAATCCACCATGACATATTAAGAATACTAGTCATATTCCACTTCTCACCCAAACAGCCGTGTGTCTGTGTGCCTAATACAATAGTATAACATAGGTGGTAGGTAACAAGGTTGGTGAATTATTTGCCTTTTTTGAAATACTTGGAAGCTGAGGAACCGGTTTAAGTCCAGCTTCACAAATAACGGAATATCACTTTATCCTAAGCTCTAATGATTTTAAAAAAGAAGCTATTTAAAAGCATTAAGTAGTTAGCAGCAGACGAGGAACCTGTAAATCTGAGTGAGAGAGAGAATCGAGGATAGTTGGACATTTTCCGCCCAGCTCTAGAGTCACAGGGGTCAAGTGCTTTGCAGCTGCAGACATGATTATTTGACCTACGCGTGTACTCCCTGAGAAAGGTATATTAGAAAAAAGAGAAAAAAAAAAAAAAAAAAGCAATATTTTCAACGGTCACCTTCTCACTATTTATCAAAGAAGCTTATACGATCAATATGGTTTTGCAATGGCAAGTTTGGGCTGACCTGATTTCTTTTTATTAAGAGACTGGATAGAAATTAACACTCTACCAAAAAGAAGAAAAAGACCAAAAGAATAAATATTCCAGATATGAGGAAACCTGTAAAGAATATCTTGTCCCATTTCTGCTGCAGTAGTTGTTCAGATGCATCTATTCCACCTTCAACGATTTTTATTGCTTCAGAGTCTAAGTATTGAGGGATAGTACTAGCGAGAAAAGAAGAGCATGCTGGTGCTAGCTCTGAAGGTTTTAGAACCACTGCATTTCCAGCAGATATTGCTCCAATCAAGGGATCCAAAAGCAATGCTGCATTATCAAAGAAATTGGTTGAAGGGAAAAAATAATTCTAAACACAGTAAAAATGAGTATCAACGACACACTACACTAAGTGGTGAAAAGCGCTAATTATAACCAATTGACTAATTCCTTAACCTAACTAGAAGGGTGAAAAGAGAAAGATTCGGTTGAGCATGTAATTGAACTTACAGATAGGGAAATTCCACGACGCAAGGATCAATACCACACCAAGTGGCTCTGGTAACACTTCGGCTTTAGATGGGAATAAAAGCCATGGCATTTGACCCTGTCCAAAACGAGTCATTAGTGCTTTGCACAACACTAACATTCATATACTCGGTCTATGGAAAATTTAGTCCATGATTGAACACAAAATATAACCAAATGAGCAATTGCTTCTAGTACTGACAATACATAGCTCCATAGAGTGGAAATATTATACATTGTTGTTTTTCTACCCTTAATGCAATCTGGACAAAAACCAAAAAGTAAATCAATAAATATTTCTTACTTATGAATTAACTTTTAAAAAGTGGATTCAATCTGAAAACCCAAAGCTAATTGTGTTCTATACAAGGCCACAATTCAAGTGAGTTTTGAGCAATTAATATATACAGACAGCCTCATAAGCAGTTCTGACATAGTCTCATGTATTCTCGAACATTCTTCTTATTCAACTACTACTGAAACAAACCAACTTACAATTCTGAAAACCAGATTAGCTAATTCACTTTACATTAACAAAAATATAAACAAATAAGATTAAAAAAAAAAAAAGCTGTTCTTTTTCAGACAATATACCTTCTTAGGAGCCATCCACTTTTCAATGTTGTCCAATGTGTGACTGGCTGATTTCTTCACAACACCAATCTGTAATAATAATATTAAAAAGTATCAGACACAGTATTTTCTGAAAAAACGAAGGTTGCCACGATTCAAATATGAAATATCCTTAAACAGGCCACAATTATCATTAAAATTTGGGAAAAAATCAGAAAAGAGAGTTCTAAGCAAAACCTTCATTGGCCCTTAAGCAACCCTTCAAACAGAACATAGAACAAACACTTGAAACGCATATTACATGAGGGCCCAGAATCCCATTTTAAATTCACGAAGAATCAAATAAAGAAATCAAATCCTTACTTCGTCACGATAGGCTTCAACAGGGTGTTTCCCGAGATCTTGTTGAAGGGCTTCAAAAATTCTCTCTTCATTCTCAGAAACAAGTCTAAGAAGAGCGTTGAGTTGGGCTTTTCTCCAAACGACCCCTCTTGTTCTTCCACTTCTAAAAGTTTGCCTCAGCTCCGTTAAGGTTGTTCCGAATCCCGCCATCTTCGTCCACTGCTATGCAATGGCCTTGTCGCTGTTTGATCCAAATGAATAAAGTTTGATTCTCTCTACCAAAATTGTTTGAACTCTGTAGAAGTACTTAAGAACTAATTGCTCTGTCCGCTGTAGAACAGAGTAATCCCACAGTGAGAAAGTGAAGTCCCAAATGGCAAAAGACCATTGACAATGACGAGGAAAAGAAGCAGTGATGAGTTATTGAGGGGACGCGGGTATTCCTTTGGTAAAGCATTAATGTAATTGATTTCTCTACATCTCAACGGACTAAGCATTACTTACACGATAGGTTCTTTCGCGTCCCCCCCTCTCCCCATACCTCAGCCACAAACACACACACATGTTCCAATAATATTTTTTAAGAAAAAAGAATTTCATTTGGATCCTGTCAATTTTTTTTTTTTTTGTTACGTTGTGATAATTTCTATATTTTTTTACTCGTTACATTATTGTTCTAAAATAATAATTAATCAGTTTTTTCTTATCATACTCTAACATTAATAACTAATTTTAATTTTTTTATTCTTCTAATATAGAAATGAGTAAAAACAGTAATGAATAGAGAGAAAAGTTTGAAAGGCATTCTAATCTATACAATAGAAAAAAAAACTAAAATTTTATATTTTCTAAAATATTGTGATGTTCGAGATGTGATAAGTAAAAAAACATTAATAATCAATGCAGCATTATGAGCTTGTAACTTAGTATAGAAACATTACTTACACAACATCATATATAAAAAATAAATATTGTCATAGTTGTCCGCATGAGCATAACTCATTTAGTTTTGAAGTTGCAAAAGTCAATAATAATGATCAAAGTTCAAATCTTGACAACAATTGTGTGAAATTGCTATATTCTATTCATATTAAATGTGTCTCAAAACATGCGAAACATTGATTTTTTATTTTTATTTTTTATTAGAATATCTTGTAACTATTTTGATTACTTGGTATCGTTTTGATATTTTTGCTTTTAAGTTAGTAATACAATCAAATCTTGTTGCATTTCTTTTTCTTTCTTTTTGAAGGGACAATCAAATCTTGTTTCTACATTATCAAAAAATGATTTTGTAATAATTATAACGTTTACTATGAGATTATAATATAATATAAGGCATTTAATATCTTTTAGTATATATATTTTTCAGTTTTTAACTAAAAATATTTTTAAGATCGCGTAATATTCTATAATTGGTAAAATATAAAATGATTATTAAATAATATGATAGGAAATTTTCCTATAATGTATCATCATTGTATTATATGATTCATAATACCAAAATTATTTCGTTGGTGATGTTAAATGAGGTAATAAGCATTAATGGATTAGATTTTTTATGAGTTTTAGATTTTTCTTTTCTTGGGATGAGTCCGAAGATTGGATTTGCTGTGATGATTGGTAATATAGAAAATTATTGGCAGGTGGTTAATGGTTGGAATGATGTGATTAGTAATCTCATTCATATAAAAAAAACAAATGTATGGATGATTTTCTTATTAAAACAAGAAATAATGAAGCAAATGATTTTTATATTAAATCGGTATGGGATATTACAATTAAATGTCTTTCCGAATATTTGTTAAAAAATACTAGTAAAAAATCTTTGTTATTCATAAAAATGAAAATGTTGTAATAAAAAAATATACTTATATAATATTCTATTTTTAAAAATACTATAATATTACTGAAAAATTAATAGTTTAATGCTAACCATTATATTTTTTCTCATGTCTGAATTTACTAAAAATGAAATTACATAAATAAAAAAATAATATTAAATAAAAAATATACTTATGTAAATAAAAAATTATATAAGTTTGTCTAACGTGTGTCTTTAATACGGATGAACCTACATTATTTTGGTAATTTAAATATAACAAAAATCCTATTAAATTATTTATAAATTTTGCACTAATTAATATTCATCTATATTTATTTACTTGTATTATGTCAATCACGGTATTTAATATTCTCTCTCACTCCCACCTCCTCCCCACTCTTCTACCCCAAGCCAAAATTTTTTCTGTCATTATATATTTCTTTTGGATTTATTTTTCTCCTTGGGATTTAATTTTTATTTGGTAAGTTTTATTAATAAAATATATAAAATTTGGAAGATTGCAAAGAGTGCTCCTGGAAAAAAAATTAGAATACTTTTTTTTTCTATGCGATTATCTTTAACATTTCTTATAACATTCTTTATAACGTTTATAATATTAATATATTTTATTAATAAAAACAACGAAATAAAAGATAAACCTTAAGGAGAATATATAAACTCTAACAGAACGTTCGATACACTGAAATGATATGCAATGAAATCTTTTACCACCCGGAATCCTTTCTCATCCGGAAAAAAGGATGTAATCCTCTTTCCATTCCATTGTTTTGAAGGAAAATGCATAATAGAATGATGATTCATTTATTTGTTTGAAAAAATTATTATTTTATGTCATAATAGAATGAAATTATATATAATATAAGCTAAATGCTCTTTTAGTATAAAATGTATTTTTCATACCTAACCATATTAAAGTTTCAAAAAAAAAATATATATTTTTTGAAGTGTAAATATTATATATATAAGATTAAAAATAGTCATAAAACAACTCCTTTTAAGGATTAAGTCGAAAGAAAGTACGATATATAAAAATTAATTTAACATAATATATGTAATATGTTGAGGGTATAATAATCTAATATTTTAAAAATAATTCCCACTTCTCCGAAAGACATTTCAATAGATTTTAGTGTAGAAAGATCTTTCCAACTTCATACTGGAATGAGTTTTATTGTGAAAAGATTATTCCTACTTCTAATTCGAATACCAAATACTAAAATGGAAAGAGACATTGGAAAAGCCATTCCATTCCACTAAAGTGCCGCATACCCTACCTTGAGGGAAAAACATATTATAAAATGAAAGGTTATAGAAGATTTTGAGTGTTTTTCTTTTTTCAGGGGTGGGAAGGAGGAGTGGGGAAAAGGGTAAGGGTACAAGAAATAAAGATTTTGATTAACACAATTAAGGTAAATAAATATAAATGATTAACATTTCTTGCAACATTATTAATTTGGTATATTTAATTAATAAAATTAACCAAATAAAAGATAATTCATAAGAGAAAATATATTATAAAATAAATATTATAGACGATTTAGGATAAAATTATATAGATGATTTAATAAAATTTTTATTACATTTGAATTATAAAAAAATAATGCACATTTATTCTTATTAAGATTTATTTTAAGAATACACTTTAGACATATATATATATATATATATATATACACATGAGTTTTTGATGTAATAATGGATAGTGTAGAAATTCATTGGTGGGAGTTGACAGTTCATGGTTGGAATGATGTGATGAGTAATCTCACTCACATAAAAATTATATGCTTGATTTTTTTTAAACAAGAAATAATGAAGCATATAAATTGGCATGGGACATTCCAATCAAATGTCTTTCCCCATTATATACATGTGTGTATATATATATATATATTTATATATAGCCTGATGTCAAGTCAGGATTCTTTATATCTTTATAAATGAGAATATTGATTGTTTCAAAATAGATATTGTTATGTTATATTGAAATTTTAGTCGTTTAGTTGGGATGAAATTAGTTAGGAAAATAGAAAAGGATATAAATAGTGGTGGAATTAGGACTCCAAGTTTGGAATTGTCGAACTTTAAAATAATAACATGGTGACCGCTTTAAAAAAAATAGTCTAGATTCTTAGTAGATTCTTAGTGGTGGTGGCTTGAAATACTTTTTTAAATAAGAAAAATAAAACAAAAAGACTTCACTTTGAAATTAAAAAAAAAATATATGTTTTATGAAGGCCTAGTGATAGATTGTTAGACCCTTTTATTTACTCGTTTGTATATTATATTTTTAAATAATGGAATAAGACTTTTAAAATAACTAATGTCATGCATGTACATTCGCAATTAATAAATTTTTTATAAAATTAAACTTATTAGTTATTTTATATCCTAAAAATCAATCATATTCTCGTTTGTCATGATTTTTATTTTTATTTTTTTGTCATAATAAATTACTAATTAACTGCACATTAATAAGATTTGAATTTAATACTCTTATTCTTCTTATTAAAGTATGAGATTACTACTTTTATTAACATTAGTAAAAAAAATTATTAAAAGTTAATGAATCTACCTTTTTATTCTCCTTAACTATCCTCTTCACTCAAATTGGCTATCAAAAAAGTAAAATATCAAAATGTGTAATTCAAACATAAATTCTTACGGCACTTTTAGGATATTAAAGAAAGATAGAGAAAGGAAATTAAAATTTTGAAAATTGAAAATAAATAAAAGAGGTAAAAAAAGAATTAGAAGTATAAGGTTTTTTATTTAAAAAAATTATTAAAAAACCAACTTAAAATTATAGAAAATTTATAACTAAGGACGAAACAGGTCTTAACGTGATTTTACCAATGAATTTAAAAATAATTTACACAATATATGAATTGAACTCCCGATATTGTGATGGCTCAACTCCTGCTATTATGACAAAATCTCAGAATATATAACCCGATATTTACGATATTCATCATTCTAATAGGCTTCACTTCTCATGAAGCCGACAATTAATTAATGTTGGAGAAACTTACGGAAAAACTATTGTGACACCCATAGCATAAATACTAACCACCCCAATTGTAACTACCCTACTGTTTCTTTTTGAGCAAATTAAGACATCCCAATTCCCATATCATAACTTAAATTTGAGTGTGGACTAGTTTGGTGAAACTATCTTCTTTAGATAAATTGGGACACTTCAATGATACTCCAACTTTCAACCAACAAAAAAAATAAATAAATAAAAAATACTATATCTCTCCGATTAGAAATATAAGTTTTTTTTGAATTTATAAATATAAATTAAAATTTTTAGAATTAATATACTTTTTTAATCTTAAATACTTAAATTACTTGTTTTTCTTTTTTCTCTTCACCCTCTCTTCAAATACTTCTATAAAGTTTGTAACAATGTCTTTTTAGTCAATATTAGTTTGAGATTTATTATTTAACTTTAAAAAATTTAATTATTTAAGAAAAAATAACATGTATATTTAATTTTAACTTGTTAGGATTTAATAGATTAAACAAAGTATTAAAACAATAGCTGAAAACCTTTTTTTAAAATAAAATATTATTAATTTTTAGTAGTTATTAAAATAAATTAATAAAAAATCTAGCAGTTTTATTATTTTTAAAATATAAATATATCTTTTGAGTTAATTAATCAAATTGTTAATAATGTAGACTATAAAGATATTATTACAAAGTTTATGGAAATATTTTATAATGAAATATAACTATAAATTAGGGTATGTACTAAAATATTTTTATATTGAACTTTTGAGATTATTTTGCAATAAATCATAACTTTTAATGAAGGATTTTTTCGAGATTTTATTGTAAAGGTAAAATGCCTATTTATTAAATTTGAGGATAAAATGCATTCAACCATCTATTTCAATTAACTTAAAAAAAAAAAAAAAAAAAAACACAACTACATATAAGTTATATACTACTAGCAGTAGTAATATATACTATCCCTTTAAATAATAATTTAAAAAATAGTATACTATGGATCCAATCTAGCACACTATTTGAATTATAGCACATAAAATAATAAGAAATTTTTGTTATGAGTTTGATCTACCTGAGGATACAAACTTTTGGATAATATTATATTAAATTATATTATTCATATAATTAATATATTATTTTTTTTTATTTTCATAAATAAAAATAAAATACATATAAAAAATATTAATATAATTCAACAAATTATTCATGCCTTCATTTATAAACTTAGTTCATAAAATAATATATTATGAAAACAGTATATTATATAGTTTATCAAACATAGCCAAATTATTTGCTAATTAATAAGAAGATGAATCAATTGTTTATGACCAAAATTGCTAGATATTGATTCTATGATCATCATATTCTTTTAATGTATTATTTTAAAAAAATTGTACATGTGTCATCATAAATAGTAAAATAATAATTCTATACTTTTAATAAACTATCCTTTTTTTAACTTTGTAAAATTTTGTTTTTATCCTTTAAATTTTTTAAAAAGAATAATTTGAATTCGTTATATTAACCAGATGTGTCAAGAATGAGTCAACAAGAACTTTAAAGTGAGCTTGAAATTTAATTGAGGATCTTAAAGGATTGATGGGACTTAGCCTAATGGGTCACAACCTATCAGAAAAAGTCCACAAATAAAGCGTTGAGTCCCCCCATAAACAGCTCAACTCAGAGAGTCCCAAGCACCATCAAGACTGGATACGGGGAACCTGACCGATGGCAATATTGCGAGCCAAAAGCACTTAATCCCACATCGAAAGTTCGGACAAATTTCAACATATGTCCCACCATATATCAAATTTTATTAGTACTAAATATGACAATTAATTTATATCTTTATGAACCTTGAAAACTTTCTTATCAAATTCAACTCAAATGTAACTAATGACTAATGCGAACCGATATAAGGCCAAATCAGAACTCAGAAAAGTCTTAGTACCTTGTGGTCCAATCCAAGTTCAACCCCCCTTTCCAAAAAAAGAAAAAAAAAAAGTACTTTTTTCTAATAGCTCACTCGTAAGTCTGCCATTAATGAAACAGTGTCTGAAAATTTAAATCCATCAAGAAACTTCAACTGACATGGGGATTTTTCATTTCAGATCGTGAAACTTGCCGGCCGTAATGGACTATTCCTACTTGAAAATTGACTAAGAATGACAAGTAATGTAATTAGACAGCTACACAACGTTAATATCTTCGAATCTCCGGCAGAAGTTTGCTGTAGAAAGTAGGATGTACAGTACTATAACTAGATTCTTTTCTTTCTTATTCCTCACATTTTTTTTACTTATCATCTTTTAAAAAGACATATATTTTTTTAATTATCACGTTGTGATTTCGAAATAATATTTAATACATTTTTTTATATTATAATTAATAATAAATTCTAACTTTTTTTATTCTTTAAACTTAGACTTTAGATATTAATAATTACCACGACAATTTTTTATTTCCCTCTAAACTCTTTCTCTCTCACTTCTCTATACCTCCAAATGATTTCAAGCAAATATTTATTCTAAAAAAATGTTAGTATATTATTCTATACTCGCTTGTTTACATTTTTAATTAAAAAATTAAAAAAAAAAAGTCAAATCTTGATATGCGAGCAACTTCCATTTATGATTTTTTGCTTTTTTTATTACTTTTAAACTCAAAATCGATATTATATTGTACAAAATCTTTAATATTATCCATTTTTAACTCTGATATCTTCAAAATGTTCAAGATTTTCCAGAGAAAAGTGCAAGATAAATTGTTTAGAAAGAGAGAGAGAGAGAGAGTTGCGAGAAAAATAAAAGTTTGTCATGAAAATTTTGTAATTTTGTCATTGTAATTATTTAACCCTTAGATATATTAATAGAAATAATAATGAGGAGAGAGAAAAGTTTGAAAAATATTATAGTTTACACAAAGAAAGAACATCTAAAATTTTGTATTTTCTTAAACAATGTTGTTCAAAATGTAACAAGTAAAATAAAAAAACGGAAAGAATATCTTGGTACCAAAAAAGAAAAGAGAAAAATTACTTACCTCCACATTGAAGTAATTTATTGTCTCAATTGATGGTATAATTGAAAATCAAAGAAGATACATTTTGCTCCTTGGTACATAGCATGCCGAAAAGATCGTTTGTCATCAAGTGAGACAATTACTTAGCTAAACATAAAGCATTCAATATTGCTCAAAACGACATTCCTCGCAATTAGAGTTCTCATCAAACTGTTCAATATCTAGGTAAAAAATATAAATTATAATGACTTAATAATTCTGTAAAGTCGAGCTACAGAACGTGATTTGTACAGAGAATCACCACACATTAAAGAGGTTGGAAACATTAACTCTAAAAATTAACTCAACAATTCTAAGACTAATGAAGCTGCGTTATGCAGACTTCTATTTTATACACAACGGGGGTGGATATAAAGGTGACAAATCGATGAACGACAGCTCGACAAGTTAAGGATACTCGTACAATAAAATGAAAGGTGCACGATAAGTAATACTATCTCCAATAAAAAATATAAGTTATTTTAATTAAAATTATATTGTCAAATTTAAAATCTTTTTTCACATTTTAATGTGTATTTATTTTATATTTCTCAACTCTACTATATTTAATTTATTTATGTATCTTTTTCTTTTCTTATTTATTGAAAGTCAAATAAATTTTTTATTTTAAAAATGATATATTTTTATTTTTAGTTCGTGTACAAAGTTAAAAAATTATATTCTTAGATGGAGGTGGTTGGCTTTTTCACGATCAGTCAACAAAACCCCCGTGAATTTGATGAGCAATTCATTGGTATTATTACATCAGCAAAAGCGGTGGTGGGCTTTTCGTTCGTCAGTCAGCACACTCGTAGGGGAAATAACTGCTTTACTTGCAAAGCCCACACTTGATGTCGTAAGGCCCACGAGTAAGATGTTGTCTTTGACTGCTTTACAAGTAAATTGCAGATCATTTGTATTATTTTGTGTATTATTTTATGTATTATATATTTTATTTTTTTAATATTTTTAAAAATTTATTATTTATTTAACAAGTTTTATTAACAAAATATGAAGTGACAGATAGTAATACACAAGATGATATAATCATACAGACAATTCGAATCGTATTTGTGACTAGATCATCTTTTTTTAAAAATTGAAAATAGTATATCAATTCATGTCAAAGAGTACAATAAGAGTTAGTTTATTAGAAAAATTGTACAACCAGACTTTGTGGGCCAATAAGTGGGAGTTTATAGAAGCCAAACTACGTGTAATAGTACTGACATTTCTATTAACATATTGTACTGAAACATAATTAAGACGAAACCATTCAACGAGTCTCGAATAGCCAATATAAAATTACTCACTGACAATTAATTTGTAATTACGGAATGAACGTTTTAACAAAACGTTCTTTTAAACTCTTGTGTTTAATTACTAACTTTATCAAAATAACACAAAAAAAGTCATATTTATCATTGATATTAACACTGTTTAAAATTGGAACTCAAGACTTGAGACCCTTACACCATATTGTGGAAAAAGGTATCATAAATTGAAAGGGGACGAGTGAGTAATGGGATGGGGAAATCGAGGGGTTTGAAGTAATTTGGTGTCTATAAAAATGTGTTGTCACAATCAAAGGACCGAACATCACACGTTATGGAGCCACAAATAAGTTTCACAACTGTAGAAAACCCTTATAGCTGCACGACGATACCACTTTCAACCTCACTTTCCCAATTTAGTAACCTCCTTTGAAAACTCATTACTTACTCCTCCTCCTTTATTTTATTATTTTTTTTAAAACTCTCAGTTCATCATTATCGACTAATTTAAAAGAAATCGAAAGTCACGAGATATTAAACAATAGCAACTAACATTAATTTACTTTCTAAGTAACTCAAATTCAAAACCTCTCACAGACACTAATATGGATACATGTCAGTTAGTTTTGGGACTGTAGAAGTAGTACTTAAGGTTACGTTCAAATTCTGACAGCAGTATGAGAATTTTAACATATTTAATGTGGAAGTGGTTCCTTGTACGCACTATTGCCTTACCTCCAATTTTAAGACGCTGAGTTACCATAATTTACATTCCTCAGTCACTTGAGCGTAAATTTTGCCTTTATGTACCAAAGGAAGGAACATACAGCTGACTTAGTCTCCTTTATAAGAGGTTACTTTCACTTAACCCTTTTCCTGTCAGCACCAGTGATATAATTCCTCCTAATCCATATTCCCAAAGTTTTACCTTGTCGATTTTCCCGTGGCGGATCCATCGATCGATCGAGTTTCAGAAGAAGGCATCATGGGCCGAGGAAGAATTGAGATCAAGAAGATAGAAAACTCAACCAATCGTCAAGTCACTTATTCCAAAAGAAGAAATGGTATTTTCAAAAAAGCTCACGAGTTAAGTGTTCTTTGCGATGCTAAAGTATCTCTCATCATGCTTTCTGGTACTAAGAAGTTCCATGAATACACCAGTCCCTCCACCACGTAAGTCACGCTATTTTTCCAATCATTTCTCCATAAAAAAAATTCTATTATGAACAAGTTATTAAAAAATTTGTTATAAATTCGATCTTTTAGTGAAAATATGTGATTTCTCATTCATTAATTTTATTATTTATGTTATATACTTGATTTATAAATAAAAATATAATTTTGTGAAATTTTTTGATCATTTAACAAATATTGGGCTACGAACTCAATTCATCAAGAATATACCTCGATCAATAGCTCTATAAGAAAATTTCTGTTTGAAAACTCAATCTATAAATGGAGAGATATGTATTTTTACGTTTTGCATTTTGAGTTTCGGATTAATTTCTTCATCTTTTTTCCAAAAAATTTCCCTTTATTTACTAATTTATATATTTATATATATATTTGAAGTTATGAATTTTTTTATTCCAAAATTAAGTTTCAAGTCCCTAACTAGGTATATGGTTTTTGTTGTTATGGGATTTTGATAGAACCAAAACCATTATCGATCAATATCAAGCTACTGTAGGAGCTGATCTCTGGAACACGCACTATGAGGTGTGTTTTTTTTTATTATTTCCTCGGAATATTTTCACTTTCTTTTGCCCTCGCTATTGGAAAAAAGTTAAGTAAATACGTGGCGATAATTAATTGGTGGTTATGTGCAGAAAATGCAAGAAAATTTGAGGAGATTGAAGGATATCAATAATAAACTGAGGAGAGATATTAGGTACAAAATACTACATTTATTAAATTTTTCATAAATTAAGAAATGGATATTTATTTATTTTTTTCTTTTGGGTGATCATACAGGCAAAGAATGGGTCAGGACTTGAATGATCTTGATATAAAGCAGCTTTGTAATTTACAAGAGAAAATGGTAGATGCTCTTACCATTATACGCGAAAGAAAGGTATCGTTTTTCCTTTTTTTTTTGGGTCAATTTTAATTTTTGAATCAATATTTTTACATGAAAAAAAAAAAACCTGTTTATTATAAATATTGCCACAATTTAGCTGAATTAATCATGATCAAATTTTGTTGCAGTATCATGTGATCAAAACTCAAACTGATACCTTCAGAAAGAAGGTTAGTGATCAACTTCCCCGTTTTCTGTATTTGGACAATGTTTCATTTTGAAATCGTGATGAAATTTCTTGAACTAAAAATATCAAAATTAAAATATATATGATTTCTGATTTCTTTTAGGAGCAATTACATTTTTTCTCTCAAGACTTGTCAACTTACTATTTTATTGCTCTATTTTGTATATATTCATAACTAAGTTTAGTAGAAAATTTATCAAAAGAATGATTTGGTAATAAAAAATTTAAAATTTTCTTGAAAAATCATCTCCCATGTCTGATTTTTATATACTATCATAAATTAAGACAATAATACCATTTCTAATTTTTTTTATCAAGTCTAATTTTCATAACGAATAAATTATTGTCTCAAAATATGATAATAAACAAGAAATAAACTCGTAAAATACAATTTTAAGAAGATTAATTTACAATTTTTTAATGCATAATCATTATTTTTTTATAAATATTTTTTATTGATATTTGTAGTATGGAATAATTAGTTATAAAATAATCAATAAAGACGTATTTATAGTTTATAGAAAAATAGACGAATGAAATTGTAGTTTGAACAAAAATATTTTACCCTTTTTCTTTTATGTCTTTGCTTGAAATTGTTTACATGATTTATAGGTGAGAAACCTGGAGGAAAGACATGGGAATCTCCTATTTGACATAGTAAGAAAATACACATATTTATGTTTAATTTAATTTTCTTCATTTTTATATATAAATAATTGATTAACATATATATATATATATGAAATGAATTTTATTTTTGAATTATTTAATGAAGGAAGCAAAATGTGAAGATCCAAAGTATGGGATAGTGGAGAATGCTTATAACAACTCAAGTACAGTTGCATTGGTGGATGGAGTGGCCTCCAATCTTTATGCTTTCAGCTTGCAGCCGCGCCACCCCAACCTCCACCACGGACTCCGCCTCACCTGACCTGACCGGAGCTCACCAGAGCAGCGCCTTTAATGGCCGGCCTCCGCTTACGTATTATTAATGCCCACATTGATGTGATGTGATACTTTTTAGTTTATCTATAAATAAGAAAGAAAATGGATATGGCTTTAGCATTAGTAGTAATCTTTTGGTTTTAATTAAGTGGAAATGTAATCCAAATTTCCATTTATTATAATATCATAAACTTTATGCATAAGATTTTGATGCAATTATTTTTTTTTTCAAGTTTATGTATATAAGTTGGGAATATTATTTAGAAGCCCTTAAACTGAGGAGGTTATTAAGATGTGGCTGGATAATCAGATGGAGATGGAACAATCTTTAAAAATTGAATTCGAGAACTGAGAGAAGAAACGAGTGATTACTATCAGTATGCTAGTTGGGCCCTTTTAAATTAGGAGCATAGTCGAGATCTTTTGTCCTCTCCTTCTATAATAACAAAAATAAAAGTTATTTCAATATTTCTTGTTGACTGAAATGGTACGACTTGATATCTGTTGTCTCTAAATCTTGGCATGGTCATTTAGACATTACAACCATTCCCCCCAAGTCCTTTATGATTAGTGAGGCGGAATCATCCTCTTGTATATCTTTTGAAGTTAATTCTAATGGTTAAAAGCTTATTTATATAAAAAAAAAATGTTGTAATTTGTAACTCATCTTTTATTTCCATTTTATTTCGAAATGCAAATTGTTCATGGACATTTGAAGAGATTAGAATTATATAGGTTTATCAAGAGGTGAATGCTTGTACAAATAAAGTTGGGAGAAGCATATGAATGAAGGAGATGGAGGCGATGTATTAAATAATGATGATTTATCCCTCATGTGAAATATAATTAAATGTACGAATTTCATTGCAAAAATATAGTTTAGAACAATTAAATGTGAACAAATGGTTCTTTTTTATAATTAAATTAAGATAAATAAATAATTATGTGACTTTCTTTTGGGCCAATTACTCAAATATTTTTAGAATCTCAATGATACAAAGGGATCCATTTCAATTTATCAACTATAAAATGATCTTTATGACCAAATTAAATATAGGAAAAGATATTTCAAAAAGGTTAATAATCTTAAATTTTCATAAAAGGAATATGCTGGAGCTGGAGTATACTACTACAAATAAAGATTCTCTCAAAAAATAAAATAAAAAATAAAGATATTAATAAGTCAACGAGTGGACCTTGGTCCTCTATAGCAAATATTTTTTTTAAAAAAAAATTTTAGAAATCCATAAACAAAAGTTTTACGTAGGAAAAAAAAAGCATATTAATATATAAAAATAATATACAGTGAAGGAAAGGGGTCGTTACTCGTTAACACTCGTCGGGGGAAGAGTTCCTCACTGAATTTCAGTGACTCCTCATTTCGCTGTCTCAGTTAATGAAGCGAGCTTCAAAACTTCAAATTTCAAAAATTTCTTAGCTCACAAGCCAAAAAACCTCTGAAGATTTCTCTGCCGTGAATAGTTCGATCGTTCCAATTAAGTTTATATATGTATTTTTGGAGATTTAGTTAGGGTTTACGCGAAGCCAGGAGTGGAGATGGCGACTGCTGCTCCGGTTTCCGCTACATGGATTCCCGAAGATGACCTGCTGTTGAAAAACGCGGTGGAGGTAACTGACGTTTGTTGTGCTTTAGTTTATGCAGTTGTCGATGTCAATTTTGATTTATTTATTTTTTGTCTCTTTTCTGTTTTTGGTTAATTGTAAAAGTCTTTTGGAATTTTTAGTGTTTATTAGAAGTTGCTTTGATTTGAGTTTTTTTAATCGATGAATGAGCTAATTGACAGTGAATATTGGAATTTGAAATGAGAAAATTGATGTAATGTTGTTCTGTGATTAAGTTACTAACTGTTTTTGCTGGCGCTGATAAATTGAGATTAGAGCTGTTTAGAAACGAATTGTTTTGAGGTTTTGCATTCTTCAATGATAGAAATTATGCATTTTCCACTGGATACTTAAAATGTTTATGAAAATGTTAATGAACAACTGATTTTGTTTTGCTTTTAATCAACTCTAATATTCGAAGGTCTAACTATTTTAATTTCTATCTGTGATTTTTTGGTTTATTAACTATATAATCATTTTAGATACTGAACTAATATGCTATAGATTTAGCTTCAATAAACGAATTAGTTTAAGACGCAACAGGGTCCACTAAGTTTGTATAACTAGTTTGATGCTTAAGAATGATATCTTAGACTTATTATGATAATTAGGACTATATACTGCAATATCTTGCACCTATTGCAAAATAATACTAATTTCTTATCTTATGAGGTAAGCGAAGTGTCTCATCAAAGGTTGCTCTTCAAAAGGATCAAGGAAGAACAATATTTGCTTTGAATATCCTGAATTTTGGATGTTTCCCTAGTGCATGCTTGCATATGATGGTAGTTGAAACAGATTCTCTTGCACATTCTTGATTAATTGTTCTTGGATCAACATTTCCCCTGCATTTCTTTTAGCTCTATGACTTGCTTCACTCTTCAGAATTGGGTTGTACTCAAATCTTATATTCTGTCTTTGGATCTCGGTATAGGCTGGTGCTTCTTTGGAAGCACTTGCTAAAGGAGCAGTGCAGTTCTCTCGCAGATTTACCTTTAGGGAGCTGCGAGATAGGTGGCACTCCCTTCTCTATGATCCTGATATATCAGCCCAAGCGTCTGCTCGCATGTCCGAGCTTGAACTGTCTGGATTCAATCCTTTAACCAAATCTAATAGATCTGAGCACAGTAAAGGTATCAAAGAGTTACCTCAAAAGAGGAAACTTGGAAATATCCGCAAGCAATATTACTCTATGAGGAAAAAATTCCGTCGTGAGTTCTTCAACTCTACAGATCTTAGTTTTCTAGATGAGCCCGGACTTCAAGACCGCGGTGGCCATGGAGCTGATTTCCATGACAATTTTGAGCTTCAAGAAGGAGATATAGAGATTCTACGTAGTGCCTTTCTCTCTGGATGCTCGAATGCAGTTGAAGAGAAGCCTCCAAATGGAATCTTGAGGAAAGATGGATTTGCCGAGGGTCTTTCTGATCCACTAAGGCAAGATGATAGAACTTCTTTTGATTCGATTATGCAACCAAGGGCAATATCTAGTTTCATCAAAGGCACTTCAGTGAACTTTGATGAACACCCAGGTGCCAATGAATCTGGCCTGCAGCAAGGTTTGGAGATGCAGCATTTGTCTGTCTTTGACTCAACTAAGGATAATTCTCAAAATGTTTTTCACGGGTTACGGCAGGGTGACCATTTGAACTCCCCGAATAGTAATTCTTCATTCCACACCATTGGATTTCCGTCACCCCAGCCTAATCTGCCTCTCTGGGAAACAGTGGAAGATTTTTCAGCAACCCCACTTCCCGTGATTCTCAAGCAAGGTGATACAACCCAGGATGCTGAAGAGATGCTAAGAGGAGATGGAGATGCCCAAGGAAAAGATTCATTAGTCTACAATGTTGTTCCTGCAGGGACTTTATTGGGAGTCAGGCATAATGGTCCTGGAACCAACAATTCATCAGCTATCTCAGAGTGTGAAGACATATCAGATTCACTTTTGAACCTTTCAAATGAGGATGACATTCTTTTGATAGATGTAGATGGAAAAGAAACGTCAGACAAGTCTTATTGTGATAATCTTAATTCTATCCTTCTAAGTTCTCCTAGTAATGTTCAGGAATATTGTGTCAGCAAACTTGAACCTGAAATGTTGGTGGTTTCGGAAACTTGTCTTGCAGAGCCTAAGTCTGCAGATAATGAAACGTCCGAATCTATTACTCAATCCATTCATGGGGATCATCAGAATGCTCCTCACCCTGAAGCTGCGCCATCTACATCTGTATTAAATCCTGATTGTCATGCTTTGAGTGATGGCACAATGTTATGCACATTAAATACCGAAGACCCTGAGATTCCTTGCAATGATGATATATTCTTGCTTATCCATCCTTCCACATCATTTGCATCTCATGCATCTCAACCAATCACAAGGGATTCCATGGACCTATCCTTGACAGCTACTCAACACCAAATTGGTGAGGGGATAAACTTGAGGACAAAAGGCAAAGATCTTGCTAGATCACCTAGCTGGTCGCAGAAAGTTGGGCAAAATATGTTGCCAGAAGGACGTCGAAATCAGTCTCTCTTGGGGTTTGGTGTAAAATCCGAGGTACCTGATTTGGATTCCCCGATTTCACTTCCTGGAGATGGTAACAAGGCCTTTTCACACTCAAGCCAAAGTCATCCTTTGCATGCAAATCCATGTGTATTGCCTGGTAAAACTTTTGGGGAAGATGCTGCAAGAGTTGAGTTGAAGGTGCTTTATTATCATTGTCTCTACTTGTTCTTTGTATTATTAGTTTCCAAAAAATATGATACCGGAAAGGAAACAATCTCAAGAATGTTTATTGTATATAGACTGGAGAAGTTCCAGCAGCATTTGTGGAACCGCGAACTATAGAAGCAGGTTCATCTAAAATAGCTATTGCCGAGTCAATTATGAACCCCTCAGTGTCGGAAGAGGAAGAATCTCAGAGTGAGGATGATGTGCCTTATTTTTCTGATGTTGAAGCCATGGTAGATGTTGGAATTCTCTCTTCTGATGTTAGTCTTCCTTCAAATGTAGTTTCAGTAGCGAGTTTGCTTCATTATGCTTCTACGTTGTTTTATTGCAGATACTTGAAATGGACCTAGATCCCTATGATCAAGAGTCATGTGGTACAAAGCAAGGTAATTTTATCTGATGAAGTTTTATAATGATTAATTCAACCTGATAGGTAAAATTACTTTATGCATTTGCTTTGATTGTTTTTCCCATGATTTTCTTTGTTGGAATTTCGTGTAACCCTACCTCTCTTCCTGCTCCTCCTTCGGGAACTGAAAGCAGGAAAGAAGTAGGGAAGGAAATTGATTGTGCAGATTTCTTGAATAATTATCTCCATGCTGTAGCTTTGTAACTCTAATACTGCATTTTATTTTAGTCTGCTACTAAGAAGAATACTAGTGAAGAAAGTTGAGGAACAATCATCTCTTCATCTAGATAAGATCATGCTATCGTACATTTTTCATGTATATTTTCATGTTTCATTCTTTGAGCGGACTGGATATTGGTATTACAGTTTCAAGATACCAGTATGAGGACTCTAGAAGGTCAATCATAAGGTTGGAACAGTGTGCCCAATCTTCTCTACAGAGAGCCATGACATCTCTGGGGGCCTTTGCCATTTTTCATGGCCGCCATTTGAGGCATTATATGAGGAAGACTGAGGTACACTGACTGTTTCTGGTTTTTGCGTCTGGTGAAAGACAATCTGTAGAAATGCAATTGTATTTTCTTATTTGTGTTTTTGGTATATTGATTCCATGTTGAACAGAATTATAGCGCTGGATAATGTAAATTAGGACATTAGAAACCTTTAGGTTTGTCAATGGTCTTCTTTTTCTCCCCAGAATTTATGGAATACGCATTTGCAGGTTATACTTGGAAGATCAACTGACGATGTTGATGTCGATATTGATCTGAGGAAAGAAGGGCGTGCTAATAAAATATCCAGACGACAGGTAGGCATGTGCATGCTTACAGATTCCGAAGTTTGTGGAGATAATTTGGTGCTTGATAGAAAACATATCACAATGTCATCAAATTCCTTGCAGTTTTGATTGCTTTAATTGGTTATGGGTCTGTAAGTAGTGACTGGTTGGAAGTATGGACTTCGTGTCATTTGATTTGTAAATCTTTTATCTCTTTGGGCGGATTCTTCCTGTCTATGACATTTTTTCCTTAATCTTTGTAGGCAATTATTAAGATGGAAGGAGATGGATCTTTTCACTTGAAAAATCTTGGGAAGAGTTTAATCTCAGTTAATGGCAAGTCTGTTGCTACAGGACAGCTGCTAAATCTTAGTTCTAGTTGTTTGATTGAGGTAAGTTGCTTTTATTCTTGATACTTTGAATGCTCCGGTTTCCTTAATGCTTCAATGTTTTAGGAGACCTCTCTGTTTATTTCAAAAGATAAAAAGGAAAAAGGACTTCTTTTCCAATGAGTTGGTCATCTGAAGCATTCATAATTTTGCAGGAAGAAAAACTTTCATTTTCTTATATTCTGTTTTCTAGTATTCTCTGATGTATGAACTAAGATTCAGTTCTCTAGTAATGGCAAGTCTTCAATGTGTTCTTATGAATTGAAATCAACATAGAAATATAATTGGTTTGTTTATTGGAGTAGGTCTAGTAATCTTTGAAAGAAGATATTAAAAATTTTTGAATATTCGATCGATTAGTGAAATACACTCGAGAATAATGAATTAGCAGGATAATATAACGGTTAAGCTAGTGAACTCATGTATGTTAGATCCATTAAATATGTTTGCATTGTGCACCGAGCATTCTTCAAACTGAAAATTGAATGGCATTGCCATTATGAAAGCAATGTGATCATAGATAGGCTACCAATCATATTTCTTTAAACTGTAATCTATAAGAGATCTTAACAAGCTATTTGTTTCCTCATGAGCAATCTGTTTTTGTTGCATTTTCTTCTTTTGTGCTACTAAATTGCTCATTGCCACTAATTTGTTGAATTACTCACGTTTTAGGTAAGAGGAATGAGCTTTGTTTTTGAAATCAACCAGAAATATGTCAGGCGGTACATCTGTTCAATATCACAGCAAAGTGCAGGGAAGAATAACAAGTTTGACTGGTCACCTGAGGTGGACATTTGAGAGGACAAAATCTATCAAAAGGTGCTTTCCCCCCTTTTGATATGTAAATTTTATTTTGCTTTGATAGACTTAAATATCCTTGAGGGAATAATAAACACGCCCTGTCCATCAACAATGTCCATATATCTATAAATATATATATTTCTCCTCTATGCATATATCAATCAAGCATTCATTTGTTCTTTCTTCTACATGCCCAGTCAACCTACCCCAGGTTTAGATTCTATCTTTGTTATTTTTATCCTAGCGGGGCGCTGTGGTATAAGAAGTGGGTGGGTTTGGAATTACACCCCAATACTTTCACTTCAAGAAGCCCTTAGGGCCATGATTCGGTTTGTGATTAAGGGGAATGAATTTAGTGTTTGTGATTGAAGAAGATATGTTAGATAGTATATCAGTCCTATTGCACAGCAACGCGAAATGAAGAATTGTAAGTTTGAATTGTCACTGGATGTGTACATTGAGTGGGAAAATCAGTTTGTTTGGGTAGTTGCTAGAATTTCACCTCAGATATTCTCTGTATAAGGAGGAGTTGGATGAAAAGGGTCCATGATGCATCTCTCTAATCATATATATTTCTGCCCCGCCTAATTTTGAACAAGGCAAATGGATGACAGAAACAGTATCCTTTTATAAGCATAAATTGCAGTATATGTGATTTGTTATCTTTGTTCAACTTGCACCTCAAAGCCATACAGTGAAAAGGAAATTGCCTCTTTTTATGATATTTACTTCTATGGTTTTCAGTACTAACAATACCTCCTGGTGGAAATTTTTGGTGTTCTCTCCTGCAGATTGTTTTATTGGCTTAAATTTCTGCTTTCCTTCAATCCATTAATGTAGTTCTTAAGTATTAAATTAAAACCCTTCAATTTCATACCCTTTTAAACTGGGTACTTCAGAATAGATTTTGTACCCTTGAAAGGGAAATGCCTGAGAAGAGTGGCAATATTAGGATATGCTGTTTGGTCCATTAATTCATTTTCCTTAATACTTTTAACTGCTATAAGTCAATGGTTTAGTTTGTAGTGAAAAGATTAGTTGTGTAAATGGGAGAAATTGTTGATATTTCCATGTGACAGAGGCACAAGGCAACTGATTTGGTGGTTGGAAACTGAGTTTTTGTATTTTTGTTATTTGGCTTTCTCTGTTATGCTTTGATATTCTCAACCTCTTTTCTAGGTTTGCCATCTTGGCAAAGCCCCAATTTCTTCCTGCAAAAAGATGTCCTTTCTTTTATGTTGTTATATTGCACTGCATCAGGACCACAGCCCACTTGGCTTGGGTAGGGGTGTTTTTGTTTTCTTATTGACTCACAGAACATACATCAGAGCTAGTTTCCTGGTTTTCTGCCATTGATAATATAGAGAGGGATCATAGATGGTAATTCTTTTTTCTGTTTTTGGTTCCTTAGGGTAGATTAGTGGTTGGTATTATATTCATTCCAAAAAAGAATAAATAAATAAACTGTGGCTTATGATGTTCAATCATGTTTTGGAGTGACTTCTTTTTAACGCTAAGGAGTCTGTATTAGAAGGTAGGAAAGAACCTTTGCCAGATTATAGATTCTCAAAATTATTGTTCAAGATTTCCCTGAACTTTTAAGAAATATTGTTCCGGGAGCCAAACTTGAAAACCAAATTCGACACAACAACATTCACAACCAAAATTTTAATTATGACTTCTGCCAGAAAGAAGTATACCAAAAAGACTACCATTTTCTTATACATTTAAAAAGGTGTCTTAAATAATTTAAGGTATACAGCCTTTGCAGATTCTGACTTTTATTGAGAGTAAGTTCCTGTGTTGCCAGTTTGGAAGTTGTTCTTTCTCAAAACAACCGTATTTGGTACGGAAGATTACGGAATATATAACATTTTAATACCGATATATTCTATTATTCTCAATAATATATAATCTTATTTGGTAAAGATGCCAAGGGATTTACTTTAAGATGGGTTGTTTTTTTGTCATTATGAAGCGAGTTGAATACTATCTAATTAGTAGTTTTAAGTGTGTGAAAGAAAACCTTTGATTCCCCTTCCATAAATACAAAAGAATTGTCAAATTTATTAGAAGATAGATGGATGCTTTTGTACTGTTTCTTAAACCAATGGGATTTGCAGAATATGGAATTGGAATTTTGGAACAGAACATTTACATGTTCTCTTCTTAGCAACCACCAACATAAGTCACAGAGCAGCCTTTAGAGATGCCCCTTTATTTCTGTTTATTTTCTCTTTTGTCTGTCTTCTATTTTTTGCGTATTATCAAATTGGAACTAAGATATGATCTGTATATTAATAGATCAAAACAGGACTTAACACGTGTACAAGATTATCTTTTTTTAGTTTATGTTTTGGAACCATGTAGGTTTAGAAAGATCTTGAATTACTAAAAGTAAAAATAGTTACTTTATCTTATTTTATCACAGACATAAATAGTTACCAACTCCTCATTATAGTAACTACATCTCTAATAAATCTTCTAATATATCATCTTATACATTTCTTATAATAATAATAATTTTTGTTTGAAATTTATTTTTTACTATATAAAATTTATTTTAACAAAATCACTATACGAAAGAGTATATTAAAAATTGTACTAAAATATATACTTAGAGTTGTGCGTTCGTTTTAGTTGGTAAGTGAAATGTCAATGCTAATGCAAGACTAATTAAGAGTTTGATCCCTATGTGTTGCGTTATGTTAAAAAAATTCTAAGTTTAAATTTAATTGTTGAGTGTGAGTCAAACTTGTATGTGTTCCGTAGCTAAAACTAGATTAATTAGGGCTGTGTATATCTAAATATTAAGTACTTTTCAAAAGTAATAAAGATAATTTCAATCTTCTGAAGGTGAAACATTTAGAGTTTTAACTTTTAATTGAAAATCTTAAAAATCATATTCTACTGACGTTTTATAGCTCACCTGCGGAATTGTTAGGCAATCCTGTGATTCACATAAGTGGTCATCAAATTTCAATCACAAACCAAAACTTTATTCTATTCTAATCTAATTAACATCATAAGTGAGGTTCCTTTGCAGACTGAGTATGATATTATATTCATCCTAAAATGCAGAAATGAATTTAAAAACTGTACAAATCAAACGGTATATGAGTCATGAAGGTCAACTTAAATGCAATTGCCTGTTAACGTTAGAAGCTGAAACAACAGATTAAACTATAACAACAAAATCAGGAAAAAAGTTACTTTATAAAAATGATCATTATATTGTGCCCACTTCCCAGACATAAATGATGCACAGAACAGCCTCAATCCCACCTACCCCTCCTCCCCCTCTTCCAACGAAGCATTTCCCCACTCCTCTCCTTTCCCTGTCATAATCTAATCCCAAAATATCACAAAATTCATTCAGAGATGACTTTTTTTTCACCTATTTTTTCCTTTTTTATGAAGAAGAAGAAGATTATGATGATATATAAGTGAATGGCATCATTTGGCAGAGCAGCAGTGGGGAGACTGTGTGGGGAGTCTTTCTGTCTCCCCTTCTGACACCTTCTCCCGTGAACCCATTTTTACCCTTTACATTTCTCTTTCTTCTCTCCCCCTTCACTACTTTTTCATAATTCACACTATCGGGCAGGATAAGCAACTCTGGTCACTACTGCTACACAGAAAACCCAGTCCCAAAGTTAAATAGAAAACAAATTCAAAACCCCCCAACTCTCTCTCTCTTTCTCTCTCTCTCTCTCTCTCTCTACTTCGTAAATTGTTCATCTTTTTCTTTCTTATCTTCAAATTTCATCTTAAAAAAAACCCTCTCTTCCACTTTTAATTTCCATCCTTTTTCCACTTCAAGAAAATGCTTGCCAGAGGAGGTCTCTGTTTCTTCTTCTTCTTCTCCATAGCTTTATTTTTAACATTTTTTCCCCAAATTGCAAACTGCAAAACATACTGGCAAGACATACAAGTCTTGAAACAATTCAAGAACAGCATAAACCCAAATTCAATAACCCCAGGTTCTTGCTTAAGTTCATGGGATTTTACAGTAGACCCATGCGATTCCCTCTTCAGTGATAAATTCACTTGCGGTTTCCGTTGTGACGTCGTTTTAGCTTCCGTAAACCGGGTCACTGAACTCGCACTTGATCAGGCGGGTTATTCGGGTTCAATCAGTTCCGTTTCTTGGAACCTTCCTTATCTTCAGAAATTAGATCTCTCGGGAAATTTCTTCTCAGGTGAAATTCCGGGTTCTTTTTCTTACCTGACCCGGATTCAACAACTGATTCTCTCCCGCAATTTCTTATCCGGTTCAATCCCGGACCCGATCGGCGAAATTTCCACTCTCGAGGAACTTTACATCGATAATAACAATTTGCAGGGAATAATTCCATCAAGTCTCAACGGTCTACAGAATTTAAAAAGACTCGAGCTTCAAGGAAATAATCTAACTGGCGAGTTTCCTGAGTTGGGTGAACTCGGTAACCTGAATTTTCTTGACGCTAGCAGTAATGGCATCTCCGGCGAACTTCCGTCGATTTTTCCGGCATCCCTCATCGAGATATCAATGAGGAATAATAGTATAGAAGGAAATATTCCGACAAGCTTAACCAGTTTAGTTTACCTTCAAGTTTTGGACCTGAGTCACAACAGACTCACTGGGTCCGTTCCAGCGAGTCTCTTCACTCACCCGTCATTAGAACAGCTGACACTTTCTTACAACCAATTCGGGTCGATTGATAGCCCGGGTAATTCGGTTTTGGATAGTCAGCTCATAGCTATTGATCTGGGTTATAATGAGATCCGTGGGTTTTTACCCGGGTTCATGGGTATGATGCCCAGATTGTCTGCATTAACACTGGAAAACAATAAGTTTTCGGGTATGATACCGACCCAATACGCACTAAGAGTATTGGTTCCGGGTGAAGGGGTTTCACAGTTTCAGAGGCTGTTTCTTGGGGGAAACTATTTGTTTGGACCCATACCAAGCCCGTTTTTGAATCTGCAACCGGGTTCGGTAACTATCCAATTGGGCGACAACTGTTTGTACCGGTGTCCATTGAGATTATTCTTTTGTGGAGGTGGTGAACAGAAGTCTTTGGTTCAGTGTAAAGCCTTTGGCCCATTTATTCCTTAAAACCCTTTAGATCATTGGGCCTATTGGGCTCCACCTTTTCTTTTCCTTTTTTATTATTTTTCATATGTATAGAATATAAATTGTATTATTAGTAAGGGTGGGTGTCTAGTAATAATAAAACGTTGAGCTTAGTTTGTGTATGTGTTATTATTATTTTTTTCTTTTAGTTCTAATTCCATGCCATTTATCTCCCCCAAAAAGGACATGCAATTCATTTTTTTTAAATATATATATATATATATATAAGAGAAGGAATTTAGTTTGAATTCAGGACATTTACTTATTAAGAAATGCGTTTTATCATTACTGTGGCTGATTTTTTGTTTTATCACATTTGCTTTTTCATTTTCTATCTGATTCTTAATTTTTTTTTTAATTTGACATATTTTATTAATAAAATTTATCAAATAAAATTTAATTGAAAAGATAAAATTTTTTTAAAAAATATGTTATAAAAAAAAATAGAACAAAGAATAATACACAGATATAGGGAACGATCCTTAATGCCATGTAATTCTTTTTTTTTTTCCCCTAAATTCGTGTCATGAAATTCATTCTTGGTAATTTTTCTTAATATGGTAAGATAAAAGACAAACTTTCGGTCCAAAGCTTTTTAAATTTTCATACACTAATCTCATATTTTCTTTTAAGAAACGATTGAACTTTCACAAAACTTAACGAATAAAAAAGAAAAGGCAATTAAAATAAGCAGAGAACAGAAGGCAACAGTCGTGGGCCAAGTTGTTGCAGGCTGAAGATCCTTTAGCCCAGGTAGGCAATTAACAATCACGATCACTCTGCTATTGTCAGAGGCCCTTGCGGTCCATTACACATATTGGGCTGACAAAAACCTAACGGACTCATGCATGTCACGCCCTCTTTTTTTTCTTTTCATGGTTTATCTGTTATTCACTTGTCGACTGAGATAGGAACATCGAAGAATATAAAAACTTTAAATAGTAACACAAGACTATACGGTAATATTAAACTGTTTCTTAAGTATTTAAATTTAAAGTTTATTATTTATCATATTATGTGTAGAATCATATAAATAAGAATGTCAAACCATTAAATCACACACTTCTTGTCTAGTTATACTTGATCTGTTTGCATATGATTAATTGTGCGGTATTAAATCACATTATTTATATTATTGTTTTTTTTGTATTTAATTATATACTAATCTATGAATGAGAATATAAGTTTCATAACTATATCTTCTGTCATTGTTTCAATAAGTGTAAACATGATTCACAGTAAGAATTTTGATATTAATTACTTAGGTAGTGTAATTTAATGTAGTTTTAAGATTTTATATTCTCACTCATATATCAGATTCATAATAAATTTTCTAAAAAAAAATTTACAATATAACTTTTTAAAGATTTGAGAGGTGTCCGGTCTAACATTTATAAAATATTCTCATATTGACTGACTTCTTAAAGACATGATAGTGTAGTAGTAAGTGGTAAAATCATCCTTTATCACACTTCTCCCCGTGTGTATTTTTTTTTTTTTTTTAAAAAAAAGGACGGTTACAAGTTTCTAGCAAAACTTATCCATGTGAAAACTTATCCTTTTTTTCCCTGGAATTAGGCAGCAAAGTCCGCTGCATTTTTATGCTTTGGATCTCCTCCTCTCAACCTCCAACTCCACACACCCCATTACCACTTCCTGCTCATAAATAAACTCTCATTTAACTCATACCACCAATGCCCCATTCCCCACTTAAACCTCCTCTAAATTCTCAAAAATATCAATTAAAAACCCTACCCATCACAAGTCATAATTTAGTATAAAGTATAAACAAAAATGGACAATGACTCTCCTCTCTCATATATATTTTACTTAACATGTTAGGTGAGATGTCTTAAATTTTTGTTATAGTAATGTATAATGTGTCAATCCCTTCGCTGTTTGGAAGGATAAATATCTGAATCTTCCTTATAACGCCTCAAAATAGTATTAAGAGACTCTAAATACTTTTGTAAGTGAGTTTAATAATAAATAAGAAACTCTCCAAATAAATGCCACTCAAGTACAGAAGGCACATCATTAGTCTTGATTGGATCATTGGGGTGTTGGGCACTCAATGTTTTCAGTGTTTATCTTCAAATATCTGACTCATTTTCCACTGCCTGCCTGCTCCTCCAAACCCATCAAGACTTATCTTTTCCTGTGTTAAAAAAAAAACAGCAGAAAAATGCTGATAATTGAAAATCCCATTTATTGTTCCCTTCACTGTTTCAACACAACAATTAAAAAAAACCAGAATCTTTACTGGCTCCAATAGTAACAAACATGTGATCCCATCACGGATTTGGCCGTTGGGACATTTAATCCCATCAAAATTTACTAGTATTTCCTCAATGGATATTGCGCAGGAACATGCCTAGCTATAGATTAATTTCTTAATCATGTTTACTGAATCTGCACTCTTCTAAGTACTTTACACTATCCCCACTGCCTCCAGTATTTTATACTAATCCTGCCTCGGTCTACGGGGAGTATATGAGCAGGATTTGAACTTACATTCTTTGACTTCTAAGCATTCACTGTGTGCTTATTCAATAATCCAAAGTCCACAATGCCAAGAATTTATATTGGATTGGATACAAGCAGAAACTCCAAGCTCAGTTCACACTCTTTGCAATGACCACATCATTTCTTATCTTCGTCAGTTTGATTTTTGTCCCAAGCTTGCTAACATCATCATCAAAAGCTTGCCATCCAGTAGATAAAGAAGCATTACTAGACTTCAAGAACAAGATCAAATCTGATCCATCAAAACTGTTCCATTCATGGAATCCATCAACAGATTGCTGCACATCCTGGGAAGGCGTCGCCTGCGAAGAATCCATCTCCAGAAGAGTTGTAAATCTTTCAAGATCAGGCCTTGTTTCTGGTGATGATTTCATTCTTGACACTTCTATTTCCGGAAATTTATCGCCATTTTTAGGAAATCTTTCTTACCTTAAACTTCTTGATCTTAGTAACCTTAAAGATTTAAAGGGTCAAATTCCCCAAGAATTTGGGAAATTATCAAGATTAATTCATCTCTTTCTTGATTCAAACAAGCTTACAGGACCTGTTCCTGTTACATTTCAAGGCCTAAAACAAATCAAGAAACTTTACCTTAGTGATAATCATTTATCAGCTACTTTTCCTTCATCAATTTTTCAATCTTTAACTTCACTTTCAGAAATTGGTCTTTCTGGAAACCATTTTTCTGGGCCAATCCCATTTTCAATTGGGAATTTAATTTACTTAACCAAATTAGACATTCATGACAACAATTTCTCTGGCAAAATTCCAGAAACCATAGGAAACCTTAAGGCCTTAGAATATCTTGATTTTTCACAAAATAATTTGAGTGGAAAAATCCCAAAAACAATTGGTGGGCTATCCAATTTAGTGTTACTTTATATGAATCAAAATCAACTCAGTGGACATATTCCCACATCAATTGGTGATCTTAGTTCATTGCAATTTTGCCGTTTATCAGAGAATAAGCTAACTGGTCCTATCCCACCATCAATTGGCAAAATGAAATCCATCCAACGGTTGATATTCGAGAACAATCAGCTCACCGGCAAACTACCTGCTACCATTGGACATCTTACTAACTTGACCGATGTTTTTTTGGCGAATAATCAGCTAACTGGAAAGATCCCATCAAGTTTTGGCAATTTACAGAGGCTACAAACACTAGATTTGTCAAGAAATCAGCTAAATGGGCCAATTCCTACTGAGTTAGCTAAACTACAGAGTCTTCAATCATTAGATCTATCTTTTAATCCATTAGGCCTTTTGAAGGTGCCATATTGGTTCAAGAAATTAAAACTATTTCGTCTCTTATTAGCAAGAACAGGGCTTAAAGGAGAATTACCAAAGTGGTTATCTTCATCATCATTATCTTTATCTACTCTTGATTTATCAGACAATGAATTGAATGGGAAATTGCCCGGATGGATTGGATCAATGAGTCTTTCGTATCTGAATCTATCGAAAAATGGGTTCGATTCAGAAATCCCAATAGAATTCAAGAATCTTTCACTTTTAATGGATCTTGATCTTCATTCAAACAAATTCTCAGGTGGGCTAAACAACATATTTGCCAAAAATTTTCAAGATCCGTTAGGCCATTATAATTCAATTGATCTTTCTTACAATTTCTTTAATGGTCCAATTGATGAAAACATTGGAGATGAAATGGGATTATCTTCAATTACTATATTAATTCTTTCTCATAATCCATTGGGAGGAAAAATTCCAAAATCAATTGGAAATTTGGGGAATTTGAAGGTTCTTGAACTTGTTGGTAACAAGATTTCAGGAGAAATACCTGTGGAACTTGCCAGTGCTAAGGGGATGAACAAATTATTGCTTTCGGACAATAATTTGATTGGATCAATTCCGGAACAAGTTTTGAATCTTAAACAACTTCAAGAATTTGATGTTTCTAGGAATCGGCTAAGTGGAAAAATTCCTCCTCATTCTACTGAAATTCCTAAATCTGCATTTTTAGGTAATCCTGGATTATGTGGATCTCCTCTTCCTCCTTGTAATAAACATTCCTAGTAAGATTAAAAAAAACTTGTAATAATTCTTGAAATTTAGTAACTGTTGAATGATTGATCAGGGGTAGAAACAGGGGAATATTGTTGATTTTTTTTTTCTTGGATTGGCAAACACTTTGGGGAAAAGTGTTCTTGGATTGTCAGATGAAATGTAAAGATTCCTTCTTGGTCTTTTATTATTCTCCCATCTTTTTATTAATAGTCACATTTTACACAATTATTTAATACACATTATTTATAGTAATTTTATAAATATAAATTGTATAGAATAAAAAATAAACTTTAGAATTTAAAACATAAGACAAAGTTACTACTAAACCATCTTGAGCGTATTGTTTAAGAAAATACATAAATTAAATGGTTTTTCTTATTATGTGGATTAAAATGTCCATCAAATGTTTCTCTTCCGTCATTATTTATTTTTCGATTAAAAAAAATTCCTAAAGTAAAAGCGTAAAAGGATACTATTGAAATTTATTTTTATTTGATGATATATACACAAAGATTTTATTGATTGTTTTATTTTTTACAATGTAATAAATAAAAAAATACGAGCACTTAACACAAAAAAGTAACATTATTTTAGAATTGTTTGAGTCTTTTAATGAAATGAATGATTATCCTCGTAGAAGGAGATAATTTAGATTCCTTGTTTATGAGGAGGATTCAGGTACTTGAGAAAGAAAGCTACTGTTTGTTTTTATATGTAAAAAGCTAAGATTCTTTTACAAGTACCGAAATTAAAAATTAATCAAGAATTAAGAATGAGCGGGAAAATGCAAAGGTCCCCTCCCCTCTAAGAACAAAAAATAAAAATGGGATACTATTAACGGAGGGGTGTTGCGAGAATCGAACTCGCGACCTCTCGCACCCGAAGCGAGAATCATACCACTAGACCAAACACCCACTTGTTCACAGTCTTCTGCGTTCTATTAAACTTATGTTTTTGCACATCAGTACATGAAAATTGCAAAATAATGGTTTCGACCTTGTTATTCCCCTACATAGTTTCAATGACTTTGCGTTTAAAAAAAAAAAAAAAAAAAATCAAACTCTAAAAAGTTTTATTCGAGAAAGTCAATAACACAACTGTGATGGATTTTTTGAACCATAGCTAGGCCAAAAAATAGACAATTTTTGTACATCTACTATTAAACAAATAGGTTTTCTTGAAGCATAAATCCGAGTAATAGTGGCAAATCTTTTTTGGTAAATAATAAAAAAGAAAAATAGCTTTATATACATAACTACTTTAAATTCTTTATAATGTTTACTATAACAATTCCTTTTATATAATTTTTTATACAAAAATTTAAATTGCTTTTTGTTTTATATAATTTATTAGCAAAAATATTATAAAAACACATTACAAGAGTTGTAAATCAATGGTAAATAGTATTAGTTGTCATATTTCGAATATCACATTATTTAAGAAAATACGAAAATTTATATTTGTTTCTTGTGTGGGCTAGAATGCCCTCCAATCTCTTACCTCTTCTAATTATTATTTCTACAAGTTTCTAAGTTAGAACACTAAAAGATGTTGAAACCTTTTTTAATGTGAAGGGTATAGTATACTAGGAGAAAATTCAGGAAATGTTGCATTTTGTTTTATAATGTGACAAGTAGGAAAAACGAAAAAAGTGATTCAATATAAGAAACACTCATTATCAATATTCCTTCCGTTTTTTTACTTGTCACATTGTAAGAATTTTCGTGTTGTTTTTACTTGTCACATTGTGCTTCCAAGATAATATTTAATGAATTTTTTTCTATTATACCTTTCCATTAATAACAAAACTCAACCTCTTTTTATTCTTCTAACATAGAAACTAGTAGGAAAAATAATTAGGAGAGAGAAGAGTTTGAAGAGGATGGAAGAAAAAAAATATTCAAAATTTCGTATTCTCTTAATCAGGGAGATGTCCAAAAAATGTGATAAAAAAAAATCGGAGGGAATAAAACAAAAAATAAGCACTTATGATCATCTAGTAATCATCTAATACACTCTCTAATACTCTTTCTTTAATAGTAACTTTCTTTTAAGATTTATATTTTATTTTATAAAATTTTTATATTAATAAACTAGTACAAAATGTATATATTAAATATACTGGAAAACGTATTAATGGTGGTGAAAAATAAGTTGCCAACACACTTAAAAGAGTGATGAAGAATTGAGGGAACAACACACATGCTAGGGAGGCATCAAATGAAGCACATGAGCATACAAATTGTCAAAGTTGGTTGTTTTTTTTTTGCCTCGAGACTTTGAATCCCATTTTGATTTGTTGAGTTCATCAATATTGGCACATGAAAACATTGACAATAAGTTTAGATCGTCACATTCATTCATGGGATTAGGAGAGAAGGGATTCTATAGACGTAGCTCAGTTGATTTTGAGTCTTTAGAATTAGTATCAAGAATCAAAATTTAAGTTCTGATAGTGATAATATAAAATTTTTAACATTTTTAATATGGAGGTAATTTTCTGTGCATAATATCTGACCTCTAGTCTATAAAACTGTTGAATCATTATGATTTACATTTTACATTCTAATATCGAACAGTTTGTTATAGACTCGTAAGCGAGGAATTTCGCCTCTTTCTAGTTTGGGAGAGAAGAGAGAAGGGACCAAGTAACAATGTTAGTACCACACTATTACTTCCAACCATGGAAGTCAGTGTTGGAGAAATTCAACGCATCACATGTGAGTCTTAGTACCCTAAACCAACTAGGCTAAAAAAAAGCTACCCCTAGAGGCCCATAATACTACCTCTATAGGATTGGGCCTAATTAAAATAAAGCCCATACATGCCCACTGTTACTTCTTTTCTTCTTTACTTTTAGTTTAAATATTATAAGCTCGAAAGAAAACAATGTCCTATTTACAACTTCATTTGAACCTTTTTCTAAAAAGACAAAATTCCTTATTATTGCTTTTTATATATCATGATTTATATTATTTTATTTGAATTTGACAGTACTCTTTAACTTCAGAGCCATCTCTATTCCTTTTGTTTTATCTTTCCTCTGTTTCGTTAAAATATTTACTCTGGAATTTTTTTTTTTTTTGGCTGAATTTTACTATGTGGATTATGCACTTTGGACTCCTTGCATTTGCATGGTCCATTGAAGGCTATGTTTGACCCCATACTCTATTTAGTATAAAGAAAAGAAACAACAACAAGGGACATTTTTTGTAGCACATTTTGCACTTAAAAAAAAAAAAAGAAGTATAGAATATGTTGAAATATTCATATTGGCTAATCTGTGCGGATAATCCTCCTATTCTTAAGGTATATATTTTTTATGGTTGAATTAGATCCGAAGATGTTTTAAACATCGTATCAAAGTTATTAATTAGTCAAAATATTAGATCACCACCAAATGTATAATCTTACAAATTTTATCATATAACAACATATTTGGTACATTTAAATGATATCAAATGCAATTTCTTATCACCTGGAATTTTTTCATTCGGAATGGAATGGAATTATCTTTTTATTCCCGTGTTTGGAAGGAAAGGGTAGAATAAAATAATGATTCCTTTCATTTGTTTGAAAAGTTATTATTTTGTGTTGGAATTAAAAGCAATTATATATAATATAACTTAAATGTCTTTCTAGTATAAAATGTATTTCTCATATCTTGACACACATTAAAGCTCCAAAAATATTAAATATAAGATATATAAGATTGAAAATAATTATAAAACAACTCATTTTAAATATCAAAATGAAAGAAAGTACGATATATAAAAAATTAATTAAGCGTAATATATATAATATATTGAAGACATAATAGTTTAATAATTTTTAAAATAATTCCCACTTTTGCTGAAAAGTGATACCTACTTCTAATTTAAATTTCAAACATTAAAATGAAAAAATAAATAGAAAAAATCATTCAATTCACTCCATTCCTGCATATCAATATAACGTAAAGGTCCAATCTTGAAAGTAAAGAATATTGAGATCAATATTAGTTGATATGTCAAACTTTATCACTTTGTGTAAAGAATTTGAATTAAAGAAACTTTACTAGTAAAATGAATTATAAAAAGTAAAATGAATAATTAGTTAAAGGTTTCACTTCAAGATCACTACTCTCTCACAAATAATATATTTTTTTCTAAATTTTAAAAAATAATTTCTTAAAAAAAATATGATTTGATTATAATATATCTCCTTTATAAAAAGTAAAGAAGAAATTGATGTATGGATATGAATGATATATTACAAGGATGGAAATGACAAAAATTATCCACTAAATACATAATAGACATATATAGATATATATATGCTAAGGTTGTAACTTATAATATAAGACATACTAATAAGTTCAACTTTAAAATTCATAAAAAAAAATTAAATAATCTTCATAAATCAAGAATGCTACTCTTATTAGTTGAGAAAGAGACAGTTTTTGTACTAACTTGAAGTTTGAAAATTATCCTTAGGAACACCATATTGGTTTGCCGGACTCAATTTACCAACAAAGAAAATTAAAACAAAAAAGTCAAAAAAATTGTAAAGTTCATAATACTCCTAAGGGTCCATTTGGTTTGTTTTTAGAAAACCTAATCTTTTAATTTTTATTATTTTTTTTTAATTTTGAGTCCTATCTCTTCTTTCGGTAGCAATTCACGTCTTACAAAAAATTTTCATATTTTTTTTTTATTTTTAAATCTAATTCGAGTGGACTAATGAAATGTCAACCTAATAAGTTGACTGGCTTTTATAATAATAGTCTATAATAGTTAACCAACGGAAATGCCTTAAAATTCTCACATAAAATAGCCATGGAAATGCAGGCTCTCAAGTATGAAAGAATCTAGTTATGGAGAGTTATACCTTCAAATTAAATAATGGTAGTCATAATAATTTAAAATGGTGGACTTTTTCATATACTCATTTTGGAAGTTTGCTACAACAATATATTAATTAGCCATTAAGTGATCATTTTAGTTTAGTTTTTTCTCTTCAATCCATTTTACTATGGGTGTGCTTCATAGATAAAATACTTCCAATTGTCACATTTTAATAATTTTTTAGTTCGGAAGGGTAAAAAAAAGATGGAGTTTTTTATATAAAAATAAAAGTAAAATTAATTTTTAGTCAATAAAAAAACTAGTTTATTTTCTTTAAAATATATAAAAATTTTTGAAAAATTAAAAATATTAAGTAAAATAATTCTTTTGAAGTGAAAATTTAAATAAATACATTAAAATAAAAATATTATAAATATTTTCTTTTTTTATAATATGTATTATATTTTAATACCCTTGAGTGAGTAGCGAAGCAAGGACAACCGTACCACAAATAAGGACATGGTGTCCTATCAATGTATGCATGGCATGGCATTGGCATGCAGGAAGGAAAGCTCTAGTCTTCGGCTTATTAGCCTTTGGAAATCTCGCTAGATTCCCTACTTTCTGCTGCATGACCCCATCAGTCTTCCTACCCTTATTATCTTATATTATTCCCAAATTTATTATTTTTTTAAGTCTAATAATGTAGTGTATTTAATTAGTCTATTAGTTCTTCAAAGAAATAGTCTATTAGAAAATATAATTAATTACTTTTTGAGAAAAAGACTATTAGAAAATATATTCAGAAAAAACATATGTTACCAAACATGTTAAAATGATCCGGAGTAATCGTCTTACACTTTTAATATACCGTTAAATATTTATCAATTAAATTGTTACGCTTGGTCAAAAAAATTTAAGTAACAATATATAAATAAAATGAGTAGTCCCTTATAAATTTAACTAAAGTTCAGGTACTATATAGTAAGAATAAAAATAAATATAAAGAATAATAAAAGAGAATAAGAGAGACAGAGAGAAAATTTAAAAATTTAAAAACAGATTGTCTTACTAATGTCTTACATAAGGTCTTATTTATAGGCACCAATAACAATAGTTAACTCTAGAATGAATAGACTTGCCATTACGGAATCAGAGTCTATTAAGAATTAGGCCTTGAAAATTCTGGTTCTCTTCAGAAAATGTATTTGGACATCAACTACGTATACATTAATTACATAACACTCCCTTGAATGTCCAAAACAGAAAAGACATGCTTCGTTAAAATCTTACTAGAGAAAAAAATATGTGGAAAAAACGTCTAGTGAAGGAAAAAGAGTACACTGTTTTTTATGTATAAAATCTACTCTCGCTGTTGAAAAGATCTTTTAGTCGATGCATGCCAATTTTATAGATCAATTTCTTAAATGTTGCAATCGACAATGCCTTGGTGAATAAATCAACCAATTTTTCACAAGATTGAATTTGTTGCACATCAATTTCACAATTTCTTTGAAGTTCATGAGTAAAGAAAAATTTTGGTGAAATATGTTTTGTCCTATCTCCTTTGATATATCCTCCCTTTAATTGTGCTATGCAAGTATCATTATTCTCATTAGGATTGTTGGAATTTCTTTTTTGGAGAATAAATTACAATTATCTCGGATATAATGGACCAATGATCTTAGCCACATACATTCTCTGCTTGTCTCATAGATAGCTATTATCTCAGCATGATTAGACGAAGTAGCAGCTAGATATTGTTTTGTGAAACGCTAAGATATGACAATATCACCACATATAAATAAATATCCAATTTGAGAACGAGTTTTGTGTGGATTCGATAGATATCTAGTATTAGCATATTCAAATAATTTCGGACTAGATTTATTTGAATAAAATAATCTAAGATCAATCGCCCCTTGGAGATATTGTAAGACATAATGCAATATCTAGTCGTGTATTATTTGTAAGATACATTAGTGCTCCTATTGCACTAAGATATGGTACTTCAAGACTAAGAAGTTCTTCATTATCCTCTTGTGGTGTAAAAGGATCTTTCTTAGTAGCTAAAGATCGAACAACTATTAGACTAGTCAAAGGATGTGCTTTGTTCAAGTAAAATCTCTTCAAGATTTTTTCAACATATGTAGATTGATATACAAACATTCCATCTTCAAGATGCTCAATTTGTAAACCAAGGAAAAACTTGATTTTTCTAAAATCCTTAATTTCAAACTCTTGCGTTAAGAAATCTCTTGCATCTAGAAGCTCCTCAGGAGTTTCAATAAGGTTAATATCATTTACATATATATCAATAATAACAAAGTCTTTTTCAATTTCTTAATGAAAACACGTGGACAAATGAAATCATTTTTTATCCCTTTTTCAATAAATATTCACTAAGGCGATTGTGTCACATACGACCAAATTGTTTCAATCCATACAAATATTTGCGCAATTTGATGGAATAATTTTCTCGAGTACTTGACTTACATGCTTCAGACATGTTAAATCCTTCAAGGACTTTCATGTAAATTTCGTTGTCAAGTTCTCCATACAAATAAGCAGTTACTACGTTTAGCAGACGTATATATATATATACTTTTTAATGAACAGTTAAACTCACAAGATAACGGAATGTAATTGCATTGATCATAGGAGAATATATTTCTTCATAATCAATTCCTGGTCTTTGGGAAAATCCTTGTGCTACAAGTCATGCTTTATATCTAACAATTTCATTATTTTCATTGCGCTTTCGTACATAACCATTTAAATCCAATGAGTTTTACTCCTTCTGGAGTTTGAACTACAGGTCCAAAACTTCATGACTTTTAAGGGAGCTAAATTCCAATTGAATCGCATCTTTGCATTTTGGCCAATCTATTCGATTCCGACATTCTTCAATTGATTTTGGTCCAAGGTCCTCATTATTACTTAGAACATTATGTTATATGCAAAAACATTGTCTATACTTGTTTCTCTACGATTCCAATGTATTCTCGTAGCAATAAAGTTGAGTGAATTCTCTAAATTTTCAATATTTTCAATAGTAGGATCTTTTTTGTCAGTTGTCTCTTAGTCCTTTTTATCCAATCCTTCAAGATGATCACTCTGATCATTTAATCCTCTTTTCTCGCGAGGATTTTTATCTTTGGATCCAAGAGGTCAGCCATATTTCCAGCGTGCATTGGACTCATTTGCTATAGGATTTTCATTTTGTCCTACTGGGACTTCAACTTGAATTGGAGCATCTATAGTAGGAATATGCGATTTTGTTACTCTTGTGAAGTTGGCAAAAGTATTAGGCAATTGATTTGCAATTTTGTACAAATGAATAATCTTTTGAACTTCAAGTTCACTTGTGCTTGTGCGCGGATCAAAATGATTTAATAAATATGTTGTCCATATAATTTATTGCCTTTGTTGTTTATTTTCTCCCCCTAGTTTGGGAAAACTTGTCGCATCAAATTGACAATCTGCAAATCTTGCAATATCTCCCGTTAAAGTTTCAAGATACCTTATAATTGAGGAAAATTCATAACCAACATATATCCCTAATATTCTTTGAGGACCTATTTTAGGGCGTTGTTTTGACACTATTGGAACATAAACAACATAACCAAATATTCTCAAATGTGAAATGTTAGGTTCAGACCCGAACACTAATTGTAATGAAGAGTACTTATGATAGTGAGTTGGTCTAATAGCCGTAGCATGCAAAATAGCATGTCCCCTAATAGATGTGGGGAGTTTGATTCTCATCAACAATGGTCTAGCAATTAATTGAAGTCTTTTAATGAGTGACTCAGCTAGTCCATTTTGTGTATGAACATGAGTTGTAAGATGTTCAATAGTAATGTCTATAGACATACAATATGTATGAAAAGTATGAGAGGAGTGTTCTCCAACATAATGAAGACGATTTTTCTTAATTGGATGATCAGGAAATTGCGCCTACAGGCGAATTATTTGGGCAAGTAATCTCACAAACGCCAGGTTGTGAGATGATAATAAATATACATGCGACCATCTAGTCGATGTATCAATTAATACCATAAAGTATTTAAATTGCCTACTTTGTGGATGAATAGGTCTATATATATCACCATGATTTTTTTCTAAAAATGTTGGAGATTCAACTCCCACTTTTGTTGATGAGGGTCTAATAATTAATTTCCCTTAATAACATGCAGCACATGTGAATTCATTTGAATTTAAAACATTCTCATTTTTCAATGAATGATCATGCGTATTTTTTAATAATTTTTCGCATAATTATAGACCCAGGATGGCCTAATCGATCATGCCAAATAATAAAATTATTTGGATTAGTGAACTTCTGATTTACTGAATGATGTATTTCTATTGCATTAATTTTGGCATAATATAAGCCTGAAGAAAGTGATAAAAAATTTTCTATTGTTTGTTTCTTGCTGGAAACATTTGTAGTGATACTTAGATATCCACTACTTCTTTCTTTCATAGTCTCGATATAATATCCATTTAAACGAATATCGTTAAAACTCAATTAACTTCTTCGAGACTTTGATGAAAATAACGCATTCTTTATGATCAATATTGTACCTCCAAGTAAAAGAATATTAGCTCTTCCAAAGTCTCCAATTAACTTTGCACTACCACTTATTGTATGTATATTTTTGTTTTTCCCAAATTTAGTTGAGAAAAATATTTTTCATATTTTTAATATTGTGTGTAGGTCCATTATCAATAATACATATGACCTCAAAAATTTGTCATTTAAAAGATGTGACACTAGCCATATCTGAATAAAAATAAAATATAAATAACGAACTTTTACATCGAAAATAAATATAAATAAAAATTACATCTCCAAAATCTTAATGAAATTACAATCCAAAAAATGAATAAACTAACATAATTAAAAATAAATAAATAAATAAATTATTCTTTCCTAACATGCCCTTCACCAATCAGGTGATCAATATTTCTTTCAGGATGTTAAAAAAAGTCTCCAACATTCAAGCACGTCACATCCACTCGAGTATTATCAAAGTAATCATCACCATTGTCATCAGGACGAGAAGCAAAATTGGTCTCAACATTTTCCTTTTATTTTTAATTGATGCTTGATAGAACTTAACTAAATATTTAGGTGTATGACAGGTATGCGACCAATACCCTTCCATATTGTATTTATAGTATATTTCTTCATGCTTTGCTGAGGTCATATCTTTACATTTTTAATTATTTTTCTCATTATTTTGGTGATTACCATAAGGGACATACCTAGCACAACCATGTCCACGACCACGGCCACGACCACGTATGCGGCCTCTTCGACGGTTATTATTATTAATTATGGTCGCATTCACTTTAGGGATTGGGACAGAACCAGTTGGTCGAGTCTCATGATTTTTCATGAGCAGTTCATTATTCTGCTCAGCAACTAAAAGACACGAAATTAACTCTGAATATTTTTTAAAACTTTTCTCTCTATATTGCTGTTGCAGGAACATATTCGAGGCATGAAAGTTAGAAAATGTTTTCTTTAACATATCTTCCTCAATTACTTTTTCTTCACATAATTTCATATTGTTGTTGCAGGAACATGTTCGAGGCATGGAATCTATTCTCGGAAAGTGAGATAGGCTCAGAGATTCTGAACATAGTAAAGTTATATTAATTTTATAATCTCGCAACCTCAGGTGCAACCACTCATAACGAGCTTTGGTACAACAACCATCTTCAGGTGATCGAACATTTCTTTTAAACTATTATATAAAATTAGTGGATCTTCCAAGGTTAGGTATTCAGCCTCCAGAGCTTCATGAAGATGGTGACAAAGGAAAATCATTGCCTTGGCATGATTTTAATTCGATTCTTTATTATTATTATTATTATTCTTACTAGTGTCTTCCAGACCCATTGATTCAAGATGGATTTCAACATCAAGAATCCATGACATATAATTCTTTCCCGCAATATCCAAAGTCAAGAACTCAAACTTAATAAGATTTTACATAATTAAAATAAAAATCAAAATTGTTACCTTAAACCTTCAAAAAATAGTTCTTCAATAATTTCTTCAAAATTTACGCCTCAAACGAACTTCGGCTAATACTAATCTAAGCTATCTTGGTGATAACGTGTTATAAATTTAACTAAAGTCTAGGCCTTATATAGTAAGAATAAGAAGAAATATAAAGAACAATAATAGAGAAAAGAAAGAAAGACAGAAAGGGGACTCAGAAATTCAGAAATAGATTGTCTTATTAATGTCTTACATAAGATCTTATTTATAGGCATAAAAAATAATAGTTAACCCTAGAATGAATTAGCTTGTCATTAAGAGTCAGAGTCTATTAAGAATTGAGCCTTAAAAGTTCTAATTCTCTTTCAGAAACGTATTTGGACATCCACAACGTATACATCAATTTCATAACATAGTCAAATTTATTGTCCTATATTAAATTAAGTGAGCCGTATTTTTTCCATGTGATGTATTGATATATTAAACAATATATTTGAAGGTGCACTAAAAAATTAAACTTGTTCCACACAAATTTTGTTCAGAATATTTTTTTTTCTTTTTTCCTTAAAAATGAACCATTAACCAAACAAAATTCTTCAAACTACAAAATAGAGCAATTTCTTCACTTTTGCTGATTTGGGAAAATTAGGGGAACCAAACAAAGCTTTTTTTTTTTTATTATTTTTAATGAGGAGTGGGTAGGCTGCACATTGCGAGGCCATTGCATGTGGCCACCGCCGACCATCCACACTTATATGTAACCTTAGGCAGGAAGGAAGGAAGGAGGCGCCATTAGTTTTCCAAATCAATACTCCAACCTTGAATTTGAATTTTCAAATTTTGAAGTTTCAGCATTTCTTTCGACCTACCAAACCGGGTTTTATCTTATTTGGAAAAAAAATTTAATTATCGACATGAAATATATATATATATATATATTAAACAAAAGAAATTTTTTTTGGGGCCATAGTTCTTGTATTTCACCTCTAAACTCCAACTCTACTCCCATATTAGGAATACATAAGCTTGACTAATAATCTGACCTACAAAACACTTGCAAAGTTTAATTCTTATTTAGGATTTAGGGTTTGTTTTAGAGCTTTTCCAATATGTGAAGTAAACCAGAAATATTTAATACATCTATTTCACACATTTAAAACCTTTTAATACAATCTGAGTAAGTATTATCCGATCAAGAATGTTTAAATATACTAAAAAAAATGTACTAAACGATTGAGTTGGATATTGAGTTAATAACTTATGATACAGTAATCCTAATATCTTTCGATCAAAAAAGAAAAAAAAAATTTGACGACAATGTTTATGTGAAGTATAAATGTGGATGATCGTTGACTGTCAGAAGCTTTAGGCCAATAGAGAAGCAATATGTAATTCAATAAGTTTCTGGACGACTTCTGTAATGATCGCAGTCGGTGGTTCAAACTCACTATAAATTACTACGTGAGAGTCACGTTTTAGAATATCATATTAAGTTTCAGTTTATTTTATTCTTCATTTAGCAAAAAAGAAAAGTTATTATTTAGAAAAAAAGAAGTAAAAAAGCTTAATTTATTCTTCTCCTCACTGATCATTCATTATCTCACGGGCCACTCTAACCAAACAATAACCCGTTTTTCTTTTATCCTTTTATTTTTTACTTTTCTTTTTTTATAAATTGAATAAGAGAATATGATTCAAAACATGATCAGTTTCTTTTTTTTTTTTAAATTGAAGAAGAGAATATGATTCAAACCATAATAGCTAACGTGAAACTTCTATCACTATTTAAATGGTATAAATAAAAATATATTAGATTTCATATTATTTAACATTTAAAATTTGAAAATTCCAATTTGATTTATATTGTTTAAATAATTTAAAATATTAATAAAATTTCATGAATCTTTTTATAAAATTTTCAAACAAACAAAAAGAATAATTAAAATTTGTTGGCTTTAATGTCGATTATAAAAATGTTAATTTATCAATAATCAAAGGGGGTTATTGGTATTGATAATAATCAGTATCAAATTTAAATTTAATTAAATGATGGAAAATCCACTCTCTTTCTCTTGGTGGAACTAATTAAAGGTGGCCAAAGGTGGTCATCCAACCTCTCGAAAATCTTTTTAAGTAGGTATATTTTGGTGGTACCTTAAAAATAGAATGAGGAACAATTATTTTTACACTCTTAAACAAACTTGTAAAATATTATATTATTTTAAAAAAGTTTTATTTCACTAAAGATCTTTTCTTTTTCTTTTATGAAAGGTCCTTATTAAATGATACTGACTTAAGAGACTTTTAGAAAAAAATATAAAAATTTGACAAACCCTATGTTGTATGTATAAAATTTCATTCTTTCTCCGAATTATACATTTTACATTCCAAAATAATTTTATTTCTCCCTACTCTTAATTATAAAAAAAAACACAACCAACTCTCTCCCTCTAAATATCTTCTCCAGTTTAGCCTCCACGATCATTGTTACCGCCCACCCACTTGTAACCACGATCTTATGAGCAATTCTTATTCTTGTGAAGACTATAATTAATATAAAAACGTTATCTCTCACTTTCACTAGTTCTGTCATAGTTAATTTATTTTCAGTATAAAGATAAAATTTTTCGCTCTTAGAGTTTTTATTAAATAATCCGACGTTAAGTAAAAAATATAAATTATAATAACTGAACAACCATATATTCTTAATCCTAGATTTAGAGGGAAGGGAAAATGGGGGGTTTTTGGTGGGGAGAAGAATGATGGGAGGAGAGGAGATAGAAGGTCCGGAGGAGACAAAAAGCTGGTCTAATGTCAATGGTCCGTATTTGCTTTTGCACTCTTTGCTTGGAAGGCATTGCATGCCTGCTCATATATATATACATAACAAGAACCAAACCATCATGAGAGCCACCATCCGACGGACTCGTTTAATTAGAAATGGACTCATCGATTCTCCATTCCTGCTTTCCTTTGCTTTGCTTTGTTTCCTTGTGTTGAGCCTTCTTTACTCATCATTATCAAACGAAACCAAACAAGAAAAAGAATCTGCATGAAAAGAATACTATACATTAATTTAACACTTATTTTCAATTTCGTCCCTCAAATTTTATGTGTTTTTCAATCAAGACTCACAAATATCTCAAAACAATGTGTTATTTAAATACTTCCATAAATAATTATTGAAAATTTTTATAACATATATATTATATGAGGATATGCACAATAATTAGAACTTATACCAATAAAAATTTAAAAAAATAATGTAAGAATGAATAATTAGTCATAAATAATAAGTTGACTACTATTATTAATTGTAGTGATCATTTCTATTTCCATTAAAATTACAAGATATCTCGTAATAAAATAAATGAAAAATATTATGTTGATTCTAAATATTTAAGGTTCTTAAAAGAAGTCATATTGCGTTGATTTTTTGTTCTTAATTTATTACTAAACCTTAAATAGTCATCGATGAAAGTCATTTCCGAATATTTTTATCAATTATGAGGATCAAATTAACACACTTACATTTTGAGGCCCTCAATTGAAAAAAAAAACTTTCAATTGGCCTGTCCAGTCCTGAACTTGCTGGTGGACCGTATTGATTCCACTTTCTCAAATCCTTCGACCGGACTAGTCTGAAACTAACAAACTAACAGCCAGTTCGTCAAATCGATCTTGAACTTGAAGCTCAGATTGACCAAAAATGCCTAGCAGGGTAATCTAATTGTCATTCTCAACTAAGTAGACGTTCAGACACACAAAAATCACTTTTGAGAGTTGAATTGTGAATTGAATTCGAAACTTATTAGTAAAATTATCGTATAATTTCAATAACTTTTCTTTATCCTTAGTGTGAAGGAACATCTTTGTACACTATCTATTTATCTTGAAGAATTCTATTTCGTGTATAACATGAGTATTTAAGTTAGCAGGTGTTTTTGGATAAGATTTGATTTTAAAATTTTTAATTGAATTTTAAAAAAATAAATAATTTGTGAGAGAAAATATAAGTTTCTAAATTTGAAATTTGAAACTTGAACACTCATATTTCATATTCATGACATCATAATATAATTATGATGACCATAACACAACAAAAAAAGAAAACAAAATAACATCACTACTACAAGTACACTAACAAAAGGTTGAGAAGAGGAAAATTTGCTCCATCCATTAAAAAAGCCAAATAGAGTTTTGCTTTCTATTGCCTCCTCCTCTCACCCACCCTAGTCGTCATATTTTCTTCTTTTTTTTCCATTGAAGTTCATGAAAGCGTTTTAAGAGGATTATATAAAGAAAAGAAGTCGTGGAAGGGAGAGAGTACAAAGTTAAAAAAAAGGGAAAAGAAACGTTATGCTCCCGCAGCGATTTTTGATCCTATCAAATTGATTCCGCTTTCTTTATTTGTAATGTACAAACAAAATCACTTTTCACTTTTTGCTATCCCAAGTTTTCTCCTCTGCTCTCAATTCATTGGTAAATTGTGTGTTTTTTATATTGAGTAATTACTTTTATTTTTGGCAAGAAAGTACATGTCTATATGGATTTCAACTTAATACAAATTTAGTAGTAGTACTAGTAATTAGTATTTAACATATGTTTTTTTTTCACAAAATTCAAATGTATACTTCATGAAAATTTTAAAAAAATAACCATTTTTTTCATTTTAAATTGCAATTCAAGTAAGTTAATTTCTACATCTTTAATTTACTCAAGTAAAAAGTGATGTTTCATGCATTATATGTTTTTATATTTTTTTTAAAAATTATGTAATTAATATATGAGTTGGTTCTAATTTATCCAAAAAAAGAAAAAATCTAATTGATATTTTACATAATTAATATGATGGTGTATATTTATTTGAATTTTTAGTACGTTTTTATAATAGATATGTTTAACTTGTGTTTCGAAACATACATTAATACGAATAAAACATATCGTATATAATAGTTAAAAGTCTAATAAATCTTGTGAATCTAAAATTTTAATAGAAATTAATAAAAAATTAATTCATATTAATATGTATTCTGAGCAAATATAAACGTTTAGAAAATAAACAGACTGATTATTGAGTCAATCTAATCTAATATATAGTATTTACTGTCTGACTACAAGTTAGCTATTAAAATATGAACGAAATTAGTTTTACAGTAAGAAAAACAGACTATGATCACTTATGAAGGATAAAAATAATCTGGTGTCATTTATAGATATTTTTCCTTAAAAAAACTAATATACGAACATGAGTTTATCTTTGAATTTTCATGAAAGAAAGGTGAGCAAAATGGAGGGGAAAACTAGAAAAAAATTTCATAGAGATAAAAAGAATAATGAATATATATAATAGTGGAAAGAAAATGGCATTGGGTTTGTAGATGTAAAATTGCCAAAAATATATGGGTTTAGATTTTCTATGCCAAAAGGAGGAAAAAAGAGGGAAAAATAATTATTGACTTTTTTTTTTTTTCTTATGAAATTGGAAAAGTAAGAGCGGGAAAGTAACGAAAGAATGCCAACCACCTTTGACAGCGCCGATCAATGCGGTGTAGGATGAGGGTAGCTCCAGTAAATTAATCAAAATTCATGGGTTATTTCTTCCAAAAGAAAGAAGAATAACCACTGATAAAAGATAATTCTCTCATTGAGCACCCCAAGATATTTTCATAAAATAAAAAATGCCCCCCATTTTTCACATTCAAAATTTCTTATAAATAAAATTCTAAATAATGTTATCTTTGACAAAACCTAATAGAAATTTCTTAATAACAATGTCAATTTAAGAATATTGAAATATAAAATGTAGTTTTTTCCCTTAAAAGAAGCTCCAAAATATTTTTTTCTTACAACATCAAATATCTTTACCATTTAGTGACAACAAAAAAATTGTATAAAAGTATATATTAGTCAGACTACAGTTTAGAAAAATCTCATCTCATTCAAACACCGTAGCATTGCTAAAAATTTATTTCTAATTCACATTTTGTTAAAAAAATCGATTTCAATAGGCTGATTTTTTATTCTTTTTTTGTAAACAATATATATATTTTTTAAGGAAACAAATGAAAACCATTGCCCAAAATGAGACGTGGAGGGGAGTGATATCATTTATTTTTACTTAAATAAGTATATTAATTTACTTCCAAATTTACTCCTCTTCGTTTGATTGAGATTAAAAAGAGAGAGAATATATTTTACTATATTTAATTTAGTATTATATTTATTGCATAAAGTTACAATTGTTATAGATACTGGAAATGAGTTTCATTTATGATAGATTTGTAAAATGATAGAATGATCTTTTTAATGTCGTTTATTTTTTATTCGTCTGTTTTTGAAAAATACCATTTTGCTTACGTAATGGGAAAGAACTCACTCCCCACGTTTGTATTTCGACTATTTTTACATTATCATCAAACGATATAAATATAACATTCATGTCATAATTTACATCCCTTCATTCCTCTTCAACAAAAGACTAAAGTAATTAAACTAAATTGTAATGTAAAAACACAATGTAATTGTAGGAGACCAAAAAATATTCACTTATATTGCTAGAGTAAACGTCAAGCGCTGATCCATTAAGATTAAGGAAAGAATTTCACCTGCTACACAGTTGTTGAATAACGAGGCCGACAATTTAACGATACATATGTATAATGGTAAATGTAGTAATTTAATAATGAAAATATTCATTATAAAATTAGAAATTTAATGTTTAAAAATATATATTTTTTATGTATTCAAAATACACATTAAACATACTCTTGAAAATATGAAAATATATAGATTAAATCACAAACGTTATGTAGAACCATTATAAATACCCGCAAAATCCTATAAGATGCAAATGGGGCGGTAGATTAAAGCTAGAGATAAATATAAGTTTAAAAAAAAAAGAAAAACACTAATTATTTTTTAAACCATTTTTTTTTCAGGAAAATTAAAATTTTAAAACCGGGCAACTAGCTTTTATACCGCGGCAAATTACTTTATAGCAAAACTGTATAATTTGGAGACGGAGGGTGGGAGGGAGGGACCCTTTAAAGCCTTTTTTCTCACCCATACTATTTCTCTTTCTTTCTCTCTCTCTCTCTCTCTCTCTCTCTCTCTTTTCTTTTCTTTTCCTTTCCTTTCATTCAATGCTTTACCGAACTCACCACCATCCTTTTCTCCTCCCTCTCAACCCTTTTACCCCAACTCCCCTATCTTCTTCTCATCCTCATCCTACTTCTTCACCTCTCCTTTCTTCTTCTTCTTACTCCTCTCTTTCTCAGGTATTATTTTAAAGTTTTTTTAATGTTTCCGCCATTTTTTGTTTGCTTTTCAATTTCTGTTTTGAGTTTTTAAAAACTTTGGGGTTTCTTTTACGTGATCGTTTCTGGGTTGTTTTGGTTTGTTTAGGTTGTTGAAAAAGGTATGGACCGCGTGGAAGAAGTTGCGTTGAAGAGCAGTTTTGGGCCTGATCTGCCGCCGAAAACCGCCACATACCTCCACCAACAACCACAACAACAGGTTTTTTCCGACGACTGTTCGGCGGGTAACGGTCAAAACGCAGTTTTAGGAGACGACTTCTTCGTTGACGAACTTTTAGACTTCTCAAATGCGGTTGTTGAAGACCCAGAAGAGCAGAAACAAGAGGAATTATTAGAGAATGACGTCACCACCGTCACCCAGGCGGCGTCCGTTGTCACTTCCGCTACTTTCTCCGTCAAAGACGATGATTTTGGCTCTCTCCCTGCCAGCGAACTCACCGTACCGGTAAAGCCTCTCTATTTCTGCATTTTATTTAATTTTTTTGAGGCCTTCGTTGAGGAATTTTTGTAACCGTCGCTTTGAAGAAGGGGAAGAACTGAGAAAAATTGATTGCGTTTTTGCAGTCGGATGATTTGGAGAGCCTAGAATGGCTATCTCATTTCGTGGACGACTCATTTCCGGAGTACTCCCTCACGTACCCGGTCACAAAATTGCCACCGATGCCGGCCAAGTCCAAGACCGACCCGGAAGTTTTAGTCCAAAAGAAGCCTAATTGTTTCGCTACCCCTGTTCAAACAAAGGCTAGAAGCAAACGAACCAGAGCCGGCGTTCCGGGTTGGTCATTCGGGTCATGCTCGCTGACGGAGTCTTCCACTTCTTCAACCACCTCTTCATCCTCCTCGACAACTACCTCTTCTTCGCCTTGTCATCCATGGTTATTTTACTCGGGTCCGGGTCAAACCGCAGAGTCCTTATTTGGAAAACCGCAGGGAAAAAAGCAGAAGAAAAGGCCAGCAATGGAGTCATCTGGAGGTGGACAGCAGCCTCGTCGGTGCAGCCATTGCGGCGTTCAGAAAACCCCACAGTGGAGAGCAGGTCCAATGGGTGCAAAAACTCTTTGCAATGCATGTGGGGTCCGTTTCAAGTCGGGTCGGCTACTTCCGGAATACCGACCCGCTTGTAGCCCCACTTTCTCAAGTGAGTTACACTCTAATAACCATCGGAAAGTTTTGGAAATGCGGCGGAAGAAAGAAATGGAGGAGGCCGGTTTAGCTGCTCCTCCGGTTCAGAGTTTTTGATTAAAATTAAAATTAAATTAAAATTTAAGAAAATTAGGTTATAATAGTAGTAGAAAATTTTAGATTAAATTAGGGAGAAAAAAAAAAAAAAGAGAAGAAAATGGTAGGATTAATTGAACCGGAAGAATAGAAAGCGGTTTAGGTGAGAAAACCGGTTTTTTAGTGTACATTCTTTTTTCATGGTTTGGCGCGGTAGGTTTACTAGGCGCGGCGTAACTGTTTTAGAGAAGAATTTAATGTGTACCTTTTTTTTTTTTTTTAAATTGTGGAAATTTTCTTTAAATCCTTTTTCCAGTTTTTATATTAATTGTGCCTTTTAATTTTATGGAAAATGGTCATATTTATTTTAATAAAGAATCGAGAGGAGAGATAGGTTTTCAAGGTTTTTTTTTTTTAATATTATGCATTTTGAAATTACAAAATTATTTTTTGATCTTTTGAGAAAAAATAATTTTGAATTTTAATAAAAATTTGTTTATAATAATTAAAAAATAAAAATAAATTATTTAAATCAAACGATTAAAATTAAAATTGGAGTACCACCGCTAAAACTTGAATTATTTGGTTTGTAGAAATATGTCGGGGTGGGGTGGGGTGTGGAGAGGGGTCGGTTTGACCGAGTTTGAAACGGTTGAGGGAGGAGGATTTTGAGACGTAGAGGCGGTTGAAAAGCAAGAAGGAGATGATGAGAGAGAGAGAGAGAGAGAGAGAGAGAGAGAGAGAGAGAGGTCACACAAGAAGGAAGCGAGAGTGGCCGAAAGGTGTTTTGGATGATGTTCATGGCGTGATTCATTAGCATTTTGCATCATAACAATCTTCTTTTGAGTTTGATTTCTTCTTCCATGGTAGTTCCATTGTTTTAATTCTTATCGATATTTCGAGTTTAAGATTAAATATCATTTTGTTTTGACTTAAATTCATAACAAAATTTATAGGTGAATATTAATTGTATAAATTATAATATTGTAATGCATTTTAATATAATTTAAAGGTATATTTTCATTTTATCAGGATTCATGAACAAAATTTTTCAGTATCAGTATCGATCAATTTGAAATTGAATTGAAATCCAGAAGGGGAGGGAAAAGTGTGTATGTTTTGAGAGGGAAATTGGGAGGGAGTTGAGTTCAAAGGGACTTTTTCTTAAAATACTTTTGAGAGACGTTGATATTATTACATTGTTCTACCTAATTTAAAGTTAGCATACAAAATAGTTAAAAAATACAACTCTTATTCAAAAGTTAATACTTTCTCAAAATTTTTGATCCGTAGAGTTTAACATACATGACTAGAGGTGTTTAGTATTTCCATTTAATAAGACAAGTAAGAAATTTTGAATTTGAGTCATACAAGGGAAGGAGGAGTGAGTATCTTTGAGGTGTGTAGCTTTGGGGACATCAAGAGAGATGATCACGAAAGGAGGAGGAGAGGATATGATATGATATAGTTGGAAGGTGATGTGGAGCACTGAAGCAAGCAGGTGCAGGAGAAGGACCACCTCCTCCTTTCCTTTCTATTGGACTATCTCTAATATAGGATGTTCACTTTCTGCAATGCAACCATCTTTCAAATATTTCCATGTTTCCTATATCACTCTTTTTCCTTTTTTTTTTTTTTTTTTTTTGTCACCGAAATCAATAAAGTATCTTCAAATCACTTTGTCTTTCTCTTCATCTCTCTTTCCATACATCACCTATACTGATAAGTCTCAACTGATGAGGAGTTCGGACAAATCAATAAACAAAAATAAAGTTTTTGGATTACATTGATCCAATTAATAGTTAAGTGGGATTAAATACTATTTCAAATATTAAATTTTAATTTTAGTATACGCATAATTTTTTATAAAATTTTATATTTTTATAAACTCAATACATACTATTGAGATTATATTTAGCAGCTTCTATATTTAGATCATTTTCTTAATAAGATATTTTTATATACAGAAATCCTAAATCTTATAGTATATTACTTTTCTAATTATTTAGGATTTGTAACTCACTATATAATGTAATTCTTTCAAGATAATAAAACAGAAAATTCAGATTGATTTCCCCACTGGAAACTTTCATGGTATCAGAGCCAACCTTGTCTAAATTCTCAAAATGAGTTACGACAAGGAAGATACTGACAACATTGAAAACGACGTGTTAGAAGAAAGCCATGTTCGTAAAGTAAAGAAAGATGCCTACCATGGCGTCTTCTGATGGTCTAGTGCTGATTATAACGACAGTCCAATTAAAAGAAAATGAAAAAGATAACAATTATGCAGAATGGGCAAAAGCCATGTGATTGGCTCTGCGTTTGAAGAAAAAATTGGGTTTTGTTGATGGAACAATTCCCATTTCAGAAAACGATCCAGATAGAGAGGAAGAATGGTGGAAAATTAACACTTTAGTAAATTCGTGGATCCTTAATACTGTTGAGCTTCTCTACGGTCGTCAGTAATCAACTCTGAGAGAATCAATGAATTGTGGACCGACTTAAAAGAACGTTTTTTAGTTGGAAACGGACCACAAAAATATGAATTAAATACTGCTTTAGCAAATTGTAATAAGAAGGAGACTCAATAAACACGTATTATTCGCGTTTAAAAAAAATACGGGATGAGGTAGATAATAATGCTCAACTCCCATCATCTAAGGATACAGAATTGTTGACAGCCATTACAAATGAAAGAGAGGAAGAAAAAATTTCTTAATTTCTAGTGGGATTAAACGATACAATTTATGGTACTGTTCGCTCTCATCTGATTCAACAGGAACCAATGTCCAAAATGAGAACAATTCTTGCCCAAATATGCAAAGAGGAACAACACAAAAATTTGGCCTGCCTAAAAGATAACACCAGTACCGGCGCCTCCTTCATAGTCACCAAATCTGACCGAACGGTGTAGGACACTTCCCAGCTCTTCTGCACACACTACCGACGCAGTTGACATGAAATCAATGGCTGTTTCTTGTTGATTGGGTACCCCGACTGGTGGCCTAAGACCGGATCTCCTGGCGCCGGCGGACGAAACGTGGCTCCTGGACGCAGCAACCGTGGAGATGGAGGCGCAACTCGCGGGAGGGGGAGCTTGGGACGGCGACTGTAGGTGCGAGTTACAGAGCTCAGCGAACGGAGCTCAGTGGCAATGGACGAGAATGGACGAACGCCGGCGGCAATGGACGAGAATGGGCGAACGCCGCTACAACTGGTCTTCATGGCGGCAGCAGCGGCACGTCCTCCATTAATGACGGGCACGCTTCTGGAGACAGCAGTAATGGAAGTAACAAATTTGGAAACTTTCCAAATTTGAGTCATGAGCAATGGTCAAAATTGTTGACCTTGCTCGATAATTCTAACCCCGCACAGACTGATGTACTTTCTGCTATGGAAACTTTATGGATTTTGGATTCGGGGTGTTCTCATCATATGACTGGTAGGAAAGATTTTTTAAAAATTTAACTGCCATTCCTCCATACACTGTTGGACTACCTAATGGTACCAAAGCACTTGCTTTGTAAGAAGGAACAGTTTCTTTGAGCCCGAAACTAAAACTCCGTAGTGTGTTTTTAATTCCTGAGCTTAGGTGCAATTTAATTTTCTTAGCTCAACTGACACGTGATACTCAGTGATTTAACACCCTCTATGATAATTTTTGTATAATACAGGACCGTACCTCGATGAGGCCGATTAGAGTGGGTGAGCAGAGAAATGGGATATACTTCTACAAACCATTGCCGTTACCAGCTTTATTTGCATTCTCTAGTGTTGTTTTTGATTCCAGTACTTTGTGGCATATCCGGTTAGGCCATTCTTCGGATCTTGTTGTGCAAACTTTTCTCGGATTTTCCCCAAAAAAAATCTACTACTGCTCCTTGCACTATTTGTTTACGTGCAAAGCAAACTCGTCATTCTTTTCCTTTAAGTATCAATAAAGCAACTGCCATTTTTTATTTAATTCACTGTGACTTGTGGGGGCCTTACAAAACCGCATCCACTACTGGTGCTTTGTACTTTCTCACTATATTAGATGACTATTCTAGAGCAGTTTGAATTTATTTAATTGCCAAAAAAAGTGATGTTGCTTCTGTTTTAAAATATTACTTTGCCATGGTCAAAACTTAGTTTTGCAAAATAGTAAAATCTGTTCGTACTGATAATGGTACGGAATTTCTCTGTTTGAAATCATATTTTTCAACACATGGCATGTTGCACCAAACCACTATTGTTGGCACCCCTCAACAGAATGGTCGCGTAGAACGCAAGCATCGTCATATTCTCAATGTCGCTCGAGCTTTGCATTTTCAAGCAAATTTGCCATAAAGTTTTGGGGGAAGTGTGTTTTAACGGTCGAATATCTCATCAATCGCACCCCCTCTTTTCTGCTACATGGAAAAACGCCTTATGAATCGTTGCATGGTCCCAAGCCGTCTTATTCTCACATTAAAAGCTTTGGGTGTTTGGCCTATGTACATGATTATGATCTTCCCAAAGATAAATTGCGTGCTCGCAGTAGAGAGTGTGTCTTCCTCGGTTATCCCTTCAACAAGAAAGGTTGGCATTTTTATGACATGCAACAACGAAATTTATTTTGTCTCGAGATGTCATCTTTGATGAGACCAAATTTCCTTTTCAAAATAATTCAAATACTCCAGAATACACTCCAATTTTTTCCCAATCTTACAATTTTGGGGAACAACTTTTGGCCTCTTCACACATCAGCCCTCAAGAAAGGAGAACCAATACTAGGCCACCTTCAGCCGCGGCTGAACCCGTGCCCTACTCCACCAGCCCAGGCGTCACAGCCCAGGAGTCCTTCCGCGGCCCAAATTCCACTTCACCAGCACAGTTGCGCAAAAGCCCGGATGCTATGTCCTTTCCCGGCCCAGCTTCAGTTTCTTCTCCTGGCCCAATTTCTAACGCAGCCCAGCTTCAGCCCTTGCCTTCAGGTCCAGCTCCAGATGCGGCCCAGTCCCTGCATGACTCTCCTGGCCCAGCAAATACTGTGTCTTCATCTTCTGCGCCAAGCCCTGTCCGCACACTAGCCTACATGCAGTCCCTTGAGCAGCCGTACTGCATGCTTTGGTCCGCGCTCCCTTCTCCTCCGGCTCCACTGGGTCCAAGAAAAAGTACTCGACTTAAAACTATCCTCGCTCGGCTTCAGGATTTTGACTGTAATGCAATTCAGAAGTCCTCTATATCCCTTTCTTCTGTTCCATCCTCTTCCACGGCCCTATTAGGTACGTCCCATTATTCTTTTACAAACTTTCTACATTATGATAACTTTTCTCTCTCACATCAGCACTTTCTGGCATCTGTTACTGCCGAACGAGAACCCATTAAATACTCCAAAGCTGTTTCTAGCCCTAAATGGCGCCACTGCCATGAAACACAAGATTGATGCTTTGGTCCAAAATGGCACATGGATCTTGACCACCTTGCCTCCTGTTAAACGTGCACTTGGGTGTAAATGAGTTTTTCGCATCAAATATAGAGTAGACGGTATGATTGAAAGGTATAAGGCTCGTTTGGTAATTTTGGGAAACACACAGATGGAAGGTTTTGATTTCACCGATACTTTTGCTCCTGTTGCCAAAATGGTTACTGTTTGAACCATGCTTGTCGTAGCTACCGCTCGGAACTGGCCGATACATCAGATGGATATCCATAATACTTTTCTTCATGGCTATTTACATGAGGAAGTTTACATGCGCCCCCCGCCAGGCTTTCGTCCTTCTCTCCCGGGTCAGGTTTGTCGATTAAAGATTAAAGAAGTCCTTGTACGGTCTTCACCAGGCTCCTTGATGTTGGTTCTCTAAGCTCTCTACCGCTCTCCGAAAGTGTGATTTTTCTCAATCCTCTGCTGATTATTCTCTCTTCACTTATTCTCGCCCACACATTTTCTTGTGTGTTCTCATATATGTGGATGATTTATTGATCACTGGCAACTCCCTGTCCTCTATCACCAAATTTAAAGCCTCCTTAAATGCATGCTTTCACATGAAAGACTTAGTGCCTCTAAAATATTTTTTGGGTATCAAGATTGCACGTAATCCTTCCGGTTTATTTTTATGTCAACGCAAATATAATTTAGAGATTCTCTCTGAAACTGGTCTGCTCGGGGCTAAACTGGTCTCTACTCCTCTCGAACCTAATCACCAGTTGGCCAAAGCATCTGATCCTTATTTTCATCAACCAGATCGTTATCCCAGACTCATTGGTAAATTAATTTATCTTACTCTTACTCGACCTGAGCTCGCCTATGCTGTTCACACCCTTGCTCAATTTATGCACGCCCCTCGTTGTGACCATTGGACCGTTGCACTTCGTGCGGTCCGTTATCTCAAAGGAAGTCCTGGTCAGGGTATTCTTCTTCAGTCTTGTTCGCCACTTTTATTAACTACATATTGTGACTCAGATTGGGCTATCTGTCCAATTACCCGTCGCTCTGTCACAGGATATTTTATTTCTCTATGAGGTTCCCCCATCTCCTGGAAAATGAAGAAACAACATACTGTTTCTTGTTCTTCTGCCAGGGCTGAATATCGCTCTATGGCTATGACTTTGTGTGAGTTGAAATGGTTATCCCGCCTACTGAAGGATCTTCACGTTCCAGTTACTCGCCCTGTTAGCCCTAAGGGCATTATTGTATGTTTTCTATTATGATTAACATATGCTTGTGTGATGAGTATAGCTTAGTCTCTATAGAACAAAAGAAGCATTTTTGGAGGCTCAAGGCTACAGTACATAAGAAGTAAAAGATCTTGGAAGTAAAGCATAATGAAGAAGGAAAGATCAAGCCATTCCAAGATCAAGGCATTGAAGACCTTGAAGACTTATGTCTTAGTTAGGGATATGCTAAGGTATTTTGTAAAACTCCCTAACTCTCATCTTTGTTTGTTGATCAAGTGTGAAGCTTCTTGGATGAATTTCTTTTTATAAACTATTCTTGAAAAATCCAAGTATTCTTGATAGAGTTTTTTATGCCTTCAAAAGTTTTCTTATCTCTAAAAGAGTATCAAGAATACATATTTTGAAATGTGAAGGAAAGTTCTTTTTGTTTAAGGAAAACTGGCTTTTAAGTCATGCTGAAATCCGAATTTTAAAACAGGTCATCCGATTTTTAAAATTGGACGTCCTATTTTAAAATCGGTCGTCCGATTTTTCTAGCTTTAGAAAAATAGGTCGTCCGATTTTTAAGAGGGATCATCCAATTTTTGTAGGATGAGTCCGAATCTTTCTGTTTCAAAAATAGGTCGTCCGTTTTATAAAACCGATTGTCCGATTTTAGTCTTTTACTGCAAAAATATTACCGTTACACAGTGTAACAGCTACTTTCTTCTCCTTCATATATATATATATTGACTTTGATCAGCTGCAAAATGAATGGAGGTTGAATTGAAACTTGATTGAGATTATTTTAGAACATTTAAAGAGCTTTAAAAGTACATTCTTTCAAAGATCTTCATCTCATACATACAAATAGAAAAATCTTCTTGGAGCTTCATTGTTGATCATCCATCAAAGAAGAAGTAACGAGGTGCTTGTAGAAGTATTCCATTGAGTTGTATCTTCCTCTTCTCAAGCTTATTTGGTAACATTGTTCCTTACTCTTCTTATTCTTTTATTGTGATCAAAGGTTTGTGGAAAACCCTTTGGGTGATCCTTTGATAAATTTGTTGTATTGTTTTGTTGTGTAAACTTTGAGGTTTTTGTGTAAAATCCTTAGAGGGTGATCCTCATTGTGTTGTTGTGTAACCAACTTTGAAGATAGTGGATTTGTGAAATCCTTGGGTTGAATCTCAAGGTAGTGGATGTAGCTCTTTGAGAGAGTGAACCACTATAAATTGTTGTGCATGTTCTTTAAAGTTTAATTCTATGCTCATTTCTTGATTGCCAAAACTATAAGATTTTGTTTGGTGTGGATTCTTATAAAAAAGAGTTTTAGAATTCTTTCACAAACAAATTGGAGGTTTATCTTTCTAATCACACAAAAGATTTTTTAAAATTAGCCAAAAACCTTATTCACCCCCCCTCTAAGGTTTTTCACGCCCCATTCAGCTACACTGCAGTAATCAGGCCGTCCTTCACAACGCGGCCAATCTTGCTTCCATGAGCGGATTAAGCATATTGAAATTGATTGCCACTTTGTCCGGGATGCTTTCCAAGCAGGTTTTATTTCTCCCTCCTCCCTTCGAAGCGACCTTCAGCTTGCTAATATTCTCACCAAAGCTCTTCATCCTACTCAATTTCATCATTTAGCGCAAGTTGGGTATTACCGATCTTCATGCTCTAACTTGAGGGGGAGTATTGAGGATTATATTTAGTAGCTTCCATATTTAGATTATTCTTATATTTAGTAGCTTCCATATTTAGATCATTATTATATTTAGCAGCTTCCATATTTAGATCATTCTCTTATTTAGATATTTCTATATGTAGAAATCCTAAATCTTATAGTATATTACTTTCCTAATTATTTAGGATTTGTAACCCACTATATAATGTAATTCTTTCAAGATAATAAAATAGGAAATTCAGATTGATTTCTCTACTGAAAACTTTCACATACATTTCAAAATCAAATTCTATAAAATTATAGAGTTTTAAGCTTTAAAAGTCTGATTCATATTGTTTTTACACATTACGAAGCCGAGAAAGTCTCTATCTTGCTATTTACATATGGTTGATTTGGTATGTATGGAATAAATTACGTCACTGCAAAAATCTTATTGCAACATAGACTTTGCATTTTGCTGATGAATATAAACTTCTCCATAGCTAGTTTGACTCACAAACAAGAAATAATCCTCCCTCACCGGAAAGGCGTACTCGAAAGCCTCCTGACCCAAGATATCTTAGGTGAATACTGATATAATCTTTTTTTAACAAAAAACTGGCATTGAGATTCTTGTTCAAAACGATTCGGGGATTTTACTTATTGAAAAAGGACCTCCCACGTCAAGAAAGATTCAAAATAGACTATGGAGAGCTTATTATTAGTATAATTGAAGATTATGTGCTTCGTTCTTCCATCTCAAGTCACTTGATTATTGCACGTAATTCGCTCCTGGCCATTCAAAGTCTCCCCTCTTAAAGAGGAGACTTTTCAAAACTTGATTCCTTATCTTCCTATTTCCTTAGTTTTTTGGACCTTGCCTCTGTTAGTTTTTCCCATGTGTATAAGTAAGGTAATTGACCGACCCACATTTTAGCTAAGTTAGCTTTGCATTTTACTCAAAACATTCCATATAATGTAGCTCATGCTATTCAATTGGACATTAATATAATTAATAAAATGTAATATCCTTTTCACTAAAAAAAAATCTTTATACACAAGTACTTTCAATGTTAAATAACATTTTTAACCTTTATTAATCCAATTAACCTAATCATATTGATCTACGCATTATCATTGTAAGCTAAGGAGATATTAATAAAACTCTTCTATCTATAGTACTACAAGTAACATTTTTTCTTCGTTCTTTTAAACAAATGCATATTATTTAGTAGAGCTTGATTTTAAAATTTTTATATTTAATTTTATATTAATTGATTTGTTTAAATTATTCATAAGAAAATACAGAATTTTGAAATTGAAATTTGAGAGGTGAGATAGTTATGGATTGATTAGGGGCATGTGTCCACCTTTTATGTTCACTAATTTGGCTAAGTGAGGAACTATGACTGTGCATAGTTTTGTAGCTGCTCATTCATATGTATAAGTAGGTGGTGTTAGGTGGACATTTCATAGTATAAGCCGTCCAAGATTAGTTAGTTACATATATTGTTTTTTAAATTTATTTATTTATTTTTGAAAAGTAGCTATATAGATACGAAGAGGGCAATTATTTATCTCTTCATAATTGTAATATTGTAGGATGTGATTATTGCTAAAATTATTATTATTTTATACTTTTGAGGGACAATGCTGACTAATTATTTAACTTGAAATGTTTAATATTCAAACATTTATGATAGTATCATGTTAAAAGTTTTGAATTAGACTATGTATTCATATATTATTAATACATAAGAGTAAAAGTTTATATTTGTATAATTCACATTTTATATTCGTATTTGATTCAAATTTTGTATTCGTATTTTGTTAATATATAAGAGTCAAAATTTGTATTCATATGGCTCAAAATTTATATTCTTATTTGATTCATAATTTTTTAACTTGGTAAAATTAGAAATATTTGGAGATTAGACATTTCATATTTATTTAGGGTATACACACGGAAATATAAAAAATACGTGCGAAGAATTCAAAACAAAAAAAATTCCTTCAAAACTTTTCTCTCTACCCAATTCTTTCTCTTCTCTCTACGAGATTCAAGAATTTCAAACTCAAATCAGCTTAAATCCAACTGTTGAAATTTGAAAAAAGTTAGTATATTGTTCTATATTCGTTCATTTACAAGTATATCGGTTTAAAAGTTAAAAAAATACAACGGATCGAACTTAGGAGAGACTACAAAATATTTGAAAAATTTTAGCGTAAGTGGCCGAAATTATGAAAGAAGTTCGATTAACCCCCATAAAAACTAAAAAAAACAATTTTGGGGTTTAGCCAAAATTTTTGAAATTTGGTGGCTTAGGTGCAAAATTTTGTAGTCTTTCCAAGTTGGATCTACTGTGTTTTTTAATTTTTAAACCAGTAAAATTATAAATAAACGAATAAACAATGTACTAACTTTTTTTACAGTTTTAACGATTGAATTTGAGTAAATTTGAGTTTGAAGTTCTTGAATCTTGTAAAGAGAAGAGAGAGTTGGATAGAGAAAAAAAAATTTGAAAGATTTTTTTAAAAAAAATATTTTGTACATCCTTTTATATTTATGTGGTACTTTATCGATTGTCTTTATTTATATACATAAATGAAGCATTGAAGCATGGCGAAGAGTGGGGTTCCTAAAACTTGATTTGGCCCAACTTTATATTTTCAGACAATGGATTAATATCCGATCGGCCAAAGAAAATAAACAATATGGTTGATGAGGATAAGGTGACTTACACGCTACTATATCACCTTATCTTTGCCTTCTTTACCCTCCAACTTGGCACTTAAATCTCCTATGTCATTTTCTAATTTGATATATTTTATTAATAAAACTTAATAAATAAAAATAAATTTTAAGAGAAAAATAAATTTTAATAATTTGAAAAAAAAATACACGCATCTAAAAGAACATGGTTTGACAAAAATCCCACGTGGTTTAGTTTGTGAGTAAAATTACTTCTTGTCAAACTTTTTTTTTTTTCTTGAATTTCCTTTTGGAACTAGGGTTAAGGCTAAATCCGTTTTCGAACTTAGTACCAAAACCACTTATGTCAATAATAGGTGGCCTATATTAATTAAGTCATTTATAAATGTCTAATAATGCAAACTTCTTCTTTTAATGAGGCCATACATATTGGCCAAGCCTTTTATTAACCTTGATCCTTGTCTAGGCAGAAAGATTTATCCAAAAACATTTTATCTGATCATCGAATGCGTGCCATATGATATGGCCACAGCAGCAACTACATACACTGTTTTCTTCTGATGAACTTCTGACTTTGTGCTTCAACTATTTCTGACTCCATCCCTATCTCCTTTATTTCCAACAAAATATTACTCAAACCCCTTCCTTTTTTCTCACCTATTATTAATTAAACACATCATTATTATTTCCAACAAATTAATAGGTACGCAAAAATCAAAAGATATTGCAAGAAATGGTATGTTAATTAAAAGAGGTACGAGTCATTTGTGATTATAGCAAAAGCATTAAAAATGTAACTTATAAGTTTTTGCAATACCTATACGTACAGTTCTTGTTTAACGATCACATTCGTTATATTAAAATAAATATATTTATGTACCATTTAAATATTTTATACATATTTTATGTAAAATTAGGATTCAAATACTATTAGAAGTTGTGTCCACAAGATATATATTATATAAAATCTATATAGTACATTCGTGAGAGATATCAACGATGGCAATCTTGTGATGGCTCCTTCCCAACGATCCCCAACCACTCTCCAACGTCTTTCTACTTCTACTGCTGATTCTTTCAGCATCAGCTAAAAGAGAAAATACAAAATGCTCAATTCTTTTTAAAAAATATGTGAGGTGTGGCACAAATTAAGATGATTAATTCACTCAAAATCATCTATTATATTTTTTTAGTAAACTCTCTAGTATATTTTTCAATACATTTTTTTTAAATTTATTTTTTAAAATTTAGGATTTATCTTTATTTTATAGAATTTATATTAATATAATTATTATAAAGAAAAGTGTATTAGAAGATATGCATTAGATGATCCTAATCAAGATTATTATCGAATCTTTTAATTGGGAGACCTCAAATCTTACCACTTCAATGATTACTTGTTTTCTAAATTAGAATGTTAAAATAAACTTGTGTTGAATATCAAATAAATTTGAGCGATCAAGATTTTCTATAATCTTCTTCGTAATAAATGCCTTTTTAATATTTATATTATATTATTTTTATTAATAAATATTAAACTTTAAAACATAAAGTTTATAAAAAAGGTTTTATGAAGAAAATATTACATATAAAATATTAATGATATAAAGGACTATGAGTAATCGGCTATCTTCACAACTTAAAAAGTCAGTGAAATCTGTGTTTGTGATAAAAGAGAGTTTGCAAAGTTTGGCAAAAAGCACTAGAAGACCACTTAAAAAAATTACCTAATAATCTCCCATATCACTATTTATTGCATTTCTTTTAATTGCATGTTTTCTTTATAATTTATTTTTTTGTTTAAAATTCTCATTTTATATTTTATAAAATTCATTTAAAAAATATTAAAAATAAAATGCATTAGAGAATCCTAACGTTTTGAGATTAAAAAAAAATACATGAACTTGCAAACTTGAGGCAAAACAAAAACCCTAAATAAGACGGAAGCTCCTAGTGAGAAATATATCTATTTTTTTCTCATATTTTGGTGTTGCGTAGAGATTTGGTTTATTAACCATAAATATGTTATTACTTACCGTGATTAAACATAACATACTTAACTTTTTCATTACATGTTGTCTGCCTGCCTGTCTGCTACATTTACATTAGATTGAGGTTGTAGACAAAAGGTTGCTATTGATGACTTGATCAAATATTTTTTCGCCAAATTATGTTTTACATAGTCTTATTTTCAAAGTAGACTATGTTCTCTATTACATAAAATAGTTGTTTTTACTCCATTTTAAATTATAAGTTATTTTAAAACGATTCTCAATTAAAACAAAATTATTTTGATGGGTTTGGAAACTATTTCGACTTATTGAATGTTAAAAAATAAAAATATTATATTAATTTTTTAAAACTAATATTTTTAAAGTATCTTTTAAATTATTTTAAAAATTACAAGCAATAGAAAACATACTCTATTAGCCTATCGGTTTGTGATTATGAAATATAATGGTGTTCATTTGTACTTACACTGTGAGATGCGTGCTTTTTTTAATTATTTTTTTTAAATAATATTTAGTGTCCGAAATTTCTTGACTAATTTAAGAAAAATGTATAAGGCATAAACCGCTTTTAAGGTGCCTTAAACATAAGATCTCTCACATGAAAATTCAGATAGAGGTACTTAACAAGGTGTGATACATGCTCTAATTAATTGTAGAAAATTCCTTTAATTAAAAAAATTGTAGAAAATTCCTTATTATTTGGAAAAGAAAGAAATAGTTGGTGTTGTGAAGTAGCCAAAGTAGACAAGAGAAGAAATGACGAAGCCACTTTTTGGATACTCTGTGCGGCTCAAGTTTGGGGTATTCTAATTGGGGAATATATATATATATATATATATATATGCAGGGCCTGGCTTATATGTGAATGAAGACTGCAATCCTACTTGGAGGCCAGGCCAGGCCAGTTACTTGTGATGAGGTAGGCCTATCCCTTTACAATCTAAGGGCTATAATAAGGGTTATGGCCCATGATAATAAGGCCCTGCTCATCTCCAAATTTTGTCTTCTCCAATTTGTGGCTAGATGGTAATGATTCGGCTCTATTTCGAGTCATTCTAATTTTTATTAACGATTAAATTAATAATTAGATAATTTTGATACATGAGTATCACACAACACAAATTAAGAAATAATTTATTTTCATCATATAAAAATATTTTTAGTTATCATGAAAATTATTGGATAGAGGTAATTAATAAAATATAAATAATGCCCACAAGAGAAAAAAGGTAGATTTATACAAAAGATATTTTTGGTTGATTTATCTTTTCTTTAAAAGGTTAAACTAATTATTTTTTTTCTAAAATAAAGATTAAGATGATTAATTTGACCATTATTCTTAAGGATGATTAACAAAAGTTTTTATTTTTTTCTGGTCTAAAGTGATTATAGAAGGTTTGCAAGATAATTATCATTGTCACATGTCAATACAATGCACCTAGATAGTAGTTGAAGTATTAGAGGCATTTTTTATATGTTCAACATATGTTCAAAAATTTTAAGTTTGAATCACATTTTTCTTCTCCACTCTTTCTTGATTCAGATGATAAATAATAAAAAATATGTCCATAAAATATGATGACGATGCTTTTAGTAGAATTACTAATTAAATCTTTGGAACTTCTCACATGGTCACAATATATAGAATGAGAGTATACTTTTTTGATGGATAATATTGGACAACACTTGGACATTACATTTGACGAATATATATATACATATATATATATATATCAATATGGAAAAATTGTCTATATGGTCGGCAATTAAAGTTTATTATATCTTTAATTTTTGTTAAAAGAAAAAAGTCACAAGTTTCTATTTAGTTCTTAAAATTTAGGCTTCATCATAATATGATTTTCAAAGTTTATTTTCAGTCATTATGGTCTCTAAACAATTTATAACAATATGATAAAATCCATTTGTCAAAATATGCCAAGTTTCTAAAGGGAAATAGTTTTTATCAGATTGTTGTAAATTGTTTATGGATCATAGGGGTTGAAAATAAATTTTGAAACCATATTATGCCGAATTCTAAATTTTAGGGACTAAATAAGACTCATGACTTTTTTTTTCACAGAAGGTAAAGGTGTAACGTCAAAAGGATTTTAATAGCTGATCATAAATAGTTTAGGAATGACATTGGCTCAAAAAAAAAAAATTTAGGAATCATAATATGTCAACGCCTAAACTTTAAGGATCAAATAGGAATTATATATATATATATGTATAAGAATAATAGAGGAGGGATCATTCTATCGTTTTTTGAAGTTCATATACAAAATTATTTTCACAATTAATTAATGCTAAAGTGGAAGTACAAAATTCCAATTAACACGAAAATAAAAATACATGGAAGAAGAGAAATGGGCATCACACGCTTCAAAATAATATAAACTTATTTATGGGATCAATCATCCAAAACAGAGCCATAATGGAAGCTTCCGGCTCACGTAAAATCCTACGTGTAGTATAGTATTCTACTTGTTCAAGCCATGCAAGAAATTATGTTCCCATGCATTTCACGCATGTTTTAATTCCTTTTAGGAGGATGACCGCTGCATCCCCAACCCCAACACCCTCCACCTGATCCACCACCACCACCACCACCACCTCCACCTCCACCTCCACCGCCCCCACCACCACTTCCCCAACCCCACCCCCATCCTCCACCTTGACCACCTCCTCCTCCACCACCTCCACCACCGCTTCCTCCTCCTCCTCCTCCACCGCCACCTCCCCCACCACCACCACCTCCTCCACCTCTTCCACCAGCCCCACCTCCACCGCCTCCGCCACCTCCATGCCCTTTACCATGCTTTCGACCCCTCCTTCCCCTTGCACCACCACTACCTCCACCTCCCCCCCTCCACCACTACCACTCCCACCCCCACCTCCTCCTCCTCCTCCTCCTCCGCCGCCACCACCCCCTCCACCACCTCCTCCTGCACCACCACTACCAGCATGTTTTGACCCAATACCACTATGCACCTTCACAGCCTCAACATCACTTGAAGAACTTGTGTCGTTATTATTTTGAGTGGAAAATAATCTATGTGAAAGCAGCCGCCTTCCAGAAGAACCAGTTGCATTATCGCTGTCAATTTCATTCTCTGCATAATGAATATTCAGTGACCTTCCAAAAGCCAAAAAAGAGCACAAAACAATCAAAATAAACAACAATATTGGTCCAGATTCAGAACCCATATTGTCTTAATTGTCACAAGTCAAGATAGAGCACTGGGTACATCCAACTTTCCACTCCACTTTATATAGGAAATTGGAACAGCTAAGTATACTGAGTCCCCACTCCAACCAACATAAAATTTTTGTTATTTACTTGACTTATAATTGGGATACAAATTATCCATAGATATCAATTGTCTTGTAAGGAATATCAAAATGTCCAAGTTACAATCGAATACCGTGAACGCTTATGTGCGTACTATAAGAGTAGAATTTAGGATCTTGTTTTTCTTTAACACCAAATTAGTTAGATTAGAATTTAGGATTTTGTTTTTTTTTAACACCAAATTAGTTTCCCGTGCATGAGCTCTACATAAATTATTTAGACTAAATTAAACCACATAATTCATCTTGTTAATATTTTGAGAAAATTTTGTTATGAATTGAATAATCAAATTTTGACTATATTAAGTAAAATCATTCGCATATTGCTAATACTTTGAATCCGTATGTTAAGGGCATCCACTTCCTTAGCTACTTATACCATCTTATTTATAATAAAAAATTTTAATATCTTAAATCACTTATATAAATAGTGATAACATAATTTATAAAATGTGTGTGACTTAATATGATATAAAAAATTAATATCTTTATACACATATAAATTAAGTTGATAACAAAAATGAATCGATTTTGTAATACAACTTTAGCAACCAACAAGAAGCTAGAGAGAGAAGCGCTTCAAGAAAAGGCTGCAAAAAGAGGAGTGAAAATGATTGTCAATTACAAGTATTTCTTTTCTTGCACAACAAATTTGTTCCTACTGGAATCGTCACAATCCAACGAATGCCAATTGCCAACAATAACAAAATAAATAAAATTCAGCCCTCATATTAATGAATGTCCCTAATACTATAAAAACTCTCCATTCGATTCTTGCCTCTCATAAAAAATCCAAAGGAAAGAACATTAATTCTTACTACATTTGTGATTCCGAATGAAAAAGGAGACTTGAAGAAGCAAAAGGATTAGGTTAGGAGCTAGTGTCCAATCTATGCCATGTGATATGTGGGCTCTCGGGAAGCGTGCCGTTTGGTTGACGAATGAGAGTCGTATGATCCATTCTACTCATATGAACAAGCGCTAGTGTCTGGCATGTGCACACCAGTTCAGGATTATAAGGTCCCATAGCCCAATTTCTTTAATTTAGTTCTCTTTATTTGATATATTAAATAAAAGATTTTTAAAATAAATTATTTACGAAATAATGTAATATTTCAAATTAGTCTTAATATTTTTCAAAAGATTCTCGAATATCGAATTTAAAAAAACAAATGAAAAAATGTCTGGCATGTGGATGAGAAGAAAAAAGAATAGAAAAAAGAGGTTGGCTATATCAATATATTGGTGGTCTGGTTGTGGATAGTTTGAGGATGTTCAAAGTGCATTACAGTTCATATATGGATTATGGACTACTTGTATTAGTTATCATTCTCCATGTCATGTGAAGGCCAATTTGTTGGACTTTCCTTTGAAGAACTGCTCATGAAAACTGGAAATTTAAGGAAGGCCACTTTTTGTTTATTTGGTGCAATAATTTGACAACTACAAAAAAATGTAAACTATAATAGATATTTAGTGATGTGTAAACTCATGTCAAAAAAGAGAAGTATTTGAACAAATAAGAACTTTTATATTTTTAAAATTGATATTTGTTTAAATTATAAATTCATCTTTATATTTTCTATAAATTACAAATATATTTTTGTCTTTTTTATATTCATAAGTAATTAATCTTTATTGGTTTATAATTGATGCAAGTAATTTAAAGAAATCTTAATAGGAAAAATATAATTAATTGTTTATATATTCATTACTTTACTAATTTAAGTACATTTGTTTTTGGTAATCCAGTATCTGAGAGTCATCGATTAATACACAAGAAATTGGAGGGTACGAGGCCCCTAAGACTGACATGCAGCATTAAACCCCTCCTTCAGGGACTCAAATTTAAAATCTCTAACTTGGCATGTCAAATAGAGATATCTAAGTGAGAGGGGTCGTGTTATCGGACCACACGCCTCTTGTCATCAATTCATTTGTATTAGATAATGTCGAACACTCAGGATCGTATAATACATACTCTAGTATACTTCATTTAATAGTAATTTTTTCTTATGATTTATTTTTTATTTTATAATATTTATATTAATAAAATTTTCATAAAAATGTGTACTAAATAGTGTAATTAAAACATATATTAGATGATTCAGCAATGTTGATGCCCACTTCATCATTTGATCCGATTGACTAGGAGGACTCTATTACTTGAGGAACTCGATGAGCATAAATAATAATTAGCATTATCAAAATGGGCTGGTTCAGACTGTCTCTAAAATAGATGGATATGAATTTTTAAGATTAGGCCCTTCAAAAATTAGCTTGGATCGAACAGGTCCGTTATGAGTGCGGGCTTTTGTGGTCCGGTCCAATCCAGTTTGCGGGTTAGCCTTTTTTTTAAAATTTTTTATATTTAGACATTATTAAGGTGTTATTGATATATAATTATTTTGTTTCTTATTTACATATTAGTGTAATTTTATGATTAGTTGAATAATTTTAAATAAAATTAATTTTTAATATTTTTTAAGGTTAAAAATAAATTTTATTCAAAAATTTGAAAAAATAAAAAAGCCTTTGTACTGGACCTGTTATTCGAAAGCGGATATGGTTTGTATACATTTCGACCCGTCAAAAATCAATTCGAATCGGACTAGACCAATTGAGTGCGGTTAAATGCGATCTGATTCGGTTCCACGTTTGACTATGTTAATAATAATCAGTGGGCTTTAGGGCCGTTTTCCAACCTTTACTCTTTTCATAAACAATAAATTGGGCTTAAAGGTTTATTTAGCTCTTGTGAAGCCCAAAAGGCCCATCTTTTCTGAGAGGAATTTGTGGAGAAGTATATACATTGGGAGAGAAGATAATTAATTAATACAACTGGGAAATAAATAAAGCTTGAAAGAACTGGATTTCAATTTAAAAAATTAATGACAGCACTGAGTAGTATTAATTTAAAAAAAAAAAACAAAATGTTTAGCTGTCCAAGAAAATAAAATATTTATAAAACAAAAAAAATATGATAAAGATTAGTTGAGATACTGTTAATCAAAAGTAAACAAAAATGTTTTTGTGAAATTATTGTATTGTTGGTGGATGAACATGTTTCTCCAGTTCATATGCTTGTCTTGTCAGTTCAATTTTTGTTTCCCCAAATTTTTTGTATTAAAAAAAAAGATTGACGAAGTTTATAGTTGACTTTTTGAAGTAAGAAATTTAAAAAATTTATTTGGAAATCAGTCCAAATAATTTCCTTTTCTCTGTCCCTTGTAAAGCTTGACCATGCAAAGCGGTGAGGTTTCAATTTTCCTTTTTCCCTTCTTGTCCTTTCTTTTGTTCACTTAGCATAGTTTTCTTTAATTTTCTTAAAAGAAGAAATGAAAGAATTTGTATGACTTTTAGAGAATGAAGTGAAACATTCAACACTTAATAAGATTTGAAGTGGTTTTTTTCTTTTTAAGATAGTAGTTTAGAGATAAAGACGTGAATTTGAATCATATTTAATCTTCTATCGGTCTATTAAAAAAGATATTAATTGTTTTAGTTTCTTTCCTCTTTGTTGTTTTGTAATGCGCGTCTCATATGAAATAAGTATAATGTGTTTATACGGTATATAAACATAAATTTCTGTACCAATAGTTTTCATTAAAAAAAAATTTAAGTATCCATAGTCACCATTGAGGCATCCATTTTGGCATATTAAGGATTGAGTCAAGTAATTCTGTAGATGTTCTTAGGTTCGACAGTCGTACTTTTAAGCCTACAAGCACAAGATGTGATATTACAGTAACCCGTCGAAAGTGGGAGGGCTACAATGTGCGCAGTGGACACCATCTGTAGAATCTCACATCTCTAAAGTCTCACATTGTTGGTTTTGTCTTAGGCTAACTATGATGAACGTTAAGTAACGTAGGAGTTAAGTATTACATTGTGCGTGATAGGAGCAATCTCTACAATCTCACACTGCTAGTTTGGTTGGACTAAGTGGGATGCGACGCCCAGTGCACTATAAGGATGAGCATGATATTTTTGTCTCACATGAAATATATATATCTTCCGAACTATATATATCATACTTTTGAATGGTATGTAATAATTAGTGTACAGTATCTATAGTCATCCTCTTGAGATATTCATTTTACCATATGAGAAAATGACTAAATAGTTAATGGTGAATATTATAGATACATAAATCATACTATGGACCCACAGAGTGCAACACCTTTTCTCGATCCTTTTATTAATTTTTTTCTAAAGATAGAAGAAATGAATTGTTTAACATTAGTGGATTAAGTATAATTTTATAAGTTAAAGATATGTTGTATGATTTTTCTAAGCAAAGATATATGTCTATTCATATAAACTTGGAAATATTAAGAAAAGCCAATTAATAAAACTTGTTTTAGCCAATTGGGGTAAGTCATTAGTAATTACTAAGAAACTTCTCAAAGTCCAAAACGAATTAGATATATGTCGTCAATTCATTCGTTCAAATTTAGGAGAGTGAGAACAAAATTATAATAAATAAAGTTGATGAAGATCCTCACTTTGTCCTAATTAATTAATTTAATTAAAGAAAATTGTGCTCTTAAGACCGTTAATATTAACTTAATAAGAAAGTTAAAAGGCAGTTTGCACTTTTGTGGTTCGTTCAATTATTGACAATTTGCTCTATTTTGGTCTTCTAAATCTAAACAACTTTCTTTAGAAATCTTCCATTTGTCGAGTTAGGATGTCTGTACTACTTTGTATATCACTTTTTGTACGACTGTAACATTTTTTAATTTTATATATTTTATTAATAAAATTTAATAAATAAAAGATAAATCTTAAATCCTAGTTTGGTTCGCGAAGGGGCAGAGAAGAGGAAGGGGGAGGGAGAATGACACAATTTACTTCCATTATGAGAAGTATATTCATTTACTTTAAAGTTATTTAGTTGAGATGCCCTTCTTTTAGTTGAAGTGAAAAATGGAAGGTAAATGATTTTTATTATATATAATTTACTAATATATATACACATTGCACAAAGTTAGGGATGTTATATATACGGGTTAGGAGTTTAGTTTAGAATAAATTTGTAATAAACTAACTTGTAAAATGATAAAATTGACTTTTTAACATCATTTCCATCCCAATCTATCTGTTTTGGGATGGGCTAATTTGCTGACGTTAAGGGGGAGAGCTTCCCCTCCTCATTTACATCCTCCTACTTTTACGTTGTAACCAAACAACGTAAATATGACATTTGTGTACTGAATTTGCATCTCCTCATACTTTCCTCCCTAATTTCACCCCAATCAAACTAAGGCTAAAGAAAAAAGAGAAATTCTAAAAGAAAAATATATTATAAAAGAAGAGTAATACATAAGATGGTATACAAAGTAATACAAACGATTCTGTCTATAAAAAATAAAAAATAAAAAAAAAGCCTTTCCCGAAGAAACCCAAAATTGACTATTTCAATTAGCCTACCCTCCACTAATTACAAATTAGTGCAAATTTTGAAGCAAAATTTTTCCTTATTTTAATGAATTAATATTTCCCTCTGGATAAAATGGCAAATGAAAGTGAAGTACAACTTGATGCTTTGGGAAAATCTATACATAATAATATATTTATGCACAAGTTAAAGTTTCTTATCAAGTAAACACAGAAACTTTGTAAGATGAAACCTCAGGTTTTTGGTCAGGCCAAAGACTGCAAAAAATTAATTAAGAAATGACGTTGATAACATAAATGGATACAACTTGTAATAGATAAATAAATTATTAAGATTCGTGAATTTAAGTAACTTTATTCTTATTGTACAAGTTATATATAGAAATAAGGTTCATCTCAAGTATATTCTGAACAAATAGTAATAGAGATTAATTTTTTCATTTTATTATATAAGTTTTCTTTTTAAAATTCACGACTAATTCATACGTGAATATAAATTAATTTTTTAATTTTAAATAAAATTTTTTATAGAATTTTTATAATTAATTTAGAAGAAGATCTACAGAGTACAAATACAAGGCCAATCGAAGAATATTCGAATTTTAGACCTCTTATTTGACCAGTAATACTTAAAAAAAAGTGTATTTTACCTTTAGATGCCACTCATCTCTTCTTTTTTTTTTTTCTAAGAATTCAACAACTAACACATATAATATATCTTAACGAATTTACTCCTGGCACATACTCAGAAATATTACTATCTAATTTGTCTCTTTTTTAAGAAATATCTCTAATTGTTGTTTGTTTTTATCTATTGAGAGGAAGAATATTAGTCAAATTGAAAGCCTTTTGTCCATAAGTACTAGCATTTGTTGACCGAAGCAATTCCTTATCATGAAAAATGAAAAAAAAAAAAAAGAAAAACAATAATACGTGCATTGATTAATGTTAATTACATTTTTCTATGAATATGTTAATTATATCACATTTAAGATATTTAAAATAGTTTCTAAGATTTAAGATGTAAAAAAATACTCAGTTTCAAACATCATATTTACATAGGCGGTGACATTCCGACATCTCCTCAAATTACCCAAAAAGAAAAACAAAAAATCAAAAAGCATTCCAACATCTCCAAATGAGGATATATATATATATATATATATATATATATTACTCCACATGCTTGTATAATGGAGGCCATTGCTTATGACTTTCTTCTTTACGTGTTTTTTCTGGTAATGCTTTGGGATTTGACAAATTATTTGTAAATTGTCAACCAAAAATAGTAATTATTACAAGGAAATTAAAACCATTTTGTCAATCTCAACCACATTAACAAGCCAAGATTTGCTTCCTCTCCCACAAGGGTTTTTTATCATCATATTGAATGATATTAATAGTAAGATATTACATCAAATAAAAGATGAATTTGTTGGTTTTATGTCTTAAAAATAATTGATTAAGGATTATAGTTTATATTTATTACTAATGAGTTTAAGAAGCTAAAGAATTACATGCACATAAAAGCAGGGACGGAACCAGAACAATATGATTGGGGGGGTTGGAGGAAAAAAAATTTTGCCAGAATTTCGTCTATAAAATGATACATTCCATGTACAAAAAACACTCAAACAATTCCAAATTTACATATAATATAGCAAAAGAATAGGTAATCGCCCATTACTAATGAGGAGTGATCACCCATCACTCACGGGATAAACATTACAAATTCTAATACTACATATAATAAAACAAAAGAATAGGTAATCGCCCATTACCAATGAGGAGTGATCACCCATCACTCACGAGGAATGATTACCCATCACTCACGGGATAAATACCTCTATCAAAGTCGAGAATCTTGATCGGAATCTTGAGATAACGAGATGAGATAAACACGATCGAAGACGAAATCCAATATGACCCCGCAATTGATTTAGAACATTAGAAGATTAATATAAAAACAAATGACATTCATCCCAATGCAAAGAATGAAAAAGAAATTACTACTGAAAAATGATTTAAAATAGAGTTTTACATATGAATGAAATGATTAAGATGGCAATTTTATTCTTCGAGTTTGCATATTTTGAAACCGCTGCAAGATGTCTTCATTTTCAATACTCTTAAAAATCTCTTGCTCCACATAGCAAACCAAACTGTCGTCGAGAAACTCATCTCCCATCCTATTGCGTAAATCATTCTTAATCGTTCTCATAGCAGAAAACGATCTTTCAACGGTCGCTGAAGCAACAGGCAAGACTAAAGCCAACTCAATCAGTCGATAAACTAAAGTAAAAAACTGGTGAATATTCGTCTCAACCATCTTCTTTGCTAGATCTCCAATGTCAGTAAGGCCACGGAAAGCTGCCCCATCACTTGATCTCATGTAAGAGATATATGTATCAAGTTGTGCTTTAAGCTCAAACTTATCAGAGATAGAAAAATCATCTGGATAGAACTCAGATAGACGGAGTAACTGACCCCGATCAAAATGCACAAAGGAATCTCTGGGATCAAGGCATGATATGCAAATAAGTAGCTTTGAAGTTGACTCCGTAAAACGATCATCCATTTCTTTGACTATAAAATCAAGTACCTAACATTAAATAGAGAAAAGAACAGTTAATAATTTATAATATTACAAATAAATGAGCTATTAGGTAATAAGTTAAAAAAACATTGAAATTAATTACCTCAAAAAAGATGTCTCGACGAAAAAAATGGTAGTAAGTCTTTGGCTGCCCATCCACACTCCTATATAATCTAGCTCGGCCTGGTAAAGGATCTTGCATGTTCGGCACGAAAATATCATGTTTGACACAAAATGCAGTAACAACACCCAATAACTCCTCCCAATAATCATCATCATTTACGTACTTCTTCAAATCTTCCTTTACTTGTCTTAATCATCCGGGATAGCGGTGACTATGTTTTGAGTCCTTTGTTGCAAGCACATTGACAATGTATTTGTTTTTGCCAATACATTTACCATTAATCGAGCAATGAATACAAATTCAAACCGCCACATTTTATCAATCAAACCTCGAGCAATGCCTCGACTATTGACCTCATCGGCGTCTTCATATATAGTTTCAAGCACATGTGTCACTCGCATCCCACATATGCAAAATCCGAGTTATTGTTTTGAAGTGAGAGCCCCAACGAGTGTCACCCTGGCCGAGCTAAACTTGTTTCCCGATTTTTGCCCTTTCCCCGTAGCAATTTCTCCACTTTCTAGACTTTTTTACAAGATCATTATACTGCTTTTGTAGAAGAGCATCCTTTCTTTTACATGAAGCTCCAACAGTGTTTACAATCTTAGCAAGGTACTAAAAAAAACTACACACGTGAGCATTTTTCTTTGAAGTAGCCACAAGCACTAATTGAAGTTGGTGAGCAAAGCAATGAATATAATATGCGTACTTATTTTCATCTAAAATTTTTTGTTTCAATCCATTAAGCTCGCCACGCATATTAGACGCCCCATCATAACCTTGACCTCCGAGTCGTGAAATTGATAATCCATTTATTGCAAAGAAATCATCAATACTATTTTTTCAAAGTCCCAGGGCGTGAAGTGTCACCGACATGTACCACTCCAAGAAAACGCTCGACCACTTCTCCATTATCATTAACAAATCTCAAAACTATAGACAATTGCTCCTTCACGGAGCTATCTCGAGCCTCATCAACCAAAAGAGAAAAAAAACTTGTCACCAATCTCATTGACAATAGCTTGCCTCACTTCTGTTGCACAAGCATTAACAATTTCTTTTTGAATTTTAGGAGAAGTCAACTGATTATTTCCGGGAGCATTCAAGTTCATGACCTTATTTACTTCTTCTGATTCCTCACAATACCATTTTGTTAATTCAAGAAAATTACCTCTTCAGATTGAATTTATGGACTCATCATTTCCACGGAAAGCTAAACCCTGACTTAATAAAAATCGAATAACTTTCACAACAGCAGTCAGTCGTGCACGGTACTCAATCTCAGTTTGACTACTTTGTTTCGATAAAACGTATTCCACATTCTGTCTTTGATTTTTGAAACCCAACAACTAAATTACAGCACCAGAGTGAGGACTATTTGGAGCACCTTCATGGTTTCTAAATTTTTCTTTTGCACGTTTTCAATTTTTAAAACCAACTTCTGTAAATATATCATCACCATGTTTGTGATTTTGACCTTTACCAAACAAATAACAACAGAAACAAAATGCCGCATCTTTATGTACACTGTACTCTAACCAAGTAAAATCTTTAAACCATTGCTTCTGAAACGATCTTCTAATTTCACCAAAATCAGTTTGCGGAAATTTATGATCACATGGTTGAGTTGGCCCTTTAGCCACATAAAGTCTCCTTAATTCATCTCTAACTTCATAAGGATAACTATCAATTGGTTTACGCAATCCTGGATCACCAATAATTTCAAAATCCGAAAACTCTACCCGAGACTTTTTCCCACGATCTTCAATATTAACATTTCCCTTATTAGCTGATTTTTGTTCAACCGGTTTAGGACCCTTCTTCCATTTTCCAATAAATTTCTCCATAGTAAAATCCTATATAATATTCAAATATTTTAAATTCACAATTCAACACATTTCATGTATAACATAATAATTAATTAGTCTATAAATTACATAATAATCATATTTTTACCAAACAAACCCTAGACAATTTTTTCACTATAAAATAACAACATAAAGATTTTAGCACTCAAAAATCTATTTACCAAAAAAAAAATTTAGCACTCAAAATCAAAAATCATAGAAATGGAACTTTTCCTGAAAACTTACTTTTTTTTTGTTGATGAACTGACCGCTTCTTCTTCTACCTGCGCTACCGTTGCTTTTGCTTGCTGCTTTGCTTGCTGCTGCTGGTGTGGTGGAGTGGCGGCGCCGCCGCTGCTTGCTTATGGCCGAGTCGCCGAGAGGAGAGGGGAGGGGAGCGGACAGCGGGGAGCTGCGGAGCGGAGCGAGCGCCGAGCGGGCGGGGCGGGCGAGGGGGGCTGGCTGGGCTGAGCTGCTGCTGCTGCTGTGCTGGGCTGGGCTGCGCGCCTGCGTGCGCCGGTGCGGTGGTGCTGTGCGGGAGCGGGAGTCGGGAGTCGCGGAGATCGGAGACGAGGAGAGAGAAGAACCAAAAAAATGAAATTGATTTTGGGGCTTTTTGCTGTAGTTGTTTTTTTTTTTTTTTAATTTTTTTTTATAAATCAGTCCCTACATTTTGTGGGGGCTAAACGAAAAAAAAATTTTGGGAGGGCTTAAATGTAAAAAATATAAAATTTAAAAAAAAAAATCCTAGAAAATCCTGGGTGGGCCCTAATGTAGGTCCGTCCCTGCATAAAAGTAAAAAAAATTATAAGATAATAAAAAGATTAATTTATGAGATTAGTTAATTCTACGAGTTTATTATTAAATAAGTTTTAATTGAATTATTAGTTCTTTGACTTAATCATATTAAATAACTTATCATATAAGTCTCAATTATTAATTTTGAACTAAGTAGAGTATTTCTTAAGCATGTGTAGTTTTTAAAAACTTAGATTAACATTAAAAACTTATAATACAAAAGAACTAACCGTCATCAATTGATGTCTTTTGCTCATATTATTCATAATTCATAAAGAAATTGATGTTTTTATTTTGTTGCCTATAATTTCTTTTTTTTTTACTTTAAAACCCTTTTCCTTGAGCATTGTTTTGCCCATAAAAGATGAGGCAATACAAGGAAATCAGTGTGCTAAGATATTTGCAAAGTCCAGATCATAACTTCAAAAAGAAACCTATGTTTTGGTCATTGATCCGGTGCCCGCTGATCCACTATTCCTGTGATGTGACCACCCCTCTCTGAGTATAAAGCATGAAACAAAAAGAAGAGAACAATCGATCAAGATTTATCAATTTCTTTTTGTCATATCACGCTTTATTCATATGATCATAATAGAATGATTAATTATCCAACACTAGTTTTGAAAATCAATAATCTAATTTTTAGAGCATAAAAAAATTATATATATAATCACATTGTTATAAGCTTATAAAAAAAGACATTATTATTAAAAAGCATATGTTTAAAAAAAAGAAAGAAAACTCATGTCACAGAAATAATCAAGTTATGAATTTAATAAATACATTATATATCTATTATATATGAATAAAAAAAAATCACTCCATACTATTATACTAAATAGTACCATTAGTGCAGTAAACCCTTCATTGTTTTTCATCCCAGCTTACATGTGAAGTAATCTTCTTTAGGTATAAAACATATATTATATTTTTTTTGTTAGAACATAAAGCATTTGTATGTACACAAAAAACGTTTTTAAATCATATTACATTCAAACTAATTTCAATTCGAATCGAATATGACTATAAATATTATAAAACTCTCTTAATAAACACTGCTGCATTCTTAAAATTTAAACTTGAGATTGATTAAGTTATGAGAGATTCTAATTATTTTACTTACATGTCTTGTGGTAAATTTATCTTATATTATTATATAATAATTTTTAAAGTCGTTTCATGCTTTCTCTTGTAGGAAAAAAAAAAAAGAAAAGAAAAAGAAAGAGTTGGAATTATCCAATGGTGACATGGTTCCATCCATCCACCACAAGTGAATATGAGTTGAATGGCAACCCCAGTCACCACTTTGCTATCATGGAAAAGCAACTCAATGGGAATGGTTCAATACCCGTCTTCTCTTACCCCTCCCTCACAAGGAAAATGTATCTCTCAATGGTGACGACAGCATTATGCATTATATGCATCCATCCCTCTCTATTTATATAATTTAATCATCATTTTCATATAATAAAATAAAAATATAGAGCTTTCATTCTTTCACCCATTTTTCCTTCACAGCTGATCTGCTGAGGTCATACTGACCGTAGATTGAAGTAAGAAGCCATTTTGACCAAAGTTTACAAATTTAATAATAATAATGATTCAGAATCTCACATCGACTAATTAAAGAAAATAATTACTTCTTATAAAAACTTAAGCAGTCCTTTCCTCTTGAGGTACCGTTTGAGATGAGTTAGGCCCAAGCCCAAATTCTAAAATGGTATCAGAGCCAGTTGTTGGGCCACCCGCGCAGATGTCCTAATTAAATAAAATAATTATTCCTTATAAAAACTTGGCATTTTGTATTGAGTTAGGCCCAAGCCTAAATTCTAACAATAATAATAATACAAATAATTAATTACATTTTTCTCCATACAGTTATCCAAACTACTATTTTATATATTCATTTCGTATATATTATAAATACATTCTTATTCTTTAAATATTCATAACTAATTAATCTTCATTACTAATTTTAGCTAAAAATTAATGAAAAATAACAATTTTTTTCTAAAATAGTATTTCATGTATCTAATTATCATTTATTACCACATATTAAGATTATAATATTCTTGATAAATATTTTTTATTATTCTAATTTTCATAATGAAAGATATTATTATCTTAATATATGATAATAAAAAAAAAACTCGCAAAATGATATTTTGGGAAGATTTTAAACGTTTTACAGTAAAATTATTATTTTTTTATACTTTTTTTATTGAAGTTAGTAACAAAGATTAATTAGTTATGAACTTATAAACAATAAGTATGTATTTATAATTTATATAAAATAGAATGATGAAATTGTACTTTGAACAAACTTTTAGGAAGAAAATATAATTAATCCAAAAAAATTAAATCTTTAACTCTGAAGGACAATATTTATATAAAAAATTGTCAAAAAAAATTAGAAGAACAAATTTAAAAGCTTATTTAAGAAATTTGAAAGAATAAACAAGTATAAAGTATTTTCATAAATACTAAGAACGACTATTGTTTCTTTTTGTAATATCCATAATATATAGTATATTTTTAATAAAATATCACAAATTAAAAATAAATCTTAAATTGAAAAATATACACTTTAAAAAAAAAATCTAAATCTATGTTACAGATAATATATTATACTATCACAACCTATTTTTCCCTTTAAAAATCAAAACCCCATATGACCATTTCAATCCCGTCTTTTCTTTTTTTTTTTCCACCCTTAAAAAAACGTCAGCTTAAGTTTACTTATAGAATATTTTATTTCATATATTGTCTGGTTAAATATATTCTAATTGGATAAACTATAATTAATTGATGTTAATGTTCCACCTCTTGTTTTTTTGGGGGGGTTTTTCTCTTTTAATTAAGGTGGTCAGAAAGGGAGGCGACCGCCGTATGCCGGCGGGGCTCTTTCGGGAGGACAAGTCGGCCGGTCGGTCCCTTAGATGGTATCCTAAGTGAGCTTGAAATTGTCCTTTCCTTAAAGTCGGGAAGTTTGGTTCAAATTTTTCAATAAAATGGTTTTCAAGAATTTGACTGAAGTTTTTTCTAGAACACGGTATATTAAACTGTAATTTTTTTTTTTTGTCATTTAGAAAGAAAATTCGATCGTTTTTATAGAAGAATTAAATTAGAGTCGAATTCGCATTCATTGATTAGTCAATGAATAAATAAATTTATTACAAATTTGAACAATTCTACTACCTTAAGATATTTTTTTGTCGTAAATTTAGTTCCAGATTAGATTTTAATATAGTATCAGAGTCGTTTAAATATTTTGATAACACAATATTAAAAAGTCATCGACTAATTTAAGAATGATCGAAATGACAAAATTCTTACACAGAAGCACAAAACTAGCATGCGATGCGATACATAACTGCTCACTGAGTGATTCGAATTTAGAGTCTCTCACTTTTTATGTTAGATAAAGATATCTAAGTGAGGGAATCATGCCATCAGACCACATACCTTTTGTCTCGTCATCTAAATTTAATAATATTTCTAATCAAGATTTTATTAGAAAATTCCATTAAAAAAGAAAATAAACTTTAATTAAATTTTTAATAGATTGAACTTTTGGTTGATGTGAAATAGGCTTCACTTCAAATAAGTATTTCCTTTACCATGATAAATAGGCCATATCGTTTTTAAAGTTGTTTCTTTGATCTTCTCAAAAAGGAAGAAGAAGAAGAAGGCTGTTTCTTTGATTGTTTTACTACTCATTAATATTTTGAAAATTTTATTTTAATTTAATTTTGATGTTTTTTCTTTGTTCGTTTCGGTCCCCTTAATTTCTTAAAAAAAATCTTTATTCTCTAAAATTTTCCCGGCAACTATAATAATAAAGTTAAGGTATTAATGTACAAAAATTTACTGAAGGTCCAAAAAACACATATCATTTGTATTTTGTGAGAGATTTAAACAATTAAAGAAAAAGAGATTTAGGAACTAATATGGCCAAATAAAAATTTTCACGGATCAAGATACTAGTTAAAGAAGATTAGGTTTTTTTACCTGACATGTCAAATGAGAGATCATGAATTTCAGTTACTCAATGAGCGGTTTAATAGTTCATGCCAATTTTGTATACTTTTTAATTCCTCCTCTTTTCAAATTAGTTGTTGACTAAAGTAGAAGATTTTTAAACTAAAATATTTAAAATTTTCACCAGGAACCAAAATGGTAAAATATATATATATATTTTTTTTTAGTTACCAAATGAATAATTGACCGACCATTTCTAACGGCCATTTACTTCGAATGTCTTATGAAAGCCTTTTTTTTAAATGAATCAATTACTTTTCTTTAAAGGAAAAACACAGAATCAGCAGTGTAACTTTCAGAGGGTTTGGTGTCACAATAATTAAAAAAAAAAAAATATGAAAATTTGATAACTTAGAAAAGTTTTAATTATATCTGAGGTTCCAAGAATGACAACTTGGAACAAGTTAACATGTTTGGCATTATTTTCTTGGCGTTGACCATTCCTCGGAGAGGCCAAAGTAATCTCCTCAAAAAGTCAATTGAATTGCATTGTCTTAAATAAAGAAGAAAAAATTGCCACAAGGAGTGGGTGGTCTTTAAAAAAAAAAAAAAAAAAAGGAAAGTGAAAGGTTGAGTGATTTTCTGATGATGAAATTTTATTTGAACAATAAAAATTGAGTGTGAAAATAATTATTGTGGAGGGCAGTATTTTTCTAGTTTATGATACAAATAATCATGGTAACACAGTTAGTTTAGTGGTAAAAATATATTGTTTATCAGTGAAAAATTTTGTGTTCGAATCATTCCCTTTCCACTAATGTACCAAAAAAAAAATAGAAATAAAGGTTAATTATATTTTTCCGCTTAATTATAAATATGTCATCTTAATATTTATTTATTTATAACTAATTAATTCCTAATACTAATTTTAATACAGAAAAATTAGCAGAAACAATGAGGTTATCATTTCGTGTCTCTATTTCTTGTTATTACTATATCTTAAGTCCATAATATTCTTCGTAAAATATATATTTTTAGTCTAATTTCATAAATAATGATATTGTTATATTAATATATAATATTAAATAATAATTTAATTCGTAAAATAATATTTTAAGAAGATTTCAAATTATAATTTGAATAAATTTAAGGATGAAAATATTATTAACCCTAGATATAACAATTGTCTTATTTGTCTTTTGGCCAATTTGTTGTCTGGTAAATCTTATTGATTATCTTTTTGAAAAATATTTCTAAGTATTACACTTACTCCGTACTATATTCTATTACTCGAGGATATGAAACAAAAGTCTGAATAGTTAAAAATTCCAGAAAATCTAGAAAATTACAGAGGATTCATTCATTGCCTAATCTCAAATGTTCAAAAAAAAGTAGACTTGTATCTCGTGAAAAATGACATAAAATGAGTTTAGAGTTTGAACTAAAACAAAATTATTACCGCACTTACCTACCCCGACAAGGACATTTTTTAAATTTAATTAGGACATATTCATTTAAAAAATTCTTTGACTAATAATATTCTTGTCTTAATTTTCACTTGATAAAGACAAATTATCAAATGCCCCCCTCTTGCTTGTAATTTTTTGGTTTATACTAGTAGTATTGATTAACTTTAATTTTTTTATTAGTGAATGTTATATAAATATTTATTAAATTATTTCCAGAAAAAACGTATTTATTAAATTAAATATAATTATAATATGTAGATAAATTGTCGTCTTGCATTATACAAGAATTAAATTTTCAATATCTAATTAGGCTTCCACTTTTATGAATAGATTTTATTGATAGGACAAGATGTCATGAACAGATTAAGTTTATTTGAATCATTTTTTCAATATTTCTAATCTAATATCGAATTTTAATTTTCTTTTATAACAAAAAAGAAAATTAGTATTATCATTTTAAAAAAGATATTATTTATGAATTTTCTACTGATTAATTATACTCTCACAAGAGCTGGACATTTGTTATTAGTTATAAAGAGTTGCTAAATACCATATAGGGATATCAAGTTGATGCTACTTTGTCTAATGCAATTAACCCATGAAAATAAATCATTGCATTTGTATTGAATTTTAAAATAAAAATAATTTTGTTTTTTGTTTTAAATTTTCTTTTTTCTCAAAAATAGTTCGTTTTTTATAATTTTTTAAAAAACTTTACTTTTTTTTCAAACTTAAATATAATCCTAATGCACCCTAAATGTTATTAACAGCCTTGGATTTGTAAATTTTTGAAAAGAAAAATCATGAAGTGATTATATAGAGAGTTTTCTAAACAATTCGAGAATATATTTTATAATAACGTTATAAATTGTAATCACACGTGTTTAATTTTTTAATGTCTTGGAGCCGACATCAAGAAAACATCCTACCACGTCTTTTTCCAACGTACTCATTGTTTTTTTTTATACATTTTAAACGTCATATTATTTATTTATAAAAAATATAAAATTTTAAATTTTTTTATAAAACTAAAATATCCTTTATAATTTTTTCTCTCCTCGTTAGCATTTCATTAATTTCTATGTTAGAAGAATAAAAATATGTACGTTGAAATTTGTTATTAATTATAGGGTAATATAGGAAAAAGGTCATTAAATGTTGTCTTGAAACTATGTAACATGATAAATAAAAAAAAATAGACGAGAATTTTTACAATGTTCTAAGTAAAAAAAAGAGAATGTGTATAATTATACGTAGTTTCAGGTATCATACTTCTAATTTATTTACAACCTTTACCAAATTAAATCTCAAAAATCTCAGAAGTCAAACACCTCTAATACTACATAAGCTCATGTCATCGCTGTTATAGTGTTATTGTGTTATTGTTATCCACATAGCATCTCTAATTGAATATGCCAACCTGCTTTTAAATATTTGTTTTAAGGACCTATAATTTTGAATATTTAACATTAAGGCCTGTTTAAAGTTTGCTTTCTATACACACGTTAATATGAATAAGATATATTAAAAAATAGTAATTTACGTTTAATAAATCTTACCAAAATCTAAAGTAAATAATAAGAAATTATTAAATTCTTAAAAGAATTAGAATCTTAATTTAAAATTTTAATTCACATCAACTTATGCCTTTAAATACACATTAGAAAAATCTTAACATTACATATTAAGTTGTCATAGCTCAGGTACTTAGAAGCATTATTCTTTAGAAGGGAATTAGAAGCATTATAATTGACTTTAAATTTTAATTATACTGAAAATTATATTGCAGGATCCCCTATTTATTGGACGAATTACTTTTTAAAATAATTCACTCATAACTGCCACAAATTTCTCTTCGCATTGGAGATAATCTCTCGGAGCTCAGATGTTTAACTTTTAATTTACTTAATAATATTAATATATCTTTAGTCTCTTTTTCTCATGTATACAAATCGAGCAATTGCCCTACTCATCTTTTAATTAAGGACACTATAGTCTCTAATTATGTTCATAAATGGACTAGTAACATTCCTCCTCATGTAACTCACACTATTTCTTTAAATTTTAATAATACATAATTCATTTTCCTACAAAAGACTGACATAATCAAGTAAAAAATTTTAAGTTGTGTTTGAATTAGTTGTAAAATATATATTTTTTTTTCAAACTAAAATGCTATGCAAATAGAGAGCAAAGTTTTAACAAAAATATTTCTTAGAACATACTTGCTAGGCAGGTAGGTAAGTATAAGATGAGTATGTCATTGTGAATCAGCTTTGAATTGGTTAAAATTATTAGGAAACCCTAGGTGCTCTATTGTCAGAACTTACCAAACCCCAGATGCTCCGGTCATTATAAGGAAATGTCTTTTTTTTTCCCTATAATAATACTCTATTTAATTCTTTTTAGTAGAATTTATATAATAATAGTCAACACCAAGACTAAGTAGTACTACTTCTATTCTTCAACGCTTTGGAAAGGATTAGAAAGTGAGTATGATGGATTGCAACAAATAGCAAAAAATCTGTATCACATTCCTCTCAAACAAGTGCTAAAAGTCTTTGAAGTATTCATACTTATAGTAATGAAATTAATTATAGGTAGATTGTGCTATTTATTTCTTAAATAATTTAGATTTCTCTAATTCAATCTTTCAATTTTAATTTCAATAATTTTGATCTCTAGATAATTTATTTTCGTTCTTTATTGTCCTTTCGGACAAATTTATGGTTATTAAAATTCAAATTTTTATCTCAAAAGTTTACAAGGATAATTGTGTAATTTAAAAAACATAATATTAAAAAAGAAACCTCAGAATCCATCATATTTTCCCCCTCATTTACTATGTATGTGAAATTATAGAATTATCCATGTGATCTTTTTAGAAAAAAATTTTGAATTTCTTTTAGGGTAAACTTCGCAAAAAAGATAAAAATGACAAAAATAAATTATTTGGAACAAAACAGCTAAATTTATAATTAAATAATCAAAATGGAAAACTTTAATTTATTTAGGGACTCAATAGGACCATCATCCTTAATTATATGATAATTAGTTGTAGAAATATACATAAGAAAATTGGCTAGTAGATAATGTAGGACTATTATTATATTTTTATAATATATATTGCATAAGTTGCTTCATTGTAATTACATTACGACATCTTTTCAACAGCATACACTAATATAAATTAATTATCTAATTTAAGATTTAATTTTTCTTAAATTCAATGATTTTTATATAATTTAAATTTTATAAGATTTATTAAGTTAGACTAGTACATATAATATATTTTATTTGTATTAATGTGTGTTGTCTATGTTTGACCTACTTCTACTTTTAGATTATAAATTTTCCTAATGTGTATCTTGTAATCATACGTTAATATGAATTGAAATTTTAATTTAATTAATATTTTGATTTCATTAGGTTTAACAATAATTTATATTAGCATTATAAATTTTATAAGATTTAATAGATTTAAACTATTATAGAAGGTATATTTTGTTCGTATTAACATATTAATGTGTACTCCTTGGATATATGTAATTATTGCTTTCTCACAATTAACATTTTTTCTTGATGTAAATTTTTTTTTATGTTGCATTTGAAGATTTTCTTGGATCATTCCTATTATATATATATAAGGATTTTCTTTTTCTTTTTTATGAATAAAAAAAGGATTTTTTTTCTTGAATTCATAGGAACGACTACTAATAATTAATAAGGCGATGATGGAATGCATTTCCTCCATTAATCGTGGAGGCAATTTTATCCATTAATTGAGAGGGTGGGGGGAAGTTAACCTGTCTTTCATCTAATAAAAAATATCATCAATTCATTAAGCTCTCTCTATTTATATTGTTGTGTTTCTAATTTAATTTAATGGGGATTTATAATTAAAACTTTAATAATAGTATGATATATCCCTATCAAATGATTTGAAAAAGAAAAAAAAAGAAGAAGAGAAAAAAGCGAGATATGAAAGCGTGAGAAGCGTAGAAAAACGCAGAAGATTTGGCGTTTTCCATTTTCCAAATGTATGGTGATGGAGAAATTCCGACAAATCTGAACTCATATTTGGGGACAATGAATAAATGAGGAGAGGAGAGGAGAGGAGAGGATCGCCAGAAAATTGTACTACTTGGCAAATTAAGAGAAACAAAAAAAACTAATACATACGTATATGGATTGCCTACCACATTCTCCATTTTGTACTTCTTCCAATTTCTATAACATTGTTGTGAGGTACAAAGTAAAAAAAATAAAAAAAAAATTGGGTTTTTTAAACCCAATCCACATGGATAATTAAATCCTCTCTTCAAGAAACACTTTAAAAAATATATATTTGGATTAAACACTTTTAAGTAAAAATTGTATATTTTATTAAAAAAAATTGTATATTTTTGGATATAACTCAGATTCAGTTGGGATTAATAAGAATACAAAAGATCCAATTATTAATAATGAAGGAAACATCATTTGATATAGAAATCGATTTTCCTGAAAGTTAAATACGTACTCAATAATGCAGGTCGTTAGAAATGTTAAAAAAAAAAAAAACGAAAATGATTTGGTTATAAGAATTGCAAATAAATGTATGTGAATTGGAGATAGGCAGGGATTGACTTGGGATTAATTGATGTGTGATTTGTTGCTGTCCCATTGATTCTTTTCCCCTCTTTTTTCTTCCTTTTCTTCTTCTGCAACTGCAAATTTCCTGGTCATTGAATAAGATGTTTGAACTAGTGTCGATTTTGGCTTTTATATATATATATATATATATATCGAACAAGTATGATATGATTTGATTTAAAATTTTTAATTTAAATGAGTATTTATATTACATTTTTTAATATAAAAAGTATCACACTAGATAGAGATTATATCAATATCAATCAGTACACAACCCTAATAAAGAGAGAATAAAAATCTTATAATAGACAACAACAACCTGTATAATGTAAGAATATTTATATAACTGAATTGATATTTTTGCCACAAGAACATGTCCTTTTAATAGTTAATATTTTAATTTTTATATAATTTTTCACTTATTTAAAATTAAAAATATGATAAAATCTAGGGTTTAGAGAAAAACAATATTTCTATTTTTGTACGCTGAGGTCATGGCCCCTTTCCTCCAATTTTTTTTTTTTTTTTTGATAACCTCATTTGTCTTCCAAAAAATAAATTTGCTATAAATGCACTTGACCCTCCTAATAATATATTTGAAGCTCCATTTAGGGTGAGAAAATTTGAGGGGATTTTCTTTTGAGGCTTTTTCATAAGATTTCATGAAGTTGAATTATTTATAAATATATATATTTAAAACTTGAAATTTTGTATTGCATTTCAAATGGGGAATTCCATCACTCCATTTCATGTTAAGATAGTAGTTCAAACACAACTTATCAAGTACAAATCAATAACTCCTCTTATAATATATGTTTAAAAAAAATATTAAAAAGAACAGTTGATTTAGTTGTGGTGAACACATGTAAGGGTACAAATGGGTACAGATGAGTATGGTACTCCTTGTACTATACTCAAAACCTTATAGTGATATATGTAGCCAGACCTATACCCAAGCCTAGACACGCTGGGTATAAAATTTATGTACCGAGATCCGACTCTCCAGGGTCTCAAGTAAGATTTGGGTATAACTGTACCTGTCTGTCATTTTTATATTTTTTTTCTTGCGAAATAAAATATATATAAAATACGAAGAGATTGATTAGATGATAAATAATTAATTATCTATCATGTAATAGTTCTTGTAATAGGTCTGGGGAAATCCTCCATTTGGTAAGACGTGTAACGACAAATGCAAGATTCTAACTGTTTTGTAGGAATTTAAACTATCTTAATTCTTGAAACTAAATTTAAAACCATAATAAGAACAAAAAATAAAATCATAATAGATAAAGAAAGAAGGAAAGAATGAATGAATTATGTAGGAAACAAGCCAGTCAATCCGAGGGAAGGTTTTAGTTGGGGGGTAATAAATTATGTGTTTATAAAAAAATATAAAAATAATATCATATATATAAATATATTATTATTTTATTATAACAGATATACAGACAAACGTGTTTGAGTATCATCATACCTTACTCATACCCTTTAATAGAAGTTATATATCGGTCCGGATTTACGAATATAAATTTTGAACTTTATTCGTTATAAATAAATATAGACATAGTTAAATAAAGATAAGACCCGCCCGTTTACCCTATTTTTCATATACTAATCTTATGACACATGGAATGTTTGGTAGGTCCATAAACCAAAATTCCATTAAAATCAAGGAATCTTGGGATCAAATTTGTAGATGCATATCATTATCCAAGTGAAAATTAAAAAGCTTCGTTTCACTTCCACTTTTTGCACGAGGATTAAAAAAATATCCAATCCAACTATCCCGTGTATTTTAGTTCCTTTTCATTTAATTTTACTACAAAAAAAAAAAAAAAAATTGACAAATTTTTGCACCAAACTCCCAAATGGACTTGAGATTAATCATTTCACTACCATAATCTTTTCTCTACATATTAATGTTTCTTCTTTTTAGGACCTCAACATATATTTTTTTTCTTAAAAAAAATTCAGGACCTCAACAGAAAAATGTTAATACTTTTTAAATGATATTTTTTTCTCAAAGGCCGTGCATTTGAATATGGTTTAAATTTTAATTTTAAGATTCTAGTTATTTAAAGTTTTTTCATTTCTTACAAAAAGTATAGGACTATATTTTGTTTGTATTTATACATGCTTTTAGCATAGGTTAGACAAATATTTTTTTAAATATCTAATATATTTAATGCTTTTTTCTTTCTCTCGTGAGTAATCATGTGAAAATGAATGAAAAAGCTAGATGTGAAAAAGATTTAAAATTATCAGGTAATTATATATGGAAATAATTAACGAATAAGAATAAGGTTGTTTGTAAGATTGTGAACAAATAACATTATAAGATGAGATTGAAAATTCATTCTTGTTGGCGATTTAGACAGAAACCACATAATTTTGTTTGCTTATGTTAGCATTTCTTATGATGGCAATCAATTTGATCAAATAAAGCTACCTATGAAAGAAAAAGAAATACAAAGACACACGGCTTTTTATAATTTTATTGTTTTATTGAGGGAGGAAAATTAAGAATTAATGAGTTATAACTTTTCAAGTTTCATGTACAACTCGATAAATATATATATATATATATATATGCAAAATGACTTTCACTAAAATGTCAATTGAGGACTTCATATGATTAGTTTATGAGAAAAAATTTACGTATTTCTTTATAAAACTTCGACAATTCTCACCCTTTGGAGGTAAAGTTAGGCGTATACCTAATTTTTTAATGTAAAATCAAAGCTGTCTAATCTTATTTTTTAATATTACCTTTTGGAGGTAAAGTTAGGTGTATACCTAATTTTTTAATGTAAAATCAAAGCTGTCTAATCTAATATTGAGCTATCCATAGATGTTTAGTCTTGTGCGTGAAGGGGTCTACAAAATGTTTAGACTTGGATGTGAGAGCAGTATGTCATGTGTGTTGAGAATTCAACATTACTAGTTTGTGAATCATATTGGATCACTCGCAAATATCCAGACCTGAGCGTAAACAAGAGGTTATGTGATTCCAGACTCGCAAAACCCTAAAACCCTAACTTTACCTCCAAAAGGTAATATTAAGAGGGTGAAAATTGTCGAAGTTTTATAAAGAATGTCCTGAACGTGAAGAGAAGATCAAGTGCAAGGACTTAAAATTTTCACATAGCTAATTTATGAATAAATTTTATTTTTATAAGACTTGTACAATCTTTCTCCTCTGGAGAATGAAATAAGGGAAAATATCACTTCTCAAGACTTACCCAAGAATATATAATCATGGAAGGTCATTATTTCAAAAATGACATTAAACTAATCAAAACAAAAAGAAGTATTGAGTAATATGCCTGTCGTAGATGTGAAGAAAAATTGAAGTGGTCACCTGCAACTATCTGTATATGGTTCAGAAAAAGACTGTAAATTATGATTCAGGTTTTGCAGATCTTAATTCACCTTTAGATATTTATGGTTCTCATTTTCAGTTGGTTCTCTAGCTGTAAATTGTAATTTTTTATTAGCTTTTTTTGTATTTGTTTTCTTTGATTATCTACTATTACTAATAATAATAAAGTCAATTTTAATGGTAAGTTTGATTAAGAAAAATAGATATAGAGTTATTTTCCTTACCAGAAAGAAGAACATGACCCCTTTTTTTTTTTTTTGGGGTGAAAAATGCAAGAAAATGACTTTTTTGGGACAATTGAAGAAGTAGGTAATAATGCAATTATTATATCCATTGTTTTAAGAATTTAGATCCATTAATATATAGCTCAAAATAAGTCACAAAAGCCTCAAATGTTTTTTTTTTTCTTTTTGGAGAAAAATGAATGCATGTATTTAGAAAGGTCTGCCTAAAGAGCAGTAGTAATACATAGGGAAATAATCCATAACCAAAATCTAACATATCTAACCTATCATTATAGATAATTTATGTCTAATAAATATTATATTTAAAATCTAAAATCTTATACTTACTGAATCTTAAAACTTTGAATTTAGAAAATCAATTCACATTACTGTATTAGGACAAACATCTTGGATTTAAAAATTATATCCTCTCCACCATATTATATATATTGTTTAAAATGAATTGAATGAGTCGAAATAAGAGAACTAGAATAGCCAAATCGTCTAGTATCCTTTCTAATACAATTCTTTCGCTACACTCTCTTTGTAGTAAGTTTATTAACAAATCCAATAGAATAGAAAATATCATCAAACACTTACATTATGTTTGATACAATAGAATGAAACGTAATGGAATGATTTTTCCACTCATAATGAGTTTAGAATTCTTTTTCCATTTCATTGTTTTCGATGAAAAAGTCAGAATAGAATGGTGATTCGTTTTTAATGTTTGGTGAAACTATTATGTAATGTCATAATGGAATGAAATATCGCAGTATATTACTTAAATATCCTAATAGTATAATTTCTAGATATTCAAAAAAATTAATTGATAAAATATATACTCAAAAATCAAGGTATAAATATGCCATAAAAATATAAATAAAAAATAATAAAATTAAAAAATAAAATTTTACATCAATCGGAAATTATTTTTTTATTTGAATAAATTTGCAAAAACAATGCTGGAGTTTTTTTTGTACAAACAAAATTCATTATTGAATTATAATATTTTTTCATATAATATGAAGAGGATATACAATCAAAATAATATTTCTTTACATTTTAACTTATTTTGAAAAGATAATAGATAATAGTCGATTATAATATTCATTTGAGTAAAAACTATGAAAAGCATAAACTATATATATTAATTGTATGATATAAAAATATTAATTCAAACTCATTTCAAATTTCCTCAATTTCTGTTTTAAGTTACCATTTTACCGAAACTTAAAAATAAACTCTTGTGCAAACTGAGTTTATGAATAGGGGAAATTGGAAGGAGGCAATGAGTAGAGAGCAGCATAGGCGGCTCCGTTGGGACCGGAAAGGCTAATTAATTAGCCCACATTTGTGGGAAACAATTTAATGGATGAGGCTTGGAACAAAATAGGCAGCAGGCAGGCAGGCACCAAAACTCCTCTTCTTCCTAAAAAAATTATGAATAGGATAAAAAACAGCCTTGTCTCTTTGTGTGTGAATATGAAGGCTTTCCATAAACCCAATTTTATTGACTCTCTCATCTCATGCCTCTTTTTTACTTTTCCTCTTGTCGGCATTCATTGGTTGGGTTGGGGACCCTTCAACACGTATATATATAATACATCTGGTGGCATAAGAAGTATCAAAGGGGTTTTAGAGAAGTTAAGAATAATAAAAGATATAAAGAGTTTTACATTTTTCATACATATTTATTATATTTATTTTATTTATATTTATCTCTTTATTCATTTATTATATTCTTATTGTCTATCTCTCTTTATCTATTAAGGGTATAAAAGATACTTTGACTCAATAATTATCTTATTTTCAATGCTCTTAATTATTGTGCACAAGGCTAAAATCCATTATATTTATGATCAGATGTAGTATTTTTTCTTATTACACAAAAAAACAAATCAAAATATAAACACTTTTAGGTGAATAATTTGTTCATAATACTCATTACGTTTCATATTTATTATATTTATTATCTACCACCTTAAAACATGATATTAATATTAAAAAAATTATTAGATTGTCTTAAATTGAAGTTAAATAGACCAAATTATCCTTCCATGAGAATATAAGTTTATTTTTATCGTTTTTAAACATTTATTATATTGCACCATGTCCATAATAGTAAATAGGTGTATATGTGTACAACTTTCATTTAATACTCCTTAATATAGGTGCTACCTCTGGTCGAAAATATAAGGAGTTTTAGACCTATTGAGGATGGTCAAGAAAATGAGAGTTTTTACAATTTTCAATAAGTATTTATAGAATTTTTTCTGTCTTTGCCCATCTTTTTATTCATTTATTTCCCTCTCACTATCTATCATTTATAAAGGATAAAAAGGGTATTGTAATTAAAGAATGTCTTGTTTTCAAGCCCTTAATATATGTACAAAGGTTTAAAATCTCTTATATTTATGACCAGAGATAGTAGATATTTTTAAATTGAAAAAGTATATTCAGGAGACTGTTATATATGGATCGGAAAAATATAACCTTTATACATGTTTCAAAGAATATTTTTATATTTTCCTTTAAAAATTTCCTAATTAATAAATATCATACGTTAAAGTTGATTAACTTTTAATCCAGAATTTTATTTTTTTGAAAGTTCAATAATTTTTTATCAAATTTTATAAATATATCACACTTTTAAATTATCATATATATGGAATATTTCAATCATTCAATCATTTGTGGCAAATCTCTATTAACTTGTAATAAAAGTCAAAATGGCATTTGGTATCCCCCCCAAAAAAAAAGTGGTGTCATAATATTTTTTTTAAAAAAGAAAGAAAGAGGGACAAAAATGGAAAAATTAGAAAAAAAAAAATCCCAACAACTCTTTACTAATTTTGTTTTTTTTTTTTGAGGGCTTACTAATGTATTTTAAAAACAAAGACAAAAAAAAAAAGAAAAAGAAAAAAAATCCACCCAAAAACCTCTTATATAAAGGCACCCCATAATATTTCCCAAAAGAACTCAGCAACATTTTGGTTGCAGAGGACATTATCCCACAAAACTATAATCATCATCAATCATCAATAAAAATCCATTTTCATTGAGAAGAAAATGAATTTTTCTCTTCTTGTTCAATCTTTTTTTGAAAAATCCGACCAATTTTTCCTTTTATTCATTGTTCCACTAATCTTATTATTCCTAATTTCAAGATTTCGCCGAAAACCATATCCACCAGGACCCAGAGGATGGCCATTTATCGGTAATATGAACATGATGGATCAATTAACTCATCGTGGGTTAGCAAATCTTGCCAAAAAATATGGCGGAATTTTTCATCTCAAAATGGGTTTTCAACATATGGTAGCAATTTCAAGCCCAGATATGGCCCGACAAGTTCTTCAAGTTCAGGACAACATTTTCTCAAATCGACCAGCTACTATAGCAATCAGCTATTTAACATACGATCGAGCAGATATGGCTTTTGCCCATTACGGTCCGTTTTGGAGACAAATGAGGAAATTAAGTGTCATGAAATTATTTAGTCGGAAAAGGGCAGAATCATGGGACTCTGTTCGTGATGAAGTGGATAAAATGACCCGAACCGTTGCTATGAGTACAGGAACATCTATTAATATTGGGGAATTGGTATTCGGGTTGACCCGTGATATTATTTACAGGGCTGCTTTTGGTACTAGTTCCATTGAAGGACAAGATGAATTTATAAAGATATTGCAGGAGTTTTCGAAATTATTTGGGGCTTTTAATATAGCTGATTTTATACCATGGTTAACTTGGGTTGATCCACAAGGGTTAAGTAATAGACTTGAAAAGGCTCGTTCTGCTTTGGATGGTTTTATTGATTCAATTATTGATGATCATATGAAGAACAGGAAGATGGTTAAAAATGGCGGTGGTGCTTCCATTGATGCTTCTTTGGATACTGATATGGTTGATGAACTTTTGGCTTTTTATAGTGATGAATCTGAAGCTAAAGTTTCTGAATCTGAAGATTTGGAGAATTCTATCAAGTTGACCAGAGATAATATCAAAGCCATCATCATGGTATGTCTTTCAATATTCACTTCTCTTCTTCTTCTTTTCTATTTTTAGGTTTCATTTTCTTGGAAAAGTAATTGTTTCTGAAAAGATTTTCAAAAGACATACCTTAGATTGCATTGGATTGATTTCTAGTTACACTCAAACCATCATTATTGAAATTGGACATCATTTTAGATCTCAAAAATCATTTTTGTCTCTCCCACATTCACAAGCCATTCATTCTTACTAAAATTCAATATAAAAATCTCAAAACTAAACTTTACTTCCTCCATTTTATAATATCTGTAGCTTTAGGACATGATACAAAGATTAAGAAAGTGATTAGATTGTTCAGATTTAAAAGAAGATTGACTAAATTATTCTTTGAATTGAAATGAAAATTTTAGACAATTGTTTAATTCCAACAATATAGGTGTATATATGGAAAAATTACATTTAATACTCTATTGATTTATTAAAATTGCATATATTTCTAAACATCAGATAATATGAAACGAAATGAGTAATTGTTAAGAATTTCATATTAGCGAATTAAAGAATAAATAAAACTCTCTCAAATTTTGATGAAATCGAACGTGAGAGCATATGTTAAAAATTCAACGTCAGCTAGTTAAAAAATAAATAAACTCTTTATAATTATTTTTCTGAGTTACCTTCTGAATGGAGTTAGATGCAAACCAGATTTTTAAGAATATCCTAGAAAATCCATAAATAGCTATGCAAAACCTAAAATGGTTGCTGAAAATAGTAAGTGTCATTCTTGAAATCGCAATAAATAATGAGGAGTTGGTGTTAGCCATAGAAAGCAAGAAAGGCTGGATATACATAAATATATATATATATATATATGTATGGTGGTGTTTCAAACTCAACTTTATAGTTTATTTTAGTAAGGATTGATCATAAAGAAAATTCATCTACCAATTAAATGGCCACGCAGAAGAGGAAACTCCACACATATTTCTAACATTGCATTTATTGAAGACTTGTTATTAGATTTTTGGTAGGTCCACTGTGATCATCTTTGTTTTAATTCTCTTCATGTGATCATCAACAAAGATATAGAAACTGCACTTTCTAGGGTATTGATTTCGACACTGTTATTTTCTTCCCTTTTATATTATTTATCGTTTATTTATTTTTTTCTTTATTTCAAAATATTTGTCTTTTAATAAAAAAAGAATATTAAATAATATTTTTTATTTATATTCTTATTTTATTAGAATTAAACAAATGTTTTAGAACCTTTCTTGACCGTCGAAAGATAATTTAGTCTATTAAATGACAAATAATATGAAACGGAAGGAATATTTCATTCTAAAACTCAATACTATAAATTTCTATGTTACCTTTTTTGTTTTACATATCATTTAACTTTAATTAAAATTGAAAATAAATATTTCGAAACTAAACTTTATTTAATCCCTTTAAATTAACCTTAAATTTATCTTGAAAAGATCTTTGGATTAAAGTATTTAAGAATTCTTTTGCGTGTGTACATAGATTTAGTTATAAGCACACTTCATTTGACTGTATATAATAGGAATTGAATTGTTTCAAAATAAAATGAAAATGGATTATTCAATTTTATACATGAAAAATAACCATTAATCCTGCAATATTTAACACTAGAGTGTTCTAGTTTTTTATAGAAATATTACTTGATTAAACCCTTTAAATTATGCGTTCATACCCAATCAATTACCACTTAATGGAAGTCAATTCAGTGCTCAAAATTCAATTAATTCTATATAAGTTGTTTTAAAAAGAAAACTATAGATAAGTTCTTCAATTTTAATTTTTTTTAGGCTCGACATGAATTGTCATTTTTATTTTAGTTTTTATTCAATTTTTAACTTTCGATCCCACGTCTCTTCTTAAAAAAAAAAAAATTTAACTTATTCGAATAATAAAAACTATACTTTAGTAAAAAGCGCAATTTGAGTAGAGCTTTTTGAATTTAGTTAATGGAAGTAATAAGGCAATTGGTAGAGAATTTACCAACCCTGAATATAATATAAAGAAAATTGACTGCATAAGGTTTCACATTATATTCATAAAAATATATTTCGTTGAGAATCTCATATGGCTAATTTGTAGATAAAAATTTATTTTTTATGAGATTTGAATAAATTTTTTTTTTTCTCCATAAGTTATTTTTAGAAGCGAATTAGATTCAATCTTAATAATTTTAACATATTATAGAGCCGCATAATCTAATATTAAACTATCCATAGACTTAAATTTATGAATTTCAAAGTATTTTTACTATTTCTTCCCCTTCAATTGTATGTATTTGATTTTTTTTTTTTTTTGGATAATATGACATTTTTCTCTATTATTTTAATATTATTATTTCATCTGTAATTTATACGATGAACAAATATTACTCATTAACTAAAATAAGAACTACTTCATAATTAAGTATAAATAGAAAGTTAAAAATGATACATATATACAAAATATAAGGTATATAATGGGAAATTAATAAATAATTTATATTTATATATAATCAAATTTCTTTACAATATAATAACAAAAAACATATATCAAATCAAAAGTAGGTAAAAAGTGTCCTGTGATTGAGTTTTTGGATGACTGATTCTAATGGGTTTTTTTTTTTTTTTGGCGGTTTTGTTGATTTTTTCTTCAGGATGTGATGTTTGGCGGGACAGAGACAGTCGCTTCCGCCATTGAATGGGCAATGGCGGAGCTAATGAGAAGTCCTGAAGATCTCAAAAAAGTCCAACAAGAACTCGCCAACGTCGTCGGCCTCGATCGGAGAGTCGAAGAGTCCGATTTCGAAAAATTAACTTACCTAAAATGTTGCCTGAAAGAAACCCTCCGTCTCCATCCTCCGATCCCTCTCCTCCTCCACGAAACAGCTCAAGCAACCGAAGTAGCGGGTTATCGGATCCCTGCAAAAACCCGAGTCATGATCAATGCTTGGGCAATCGGACGTGATAAGGATTCGTGGGAAGATCCGGAAACATTCAAACCTTCTAGATTTCTCCAACCCGGTGTACCCGATTTCAAAGGGAGCAATTTCGAATTCATACCGTTCGGATCGGGTCGTAGATCTTGCCCCGGCATGCAATTAGGGCTTTATGCTTTGGAATTAGCTGTGGCTCATCTTCTTCATTGTTTTACTTGGGAATTGCCGGATGGGATGAAACCGAGTGATCTTGACTCGAATGACGTGTTCGGACTCACCGCGCCGAGGGCGACTCGACTCGTTGCCGTACCGAGTCCGCGTTTGCTGTGTCCGCTCTATTAATGTCTTTTCACATTTTTACAGACAGCCGCCATTGATGCAGCGATGACGATGATGGAGGGAGGGATTTATGTCCTCCGTTTGTAATATTTTTTTTGTTGTTTTTATTTTATATATAAATATTTGAGATTAAAAAAGAAGGGAAATAATTGACTGGGGAAAAAAAAAAAAGACAAAAAGTAGGTAAAATTATATGTGGATATATTTGAAATTTTCTCTATGATTTTGTGGAGAAAAAATGAGAATTGGTCTGTACCAAAATTTTCACTTCTTTTTGTTCTTGTTGAACAACCCACAACACCTTCTTAATTTTAAATAAATTGTATTATAAAGGCATTGACAATTTCTCTAATGAGAAAGATATATTATGATCTCCTCGAATTGGAATTCTTTTATTCAAAAATTGAATATTGCTTGGTTTATATAAAATGAATGAAAAAACGAAAATCAACTTTGGACGATAGAATATATAGAATAGTAATTCAATTCTCGAAGTTTTAAATTCGAATCACGTACATTTTTTTAATGTATTAAAAATAAAAAATTTTGGACGGAGGAAAGTCAATACAAAGACTTTCTCCATTTTATTTTATGTCTTCTTAAGACAATACACAAACTTAAAGAAAGAAATGACCAAGTTATTTATATTAAAAAAGAGATAGTCCAAATTATCATTTCACAATTACTAATAATCCTTAAAATTTCTAAGTAATTATATTTTTTAAAGTATTATTTTATGTAATTTTTGAGATTTTTTATCACAAAATTAATATTTTCTTATGAAAAATCTTCAAAATCATCCGTATCTATCTTTAATTTGTATTAAATGTGAAATATTTAAATTTTGAGTTTAGAAAAAAATTCTGTTAGAGAGATAAATTTGACGAAAAAAAATAAATTTTTTTGCACTATCCTTATAAGATTTCTGAATTATATTTATCGATCCCAAAAATTATATGACGAGAGAATATAAAAGAAGAAATATAACCTAAGAAGACATTTTACTTTTCTTTGGCTAAGTAGACCTTTTCTAATGATGTGTGCTGTTGACAATGCCAAAGGCTTGTGGTAGCTGTTAACGGTTAATTCCTTGTTCCTCACGTAATATCATCTTCAGCTGCTGGATATCTACTACTAATAAATATTTATAGATAATTTGTCAAATCTTGCATCTGTATTCAAACGCCTAATCTCGAAAGTTTAATAATCCTAGAGAAGATGTATTCAGAGATGTGTGTTTATACAGGACAGAGAACCTGCATGGGGGATAGATCCATGTGCTCTCACATCTTTCATAACATCTTTTATGACATTAGCTCATAATTGAGATCTATATATATTTTGCGAGTCAAAATAATAATTCAGTAATAAAAGTACTTTTAATCAAATTAGAAGAGAAGCTCCGGTTCAAACATCTCATCTCTAATATATCTTTAAGAAAAAACAACGGTTCTTTAATGGCTGTTTCTAATTTGCATCTAAAAATTTTGATATCTTGGTTCTTTCCAATAAGAGTACTAGTTTAACAACTTAAAAAGAGTTAAATACTTCGATTTTTTATTTTGATTGGTCTATGCGTGTCCCTTATTACTTTTTTGTATTCCCATGTTCATAGGATCATTTCATCCCTTGTGTAAAAAGTTACTTTCCTTTCCTTAGACCTTGGATAGAGTTTTAGTTTAAATTGGAGTAACTTTTGATGGCGAGCTCGGTGACAAAGAAGGAATCCATAAAAATTTAGGATCCAACACCATAGTAAAATACAGATGGGGGAGACAAAAAAATGGGTATCTTATTGGACTTGACACACCTACTACCCGCAGTTAGTAATTAATTTAAGTGATTAATCAGAATACAAAACAATAATCAGTTCACTCAGATTTCTGATTGAGCAAATTGCACACTTGATTAAGAATACATAAATAAAGACAACTTTCCTCAAAAAAGAAAACAAAGTCACAATTCACAAGGGGTAGCTCGGTGTACTAAATATGCCCACCTTAAGTTTGATATATACATCCTTCTTATTCTATGTATTTAACAAAAATAAAAAAGAAAGCAAGAAAACTCATGCCAGACTGAATTAAAAATGCTCTTGGAATTCATTCTTTTTCCTCATAAAAAAGGGAAGGGGGGGTGGGGGCGGGGGGTTGGTGGTGTTGTCTTCAGTCCACATCAAATCTTTGTAAGTTAGAGCTCTTAGCTGTTGGAGATGGAATGATCCAGAATGGAGACCCACTGAACAGACTTTCTGTCTCCATCTGGGGGCATTCGACTACTCAGGCCAACTCCTATTATCACATCTAAATCGAATTTTTAAGTACTAAACAAAGGCTGTGTTTTAACAAAATCTAAACTGCACAAGTAACATCCAGAGGCATGATCACAAAAATGACGTCTATTTGCCGCAGTATTTATAGAAGTGAAACATGTATCAAGTGCAAAGCCAATGATAATCTTAAAACCAAGTCCCTCAACTGGTTTATATGCATTATTTTGCATAAAGTAGAAGACTAAAGCTAAGATAGTGACATTGGTGATTCATGGCTCCAACCAAATATACCTAACTCTGTCTGTAACCCAGTGAAATTATGTGCAACTATAAACTTCTCACAAGTCTTTTTCCTAAAGCATTAAATATCAGTTAATAAATATGCAGTAAAGCAGGTGTTCGAGTATGTGATCAATGGAGGTGCAGCTGGCAAGTTCAGATAGGATTGAAGAAAAGAAACTCTTAGCAGTATGGATGTGTTATCTATTGTTATTAAATCTTACCTTCACTTTTCATTCACAAACAGACATTCAGAACAAGAGACGTACACTTGGATGTGTTTCTAATATGAGCTAATTGTTATAAAACAGGCTTACATCAAGATGCGGACTACAGCAAGACCAACAGCAGAGATAGAAACAAGGGTTCCAATGCAATACTTTATGACATCATATTTTGCTGCTTCCAACTGAGCCCTCAGTGCATGAATTTCCTGAGATGCACATATTAATATATAAAAAGAGCAGATAAAGATTGATCCAAATCCTTAACCAGTTTAAGACAAAGGCAATCCAACAGCAGCATATAATATATATACTCACTCGATCAAGTTTGTTAGTAAGGTTAGCAGTTTCTTGATTCTGATTTGCCAGCTCATCCCTAATTCTCCTACACAAAAGAAATAAATGATAAATATGTGGTTCCACATATGCATAACAGCATATTCTTGAAATAGACAGGAATTATAAACATCAACAGCTTATGATATTTCAATTCATGAACAAAAGTTGATACATCTCCAGGAACTTTTGGTCTTTTAACTTTGGGGTGAAGTCAAAAAAGTGGGAAGGAATTCTGTCCCAGAATAGGAATAAGCAGATGTTCTGTTTCTGACTTGGAAGGAGAGCGAGTATCATTCATACAATGGCTTACCCTCTTTCAAGGTTTAAATCCAAACGCTGACCAGCAGTAACTTTGTCAATTTCATGTCTGCACCAAATAACAAGCTTTGAAGTTCAAATGAAAATGAAAGGATATGAGCATGGTACTGCAGATACATATTGTCACTGAATAAAAAACACATACCTCAGTTCACTACGCATTTTCTCTATATCACTCCTCAATTTTTCTGTCTCATGTTGCAGCAAAGAAAAGTGATTTCCCTGCATTACAATTCCAAAGAAAAGAAACCAATGTAACATTTAAGAACAAACAAAACAAATTCAGATCAGCAAGGACAAAGATTCGATATTGCTAAAAAATTGAAAATGAGATCTCCAACTCCAGCAGGAAGGCTAACTATATGGCAGAGTGGCAAACCCACATAGAAGTCCAATCAGTGCCATGGATAACTGGTGGGAGCAAGAGGAAAGCATATATTAGTTACATAATTAGAGTCTCTCACTTACTGCTCCTTTCCCTCTTACATTAGTCTAGGTGTCAAAGGATTATAGTATTTGCAGTGCCCCCCACCCCCCGCAGGGTCTTTAGTGGGAAACACCCAATGCTGATTGCTTGTTGTCCTAAATTATTATGACACCTCCCACTTCTGTCATGCAAACCAACAGTAACAAAGGGGAAGGACCGAGTACTAAAGTTGCTAATTGCCATTAGGTCAAGCACAGGTCTCTCTTGATGGCGACGGCATGCGCTTTCTCCAGTTTGTAGCTTGATAGCTTAGAATGAGTTCCATTCGGCTATACGTCCTACCTCTACTATGCATGGTTACAGGACAAGCAAAGCAGAGGTTCCTTCCGCCGAGGAAAGAACAACACTCAAAGAGGATGAAATTTGTGTGCCCCATTGATTTACGCAGGTCATGTGTCACCCATGTTACCTTGATGAAAGATACATGCAATGCATCAATTACAAATACAAACACACTTCAGTACGTTGCAATTGAGTTTTCCCCTAATCCATCATGGACACAGGAACATTTTCAAAAACCTAGGTTATCAAGTTGTCTTAGTAGGCAGGTGGTATTTTGTGATAGATCAACAAGCTCAATCCCTCGTTAATAGACCCATCCAACTTTCTTAGTATCGAGCTAATCAGTGAAAAACAGTTCTGAAAGAAGTGTCTCTCCACGAATATTACAAAAAAGTTCAGATTCAAGTCCAAAAAAGTAGAGGTGTTAAACATTTTTAGACAACCAGAAAACCAAGTACCAACCTGTCACTGAAGATACTACAACAAAGAACAGAGCAGAACAGTTTTCACATACACAATGAACTTCTAATGAAGGGAATGAAATAGAAAACCATAATTATCAACAGCGTCCCACACGAGATGGATTGAAACTGTTTCCTGTTTTGCAAAATTCCGGTGAGCATTATTGACCAATAAATATGTAAACCATAGGCCAGTAATTGAGGCTCCTCAAATTACTGAAGGTCATTGCACCATATATTTCATTTAATGATGACTGTTCATCAAATAACAATTAGGAAATGACACACAATGGCAGCAGCCACGCATGTTTCGACGAATAGATATTCTGGTGGGCCATTTAAGAAACATATATTTTCCAATCCACAAGTAAAATGATACTGGTTTTTTGGATTACCAGGCAAGTTAATAACCTCTCTTCCCCACCCGACGCCCATTTTTACTTCTTTTTTTCTATTTTTGCATTCATCAAAACCTCCAACAGGAGTAAATCTACTTCTTTGTGGAAGAGGCAAACAATCTGAGACAGCCACCGTAAAATATGAGCTCCACGTGGAAGAAATAAAATAAGTATATCACCATATGCAGCCACAATCGATAATGTACAAGATCTGCAATACATCATAGTCCCACCATAATACTCCTACAAGTGCAGTAAGAATTTTCATCCAATATTTACTGTGCATTACCACATCTCAGTCGAATTAAGTGGTTTAACTTCACTTCGACGCAATAGCCTCATCTAATGCAAAAGAAAATTATATAAATCTCGAAGTGATCTTTCTGCTTACAAGAATCGATTTTCAGAAATCTTAACACTGTTTTGTCTTAATACTTATGATCTAGCTTTCTTAAGTGGGACGTACGAGGATACTTCTTTCCATCTTTGTACATATGCAAGTGCACAATTGGTTCAAATACAAGTTTTGCTATGCAGTAGAAAAAAGCATAAAAAGTTCATTCTAAGCAAGTGCATATCCTTTAATACTAGATAAGATAGACTGAAATTAAGATAACTAATCCAAATATACATAGAGCAGAAAACAAAACAGTTTAATCAAGCAATGAAATATTACCAATCATTCAGGCCATAGGCAATAACAAAAGCCAAGTACCTGAGAGCTCTGAATTTCAGTCTTGAATCTTGCCAAATTTGATTCTTGTGTCATCTCAATCTACATTCAAAGTACAAACAAATCAATGATAAAATGTAGCTGAGAGCTTTAGTTTTAGTCTTGTCCACCCAATACGTGTATGTGTATTCAGAAATGGAAAAACAAAACCAGAACAATTTACCTTCTGCATTTCGGCCTTGGAAACGAATGATTGAGCAACATTTTCCAAGCTATCGTTTAAAACTTCGGTAATAGCACCCGTAATGGCCTCGGCATGCTTCGAAGGCACGCCTTGAGCTTCTAATCTCCTAACCTAACAGTATCAACAAAAAATAAATAAATAAAACACAAATTCTTACTATACAAGATACTGGCATCGATTCAACAATCAAAGCTCGGATTAAATTCTAACTAATAGTAATGAAAATTAAAAAATGATATGATTCGGCATTTTTTTCTTCAGACTCACAAGTGCTAAAGTATCAACGAGGAAGATGCGTTTGCCGTTGGAATTGTGGAGCTGAGAGATGTGCCTGGAATCGAATCGGATAGGATGGAAGGACGAATTGGTTCCTAAATGACCAAAACGCCTACACGCCGCATATGCGGCGGCGGCCATTCGATGAACTATGAAATGCTTACCGGTTTACTTCTGGTTAGGTCGCTGCAATGGAAGACGGAAGCGAAAATTGATTGCCTGAGCTCGAATACGAATTTGATTGAAAATTATTCCACACAATAATTATTAACAAATCTCCATAGAAGTGAAATTTGAGGGAGAAGGAAGGAAAGAATATGATCTGCTGGCTCTGCTTCTTCCTCGGGACAAGCGAAGTTTTGCACTTTTCTAATTAAAAAATAAGAGAAATTAGTTTTTTTTCCTGAAATAAGAGAAATAGTTATGGGCTTGAATAATTTTTCTTTTTTAAGCTAAAGGAAAAAAAAATTTTTTTTAACAAGCCACAATATTATATTAAAATATCTGAAAGAATAAGGTTACGGTTTATTGAGAAAATTATTAAATTAAATTTTATGAATAAAAAACGTAGAGTTTATATGAGACAAACTATCTAATATGGCATTGGCAGAACAAAAAGAAAAATTTTCATCCAAATGGGATAATTTTCTTTTCTAAAAGATGAAAAGACGTCAAAAATTATTAAAAAAGAAAAATTGGTTAAGTTGGCCTTTTATTAATTATTAATTTTTTGAAGTATTTTATTGAATTATTATTAATATGAAACCATTTTATTAATTATTAGTTGAGTCTAAAAAAATTGGTTGGGAATGTGGAATCGTGCATTTCTCATGCTTCTCTCACGTTTGTGTCACATTTTGTTGGGATTGCAATGTGAAATACTCATACACTTGATCAAATCCTTATTTAAATATTGTCATTCTTTCTCTAAAATAATGAACTAAAATTCATCATTTTGACTTTTTGAAGCAAAAATTGATAAATATTTGAAAATGAATGATGATTAGTGGCTAGAAAATATTGATTTTAAAATAAAATTTGAAATTTAAAAGGAAAAACATCTCGTAGAACACTTGAATAAATCAGGTGAGTTATTTGTTGATCACCAAATAAATCACCCGAGTTCGATCGAACCGAATGAACAAACTAGTGCGGTTCAGTCACCTCCGAATGATTTATCCCATGATCAACAAACAACCTTTGAGTTATTTAAAAAAACATCTCGTAAAACACATAAATAAATCACATAGGTTATTTGTTGATTACTAAGTAAATCATCCGAAGGTGATCGAACCGGATGAACCATCCGGTGCGGTTTAGTCACCTCCAAATGATTTATCCTATGGTCAACAAGCAAACTTCGAATGATTTATCTGATTTTTTTTTTTTTTTTGTGAAATTATCTACCTCTCTTTACATATTCTTGAATTTTTAATATGTAAAGAGTGGTAGAGAGAATATTTTTTAGAGAGGGGCAATGCAAATAAGGATTTGTAAATAGCAATTCCCTTTTCAGTTATCGAAAGTTTTATGAAAGTTTTATTTAGGGTTAATTCCAAAAATATCTTAAATAATTGTCAATTATTAATTAAGTGTTCGAACTTTTAGTTTTAATAATTAAACACCTAAATTAAAATTTTGCTAATAAAAATAATGATTGAACTTTAATTTATATACTTGATAATTAAAATTAAAAATTTATTTCATTGGCAAAATCTTAATTTAGATATTTAATTATCAAAATTAAAGTTGGCTATTCAATTGACAAATGACTATAACTATAAGGGAGTTTCTGAAAAACCCCTCTTTCTTTATAGAAAAAAGGGCAAATTTTGGCAAAAGTAAATTAAAACGCCCACCGTGGGGCTCGAACCCACGACCACAAGGTTAAGAGCCTTGCGCTCTACCGACTGAGCTAGACGGGCCAGCTTATATTCAATTTTCGTAAAAGTACAACTTAACTGTTTAACTGTATTCCTAAAGTTTGGAGACGATCTTGTCTTTTAGTGCTCGAATTGGACGGTCAAGATGATGCCCACATCTGCGGGTTCTTTTTTTGTTTTTTTTTTTTTTGGTAATTTGGAAATTTAGATTTCGTTGTCAGATTTTTTCAGAGGGCATTTTTGAGATGTAATCTTTTTTGCATATATTATTTGAATATAATTTGAGTAGTTTCAAAAAAGACCTTTGGTAAGTAATGTTGAATTAGGGCAGGGAGACTTGATTTCCTCCAATTAAAACTTGCTCATAATAAGCAATAGAAACCTTCAGAATTACCTAAAGAAATTATACAATTCATAAAATCTCTTTACTTGAACAGAGATTAACGGAATCATAGTACTTTTTTATAAATACTCAAAAGAATCAGTTGATCACACGTTCAGTAATTCTAAAATGGTATTATATTAATAAACTCCCCTCCTTATGAAGTATTTAGGTCAACTTTACCTGCACTTTCTACAACATGCAAAACTTTTTTTGTTCTTGAATAATTTAGTTAATCTTTGACTTCAAAACTTTGTTTAATTCTGTTTCATTATCATTTAATAATAAAAAACTTATTTGGGGGCACAAACATTTTCCCCCGTACAAGGATCCTGTTACATTTGTGAAATTTTATGGACTTAGGAACTAGAAAGAAAAGTTCTTTCAAGAATCCTGAATTAGAACAGAAATTCCTTGAATTATATTAAGTCGAAAAAACATTTTATGTACAAAATCATACAATTTAAAACCCAAGAATAGCAAATAGTATTCTTATACAAACAGAAATAAATACCCTCTTTTTTTTCTCATGGTCAGGATAATCTGACCGGATACAACACCAACATTTTGTTCAATCTTTCATAAGTAAAAACTAACTGTAAAAGAATTTTCTCCTGGCCTCAGAAGCCACCTTTCTGGAAGACTAAAAAAGGAAGGAAGGAAGCAGATGGCTGCTCCAAGTTTGATTTATTTTATCGCTCGCATAATCTGCGTCTATTATTTGGGTCGTCTTCTATAAGGGTAGAGAATGTCGTCCACACTCTCTTTAATTCGGTTCCCTACTTTACGCAAGTTCTTGGCCACTCCCATTGCAACCAGACCTGCATTTCTTTGGAACCTATGCAAAGAAAAATGAATGAAGACACTTTAGCTTTGTGATACAAACATTGATGTCATGGCTATGAATAAAAAGGAACATAACTTGGAATCCAAAAGGAATACACATGCCTGCTCAAGAACTCGTCCCCAACTGCCTGAGCAGGCTTACGTGGTCGAGGTGGTGGGACTGCACTACCATCTATAGAAAACAACACCAAAAATAGTTATTTGACAGCAATTCCATCTACAACACCATAAATGAAGAAACAAATAAATAAAATCAAATAATAACAGGAAATTTTCCTCTCTCCCATAACCGCAACTTACAAACAAAAGGGAAACTAGAAGAGAAAGAAGATTACATTGTGTTTCTCAACATATTTTTGTGTCTAGATAGACATCAAGTTTTAATTACGAATTAGAGGTCTAGAGGTAGCATTTTGTAATATAGGAGTATATCGACCCATTAATAGTTCAACTAACTTTTCTGATTTTATTTCCCCCCAAATGGGCTTCTTATCCTAGATATCAGTTAGTTCATTCAATGTTAATGTTAGGTTTAAGACATACTGGGTTGAACCTTCTCTTATACCCTACTGTTTACCAATAATTAGCGCATAGGAACAGGAAGCAGCAGAATTAATATAATTGTACTGCAATGCCCTGTCTGTGCATTACACTAGGTAAACCATCTAGAGTCCAGACAACATATAAAATCAGGGAACTACCTTCTCTATTATGAACAGGAGATGTAGTAGACACAGAATCACCAGTAGTGTGTCTCCTATCCACTAAAACCTGTATGAAAGCGCAAACAAGTCAGGGTATTATATTCTCAAGTAACAGTTATAACTCAAATACTACACATCAAGAATCCAATTAATAGGCAGAGATACAACATTGGTAGATGGAAAATTCAACACAAAGATATAAGAGATTTAATCTCTCCACAAGTCGACAATGGGTAAATGTTAAGAAAAAGTATTGACCAAGACTATGACACAGCAACAAAAAAATCAATTTCTTCACTAAGGAAAATAATGGATCAAAAGGTATTCTAGTAGCAGGAGAAAAATGACAGCTATCCCTGAAACTTGATAATAGAGTTTCTGGATATTATAATTGTAAACATGAGATTTTAGCGAAAGTTCAAGAAAACTTTTACCTATATCACGGTGCCGGTATTCATGGAACAGAATTAAGTTAATAACAAAGGCTTTTGATAAACTCTTTGGTCGTATTTCATAACAGACATTTTTAGAGCACTAGAAGTAGATACACAAAAAACAGATGCCAGAAAGCTCTATGTTGTAGCTCCTGTATCTCTAGGTTTATTTTTTTTCCTTTTACTGTATTTTTTTTGCCATTTTCCCTTCCGTGCAGACTCACCATATCATTATAATGGTGCTGCCGCTTTTGGCAACCTTAGCAATCCTTATGAGATGACCCTGGTCAATTTGCTGCCACTTTTTGAAGCCTATGTATAGTGTCATGATATTTTCTTGCACATTTTCCAGGTTTTGGAACCACTAAGGTCAAATACCAATCATTTACGCATGTTCTAGAGCTTGTCCAAGGAGTTGAAATGAAAGAGATCTTTTTGCCGTGATGTTGTGGTGGTGCTGTTAGATCCCAATGGAACATATCAGCAACAAAAATAGCTTTGTGGAAGCGGTGTATTCAGATGGCACTATGTTAAACATGGGGATTTTTTGGAATTCATCTGCACACTAAGGGCTCGTCTCATCACATGGCTACTAACATCATCTTTCCCCAAAGAAATATCCTTAAACTGAACATTAAAAATTTGGACAGAAAATACTTAAAAGAAAACTATAAATTAAATGGAAAAGAAAATGAGGATTTCCATCTTCTATGTTGAGTACAACAGAAAGAGAAAATGATAATGCTACGGACAATCTCATGAAACACTATAAGAACAGAAAAACAATGTCAGAGAACAAAATAAAAAAAGCTGACCTCTAGTCCGACACAGACTGGCAATTCAGTTTGTGTCTCTTGCACGTTATCTGTACGATCTTTCAGGTCAGGGTAAACTGAGTAACCAATGCAACCATACCTAAAATCAGTAAGTCTCCTGCCTTCTTTTGATGCTTCCATTTCAGATTCTCCAACAATGTATCGAGGTACTAGCCACCAAACAACGGAAAGTGCATCAGATTGCCTACTCGGATAGAGAAGTTCAACATCCAAGTAGTTACAAAAATTAATGCATCGGTAGATTCCACATTCCCAAATAGGGTCACTCAAATCTGAAACAGCCTAAGCTGACAACATTTTATTTCTATAGCAAAGCTCAACTCAATACAACCAAAGCCAAGAGATTTAATGCAATAAGATAATAACTGCATCAGAATTCCCATCATATTTCACAACATGACCAAGTAACTTCATAACATTTTGATTATAGTAATCCATCAACTGTACCCACAACTTTAGAGATTGTTGAACAAGAATCTTAAACTCGAATAAATAAGAAATATCAGAAAACAAGGAGTAAAAGGTTCGTATGGATAATAATGATGAAGTTCCACACTTTTAGTTATATGCTTGCAAATAACGAGCATTACAACAAGGGGGAGCTAACCATCACAAAAACTCAGCATATCTTGTGAATGCTAAGCTCAAAATAGTAGCAAATTTTCAGCCCAGAACATTTCTAGAAACTATAAAATTCCTCAATTTGAAGCATAATCTAACCAACACTACATTAAAGTTCATGTAATGGACATCCCAATTGAAGAATCCAGTAAATGAAACACTTAAAAGGACGAGTTTTATCCAGAAAACCAAGATTTCTGATATTCCAAAGCAAGCTAACAATCCACAGGTCCAAATGTGATGAATACCATTAAAATTCTCCATCACTAAAGAAGCTTAAAAATAGACATAAAACAATATACAGCAGCATATCAAGCAGCCAATCATGAGTCTAAAAAAGGAAAAAAACAAAATCACGTAATCTATCAAAGCAAAATCATGAATTAGTTAAAATCGAACAAGTTACAAGCAACGATGTTTTTTAGTACCATTCGGAAGCGAACGTGTAAGACCAACGCATAGAGGATTGCGAGAATTGGATTTGAGAGTTGATGAATAGTATAAGCATCCTTTACAAGATTTGCCCTTATTCATAGCATTAGTGGTGCTTTTCTCGGTCGACAACGGTGACGGTGAGGATGAGGTTTCCGATACACCGGTTTCTTTATTTTCATTTTGCTGAAAATTGCTCTGTTTACGATGAGGGCAATCTCCATGGCCTCCTCCGGCCTTGTTTATTTCCGCCTTACTCTGCTCCTCCTCCGCCATCGGCGTTTTCCTTTTTTAGTCTTGATTGAAATCGCCGCTATTATACTGAAGAAGACGGTCTAGACCGGAGGATATTTATTTTTATTTGACTTATTATACGCTTTGTTTTCACAGTACAATCTCCGGAATCTGAACGCATTGCATCATACGTTCTTAACAGTTTTCTTTCGTGGATTGCGTTCATGTTTACTCCTAAACTATAGGGTTAATTAAAAAAACCCCTCATACTCATAGTCAATTATCAATTGAGTATCTAAACTTTTTAATTTTGACAATCAAATATCCATATTAGAATTCCGCTAACAAAAATAATGATTAAATTCTAATTTAGTTATTTGATTGTCACAATTAAATTTTATTTTATTAGTAAAACCTTAAATTATGTATGTGTCCTGTGATTCCCCAGCTAAACAGTCATCATGGGATGAGCCTGCCATGGATATATCCGTCTTTTCGAATTCAGGGAGCAAAGTATGCAAAAGCTCCGTTTTGAATTGAAGTAAATAAGATTTAATTAAATCTGTTTTAGGTATAACCTCTTGTTGTAATTTTATCATAGCAGATAATTGACTGAAGGGATTGGTATTTTTCAAATCTCCCGAGGATTTTTGCTTTTGATATGACAAAAGGGCTTGTTGGATATCATCCAAAATATTTTGACCATTCATCTTTTTGGTCTCTGGATCCATTTTGATTAATCGATCCCAAACTCTACTATGAGTAGTACGTCTGAGGCATGGCATATTGTGCTGGGTATAACCCACTTCTGGTGTCCATTTCCATACCCAAGGAATGGAAAATTCTATGAAAAACAGCATAGAAGCAATGTCTTCTGTATTTAGATCGCGACTGATATACTCAGCGACCTGAGGAGATATATTAATCCATTCAGCATATAATCTTTTAAACTGATCTGGTAATATTTTACCTGATGTCCCATATGTAGTCCACCATTGAAAGAACCAATTTGGTATGGGTTTGTTATAAACATGACCACAAACTTTAATCAACCAAGTATGTTTCCTGGTTGGATTCTCATATAAGAGGGCTTTATTAAAGGCTTCCACATAATCCCAATAATTGTATTTAATACTGAATTTGGTATTAGGAACTATGAATTCCTTTTCACGTAATGGAGAAGTTCCCCATTCTTCAATGGATATAATCCTTTTGATTATGAGTTTGCTAAAGTTATAAACAGTCCCGGTTTTAGCACCACCAGGGTAAAAATGAGTAATTTCACAAAATGTTTCTTTCAAAACATTTTCATAGTATTGTCGTTGTTTGTATGACGTAGCAGCATAGGATGCAACATCCATATATCTGTTCATTAACAGCCATGGATCCTCCTTCCACTGGAGATCCCGGTGTTCTAAGAGACATATGATGTCCTTTTCTTTATGAGTGTAGTAAGAGGGTGTATGATCCTCTTCAGGTTCAGTGAGAGCCTGAGCATATGATGTTGTGGCTGATGAGGTTTCACCTCCTTGCTGCTGTGTAGCATGCAACTGTTGTTTGAAGGCTGCATATAATTCTGCTTCATTGGCAGGAAGAGTAGTCAAATGTTGACTAACAAGAGTTTTCTTGCCATGTTGTATAACAACGTTTTTATCTTTGGGTTGGGAAGTATGACCCCTTCCTCGACCTCCACGGCCGCGGTAATTATTGCCTCGTCCCTGCATGCTGCAAATATTCACGAGTCAAAAAGTCAGGAAGATTATTATCTTGACCTTTTTTATACAGAATATCAAAATCAAATGGAGCTAAATGTGCTTGCCATCTGGCAAACATTTGCTTAGATACATCATGTTTAAAATCTTTATTAAACATGAATTTTGCCGCTTGGCAATCTGTGATGACAGTAAATTTTTTATTATATAAATCATCTTGGAATTTTAAAATACATTTAACAATTGCTAAGATTTCTTTTGCAATGGTTGCATAATTGCGTTGACTATCATTCCATTTGCCAGAATAGTATCTGACTAAATGAGCTTTGTTATTAACAGGACATATTTGGGTAAGAATACCCCCATATCCAATATCAGAAGCATCAGTTTCAATAATCTTTTGCCAAGTAGGGTTGGCTAAAACCAAACAAGGCAAAGATGAAACTTTAGCTTTAATTCGTTTGACCATCTCTGTATGATGAGACGTCCAAGGTTTAGCCTTCTTTTTAAGTCTATCATATAAAATAGCAGTATCAGAAGCTAAATTTTTATAATAAGGCGAAATATAATTTAAACTGCCTAAAAATCTTTGCAATTGAATCTTATCCAGAATTTCATCTGGAAATTTAGAAGCAAATTCAATACTTCTGTTGATAGGAATTATTTTTCCTTTTTCAATATTATGACCCAAGAATCTGATCTGGGTTTGAAAAATAAAACCATTTTTGGTTTGGATATGACTAAACCATTTTGTATAACTAATTTTTTAAATATATCCAAGTGTTCAAAATGCTGTTGAACATTTTTGGAGAATACTAAGATATCATCTATATATACTAGTATGAAGTCACTGTAGGGTATGAATATATCATTCATAATCTTCTGAAATTCAGAAGGGGCGTTTTTCAAACCAAAAGGCATCACTTTCCATTCAAAGTGACCTATGGGTACATTAAATGCAGTTTTATATTGGTCATCTTCAGCAATCTGAATCTGCCAATATCCTGATTTTAAATCAAATTTAGAAAAGATTAAAGCTTCATAAAGCCGATCCAATAAATCCTTTTTATTAGGTATTGGATGACGAATCCATTTTAAGACTTTATTAAGAGGTTTATAATTAATTACCAATCGTGGTACTCCTCTTTCAAGTTCAGCATTTTTATTAACATAAAATCCTGTACATGACCAGGGTGAGTTTGACTCTTTAATTAATTTTTTATGTAATAAAGAAGCAATTTCTTCTTTACATAATTCTAAATATTTAGAATTCATTTGACAAGGTCTTGCCTTGGTAGGAATCTGACTTTCATCAAAGTCATCAATATAAGGAAGTTTGACTTCATGCTTCTTGCGATTCCAAAAAGCATTGGGATGATCATTACAAATTTCTACAGAAATATGATGCTGTAGGTTTTTAATTTTATCCTGTAATTTAGGATTTTGTAAAACCTCTTCGATTGTGGAAGAGTTAATTTCAAAATTTATGAAATTAATTTGCTTTTGTTTTCGTAAAATAAAATCCTTTATTTCATTAACAAATCTTGTATTAGGTTCAGTTATGAACTGAAACGAAACAGGTGTCTTGTCGAATGTTCCTATAATACACTCAGTACCTATATAGGTAATAGGGAAAATCTTTTTTATAAAAGGAGTTCCAAGGATAACTTGGTTTGTAATATTTTTTGCTAATAGAAAGCTTTCAGGAATGCAAACCTTATTATTACAAATATATGCTTGAGGTAATTTATAATTAATTTGTAATTTTTCACCTCCTGCATGGCGAAGACTATGAGTCGTTTTTTGAAAATATTTGGTAGGAATTAATCCTTCCTGTATTACACTGATATCTGCACCCGTATCAATAAGGGCAGTAAATTCTTGCATTTCAGTTTTACTGATGAGTAAAGTAATTTTTACATAGAACTTGAATGATGTAATCATATCAAGTTTTGTTAAAAAATTGTCTTCATCAATTTTATTAAAATTGTCAAAGAGATTGGGTGTAACCAAAGAATAATCTTTTTTAGGTTCTTTAGTTTCTAAATTCGAAACTCTAATATCAAGATTTTGATTTACTTGTTTTAACATCTTAATTTCATCTTTTAGATGAGTTATTTCTCCATACAAATCTTTGAGTGTTGTAGGAGATTTATGAGATGCTTCATATCGTTGTTTCATAAGTTTATAAACTTCTGTCATTGAATAAGGATTATTATTTTGTACAAATTCTACTTCTTTCTTAGGAGGAGTAGAACTTGTAGAAGGAATATCATCCAAATTTTCTATTATTCTGGACCTCAATTCCGGGTCTTTAATAGATTTTAAAAATTCCAAAATATGATTATTGGTTAAAACATTAATATCGGAATCTTGAAATTGAGAAATGAGTTTATAATAGTCATCCTCGTCTTTATCAGATTCACTGATATTACGTTGACAATGACATGCTTCTTCTTCTAATGATTCATCAGAAGAATCAGAGATATGATCTACTGCAGAGGCTGAAGTGGTTTCTTCATCAGATTCTAAGAATAATTTTTCTAAAGAATCTTTTAATTCTTCACTTATGTTAAGATTATTAATCTTCTGTTTCATTCTACACTTATTAGCGTAGTGACCTATTCGTTTACATTTATAACAGACAATATTGTTTTTGTCTTTCTTTTTGTCAAGTCTATCAGACTTTCTTTTAGCTTTTTTCTCAAGCTGAGCTTGCGAATATCGTTTCTTTTTCTTTTTATGATAGAAGTCATTATTATTCTGAGATGAGTTATGAACTGGTTTTCTTTGAGTTTGAATATCTAACCCAAATTGACTGCAAAATTGTCCTAACTGATTTCTTTCAGTTAGTCTTTGCCGTTTAATTTGTTGATTTAATTTAATCTCATTACATAAGGCTAATCCTTCAGTTTTACAGGTTGCCATGAGACTGCCATAAGTATGATTTTCATAAGGAATAGAGATATGATCTCCTCGCAGAGCTTTTCGAACTCTTTCCGCAAATAAGGGAGGTAATCCATCAATAAATCTGGATTTCCAATGAGAGCTATTACTCTCGGGTAATTCCATGACTCTATTAAAAAATAGATCACGATACCATCGCCAATCTGTCAGTGTTTTACACCTTGTATTTTGTAACAGAGTTCTATTACTTTCATTATTATCGGAAATTTTTCCAGTAAAATGTTCTAGGATTGTCACAATCAATGTATAAAATGATTGCTCACTAGTAGTGCCATCTGGCTCTTGTTTAAGTATATGATAAATTTGTTCTTTCTCTTGGTGAGAGAGATAATTATCCCACCAACCTTTAAGTTGGCCAGTAAATCCTGCAACTATCATTTTTGCAATATTACTGTCACTATTGCCGATTAATTTACTGACTGTACTATACATCAACATGCGATGTGTTAGATTATAAATCTGTTTTTCTGTATAACCATCTATATTCCATTCATAAATACTTTTACCATTATAAGAGTTATTATTAATATATTCTTGTTCTTCATGTAGAATATCTACTGGTGAAGGTCGTCTGTAATAATTAATTCGTTGTGTTGGCCTATCTGCAAACTTATATAACTTATTAAGTTCATCTTGTATAACTCGTTTATAATTCTTTGTTTCTGATAATTTATCAGAGAACTCATTTTCAAGAGTATTAATATTTAATTTTTTAAATTTCTGATCTAGTAATTCTTCTAGATCGGACATCTTTTTTAATTTATAATTATTAATTTCAGGAGGAGGTTGTACAGGTGGAGCAGATATGACTTCTTTCACTCCTGCGGGGTTTAACGAAGAAGATGTATCACTCTTGTCAAGTTTATGTATTAAAATATCAATTCTCTTATGAAGAGAAAGGATTTGTTCGCCTAATACATTTAGACAAATGTTTGTATAATTTTGTTGTTCTATGAGTTTATTAATCTGTTTTACAGTAATCTGGAGTGTATCATTTTCAAATAATTTCACAAATGCTGTGAAACTGACAATATGATTTTCCTTTTCTAAATTAAAAGGTTGTTGAGGAGGCCAAACTCCTTTGATAATTTTTCCATTTAAGAGTTTATAATCTCTTTCCAAAATCGAAATATATGGTTCAATATATTTGTCCATAAACCATGGAACAAAAGGGAATAAAATATTATGAAAAGATAAATGTTTATAAAACATTTCAGATATATAATATTTCATATGATCATCAAAATTAGATAAAAACCATTTTTTAAATGGTTCCCATCTAGGTAAATCAAATTCTTTTCTAATTTTTTGCCTGGCTTCAGATCCAGGTCTAAAATCAATTTTTTGTGTATGATTCATAATGAAAAATTCATTTCAGATTCGGTTATTTCCGGATCTTTGTTATAAACACCTTTAACAATATTTTCTTTTGTTTTTAAAACTTTTTCCACATGATTATTATGATTATCCCTTTCACTTACCTGGGAAGTAGAAACCCTATAAGGAATATAATCTTTATCCTCTAAGACAGGAGAAATATAAGATCTTTCAGATCTAGTCGAATATGTTCGCGGAATAGTTCCTAATCTTGAAGAACTAGGATCCATTTGGATATAAACTATTCCTTCTGGAGTTTGTTCTATATGATCAATGTTATGATCAGCTTTGGACTGGATATAACCAATTTTTTCCAATTTCCATTGAGGAGGCATAGGAATTTCATCCCATTTAACAATCCTTCTTGTTGAGATCTTAGATCTGTTGAAATTGGTTTCTATTAAAACTGTTTCATTAATCTTTTTATCCATTAATTTACAATTAGGATTTAATGTAAATAATGGTTTATAATAAATTCTATAACAGATACATATCAGTTCAGATCCAGCCATATAATTATAGCCATGAGTTTTAACATTTAATGTTAAGGTGTCAAGTATATTGACATCACTTAAGGAAAGTGAAAGATTAGGATAAACATTAAAATATACTGGTCCATGCGCCAAACTAGATTGGATCACACCTATAAGGGATTGTTTCCAGTTTAGATTGCGTGCATCTCTTAAGCATGCAATAAAACTTTCAGACAAACCTTCTAATGTAAGAGGTTTGAATGCTGTTTGTACTAGTCCAATATGAATGAACTTGTAAAGATCCTTATATTTAAGGATATCATTGTATGATAACAATTTAATTTCTGTTTCTTCATTATCAAGAGAAACTGATTCTTCAGTAGTTTTCACTACTTGTCTAAGGCCCAATTTTTCAAAAGTGCCTAATTGATATACAGTTTTCAACTCTACTCTTGGAATAGTCCACTTATTAAGGGCATCCAAGTTATCAGGAATATCCATCTCTTGTTTTGAAACATTTTTAATGTTTCTCTTTTCTCTTAATAAATTCATTTGAATTTACAGAAGGAAGGACTGACATGTTAGACTAAGAATTACATATAAATCTGACAAATCATGTGGCTCTGATACCATAACAGGTCCGAAGGTAGCCCGATAAGAATCTACTGCAAGCACTTTAAGTTTTATGGTATATTTTACATAAACTGTTCAACCGTCATCCTACTTATTTCAGACTAATACCGGGATCAATGCCTTTATACAGCCTTCACTCAACGGCTTTCAACAGGCTAACCCTAGTCTTATCATAAGCAAGGCCAGTTTCAAGTTCATAACCCAAACTGAAAGTGATGCATAGACTCTTATCTCGATCGGACAAATCAAGATCTTAACAACATCTTTTGCCAGATATATGTGAATCCTTAGGCTAACATGAAAGATTTAGCCTTCCATAAAGAAACTAAAATAAATGAAATAAGAAAGGAAAAGAGATAAAAGAGATTACCAGGGATTGAAATAAGAAAACTTCAAACTGCTTCTTATTGATCAGCAAAAAATATACAAGAGAGAGAATGAGGGAGAAGTAATACTATGCTAGAGGTGTGTACAAGGTGTGTGTCCAACTTATGAAGGGTTGGCTTCCTTTTATAGACCAGGAAGGCGGACACCAACTAACTCTATGTTATGACATCAACGGATTTGAAATCCGACTATTACTATTCCCTATAATGGAAGTACTATTACATGGGTCCTACAAGGACAATAATTTCCTCACTTATTGTTGAGGTGGGGCTGTCTTCACATGGGTGTTGTCAGCCTTTTACTTTATGGCCTTGGTTGCGGCATCTTCTATTTCCTGGACCAGGCGGTCAATCTCCTCTTCATTAAGAGTTTCTGCATCCATATTATCTTATTCTAATTTAGTTATTTGATTGTCACAATTAAATTTTATTTTATTAGTAAAACCTTAAATTATGTATGTATTTGATTGTCAAAATTAAATATTCAAGTAAACTACAAGTACATAAATATTTTTTAAACTAACCCTAACTCCTCTAATTTTATTTAGTTTTTTAAAGTTATCACATTATTATCCGTATTAGTAATTTGAACACTTAAACTTTATATATATATATATATATATATGAAATAGTGTATTTCTTTAGTAATTTGAACACTTAAAACTTTATATATATATATATATGAAATAGTGTATTTCCTTGAAGAATGAAGAGCGAATATATATCTATATATATAGGAATAGATTTTTCTAATACATACCTTAAAATAATACGTTTATTGAAAAATTTTCAATTTAAACTTGAACTAATATATTTTATCCATAATGACAATAAATTTAAAAAAAAATTCTGCTGCGTACCTCAAAAGAATATGTTAATATAAATAAACTTTTCCATTTGAAATTGAATTGGTATATTTTATCAATAATAATAACGTAGCATAGTATGCTGAAGAAGCACATGTTAGAATAATAAATAATTACTAGTATATGTTTTTTGGTGAGAAGAAGTAGTAATAATTAGTGTTTGAATTGAAAAAAGTAAGTATCACTTAATTTTAACAACCGCATAATTGTAAAGAGGATAGGGAGTATCAAATTCTAGTCGTTCTAAGATCTGAGGTGCTGCCCAGAGGTATGCTGAGTGACCATCAATCAGTTCAGTTACATCAACCTATCATCACACCAAAAACAACACCAAGGAAAAACACACAAAATATTAGTGTCCAGAGAGCAGAAAACTAGGAAAAAGTTGTGTTGTCCTAAAGTAACAGATAAATTGAAATGAAGAGGGTGTAAGAACATAAATTAACCAGAAAACTTACGTTTTCGATACCAGGAACATCAACTGGTTGAATTCCAGCAAGTCCTTGAGTGAGGAGGCTGTTAAAATCAATTAAAAGTAGATTTAAGAACAGAAATATGGATACAATAAGAAGAAGAAGAAGATATGAATACAAGAGAAAATTGGAAAGAAGCAAACAGAAAAATAATTGCAAATAAAGGATCGGAAAAAGATAAAAACATATTGTGGACTTCATAAAAGGACCATTTCTTTTGAGTTCATAAAGGGTTAATTCATGTAAACTCACTTAGCTCGAAATGCAACTCCAAGCATCCAATCATTCGTAGAATAAGTATTCACGAATCTCCCAGCCACAACCTGCAGAATAGCCAGAAATAATCCCAAGATACAATGAGAGAGTTAATGAATAGGCAGCGTTTACTGCGAGCAGCTCATAGGTCATGCTTGTCCAAAGGGGAAAAGGAGAACCAAGAAAAGCAGTATGGGGGAAAGCTAAGCCCGGAAACTTGGGTAGTGGAACTTGAGTTCAGCTGCTTCAAAAACAAAATCAAGTAAATGAATGTCATGAAAGACGGTAAAAAACTTTACCTTTCTCGCAGCCTCCCAATTTACATCTTTTATTGGAATTGGTGCCCCAAGAAGAACAACTCTTTCTACAAGCGCGCCTGCAAAAATCAGTGAATTAATTAAGACAAAGAACAAAAATGAAAGTAAGATATAAGCATCGTAACCACATAATTACAGCTACTTACCGTTATTTCCTTTTTCAGCCAAAATTTGCAGGCACTTAAAAATAACTCTTGCACCAAGTGAGAACCCTACAAGTGTAACAGGCCTGAAACATTCATGAGCAACTAGGTTTACATAACTGCTCAAGTCAAAGGGCGACGAACAAGCAATATCCTAATCCTGATGAAAACATATACCTATTTCCCTGCAATCCCTTAAGCAACACTTCTTCTGCAAGCAGTTTTCCTGCCTTGTCGGTTCTGTATAACATACGTCCAATAGGTGAGAATTTTTTCCAAAGAAAAGCACCAAGCTAGAATTGGAGGGAAGGCACTTCTCCATGTGCAATAGAAAGTTAGCAGTTATGGAAGTTTGAGACACAGAATATTATTCCTCTCATTCATTCTTAAATAAGGGACCATATCCAACATGCATATGAATTTTACTCTCGAATGGTGCCCAAATCCCCATCTAGTATGCAAAGGGTGTCATTTGGGATAGGACTATAGATCTTACAAGCATTTCAAAATGTAGAAGTAACCAAAGCAAGAAATTGAAACTCTGAGAGACCTTCATCATGCCTTTGCCCTTCTGATTTTGCCCACAGACTCTAGGCATGAAATACTACAGACGTAATCTAGCAGAGACGGGTGAAAAGTATAACCTTCTTTCCACATCTTGTAGTTTTCAAATATTTAAGAGACAAGGAGTACCTATCCACTGCAATTGTCCACTTGCTGTCGATAAAATTTGTAACTGAAAGTAATGTCGCTGGCCAGGCCAATGCTGTTACAAGAGTACCTAATACGGTCATCATAGCACCTTGCTTCATCAATTCCTTTGCAATACCTTCAGAAAATGGTAATAATTCCAATATCATAACTCTGACAAATAACCACAAATATCATCTACAAATAAGTGCTTTTTTTTCCCAATGAGCATCCACAAATAAGTGCTTTTTTTTTTTCCCAATGAGCATCCGCAAATAAGTGCTTACTTGAAGTCAGCCAGTCCTGAATTGCAGAGCTTACAGCATACAGATGTTCGGACTCCCACTGCAGTGCATACCTAAAAAAGTGTTAGGGTTGTAAGAAATGAGGCCAAATGACTTAATTCCTAACCATAAAGCTTTGATAGAGAACCTGAACTTTAACTGATAATCTAGGAAGAAAATGAGCAAATAGAAAGGTTTATAACTGGTTTATTTGTGCGACACGTCGTAATAAAAGAAATGATATTCTCTTTCTAGCCACTTCTAAACCAGTTTGCAGTTTACATAAACAACAATATCTAAGAAAGACTAATACAGCTCATATACCCTTGCACCTCCAAAGTAAAAGACTACTAGAAATCTGCATTCTGAGACTATAGTGAGGGTTTCTACCTCTCTGAATTATCATTTATTCCTTCCCAAGGTTTTATGAAATCCGCCTCTTCAAATACAAATCCTGCTATCAAGATCTCAACTGCAAGCCTCTGGAAGACAAGATATGAGAGCAGTGACAGATGAAGAAAAAGGCAACTGGAGCACAACTTTAGGAATAAAATGAACATAAGTTGCCAAAAATCTAAAACTCACCCCTTGGTTTTGTTTTTCTCCAATAGCCTTGAATTCAAATTCATCCACATCACCTATTCTCCGAGCCATCTTAGTCCCGGTGAGTCCAGCTCCAGCAGCTGGGATCATTGAAGCATCATTAAGAGGTTGCAACATCTTAAATTTAAGAAAAGAGTTAAAGAATGGACTAACTTAAAAATACATAAATAAATAATAAAAATAAAAAATAATAAAAAAGAAAGAAAAAAAGAAGTTGCTTCACAAACTTAAAAAAGTTTAGCTAGACTCATTGAACTGGTAGGAGCAATCAACGTTTGTTCTGATCTTGAACTATTTCTTTGTTGTTTATGGGAAGAAACATCCAAGACAAGACTTGAAGAAAAATATCGTACAAATGTAGTTATGTACTCACCGCCAAATGATGCAGCAACCGCTACAGAACCCGCTACACTTCCTGCTGCAGTTGCAACAGCAGCAAACCCACTTGCTCCAATCACAGGGATAATGGTCCCCAAGGTAGGTGCTAATGCACTAAAACCAGCAGCAATAGCAGGAGCAGCTAAACCTGTAGACGGATGATGCACAAAAAGAGAGGTTTAAAGACATACTTCATACATAAACTCGTCTATCGATGAAGCAGTTAAAAAATATATGCCTCATGGGGGCGTGGAGAGAAGGGAGCATACCACCAGTAATCGCCATCAAAGTTCCTCCAGTTATTGCAGCTGCACCTATGATTCCTCCCTTTTTCCACTTTTCCCAAGAGCTTTTTGGAGACTGTGTATCGTTGTTTGCTTCTTCTTTCAACAAAGCCATTGCAGAACAAGCAACCATCATTTCAATTGCCTCCTGGAAAGATACTTTGTTATGAAAGAGGAGAATGAAATAACCTTCTTTTTGTCTGTGTGTGTGGGCAGGGGGGTGGTTTAATCCTGGTCTCCATATTGAATAGGTTTCGAAAAAGTCATGCAAAATATGGGATTAGGACAAGAATTTGCAAGCACACAAAGAACAAACAATCCACTGCAACATAGCTACATCATAAAATTATGGGGACACACAATTGAGCATGTTATAAAGTTACATCTCTTACAGTTCAGCTATTTTATGAGATGACAAGAATGTAGTTATGATTACATTTATAATTAAGATGTAATAAATTCACGTTTCATATGTAGAAGCCGCTCAGAAGATATTTAGTTATCAAAAGTTGAATAGTGATGCATAAGCACGCAAATCAAGTATATAGACATGCCAAAACATATACAAAAAAAATTAATAGTAAAAATAAAAATAAAAGAGGCACAAATTTACCACTTGAACCCACTTAATATCAAACCAGGTTGTAATCATCCGCAAAGCAACACGATGCCTGGCATCATAGCCCCTTTTTTTCTGTTTAGCTTTCTTACTATCCTCGGGGACATCAGCCAAGCATGCTGATAAAAGCTCATAAAGAACTGTCAATTTCCTTGGGTAGCTAAGCATTGTAACCTCTTCCAAGAGCTTTTCACCAAATTCGCCAGATGGCTCTAAGCGATGCTGTCCAACATCAGTTGATTTGCCTGTTATCTCCTTTTCCTTTTCAGCGTCCAGTGTTTCAACTTCAAAATTCGAATTTGTTTCTCCGTCAGCAGTCGAAAACTTCTCCCGACATTCACTTTCGTAGTTACGTTGCTTCTGCTTCTTAGACTCATCATCAAGAGAAGCCCCCTCCATACTTGAAACCATAGCATCTACTGCTTTCGACAAAGCAAGCTCCTTATCAACTGCTTCCGAAGAAGCATCACCAGATTCCTCAGAAAGTAGCCTCAGAAACTAATAATAAAGGATTAAAAACATTATTACAAAGGATGACAACGTAAATTGCAAAGACTATAGAAGCATAGTGCTAAACAGCCTTAAAAGATCATAGTAGTATCTTTTATCGCATTCGACACAAAACAGATAAATCCAATAAGGCAATGGATAAAGCATTGCTTAAATACTTCTTGAAATGGAAGAACAAGTTTTGAATAGATAAAAAGATCTAACCGCTCCAACGTGATGTTTAACAGGCGAACAAGCGCTAGTTTCCTCAAGACCAGTCCATGCTTTATCGTCAATCTGTAGAAACCTATGCATTGCAAAAATTCACCTTTATCTATCATGCTCCAAAAATATTTAGTACATCACAACTATGTTATGCAAAAAATCATTTCAAAAACCCAAAAGAAAACAAGATACAGCAAATTTCCAATGAACACAAGACAGAAACAGAACAAAGCCCAGAATACCATTTCCACAAAATGAGATGGAATTACCCTCTATCATTTCGCTCCATATTGCAGTCGAAGATTTTTTAAGAAGAAAAATTGAAAATAACAAGGGCAAAAAGAGATGGCACCTGAATATGGGGCGTAGGAGGTCAGAGGACTCATTGACCCAAAGCTGGGGGTCATCAGAGACGGAGTCGCTGCTGCTACCACTGCTGACGCGGTCGGGAACGGAGACGGCGTCGTCGTCGTCGTCGTTGCCATCGGAAGGAAAACCCAATTGGCGAGTCTGCTGAATCTGAGCTTGGTGAAGGGCTAGTCCGAAGAGAGCTCCGGCCGCATATCTCTGCGTGGAAGTTAGCGACGATGATGACATTTTTGCAGTTCTTAGCTCAAAAAAATGGTATGAATAAGTAGACTGTATTAAATTATTGAATAATGATCTTCGGAAGTGGGCGTTTTCTTTGAAAATTGCTGAGAATTTCGTTTGGAATATGAAATTGAAAATTTGTTTTTCTATTTTCCAAGTTAAGACGAAGGAAATGATCAAAGCCGATGTTTGCTGACTGAGACGGACAGATGGGAGTCTCTCCCTTCTTTGTAAATTTTTTTTTGAGAATTTGGAAATTGATCCCAAAATTATTCAATTTATTCAAATTTAGTCCTAAAACTATTTTTCTATAATTCTAGTTCCAAACTTCATTCTAAAATGTTCTTTTTAATCCGGTATGTGATAGTCATCGACTAACTCAAGAGAGATCAAAGGATCCAAGGCCTCTAAAAAGAAGCACAAGACTGACATACGATATTAAATCGTTTACTGAGTAACTCGAACTAAAGATCTCTCACTTGACATGTTATGTGAAAGTACTTAAGTGAAGGATCGCACCATTAAACCATACACCTCTTGTCCAAAAATGTTTATCTTTATTGGCTCTTTTTAGTATGGATTTTGACAAATTCTTATGTGTCACTTGTGTATGTAATTGGTCAAGGAAAAATCATCAATTTTTAACTCTTTTTCTTCTCAAATGCATCAGATAAGATAAAAATGAAAGAAAAATGTAAGTGAATATTTAGAAGAAAAAGTCACAAATTGTCAATTTTACTCTTGATTAGTACCATATACAAAGTAGAACATAAAAAAATATTGACAAATTTCACTAAAAAATTATTATAGCGACTAATATTTTTTTAAAAAAAAATAGCTTCAAGACTAAAATTATAGAAAACATAATTTAAAAACTAATTTGAGGTAAATTAAATAGTATGGTTTTGAGACTAATTTCGTCTTTTTGTATGCCACTTGTTAAAATGTCACTTGTTAAAATGTATAATTAGAGAAAAACAAAATTTATACGTATCACAAATACACATAGTTCATATAAATAAATTGATAATTTCCCTCTAATTTCATTATTACGTTTGCTTCTTCCGTGAGCTTTTTTTAAACTGAATTTCATGTGCTATGGTGCCATGGTGATGACAATGAACATTTGCCAATGATAATTAATACCTTATTTAATTTTAAGCAATGTCAATTTAATTTACTATCTTGTACGAGATTTCTCAACTAAACTAGTGAGAGATTCATGAAGTACAAGACTAAATCTATCAAAGAACTAAAAATACGACATAAAATCATTTCCAAAATGACTCGAGCCTAAGACCTATCACTTCACTAACTTAAAGGTGCTTCGAGGTGTATTCAGAAAGCTTCAAAATTTCATACTTTGGAACTCATATTTTTTTTTCATTTAACAATCTCATCTTTGTGAAACAAACAAAATTCTCAAAATAAGACTCCTATAAAGTCCATAAAAGGGCATGTATTAAGTATCATTCAGACATTATCCAATCACCCAACCATTGAAGTTTTTAAAGAAGGAAGCTCAAATAACAAACCATTTCTCCCACATCCATGATTCCAAAAGACAAAATTAGGAATCCATCACAAGAAGAGAACTATTCTGCCTAAAATTCCAATTCCATAATTAATTTTACAACAAAACAAAGGGCCCAATTCTATGGCCCCAAACACAGGAGGATAAACACAAGTTCATCAACAATTTAAGAGCACTATAAATAATATATCCTTCCTTTGCTGGCAAAACAGTTTCTACAACGTCATTTAGCAGGATTCCTCGGAATACAGCATTCATACACACATTGGAGCAGTTTTTGTGGTCAATAGTCAATACAAAAAGATTAATAACCTGGACCTAACTACATACAATTATTCCATTACCATGACAAAAACTTCTTTTGTCAAGATGGAAAACGAAAGGAAGGAAAGAAGGATCTTCTTTACTTCGTTACAGCATTACAATAGGACTATTTTCAGAAAAATGCCTATTTTAATAAGCTTTGCTAATGATGTTTCAGTTCAGTTAGGACAATAGCTACATGAATAGCAACTTCTAAAAGATTGATTGTACAGAAAAATTGAATGCTAAGGATCGCGCGGAACCTGAGATCTTAAGGATGAAGATAGTCACATGATGCTCCCTTCTTGCAATGCCCGCTCTCATAAAATTTACAAACACGCTGCCCTTTGGGAGGTGGTCTAGAATAGCCTGCTCCACCACCACCATGGGGCTGTCTGCTCCACGTGGGCCTACCCCTACCATACCCGGGATCTTGGCCTTGGAAACCCCAGTCTCTTGAGCCGGCAAACCTCTCACCACCATATCTCCGGGGGCTGTCCCATGCAACATTTCCATTATAAGGTGCGAGATTTAAGTTTGGATTTCCCCATGATGTTCCCATGCTAGGCCCCCAACCCACGTTTGGGAAACCCTGAGCAGGTCCTCCCCAACCCATATTCATGTTTCCCTGAGCGGTTGCCCAACCAGGGTCTATGGGCTCCAATTCCCGGCTGCGAGCCATATTTCCAGCAACCATGTTTTGACTTGGATGGATTTCTGAACCAGCCTCCCTCAGATTAATTGGGGCATCAGCAGACTTTGTTTCGCCTTCACTACTTGTAGTTGAACGTCCACCAGATCTTTTTAAACGATCAAAAGCATCAGCTTGTGAAGTTCCAACAGGATCATCTATTACAGTTGGTTGAGAAGGAAATTGCACGTCAGCAGAGCAGGCATCACTTTTTCCAGTATCAGGAGTTGGACTAAGCTCCTCAATTGAACTAAAACAGTCATTTCTTTCATCACTATATTTCATACCAGAAGTTGGTGAAGCCAATCCACTTTGAGACTCCATAGCATCAACTTCAGCTAACAGATCTGATACTGATTCCTCAGCCAAAGTGCTGAACTCAATTGGCTCATGGACTGCCTGCCAACTAGTCATACTAGGTGCAGGATGGGAATGAGAAGACTGAGTCACTGGGTCACTATTTGAATTTGGAATAGTAACCTGATCTCCAACTGCCCCAGGCTGTTTTAATGACAAGGAGAAAATATCCGAATCCCACTCCTCAATGGATGGTTTAGCATGACTAAGTGAATATCCAGCCCATTCATTAGCTATTTCTCGAAGTCTTGCCCCACCAACCTCTAGACTAGCTGTACTGCTCAAATTAGGGCCTGAATCTTGTACAGAAACTTTAGACGGTACAGACTGATTAGCTTCAGCAATTTTTCCTTCCTGGTCTTCATCTGTTTGCTTTGTTGTAGGATTTGGGAGAGCCTCCTCAGTTGGATTTGGTGTATGAGCTGGAAGAGCCTTATTGGTTGAATATATAGGACTTGGAAGATCTTCATACGTGGACTTTGGCGTGGGACTTGACAAATCTAACATCCCTGCCCCCTGAGCAGAAACATCCAGCAACGTAAACTCTGGCTTTTCAGTAGCCTGACCAGTGCATCTATTTGGTGTAGGGCTTGGAAGATCCAAGAGATCTGTGATGTTCCGTTCCGATGAATCATTTGGCTGAGCTGAAGCTGTTAAACCGGAGTCCTTGTCATTCAAATCTAAATTGAGAGGTGCAGATCTCAAATTTTGTCCAGGAGATTGATTCCCAGAGCTCTGACTGCAGGATGGCATTTCATGATCTTCTCCACCAAAGATGTGTTGTACTACCTTCAAAAGGGAACTTGCAGTTCCCTGATCCAGAATAGGGTTGAATTCTTCGTGTTCCTTTGATTGATTCAAAGGGGATACAGGCGTCTGCTCGAGATTGAATGACTGTACCGGACTACATGTTGGAGAATGATTAGAACAAGAATTCTTACTTTTTGACAACTCACAGGGTTCCATTTTTCGAGGCTGCATGTCCTCACCAACTGCAGGTTTGCTCCAATCACAAGATACAGAACCTGACACCTCAGACCTTCCAAATTCATGACTATTACTAACATTAACTCTTGAGTCATTACACTGCACAAGTCCTTCCTGTTTATCGTCACCCTCATTCCTGCTAGGAAAACTACTCCATCCATCCACTGCACGTAATCTACTTCCCGAACCAATTTCAGTTCCCTGAGACTGCAGAGAAAAGTTATGCAACAACAGAGAAGCTTTATATAGTTGTCCATTCAGAGCATCAGCTAAGAGTATGGAGCCATCTTGCTCGTTGGTAATCCATATCCTCATATCATCAGGGAAGTAGCCAGTGGTGCTCCACTTCCGAAGCTGCATCATGGAAAATGGTCCTTGAATTTTACCATTTGGATCACGATAATGCCACATCTTTTCCATTTCACTACTATCAGTGGGGGGTGAGTTTTCCGAGAAGGAAGTCAAAGCTGAAGATTCCAAATCCGACCTCCCAGCAGTTTGTTTACTCCAACTACTCGATGATCCACCAGTAAAAACCAGATTTTCATGCACTGGACAATTATTTGGTCCTTGCATCTCTCTTTTCTCATCCATTTGCTGAGTCCTGACAGCACCATCTTCATTAACTGGGTAAAAACACATCCAGATATTAGATTCCAAATAAATTTGCTCAGACAAACTCAAACTATCAATGAGTAGTTCAAAATCTCACCTCTTCTCACAGGATGAATTGGCTGGCTTTCATTTGTGTTGACTAAAGAACTCCTTGACCTAGAATATTCACCTGCAGATAATGCATCCAGATCAGCCATTTGACAGGGAGAAGATAATAATAATAATTCAAAAAGTATAAAAATTCACAAACTAAAGCAACCACCTTGTTTCTTATCGTTATCTACAGCCATATAATCTTCAGATTCGTAATTTGGATTCATTTTTGGATCAGCATGTATTTCTGGAATTTCGGTTAGTCTCCTCTGACGTTCCTCAGGAGTTTTTAGAAGCTGCAGTTTCTCTATACATTCTCTAAGCGTGAAAATAGTCAAAGAATCACATACCATGCATATACAATTTCAAAAAGTGAAGCTCTTACTCCAGGCTCGTTAATATATGTATCCAAAAGGATTCACTAGCCAATCAAAGAGACAATTACTTGCACAAGAATTAGAAAACTGACATACTACAGTACAAGTAAAAAAAGGATATTCCTTTTTACGCCCATTCTCATTAGCTCGATCTCGTAGATGATTGAGCCTCAATATCTCCGACTCCATCCACTGCAGATAAGGTTGACAACAAAAAGGTGCTTAAAAGGTATTCAGTCTGGAGCAGAACTTTGTTGAAAATAAATATATAAATACACACAAAAACAAAGAAGAAAAGACAGCTCATGGAGACGGAAACTTGTCGATGCATTGTGAAGCAGCAGAACAGTAATAAATTAAGGAAAAATGAAATCTGAGGAAGGGAGGGAGACAGACAAACAGTTCAAAGTATTAAACTTACGTCGTTAAGCCTCACCGCCTGAAGTGCAATTGCTTTTGTTTGTATCTCACCCTGCATAAACTCATAAATATTAGCAAGACAGAATATATATATCTCTCACTGAAATTTACAGGCAACAAAAGCAGGTTTTCTCACCACAGTAAATCGTTTTACAAGCCCACATTTTATACTTTGGCGAAGACGTCTGCATTCCTCCTGAAATTAAGACGCCTCTAGAAGATCATCATATGGAATCAATAAGGCAAAAGTAATAGCTTATATAGGAAACACCTAAGCAGAACGTAGCCCAAACAATACTTTCAGTAAATCGCCGCTCCAGTGGACAAGATTCGACAGAATCTAATAATTTTCTCATTCTTACGAAGTGTTGGCTTCCTACTATTTTCTTCTTTTTCTTTTTTTCTCCTCTCAAGTATTCTGGAGGATCAAAGGTGGGGGAGATAAAAGGTGTTCTCAAAGTTATCATTTGAGAGTTTCTAGAATGGAACTTGAAAAACTAAAATGTCTACAACATATGGTCTTAGAACCATCTCTTATCCATTGTAGGCAAACAGAGGTATTCAAAAGATTGGCTATAAATCTTACCCTCTTTCTCAAAGGACTTCAAATGAATTATTGTGTTATTTTTCTGGGAAAAGGAGAAAGGAAATATAGTGGCGTTCACACAGCTGTATAGGACAATAATTATTCTCAGGATTTCTACGGGAAAGAGAACATAAACAATAGATCAATACACTGTAAATGACAAAAATCACAAAATTCACAACTCCAGTCTGATAAAAAGGCAAGGGGACAATGAGAACACTGGAGAAGATAACTCGTTCGCTATTTCAAACCTCGCGTGACAAGAATTGAAGGGGAGGAAGGTGTCCGAAAGCCCAGAGTTCATGTCTACTAGAAAATATGATGCATTCAGGTCTTCCATAAATGAACTAGCAAGCAGAGCATCTATGACAATAGAATAAACTTCTATGCATTTGTTCCAGCTGAAGGTAGAAATTAACATACAAGAAAACTATAAAGAGTAAAAATTACCTCAAAGAACTCTTGATTTGAAATTCCATCTATAGATACGGTCTCTTTTTTGTCTAAGTTAAGTACTTCAAGCATTATATCAGTACTCCGATCACCAATTTTATAAGGTTCAGCAGTTTTACTGGTACCTGAGTACAAAAAAATCTCAATTTAGATCATTTTAAACAACACCAAGCTGTACATCAACAAATAGTCTGAATACAATGTAAAGAAAGTCAGAAAGTATACCTACAACTTGAACAAGCCTGAAAATATCTTGCTTCTGATCATTACAAGATACCCGTATCCGAACAATGGAACCAACAACCTTATCATGGAAGGTCTCCATGTCCCCAAGGAGGTTCTCCATTAAGTTACGCCGCAAATATATCAAACTAATGTTATGAACATTAATTGCAGCATATTCATCTAGATTGATCTGCGGTGCTCTCTCTTCAACCTTTCTCCGAGTTTTGCGTTTTTTATTTTGATTTGAAGTGAGGTCAGTACCATAATCAGCCCCCACCTGTTCAGTAACATTGCCAACAATTGCCGCTGGAATAAATGCATTCTTTTGAGTGTCCTCTTTTATAAGAAAGTGATACTCAAGAAGCTTTAACATTTCAATGTGCCCAACTCGAGGTTTGCCAAATAAATTTTTGAGCCTAAAGTCACAAATAATTTGACTTTTTCGTCGAGGATCTCGAAGATTGTTTCTCTTTATGTAGTCTAGCAAAAGTGACTGCACATCAAAATGAGATAGAAGAGATGTATCACCATTCCTCATATGTGCAACGAATTCCAAAAGATCTTTAGAAGCCCACTCTGAACATCCATTTAATGCCGTACTTCTCTCACTAAGCTTTTCTGGGCTTGTAGAATCCTGGGTTGGTAATTGAGGCTGCTCCTTGGGAATTTTTAGCTCCAAATAATCAGAGGATTCCTCTGAAACAGAAGCCACACTGCCTATCATGGAATTGATTTTATCAGGTAATTGCTGCTTGTTATTCAATGGAGCCACTCCTTGCCAGGGGCTTTTTGCTGCTATGAGCTCATCTAATGTCAATGATAGCTTGCCCTTCAGGCAAACCCAATATACCTTGAAGAGATACTCCCAGCTGGTTTTGTCATCAAAATCTACTTGAACCTGCCCAAAACAAGTGTTCCCCATGTCAGATGCTATTGAAATACATATCTTGGCCAAAAGGATTGAAGAGTAATGTGCGCTCTTTTAAACAACTATACCAATAACAAATCGTCAAACTTGATAGCAACAGTAAACCAATAACATAAGGTACAAATATTTGTCCGCCATTTTCTGGCCCAAAAGGATCAACGTCCATAACAAATCTGAAGTTTCATCGTGGGAGAGAAAAGGACCCAAAGAAAAAGGGAAGAACAGAGACAAATACTTACCAAGGGGAAGCATTCTTTATAGTCTCCTTTTTATTTAATAGAATGGGGAGAGGAGAGCAAGGAAAAAATTTTGACTACTTTACACTGGTATCCCTTATTCTTTCTCTTATCAAAATTTTGAATTGAACATAAAGCATTTTTTATCTTTCGTTAAGTCTCTTCTTTTCTATTTATTGCACTTCACCTACTCCAAACAGAGATACTGATTTATATCAGTAACACCCCCCTAATTTACATCCCCTTAGATCTACACTATCAACGAAACAATCTAAACGGGTTGCTCAACGCCATATTTGCATTGCCTCCGTTCTCCCTTCCATTTCATTCTCAACCAAACTACTTAGAAGCACCACCATGGACAAAGCCGGTTTGATGCAAGTTGAAGCAAAAACTAAACACAGAAGCTAGATTTGCCAATGAGAGAAACATCAACCAAAAAAAAAAAGAAGATTCCCGAGAAGGGCCATATCATATGATGATGCGTTCAAATATTTTGTAAAGACAGCAATATTCTAGCATTTATTCTGGTCATCCAAATTGGTTAACTTCAACCCAGATTAGGCTGAATAAAACCAAAAATAGAGGAAATCCACAGCCTTTCTTGCCCGAAAAGTCTCAATAGCTAGACAAATAAGTTTAGTGGGACATTTAGTGAGTGTTTTGCATCTGATAAATAGATAAAATAATGGGCAAATAATCAAATATTTTCTACTTGGGGCAAATCAACAAGGGCTAAACAAAGTCCTCATGGTCCATTCAGGTAGGGAGACAAGTAACCATTTTAATCAGGCTCCAGTAAATCCTAAGAATGATCCACAAACTTCATTAAAGCTCATAGAACAAAATAAACTTATCAAATTAAGAAGAATTTAATAGTAAAATCTAAAGTGTAGAATTCGTTAAAGAAGTGACCCTCCATACCGATTCCTTGCTTCCTGTATCTTTATTTTCAATCAGCATGATTGTTTTCATGCATGTCGTGCAAAAGCCGTTATTTCCTCTCACACAAACATATTCAGCATTCCTAGTGCATCCCTTGCATAATGAGTATGTACATGTATAGCACATATAATACGCTCCTTTCTGACAAACACTACATATATGCCAACCTGAAAATATAGAAACAGTTACAACGTTGGTAGAAATTTTTTAATCGTAAATGGTGACAGAGCATGATGAATGCACTACATACATGCGTATAAATTTGATGGATCAGATTGAATTCTTAAAGACAGCTATTCAGTCTATTGCGTGAACCAAAAAAGGCAAACTGCCAATGGAGATATCATGTTATCTAGCAGAAGATAAAAGTCACAATCTCACAATTTTCAGAACAACTTTTGCCCCAAAAAGAAAAACCAAAGCAGAGTCGTATATAAGGCCAAATTGGGGTAGGGGGTGTAGAATTCTCTCTTTTCAGAGCTTTTATGATTGAACTGATGAGATGAAAAAAAATGCAGAACCCCACAAAGCACAACTAATTTTCTCCCCATAAGACAAAAGAAAAGTTAGTTAACGAGAGAAAGCTCCTCAAAATAAGGAGAATGTCAGTTGTTGAAGAAAGTGAGAAAACCAAGGCAACATTAGTGAATTAGAAGCTCAGAAAAATCACTAAATGTAAGACCATCATTCACAGCATAAGAGATCATAAAAGAAAGCATTTCACAATATGAGGCCGGTGGAGGCCTTACACACTCTACTACAGTTAAATATAGACTAGAATTAATCTCTTTGGTTTGATTATGACTGAAGGATTCAACTCATACCCCAGGACCAAGCATTACCATCTTTTAGTATAAAATGGCTTCAATTTTCTTGCGTTATTGATGGAACCGCTCCCCCTTTCATTCTTAAGAAGGAAGGAGAGACATTCTTAATTGTATAAAGACGCAGATTTTAACCGCAAAATGCAACTGGAACAAAGAAAATGAAGCCAAGCAGAAATAAACAGACCGGCAACATGCCATACCACAATTCCATTTCGCCTTAGATCGAAAAAATGCTTCGTCCCGCTTAATGCAAGCTGGATGATATGCTTTCGGACATCCCCTGAAAAATAAACGGGACAGAAAATCTTAATTCTTTAATAACGAGCAATGCAATTGATTAAGTTTTCCTTTTTGCTAGGCAGAAATAGGTTACTTCTTAAAAATTCTCATAGAATAGTTAAAATGGAAAGAAACTATATTAAACATCACAAAGATAAAGAAAACAAAAAAGAGCGAGAACAATAACTAACTTCCGATCACACAACACGAGGGAACCACCATCGAAGCATATAAAGCACACGTCTTCCTCCTCTTCTCTGCTCCTCTTCGGAGGCGGAGGCTTAGGAGCCTGATACTGCCCTTTGGGCGGCCTCCCACGCTTCCGTTTCTCGATCACTTGCTGCCCCACAGTCCCCACTGCTACAGGCTTGATCTCGGCAGCCGGAACCGTCGCAGATGGCAATCCCGCAGCCATAGCCTCCGTGGTAGATGGCGGTCCAGCAGCCATAGTCGCAGTGGCAGATGGCTGTCCGGTAGCCATAGCTGCCGTGGAAGATGCCTGTCCAGCAGCCGTAGACGCAGTGGAAGATGCCTGTTCGGCAGCCATAGCCGCGGTGGAAGATGCCTGTCCAGCAGCCATAGCCGCGGTGGAAGATGCCTGTCCGTCAGCCGTAGCCCCCGCGGAAGACGCCTGTCCGGCAACCGTAGCCGCCGCGGAAGATGTCTGTCCGGTAGCCGTAGCCGCAGCCGCCGTGGAAGATGCCTGTCCGGCGGCCGTAGCCGCCGCGGAAGATGCCTGTCCGGCAGCCGTATCCGCCGCGGAAGATGTCTGTCCGGCAGCCATATCCCCGGCGGAAGATGCCTGTCCGGCGGCCGTAGCCACCGCGGAAGATGCCTGTCCGGCAGCCGTAGCCGCCGCGGAAGATGCCTGTCCGGCAGCCATATCCCCGGCGGAAGATGCCTGTCCGGCGGCCATAGCCCCGTCGGAAGATGCCTGTCCGGCAGCCATAGCCCCGGCGGAAGATGCCTGTCCGGCAGCCATAGCAGCCGCGAAAGATGCCTGCCCGGCAGCAATAGCCGTCGTGGCAGGTAGTCCAACAACGACCTGGCAGTCATTCATTACTCGAACGGAACCACACTGCTGCGATCCTACTGATCGTACCTGAGGTTGAGCAGAAGTTTGACTCCGAGTCCGAGCTGTCTCTGTACAAGGTCTCTGAATACCGGAGCTAGAATTGTGACCTTCCATGGAAGATAATCAGCTCAGAAAAACCCTAGATTTCAAAATTATGCGTAGGTAATTTACGTATTGATCGAGAATCGGAGCTGGAAGTAGTACGTAGACGAGATCATTGACTAACCTAATGAGTCGTGTTCTAACCGTGGAACAGAAGAAGAGGAAAAATGGAAAATGAGCTGAACATGAACTGTAGAGAGAGAAAAAGAAGGAAGAGGGAGAGGTGCGATAAGATTGGCTTAGCTTGTCGTGTGTGCATCCCTCTCTCTCTTTCTTTCTCTCTCTTTCTGCGTGTAAAACGCAATGTGGTAAGAGAGAGAAAGAGTGGAGAGCTGCCGTTTGTTTACCTTTTGGTGAGGACGACTCTAGTTAGACTTGAGACTTGGAAGGAACTTCTTTTTCTTTTCTTTTTTTTTCTCTCCCATTAAACTAGTAATAAAAATTATGTTTTATTTAAATCAAATAAAATTGTTCTGAGGTACATCGTGCAAAGCATGGTCATTGCCTATATTGCCTCTAAAGTTCGAAGTTAAGCTCCAAACTCAGAAATATTACCTAACCAAATTTAAGACTAGGCAAGTCACTTTTGAGCCGTAATTTTTTAAAATGAATTACATTCAAAATATATCTTTCAATGGTACGCATAAATTAATCATAATTGGCAATATAATTTTTGGTGCAAAGACTCTTATTATCACAAGTGATAATTTTGAATAATATAATATTAATTTTATCTTTAAAAAAAGCAATATCAGTATTTACTTTTAGTATTTTATACTCACGAGAGAATCTATTTTTGCTTCAAATGAGTTAGTGGTTGTGTTCTTGAAGGGACATATAGTAATTTGCTAAAAGTTCAATGATTCTTCAGTTATGTTAAAGACTTGTAAGGCAAAAATAATTTCATTCGGTCATTCTATTCTAAATTTGTTTTGTTCAAATAATATGAGCCTTGAAGTGAATGCGATTTTTATAATTTAAAACTAAACTCTAGATCCATTTTTTTTTATAGAAAGTTATTGCTAGGCATTTTGATAAAACTTACTATAAAAAATAACAAATTTGTCATTCTTCACTGAGGAGTTACAATAGATGTACCAAATATTTTCGTAAAGTCATCTAAAAATGATTACGGCTCACATTGAATTGTATTTCAAAATGGATTTTTTTTAATTCACATTACCTCACAAAATAATTTAGTAGTAAAAGTATTTAGGTGAGCCCTTCTTAGGTATTTTTTTTAACTTACTGCAAATATTAAATTTCAATTTTTTCTAATTTTATAAATTGAGGTGATTTGTTATATAGTCTAAAATATGTTTTACATTATATTAATATTTATACATTTTTTTCCATAAAGAAAATTTTAATCCTTTCTGTGAAATAATATAATTAGAAATAATTCATTAAATATAATATAGATTTTATGTTTTATTAAGTAAAAATATAAATTGAGAAAATGATAAAAAAAAAAAAAAAAACCATCAAACTATTTAAGTTAGTTAGTCATGCTTTAATTGTTTTAAGTGGTATTTTACTCTTAAAAATTTTATGGGGTCTTGTTTGTACTCTTAACATATGAAAATCAACAATTTTGGTTATATAGTTGATACATGCTCAGAGCATATCATAATATTAAGAGACAAAATATATCATTCGCTTATTTTTTTAATCATATATTTATTGATTATTTAGCCAAAGTTATCAAATTTTATATAGATTAAATAAATAAACAACACTTCATAAATAATTCATGAATAAAACATACGTTATAAAAGATTTCAGAATCAACTATTTGAATATTTTATCACATATAAAAGAAAAGTAAAGGAGTGTAAAAGACATAATTAGAGCATTTTATTTTTCTAAGAATAGTGTTGGTTAGTTAAATGTTGAGTAGATTAATCTACTAAATTGAAGGTAAAATTAGAAAGACGATAAAAAAATCTTTTGTCCCTTATTAATACATGTAATTTTGAATGAAATAACCATTCTACACCTGTTAAATAGATTAATCTTATACTATGCTTGGTACGCGAAATGGGATGAAATGAAATGAATTTTTCAACTTCTTTTTTCATTCAAGTGTTTAGTATTCAAATCAGAAGTATAAATAGTATTTCTACAAGAATGCTCAAATAATTTTTATATACCGTACTTCCTTTTATTTTGATATTTAAAAAAAAATTATTTTATGACTATTTTAGATTTATATATATGAATATTTACACTCCAATAAAATATTTAATTTTTTAAATTTTCATATGTGTTAAAATATGAAAAATACAATTTATATTAGAAGGGTATCTAAGTCATTTATATGTAATTTCCGACGTAAAATAATAATTTTTTAGAACAAATAAAATGATTCATTATTATATTTTACTTTTAATTTTCAATATTGAAATGAAAAAAAAAAAGTTCATTATATTCCGAATAAAAAAACAGATTATAAATTGTAAAATTTCATTGAGTCCATATCACTACTCCTTTTCTAATTACCAGAGATTGGCAAGTAAACTCTTCAACTACCAGCCAAACACTGGATTGCCACCGCGGTAATTGAGGCGTTAATGAGTGACGGGTGGGAGGGAGTTTTATGACAAAAAAGGAGCGTCAAACGCGGCTTATGATTCTCAAGGAATTGGGGAACACGTGAATGGCTTTGGTTTGCAGCAGCAGTGTGGTTAGGTTTGGTATGGGTGGGGGAGATGACTGATGAGTCATGAAATGAAAGTGAGTACAGGGCGAAGGAAATGAAAGTGAATCACCAAAAAGTCACACTACAAGAACAAAGGACGGGGCTTATTGGCCTTTTGCCTCCTTTTCAAAGTCCACAAGAATAGTGATTCTTTATTAAAATATTTTTATTTTATATATTAAGTGAGAGGTTATACTGAATTTAAGAGTCTGTTATTATAATTTAGTATTATAAAACGGACCAAACTGACTTGGACTGGATCGCATTTGGCATGCACTCAAACAGTCCGATTTAGTCCACATTGACTTTTAGCGGGCCGAAATATATATAATCCATATATACCTGCGGAGTTTTTTAAAATAACAATTATTTTTAAATTTAAAATATTAAAAATTATTTTTATTTAAAAATATTCAATTAATTATAAAAATTATACTAACTTCTAAATAAAAAATGAAATAATTACACATAAATAACACATTATTTCTTTATAAAACTTATTTTTAACCTTAAAAAATATTAAAATTAAATTTTCTTTAAAAATATTCAACTAATCATAAAATTGCAATAATATCTAAATATGAAACAAAATAATTACACATTAATAACACATAAACAATGTCTAAAAATAATTTTAAAAAAATTAGAAAAAAATTAAAAAATGGAAACCCGCGATCCGGATCGGACCGAACTGCAAAAGTCCTGACTCAAAACGAGCCGGTCCAATCAAACTGATTTTTTACGAATCTAATTTTTAAAAATTATATACATCTATTTATAGACGGTCCAAATCAACCCACATGTCTATACCCATTTTAACCATGCAACTTAGATTTTATGTTTTTTAATCTATTTCGAATTATTTAATAATTTGTTAATAACACACTACTGCATTATTTGTCAGCCAAGTGGAAAGCACAAAGGAAAGACACACGTGTTATCTCACTACTGGTTAGCAGATGCCAACCTTTTCAATTCCATCTATTTTTTGTTTTTCCTTTTCTTAGGAAACAATCTTTTCAATTTCATCTTCTAATGACTTGTAATTTTGATATATTTATGCTCCATTTATTTGATTCATCCATTTGTTTTTCTTTTATGGGTTTTGATTCTTTCATTATGCAATGAATCATTAACAGCGTGACATTTTGTGATAAAAATTATAGTGGTGTGATTCAACATTTATAAGATGTTAGTATAATAAAAATGTACATTATTCAGTTTGGTCTTTATTTTTCTTTAAATTAATGGATAAATTTTATAAATTAAATAAAAAAGTGTTAAAAGGAGATAAATAGATTAAGTGATCAACAATTAAAAAAAATCAATAATGAGAAAAATGAATATTAAATTCGTAAATAGACATTATAGAATGTGTATACAGTATAAGTGGTAGTTCAATTACTCATCAGACTTTATTAGATTGGTAGTAATTTAAACTTCCTAACCAAAAGGTTGGGGTTCGCTTCCCACATTGTGCAAGTCGTTGCTGCATTTTATAAGGTTTAGTTGTGCTTAATTTGATTAATATTGATATACTTCTTTATGATAGCTTGACACTTCAATTAGTTAAAAACATCCAATTTTTTTATAAAATTTTATTCATTTATTTATTTATTTTTCTTTACTATTTTTAAACTTACTTTTTTCCTAGCGGAAGTAATGGTTTCATTTCCCATCTCCCCCTGTCGTCTCCATTTGCCAACCAAGCTAGAGCTTAAACCCTAAACCAACCAAGCTAGGCACCTTAAATATATGAACAATTCTATTGCTTGTAATATTTTCTGTAACATTTATTATTATAATATTTTCTCCCTTATAATTTATCCTTCATTTGATAATTATTTTTATTAATAAAAAAGAATATAGTCAAAAGTATCCTTCAAATTTTTTCGTTCTACCAATATATGGTTTTTTTTTTTTTTGTCGCCAATTATACCACTAAACTTGTTTCGATTGGCTAACATATCACTTTAATTTTTTTGAATAACCAAAAATGTCCTAATACGTTGGTTTATGATGCTTTAGACAGAAATTATTATGTGAATTATACAAAATTTGTTTAAAAATCGTACATAGATATCAAAGTACCCTTATATGATAATTAATAATCTCATCATGCTTTAAAATATAAATCTTTCATGTGTATAGTTTTCCTTCACATTTTCCTTGTATTATTTTTTTGTCAATTTAGAAATGTAATATTATGCTTATCTACACTTCTATAACAAAATCATGAGTGTTTACATGATAATTTATATATAAAGACACCAATAAACATTTTTAGCCATTCACAAAAAAGTAAGTAGCATAAGTAGCGATCAAAATTCTAAATTAAAAAATCATAAAAATGTGAAGGACATTTTTTGTTATTTTTTCTCTAAATAAAATGTATAATATTATGAATGTTACGAGAAATGCTATAGCAATGATATTGACAATTCCAAGTATATATGAAGTTTTTTTTAATTGGAAATCTTAAAATCATTTCAAGTGATCATTAAGAGGAATGATCTTTCTAAAACTAAAACAAGAAAAATAAAAAAGGAAAGGGACGTTTCATTCCCTTCAATAAAAGAAGTCCAACTACGGCCGACGGGACTGGCAGTGGGGCTTTTGCATCTTGCCGCTGCCTGCCGGTGGAGTAGTAAATGTAGTAGAAAAGGTCGCTTTTACTAATTTCAACCTAACACATAAAGGCCCCCTCTAAAAAAATAAAGAAAAAAACACATAAAGCAATTGCAAAGTACATTGCACTTGGTCGCCCATGCCACTAGAACATATCTTTTTTCCTTTTGTTTTAGAGAAAATAAAATTTTCTATTAAGAATAATCAACTAAAATTATTTGGTAATACAAAGTTTAGAACTTCCTTCAACCAAACAATGCATGTTTTGCAAGTAAATAAGTCGAAATATTACATTTCTAACTCACATATTGTACAGAGACTGAACGTTGAGTGCTAATACTTTGATGAAGACATTCAATTATGTGTCCCATTAGAGAGACTTATGCTTCCATTATTAATTTGCTTCACAAGAAGTTGGCAATCCAAATCAATCACAAATTGAGGAACACCATTATCTTGCTAGTTCCATCCCTTTCCACACACCCCTATTGTCTCCATATGAATCACACTAACCATACCATGCATTCGAATTGCCATAGATGCAATGGCGTATGCTCACGTGGTCTCGAACTACAATTCCAATTCTTGTTTTTCTACCATCATAAGTCCCATTAACATTAATCTTATATTCACCAGCACGTAGCTGTCGCCATCCCAGATGAATAGAAGCAGCACTCCAAGGTTCCTCGTCACTACCATGTTTATGTTGTAAGAATAATCGAAGGAAACTCAAAGCCACATGAACAATTTTCCTTTGCTCTTGACGGGGCAGCCCATCGAGCCTTCCATTTGGGGTTTAATTCACCTGGTCCAATATCCTTTTATGTTAAGAATATTTCTTTATCCACATGCCTAAACACATGTTTTTCAACCTATCTGAACATAATTTCTTATTTGCCCTCTAGGTCATTATGACAAGATCTCCTAATGATATGTACAATTACTAGCAACTTAGAACTCTCTCTCATTACTTGTCTCTATTTTTCGTTGTTATTTTCATGAGAATTAATCTGACTTAAGCATTATAAGTGAAATGGGGATAAAGTCCATCTTCCGTTATCCTTTTTTCTCTTTGCGCAGGACAATTGGTGAAACAGTCTTCTAAGATCCGTTATTTGGAGCCCACCATATTCCCATAAGTTTCCTCTAAAACACCATACAATTTCTACCATTCCAAATATTCCAAGAAATCATAGCCATCTCCTCCATAGATCTATCTCCCTCCCGAGCTCCCCCAAGTATTCTAAAAACTTCCTGGCAAGTACTAGCCATGCTTACTGCCCATTGCACCCCCCTCTTCCATTCCTTCCATACCGGCCGAGCTTTCTGACAAAGGAACAAAACATGGAAAACAGTTTCTACCTCACTGCCACACTACACACAATTTGGCCACATCCCAATACCCCTCTTATTCAAGTTATCTTTGGCTGGGAGAATATTATGACACATCCTCTATATTGCATCCTTTACTTTATGATGGATATTGACATTCAAATATGCTTCGAAAACTGTACAATTGGGTACTAGTATTTTCACCATGTCCTTGCCTCCCTAATCTATGCAAAATGTTAAGCTTAAAAAAGTACGCTACCACTCTTTAACTTGGGAAACAAAAGAGTGCACAAATTCTCACAAGTTGATGCTTCCGAATTATTGAATTATTTATGGTTCGGAATAAAATTCTCACAAGTTGATGCTTCCGAATTATTGAATTATTTATGGTTCGGAATAAAGTTGAAGTCATGAGTTTGAACATTAACTGGTGCTATCGACTTCTGAAATTATGTTTGTCTTATGTTGGTTGTTCAATGTCTGATACGTTCACTTTAGCTGATGAATATGAGAAGTTGAACATAAATAGCGAAAGGTGTATTAATCGCTCTAACCCCTCAGTAACACCTTCATTTTTTTCTAGAAAAAAAAAAATTTGTTCGGGCAAACCATTTATTTGGAAAAAAATATAAAGAGAAATTTTGTCAAAAGGTCGCATTTGAATTATGATTAAAATAAAAGTTGGATTAAATTTTTTTATTTTAAATACATTTAGTTTTTTATTCCACATCTTGTATACAATTTTTTTTTTTTTTTTATAAAACCTAAAAGAAACATAATTTTTTTAAAATTTAAGTTTAAATTAAAATGGATGTAAATTAGGCTATGAACGAGTCGAGTCAAATTCGAGCTCGCATTGGTTTGAATTTGATACTCTTTTAGTCAGTTCGAACTTGAACTTTATCTTGATCGAGTTTACTATTTCTAGTTCGAGCTCGATATCAACTATTTGTGGAGAAATTTAAATTCAGTTTGAGTTCAAACACGAATTTGATTTTTATTTATATATATATTTTAAAATTATTTATATATTATTAAAAATATTAAATATATACATATTTATAAATATATTGTTAGTTTGATAGACAAATCTTATGAAAAATCGAACTTTCTGTTCTGTGCGAGAGCGATTTGACACATTTAAATTGGTAATGTAAATGCATCATATTCCTCAATCCGGGGGGCCAGCGGGTCGGGCAGTTCCCGCTTACCACTTGTGCCAATTTCTCAATCGTGGAAGTTCTTACGACAGCGTTTTAGGACATTCCTTGCAGGGGATGCAAATCCAGTTTCCACCGATTCTCTAACCACATCATCATCAATCAACTCCTCGTTTGCCAGCTCTCGTGCTTGAAAAGCAAACCCCGCCCCCGCGATTTCTCATCCGCGAAAGCTACGGATTCCTTGCCAAATTTAATCAAAACACAACCGATAAATCATCGCAATCAATTCCTATTATTATCAGTATTTTTGGTAATCTTTTGTAACTTGAAATGTTGCAGAGACCTAGACGAAGGTGTGAAGGAACAGCTATGGGCGCAATAGTTCTCGATCTCCGCCCTGGCCTCGGAATCGGTCCTTTTTCTCTCGGTACGTTTTGAGCTGTTTCTGTACGGAAAGAATCGCTAAATAGCAATATTTTGTTGAGTTTTTGTTAATTAATGGCTACGCCATTTCCATTGATTTCTTTTGGATTTTTTGGCTGTTGATGTGCTGTTTTTAGTTGGTTATTTTAGTTGATTGATTCTGACGAGAGTTATTTTTTCTGATGTCAATTACTTGTGTTAATTCTGATGTTTTAGGAATGCCAATCTGCGAGGCCTTTGCTCAGATAGAACAGCAGCCAAACATTTACGATGTTGTTCATGTGAAGTACTTCGATGAGGTTTGGCTGATGTGTCTTTTGCAAGTTAAATGAATTGATGTTATGATTGTAATCTGAATGTTCTATGCTAAGTAAACTGTTTGGTTGATTATTTGCTCGCATTCTCAATAGACATGTTAAGTCTATAAGTCATACTAGCTTCCATCAAGGATATAGCTCTGGTATGTATTTTGGTTTATGCACAAGAGAAGTTGGATAATTGTTGTGTTATAATTCATGTATACAATTATTTCATGACTCCAGGTTGCATGGATCGTTTAATTTTAATTTGTGAACCTATCCAGGTTCCAATATCAAGCATATGTGATATAACTATTATTATGCTTTTTCTCTCCCAGGAGCCTTTAAAACTTGATATCGTTATAAGCTTCCCAGATCATGGATTCCATCTACGCTTTGATCCTTGGTCGCAGGTATCTGCTCTGATTCTTGTGGGCTGTAATTTATGTTTGGCATTGGCTTATTTTATCTGCCTTTCAGTAAGTTTTTTTGCTGATTTTGCACTCTTAATGTGATTATGTGTATATGCAAAATGTTGCCCACGATTTTGTTCCAGTACATATTATCGTATATTTGGACGTTGACTCTTTGTCCGTCAGACTTGGTTTTATTCTCTTAAAGGATATGTAGTTAATGCGAGAAACAGGGATAAAGACTCTTTAGATTTTGGCTTGAAATGGAATTGCAAGATTGAATACATAATTCATTTTTCCCCTTGAAGATGGACATGCTTTGAAATATTTTAAGAGTGTGCCAGTTTATTGATGCTATATTCTATAGATGCCTAGAAATCTTCTATATTGATAAATAAAGCTACATTTTTTCCCCTTCATTTTGGTTTACTATTCAATTCTATCGTGTTTTTAACTGTTTTCAAAAAACAAAAAAAAAAAAAAAAAAGAAAGAAAGAAAGTTCAGCTTTTTTGTTGACCTTTCTTACACTCTCTATCAGAGGCTGCGCCTCATTGAGATTTACGATATTAAGCGACTGCAAATGCGGTATGCGACTTCATTAATTGGGTAAGTTATTGCTGTTATTATTTTAAAATCATTCTTTCTTTCTGCCTTTAATGGTAGTTTATGAATTTATTGTGAGTCCTTCATCTTGTCTTCAGCGGACCATCTACTCTGGCTACATTTGTAGCTGTCTATGCTCTCTTCGGGCCAACATTTCCTGGGATATACGATAAAGAAAGAGGGATATATACACTATTTTACCCTGTATGTTGTGTTATTATTGCACGATAATGGATATTAAGTTTTTTTTTTTGCTTTTTCCCCCTCATTGGGTATGTCCTCTGGCTGATAATTTGCAGGGTTTATCTTTTGCTTTTCCGATTCCTTCTCAATATACAGAGTGTTGCCATGAACGGGAAGGTATTGTATCCTAATTGGTTTGTACATGTTTTCAAACACATCAGATAATGTTGGTTTTCTAATATCTTTGCTTTATATATTCACCTTTGGGGTAAAAGCGGAACTTCCCTTGGAGTTTCCAGATGGGACTACTCCTGTTACATGCCGTGTTTCAATATATGATAATTCAACAGACAGTAAGGTTGGCGTAGGTTCCTTGATGAACAAGGCGGTTGCTCCTCCTCTTCCTCCGGGTAGCCTTTACATGGAAGAAGTCCATGTTAAGGTTTGAAGCTTCGCAATCACTTTTGTTTTATATTCGTCATATGCTTGCTTGCTTGTGTGTTTCTTGAACATCGGTTGTCTCATTCCTGATTGGCTGTGGTAAGGCTTTTGTAGAAACATTGACCATTATGTCACACACCTATGTTTTATAGATAATTTTGGAAAATAACTGTGGTGACATTACGGACAATCTGAAAACAAGTGTCTGCAGAATATATTCGCTCACTTTTTAGATGCTTGAATAGTGTGCTTTTGTACTTCAACTTTGAGTACTTGGATGAACACTCTTATGCATTAATATTCTTTGTTCAGTACTGAAGCCCTGTAGTTTGAAACGCATTTGGTGTTAGCATAAATGTGTTCAAAAGAGGCTTCCACTTCGTATTTGAGAATTGGGATTGGTTTATAATCTGAATCTCAGCTTTTATTTTGTTGGTTTCCCAGCTAGGGGAAGAATTACGGTTCATGGTTGGAGGTCAGCATATACCTTTTGGTGCTTCACCGCAGGTAAGATCTATTTGATCCTATCTTGTTGATATCATTCTTGTATCCTTTGTTTTTAACCATTAGTGAATATTCTCTGAGCTTGATCTTGCTAGCAGCCGGCATTTCCTGTTGCTTGTGGTATTAGAGTAATTGCTGCTTTCATTTTACCGTCCATATCTGTATTTATTCTTCTATTACTGCTTTTAGCATCCTTTTTAAGTATTTATGTCGTCAATGTGGGAATCCAAAAGGTGTTGCTACTTGTGACTAATATTAGACATGCTTGTGCCTTTCTAATAATTTATGCGATATCATGATGCAGTTCTCTATTCACTTTATACTGCATGCAGCAATGTGTTTAAGTATATTATTTTGTAATTCTCCAAAATGTTTAATTTCTAAGTACATCGTTTTCTGAAACTTATGGTATGCAGGATGTGTGGACTGAATTAGGTCGACCATGTGGGATCCACCAGAAGCAGGTACCACATAGTGTTATTGTGACCTCTTAGTTTTAAGATTCTTGAGTTTGAATTCTTCGTTCTGGAGACTGATTTTGGTTATCCAGGTGGACCAAATGGTCATTCATTCTGCTTCAGATCCTCGACCGAGATCTACTCTGTGTGGTGATTATTTCTATAATTACTTCACTCGTGGCTTGGACATACTGTTTGATGGGCAGGTATATTACATATTTCTTATTTTTATTGTTGTTGATGTATTCTTTGAGAGCATTATGTTGCTGTGGAGACATTTTAGATTTTGCTGCGTATTTTGCAGAACCATAAGATCAAGAAGTTTGTGCTGCACACAAACTATCCTGGACACGCAGATTTCAACTCATACATGAAATGCAACTTTATTATCTATGGTTATGACTGTGAGTTTTCATGCATGAAATCCTGTATTGCTCTTGTTTTTCTGTATACTTTTTTGCATCAAACCTTTAATTCAACAATTTCTTTGGCAGTTGGTGGATCTGTTCACCAGGATGAGAACGCTAGTAAATGCACCATTACACCAAGCTCGAAATGGGAGCAAGTTAAGGTGAGTCATTCATGATACATCTACCGTTACAATTTTGCTGTAGGTTCTGCTTCCTAAAGTTCTGAGGCTGTACTATTTTAGAACTAAAATCTAAAATGGCTTCAGTCCGGTGGTTTTCTATGTTTTTTTTATCTTGAATGTGATAGAAGTCTTGTTCCCTGGCTTTAGAACTAATGTATGTGGTAAAAGGTCTGAATGTATTTTGTATCCCCAGTGTGTTGCTTTCTCATTTTATTTGTGTTATTTATGTTTGAAAACTAATTGGTTTGGTTATCTTACAGGAGATTCTTGGGGACTGTGGCCGAGCAGCAATCCAAACTCAGGGCTCTTCAATTAACCCTTTTGGATCTACCCTTGTATATGGTTACCAAAATATTGCCTTTGAGGTGATTCCCATTTTTTAAAAGCTTCCTTTTCTCTCTCACTCTCTGTGATGCAGTGCACTTGCTTCTTATGATCCTGAATTTTACTTCCCTTTTTTTTTTTCCTTTTCTTTTTAAGGGAAAGATCCTGACCTTATTAACCTGTGATTTTCCTATATTTCGCTCATGTTTTTATAGGTCATGAAGAATGGGTATATTGCGACTGTGACTCTATTTCAGTCATGATGACAGCATGGTGCGTCCTTGTGCATCTGTTTTTATTCTGTTTCCATCACTTTGTAATTTACAAAGATAGTGCTTCCTAAGTTGTGGTATCAATGGTTTAAAAATGGTTTTGGTGTCAATATTATGTGCACTGTGATTTCATTGGAAACTGCAGTAATTGCATGTGTGTGCTGGTTGGAATATGCCTCCTCAATGCACAATTATTTGCATATTTGGAATTGGAATAACTGCACATAAACAGTGTTATCTTGCTCCCCTTTTTTATGTTCCCTAATAATGGTCTGGCATGAATTCAAAACGTATTAGTTAGTACAGATATTTGTCCCTTAATCTGTTATGGTGCATGTTCTGTTTTCTGCTAAGATTTTTTGTCTTTCAGGATAAGGCGGGTATATCGGGAAAACTTCAAGTCGCTAAATTTGGGGTTTCTAGTCTTTGATGTTCTTGTGTAAGTATTTTATATTTCGTTATCGTGATGATTCAATTATGCAGGTCCAATTCAGCAATGTACATTCTGGTGATGCGGAAGAACAAGTTTGTTTTTCTATGACAATATACGATAATTTATAATCATGTACAGTTTGATGGTACAATTGTAAAGTGGATATTGGACAATATCTTGTGCATATATTTAAATGTAAATAATTTCAGGCAGACACTTTATCCTTGGATAAGAGTTCAAAGGTGTACTTTAAGGTTTATGCAAATTGCTCCTTGTGGAATCCTACTGGTTTACCTGTTAAGCCGCGCATAGTTCATCCTTTTGGCAAATGTACTTTTCCCCCTTGTCTTTTCTTGAACGTTCAGCTATTTTTATAAACAAGAGCTATTTTCCAGGAAGAGCAAATTGCAGATTTATGCTGAGGCTTAGATAATAGTGTAGTTTTGAAAATTTTGTCTTTGTATTTCATAAAAATCGTCAAAAGGAATTTTGTACGAAAAAATGTGGGACAGTGTGAATAACTGTTTTACCACTAATTGGGGCACTTGAGGAAATCCTCGCATAAGTTGCTAAGATGAGAATTGGAATAAAAAATATGAAAGAAATCTTCTTTAATTTGGGAGAAGTTTAGGGTCTTTTTTGATTTATGGTTAATCCCAATTTTCTTTTACTATTTTTTTCTTCTTCTTATATCTTTTTAACAAATATTTTCATATCTACTTGATTTGTTATTTTTTTAGTGAAATGTAATTTTTTCTGTTGAAATTTGTAAAAGTGAAATTTATCCTGAGAGTTATGAGTTATAGTAAACTTAGAAGTGAAAGTGTAGTAAAAATTAGAAAAAAAAAAAAAAGGAAAAAAATAGCAAAGCAAGCAGAGCTTAACTTTCACAAATTGAAGAATAAAAAACTCATTTTTTTTTTCAAACTAAAAATCAACCCAAATAATTTTTACAAACAAAGCGCCTATTTTCTCAAGGGGGAATACATGTTACAGAGAATTATAAATTTATAAGCCATTCATGGCCATCAATAAAGCTCAAAGAGATAAAAGGTTGAGCCTCTTGTTGAGTTAATTCTCTTGCCCATGAAACCCTTCCTCCAAACTCAGCCCCTGGTCCTGAACACTTGAATTGCCCATAGAATACCGTCCTGCAACACATTTCATTTGGTTAAAACACACATAATTCCAGTCTACACTGAAAAAATTCCGGACCCAATCCATGTTCTCACCCATATGGCCTGTATTAAGTCACGTCACTCTTCTGGTTGTTCATGAATTATGATAGGAAACATAATTCATGCCAAGAAGTGATTGGATTAATACATGCCACATAGTTCATGGTGGAGAAATGAATCCGTCCATGACAGAAGAGAGAGAGAGTGGAAAGACAGAGAGAGAGAGAGAGAGGTGACATACATTTCCCTGTTTTTATCTCCCCAGTTATACCAACCTCTAGGGGTAATAATTTTATCCATGTAAGTATAAGCAAAAACCACTCTAGAAAAAGTACCCCAAGCCCTGCCTAGAAACAGTGCACCTGATCCAGTAACCTTGCAGTTCAAAAAAGAAAAACCAGTTTCTTCAAGCATACTTTCTCTTTTCTGAGCTGTTAATGCCCCATAACTCTTGGTTTTGGCATGCAAATGGCAATTTTCATATAGTGAAAGTCCATCTCCAAATATGAAATCCACAGAACCTTGTATGTAACAGTTCTTGAAATAATGCCTGCCCTTGTGGTCATAAAGTGTATCTTGTGCTCCAATGAATTTGCAACCTATGAATGCTGCTGTATCTGCTGATATTCTTAATGCCACCGCTTGCTTCCCCAGTGCCCCCGATGGTGGAGCCGGTGCCTTATTCTGTCACAATCAATCGAGCATTATAATTAGAACTATAAATCTTATAATTTTCAAGTTGGTACTTTATTCTGTCACAATCGAACATTAGAATTAGAACTAATAAGAAGAATTACAAACAAGTCTAAAATTAGCATCATCAGCCACAACTTGGCTTACAAAAAAGGAAGGACAGGAGTACAAAACATAATAGACATCTAACTTTAAAATTAGTGACTTATTCTATCACGATCGAGCATTAGAATCAAGGAACTACAAAAAACGAAATCTTTAATTCTGCCTTACTTTGTCACGATCAAGCATTAGAATCAGAATTTTGACTCTGCCTTATACTGTTACAATATAACAGAATCAAACCTTTAACTTTGAAAAACGAGAATTATCTATCATGGCAAATTTTAGTCCATTTTTCCATTAGAATTTCTTCCAATATGCAAGAAAAATTGCAGATTTCACGTGGGTTTTTGTCTATGTTGCCTAATTCGAAATTCTAACTGGCTAATCCATGCAAATTTTGCATTAACATGACATGCAATGAACTAGAAGCTCACCTTGAAGGTGATGTTCTTGGCAATGAAATAAGGGGCATTAACGGCAAATGTTGCAGAGGCATAAGTGCCCAATGGCAACCCATTTTTCCCCTTCCGATCTGCCGTATCATCCCATTGGATTATCGTCTTCCTTGCATCGGCTCCTTCTATACTAACATACGCCATTGTTGCTGGAATTTCAATCTTTTCTCTGCCCATCATAATGCACAATTCAAAAACCAACCAAAACTGTAAAAAACAGCATCCAAAATGAGAGCAGAAAATTTCATTAGAAATTGATTTCTGTACCTGTAAATCCCCGCACTAACAGAAATGACAACTCTACAATTATTAACAATTGGGATTGAATCAATTGCCTTCTGAACCGTTGTATAATCTCCAAATTTTGGGTTCTTATGGACTTTAATCCTTTTACAAACAGTAAATTTGTTCTTTGCTTCTTCGAATAGAGAATGATTACGAGAGCCCACATTATGTACCCAATTAAAATAGGCTTCTTCAGTAGCTTTCAATTCATTCATCCTCAGAGAATAAGAATGGGAATTTGAATTTGAAGAACAATTTCCACATCTAAACAACAACAGAAAAAGTAGTAGCATAAACAGATTCAATCCCATTTTTCTCCAATGGGCTATAAAACAGATAAGATGACTTTTGTGGAAACAGAAACAGAGAAGAGGAGAAAAAAACTGGGTTTTTATATGTGTTGCAGAAGAGGTTTTTGAGGGACCAAAAGAGGTGTGTGTAAGATGGAGCAAGCTCTCTCATTTAAGTACTTCTATTTATCATTTTGAGGCGAACACTGAGACATGCCACTCTTATACTGTTGTTTGAGGCTTAGTGCATTTGAAGTCTTCCAAATTAGTTAATGACTCTATGAGGGACAGTTTTTGGAAGATCATGGGGGAAAAGTGGGCTTGAAAATTAACTGCAAAACAAGTTAAAAATTGATTGGTCCACAAAAAAATAAGCAGAGGAGGAAAGGGAAGGGAATAGCAGAGGAATATGTCATGTAGTGGCTGTACCCTTTTATCATCTCCTTTGTTGAGTGATTCTTGTGGATCAGTATTTACTGTAAAAAATTTTTGTCTGTTAGAGAGGTTGAGGATTATACATTATATACTAACAGGCAGTATGAAATGAAGTCACATGTGTATATGGTCATTTAGCTAGAGGCCAAACATATACTGAAAATCATTTTTGCTATAAAATAGAGTAAATGTTAAGGTATGGTATATATCATCTGCAAAACCTTCATTCTACAGAGTCATACACTGTAACTATTGGTTTAAGAGCGTGACTTATGAGTTTGATCACTGTTATAATAAAAAAAACTCCATTCTATAGAGTTATACACTGGGACTGCTGATTTAAATGCATGATTCATGAACTTAACAGCTATTAAAACAAAAACACCTCCTTGCTATAGTGCCATACATTGTTACTGTTGTTTTGATAACACAGCTTATGACCTTAACAGTTGTTAAGACAAAAACCTCATTTCTGTAGCATCATACACAGTGACTATTATTTATGCGTTAGCCTGATAACACGGATAACTAAACATTTTTATAATTGTCTTCATCAAAACAAAAGAATGAATGTCCCAAATTAATTATGAATATTTAACTTCATCCACCTATACAACCAAGAACTACACAAATTTTATCATTATGGATGCTTCTATGGAATGGAAGCATATGTCATGTACAGCTAGAATGTTGACAAAATTAGAACAACAGGAAATCTTGAATGATGGGTCAGGATAGATAGGGTAACATTTATACAAGAAATTCTATACATTTTATCTTTAAACAATTCCTTTTTTTCCCCAAAGTTAGAATTTAGGGCACATGACATGAGAAGAGAAACATAAAAAAGGAAATTGTGGTATTCCTATTCCATAGAATTTAGGGCACATGACATGAGAAGAGAAACATAAAAAAGGAAATTGTGGTATTCCTATTCCATTGTTGGATCAAACAATTATTCTCAGACAAGACTCAAGGCTTGTCTTTCAACAACTGTATAGCTTTTACATTTGGAGAAAATAAAGTTAAGGTAATAAATATGGTAACATAAAGAACTAAAGTGACTTTGTATGTTTTGGGGTTGAGTTGAGTGGTGGTAAGTCACATAAGGAGTGATGGAGGATTGTGTTCTCGAGGGACGGTGAAAATTTTTACATTGCCATTGTTAGAATTTGAATTTTAGTTTATGATATCAATTATGTAGTTCCTGAACCAACTGATTTACACCCATATAGATGTGGTAATGACAAGACTTTATATAATATACTATAGATTGAGTGCAATTATACACTAGTTTAGTGGTAAAAAGAGATTTCTTATTATATAATAATAGTTGTAATTTAAATGGCATCTACCGTTTCTACTATTTAATATATGTACGTAGAGTGAATACTATAAATTGTACGTGGCAAAACAAATGTTTTAGTAGTTAAAAATGTTTTTTTATCTGGTAGAGGTCTTGATTTTCAAACCAATTAGGGACGGAACAAGGGGGTGGCTTGGGTGGGCTCGAACCCCCGTCCCAAACTTTTTATTGTTCTTTAGGCCCCCAACTTTTTTGTCATTGTTTCCACCACTGGGTGGAATTATATGTAAGTTTTGGGCTTTAGCCCCACTAAGCTTTTTAAATTATTTTATTGGGGAACAGAAATTTGTAAAATTTTTAATACAGAGTCTCTTTTGAAAATCCTTTCAAACTTTTTGAATTATCCTAGTGAAGTATATAAATTTGAATAATGTTATGTTATGCCCTTAATATCATATCATAATTCTGCCACTGCACCTAATCACTATGCACAAATAATGAATATTATGAATTAATTGTGACAAGTCAGTAGCTTATTTTAAAATCTAAACCTCACTAATATTTTGAGTTGAAAATTAATTAATTTTTTCTATCTAATATATATTAAGAAGAATATATAATTATGAATTTCATCATAAAGATTATATAATTAAGATAAATGTGACCCTACTCAGAAGATCAATCCATGTGATTATTTAAAAAATACATTAGCTTCACCTAATGTTTTTGCTTCTAATAAGAATAATAATAATAGAAACATAGAATTTGGGGGAATTTAGAGTGAGAATTGAGAAAGATAGATGGGTTGGCAACAGATCATTTTGTGTATGTTTATGAAGACATTATTCCAGAAGTTAGGGTGCATCCCGTGATAAGGAGTGAGTGACTGAGTCCTTATTGTTCTATACTTTTCATTACACTTTGACAACACAAACCTATTTCTCTTTATATATTACTCTTTCATGTTGCATGTTGGCCCTAAACTAGTGTGTATTTGGGACTACAAAAGCTCTTTTTTTTTTTAATATCATGAGTGGACTACAAAACCTTACTAATTCTCATTCGAGTCGAACTAGATTCCAAAGCATGCTAAAAGTTTTTAGTAATATGCTGATATATTATTTAGATTTGGCTTGAGGTGAAAAAAAAAAAAAAAAAAAGTAAGAGAAGAAAGGAACAAATCGTACTCCCTCCGTTTCATACAATCTGTCACGCATTAATACATGATACAAGTATTAAGAAAATGATTAAGTTTTTTTAATTTGAAGTTAAATGGACTAAATTGATCTTCTTTGAGAATATGAATTTATTTTGAATTATTTATAAGCATTTCTTATACTGTATCATCCTCATAATACTAAATAAGAGTATATGTATAAAACTTTCATTTAATACTTTATTGATCTAAAGTGACAGATATTTTGAAATGAAAAAAATATATCTAGACGACAATTTAATACGAAATGTAAAGAATATATAGTAAGATAATAGCTCAAAGATAAAGAAGCTCATTATTACATCAGAAGTTTGTACTCCTAACCACATCACCTTCTTTGATGTTTTTAAATTTTAAAAAAAAAAGAAAAGGAAAACTTTGTTTATATAGTTAATATTATATATAAACATCAATTAACATCAAATCCGTTGTAGTCTAGATGGTTAGGATACTCGGCTCTCACCCGAGAGACCCGGGTTCGAGTCCCGGCAACGGAAATTTTTTTTAAATTTTGGGGCGAGGCTTACGATATTCTGACAATTATGAGTTTTTGTATTTGTCTGGAAAAAGCTGTAGGTCAACTTAATAGAATAAAAGAGTAAGGGCCAATGATGAAACCTGCCTGCGGGTCAACAATTAAGTGGGGACATGTTAATGGGCCGCCCCATACCCACCCATATGTCTTCTTAACACTTACCACTCTTTTCCTTTTCCACTCGAATAGCCCACAGCTAAACTGCTATCTGCATTTTACTACCACTTCTTATTCTTTACATTTTTTTCTTCACATAATTATCAATTATTAATTAATTTAATATTCACACATTTTAGAATTTAAACAATTCATATTTGAATTTATGATTTGTTGATTTTGATTATTTGTTTGTTTTTACCTTTTTCTTCTTATGTTATGTTTTTTATTTTTTCTCAAGTGGAAAAAAAAGGAAAAAATAGTCTATTTAGTGGTGGAAGGATGGATTTGTAAGAAATGTATGAATTGGTTATTTTTCTTTAAAGTAATGTCAAGTAGTGTAAGGGTTCTTATATTGAAAATTTTTTAGGATGAAATAAAACTTTTTGCATTTTCTTTGGAGCTTTGTGTAATTATACCCTAACTTGGAGTCGATGTGGGGTAACAAAACTAAAGACGAGATTGAATAGTATCTTAAATTTTAATTTTGAGTTTTATACCTTTTTTCACAAATTATTTTGTTTTTAGTGCTTTAATAAATGCAAAAAGATAAGGTACTATTTTGGCAATAACCCTTTTTCAAATCCAATTCCAAAAAGGATTATGCAAGGATTAGGAAACTCCACAATCCTTATCTTCTTCATTTACAAAAATTCAATCCCAATCTTCTATTTATTCACACACAATTGGGAAAAAAATTTCTGAGGCTGCCTGAATCGATCTTCTTCCTTGGCACTCCACTGATCTCAAGTTCATCGAATTATGAGACAACGGCGTTCCTTATCTTTCAGAAAAGGAAAAGAAACAATCAAAAGGAAAGCAAAAGAACTTTCAATACTATGTGATATTCCCGTTTGCGCCTTGATTACCAGCCCCATCAACGGCGAAATTGAGACATGGCCTGAATCGCCGAGTGAATTGAAAACAATCTTCCAAATGTACAGGGAGAAATTTCAATTCTTCGATCGTCAACGATATGCCGATCCGGCGGAGGAAATGGAGGAGGACGATGATGATGATGAAGATGAAATCATGGAGTGGTTGAATGATAAGATTGCAGCAGTTGATGATCGAATTAGGGTTCTGAATGGGGAAAAGTTGCGGTGGCCATCGGGTTCCGGCACCCACTTTCAATCCGACTGCATGTATGTTTGAGCTCGTCGGCCCACTCAGCCCAAACGAATTGGGCCGAATCAATTTGAATATGGAGATTGAAGCTTGTTGGCTTTTTATTTATAAGTTGTTTGAGAATCTAAATTGCAGAAAAAATGATTTTAGGATCTGCATGTATCATACTAATAACTTATGGAATTAAGAATCAATTTGGATCCCGTATTCAAATGTGCTTTAATGTTTTTCATATGATATTATGAATAAAATTGTACATATTTGATAAAAAAAATCTCAATTTCGATCGAGATACATTTTGGAAAGTACATATTTTTCTGGATATCAATAAAATAGGAGTGGGAATCGCACAAGTCCAAATTATCTTTTTTCTTAAAAAAATAATTACTAATAACTCATTTTAAAAAACCAACAACACAACCAATTCATAACTTAAAAAAAATCAGAAATGAAGACTTATGGCGAAATGGGTCGAAAATCTCCAAATTTTGATTGAGGGGGTTAAAATTATTGGGGTTTTTTACCCACCTAAAAAGAGTTCATTTCTGATTTTTTTATTTATTAATTTTTGAGATTTTTACCTCCATATTTCTTTAAAAATCTAAAAAAATAATCATAAAAATTTTTAAAATTTTTATGTGTATCCTTTAGATTCTGAGCTTATCGGTACCATTTCTGTTGAGGTTCGTAGAATTTGGGCCTAAATAGGCCATCTACCAGGGAAAAGAAAAGAAGACTATTGAGTTGAGGTTTGCTTTCCGTGTCCCAAATGGGCCGGCCCACGAGAAAAAATGGGGAAAAGCCGCCACGGGAGGAAAAAGAATTTTTGTCGTGGCGGGGAATCGAAACGGAGCACCGCAGGTGAAATCCGAACACATTAACCATCTCCGCCGGATTGCTGCATCTTGCTGAAGGACATGAAATTTTATCTTCACAAAAAGAAGGAAATGCAAAAACCCTCTCGTTTGGCTGCTGTGTGTGTTGTTTGAGTTGCGGCTCTTCTTCAATCTGTTGCTTAACCAAGTCCATACCTGCAGCCTGCTTGCTTATATCACCTCTTTGATTTTCACGACTTGCTGTTTGCTCTTTTTTTGATTGTTTAAGGTTCTATGAGGGAACATAGCTGATTCAATTTCACCTCAGGTACCATTTTTTTGGTTTTACATTCTCTCTCTCTCTCTCTCTCTCTCTCCCCCCAAGAATTGTGTTTCGTTTTCTTGATAAGCAGAAGGGATTTATATTGAACATTCTTGAAGTGAAAAAACAAGAGAATTGATGAACTGAGCACAATCCTTGAAAGCCCACTTTACTGAATGGAATTCCCCCCATATTATTCTGTTCTGTTTGATAAGAATGGAATGTAGAAGTAGTTGAATCTGTAATTGACAAGTTTGATAATGAACTTGAGTTTCAATTTTTAAGCTTGTAGACTATCTGATGCTTCAAACTGAAATTGTGATTTGTGGATGAGCTTTATGCAATTTGCTGTGGGAGGGTTCTTTTAATGAAGGCAAGTTTTAATTTTGGCCTCTTTTATTCACAATTTACTGGGTCTTTCTAAGTAATACTTGAGTGGTGTTACTGAAAATCTTGAATACCATATAGTGCATTCTATCATGGTTGAAGCCAGGTTATATGCCCATGGACTCTTCAAATGTTTGAAAACAGTCATGCAAGTTTCTACCTTTTTCTGTTTGATAAGTAAATCCAAACCTTCTCAATTATTTGTTGCTATGTCTTCATCATTACTGGATGAGTTCTCGATCTTGAAACCTCTTAGTGCAGCATATAGAAATTGTTAATTGTGGGCGCTGGGGGAGGCTATTAAACTTACTTAACCATTTGGCACTCTCATGGTGAAGGGGAAGAGAGTTTGATAGTACATAAGAAAAAGTAGGAAATGTAGCTTGAGCCATAGCACACCAATTTCCATCTTGATCTGTACAGAATGAGGTTTTCATGTATTGTTTTATGGAAGCTTGCATGTACACTATATAGGTTTATGGAAGGTACAGACAAAAGTTGTTTGCGATTTATTTGCCTATAACTAGCGGCATTTCATTTGGTGTGACTATGACGAGACCTTTCTTAGTAAGGAACAATAATGTTTATGAAGACTTGAATGTGGAGGAAAGATAACTTTAAACATAGTTTTAGTAATTTTGGACCAAAAGGTGAAGGAGATAGAGTAAAGAATCCTTTTGCTAACGCGCTAAGCCTAGGAAGCCTGATTGAGATTCTGTTTATTGGAAAATTAAGTGATAAACTGGATTAATTCTTTATACTTATTCAATTTCCTTTTCGAGGATTCTCTGGAAATGAGAATTTTTTAGAAATATCTAGCAAAAGAGGTCAAGGAAAATGTTATTACCCTAGGTAATGTGATCGTCAATTTCCTAACTTGAAGGAATCTGATTCAACTCACTAGAAAGATATGTTATTGGTCAAACTGTATTGGTCAACCTGTGTTGGTCAACCTGTGTGTCCTTATGGTCGTCTCTTCTTTTTAATTTCTATTTCCTCCTTTGCTAGCTTTTCTGTGGTTTTAGAATTTCCAATTTTATATTTCAGAAAAAAGGTTGATGTTTCTGCACCAAGGGTAATTAGAGATTCATATGGAAATTGCTCTAGCCTCATTTGGTTCAATTGTTCTTGACTTTCAGTGTTTTCAGCTTATTTTCTGTTACTAGCCACCAAAAGTACTTACGATTCGTTTTTTTATATTGCAGCTGTCAATTCTTTTTCACCTAGATAAAAAACGTGGGATAGGGGTTTGATAATAGTTTACTGACTGTCTAGTGATGGCACTGTCTGGATTCTCTGGTGGCCCATTGAGATGTAACGTTCACCAACCCAACCCTGGTCCAGGGTCACATGACCAAAGAGTTTTCCGCTGCTCTATGTTTGGGAGGTCTACATATTTACCCTCTCTACGAAGGTATCACAATGCTTTATTTGGTACTATTTGTGGTTTTCCATATTTTGTGTCATATTTTTGTTTATGTTTTGTCCTTCTTGTAGAAATAACTGGGCTGCTTCTACTCAGAGATCTATTCTATGGAGTATATCTCCCATCAAGTGTGCAATGGATGCTTCATATGGCAATGCTGCAAACGATTCCACCAGTAATTCCTATAAACTTTCTGGTCCTAGTTTTTATTGATTGGTCCATTTATTTTTGGCGTATTATGTGTCTTTGGTAATGCATGTTCAATTGTTCCAATGCAAATATTTTGCAGTTGAGAGCTTTACATTCATCCATTTGGTCCTTTGGTTTTCTTTTGTGATGGGACAAAGTGAGAACTACTGTGAAAAGTGAATTCAATTATCAGACGAAACATATCTGGAGAAAAAGTAAAAAAGAAAATAGAAAAGATGAATAATCGTGAGTGTGGATGCACTTAAAATTGGAAGTACATGGTTGAGATTTGCACATGATAAAGTTTGAAAACAGTTTCTTATTCATCTATATGTTAGACTACACTTTACAAATAATAAATTTAGATTAATTATTTCTCTATGTAACCGTTTATATAACTCCTAGATATAGTATCTTCTTTTTTCTTTGTGTTAAATGTATTTTATAAATAATTTTCATAGCTTATTATTTTTTTAATGTAATTTTTCTTACTCTCTATGTAATTATTAACTCCTAAATAAATATTATTTAAGTTCTCTATTTAAATGCCTTTACAGTAATTTTTTCAAGTTAATTTTTTAAATTAAGTATCAGGTATACTTAAATTTCATTGGGCTTTTATTCTCTTGAATTTAACTTGTTTAATATTTTTTAATTTATATTTTGTAAACAAAATATTTTAACTCTACAAATCAAATTCATCCTTTCTTTCACTTGCAAACTTCTTGTAATTATTTTTATTATCCTTCTATCTAACACTATTTACTTCTATTCTATGTAACTTTTAAATATCATCTAATTATTAAAGACTTTCCAACTCCTCTGTATAATGTTTAATTCTCTCAATTTAACTTCTTGAATAAGTATTTTAACTTAGATATACCAAAGCTTTCAAAATGACAATATTGCATTATAACCAAAGCTAATAATTGATATTACTAAAGGGCATTTTAGGTAGTTTAAAAAAGTAAAAAGCACACTTTTGTAATAGTAAAGATAAAGATAAGATACTCCCTTCTGGCTAAACTTTCTTATCAAACTTTTACCGCGTACATACTTCAAAGAGATGTTGGTATTTTTGTTGCGGCATCCACTTTGGATTCTGTATCATGCCATACAATTGTTTTGGTGCAACCTTGGGTGTTTAAAACTTGTGCCTCATTTTGTTCCCTAATTTTCAGGTATCTTTCCCAGAATCAACGTGAGGGACCCATACAAACGACTTGGAATCAGTCCTGAAGCATCTGAAGATGAAATTCAAGCTGCTAGGAATTTCTTAATACAGAGATATGCAGGTCATAAACCAAGCATCGATTCAATTGAATCAGCCCATGATAAAATAATCATGCAAAAGTTCTATGAGAGAAAGAACCCCAAAATCGACATTAAGAAAAAGGTTAGGGAAGTAACTCAGTCAAAGTATGTGCAGGCTGTTACAAGCAGGTTTCAAACTCCATCTACGAATATCATCATTAAAACATCCATAGCATTTGTGGTTCTTGGAGCTCTTACTGTACTTTTTCCCACCGAAGAAGGACCAACTCTTCAGGTTGCCATTTCTCTAATCACTACTATCTACTTTATCTACGACAGGCTGAAGAGAAAACTCCGAGCTTTCCTCTATGGGTAAGTTAGATAATTCATTTCCAGATAACATGATTTAGTTATTGTTATAATCGGCCCAGATCCTAGTAATTTATTTAATTCTTGAAGAGAGTTGGCTAAAGTTACCCACATTTTTCCTATTATCAGTGGCTTCACCTTGGAAGTGTTTGATCATTAAAGTAGTTTCACATTAGTTCTTTGACGTACTTCATATGTTGCATATTATCTTGCTAATGGTTACTACATTCCGTTATTTTTCCAGGGCTGGAGCATTTATCTTCTCATGGCTATTGGGAACATTCCTAATGGTGTCTGTGATCCCACCTATACTAAGAGGGCCAAGAAGTTTGGAAGTGTCAACGTCTCTGATAACCTATGTGTTCCTCTGGGTTTCTTCTACTTATCTTAAATAGTGCCATTTTCTAGGATGCATCACAATTTTGGTTGGTTGAAAATATCTGAGTTTTGATGTGATTATTCTATATCTTGCTTTAACTTATGGAATTGCAGCATTCTCCGAAAACCTTTTAGTGAATGGATTTCAAAGGCTGGAATGTGTAGCGATTGAAGAAGCGAGAAGGGTCATTTTTTTTAAACAGAGCTGCAGTTTTAGCAGAATTGCTTGATGGGGTACTTTGTGATCACCCTGAATTGAAGTACTTAAGAATCTCATTTACTAGTTTACATGATTAATGAAGCTTCATTTCTCACACTAGCATAGCATGTTTACTGCTTTGCTTACTACTGAAATTGCGAGTATTTAAAGATCCTACAAAGTTTGTGCAAACAGGGCCTGCTGTGAAGTTCCCTTAGGGGCCATGGTGAGCTTGAACATATCTGCTGATGTTGTCTATGGTGTCCTTTTTGAGTAGTTACCCTGGTGTCAGCCTCTTTGTTTTGTTTGGTAATTCGGTATTTGAGAGTCATCGGCTAATATAGAAGAGATCAGAGGAACTCAAGATCTCACTTAGCATGTCAGGTGGAGGTATTTAAGTGAGAATGGTCGGGCCATCTAAGCACACACCACTTGTGAACCTAGTGTCAGTCTCACCATTCTCTCCTTTCTGAAAACTGAAATGAAATTGGGAGATCTATGATGGTTAGCAAGTCTTTTTTAATGCCTGTCCACTGATGATCCTTGACAAAAAGATGAAAAGAAAACTAAAAAGGACTGCAAAATGAAAGATTTTTTTTTTTAAGGTTCCAAGCAGTTGTAAGCCCATGACTACCACTCATCACAAGCTTGTTTAGAGTATTCAGTATCTTCACCAATTGATGAGACTAATTTAGCTCGGCCTAAATTGTGCTTGGTTTGGTTCAGAACTCTTTCAATATGGCTTCACAAATTTGTGAAAATCAAATTCGCGACTTTATACTAACAGTTCGTTTATCAATTCTGTGTTCTCTCCAAGAAAATACCATGACTAGTTTGTAGTTTTCCTCTCTGTTTTAGACTCACAAGAACCTCAAGTCTTAAATGGGACCTTCAAATTCAAATCAATGGCACAAAATTAAAACCCTTTTAAACCTAGACTTTTCATGAAATAGTTGTTTCTTGTCACATAGCAGTTTTCCCCAATTTTTCATGGTCTTAAAACCATTTCCTCCATTTTTTCCATCCCTTTAAAAACCAAAAACAAAAACCATAGCCATCAATTTTTGCAAGATTTTATGCGTCTACAGGCCAAGAGATCCCTTATTACATCTTCTCAATCTTCGTCTGCGATGAAGCCAAGTCAGCAAATTATCACCCCACTTGGCAGAATCTGATTGGTGAATGTATTTTGGCCTCAAAAAATATATCTCTCTGTAACTATAAAATCAAGACTGTATGTGCCATTTTAAACTAAGGCCAGAAGAGAAGCTGTAGGGATAAGCTGTCCTGTGAGAGTTAGTATTTTTTTTTGTTTTTCTAACAGAAAAAATGGCATCAGCTTCTCTTCTCAAGACATCTCCAGTTCTTGATAAGTCTGAGTTTGTTAAGGGACAGGCCCTTCTCCTCAGGCAGCCTTCGGTTGCCGTTGTCAGGTGCCAACCAGTTGCTCCATCTGGCGTTACTGTTCGTGCTAGCTATGCTGATGAACTTGTCAAAACCGCTGTAAGTTTCTTTAAATGTTTTTCTTACCATAAGATTCTGCAGTTGTTTTCTTGTAAATTTACAGATTAGTTATGGAAATTCTTCCGAAATCAGTAAATTATCAGCAAATCAAAGAAAGTAGAGTAGCAGAATACTGGAAAAATGATACAGATTAATCACCATAGAATAGAACACTAGGGAAGATGGTGTAATACTCTACCCACGTGAGATAAGTGCACCCACGTCACGTGAGATAAGTGCGATACGTTTCTATATAATATAAGCTAATAAACATAGGTCTGAATATTCAAGATTACTCTTGAAATATCCATTTTAGTATAACGAAAATGATTGCAAAGCAAGGATGGTAGGTATTATAAAGTCTATGAGTTGCACTCAGGACAGAGGGCCTTAATTTAGGTCCTGTTTTCTGTGGGTTTTTCTTCTATCCGTCTCTTTTCTTTATACATGTAACAGCATCCCGAAGTTTACCAACCTGACTAATACTAGTAGACCTGACTAATACTAGTATACGACGCTGATTAATCAGGACTTGTCTACGAGAGCACGTGGAGAGTCCTTCTATCTCTGTCTTGTACAAGAATTTCATGAAATTTCAGCTTGTGATTAATCTGCTTTTTTAAACAAGATATGAATGCATTTAATTCTTTCTTCTCTGAAAGAACTATTCCTTTGAGCTTTAGAACTTTTGTTTGGGGATAAAAGTGAAAATTTTCTAATATGGAAAGTGGGATTTGATGATTTTCAGAAAACTATTGCATCACCTGGCCGTGGAATTTTGGCCATGGATGAATCAAATGCTACCTGTGGAAAACGTCTAGCTTCAATTGGTTTGGAAAACACAGAGGCTAACCGCCAAGCATACAGGACACTTCTTGTTACTGCTCCTGGACTTGGCCAGTATGTCTCTGGTGCCATCCTCTTTGAAGAAACACTTTACCAGTCCACAGTTGATGGCAAGAAGATGGTTGATGTTCTTGTTGAACAAAACATTGTTCCCGGAATCAAAGTTGACAAGGTAACTTCAGCTTTCTGTTCTTGATTGTTGAATTTTTTTTTAATCCGCTAAAAAAAAAAGTAGTTTTGAAAAGCAAACTTTTCAAGAAATAGTTTTTTTCAACTTTTCATTGTGGTAAGAACAGATGTAACATTAGCTGTCGATGAGATTTTGTCTAAGTTGACAAGACCGTGATTTAGTCTGATTTAGTCTCATTTTAATGTGATTGTTTGGTGGATGAAACAGGGTCTTGTTCCTCTTGCTGGTTCAAACAATGAATCTTGGTGCCAAGGTCTTGATGGCCTTGCCTCCCGTTCTGCTGCTTATTATCAGCAGGGTGCCCGTTTTGCTAAATGGTATTAAAATCTTTCCCCACTGCCAAAATTCTATTCTTGTTGTCTTAAATTATGTTTGTTTATTCATTGTATCACTATATTCTCTCACAGGCGTACTGTTGTGAGCATTCCCAATGGTCCATCTGCACTTGCAGTCAAGGAAGCAGCTTGGGGTCTTGCTCGCTATGCTGCTATTTCTCAGGTAGGCGATAAGTGTGATGTATTTGTATAATATAAAAGTATGAATCTAATTAGGTGAAGACGATTGCCAAGTAGTAAGCTATAGATATTTCAAGGCTTGTGAGTTGCGGGAATAATGAATTGTTTGTGTTGCAGGATAATGGATTGGTACCTATTGTTGAGCCAGAGATCTTGCTTGATGGTGAGCATGGAATTGACAGGACCTTTGAAGTTGCACAAAAGGTGTGGGCTGAGGTTTTCTTCTACCTAGCTGAGAACAATGTCATGTTTGAGGGTATTCTCTTGAAGCCTAGCATGGTTACTCCTGGAGCTGAGTGCAAAGAAAGGGCCACACCAGAGCAAGTTGCCGACTACACCCTCAAGCTCCTCCACCGGAGAATCCCCCCAGCTGTTCCTGGAATCATGGCAAGTAACCCTAACCCTAACCCTAAAATTAGAACTTCAAGAATCAAGAAAAACTGATTTCTTAAAACTTGTTTTGCGGTGAACAGTTTTTGTCCGGTGGACAATCTGAAGTGGAGGCAACATTGAACTTGAATGCAATGAACCAAAGTGCAAACCCATGGCATGTATCCTTCTCATATGCAAGAGCCCTTCAAAACACATGCCTCAAGACCTGGGGAGGAAGACCTGAGAATGTGCAGGCAGCTCAAGAAACCCTTCTGGTTCGCGCTAAGGCCAATTCTCTTGCCCAGCTCGGCAAATACACAGGTGAAGGAGAATCCGAGGAGGCCAAGAAGGGTATGTTCGTTAAAGGATACGTCTACTAAGCTCCTCTGTTAACAGAAGTATGTCAATGAATGAACTTTATGATGTACTCATGAATGAATGAAATTAGCAGCAGCATCATGGTTATTGTAGAAGTTGTTTCACTTTACCATGCCTTAATAGCAATGTATCAAAAATCTTGCTGCTTAAGTGACAATTTTGTGTGGGCAAAATCACGTAGATGTTTGTACTATGTATTCTCTTCCAATGGTCATTTCTCATTCAACTGAAATCTATTCTCAACAAAAAAAGATCCTTGCCTTATACGAACTAATAATAGTTCAGTTAACAACCGCAGGAAAAAACAACTTTTCGGAATCAAAACTAAGTTGAAAGTATCTAAGATGGCAAAAGTTACCATTTTCATCCTTTGTTGGAGGCAGAATTGCCATCAATCCAAGAAACTGATAAAACTTTTTAGAAGCAAAAATGCAAAGGAATAAATAGCAAAAGAACATATCACTTATTAACTTGCAGGAAGAAGCATGTAGGACAACTTATACACAAGGCATCTTCCAGGGATGAGGAAGTCCTCAAAAATCTGTGGGTAGTTGTAATTACAATAACTAGTTAGTTGACATTACAGATACAGTCACCGGAATGCTTGTCAATTGACATAATAGACTCAGATGGAGCTCCTACCTGAAGGCTGGCACTGAGACAACCATGAATCAATGCTTTCAATGATTTGCTGCCTCACCTTTTGAACTGCATTAGGCGAGGCACAATTTCGGGCATTACCTGAAATGTGAAAATAGCTCACTTTATGAGACGTCAATATATTTAAAGAGTAACACAAGCAGGACACTGTAATGGCGTGACTTCTTACAGACCACCTTGATGCTTCACTTTTATCCCAAAAAAAAAAAAGATCAAAAACCAAAAACAAAACCCAGCTATGAGACAAATTACTTGCATGCAGAAGTTATCCATCGATGAAAATGTGCCCATCTGAAAATGAGTAAGGCTATTCTAGCATGGGTAAGGAAGCTGCATATAGCAGCTATTAAGTTGAAATGTATTTCCAGGTCATCAGACATTTGCCAAGTATTTCGGTGAAATATCAAGCAACTCAGATAGTGATTCATTCATCTGAATCAAGGGTTTTTTTTTTTCCCTTCTGAATCAAGCAATTTCACTGAGCTAAAAAAAAGAATCAAGCAATTCTTACATGAGTTACCGTTTTTGCACATCACAGTTCAACTTTGAGTTATTGCGTCAATTATTCAAATGTTCCAAAGAGTGACTTCTGACATGGCTTGAAAGTACAATCTGAATTCTTGAGGAATCACAATCATAAATAAATTTCCCACCAAGATTCAGTACTTAAATAGCCATACCTTCAAGGACTAAAGGAGACTGCGGGCAGCCACGTAGATCAGTTCCATGGCCACAGTTATGACAAGAAATGATGTATGAAGGCACTGGAGAATAAGAAAAGGACAGTTTCATCAGATGAGAAAAGTAGTTAATATAAACTTCATGACTCATTGAAGTAGTCACATTCACAGATTTATGAAGAGATTGGATGGCTTCTTTGATGTAGTTTTTAATTGACTTTGTTGAGGAAGTTCCCTATGAAGCTACCATCTCTACTGCTGGTCATGGAAAAATGGATGAAACTGAAGGGTCTGGTCTCTTTCTTGTATTCTTCTTCTTCTGCTTCTCTTTGTTTTTTTTTTTTGGGTCAAAGAGAAAATGAAGAATTGAAGGACAAGCATTGCTACTCCCATTCATGTAGATGATTCTCATGCCCTATGCTCTTAATACTGAAGCACACAGCTAGGAAATCGATACGACCCCAAGTGCATGCTCAATGCAAGATTGTGTCATTCTCTCATTGGACCAAGGAAAATTCTTCCGCGGTTTGGATGAAGTTATGAGTTTATCAACTTGATAAAAAATGAAGGAAAAAAAATCTGACATCACTTATCATAATGTTCGGCCTAAATATACACCAGATGTTTGAAAGATTAGGCCCCATAGATGAAAAGACAATATTCTTGGAAAAAGAAGTTCAAGACTCACTCTCTGGGGAAGAAGTTTGTTTGGACGCATGTCGCCATGGATCCTGTGATCCATTCGTAAAGACTATTTTGGATCCTGCACATTCAATCATGAAGACAAGTAGGTCATACGTAGATAACTAATTTTTTTTGAAAGAGAAGAAACTTTCATAGGACAGACGAAGGCATATTTTTACTGCACTTTGAAAATGAGAAGCACGAGACACTACAGCCTGCCAGATGCAATTATAGCACCCAACTTCCATGAAAGCCAATATCTAAAGGTTGATAAGTTTATGTTTTACCGTAAAGAAGAACGTGTTTCTCCAGAAAAAGCATCATCATAACCAAAAACTATAAGAGAAAACAAATCAGGTGGCTAACTTATATCCGTCTTGGCCATACCAGCAATATTTGTGCCCCCGTAGTATATATTCGTTGCATCAACATCTGGATAGACACCCTTTCCAAATACATTTTTGCAGAGGTCTAAATGGTATCTGTTATAATTGAAAAACAACCTTGTTTAATAAAATGTTATATCAGACGACCACATCCATTCACTAACCTCTCAAGGAAGAAGATGTAGAAGCGTATGTCTGAAAAACAATTAAGCAAACACAGTAGTAGATATATATACACATGCCTTGTATCAACCTTTGAAGAACGAACACTATCATTTGATGGAGCCACCTGAAAGTAGGCAACTTCAGTGCAGACTTGGAACCACCACAAGCGGTCGGCAGTGTCTCCATCTAATGAAGTATTCTTTAGATGATTTTGGTCATATGTTTCAACTCCTGCTCCAAAGCTATTAACATAATACTCCTTAACATATTTGGCATATGCTTCCTGCAAAATATATGCAAAGGTTGACATACAATAATACCTTAAACAGTTTTTGAGAAATTTTAAAAACTACCCCAAAAATACAAGAATAACTATAAGGTTTCTTGACTATTCTGGCAAGTGCTTACTTTTATGTTGAATAATTTGTGGGAATTTACCTTTATCTATAAAGACCAACTTAAGAGATCTTTTATGTAAGCATAAATTTAAGAAAACATGCTGACAGTTCAAGAGGAAATGAGACGGAAATATAAAAATCCCAATAAATCACAATTTTCAAATTATTTTTTTGAGAAAATAAATTCCAGATGCACATCCTATTAAAATAATTCAGTAGGAAAAAGGGTTCGAACAGGAAGAGCTTACCACTAAGTCCTCTCCAGCCTTTTTTGCTTTAGTGACAGGGCCACATAGTATATCTGGGTTTCCATACTGAAACTGGAAAATAAAAGGCAAGCCTAAGGATCACTAATCTAAAAATAATAGCTTGTACAAAGAACCACTGAAATGGGACTCTTATGTACCGCAATAGCTGCAGCATCTGCCAGAAAATACATGAAATCACCATCATTTTTCAGCTGCAAAATGGCAAAAGTCTGTGTGAATGAAAAGTTTCACAGAGATACCAAAACAGGAACAAAATTTAACACCTAATACACCATACTTCTATCTAAGTTTAGTCATCATCCTCCAGCACATTAAGGATATCCGGTTACAAGTTGCTTGCTTCTGGGATAGCTTGACTATTTGCAAGGGACCAGTTATGGGCTTTATAACATTGCATTGGCATTAACAAGTATAGGGAATGCAAACTTATGCAATCATGCTCTCTAACAACTCAATTCTGACACTAAATGGCTGTTATTTTGTGACCAGAGCCTGAGGAAAAGTGAAGTAATTATAATAATCTCAATCTTTAATACCTCCCTCAAGTAATTCATCATCAAGTATGGCTAGAATATATAGTTACGTGCATTAGGAATTCCTATAATTACTCTTGCAAAATGCTGATATATGGACTATGAACGCATAAAACATATTGAATCTTTGGGAGGGGGTGGTCGCTCAGCTTAGACATATAGGTTAATTTATTTTTGGTGCTGGATTAGACATATGGAGTTGTTTCATATCGAACTCGCTACCATTTTTTCCCCCTTAAAGTGGCCAATTATGGGAAAATATCACAAACCTCTCGATAGACAATGAAAGCTAGATGATTTTTAATTGGACACCAAGATATTGGCTAGCAGTTACACCTCTTTCCTTAATCTTAATAAATACTCCCTTTGTCACTTTTCAAGTTTCTTACCGTCCCAAAATGTTTGTATATTTGTTCAATCAAGAAGGTTTTTTTTGTTTCGAATTTTTTCCAATCTTACCCTTACCTCTATTAGTCCACCAAACACATTAATTATTTTCAAAGTTGAAATGGTCCAATTCAAGTCAATGAATTGGGCAAAAGTAATAACTTTCTTAATCTGTGTGATTCCGTGAAGTTCCCAAACGTAACAAACATCTTGGGATGGAGGGGGTAACCATGATGAAGAACATCCGTAGAAAGCAGAAGTATCCTTGGCAATCAGTTTCTCCTATCTTTTGATTAAATTAATTTATTTTCCAAATTTGTTTATCCAGATAAAACACTAGGTAATGCAACTTACAGCAATCAAAGTAAATTTATTAAAAAGCATATTAATCACAATTAAAATGAATCATGCAGCATGGTAAAAATGAACTCGTACCTGTGAGGCACCAAACAATAATTTTACTTCTTTAGCATCAGATTCAAGTCTTTGTTCAACAAGTTGAGTAATTTCTTGCAACACGGCTTTACATTCTGGACCAGCAGATGCACCAACCTGCAACATGCAGATCCAGCTAAGATGCCACCATTAATGTTACTGGTGCACTCAATAATAAATAATTAATAAACAATGAAAGTACTTGATAATAAACACCTCAGCAAGAAAAAAGGTAACAGAACAACAACCATTAAGGAGCATATGCCGAGTACCGAAAACAGCATTGTTGTACAAATACAGAAGAATCACATAATTCCTTTACCTGCCGATCAAAATCAGTGAAATTGTAAACGGCAAGAACAACAGCAGAACTTGCTAGGCTTCCACAAGTCAAATGAGGGAACTTTACACGGAACCATGCACTAAGAGCTCCAGGATATGAAACACCAAAGACGAACCATGGATTTTCAACATGTGATCTGTTGAGCTTTGCATTTAAGGTTTTCTATGTAAGAGGCCACAAAAAAATATATTAGGAAGCAGGAGTAATATCTAACCGGCAATAACTAATAGAGTCGTTGATTTGAGGACCAATTCAGACAGAAGATTAACAGCTCCAAATAAGATATAGTTCACACGTGAATGGAAGTATGAAATATCCATCCAAATTTAGGCAATACTAAAACTTAATAACTCTACATTTCCTGCTGTGACAGGATCAAAAGAGTTATAGGTATGTGTACCCTACATTAAACTGTTTATGTACTTCATGTAAATTTCAATATTAACCAGATATGCACCAAGAAGCAGGTGCTCAAAAACCAATTATCTACAGCCTTTTCTCTTTTCGCTAACTCCAATTATCTATAACCTTCATAGTTAAGCCACAAACCATCACATACCGAACTATCTGTCACTCTGTGCATTGTAATCAAGATTCAGAAGGTAGCCATGGAGAGACTACCTAAAAAGTCTGCACAAATATACCTGATAAGATTGACGGAAAACAGCTAAGTCATACAGTGCTTGCTTTGAAGAAAGATATCTTAGATTCTCTGTGGCCGAAGACTTAAAGGGGGTGCTCTTCCCGTAGTAGCGATGCTCTAGAGAAACCACAGCAGCACCAAACTTTTTGGCCAAGACCTGTTAGAGACTAAAGCAATGTTCAGAAATCTTCTTCAAGTGGGAATTACTTTTGATAATCCTGAAATGTCAAAAGCGAATGAGGACTCCCAAGACAAATAAACCGGGAATAACATTTTATAATCCTTAAAACATGGACAACGTAAGGTCCGTGGTACAAAAGTTACCATGTTGTACATGACAAGAAATTATGCTATCGGCGGTGCTTATATGCATTTTTACGACAAAGAGAGACTAATATCTTCTATACTAAGACTGTGTTCCTAATTCTAGCTCTGATATGACTGGGACTGAGCATCTACATAAATATATTAAGACCTTGTTTGCAGATGCTAAAGATTTAGTTAACTACATAAATTCCTATACCTTATTGTTTCCTGCACAGCAGACAGAAAAATTTTCCTATTCTTCCATCTCTATCTTAAAATTACAAGGATGTCAGGTTTCAATTCCAATAACATAACTGAATAATCAAAGTCCACATATCGTAATCATGACGTCCTTAACACAGCCGAACAGACGAAACAACATCAAAAGAAAGACAAGCAGAAGAAAACCAATGACATAATCACAGTCCATTAAGATTTTGTCGAAAAAATGTTCGTAAACTTACACTGAGGTAGTCATTAGCTATCCCTCTGCATTCAGATTCACCACAGATTTTCAAAAATATTGGTCCATCCGGAGATCGAAAGTTGTCAAGGAACTCATAATATCGTTGTGAAAATTTACGATGGTCCTGAAGGTGACACATTGGCAAAGATTAATTACAATATATAAAACGAATCATAGAGCCATTCACGAATATCAATTAAATAAGAAACAAGAACCAATTGATCAATATCTTCAATGTATGACATGCATTCACACCTACAGCTCTATACTATTACAGTCTCTCTGCGTCTACTCGCATAAAAATGAAAACCTTAACTAAGGCACGTAGAATAGAATTCTTATGACATGCATTCACACCTACAGCTCTATACTATTACAGTCTCTCTGCGTCTACTCGCATAAAAATGAAAACCTTAACTAAGGCACGTAGAATAGAATTCTAAGCATTCAATTTACTTCTTCAAGTCCAGAATTAATTCTCTAACAAAACAAAAGGCAATCCAATGTGAGCTCCTGTAACTACTGCGGTCGAAAATGAGCACAATTGATTGCTAATCATTCCAATTTTCAGAAATTAAAGCTGAAAGCAGATTTGTAATAACATGCAGACGATTCATAACGTTTGTCATCAAAGTGGACAAATTAAAATCAACCATTTCCGATGCTTATGCGAACAATAAGCTCGAAAAAACAGAACAAATAAGAATAGTATTATTACGTAGGGGGAGAAATGATCAAGAGTTTGGTTGAACCAATAAGGTTCAGTGGTCAAATAATTGGCGGTGCGATTGTTGCCAAACACCAAAATCTGCTCCAAGATGCGTGAAGAGATTAGGGCGCCATGTGAAGAACATAGCAACAGCAAGAACACCAGGCTGGCGATTAGAAATGGCGACGATTCCCTTAGCTTCCTCATCTTCAATCGCTTTCTGTTTCTCCTCCAGCTCTCTCTCAAGATCAAATAAATGTTTCATTTCCAAAACGGTTATAATCCGATTCCATCGCCGTTTTTCCCCCGGATTTTTTTGGGGGGACCTTTTTGGCCTTCTTTTGCCGCAAATATTTGGATAAATTACAATTCAGTCTCTAATATATTTAGGCTCGTTAATTTTAGTCCTTATTAATTGATTTAAAATTTTTAAATCTTTAATAAAATTTCAATTCAATAATTAAGTTATCGACCATCTAAAAATAAAAAAATTCATTCAAATAAAACACACAAAAGCACGTGAATAATCTAATAAGAATGTAAATAATTCTTTTAATTAAATTCTCTCTAAAATTTTATAAAATATTTCTACATATTCTTTTGCCCTTCATATATAAGAACATAAATAATCCTTTCAATTAAATTCCCTTAAAAAATCTTAAAAAGCATTTCTACATAAATTACTCGTATGTTTTTGCTCGTCATTTATCTAAGTGGGTAAAGTCATATTAAAAAATTCCCAAAAAAAAAAAAACTACAAAGATTCAAACTAATAAAGTATCTAATTAAAACTTCACGAAATTAATCTACTTGCATGACACACTCGAAAACAAGTAGAATTATTCTTTCTATAAAGAACCAATTGAAAAGAGAACGAGACAAGACTTAAAAACACGTAATAGCATCAAATTTAACTTTTCTGAATGTATCTATTACATAATTGTTTTTATCAAAGAGATACGGATAAACTAATTAATAATAATTACATATCATCAAGGAGATAATCAGCCTATCTATTTACTGATCTACAAGATCAGACATTTCTCATGGAAATTTTGGCAGAGACCTATTTCACAAGTTGCTGCAGAAAAAGTTCTTGAAAATGCAGGATTTGGATCTGCTTTCTTCTTCAATTGGCCTTGATAATTTCTTCGAGCAAAATGGCTCCCACAGCTACAAGTCCTGTTAAATAAAAGAAGACGCAAGTAAATTGAGAAAAATGAACAAGAAGAAACGCCTCAAGATCAGATATATCGGAGAATAAGGGGGAAGAAAACATCGTCTGTAAACGTAGGAGTTTTACACATGATATTACAGAGGATCCGAATCGCTTTTAAGGTATCACAATTAGAATTCAAGAAAGACAGTGATTTACATTGCAACAACAAAGAAAAAGCGAGTAACATCCATGGATTTGAAAAAGCTGGGAACTCATACAATAATAGAGTGGAGATCACAGAAAACTTTTTCAGTCCAAAGATATTCTTGAAAAGAATGCCAGAAAGACAGTGAATCCCGATATGAGTATCAACTTCAAATAAATACAGCTACATGAACAACATTCCGCCTCTCTTCCCCATCCCTCTCTCGCACATAGGAAAAGAGAAGCAGTGAAACAATTTTGCCTTTTTTCAGGATGCAGTTTTATCATAGGTTACAAATTACAAAAACTCGCAAACTAAAATGTTTTAGAACTCAAAAATGATTACATAAGTTGAGGGTGAATATGCGAAAATGAAACACGTAAAGAACTATTTGAAACAGATATAATATCGTGACTATTTCAAGCTCTAAAATGAAACAGCTGAATAATAATAATAAAGATTAGCTAGACCTGAATATTTGAAGCTTGCCCATGCAAACGACATGGCTTCATATTCAAATCTATCATTTCAGTTTCCATCTTCGCATGCTCATCAGCATCAACGTCTGATTTTGGAACAAAAGGGACTATGTGATTCTGCTGGATATCTCCACCTGTTGGCTTTTGTGGCCGAGTATACTCCCTCTTGTTTTCACTTAGATCTATTGGTTGTATAGCTTGCTCTTCAATACGAACAGGTTTATCTCCAGGGAACTATAGGCCATGTGAGAAGAATAAAACGCATTAACAGATCGGGATTACAAAAGGAAGAATTACATTCAGCGGGTAATGAGATTCAAACCTCAACTCTCTGCCTCAGAAGGAGATATCTTCCATGGGTTCTTTTACCTCCAACATGTACAATCATGTCGCATTGAAGACACAAAGAACTTCCATCGACCTCACAGTAAAAGAAAGCTGGACAAGATCCAAATGAAAATAAAAAAGTCTCAATCTCAACAAATTAGCACCAAAAGAAAAAGAGAGAATCACAGGGAAAAAAAAAAAGAGAAGGAACAGGAAAAGGAAAATGAAAATTGTATTTGAAACCTACATACCGGGTGCATTTTCACATATGTCACAACGGGGAACATCAATAGGAGTAGCAAGTCCAACCCTCAAATGCCTACTAGCAAGCTTATTACACTTGTGAACCTGCCACCATGATTGGCAGATATCTTAAAAAGATTGTCCAAAATTCTAAAAAATCCGAAATCTCAATAACAAAAGGATACATGATCGCGAAAGATGACCAAAACAAAAGAACCAAAAGACAACAAAAGCTTTATGTCACAAAAGATTCAAAGTTTGCTTTTGAGTAAGAAATGGAAGGAACCACAGATATACAGAACATCCTGAAGAGAGTTGGGGTTGGGGTGTGTCCATCAGTTCTTTGCAAAACACAACAAAGTTGGTACCGATGGCCAATACGTGATCTCATCTATTATCTACTGCCTAGTCAAATTGTCATGCTCCTTAAGGCACAAGCCAAAAATATTCACAATTAAACTAAAAGCATAGTAGAGCTGAAAGAACGACTAGTATCATAAGTTATTAGATTCTGAATAACACCATTTCTTTAACTTTATTGACTGGAAAGCATAAGACTGAAGAATTCTCCAAGGCACTAGACATGAATTGCAGCCCCCATTAAGCATCTTTTGCTTCTTCGTCTGATGGCATGTGGGTTGGAAGAAGATAGATTGAGATGTGGCAAAACCCGGTTTCCTTGACAGAATGCAACCATAACCCTTCCCCTCCCCCCCACCCTCCAAATAAGAGAAAAGCTCTCACTATATCCTATTCATGCTCCTTAATGGAAGGCTGATGGCAACAATAGCAGGAAGGGTGACACTAATGTCCCTGCTCTTCTAGGTTCAGTTAATAAACCATTTTCTTGTGAGAAGTTAAATCTAAGGGTTTAATAGCTCTGTACTGTCCTAATCAAACCAATGTAATAGAACACCAATCATAAAAAGAAATTATTCCTAATATGCACATTATATCAAACTTTTAAGTTTCATTTATCAATTTCTACATCAAGAAAACTCAAAATGAAAATAACCATCAGTTAGCAATCAAAGCTCTTTGAACTAAAACAGAGAAATCAAGAAATGCTGAATCTAAACCAAGAGTCTAGAAACAATATTTTAAAGTCAATTATCACTTTCTATATCAAGAGAACTCAAAACGAGAATAATCATCAGCTGCACATTGTCATAACCTGAATAAGAAACAAAGAAATCAAGAGAAACCCAAGAGTCTAAAAACAAGAATTTAACGTTAATTCCTTAAGATTACAACTTTAACAATAATCGACTTACCCATCAGTAGCAAATAACATCAATATTGCCAAAACCCTCCAAAGGAAAAAATCATAAAAAGACCAACCTTGTCATCGCAAGAGCGGCAAAGGGCAGCTTCATCCGCGGCACAAAAAAGGATGGCCGCAGCACTTTCACAAACGTCACAAAGCGTCCGCATACTTCATTTCTAACATAAAACTTGATCACAATAGCTTTAAACCTTAAAGAAAACAAAAACCCACGACCAAAATTGAGAATAGAGATCAAAACACAGATTAAGACAGCTTAATTAAGGAGATAATTCAACAACTCCTGTTGATCCCAACACACACATATATTGATGATATTTATAATATCTATGTTGTTATGTTTGTGGGCTTCAGGAGTACTAGTGGTGGAAAATGGGGTTTCTTCTAAGACAATTTCTTGTTTGATAATGATGAATAATAATGGGATTGACCAAATTTAAGGATTCAGCCAACCAACGGGGAAACAAAAGTATACTCAGTGGATGCCAAATCCAGTATATGTACACACAAATATTATAAACTTGTGGTTGAGTATTGATCCATTGAATAGTCAATTCATATAATACAATTCAAGATATTATTCTGGATATAACTGCTTTTTTGTGATAATCCTAAGTTAATCCCAAGTATCTATCTTTAATCACTCAAATAGCTTTGAAGCCCTTTTTAAAATGATCAATTATGTTTAGTTGTTTTTCCCGCGTCTAATTAAATAGAGTTCGATTCTCTTATTAAGTTTTCATCTTTGTCCGTAAAAATAATACATGTATGTATTGAGCATATTAAAAAGGAGATAATAGGAGTGACAACAGACAGAGAGAGCGAAGAAATAGAAAATAAGAGAAGGTACAAATAGAATAGGGAGGTAATATGTTATGTCAAGTCTGGCAATGCTCCGCCACAGAATTAAAAGGAAGTGGGCCTCTGCTCCTGTGAGATCTCTATTCTCACCCACCAGTTTCATATCTCACACATGCCCCATGCCCCACTTTCTTTTTTTTATTTTTAACTCTGACACGTGTCACTGTATGGATTACGGTTCTGTGCTTTTGTTTTTTTCCCTCCTCATTGGCCCATCACGTGGGGCCGGCGGACGTGTCACATATTCCCATAAATCACCTGATCATGCTCAATCATAAATATATATGTTATAAAATTAATGAATCATGTGAACATTAAAAAGTATTAAAAGGTCACGTAATATCTATCTAATTAATTATGAAGTTCATATTATGAATTCATGTGATTTCCTCTATATTATTTGATCTCTTTATTATTTTATAATTTATTTTTTAGTTAAGTTTATATATACTTTTATAACACGTTATTAACACGAGTCTTCATTGAAGATTATTAGAAGTAGATGTTTTAGAATTTCATATGAAGACTTTCTATTCTTTCAAGTTTCTCACAAGAATATATGTATTTTGAATGATTCAAAGGTTAAGATAAGTCCTTCTGAACAAAATATCTATTTCATGATGAACTTTTGTTAAATTTGTGTTTATGACTCTTCATATTCTGTGAAGAAATTATATATTGAATACAAAATATCTAATTGGATATGGTGATTCCTGAAGACACCACAAGAAAAGAAAAGGAATAAAAGTATAAAATCTACTTGACTTTTGGTGATATATTTTGAGAGAAAATATGTACAATAACCAAAAGATTATTGTCATACAAAATTAGTATACTCGTAGTTTCAAAATATATACTATATCAGTATAAATGATTTTGTGATCTTTGGAATATCTCATTTATGCTCCATAAGTAGCTGTATCAAGGAAAATATTTTCAAAATTATTTTGAATTGATCTCATGTCTGTTTGAGATTGAATGAGAAAATGAGTAATTGATGAAGTATTGTAATGTTTGACTAAAAGTTTTAGATCATTCCCTGAAATGAATGTAATTAGATCTTGTAATTTATTTATAAGAGTGATTTGGTTGTGACTAAGGATAAAAATATTCTCTACAATTATATTGGTGAAATGACTTATCAAATTTTCAAAGTATATATTTTCACCTGAAGTGAAAAATTGTGAGAAAAGAAATGCAAAATTGTTATTAATATATATTGGAAATATTATCGATAGATATAAATATATATTTGTCAAGTACTAGTAGTATGTTTGACATTCTATATTGCTAACTAATTAGTATCAGATTAAGGAAAGAAAAATAAAAGGTATTGTCTTACTTCTCTTGAAATTATAATACTGATAATGACATCGGTACTAATGAACATACAGATGTAGCTACTTTCGCTGAATATCTAGAAGAGAATATTTGGTGTTTTGATTAATGATAGAATTATCAAAAATATTGAATTATTATAATATTTTCTAATCAGGTTGTAAATTTTTAAAATTTTAAGTTTAGAGATTATGTCATTTAAATTTCTGTATTATATATTATTAGTTTCATTTCTTTTCATGAATGGAAAATATAGTGCGCCACTAAAGTATTGCTAAAAGTTTTTTTAGTTTAATAATGTTCTTAGAAAAAAGATGTTCTAATTTAAAATTTATGGATTTGAGATATATTGTGAAGTAAACCTGAAGTTTACTGATTTGAATAGTTTATCAGTTGGCGTGACAGTTGGAACATCTCAAATCACAAAATACGAAAATTTATTTATAACTTTTGGAATAAGTTATGGGACCAAAAGTTTCCTAATCCAATGAATTTCATATGCTACTTGTTTTCAAGGCAATATAATTATATGACCGCTACCAATATTATATGGAGGTGAATGTGTTTGAGATAAATATAAAAAAATATATTAGTCAATGCGCATTGATAACATACTCATGTACATATTATTAATATGCAACTTATTGTTGCCTCTCGTTGATTATGAGTTCGTATTCGATATTCTCCTACCAATATAACTTATCCTAATAATACTGGTAGTATTATATGAACATAATGAAAAATATGTTCATGCACCAAATGATTTTGAAGAACCATAGATGTCTTGAATGATTTATGTGAATTTTTAGTAGCATTTCGTATTTTGTCAATAAATTATATGAGTTTTTCCTCTATTTTTAATTGGTTTGTGGCTAGTAACCAAATATTTTTCATCTCCAAGTTAAATACGATTGTCTATTTTTTAATATGCTCAACCACAGAAAAGGCAATGCGATGGAACCTCAAGAGAGGTTATATGAAAATATTAGGAGCAAATCTCAACCGGAAGATTTGCATTTTGATGATTTTGAATATTCTTCCCAACATATAGATGAGATGATTTAAAAATAAAATCGTATGAATATAATATTCTTTTGTGTCACATCTTGATCCTCAAAAGAATATCTTGAACTTGAAGTTCAAAATATAGTTTATCTAGCTAGGCATTTTACCAATTGAAAGTATGCTCCTATTACACTTGATGTCCCCGAAGGACAAACCACCACTACAAATGAATTTGAGACACAACTAAATAGTAAATGGAAAAGTCAATTCTAATAAAATATATTCCTCGTATATAAAACGAACAAATAATTAAGATGATTATATATAGTAAAATGAGGAGAAAAAAAATTCCAGTAGAATTTTTTCGAAACATTACATTAATTATTTCTGAAAGAAATTCAAGTACCTGAAAGTTGTGATAATGAGATCTCAATATGTCATGTCTTGATTATAAATTATTATGGAACCGCAAAATAGTACGATACGTCTATTATATTTATGCGCATAATATGAATATAAATGAGGATCTAAAATAAAGATCTTCATACTCGAAATCCGATATTGGATATTCGAGATAGTAATACAGTGTTCGCATGATCAGAAATATGAAATGTCTAAATAGTTAAACAAGTATCCTTAAAGTATACGTATATTCCCAGCAAGAATTATACACTTAAATTGTAATCCTAGAAGGATGAAAGTAAATATTTTTATGAAAATAGAATGCAAACCATAAAATATATAAAGTAACACTTATGGAATGAGATTCTTCGTAATGCCTGACATTTGGTACGAAGAATAATATTTTCTAGTGGTAGATACAAAAATAGTTGATTTTATCAAATATCTATTACGAAGTCCTAAAAAGACTAGAAATGCCTGAGGAATATATAAATAATCATTCATGAAGAATACGGCATCATTGTCTTAGTGAAAATTTTGAAAAATGAATATCGAAATGCCCATATATGGAAACCTGTATAAGACTTACTTGTACTTGTTACTCATATAATTCTCATTCTATTAAAAACGATATCCTTATTGTTTGAATTTATAATTATCATTTTGATAAATTAGTGTCTCCCATATCAGGGGGAGACAATAATTATAGCAACAGAACGACATTACAAAAAAGAGTAATGTGATCATTATATCACTTGTCCAGTATATTCACATTAGTGAACCAGAAGTTTACAGGTTTATCCATTTGCTATTAGTTATATAATAGCTATCTAATAGTTTATATAGACTTCATTAGAGATAATCAAGTATAAAATCTATAGATTATCCATTTTGGAAAATAACTCTAAAGGTCAAAATGGAAGCTTTAAAACTAATAATTTAAAGCACGCTCGAAGCGTGGATGTCATCTTACTTTTAAAGGTTGAAGGAAAATAGTAATCTATATGGTTCCCTTGAAGAGTTTCCTGAAGTAAATAAGTATTGAAGACGAACAATATGATAAAAGGTTTTGAAATAATTAACCTTGAACGTCTAGAAGATGTTATACATGGCATGACACATCATTATGAACAAAAATAGTTGTTCGGACATTTGAGAAGTGATAAAGAATATTGAAGAATTTTTGTCCTGAAGTACTATAAGTTGATACATAATGTATACTAATATACTTGCATGTATGATGTAAGTAAATACATCATGTAATTATTCTCTAATTCGACGATTTTGAAATGATCGAAAATTTTATCCTTATGAATCTCCTTATAATTATTTATCTTGGATTGTTAAAAAAAATCAAACTCCAGTTGAGATGGATTATACAAATTAATGATTATTGAGATCCACACATATTATTATTTTGTAGTGAAAAGATATTTATAATTCACTTTTATTTTATTTGAAAGTTGAAATTCCATTGATTGGCTTAGAACACGTGTGATCAAAATTGGTTGTGAAATATCCAAGATTATCGAATGAATTCAAGAGATTCCAATCACTTTGAGAATGAAGTTTAATGAGATATTAAAGTAGATATGACAGTAAATTTTATAATGTATTCTTCTTGAAAATATGGTAAAATTGATGTGCAAAGATTTCAATCAACTATTATGGTCCAGTAGATCTATTCACTAACATATGACCAACTGCTATATTTGAAAATTAAAATTTGATATGCATCGCTTCAATGATGTACAAAATAGAGGGACAAAAACACAAATAATAATGTACTCTTTTTTCTTCACTATAAATTTTTTTTTCCCACTGGGTTTTTCTCTAGTAAAGTTTTTAATGAGGCACAATTTTATGTTATGAAATCTAAAGAGAGTGTTATGAAATTAATGAATTATAAGGATATTCATCAAAATACCCCTAAAGGATAAACTCAACTGGTTATCCTATCCTAAACAAAGTTTAGATTTACGTAATATCTATCTACCTATTTATGAAGCTCATGTCCTTCTAATTAAGTATATGCCTATAAATAGAGACTATGAGATAAGTAAATAGAAGTGAGAAATGAATAAGATGAATTCATATGATTCTCCCCATGTTCTTCGGTCTCCTATTATTTTATAGTTTATATATGAATTTTATAACAATATATATGATCATGCTCAATATATTTTAACAATGGGATAATAAAACTAATTAAGGAATTTAAATATTTTGTGTGAAAATAATTTATTTTTTCACTTTCTCTTTCTCTACCTCTCTTTGTCTCATATTCTCTCTAAAAAATATCTTCAATTATTCACTTCGAAAATCATAAGAATGTACACATTAATGATTTTGAATATTATTTGAAAAAATGCAAAAAGCACAAAAAAATGAGTTTCTCCCAGCCAAATTTCTCCCAAGTTGGACAAAAATCCTATGGAGAGAAACTCTTTTTTTTTTTTTTTTTTAATTTAAAAAACAAAATCTCAAAATCGCCCAAACTAGCGAAATTCTCCAAGAGTTTCGCCTGGTTGAGCAAAATTCTCTGGTTTGACGAAATTTGTGCAAATTTTTTTTATCTATTCGAAGTTTTTTTATCTCTAAATCATTGTTTTACTGTATATAATTTTTAAAATCACTCATATGTACCTCTCTACGAACTTCAAAGTTAATAATTCAAAAAGTTTTTTAGAGAGAAATTAGAGAAGTGAGAGAAAATGAAAGAAAAAAAGAATTATTTTCGTGTTGAACTTTTAAATTCACGAGTTAGTTTTATTAACACCTTCTTAACAAAATATATATCATGCTCAATAAAATAACATAAAACATTAGGAAAAAAATCTAGCGTGTGGTCTTATGGAGTGACCCTTCTTCATCTGGCACATTAAGTGAGAGGTCGTAAGTTTGAATCGTTCAGGTTTAACGTTGTATGTCAATCTTGTCCTGCTGTTTGGGAATTTGTACTCTCTAATCCCTTCTGACTTTCAAACACTAAATTACAAAAAGAAACATTGGAAAATAAATTATAAGGATAAGAGACGTAAAATAAGATAAATTCAAGTCCAATAACTCTAATGGAATATCATTCTGAAAGGAAGAGACTAATTTTTTAATATTTATATTTTTATGTAATTTATTTTTTTCATTTCAAATTATGTAAGTAGAGAAATAACGGATTGGATCTAAAAAACATATGATATTTTATATATAGTGAACCATCTTCTACAAATTGCATATTTGTGAATATGTGATCTTATTCGGATTAATTTATAATTTTATTTTGTTTAATCACTTTCTTATTGAATTATTTTTTTAGCTCCCTTAAGAATTTTTGAATAGCTCCTCAACAAAATTTGAATAGACAATAAGGTTCTTTGGATACTAAATAAGGTAAAATTTGACCAAGAAAACTACAAATAAATCACGTAATAAGTTGAATAAGAATAAAATACATATTTTATGTATTTTATCGATAAAAATATATTAGTTAAATATTACTTGAACAATACAATACTGTCGAAATCGTCTAATACATTATCTATACGATAAATTTTATGAAAAGATTACTATTAAAAAGAATATATTATAGAATAACGTTTTATGTTCCGGAAGAAAACAAATTTATTTGTCTCCATGGGCCATGAAATTAGCTATTTGTTCAAGTACTAAAGTGGGCTTTGTGTGAATCCATAATGAAGCAAGCTCTCTATCTTTTGGACTCATTCCATTAGCCCAACTAGAATTTCAGTCCAATGGGCTGCCTCTAGTCGAAAGCATTCCCCTATTCCCTTTTTTTATTTTTCTATTTTTCCTTCTTCCTTTTTAATGCATTTTTTCATTTTTGCGTAAATATCTTCGAGCTAAAGCGATATTTTTTATTTGAAATAGATCTGTATATTAAATATAATTTATAAAATAAGATAATTAAAGTGATATTTTTGGTTTGAAATAGACCTGTGTCTTAAATATAATTTATAAAATAAGATTATCAAGGGTACTATTAAGCACCTGAGCTATACTTTTTAGATTTTAAATGTCAAAAGTGATATTTTATATTTTTAGGATCTTAACTTAAAAAAAATTAAAACATAAAAAATATAAAATAAAATAGCCAATGATCTGACACTTTTCTACTAAAAAGCAAATAACAATAGGTCGGTTTTTTATTATATTTGGTCTTTTTTTTAAAAAAAGCTATTAAAGTGGCTGTAATTTTTATTAATTTGAGTGTGATCATAACGTACACACTGTGCGTTATCATTAAAGATAATGCATACACAATGTGCATTATCTCTAAACATAAATTCTTTGCCTTAATCAGTTGATGTGACTGATAATATATACGAGAAATGCATCACTCTTAAGAATAACTTATCTGTCACATCATTTTTTTGCAAAACTTATAATTAATTTAAAAAAAAAAAGACAAATTATTCTTTTATTTATGTCATTTGATGTATATTCTATGATAATAATATAACCGTTTTAAGTAAAATATTTTATAAAAAATATGAAGTAGTAATTTAAAGTATTTTATGTTTCTGTCACTTGTTGTAAATTTTACTATATTAATTTTTAATCGATTTAAAGTATTTTATGTTTTTTTTTTTTTTTTTTGCAAACTTATAACTAATTTGTTCAGTTTAAAAAAAAAAAAAAGACAAAGTATTTCTTTTATTTATGTCATTTGGGGTATATTTTATGATAAAGTATTTTCATCACTTGTTGCAAATTTTACTATAATAATTTATAATCGATTTAAGTAAAAGAATTTATAAAAAAAATACCTAGAAGAAATTCAAAGAAGAAATACCAGTGATATAAACTCTAAAATATTACAACATTTTGAAAAAAAAAAAAATTATACATTGCTTAAACTAGGGTTATTACAAGTTTTTCTATTATGTCTGAGCACTCGTCATCTTCTACATCTTGGAGGATAATTCAGATTTCGATAATCCATTTCTCCTCTGAACTCTTATACCCTATTTTTGGCCCTATTGATTGTTCATATTTGGAGGATAGAATGTTAAATTTTAAGGGGCATCTCTCCAAAAATCCTCATGTACAACCGGATAAAAATTAGATTGGTTTGTTCGTCTGTAAGTTTTCCACGAATATATGTCCGGCACGTAAGCATCTGGTGTTGTACTATCATCTTTACAGACTGCAAGAGCATAAGAACAAGGCAACGTATTCTCGTACATTTGCCACACCTGCATGATTTTTCATTCATTTTTAAATAGTAAATGTTGTTTTACCAATCAAGCCGTATCAGAGTTTTAACCATGTAAATATCAGCTCGTGGGTTATACGTTGTAACTATGTGGTCCCTTGATTTTAATTCAATCCGAAAAAAACTTGTCAAATACCTCTTGTTGGAAATGGATGTACACAATTTTGGGCTCCTAACGGTGTTGTTTGAAGTACTTAACAAGTTTGTTGAATATTAATTCAACTAGAGATTTTAAAGGTAAGATCCTATCTTTTTTTAAGATATTGTTAAGTACTTTCAAAATGTTGGTTGTCATCACTCCGTGCCTGTACCCACCATCATGTAGGAGTATCCATTTTTCTCCAAGGATATCTTGACTAAATAATTATAAGCTTCTCCATTTCTGTTTCTAATTTCATTTATGGCACGTTTAAATTTTCATCACTTAACTTTGGTTCTGACCTGCCACATTAAATTTTTGAATTAGTTGTTCTTAAAGGTCTTGGTGAAATTTATCTGAATGTAGTATAGCCAAAACCTATGCTCTGCAAATGGAGGTTGCCACAAAACTTGATTTTGCGCAGTAGATAAAATCCCTTTGTGGCGATTGGATATTAAACAAAACATGCCGATCCTTGGCAACATTTTCCCGTAGAAGTTTGAGGAACCAATTCTAACTTTCTGATGACTCTTTATTAACAATTGCAAATGCTAGGGGGACAAATGGTTATTCGCATCCCATGTGCATGCAATTAATAGTACGCCCTTATATGATCCCGAAGATGAGTGCCACACATAGAAATCACCGACCGACAGCTTTAAAATCCAGTTATACAAGACTTGAAACACCAAAAAAGAAATTTGAAAATATAATACGGGGGAATGCTCGTTCTGTGATGCAACTACTCGTACACGTTTCCCAGGTTATAATTTTTCATTGCTTGGAGATATTTGGGTAGAATTGAAAAAGTTGTCCCCTAACTGCCGAACACCCTTTCTACCGCAAACTTCCGACCGTACCATGCTCTCTTGTACATACAACCCGTCTGAAGTAATACTTGGACTTCTTGGAGAAAGTGAAAGAGAAAGAAGAAGAAAGAAGCAAAAAGAAAAGCTGGAGAAAGAAAGAAGACGAGGGGGAGGGTTCCATTTCTTAAGCTGTGGATATTGATAACGCATACGATGTATGCGTTTTTATAACAATAACACATACACATATGTGTTATCGTAACAATAACGTATACAGTGTATGCGTTATATGTTACATCACGCCATGTCAACCTCCTAGATCATGCCACATCACTAATCTTAATTAAGATAAATTTTTAATTCTGAATTAGAGATAACGCTAACGTACATATTGTGTGTTATCACCACATTCTGCATTTAAAAAAAAAAAAGCTACTTTAATGACTTTTCTTAAAAAAGAGTCCAAATATGGCAAAAAAAACCCAATAGGCCCCATGTGATATATATATATATATATATTCATAAATTATTTCTAACGTATACAAAAATTCTTCATAGAGACAAATATCGCTAGATCGTTAGATTGGATTTTTTAACAAGCTCAAATTCTATTTTGTTTTATATTGATTGGAGGTTTTTTTCTGGGTTGGGCCCAGATTTTAGTAATGGGTACTAAAGAAGCCTAATTTTTTTTTAAATTCTAAATCTGGCCAAAACGCACAGTCATTGTGCATTATCTCAGATGATAACGCACAATGGTTGTGCGTTATCCCTAATCACGTGGCTTAAGCCGTACTAATTATGTGAAAAACTGACGTGGCTCCTATCCGGTGCTGATGTGGCGATAACGTACAGTGATTATGCATTATCAACATTAATAACGCACAACCATTATGCGTTATTAAGGTTGATAACGCACAGTAACTGTGCGTTATCACGTTATAAACCCTAGCCCCCAGCCACCCGCCGCCCCCTTCCGTCTTTCCCTTTTATTTTTTTAGCCTTATTTCTTCTTCATTATTTCTTCTCCCTTATTTCTTCTTCCTCTATTTTCTCATCCTCCAATTTTTTCTCTCTTTCCTCCTTCATTCTTCTTCCTCTATTTTTTCAGCCTCCTTCGCCTAATTTTCTTCCTCTATTTTTTCAACCTCCTCCATCTCAATTTTTCTGCTTTCTCTCCTTCTTCCTTTCTTTCACCTTACTTCCTTCTTTTTTATTGCCGCCTAAAAAAATTTGCAGCCTCTTCCATCACCGCCGCTCAGTAAGTTGTTTTCCTCTTAATTTTATTTTCTTACTTCTTATTATACTTTGACTTCTCTTCTTCTAATACTTTTGTATTTTATTTCAAAATTTACAGTTAAAAATTAGTTAACATTTGAAGTTCAAGTTTGAATCTGCGAGACTTTCTTTGGAGTACGAAGGTTATGAAAGATTTGGAGTGGAAAACGGTAGACTAGAGCTGTATTTTAAATTTTTGGTAAGTTTTTAGTTATTTAAATTGTTTTGGTGTATTATTTATTAAGTTTAATTATTGTGTCTTTGGGTTTGTTATTTGTTGTTTGTTAATAATTTTTATGAATTTTATTTGTTAATTTGAATTAATTCATTTTTTGTGAAAGTGGGGTTTGGATTTATGTTTAAAATTGTTGTTATTAATAAATTTGTACAAATTTGATAATTTTATGTTTATAATTATTTTTTGCAATTAAAAAGTGATATTAGGGTGATGTATTATTTTCATGAATTTATTTGGATAATTAGGGTTTAATTTTTTACTTTACTTTATGATTATTTGAATTTTTTTTAATTATTTAGATAATTATTTTGTATAATTCATATAAATTTTTGAGTAGAAAAGATGTGAACCTGTAATTTGGTATTTTTCTCACATTTTTTTTTTTTTTGTAAATAGTAGAACCGATACTTGAAAATTTATAGTTTAGTAATTAATACTTTTATTTAAACTCTAAAACCGTAATAGTGAATTCACGAAGTAGTAAAATACTTACTTATAAAATATACTATAAGTAACCTTAAAAAACTTAAAAATTCTAAACTTTAAATAATAGAAAACTTAAAAATCTATTATTAAAATCCAAAATTTTACATCAAACATTTAACCGTAAAACTATAAAAATTTTAACAGTAAACCTGAAAAAGCCAAAATCATAATATTAAAATTCTACAGGGTATATTATAAAAACTTTAAAAACCCTTCAAATTGATTTTTGAAACATTAAAAAATAAAACTAGAAACTCTGTAACAGTAAACCCTAATAAACCCGAAGAACCTTAAAATTGATATTTTGAACATTAAACCGTAAAATTGTCAACGTTGTAACAGTAATCCCTCTTGCCTTAAAATTTTAATATTTTAAACACTAAACCATAAAACTGTAAACTTTGTAACAGTAAACCCTTAAAAAAACAGAAATCTGAATATTTTAAACATTAAATCGTAAAACTGTAAACTACGTAACATTAAACCTTAAAAACTTTAAAATCTTATTTTTTTAAACATTAAACCATAAAACCCTAAATTTTGCTACAGTAAATCCTAAAAATGATATTTGTAAACATTAAACCGTAAAACTATAAACTTTATAACCGTAAACCATAATAACACTTAAATCTTAATATTCTTGATAATTAACTATAAATTATAAAACATTAAAAACCTTAAAAACACTAAATTTGATATGCTAAAAATCCTTCAAACCTAAAACCCTAAAATGCAATGTACTATAAAGAACACACCTTAAAGAGTTTGGAATTAGAATTTATTTAAAAATTTTTAATTTTAACATATAGATATTGACAGTATCTCAAACTATAATTAATGTAGATGGAAGAAGTGCCAACGCACGTGCATCCCGGACCCATTGTCCCTGATGTTTTATCGAGACAGCACAAGCATCGATCTGATTTGATCTAGAGTGGGGACCACGAGACGTGTTATACTGATCTTCAGTGCAGGCGTTTTGGGCAGAACCTATTCTAGTGCTACAGTGCAGCTTCCCGTAGGTTGGTGGAGCTTATTGACGAAACTGGGTTGGGGGGAGTCTTTAGATGTGGTTACATTGGGTTGGACCACACACTTATTACCGCATTGGTAGAGCGGTGGAGACCGGAGACTCACACATTTCACTTGACGTGTGGTGAAGTCTCAATAACACTGCAGGATGTACAGGCACTGTAGGGTTTAGAGATAGACGGTATGGATGTTACCGGCCCTAGCTAGAGTGTACACCCCAAACAGTATTGGATTGAGCTTATCGAGAGACTTCTTGGTGTGTAGTTGTCTCTCAGCCACTTTTCCGAATACAATGTGAAGAAGGAACCTTTGGAAGCATGGATACTGAGAGCATTTACCGGTTCAGAGACCGATGATAATCTATTCCTGTGCACTCGTGGATTTATTTTTTTACTCATTGGTGGACATATGCTTCCCAACTTCTTTAGGAATTTGGTTCATGTGCGCTATCTCAGTTTATTAGAGGAGATTGATGCTATCAGAACATATAACTGAGGTAGCTGCGTACTTGGATTTTTTATAGGCAGTTGTGCACGGCAGCTTTGGGGGGTGCACGACAGATTAGGAGGGCCTTAGTCTTACTACAGATTTGGGCGTGGTCGCGTATACCTGCATTGCGGCCTCAACTGATTACGGATATTCAGGCCGACCCTCTTGCTCCTCTGGGTGCTATATGATGCACATCCTTTGCCTTTAGCCAATTACCTGCGCACACTCTCGTGACCTACAGGGACCAGCTAGATTTCATGCCATCTGATCAGGTTCGCTTTCCAATATTTTGTATTATTTGTAATTAATTGAGAATTTTTTTTATGCACTTACATTTTTTTTGATTTTGGATTTTGACTTGACAGTTTATATGGCTCTCTTACCTTGACCGTGCTTTGGTTCCATTTGACCTGTGGCGGGCAGAGATCTCGTTCATCTGTTATGAGATAGTGGAGTACCACTATCCCATGTGTGTGATGCGCCAGTTTGCACGGGCTCAGATGATTCCAGATGCATGTGATACTCGTCTGGACCTGCACCGGATCCAGCTTAGGGGGAATGATCACACATACTGCGGGACACATCATGCTAGTCACATCGAGGCCTAGTACTAGTGGCAACTTCGCGTTAGAGATGGCCCTGCTGTAGCTACTGAGGTGTTGTCATACCCCAGTGACGAGTACATCAGATGGTATAGGGGTATCACACGAGTTTACATTGGCAATCTAGCTAACCATGATACTCGTTCGCATGGATATCAGCCTGCCGGTATGGACAGACGGATGATTCATAAGTTCTCCAAATAAATATTGTTTTTTTTTAAATATTCTTATGCATTTCAGTTATTTATATTTAATTCTAACGGTTTAATTGATTAATTTATTTATTTAGGGTTTTATTATTTTTTTTTTTTAGACTTCCATGTTGCAGGAGGTAGATGATATGGCTTCATTGGTGATACAGCAACCACCTGCTGATCCTTCACAGATGGACGTGTTCACGAAGAAAGTGTAGACGATTATTCGGAGATGCATGGTCTTTATCGATGGTACATTGGGCTGCATTCCATCACAGCACGATATCCAGCAAAAGTTCCCTCTTCAACCGTCGCGTCGCAGTCCCCGAGAGCACGTGCCGGGCCGGGGTGCTCGTGGAGTTAAAAGGGGTGCTCGCAGACAACCTGGTTATGGAGCAGGCGGTGGATGCCCTCCTGTATTGTCGGTTCCACACAATCACGAACATGTCGACCCCGGGCATGTAGGGGTGAGGGATCTGGAGGTGGACAATCGACTGTTGACCCATTTGACAACCCGAACTTTGATATACCTTCTTTTAGCTTGAGTTTGACGCCAGCTTCCTAGTGGATCCGGGACATTGCAGACGCCTCCCTATCCCGTTTAGGATTTGCCTCATTTCAAGCCCCACATTCTACATCCTTCGGGTTTTCCGGGTTTCATGCATCCCCTCCTCTGGGCACTGTCGAATCATCTACACCGCATCAACCTATATCGTAGGCATCTTTGTCTGATGAAGAGGAGCGGGCGGATGACATAGATGGTGTACATCATTACGGATTCGGGCATCGTGTTAGTAAGAAGACTACGAGTTTCACGCTATCCTACTGGCCTTAGTTATAATTATTATTTTCTAGTTTTCATTGCCAGTTATATGTAAATTAAATTTCTATATAAAGCATTCAGTTTATGTTTATATTATTGATTTATTTGTTTTACGTATCTTAATTATATTCTTATTTTGTTTTAGGTAAAAACCGAAAATTTCAAATTGTCAATTTTAAACATAACATTTTTAGAAGAAAAAATAAAAATCGGGAAAATGTGTAAAAGAAAAAAAATTTACTTAAGGAAAAAAAAATTCAGGAGATAACGGGAAAAAACTTTACTAAAAAAAAAAAGGACTGAAGTCTTGAAGATAACGCACGACCATCAAGGATAATGCATGAATGTTGTGCGTTATATTTGAAGATGGCGCATAGCAGTTGTGCGTTATCTTCAATTGTCACTTCTTTCAGTACAATAATTCGCTAATACCAACTCTTCCCAGGACAGTAATTTGGTTGGAAGGACAATAAAGCTCACAATAATTTCATCCAACAGAGCTCATCCCGTGAACCCAGCTCATCCAAGGACAATAATTCATCCCACCAATTACTTTTCCCTCATCCCAGTACAATTCACTCACTGCCTTCTAAACCATTGACACCTTATAAATACATGCATTCATTCTTCTCTACATCTATAAAATACTTACAGCATATCAAACTTATCTCCCTTAACATTCCATTCATTCTTTTTCAATTCCGGAAGTTCTTAACATCTTCATATTTCATCCTCCCTAAACACTTACAGTTAAATTATTTTGAAATGGAAGCAATCAACCCTGTTTAAGTAATGCTATTTTGGGATTCTGAAATTGCAAGGGATGCATACGGTCCCTATTTTACTGGAACAATTCGAAAAAGTTGGGCATTGCCAACGAACCGAATTATTTCACATGCCGAACTGGTAAAAAAAATATTGAAATACCGAGATATGGATCCCAATCTCTAGAATGTTCGAATGACAATGAGGGTGCCTTCATACTACGAAGTGGATCGTATGTTTTACTTTAATTTATATAGCACGAACAACGATGAGGAAATCCGTTATCTATGGACTATTCAACCCCACCTAGCGAAGGAAGGGATTCATATTCTTGTTGAATTCGAACACATCCAGCAACAAAATATTCCAAATACACAAGACAAAAATACAATAACTTTGCCAGAACATATTACGGTGGTAACACAGATGGTTCCTGATGAACCGTCTATGTTGTACAGTACCATCAATAACGATGACGATGAGGTTGACGGTTCGGTCGGAGATGATGTCGTTTCTAGTCAATCTGAATTGGATGATGACAATGACCCGGAAGAAGGAGAGTTCCAAACTCCCCTGAATCTTGTAAATCCTGTCAACCCGGTAACCGAAAACATAGTGCAGAAATGAGAGAGTAGCCAATGGTTCAGCAGCGCTAGGTATGACTACACACATTCTGGAGCATTCCTAGATATGGGCTCGGGTTCTCCTATAGATGACCTTGTAGAATCTGGTACCGTCCGATTACTCGATTGGAACAACTCCATGACTGATATACAGTTAGGCATGAGATTTGTTGACAAAGTGCAGACAGTAAGTGCAGTTCGTAAGTACTCTATCAGTGTGGGGCGTGAATACCGAGTTTTGAAAAGTAAGATTGATACATGGACCCCAAGATGTTACCATCACAGTGAGGATAATTACTATTCATGGTACATTCATATAAAAAAGAAAGCCATACACAATCGGTGAGAAATAACCAGATTCGTCAAAGAACACACATACCTTGTACAGATTGAACAAAACAAACACAGAAACTTGTTTTCAAAATTTATATCAATGTCTATATCACACCTAGTTGCCAACGATCCTGAGATACCTGTTTCAAACATCATTCAAGAAGTGCAGATATTGTTTCAAATGGGCTGTACTTACAAGCGGGCATAGTATGCTCGAAAATTTGCCATTGAGAGGGTTTTTAGTAGCTGGGGTACAACCTTCAGTATTTTACCTATATACTTACAAGCTGTACATGATTTAAACTTGGGGACTGTATACGAATTTTTGCATCACAGAACAAGCAGTCCCCCTAATTATGTTTTCAAATTTGTTTTCTGGTGTTTCTCGCCATGTATAGACGGATTTCTGTAATGCCGGCCGGTGATTTCTGTGGATGGAACACACTTAAGGGAACCATACAAGGGCGTGCTGTTATTTGCAAGTACGTGGGATGCAAATAATCACTTGCTCCCACTTTCTTTTGCAATTGTTGATAAGGAATCCTCCGAGAGTTGGAATTGGTTCCTTAAAAACTTGCGAGAATACATTGTCAAAGATCGCCACATATGCCTCATTTCTGATTGCCACAAAGGTATTTTCTCTGCTATTCAAAGTCAACCTTTGTGGCAACCACCATTTGCAGTTCACCGGTTTTGTTTACATCATATTCGAGCAAATTTCAACAAGACTTTTAAAAACACAAACCTAAAAAGCTTGATGTGGCAGGCCGGAACAGAAACAAAACAATGGAAATTTGACAGTGTAATGAAAGAGATTTAAGAAAGAAATGTTGATGCGTACATTTACTTGATGAAGTTGGACCCAGAGAAATAGATACTGTTGCATGATGGCAGCCACAGACACAGTATAATGACAACCAACATTTCTGAAGCACTTAACAGTGTGTTGAAGAAAGCTAGGGTTCTACCTTTAAAAGCCCTGGTTGAACTAATGTTCAACAAACTAGTTAAGTACTTTCACCAACACCGTGAAGAGGCTGAAAATTGTGTGCATCCATTTCCAACTCGAATTTTTGACAAGTTCTTGCGGATTAAAGTGAAATCAAGAGAATACAAAGTTACAACTTACAATCCGCGAGAGGGAATATACATGGTCAAATCTCCAATCCGGGTTTCTAATACGGGCAACAACGTCTATACATTGCGGCTAAATAATAAATCATATAGTTGCGGAAAATGGCAAACATATACATTGCCTTGTTTTCATTGCGGCTAAATAATAAATCATGTAGTTGCGGAAAATGGCAAACATATACATTGCCTTGTTTTCATGTTCTTGCAGTGTGTAGAGAAAATAGGTCAAGAACAGATACTTATGTGTCAGAATATATTCGCGACAAATGTACAGAAGAACTTACCAAGCGAATTTTCATCCGGTCCTGAGTGAGAACTTTTGGAGGGATGTTCCTTTTAATTTAACATTCTATCCTCCAAACATGAAAAAGGAACGGGGTAGGAAATAGGGGAAGCGATTTCAGGGGGAAATGAATTATAGAAATCCGAATTCTCCCCCAAGATGTGGCAGATGTCGCATGTCGGGACATAATAGAAAAAATTGTAATAACCCCGGACCGAGCAATGTATAAGTTTGACATTTTCTTGAAATAGTTGTAATAGAACATGTTTCTATTAATGAAAATTTTCTTTCAATACATTATTGCTCTAAATTTTTACAATTTCTTTAGTATTACTTCTTCAAATAACTTGAAATGAAATGGTTAAAATATAAATATATTTTCCAAGAAAACGATATAAATATTATTATCATAAATACACTTAAAATAAGTTAAATATAATAAATACAGTCTTTTTAAAAAAATTATATAATTATAAGTTTTCCCAAAACAAATTTTCATTAAAAAAAATTCATTAAAAAACATTTAAAAAAAATTATACAATTATAAGTTTTCCCAAAACAAATTTTCATTAAAAACAAAAAAAAATTCATTAAAAAAATTTTTAAAAAATTTAAAAAGTAAAAAAAATAAAAAAATTAGGTAGCTGATAACGCATAATAACTGTGCGTTATTGTCTAATGATAACGCACAACCGTCGTGCGTTATCAGCCACATTGGCTGATTAGGGAAGAAGGCGTAATTAACTGATAACGCATCATGATTGTGTGTTATATTATAGATAACGTACAATGGTTGTGCGTTATGGCCTCTATCGGAATTAAAAAAAATGGACCTCTTTAATACCAATTTCTAGAATCAGAGCCAACCCAAAAAAAAATATCGTCTTTTGAACCGTGTGCTATTTGCTTTGGAGATCGAGGAATAATGCTATTTTTTCATCTAAATGACGTTCATTTGCCCACATTTTGCAGAAATATATATGATAAATTTCTTAGGTGTAAAAACAATTTCAATTTTACCTTGTAAGATTAATATTTCTTTTGAGGGAATATTAGAAGATTAATATACAGATCACTCTTCCAAAACATATATATATTTATATTAACAAATATATATACACATAATTAATAATTATTAAGTTCTTGCATCAGAGTACAACGGTTCCACTAGTAAATTGTTGTTAGCGGATAAAAAGTCACTATAAATTAAGGGTTTGTTAGGGGAAAATGCTAAAATTTGTCTGAAAAAGCCGCAATGTTTTAACAAACCTCAAATCTTAATTACTTGTTGCCTAACACTTTATTATTTTTTTATCCATCATATTTCTTTTTTTTTTTTTAATAAATACCAAAAAAAAAAAAAAATGGCTGGCCATACAAATCCCACTGAACTTCTATTATCTTGTTTGTTCAAATTCTTAAAAATCTCAACAAACTTTTTAGGTGCAATAGAGAGAAGTGTAGAGTGAGAAAGTGTTTGAAAAAAAGTGATAGAAAATTTAATGTTTTCATGGTAATTTATGGACACCTCATTAAATATTAGGCTTATCATTTTTTTTTAATTTACTGTGACATTTACACAAATCACAATTAATATAGTAATTAAAAAGAAGTTAAAACGCAATTATATGATTTAATCTGTTTATAACGTGCAATACACTGAGCCATAATAATTGCTTTCTTGAGATAATGGATGGATTTGCTTTAACTAATTATTAATTAACCCCAAAGGTGAAGGAACTTACCTCCTTTTGCAACTAACTTTATGATTAATTTGGGTTCTTAGCAACATCAATCACAATCCTTTTTTAAGGAAGGGATCCCATATATATATATATATATATATCATTAAGTAAAATTCACAAAAATATAATACGACAATTATAATTTATCAGCAATAGGTTTAAACATAGTAATGAAACTAGGTATCTATGTTTAATTGAGTTCTTCAAAATGTCTGAAAATTCTAAACGATATTAACACAATAGGCTCATAATAATCAGAACTGTCATATCTAATTCAATTTTGAACTTGTGAAATAACACAAACTCCTTCTCAAAAAACTTGTGGGCAATGCAGCTCCATCAATCACAATTTGTGCTCAAGCAAAATGTGTTGGATTGAATCTAATATTTTAAGGTGTATATTTTGACAATTTTCCTTTTAAAAAAACTCAATTAATATTATGTAAGACTTGATTTTTTCCAAATTGAGTTACCATTTAAATACTTTATGTGTTTTAGTCATTTGCGACACATCCAAAGTGTTCCGTCAAGATTGGCAATGCAACACGAAGTAGGCTCTACTTGAGTTGAAATTAAATTCGATACTTAAATTTTTTGTTTTTTATAACCTCCTTTTTCTTTTACAAATTATTCAACTTTAATAAAATTTAAGACAAATATTTTTAAATTAAAATATATCTAAGTATGTTTCGATTTTTTTTCCTTTTTCATTATTGTGAGTCCAACAAATTTTTCTTGAATAATTTTTTTTACAATTTGTTTTTTCAAAAATACACCTTTAAAGAATCTACTTGCCTAGTTGAGACAATTTTTGTCTAATTGAGAAGACCAAATTAGAAAATTAAAGAAAAAATATATTTTATTATATTATTATCATAAGTACATCACGCGTTTAAAAATATTCTTTTACCTTTCAATTTAGTCAAAAATTACCTTAACTTTAAAGCATTAACCCTACTCCTCAAAATAAATCCTATCCAAATGGAGCTTTGTTTTGAAGGTGGAGTGATAGGATGATTTGACTATTTAAATGAAGCATATTTAAAGATGTCCTCAAAATTTGTTGAAGAAAAGTTAATGTAAAGGGGTGTTGATAAAATCAACTCACACATTTAAAAGTTTAGTGCAAAATAATTTATTTTTTTCCTCTGTTTTCTTTCTCTTCTCTAATTTCTCTCTATAGAATGTTTTGAATCATTCACTTTAAAATTCGTAGGAATATATGAGTAATTTTGAAAATTATACACAAGAAAACATTGATTTAGAGATAAAAATACTTTAAATAGACAAAAAGAAACTAATTTTGTATGAATTTCGTCAAAACTAATAATTTCGCTCGACCAGATAAAATTTGCTTAGACTAGAGAATTTCGTTGGTTTGGACGGTTATAAGGGTTTTTTTTTAAATTTTTCTAAAAAAAAAAAAAAAAAAAGAGTTTTTCCGATTGGGCGAAATTCCTTGTAGGCAAAATTCTTCAAGGAATCTTGTCCAGCTTAGAGAAATTCCTTCCCGTCCAGAAGAAATTCATTTTTTTGTATTTTTTGCAAATAATCTTCAAAATCGTTCATGGATAACTTCTTATAATCTCTGATATGAAGAATTGAAAATATTTTTTCAAGAGAAGATAGCAGAAAAGAAGATTAAAAAAATAATAAAAATATAAAAAATAAATTATTTTCATATCTAATTTTTAAATTCTCGGGTTGATTTTATAATCTCCAACCTAAAGAATGGGATTGAGGAGAGTACTTTTGATTCAAAATTGAGCACGCGGGTAAAGACTAAGGAGATAGATAGGGACTCGAGCATGCCAAGATCATACTCACTTTTTTTTTTTGGGCACCAACTGTCTTGAAGGCTTCCCCAACTAATTCTTTAATTTTTTTTTCCCCTTTTCAGTGAATATTTTTCAAAAGGTCTTCTAAATCAATGAAAAAAAACAAGGGCTAAAGCTCGTGAATTGTCCCGTGGGCAGTGGCAGTTGGTTCTATACCAATTTAATGATTTTTGTTATGCATATTTTTTTTCCCTGAATAGTTATGCATAAATTTAGGAATTTAATATTTTTTTATTTATGTAACATCAATATTTTAAAAGGCAATTAACTTTTCATATATCCTATTTTTAGAATTTTCTTATCCGCCTTGTAACTTTGTTTTTTATGCTTCTTAACTATCTAAAAAATTAGTTTGAATTGTTTACACCACTTCTGTGTATTATTTTCTATACTATTTCTTATCTAGTATATTTTATTAATACAACCTATTAAAATAAATAAATTTTAAGAAAAAATATAAAATAATATATAAAAAAATAAGGTACAAAAAATAATATATAAAATAATGCAAACGACTTTAGATGCTAAAAAATAAAATGTAAATCAGTCTCGATGTATTCTTTTTAGCGAGATATTGTATGTATATGCATTAATAAAGAGTTGCATAGGAGAATTATAAACTATAAAGTAAACCCTTCAACCTGGACATGTATAAGTGGAAAATTAAACCTTATGATAGTGATTGACATACTACCTCCATTTTAATTGATGCTTTAATACATGGTACAAGAATTAAGAAAATTATTAAGTTATTTAAATTTAAATATAAATGGATTAAAGTATTCCTGTCATCAATATTGTAGTAGTACTTCTAATTCAAAAAATTTAAATTTTCTGGGTCCTAATAGACTCATAAATGGTACAATAGTAGTAATTGGAATAGTAAATTTATTGGAAAATGAATTGGAGTAAAGATTATCTTGAAATTTAAGGTTAGTACATAGAAAATTAGTATTTTATTAACTCAAAATAGGTATATATTAGAATAATTCTTAGTTAATACTCCCTTGATTTTGTAAGTGACAGATATTTTGAAATAAAAAAGTATGTTCAGTTGACAGTTATATAAAACGGATATAGTATTATTTTCTTAACAATATATCATTGGTTCTGAAAATGGCGCAACAAGATTATGATGATGTTCTCTATTGGTTAAAATAACTAACTTTTAACTTGTTTTCAACTATAAGTTATTGTTATGAACTACTTATTATATTTTCCTTTTAGTTTAAAACAAGTTGAAAATATTACTTTTGAAAAAGCTATACAATAGTAGAACCAAAATTTAAATAGTGAGAGGAGGAGGTGAAATATAAAATTATACAAATTTATTTACCTTATCAGGATAACTCAACAAGTTTGAGAGGGTATAGAGAGATCTCTACAGGAAAAAATAAAAATTCAAAGAGCCTCACAATAAAAATTATAAAAAATTTTACACCTAAAATGAATAAATCAAAAATTTTGGAGGGGCAGAGGCTCCCTTTCAATGTTGTAGTTCCACCGCAGATGTTATTAAAATTAAAAATAATAAAATAATTTTTTGAAACAATTTTTCTAAAATCACTTTTTTTTAATGACTTAAAAAATAAAAATAATAGAGAATCGGACTTATGTTTGATTGTGAATTTTATCTTTCCATTTATCTATTCAGATTTCTATATTATAGTTGGCATATTATAAACATTATTAAACTCAATATTTAATATATACTAATAAGTATTTTTAATCGTATGACACTACTTTTTTATATTGAAAAATGTGATTTCATGCTTAAAACTACATAATGGTAACACATAACTTATTCTTCCTCTTCCTCTCTTTTTTTCTTTAAATAAAAAATTGTGCATTAAAAGAAGAAACGTTAACAGTACAATCATCCAAGGTACTATACTCCTCATTTACGGAGTTACCAAAGATCTCTGGCCAGAGAAATACAATAAGGAAAGATATATCCATAAAAGTTCAAAAATTTATCATAATATATTATATCATAAGCTATCGTATTACAAAAACAAAAAATACGAATTACTTTTTAAAATGACTATTTTTCATTATATTCTTACCCTTCTTAATATAGTGCATACCAGTCCAATCATCCGCTTAAGAATGGCCATGTATCACCTTCAACAATTATCTCCTCCAATTTTATGTTTTAGTGTCACACTCTTGTATCCCTCCTCACCCTTCACCTTTTTCTTCCTTCTTTTTTCTTGTTCTTTTGTTTTGGAGTTTTCTCCTTCTATTACTTCTTTTTTTTTTTTTTTGGGGGGTGGGGGTGGACTTATTTGGTCCACTGCACATGACATCTTTGAACTTTAGGCGAAAAAATAAATACACCGTCCCATGCACCTAAAATTCTGTTATTTACTTAAAATAATTTAAAAACCAAAATAAGAAGATTTAACTAATTGTGGCAGGTAAACTTGGCAAAGATTTTCCTACTGGAATCTGCTGTCAGCATTATTCTGCTTCTAAATTAAAAAAAAAATCCAAATTCTCCTCTTTCTCAATCATTATATTCCTAATCCAAATCATTTTTGTTTATTTCTTTTTCTCTTCTTAATTATTATTAAATACTTCCTTGGTTGTATGTGAAATTTTATTCGAATGGTAAGAAATAAGACATCCGACTCTTGTTAAGGTCATGAATATCCTTATTTTTTATGATGTAATTTTCATAATTTGTACTTTGGCCTAACTCACCCCAAAAGGTACTTCAAGAGAGAAGGACTGTCGAAACTTTTGAATAGAGTAATTATTTATCAAATACTAGTTATGTGTGACATAACATTCTGCAGGACATTATTTACGAGTGACCTAACATCATGGCTCTGATACAATATTAATAAATTTAGAGCGCATAATAATATTGGATACTTAATGTGATATCTCTATCTAACAAGTGTGGTTTGAAATGGGAGAAGTAATATTAATGTCTTTAGGTATTATCAATTTTCTATTACGCCCTTCCTCTTCAAGAACGACAATACATATGCATTATAATATAGGTGACCATTGAATTTTATTTTTTTGGATGAAAGCTGCTAAAGCTTTGTTTGGGACCCTACAATGACCAAAAAATAAATAAACATCCCATGTGCAGGAAGAAGAAACAGACCTTTTTTATCTTTTCCTCCATTGAAGGACCATTCCATGCACGGTTCTCTGTGAATGGGCCACTTAAGAACTGTGAATGTGTACAGAGAAAAAAACTTGTACATATATTGACCATTTACATTACCTTACCTGTCAATAATCCTTTTTCAGTTCAGGTAAGGGCTTTAGAGAGGTGTATGCCTATGTTTAAGGGTACTACAGTCATCTGTATCTTTCATTAAAGTCTTATTTTGATAAAATTGAAATAGAAATGTGAAATTTGAAATGGTTAAGATTTGAATTCTAAATTTGGAAATTGAAGTACGATGAATTAATTAATAAGTAGTAATTATATGAAAAAGTGTAATAATTTAATAAATAATATATATCTAATATTTCAGAATTAAACCAAAAATTTAAATTTATAATTACAATTAAATATATATTAAATAATTAATTGATTTGTAAATAAATATTAAGTAATTAATAATGCATATTATCAAATACGCTTAATTTAATAAGCTCTAACTAATTAATTTTAAAAGATAAATTAATTTAATAAATAATGCTTGAGAGTATTTTTAATCGATTGAGAACACATTAACACTTCTGACTCATATAAAAAAAAAAAGTAATAAGAGGTACTCTTAAACGGATAAGTTACTATTTTATTATCACATAGTAGCACATTAATTACTATATGTGGTTTCAATTCTAATAGTATGTGCTAATGCTCCCAAACTACATAAAAAAAGTGATAATATATAAGAGGCGGTCGTAACTAACTCATTATTATTTTATCTCATAATACCACACTATATAAGGGTAAATTCTATCGTATATGTTAATGAGAGATGCTTTTAATCAATTGAAATAATAACACTTATAACATAGTATAAACTATAAAAAGAACAAAAAAGAAACTATAAATTAAAGAACAGAACAAAACTATAAATAATAACACTCCCACCAAAACTATAAAAGGACAAAAAAGAAAATCACAATTTTCATCTTGATTTCCAGTTCATCTACATTTCTCCAAAGGAAAAAAAATTGAAGAACTAAGACTATATACCCTATTCCCATTTTCTCGATTTGGATCGTGTACAATATTTCATGTAACACCTTATAATATTTTTAATTTAATATATTTTATTAATAAAAATTATTAGTCTGAGAAAGGTGAGAATGGTGTTGTGAGGTGGCTAGCTAGGGAGGAGTTCTTCGGTCTAAAAGCACCATGTAGAAGTCAAACGGAAGAAGTTTGTGGCACGTTTGGGCGGAGACTGTGCCCTATTTGATTCCCTGAAGAGAAACAATTAGTATGAAGATGTTTTGCTGTGTAAGTCGTCTTTATACGGTTTGGCTTCGGCCGGCAAAATGGATACCATAAAACCCCAACAAGGTTAAGGGGCTACCATTGTCCATTCGTGAATTTGATCATTTTAGGTCAACTTCATAATTATTTATTATTTTATAGGGCCCAAATTTTTTAGTATTTGATCTTTTTGCAATTTGATTAATAAATGATACGTCGTGATAAGTTAGTAATTTAGTAATAAAAATACTAGTAAATTAGTTCGAAATAGTAAAGAGATGAAATTTCAAAGTAAAAATTATTAGAATTCGATTCTAGTATGGAATTTATCTTTCCTCCCTTTTAATAAGTTATTTTCTTTTATTCAAGTTTATATTTTCGCCACTCTGATTTTGGCGCATTTTTGCAAGTCTTGGGGGCGTCATGGTAATACACCGTGGGATTGGAAGTACATTTTTTTTTTTTGGGTGTTTTCATTTGGAGAGTTAAGATTTTTTTTTTTTTATAACACTGTACCCACAATTAAGTTACCTTTAGTTATTGTCTAAAAAATATTAAGTTCTGTTTCAGAGTTGGACTTTCACATGCGAATATTCTCCCAACCTCTTTCTCTCTCTCATCTTCGTATAATTTTTTTATCTTTATGAAATTATTAGATTATTTACGTACCATATTACAGTTTATGGTGTAATGGGATAGATTTTGAATTTTAAAATTATTATATTATTTATAAAAAATTAATTATTTGTGAGAAAGATAATGAGATTAGAAAACATGTTAAAAAATTATTGCCATAAAGTAAAATTGACTATTCAAATATCTTTTCTCCTTCTTCATTAAAAAAGACCAGAGAAAGAAAAGTAATACTCTTTGATTTTTGCTATTGAAACTATTGCTTACAATCCTAACCAAGAAATAAGGGGAAAAAAACAATTAAGCTGATTAAGACTTATAATTATAGACTTGTTACCTGTAACGTACGCCATTTCAATTGATTATGCGAAACGTTCATTTTCAATTAAAGCACAAATCAAAATCAAATGAAAGAAAAAAAAAAGTTTGGATGTAACAATCAACAATTAAAAAAGAAAAAAAAAAAAAAAGAAAGCTCCTATTGGGCGTAGTCAGTTAGTTCTGAAGTTGCAGAGTTCGTCCCGGACGGTTCCTTGTGCGCACTAGTGCCTGGCCTCCGGTCTGCAGGGCCGCTGAATCACCATAATTTACCTCATCTACCTGCATGTCGAGCAGTCTGGTGAAAGTCTTGTGGACGAGAAATTTTGTTTTTTGGTAAAAAAATTAAAAAAAAAGATTAATTTTACAAAAGATCCACCAGTCTTTCGTAAATTTAGTAAAAACCATTTGTTGGATTTCATGAATGGCATCCAAACCTTTGACAATTATGTTAAGCCTATAGAATAATATGAGAATATTGTTCTAAAAATGTCCACCGCCTCTTTAAATTTTGTCAATTTAGAACGGAACTTATTTATTTATTGTTATTTGTGACATTAATATTTTAAATGTAATTAAAAATATCAAAACGGTTGAATCCAATTTTTTGGAATAGAAATAATCACGTATAATTAAAGTACAACTTACATTTTATTTAACAAAATTCGTATTACATGTGATTATCTTCATCACATTTTATGAATTAGACTGCATTTTGACATTTTTAACTATACGTAAAAGATAAGAAGTGTGTCATATGATAATGTGATCCTTTGAGTTAGGTATTTTGCGACTAAAAAAAACCACTTAAATAGAAACCGAAATTCAATTATAAATCGATCGCTATTTGTTAGTTTGCGACCTATTTGCGACATATACGTGATCACACAATCACAAATACATGTTTGCGACCACCTTTGCGACAAGCAATCACTAACTTTTAGGTTAATGATGTTTGCGATCGAAGACTTATGCTATTGGTTGCAAAGTTTTGATGCCAAATACGATTACGCCAAATATTGCAAGTAATTTTTAAGTCAAATGAGAGATATTAAATTCGAATAATTCGTGATACTATTTAAGGATTCTACAGATTCTTTCATAAATTAATTGATAGTTCCTAAATATCACTTAAAAACTACACAAAAACTTTAATGACATAAGAAGTGAAAAAAAAAAAAAAATTTAATAGACCCAAAATAACCAAAACGTAAAAACGTGTCTAGCATTTTTCACTATATTCTCATAATGGTATTGTATTTTTTTCCCCCTGAGATTGTATTGTTTTCATCTTCTTCTCCAATCTCAACCAGAAACTGAAAAAAAGGAAAGGGGCCTGAAAACTGAAAAAGTTTTTATCCGTTTTTTTTTCTTTTTTTTCTCCTCAATTAGTTCACAGAACTCTCTGTTTGTTTCTCTCTCTGTGAGATCCCTTTTTGCAGAGAGAGAATACGAAACAGAGAGTTTCTGGAGAAAATATTCATCAACATTCTTGAAAGTGACTGTGAAACAGAATATTTTCTCACTTCTCCCAATTGTTTTTTTTAAAGACATTCCCAAATTTCCCAGGTAAAGAATTGTTTAATTATCTTGTTAATCATGTATTTCACTGAGAAGAATCAAACCCGTTTGACAGTCTGTAAATTGGGGACCATTTCTTTGTTGAATTTTTTAAAAAATATTTTAAAATTTTGACCCCAAAAAAAATTCACATATTTAAGCATCTTCAATGTATAAGACAAGATGCATGCTCCAATATATGATTGAGTAGCCATTGACCCATCATTTGGTTTGTTTTTTCAGAGATCATTATGGTTGATTGCTTCTTATTTGCAAACCCTTTTGTTTGCTAAACCAAAAAAAGCTCTGGGAAATGCATTGGGGGCTTTGATCGTTTGTTTCCAAACTGTATATAGTTCTTCTTTTTTATTTAGCGGATGGGCAGAATGGAAGGAGGAGGTGGGGAGAGGGAGATTGCTCCGTCGTCTCCGGCTGCCGCTGCCGGAGAGGAGAAGATTTTTGTATCGGTGAGGCTGAGGCCTTTGAATGAGAAGGAAATTTTGAGGCGTGATGTTTCAGATTGGGAATGCATTAACGATACTACCATTATTTATAAGAATCCTAACCTTTCAGTCTCTGAACGATCAATGTATCCCACTGCCTATTCCTTTGGTAAGAATTTGTGCTTTTTCTGGCTTTGGGTTTTCGTAATTTTACTCAATTTTTGTTTTTCTTTACTGATTATCTAAGATGGGATTTTCAGACTGAATTATTGTGCCTTTGATAAAGTTTTTCCCCCCAAATTTTGCTTCATTTGAACTGTTCTGTATAATCAATCTGCAATATGATTTTCATCTTTAGTTTGCTGGCAAGTATTTCAGCAGCGTTGGTAATAGTTAGATTATTGTCAAAATTTCGTTTATTTCTGCAGACAGGGTATTTAGGACAGATAGTTCAACAAGGCAGGTATATGAAGAAGGGGCCAAAGAAGTTGCACTCTCTGTAGTTAGTGGAATCAATTGTGAGTAGAATTTCTCTGTTTTGTAGCCTCTGCCAAAGACAATGTTCCGCGTTTATCTTGATTAGTTTAGAACTACTTTTTTACCAGATTATTCATGTATATGATAAATGTTGTTGTTAGCAACTGTCTTTGCATATGGACAAACAAGCAGTGGAAAGACGTATACTATGACTGGAATTACTGAATATACAATAGCCGATATTTATGGATACATACAGAAGGTGATTCTAAATGCCAAATTATATAATTGTGTTATCATTTTAGTTTCTGCAATTTTTTTGTCGTGAGCTTTTAACAGTCCTGTAATGGTTTCAGCACAAGGAAAGGGAATTCATTATGAGGTTCTCGGCAATGGAGATCTACAATGAATGTGTCAGAGATCTCCTCAGTATGGATAGCACACCTCTAAGGCTTCTAGATGATCCAGAGGTGATCTCTTTCCCCCATCAAGCTACTTTATCTTGATATATCAATCGACTTATCCTGATCTATCTTAATAGAGAGGGACCACAGTTGAGAAACTTACGGAGGAAGTAATAAAGGATTGGAATCATGTGATTCAGCTCCTTTCTGTTTGTGAAGGTAATGACAGCACAAACTGTTTTTGATTTTCTAATATCATGACTTAGATTTCGACGTTCAATATCCTGCTGTTTATTTTTTCAGCTCAGAGACAGAATGGGGAGACTGCTCTCAATGAGATGAGCTCTAGATCTCACCAAATTATCAGATTGGTATGGCTAAGTATTTAATTCTTTGTTTGTTTGAGTTATGAGCTCAACACGACAAATCCTAAAAGTATCCCGTAACTGACTAATTTGTATTTTTTTTAGACAATTGAAAGCTCTGCTCGTGAGTTTTTAGGCAAGGACAATTCAAGCACCCTTACAGCAAGTGTGGTATGAATTAGTTTCTCTAAGTAGAATAATTTAAACTGATCTCTATGATCTTACTTTGTAGTGGTGAATCAATATTGTTTTCCTTGTGATGTAGAATTTTGTTGATTTGGCTGGAAGCGAGCGTGCATCTCAGTCATTATCAGCAGGAACAAGATTAAAGGAAGGCTGCCACATTAATCGCAGTTTGCTGACACTAGGAACTGTTATTCGCAAGCTAAGGTGTGCCTTTTCTCATTCATATATGTTCTAAGAGAACTGATTTCTCTCTCTCCTGATAATTCTACTATTGGACTTAACTGATCTGTAGTTCCTAGTCTAACACTGGAATTGCTACTTTGGTAACGCATAGCTGGGGCAATTTTGTCTTTGGGAAGTTATTACTGCTACTTTTGAAGTTGCTGGGAATACTCAGAGAATGAAATAGCTTTTGCCATGAATTCTTTCTAGACAGACCTTAATTTATTTAAGAGCTATATTTGTTGCTTATTCGTATTTTCCCTCTCATATATGAACACAGCAAGGGAAAAAATGGGCACATTCCATTCAGAGACTCCAAGCTAACTCGGATACTGCAATCTTCCTTGGGAGGAAATGCCAGAACAGCAATTATCTGTACAATGAGCCCCGCACGAAGTCATGTTGAGCAATCAAGAAATACACTTCTCTTTGCAAGTTGTGCAAAAGAAGTGACTACAAATGCACAGGTCAATGTTGTCATGTCTGACAAAGCATTGGTAAAGCATTTGCAAAGGGAATTGGCAAGACTGGAGAGTGAATTGAGAAGTCCCGGATCTTCTTTCTCAGATTATACTTCAGCAATCAGGCAGAAAGACCATCAAATTGAACAGGTATTGAATCTTGCTACGAGCTGCAATTGTTCCTGTAGCATATACGGACTCTTGCTCATAATTATTTGTGCTGAAGTGCTATAAATATGTATGAAGTATGCATGTTTTGGCATTTGTTCAAATAGAAATGTCATGAGGAAGGATGTGGGGTTTTTCTCACCTGAGGTCTTTCTCCAAAGTGTTGATTTTAGAGTCTAAGCAAACTTTATGAGACATCCACTTGTTTTCTTCTCCGGTTCATCTTATGATTATTTTTCTTTCCTCAACCTGCAGCTCGAGAAGGAAATAAAAGATTTGATTTTGCAAAGAGACATTGCTCAATCGCAACTCAAGGACTTGCTACGACTTCTAGGAGATGATGGAAACTCACTGATGCAGGTAAAGTGGGAAATGAATTAGTATTTTAACATACATTTGCTTTCGTTTGTGCTAAGATGAATCTATTTATCACCAGGTTGGTTTGGGGCATTACCCTAACTTGAGAGTGCATGACTCACCAGAAAACCAAAACCGAATACCTGATACAGCTAGTCTAGCAGATTCTCCAGCATTTTCTAGACACAGCAGGAGTAGTTCTGAAGATAACTTCATACGAGTACCAGACTTTGAAGACAATTCTCAACAGGACACTTCTCCAGGCCTTTTAGCCACTTTCTCAAATCTTACTGAAACTGAATCATATCAAGGGTGGGCGGACATGGAAAAAAGAAGTAACAGTACCTCAGACGATCTATGCAAGGAAGTTCGCTGTATCGAGACGGAATCAGAGCCTGCAGTGTCTATACCCAATTCTTTCTCTCCAATTTGTTATATAAATGAAAAGGCTACTGAATCACTCCAATTCCCTCTGGATAAAGAGAAAAGACCAGCATCACCTCCATTGAAGGAAGAACAAGAATCAGGATCGCTGCTTCTGGAGGAACACAGAGAACACGCTTCACCTGCAATTAAAGAAGAAAAGCAGTTGGCTTCAACACCAGTGAAGGAAGAGAAAGAGTTGCATTGCATCCACTATTTCGAATTTTCTGCAAAATCATCTCCCTCACAGGATCTCACAGAAGATGCATCAGAACCTAGAAAAATGAAGCTAAGTAAAAGCAGAAGCTGCAAAGCAAGTCTTATGACTACCCAGACTTCTTCACAGTTCAATGAGAAAGAATATAATGAGAATACACCACCAAACGGGTCAGAAAGAGAATTTGCTGCAAGACCAAAGGGCCTCGATAGGAAACCTTCTCTACTGAAGTTTGATTCTGCTGTTGAAAGGTTAGCAAGCAAAGATTCTCATCCTTCTGCAGGGGATACTGCTGATACGGAGCTTCAAGCAAGCACTATAGAATCTCTTAGCAATGAGAATATTAGCAGCACTGATCTATCCACCACAGAAACAAAGGATATATTGGAGCTTCATCATGAAAATGAAGTACATGAAACTCCAGTAAGTTCTGCAAACCCGTTGACTAGTCCTTGCTTACTTTTTCATATTTCCTAAAAATCCAAAATCTACAATTTATCAAACAACTTGTTCATGCCTCTTAATGGGTCAAAAAGATTTATCCTGCATCTTATGCACTAAAGCATCATGGCTTTAAATAATAAAGCGAATCAGTAGAATCTCGTATAGTTTCTTCATTGCTTGGTATGAAAACATGCCAACTTTATTTATGTTATGATGTCTTTGGAATTTGTCCCTTGAAGGGTCTCAGCATTCACTTTTTAAACAAATTTAGGTACCATCATTAACATATAATAGAGTATTACTGTACCATAAAGTTTATGACTCATCATACTCGAAACTTGGGCAAATTTAGATGCTAATCTTCTCTCTTTCTCTCATTTGATTTCAGCTCTGGTGTTGTACACCAAATGCATTTTAGCTTTGGTATTAGTAACACGTATTAGAAATGTTCATATAACAGTTAGGCCAGGATTTTTATTACTTCAAATGAAAGTCATCTGCTTAGGTTTATTTAACATCCATCATTGTGTCAACAGAGAGAACAGGATGAACAGAAGGTTGTTCCATCTCTGAAGAGCGTCAAAGATGTTGGTTTAGACCCAATAGAAGATGAGTTTAAAACTCTTACAAACTGGCCTTCTGAATTCAAGAAGCTTCAAAGAGAAATTATTGACCTTTGGGATTCTTGTTATGTCTCACTGGTGCACAGAACATACTTCTTCCTTGTGTTCCAAGGTGATTCTGCAGATGCCATATATCTGGAAGTAGAACTGAGGAGGTTGAACTTTCTCAAGGACACATTTTCTCGAGGAGAGAAGACTCTGGTAAATGGCAGGACTGTATCTCTTGCTTCAAGGTAAAATACTAATCTAATCTGAAGATTTTTGAGAAAATATATTCATTTAAAATTGATGGATGTATAGATTTATAGTTCACATTATCATAGTCATTCTTAGAAGTTACAAAAGGACAACATAAGGTTATAATAAGAGAAAACTTGATTACCAAACATTAACTAAAATGCATGGATAAGTTAGTAGAATCCTTGTTTCAAGCATATGGCAGATCTGTTGTTATCAGTAGACCCCTCTTCTTCCCTTAAAACAGTCCTTGCTTATTGTTTTCTTTTCTTTCAGTAACTATTTGCGTTGTGATCAATATATATTTTGTTGAGAAAATAAAACGGAAACTTGAAAGAAAAGTGAATCTGGAGTATCAATTGATGGAAACATTTCCGATAGAAGTAAATAAGGTCACTGACTATTATTAGACCAATGGATAACATCTTGAACAAAATCCCAACTCTTAATAGTATGCAGCAACCTCTAAGTGGCGAAAAATAATAGCCAAGACGGAATTTATGCACCAACGCCCTTCTTGTTATTAAAGTTTCTATCGAGTAGGTTAGTACAGGTCTTATGCAGACTTACATGACAGAAGACAGGAAATTTATTCCTAACTTGTTCTGTTGTATTATTTTGCTTAATGCAGCATGAAAGCTCTTCGTCAGGAGAGAAGAATGTTGAGCAAACAAATGCTGAAGAAGTTAACAGAACAAGAAAGAGAGAGTCTCTTCTTGAAATGGAACATTGGACTTAACTCGAAACTTAGAAGGTTACAGTTAGCTCATCGCGTGTGGAGCGATACAGAAGACATGAACCACATTGTTGATAGTGCTTTTGTTGTTGCCAAGCTGGTTGGACTTATTGAACCAGGGAAAAAAACTCCTAAAGAGATGTTTGGACTTAATTTTACTCCTCGATCGGCTTCAAGAACCTATAGTTTCAAACGTAGTTTAATATCCATTTTGTAAGATATAGCAGGTGATTGACGATGAAGAGTTGAATATTTGACCAGTATTATACATAGAACTGATCAACAGGCTCGCAACTTCTTTTCTTCTGGATCTTTGTTTATAAATAATATTGGTTTGTCAATGTTGTTGTAATTCCCTTTTCCTTGTTGCAAATTGATGTAGGAGAAAGTCTAGTTTTCTCTCAAGAAAGAGTTGTGTACCTGTGCAGTTACTAGTTTCTATGCCTTCTCTCCTTAGTTCACTTCACATATTTGATGCTGAGAGTTCTGTTAAAATGTACCCCATAAACAAGATTTCTTCACTAGGCATTTCTTTGTTCCATTTCTTTTTGCTCTCGGATTTTCGACTATTCAGATCATCTTTAACATTATCCATTTATATTATGAGAAATGTTTCGCTTATCAACATTGTTCATTGCCTCAATAATCTTCATTTCTAAATTCTAGTATTTTTGAGGATCTTTTTTTGAAAGAACTAGAAATATTATTAAGTAAACAGAATCAGAAACTAAGTCTAGTAGTAGCTGTCCCTGATTAGCTTCTTTATAAATGTGTGCTATCTTAGCCTCCTCGAACGTGTTCATAATTAATTTACAATATCGAACACATTTGTTAGCTTCTCTACAAATAAGATCTTACTGTCAGAGTCTTTATATCTTTTTATGTAAACTAAACAAACATACATATTTTACACAATCATATACCACTTGTAAAGATTTTTAACCCTTAATTTAGAAATCATTTACCTTAGATGATTGAAAAAAAACAAAGAAATCTCTCTTTGATTCCATAATGATTCAAATATGTAAACTTTCCTTAAAAACTCCTTTAATTCTTGGCAATAAAATAAGAATGAAGATAATTCACAAAGATCTCTACTTTTAAATACCAAAATAGAAAACTCTTTACTTTTAAAAATCATTTTATCCAATTTGGATAATATATTATTAAAGATATCAAAAAAAGAAAACTCAAATCTTGTTTTTCCTAATTGATTCCATATATCTTCCACATAAAATTCACCATTTCCTCTGTGGAAAAAAGTTCATAAAAAATTAAACATTATTCTTTTCCCATGGATCAAACTTCAAAAGTGAAGAACAAACCTTGTTGTTATGCGTTGAGTGTAATATGGAAAGGCATATTGGGGGTTTTTGCAGGTGGTCTTGCTTGTTATATAATTAAATTTATGATAAAAACTTTTTCAAAATCTAGAAAAAAAATTCATCATTATATAAATGCTATAGATATAATTTTGGCATTTATTTTTATTATTGTACTTTTAATTGTGGCAATTGGGTTAATTTATTGCGCCATAATTGATTTCTGGAATACTTTTAAATCAATGAAGAATTGGTTGATGGAAACTTCGAATTCGACTGCCATTGATGTTCAAGATGAACAGATTGGACAGAGGACGGCTGATGAACAAGTTTAGCAGAAGAATTTGCAGGCCTGAGTTTTTTTTTTTTTAATTTTTGTTCATGTTTTTTGGTTATTTGTTTAGGATTTATAGCATTTGTAAATATGATGAGAAATTATGATTGAATAGTATTAATATCTTAGCATCTTAATCTTTGCAATTTGATTGGTATGTGGGAGTTGTTATTTTTCTTCTGGCAGCATGCTAGCAAATGCACTCAGAATCCTCAAGACATATTAGGGCTTTATTTTGTTTTGTTAGACATTCAATTACTCATTAAAGAATATGATGATTCAGGGTTTTTTTTGTCAATGTGGTTAAAAGATTGCGAGAAAGCTCTGCGAAGAAGTTTTTTGTATCTAATTTTCTTATCAATTTTAGTATGTTTTCTCCATCTTTGAAGTGTAGTTGTTACTTTCTGTAATTAGTGTATGATTATTCCATTCTCTCAACTTTTCTCTTTCACTAGTTAAAGGAAAGATCCGATGGTTGTTTTAGTTGTACGAGCCTTAGAGCAACTTGCAACTCATATCAATCGATAGTCTTCTTATTCCAAAAAAAGAAAAAAAGATATTGCTATATATATATATATATATATTTTAGCTCAACATACTAACTCAACTTATCAATCTAACATTTCTTCTCCCTTCTCTAATTTAATATAATTTTACAATTTTCAAAAGAAATTACAATCCAAGTTAACCAAGTCAATTCATCTTATTGCCATCGTATTTTCATAAGAACAACTTTAATTAAATTTTTTTAAAATTCGGTATTCGAGAATCATCAATTAATCTAGAAGGATCATAATATCCAAACACTAACCTAAGGCATTAAAAAACTGAATAAACATATAAAATAGGCTTATAGGTGTAAAATAGGCTGATTTGGGATTCATTCTTTGATTTTTTTTTTTTTAAAAAGAAATATGTTTCACTCCGTTTTTACTTGAATATCAAAAGTTAAAAAAAAATCTGATCCTTATTCACTTACCAACTAATTAAAATCATAATTCTCAACTAAACTTTCATAGAATTAATTTGTGCCATAGCATATATTTTCTATTATGTTCCTCTTCCCCATTTCTTTTATATATTTGTTGCTGATGATACCGTAGTAAAATATTTATTTCGCTTGCTCAGTCCAATAAAAAATTCTACATAAAAATGCCATTAGAATTATCTTGTTTTATTATATTTGAAAGGTGTCTATTGATTCACACAAAATAATGTGTTTAGTAGCAGAATATGATTAATTCCTTGTATCAGTTGGTGCATTTTGAAGTTTTGTATCGATTACATAATATATTTGAAGATTTATGTCTCAACAAATTTGTCTTAATTTCAAATTTTTTTCTTTTTTAGGGATGATTGTGGTAATATTACTTTTTATTCTTTTTAGTCATTGGTATCTTTCGAATATTTTCTCCTTTTCTTTTTTCTTAATTGTATCTTTGGTACATCAATGAGATATATCACAAGTTAAAGTAGTTAATTATATTTATTGTTTGAATTTGAGGGAGGGACAAATCGGGTAGAATTTTGTATCCAATTCATGTGCCATTTCTTATTATTTTTATTGGCAATGTTTTTTTTTAAATCAATTATAGGCAGTGTTTAAAAGAAGGTGGTGTTTCATATGACAATAATATTTTATTATTTATTAAATACTTATATTATCATTTTACATTAATTTAAAAACTCTCTTCCAATACAAAAGTAACTTTTTAGAAAATTTAATAGTAATTATAACTTCAAAGAGAGAATTAATATTAAATACAATGAAACTTTGTTCCCAAAAAAAAAATATATACAATGACACTTATTATTTTATATCCATTTTGTAAGAAAAGAATTGGAAGAGATGAACAAAAGATAACACATTTTTAAGATTAAAGTTAAATAGTTTTTCTGAGACTTTTTTATTATTTTTTTCTATTGCATGGCAATAATAGGATTATTAAGTGAATGAGTTTTTTTTTATTTTGAAAAATAAACATACATTTTTGTTATTTATATCAAAGAAAATATTATAGATAAGATTCCTATAGTATCCTCGTACATAGCACGGAGTGTTTTGCTAATATTAATATAGTTAGATATATTTGATGCTTTTTTTTTTTTTTTGTACAAGATTGGTTTTTCATTTAGTAGGAGAGAATCTATTTATTGTATCCTATATCTATTAGCTCTATAATTTTATTATTATACTAATATTTCTAATAATTTATTTTATCTAATTTAATATAATATATATAATTTTCAAACAAATATTTGTAGTTTATCACTAGATGAAGTATAAAGAATGATTTCCATAAAACTTTTGGTTCCTTAATTTTTCATAGTTGTGACCATGTTTGAAGCACGAGGGAATATTTATAAATTATTAATATTATGTTAATATAAAATTGAAATATTATATTTATAAATAATCGTAATATAACAAAATAGATATAACATGTGCTCCTAACTTATTAAACAAATTAAATTGTCATGTTATTTGTGATTCATATTGTAAGAAAGTTATAATAAATATACATATCATCAATAACAAATTTTAAAAATCTCATCATTTCTTTAAATAACAAAAAGATTTTACAATAAGAGATGAGGTTAATTTGTTAAGATTTAGGATAAAGTTTGTAAAAGATAATGAAATTTAGTCATTGAAATTGTATCAAAAGTGTACATAATCAATCTTCTTATTTTTTAGTTCATAAACATTAAGGTCCTTAGTTTGATGAAATTATCACTCAAAGCCAATGCAATCACCAACGTTGTACTTCAATATTTCTTCGTCTGAGTAGTTGGAGAAGAGTTTTTTTTAATCAAATGTACTCGAAGAAGTTAGAATAATATAAAATAGCAATTTATTTGAGATATTTCTTTTACCTCAGAAAGTTATTTCAATAGAAATGGTGGTTTAACTTTTCAGAAAAAAAAAAAAAAAAGAAATGGTGGTTTAATATTATTAAAATTCTGAATTTGCACCTAACTCACTCCAAAAGATACTTCAAAGAGGAAAGGATTCGCAGCCCTCACACTCACATGGGCCATCTGCGAGCTCTAATTCCATGTTAGAGGTTACTTCTATATTACATGCTAAATCCACTAAAAATTAAATGACTAAATGCAATAATAAAAATAAAACATAAGTAATAGTCAAAGTTAATTAAAAAAATAATTACATTATGTAAACATGTTTCAAACTAAACCAACCTAATTTGATTAATTTTAAATTTAAACTAAGATAGTAATTTGTATACGTAGATATATAAATGCATAGATTTCTAGGGGAAAATCCGTCTAACAATAATAATATATAATATAATTACTCTACTTTTTAGAAATTATTAACATTATATATTATATAATCTTTTTCATATTATTATTATATTATATTTTTATATTATCTCTTTAAAGGAATTCACTTTTGTTGTTTTGAAAGATTTAATGAGCCCATTTAAAAGTGAGAAAAAGTAAATATATAAGTGAGCACTGATTAATCATGTGACCAAACATCAAAGTATACATGGAAAGTTTTACAAAATAATCTATACTTGATGATAAATATTTTTAACAAATTTGAAATATTGAATAGATCCCAAAGAAAGAAATTTCAATAGGTCTTCTTGATTGTTCTGTTCAAGAATTGGAAAAATTATCAATTGCTTTTCGACGTCCCGATTATACGATATCGATCAAGTTTTTTCCACTCCTGTTATATGATAAAGGATGGTAAAAAAAAGTATTAGGAATAACAGAAATTAAAGTAATAGCACATCTGATTTTATACCTTATTATATCTTTGTTCCCAAAGGTTTGCTGTTGTAATGTATACTAATAATCACTTTTACCACAAAATTGTTAGTAATGTCAAATCATGATTATTTTGAGTTCATCAAATAATTAACTCACCAAGAAGCAAATCAAGATAATACAAACATGCTTTTAAAAAAAATTGAAATCACCTTCAATGTATTCCTAAGGATATACAGAATTGTACAACTAGCCCTTCGCAAGTCCTAAACATGCCAACAGGATTTTCTGTAGTAATCCAACGTTAAGAAAAGAATATATATATTAGGAATCATGGATTCAAGAAAAAGCTAAACCTTAAGTAGTTATAAAAAGAAAAGAAAATAGCTTCATAATATAATTTGTGCATAATTTTGGAGGGCAACTGGAGGAATGCATCGTGCACGATTTGCGCGAGAGGTTATATGTCAAATTGCAAAATATATACACAAAACTAATTAATAAAGAGAAGTGTCACTCTAATTTGATAACAATCTGTACCAAAAGAGAGTATGAAAACTAACTAATAGCTCGGATAACCTAATCCATTACAATACATAAGAAAATACAATAAAAAATATTGACAGGATAAGTAAAGGAAATAAAATCTATTTAGCTAAAGCAGTTCCAAAAAACCAAGGAAAATTTATTTTTCTTATGAAATCATAATTGAGTTTGGTACTGATGTTGTATATTTATAAAGAGAGCAAGAGACCTAGTTAAGTTTTAATCTGGATAAAGATTTAAACATATTTGAGTTGTAGTTAATGAAGATTTGATTATTTTAAATAAAGATTGAGATAAAAAAATTCAGAAAGGATTCTCCTCATTTTTCAAGAAAAAAATCATGTGTTTTATTTATTATTATTCCTTAGATTAGATTATTTTGTTTAAATTTATTATTATCATCTTTTATATTATTATTTTTTTCTTAGGAAAAAAAAAGGGAAGGGTGTCACGTGGTACTCTTATGCACTCATTATAGATTGATTTTAACATATATATTATAATTTTAAAAGATATTATATTATCAAATTAATATTAGTATTAGTGATTAGATAATTATTCAAAATTTTAAATTATAAAAAATTAAAGTTTAAAGTTTGTTATTATTCAATTTTTTAAAAAGTTAATCTTGCCACTAATTTGTTATATCACAACATTAATTTGATTGATATTATTTACATTAATTTTAATATTGCGCACCATAAATGTAGGAGGATAGTTATCACTATTAATAATTATCTTTTATTTTCATTTTTGCATAGAGAGAAAAAAAGCTCTCTATATTCCTTTTTTCTTTTTTGGGAAAAGCTCTTGGTTGGTTTATATTTTTCCAGTTTCTTTTCTGCCCTTCTCCATCCACCAAATTCAAAGTTTTCCAAAGTGCATGAAGAGATAAAGCCACATTTCTCTCATTAATTAATTTACCAAACACTTCTTTAATAATAATAATAATAAATAAATAAAATAAATAAAATACCAGACACCTTGCTAATCAATTTGGATGGTCCATCACTTTTTTGTATATCATTTTAAAGTTAGCATATTTTATTAAAAGATAAAATTTAAAAAATATATATTTTAAAAGAATTTAAAATAGTACATATAGTAATGCAGAAAAAATTAAGTCCTTATAAACAAACCTCCCCAAAAAAAGAAGTGATGATTATTTGTTAGCCACCGTATTAGGCCACCATCCATCATATATATATATATATATATATATATTTTCCTTAGGTGAATACCACCCACCATAGTTATTATCCTTAGTTACTTCTTCGTATGTATATGGATTGGTTTTTAATTCAAAAAGTTTACTTTTTTTTATTTATTTTTCATCCTTTACTCCCTTCTTCTTCATTAAATTCTCACATTTTGAATATCACAAACTATTTTTGAAGAAACACGAAATTTTATATTTTTTTTGTGTACACCATAATGCCTTTCAAACTTTCTCTCTCTTCATTATTATTTCTATAAGTTTTTATGTAAGAAGAGTTAGAAGATGTTAGAATCTATTTATAATAGGAGAATATAATAGGAAAAAATTCATTAAATGCAACATTGTTTTCACAATATGACAAGTAAAAAAAAATATAGAAATTGATAGAATGTAATAAATAAAAAGTGAATGAAGTATAACATATTTATTTTAAATTTTATTCTTTTATAATATAAAATTTATTTTTTATTTGATAAGATTTATTAATAAAAATATTATAAAACCGCGACAGCATACCTAGAATTCAGCCCTTTTTTTTTTTTTATTCTTTTGACTTGATTGAAAATATAATTTTGCTAATTATTGAAAAAGATATTTTCAATTGGCGGAGTTGTATCCAATAGGAAACAAAATTCTCCTTATCCATTTACATAGTATAGTATAGTAATATCACATAACCTTGGGACCTCACATTTCCCAAATTATAATAAGAAAATATGATAAGTTAGGTACTAGATGAATAGGGAAAAAATAAATAGAATAAAAGAAAGGGACTGTTTAGTGTGGTCAACCAATGAGTGTGATATGTAGATTTTGATGGCCCCCACCCCATGTCTTTGAATTTTATTTAGATGGGGGGCAAGGCAACAATAGAAGAGAAGACAACCAATTTGGCACTTAGGTGAAACATCTTAATTATATTTTAAGGCTAACAAATAAAAATGTGACCACAATTCTTACCCCTTTTCCCTCTTTAGGCACCAGTCAATTTGACCACATCAATTGAAATGCAAAAAAAGGTTAAAAAACAAAGCATGAGAGGGTCCAAATCAAATTAGAGAAGGAGGGGAAGGGGAGGGAATCATGGAAAAGCCAAGTCAAAAACCCAAAAGAGCAAAATAAAAGTGGAAGGAAACAAAAATGTCCTCTTGCCCAATCACTTCTATCCACCAAATCAATCTTTGTTTATATTATAGTTATGTTTTTGCTTAAAAGAAATGGTTCAATTCTACTTGTTAGTACAATAAAGAGTTGATTGAATCATGCAAATGGACTTCTAATCAATTTTATTGGACATGTTAGTTGAAGTTGGTCTAAATAAACTACCACTTGTTTTAATTTACTACTTTTTTAATTGAAAATTAGAGTTTTGACCCTTATTTTATTTTAGGATATTTAAAAAGTTAGAAGGTATATATAATTTTAATCTTTGTTTTGTGAGGTATATATTTATTGTTTGCAATAAAAGTAGTGAAACTCTTAGTGAAAAAAAAATTAAATTGAATTTTAATCTTAATTTTAATTAGACTCCCTTTCCTTCACCTGTCTATGAAGCTTACTAGTTTTCTAACCACTATTTCTTGATATGGGAGAAAAACTTTTGTATGATTATAATTGCAGCATTCCCCCATTTGGGCTCATTGATATTATGAGGTTGTTTATTTAACAATTTTGACCACTTTGAAGCTCTAAGAATTTGGGGACTAAATGAAAGAAATACTAATTTTAGAGGACCAAAATGTTAAACTTATGCATTGAGTAATAAGTGAAGTTATAACTCAACCATAGAGTATTCTATAAGCCTTTTATTTTACATTCTAAAATTTAAATACAAAAATTAATTTTTTTCTTAAATACAATAAGTGTCACATTATTTGTGAAAAATTACGTCATTATCAATATTTCCATAGCACGTTCTAAAGAAACAGAATATAAACCTATTACAAAGATATATTATGTGCTACATATGAGTCAAAAACTTCAAATATTTTAATTACAGTCTTAATTATTGTCTTCAAGAGAAAAATGTTAGTTTGATTTTGAAAGATTAGTAAGATTGGTTTCAAATATTAAAAAAACGTTATTTTTATTCTTAATTTAAAGTGTTTATTTATAGCTGGTAGTCTTCTCTAATTGAGAAGAGTTGGCACCTCTTGACTAATAATAGGGCTAATTTGGATGGAGAGATTTGGAGAGAAAAGAAGAGAAAAGCTATATCACTGCAAATTGTTTTTATTCTTTTAATTTAGGTGTCATATCTCTTATCACAAAAAAAAAAAGTACCTTTCACATAGTCCAAGTAAAAAATTTCTATAATTTTCATTCTTAAATCCCATTTAGGTTGATTATTAAATCTCCTTGTTTGGGAGTTTTTAAGGGAGAGAAAGGAGCATAAGTGGGACAATTAAATCAATCTCCCCTTTTCTTCTCAAATTCTTTCTTCTCTAACATGGAATGAAAGTGAAAAAAGTAGAGGAATCCTTTTAAAAATTTTCTAAAATATCTATTTTACCTCTAAAGATAATAATAAATTATATCATCTTACATGTTATATTATTTCCTATCAAGGTTAATTTTGTCAAACAATATATTTATTTCCACTCCTCTCCAAAGTCTCAAATAAAAATTAATAAAAAAACACTTCTTTTCTCTTCTATCAAAACCTCCCAAACAACTTTTGAATAAATCTCCTTAACTTCTTTTTTATTTTCTCCTCTTCTCTTCTCTTCTTTTTCCTTTTTTCTCTTTCCACCTAAACTTCCAAACTAGGACTAAACATTGAGAAGTCTCTTCTTAGAGCTCATGAAGCCTTTTGCTAAGGTTCACGTCTAGATTTATGGTACATTTTAAATGCATAAAAAATAAATTATTTGTTAGAAGATGAGTGAAGCTTAAAATAAAAAAATGTAAAAAAGTATACGAAGTTTATCGCCTTGTGTACTTTTTATAATTTTATTTTTTTAAAAAGAAAATGAGAAAACACATTTTAATCCAATCAAAATAGTAAAACATAAGTCCGCATGAGAATAGCTCAATTAATTTTAAGACTGTAAAATTAATATTAAAAGTCAATATTTAATTTTTGACAGGTAATTCCTTATATGCACTAGTTCTTAGCGGTCAATCTACTGGGCCAAAGTGGTAAAACATAAGGTGGGTTCAATTATTTGAAGGCATATGAGGTTAAAAAGTGGCAACCCACGCAACCCATACCCATTCCCTTTCTCTTCCCCCTTTGAAAAGTGTTCCTTCACCAGGTTTTGTGATATGTGTCTCAATACCCCACCCCCACCCAAAACCCCCTCCCTCTTTCACAGTCATACTACTACTACTAGTACTAAAGAAAGAACCCCAAAGAAAGAGGCAACCATTCCATTTCAGTAATTAATCAAATTGTCTCTCTATGGGGGAAATCTCTGAAGAACAGGCATGCGCATATTAGCAAACATATGGCCACCACCTTGTCTTCCTTCTTCCTCCTCCCTTAACCTACGCCCTCCCGCTGCGCAATCTCTTAACCTACTCCTCTCCTCACTCCTCCCTTTTTTCTGTAACGGAAACTTTTAAAAACCTTCCCCGATGCCCCCGCCGCCGCGGTTGCCACCACTTGCCACCCTACTCCTCCTCCTCCTTATCTCCGCCGCATTTCTTCTCTGCTCTGCCGCCGTTACTCAGCACCAAGCTGAGATCCAAGCACTACTTGCCTTTAAAGCCAGCTTACGCGACCCTCTCGGCGCACTTACCGGCTGGGACCCTTCGACTCCCTCGGCTCCCTGCGACTGGCGCGGCGTCTTTTGTGATAATGGTCAAGTCAGTGAAATCCGGCTCCCTCGTCTCCAGCTTAGCGGCCCACTTAGCCCTCAAATTTCTAACCTGCGCATGCTGCGCAAGTTAAGCCTTCGTTCAAATTTCTTCAATGGCAGTATACCTTCATCCCTTTCCAAATGTGTTCTGTTAAACTCTATTTTCCTCCAATACAACTCATTTTCCGGCGAACTCCCTCCGGAAATCTCCAATCTCACCGACCTGCAAATACTCAACCTCGCCGGAAACCAGCTTTCAGGTCAAATCTCTGGTGACCTACCGAAAAGTCTTCGCTACTTGGATATTTCCTCGAACTTGTTTTCCGGCGATATTCCCAAGAGTATCGCAAACGTCTCGCAGCTGCAGCTCATAAACTTGTCCTACAACCGATTTTCTGGGGAGATTCCGGCGGGCATTGGCGAGCTTCAGCAGTTAGAGTACCTGTGGCTAGACTACAACAACTTGCAAGGAACACTGCCGTCGGCTATTGGTAACTGCTCATCACTTTTACATTTGAGCGCTGAAGGTAATGCCATTAGCGGTATTTTACCAGCTGGGATCGGTGCTCTGCCGAAGCTTTCTGTCATTTCTTTATCACATAATAACTTGTCTGGTTTATTGCCGGTTTCAATATTCTGCAATGTCTCGATTTATCCACCTTCTATTCGAAACGTTCAACTGGGTTTCAATGCTTTTACTGGCATTGGGGTAGCTGAGTCTTCTAGTTGTTTTAGTGTTCTTGAGGTTTTGGACCTTCAAAAGAATCGATTACATGGTAATTTTCCACAAGTTTTACTAAATGTTACGACGTTAACATCTCTGGATGTTTCAGGGAATGAACTTTCAGGGCCCATTCCTAGTGAGATTGGGAATTTATGGAGATTGGGGGAATTGAGATTGGCTAATAATTCGTTTTCTGGTATAGTTCCAATTGAGATAACGAAATGCAGCAACTTGAAAGCTTTAGAGCTTGAAGGGAATGAATTGACAGGGGAAGTTCCTACATTCTTAAGTGATATAAAAGGGTTGAAGGCTCTGTTTCTTGGTGGAAATCATTTTTCAGGCCCGATTCCATCCAGTTTTGGTGATCTTTCTCAGCTTGAAACACTGGACTTGAGAGAAAATGGACTGAATGGGAGCTTGCCTGAAGAAGTACTCTCATTGAGCAATTTGAGTACACTTAATTTAGGTGGCAACAAGTTTTCTGGAAAGTTGCCTGCAACTATAGGGAACTTGAGGCAGCTTTCAGTTTTAAATTTGAGCAGTAATGGGTTTTCTGGTGCAGTTCCTGGGAGTATTGGAAGTCTTTATAAACTGACATCTATTGATTTGAGTAAACAAAATTTATCTGGAGAATTGCCAGTTGATCTTGCGGGTTTGCCTAATTTACAAGTGATTGCACTGCAGGAGAACAAGTTGTCTGGGGATGTTCCTGAAGGCTTCAGTAGCTTAATGGGATTGCGGTATTTGAATCTTTCTTCCAATTTATTTTCTGGGAATATATCATCTACATTTGGGTTCTTGAAGTCTTTAGTTGTTCTGTCACTGTCTGATAATCACATTTCTGGCTCTATTCCTCCTGAACTGGGGAACTGCTCTTCTCTTGAAATTTTGGATTTGCATTCGAACTCTTTGAGTGGCAAAATCCCAGTTGATATCTCTCGTCTCTCGCATTTGAATGTGCTTGATTTGGGAAGGAACAATTTAACAGGTGAGATCCCAGGAGAGATTTCCAATTGCTCATCCTTATCTTCTGTTCTGTTAGACAGAAATCATCTTTCCGGTCACATACCAAACACTTTATCCAAGCTATCAAATTTAACAGTTCTTAATCTCTCTTGGAACAACTTGACTGGAGATATTCCAGCAAATATCACACTCATATCAAGCTTGACAAGCTTCAATGTTTCAAACAATGAACTGGAAGGTGAGATCCCAACAACAATAGGTTCTCGGTTCAATAACACATCTTTCTTAGGTAATCAGGGCCTTTGTGGGAGGCCACTGGATAGAAATTGTGAAGAATCTGATCATATTGGTAGGAGGAACAGGTTAATTTTGTTCATTGCTGTGGCTGCCAGCGGGACTCTATTGACGCTGTCTTGCTGCTGCTTCTATGTTTACAGCCTCTTAAGGTGGCGCCAGAGGCTAAAACAAGGAGCAACAGCAGAAAAGAAGCACAGTCCAGCGAGGGTTAGTACAAGAACAAGTGGAGGTCGTAGTAGTGGAGACAATGGAGGCCCTAAACTTGTCATGTTTAACAACAAGATCACTTTGGCTGAAACTATAGAAGCAACAAGGCAATTTGATGAGGAAAATGTGCTAAGTAGAACGAGATTCGGAGTAGTGTTTAAGGCTTGTTACAATGATGGGATGGTGCTGTCTATACGAAAACTCCCAAATGGATCCTTAGATGAGAACATGTTCAGAAAAGAAGCAGAATCAGTTGGCAAAGTAAGGCACCGAAACCTAACAGTTCTTCGTGGTTACTATGCCGGCCCCCCTGACCTCAGACTTCTAGTCTATGACTACATGCCAAATGGAAACCTTGCTACATTGCTTCAAGAAGCATCACACCAAGATGGCCATGTCCTAAACTGGCCAATGCGCCACCTGATCGCACTTGGCATTGCCAGGGGTTTGGGGTTCCTCCATACCACAATGGTTCATGGAGATGTTAAGCCACAAAACATCCTCTTTGATGCTGACTTCGAAGCCCATCTTTCAGATTTCGGTCTAGACAAGCTTATGGTTGCCATTCCAGCCGATCCTTCAACATCCTCATCAGTAGGAAGCTTAGGCTATGTATCACCAGAAGCAATGTTAACAGGGGAAACTACAAGAGAATCAGATGTTTACAGCTTCGGCATCGTGTTATTAGAACTACTAACTGGAAAAAGGCCAATAATGTTCACTCAAGATGAGGATATCGTGAAATGGGTGAAGAGACAATTGCAAAGAGGACAGATTTCAGAATTGTTAGAACCAGGACTTCTTGAACTAGATCCTGAATCCTCTGAATGGGAGGAATTCTTGTTAGGGATAAAAGTGGGCTTACTTTGCACAGCACCAGACCCCATTGATCGACCCACCATGGCTGATATCATATTCATGCTTGAAGGTTGCCGGGTTGGCACCGATATCCCATCCTCGGCTGATCCCACCTCACAGCCGTCGCCTGCCTGACCCAAAATCAATCACATTGTAACTGATCAGAACTCCTTTTCCTATGGGGGGGGGGGGGGGGGGGGTTGGGAAGCTTTCTTTTTTGTCCTTTTTTAGATAACTTTTTTGAGGAAAATTGTAACAAAAGGTTAGATTCCATTTCAATTCAAGATTTGATTTTTGATTCAATTATTTTAATTTGGCGGTTTTTAATATTCAAAGTTTTGAATATGGAATTGGATAGTCGTCCCGTCCCGTCCCGTGGCCTTGCTTGCCGGCGGGGATGTTGTCGTTGACTGTGTTAAAGCCACTCTTTTTCTCTTGCCAGCAAATCCTTTTTCTTGCTTATGCGATAAGTGTTGGGGATCAAAATGATTGGGAGAAAAAAGCCAAAAGGGAGGGAAGCGGGTGGGGGCAATAAAAGGGGGGTTCCCGCCAAGGACGAAGGGTGTCATTGTCATTGTTGTTGACTGGTGTAGTCACGTGTCACGTGGGTGGCTGTTCTGTTCTGTTCTGTTCTTTCCAGCTTCGTCTCTGTCAAAGCCAAAGGACTGAAAATGTAGCCGTTGACAGTCTTCCTTCTTTTTTATTATTATTATTATTATTATTATTATTATTATTATTATTATTAGTACTTGCAAACAATTGCACATAATAAATGCAGGAAGAAGAAGAAGAGCCCTTGAGAAAAAAGAATTCCATGGCTTTTCCCGAGATACATTAGCCCTAGCTTGGTTCGATAGAACGTTTTTTTCTGCTTTTTTCCTGAATTATAGATAATACTATTTTTCCGAAATTATAGATATATAATCAGAATTTTTTCTTCATTAAAAAAAAAAAATAAAAAGCTCTTTTCATGAACTTATAGTTAATACTATTTATTCTGGATAATAATAGATAATAAAATTATTTATAAAGAATAATCCTATGATCATTCTAAATTTATACAATAACCATATTTGTAAGTTTAGAATTAAAATAAAAGGGTCAAAGTATAATTATTTAAAACTATAGATAATAAACTTATTTCATCATCTAAAATTTAGACAATAACCATGTTTGTAAATTTAGAATTAAAATAAGAAGGCCAAAGTGTAATTATTTGAAAGTATAGATAATAAACTTATTTCATCTAAATAAAAGATAGTAAGTTTATTTATAAAGAATAATCCTCTGATCATCTAGATTTAGACAATAACAATATTTCTATAAATTTAGAATTAAAATAAAGGTCAAAGTATAATTATTCGAAACTATAAATAATAAGCTTAGTTCTTCTATAATGAGCTTATTTAAAAAAAATAATCCTATGATCATCTTATTATTACTGATTGACTTTATGAATTACGGAACCTAAAAGATTCAACTGTCAATTATATAATAAGTCTTATAATCAGATTTAGATCAGAAATTAGAAAGAAAAATATACATCTATCACTCCTATTATAACATGTAGTATAATTGCGCATACCATATAGTAGCCAGTAACATATATGTATATATATAGTATATGGTATATAGTATTAATTAATTATAATTTTAAGTACTATATATATGGAATACATATATGGAATTAAGTATACCATGTAATATACATAATATTGCATTAAGGATTTTTGTAATGTACAAATAAATTACATATATAATTAATATTAAAATAGCTTATATTATTAATTTTAACAATTTACAAATAAATTTTTAAGTTTCAACCAACGTATTACTAATTCTAATTTATATTAATTATTGAATTTTTTGTGTTATATGTATTATAACTTTGTTTTACCTAATTACTAGAGTATAGTTGAAATTAATAAATTACTTTTTTAATCATGACAAAAATGATATAATAGAAAAATATATTATCTTGCAAATAAAATTAGTTTCTATTTTGAAATTATATATATTATATGAAATTAGTAAAATAGAAACCTAAAGTATAATTATAAAACTCTAAACCATAGTTATAGTCTCTCTAAAATTACACAAGATTATAATTAGAATCTAAACTATGCATCAATGTGACAAAGAAAAATTCCCGTGAAAAAAAAAAATTGACAAAGAAAAAGAGAAGGTGAATTGACTGATATTAAGGAGAGTGAGAAAGAGATATGGGGAAAAGAAAAAGTATAATTATGTAGTGTTGATTTTTAACACACTATAATAGTTGGTCCCAAGAAGAAAGAGAGTCAAATTTGTCATTTTTCATTGATCTAATTAATTGACAAAGTGTTGTGCCTCCCACGTAGCATCATATTTACTCCCCTTTTGTTTAGTTAGAGTGAAAGTGTAAGGTAAATATATTTAATTTACTATTATTATATTGAGGGATTCAGCATTAATTACATGGATAATGTGGTTTACTACTAATATGGAGGAATGAAGTCATTCATAGCTTCTCTACCACCACCTAGACCCAGTTTATAACATAATTATTGTTCCAAATATAATGCTAGTTTCTACTCAATAAATAAATAAATAGTTGTGCAGTAATTTAATTCTTCCATAGGTAGGGAAAGATGAGAGTCAAAGAGGGAGGGACGAGATTGAATCTTCCATTCAATTCCATGTGGAAGGATTAACTATTATATAATATAATTATAGGATCCCACAAACTTAGAGATCTAAATTACCAATCAGATGCATAAGTGAACGTTACACTCACATCTCATCTCATCTCATAATGTTGCCTTTTGTTTATTAATAAAATGCCTTAATTTAATCATTTATTGGCAGAGCTCAAACAAACACCAACTCCTCCTCACTCAATACAAAATGAATATACTGTTATTGTTTACTGACAAAGACTGCTTATAATAACCACTTTTATTATCACACCATTGAATTCTATCTATTTCATACCCCTTTGATTTTAACTCAAACCAAAGTAAATACAAAATATTCATTATCAGAATCTCACTTCCCTAGGTCTTAAACTAAACTGTTACTAACCAAACTCGTAAATCTTCTTCCTCACCCCCCAGTTGGGCACTTTTGTTTGTATTTCTTTTGTTGGACCATATAAAACTACATCAACTACATGACTAATACCTTAAAGAAATTTTCCTTAATTAAAGGTGAGATTGGATACCTTTTAGAATCTCAAATTTCCATTTATTTTCTCTAAAAAACAATCAACTTTTACCAACTCAAACAAAATTTTAAAACCAAACTCCATCAAAGCACTTTGAATGGAGTTAAGCAACTAACTGGCTCACCCATCCCCTTTGCCACATCTAAAGAAGAAAAAAAGAGTGCAAAATAGGGTTGAGGTATTCTAGGTAAGTGGAAGTGGTCGAAAAGGACTTGTATCAGAAATATCATCTTCACCATTCACAAACTTTACAGTCAGTTATACAAGCCAAACTCAGAAAAATGCTGCTGGTGCTGCCTCCACAATTACAGATGAAATACCACAAAATTTCATAAGAAATAAGGCAACAGATTTGGAATCACATCTGGTTGTCTGTGCCATTCTCACATCCTGAAAATGCGAAAAATGCACCCGACGACCGTAATAAACAAGGCAGAATATTACTTCAAACTGCCAGACAATATCACAAACATACTAAGATCCAGAGATTAACCAGTCCCTTGCAGCAACAATTTCAATGAATATCCAACTCAGTCTTCCACATCACATAAGTTTTAGTTACAATTCTTCCCAGTTTACAACAAAAAAGTAACAAAAAATCCTATAACATTGGCCGTAATAACCAAAGAGCAGTTTCCTCTATCACTGGGAAAAGTACAGCAATGAAAATAAAGAGCAAAACCAGCATTACAAATCTTTATTCGAGGGAGAAGGTTTCTCCAGATTTACAAGCAGCATAAGACCACTAAATAATAGAGTGAGAAATAAAATGTGTAACCACAAGCAAGAGTACACCTCATGACTAGCATGAATTACCTCTAAACAAGTAAGAAGATGGAATGTCTTACTTGATTAGTCGGCTCTGGATTGACCAGCACGGGAAGAAAGGATGATGCCGACAATTAGTCCATAGAGAGCCAGAGCCTCAGCAAAGATGAGGATGAGAATCATACCAACAAAAAGCTTTGGCTGTTGTGCATTTGCTCTATAGAAGCAAATCAAAATTTAGATGAACAATTGTTAAATTAAATAAATATGAGAATAAATAACATTATGTAACTAGCATCAAGCATATCATATACAATGTTAAAAAGGATTATATGACATTTTAGAAGTGTTTTGGTGTTGAAAATCAGAAAAACAATAAAGAAGGAAGCTGCATTTTACTGGTTACAAATGAAATGCAAAAAGTAAACATTACCAGCTCAAAAGAAAAACAATGGATGCTTTTTATAATAGGACACGATGTTTGATATAAGAAACTAATGTAATGTTCTTCTGTGTAAGATTCAGTCAGTTATAAACTTTCGTGGGGATCAGTAATAGTCACATATTATTGTGCCGTATTATTCTATAATAGAAAATTATCTTTTGTCATGTTCTGAAGCAAATAGAAACATGTTTAAACACTTCATTCTCTTCATAAAATAGTAGGATAAAATGATAAACAACAAAAGTTTTAACTACAAAAGGAGTGCTTGGATCTTCAAATACATCTTCTAAAATATTGTAGAGAAAATACATTAAAAGATGTCTTAAAGTATCCGGAGTAAAAAAATGAGAATGATTGGCTTGTGAGGCACTCAAGATCCTCTCATATATCTTCTAATATACTCCATGCTATACTTCCTTTTATAAACAATTTTTTCTTTAGGGTTTATTTTTTGTTCCATAGGATTTATTAATAAAAATATTATAAAAGTGTTGCAGAAAAAATGTATTACAAATTTGGAGGCCTGTTTTTACAAACATATATTTTTCAAACACATACTTTTATAACATACTATATAGTTAGGAGAATACGTTTGAAAACTTTGGGGGGGGCAAGGCCCCCTCTGCCATAGTGTGGGTCCCTAACCTATGTCATACATTGACCCATAAATGGTGCAAATTTCTTTACATAACAAATCACTGGTGTATGCTAATACCTCAAGAAAAATTTAAATCTTTCTAGAGTTCTAATGGTTTACATACACCAAAGGTGATTATCTCCAAAATCGAGCCTACCAATCATGCTCTATTCATGCATAGGATCATATACCTTCCAGTTACAAATTCACTCCATTGGAGCATTATACTTCTAATCCAAGTGTGGGTCCCTAACCTATGTCATACATTGACCCATAAATGGTGCAAATTTCTTTACATAACAAATCACTGGTGTATGCTAATACCTCAAGAAAAATTTAAATCTTTCTAGAGTTCTAATGGTTTACATACACTAAAGGTGGTTATCTCCAAAATCGAGCCTACCAATCATGCTCTATTCATGCATAGGATCATATACCTTCCAGTTACAAATTCACTCCATTGGAGCATTATACTTCTAATCCAAGTGTGGGTCCCTAACCTATGTCATACATTGACCCATAAATGGTGCAAATTTCTTTACATAACAAATCACTGGTGTATGCTAATACCTCAAGAAAAATTTAAATCTTTCTAGAGTTCTAATGGTTTACATACACCAAAGGTGATTATCTCCAAAATCGAGCCTACCAATCATGCTCTATTCATGCATAGGATCATATACCTTCCAGTTACAAATTCACTCCATTGGAGCATTATACTTCTAATCCAAGTGTGGGTCCCTAACCTATGTCATACATTAACCCATAAATGGTGCAAATTTCTTTACATAACAAATCACTGGTGTATGCTAATACCTCAAGAAAAATTTAAATCTTTCTAGAGTTCTAATGGTTTACATACACCAAAGGTGATTATCTCCAAAATCGAGCCTACCAATCATGCTCTATTCATGCATAGGATCATATACCTTCCAGTTACAAATTCACTCCATTGGAGCATTATACTTCTAATCCAAGTGTGGGTCCCTAACCTATGTCATACATTGACCCATAAATGGTGCAAATTTCTTTACATAACAAATCACTGATGTATGCTAATACCTCAAGAAAAATTTAAATCTTTCTAGAGTTCTAATGGTTTACATACACCAAAGGTGATTATCTCCAAAATCGAGCCTACCAATCATGCTCTATTCATGCATAGGATCATATACCTTCCAGTTACAAATTCACTCCATTGGAGCATTATACTTCTAATCCAAGTGAACATGCCCTTTCTTTTATTTAGGACTTAGATTAACATCACCAAATTATATTGGGTTACACTAGAGTTTACCGATTACCACCCATAAGTTTGTGACATATTTATATCTTTCCCATATTTGTTTCATCCTAATCCTATAACCAACGGAGAAATCATGGAGAAATAAAGAAAGAAAGAAGTTTCTTTTTCGTTCTCTCTTTGCTTTCGTCATTGTTTTGCAAGAATCTGTTGACTGTGACGTACTCAAATTTAGTGGAACACATTTAATGGCTAAAGAATATATCATTGAAATACCCAGAACAAGTTTTTAAGAAAAGGAAAAAACTGCTACTGGTACAAAATCACTCCTGAAGAAACTGTTTAATTTCTAAATTCTCAACAGAAATAAACTCAAGAGTGAGCCAAAAAGAACGTAGTTAAGGCAGTCCGACCAGTATAACCCCTCCACAATAGAATATGAGGAGATAAAGGAAGTAAATCTAACTAAAAGTCAGATAAGAATATACCTGACACCAGCATCGCCAACAATCCCAATAGCCATTCCAGCTGAAAGCCCAGCAAGACCACAAGCCAAGCCAGAAGAAAGATGTGCATATCCATCAAAAAGATAATATGCTTTGGTCTTGGGATTAATTCCAGTACTTATAATCACAGCAATAATCAAACCGTAAATACCCAACACACCAGCCATAACAACTGGAACAATAGATTTCATGACCAGTTCCGGCCGCATCACTCCCATCGAAGCAACTCCAACCCCACTCTTAGCGGTCCCATATGCAGCTCCCATACCTAAATTATCAAAACAGAAACCAGAACCAATTTTAGCTTCAGAAAAAAACGGGAATCCGTATCAGCTCTAAAATTAAGTTTTCCTTTTCATCTTACATGAGAAAACGAGAGCAGCAGCAGCGCCAAGGAATCCAAAGAACGGAGCAGTTTCATCGCCACTGAAAATCGACGACATCTTCTGATCTACAGGATCTAATCTTTTCTCCCTTGTCAATTCGGAATTTGACCGATCGATCGATCAAAAAATTGATAGCAGAGCTCTCTGGATTAACAAGATATTTGGGGAAAATTCTCTCAATCAATCCTTCGCGCAAAGATGTTTGACTCCTCTCAGCTGGGTTGTGTCGCTCCTGATCACACGTTCCTTCGCTCCGACTCTGATTAACCCGTTTACTTCCCTTTTTTTTTGAGTTTACTCGTTTAGTCTGTTAGTGTTAGTACCAATATGTGTTTATGGCCCACAAGTTCTGGGCCTTTTGGTTTATAAATAAATGGGCCTTTCTTTTGGACCAGAAAAAGATAAATGGGCCTTTTTCCATTTGGATGGGAGGGGAGAAATAAAATGTGCACTTTAAGATTAACGGCAAAAAAAAACGTCATGCAAACAACAAGCTATAAGACTCTTTCCTCTTAACTATCTCTATCAAGCATCATAACTCGATTGTATTAATAAGAAGTGTATAGTCAAATGATATGACTCATCATTTAAATTCTCTTATTTGACATGTTGAGTGAGAGGTCTTGAGTTCGAGTTACTTTTTAGATTAGTCGATGACTTTTAAATAATGAGTTATTTCTGTTATGAAATTTGTTGCGTAGCATTATTGACACAATAGAATAATCTGTTAGAATTTTCAGAATGTTTAATTCATTATTCTAGAACTAACCTTGATTTCAAAACGATACTTGCCTATGTTTATCCTTTAGTAATAAGATTTGCTCATATAATCATCATTCTTTTAGAGGATAATTGTCTTTAGAATCAAGTATTCGGTCACACTCTAGGCGTGATTCAAAATTATAAGCTATATTTTGTTCTTTTAGAACATCTACTAAAAATAAGAGTATCTATTAGAAACTCTCATAAATTTGTTAATTATTTGCAAATGACCAATCTTGTAAACTTCTAGTTCGTGGGTAGATGATATTCTCATATGATTTTTTTTTTTATTGTTGATTTTCTTCCCCTAATGTGGAGCACACTACTTCATCAAAGTGTTTATCAACAAAAATCTTAACAAAGTAATATATATGACAAGTATAATTAACCAAGATAAGTAAATGTTTCCTCGTACATGGACTTGATTGTCTCATCATTATCTTTAATGATGAGTCATTAAGACACTTATATTATGTTCTTTTGGAATAATTTACCTATACGTTTCAGAAATACCAAGTCCATCAAGGACTTCATATAAATATGTTACCAAATGCTAATAAAGATAAATGTGTATCAATTGTCTCGTGCTCTATATATATGCAAATTAATCATATTCTCCACCATAAGATTTCTTTGTAACTTTTACGAAGAGTCATAACATAGTTCGCATATCTTAAATATATATTCAAAATTATCCTATTGAGATTGCACTTCAGGTGTATAATTCGTTCGGAGAATTATGTACACTTCGTGCATATTTGTTAATTATTTAGACTAACTTTTATAGTTCTCATGCGAACTCCATATTATTATCAGTCTGCCGATATTGAATTATTCTAATCCAATACCACTATGCGCATAAATATTCTTGTACTTTTACGATTCCATTCATTTTATATCATGACCTATTATGATGAGATCTCATAATATCGACATTTTCAAGTACTTGAATTTTTTTTCTATAAATAATACATTGGTTATGTTTGGAAAATTCTTCTGGAATTTTATTTCATCGACTTTATAGTATGATCATCTAAACATTTGCTCCTTTTATATGTGATGAGTTCATATTCATGCAATCGACTTATCTACCACATTCAGATTGTGTCTCAAATACTTTCATGGCGGTAGGTTGTCATTTAGGGGCATCAAATATATTAGGAGCATTATTGGTCGGATGTTGGTCAGAAAATATGTTTGGCTATATGCGTTTGAACTCATGATTCAAAACTTATTAGAGACACAAAATAATTATTATTTTCATCCGACTACATGTTTTCTACTCTTAATATTGAGATATTCAAAATCAACAAAGTATGAATATCTCTTTTGATATTCTTTACCTAATATATTTAAGTCCATCTACCTTTTGGTGGAGCAGTAAATAGTGCATATTTAATTCGTAGATGACAATACTTGATTTCTAACCATAAACCAATAACAAAGAGGAGTATATGTCTAATTTATTGACAAAAATATGAAGCAAGTACTACTACATTTGTAATGATTCATATTGATGCATTTGGTCTACAAGAGCATTTAGTGTATGAACATATTATGCAAGATATTCAACACTAATATCAATAGATACATATCACAACCAGTATAATTAGGAAAAATTGTGTATTTTGGAGAATTTAAAGTATGAACTCATTGTTAAAACATTGTAAAGTGCAGGTTACGAGTCAATATATATAACTATTTTTTCGATGTATTGATTAACATTTTTTGTATTCATCCCAAAGTAACACATTTAACCCAAAGTAATATTAGTAATATTTATAAAACAATTTACATTTTAAAATTAGTAGCACATGGAATTTATAGAATTAGGAACTTCTGGTTCCATATTATTTCATAAATTATTTGGTGCAACACAAAAAAATAATAGTATTTGTTTTATAGCACACTAATATTGTTTCAAGATAATGGAAAATATCTTCGAGACTAAAAATAATATTCTACAGCACATTGTCGAAAAGAATGTGAAAAACCTTAGAGGGGGGTGAATAAGGTTTTTGGCTAATTTTCGAAAATTCTTTGTTAATTAAAAGATAAACCTCCAATTTTGTTTGAAAGAGAATTCTAAAAATCTTTTAATGAAATTCCAAACCAAACAAAATTTTGTGGTTGAGACAAGAGAGAAACTCACAAGGAGTTATAGTGGTTCACTCTCTCAAAGAGTTACATCAAATCCACTAAAACACAAAGATATACCAACTACAAATATGAGGATCACCCTACAAGGGTTTTGCACACAACCTCAAATCACAACACAATGTAAATCAAAGGATTACCCAAAGGGTTTTTCAACACAAACCTTTGATATCAATAAAAGAAAAGGATAGGTTTAAGAACAATGTTACCACTTTTGAGCTTGAGAAATATAAGATACAACTCAATGAAATTGTTCTACAAGCTCCTCCTTTCTTCTTTTTTGATGATGATCAATAATGAAGCTCAAGAAGACTTTTGTGTTTGGAATGAAAAATGTTTGCAATAAATGTGCTTTTGAAGCTCTTGAAAGTTTTAAATGTTCACAATGAATATTCCACAAAACTTGTCTCTTTTATGGCTAATCATAAAGTCTATATATAGAGTCTCAAAAAAGTAATCGTTGCTTTCAATGCAACGGTAATATTTTATGCAGTAAAAGTGAAAATCGGACGACCGGTTCCTGAAATCGGACGACCGGTTCTTTAAAACAGAAAGATTCGGACTTGTTCAATTAGAAAACGGGCTGCTGAATTTTTTATTTAGAGCAAAATCGGACGACCAGTTCTAAAAACCGGATGATCGAATTTTTGGACAAAAAGATTCGGACTTGATACTCTGAAAAACAGATTGCCGAATTTTTGATTTTGGAAAAACCAAATGACCGAATTTTTGTTTCCTCAGCCAAGTTTCTTTTTAAGACAAAAACTTTCTTCCTTGTTTCAAAAACATGTATTCTTGACAATCATGTTAAGGAGAAGAAAAACTTTCAAAACACCACCACTTCAGTCAAGAATACTTAGATTTTAACAAAAGTTTATATCTGAGAAAATCGTAAAAGGAGCTTCATATATGATCAATAATCAAAGAGTAAGACTAGGGAGTTTACAAAGTAGTACCTAATTCATTCTAACATAGACAATGCCTTCAATGTCTTCAATGTCTCGTATGATTTGATCTTGGCATGGCTTGGTCTCTTCTTCTCTATTTTGCCCTCATCAACAAGATCTTTTGCTTGTGGACTTTGAGACTTCACGGGTACTTCTTTTGTTCTATGAAGGGTTAACTAAAATACTCACACAAGCATATGTTAATCATAATCAAAACATGAGTATTGATGCCCTTAGGGCTAACAGAATGCATTGCAAATTTAACATTTTGTGTAAAGATACACTAGTTCTTCTGAAGCCTTTTAATTAGCTAACTCTTTTAGAGTTTTAAACAATCAATTCTAAATATTATAAGGAATGCAAATAAAATAATCTGTTGCTTTGAAAAAAAAAATCTAACAACCATAATATATGAAAAAAAAAAATCATATATTTTTTTAATAATTTGACATTATTTGCATGTACCATTTTCATGTCATTAATCGTAGTATCACTAATATCAGTAGCATAATTTCGAAAAATAAACAACACTTTTATATTCGTTTTTAGACCAAAAGAATTTGTATTGATAACTATTTTATAAAATGTTATAACATATTCTCTGTACCTTTCTCACTATTTCCACTTCTGGTTAAAATCCATATATTAAGAGTTTATTGAATCATTATGATATATTTTAGTAAGAGTTATATCTATTTTATAAATAAATTATAAGTTTAATACATTCACTTCAGTGAAAGACATAAAATCAATCGGTCAGTCAATACTATTTTCATCAATGACTCAATTTCCATTTAATCTAAAGAATATATAAGACTAATTTAATAAAAATTTCTTAAACATCTCTCAATATTGAGTAGAATATTTTCAATCACTACCAATATTTTCTCTGTAGATTTTGATTTAGAAGAAATTCTAAATGTGATAGAAGTATGCTATTAATAAATAACACTCACATCCACATGTATATAGATATGATGGTGTCTTTCAGACCTACCATATATCTAGATGAATTTACATAAATAATTGTCAAAAAAAATATGTTTAAAATTCAAGTTTTATAATCAATATCTAAGTAAAAAGAAGTACCTTTATGCCTTGATTAAATATTTCAAAAGTTTGGCGACATGACAGACTACTATAATTTTTTTTTATTTCGGAGGAGGCAACAACTCATGTTAGAGTTTCGTGCGGATAATGTGTTATGAAATTTGTTGGCACAACGTTATCAGCAAAATAGAATAATCGATATAAATATAAAGTATAAAGAATTAGAAAATATAAAAAAAATAACTAAAAGAATATATAGAGAAAAAAAGAACGAAGAAGAGTAGAGAAAAAAATAGATAATTTTTATTGATTTGTCTCATGAGATAGAAATGGAATAGGAAGATAAATTTTATCATAATTACGATATAATCACTTTATCTCTTCACAATATCTATATTTATAGAATATTTATCTCTTTTTCATGAGATAAGCTTTATATAAGATATTAATCTCTTGTAGATATATCTACAAATATTATTATATCATTCAATTTTTGCAAAACTTTTAAGCAAAACCAAGGCTACCCAAGCCATTTTTAAAAATTTCTATGTACGTATTGGTTTTTAATGGTTCCCCGTCCTTCATTCCTGGTTTAAAATGTGAGAAAGGTAAAATATTACTATCTCCATTTAATATTATTTGTTGTTAAAATATATTTTTTATGTTTCAAAATATATATCACTTTAATAAATTAAAAAGATATTAAATAATATTTTCATAAATAATCATATCTTATTAGAATTAAGTAATTGTCCAGAAAAATTTAATCAATTTTTTTTTTATCAGTAGTCAATTTCTTTTTGAATCTTAGACAATATCATTTCCTTTATTTTTATACCATATCTTAAAATAAGAGTTATGATATGAAATGGAGGTGGTACTCCTTAACTGAGAGCCTATATCACAAACATGCTAAGATCTATAGATTAACCCATACCAGAGCCTAGAAGCAACAACTTCAATGAATATATTTAAAAGAAAAAATAAACAATTTCAATGAATATCATCCAACTCGTTGTTCCACAGCACATAAGTTTCAGTAACAATTCTTCCCAGTTTACAACAAACAAAAAATCCTATAACATTGGCCGTAATGACCAAACAACAGTTTCCTCTTTCACCAGGAAAAGTACAGCCAAAGAAACTAAAGAGCAAAAGAAGCATTCGTTACAAATATTTATTCGAGGGAGAAGGTTTCTAAATAAAACCACTAAATAATAGAGTGATAAATAGAATGTGTAATCACAAGCGAGAGAGTACACCTCATGACTAGCATGAATTACCTCTAAACAAGTAAGAAGACCCGAATATCTTACTTGATTAATCAGCTCTGGACTGACCAGCACGGGAAGAAAGGATGATGCCGACAATTAGTCCATAGAGAGCCAGAGCCTCAGCAAAGATGAGGATGAGAATCATACCAACAAAAAGCTTTGGCTGTTGTGCATTTGCTCTATAGAAGCAAATCAAATTTAGATGAACAATCGTTAATTAAATAAACATCTGAATACATAATGTTATGTAACTAGCATCAAGCATATCATATACAATGTTAAAGAGGATTATATGACATTCTAGATGTGTTTTGATTTTGAAAATCAGAAAAACACTGAAGAAGGAAGCTCTACATTTACTGGTTACAAATGAAACACAACAAATGTTAGTATTGATGGTCACTATAGTCGATCATTGCAGAATGTTGAAATTGGACTGCTAACCAAAAGTAACTTTCACCTTTGAATATGATATGGCTGACTCACTTCCTTCCACTTTTCTCAATTAGAATTCCTTTTTTTTTCTTCATTAAAGTGAATACTAGAAATCCAGCCTTTTCCCATTTTCGTTCAAGAGATCTCCAATCAAGAGCAAATAAGAGTGCTCTTCCTCCCCTTTAAACTTCAGGGATCCTATCTGCATGATTGTGCTTTCACTACAAGATTCGTTTCGTTTCATGGTTTAACCTCATATCTCATGTTGGTTATTTAAAAAAAAAAAAAGCACGTCAGATACTTCACATTTACACTTAACATTCTTTCTCTCCCTCTCTCTTTATTTTTTTTTAATAAAAATAATAATAATAATAATTTTCAACTTGCCTTACACATCTTGCCTTGAAAGCATACTACTTTCACCATACAAACTCTAATCTCATGCGCAGATTAAAATCTGCTCTCTTGCATGAAGTAGATAATTCTTGACCATGGGTTTCTACCTATCTGTGCCATAACCAACATAGTCGTAAAGCAAGAAGCAGATAACACTCCTTCCCTTTTAAACAAATAATCATAAGCTTTGTTGATGCATAAATGATGAAAATTTCTTCACATAACAAACCACTGGTATATGCTAATATCTCATAATAAGTTTTCCATCTTTCTGGAGTTCTAATGGTTAACATACACCATTTAGCCAAAATAATAATAATGATAATAATATTATTATTATTATTAACAATAAAACTAATATTATTATTAACAATAATACTAATATTATTATTAACAATAATAATATTATTATTGACAATAATAATAATAATAATGGTTAACATATACCATGAGGTGATTGTCTGCAATATTGAGCCTACCAATCATGATCTATTCATGCATAGGATCATACTCCATTCAGTTAGAAATTAACTCCATTAGTACCATTACACTTCTAATCCAGTGAAAATGCTCTTTCTTTATTGCAGGACTTAGATTAACAGTAACTAATTATATTGGGTTAACACTAGATTTAAATGATTACCACCCACAAGCTTATGGCATATTTAAACCTTTCCCTTATTTGTTTCATCCTAATCCTATAACTAACACGAAAATTAATATGGAGAAATGAAGAGCTACAATAGAAGTTTCCTTCTCTCTCTCATCCTTGCTCTCTTCATTTTTTACCAGAATTTGTTGAGTCTGACGCATTCAAATTTAGTGAAGTACATTTAATGGCCATAGAATATATCATTAAAATACCCAGAACAAGTTTATAAGAAAAGAAAAAAGCTGCTACTCATGCAAAATCACCCCTGAAGAAACTGTTTAATTTCTAAACCTGAAGAAAAATAAGCAAAAACTTGTGAGCTACAAGGAACAGAGTTAATAAGGCAGTCCAACAGCATAACCATTCCAAAATAGAAAGATGAAAAGAGATTCATTGAAGTAAATCTAACTCATAGTTACTAAAGAATCTACCTGACACCGGCATCCCCAACAATTCCAATAGCCATTCCAGCTGAAAGCCCCGCAAGACCGCAAGCCAAGCCAGAAGAAAGATGTGCATATCCATCAAATAGATAATATGCTTTGGTCTTGGGATTAATTCCAGTACTAATAATCACAGCAATAATCAAACCGTAAATACCCAAAACACCAGCCATAACAACTGGAACAATAGATTTCATGACCAATTCCGGCCGCATCACTCCCATCGAAGCAACTCCAACCCCACTCTTAGCGGTACCATATGCAGCTCCCATACCTAAATTATCAAAACCGAAAACAAATTTTAGCTTTCAGCAAAAAGAAGCGGGAATCAGTATCAGCTTTAAAATTAGGTTTTCCTTCTTAATCTTACAGGAGAAAACAAGAGCAGCAGCAGCGCCAAGGAATCCAAAGAACGGAGCAGTTTCATCGCCACTAAAAGCCGACATTTTCTGATCTTCAGGATCTAATCTTCTCTCTTTTCAATTCGGATTTTGATCAATCGCTGGATCGATCGAAAAATTGATCGAAGAAGTCTCTGTTTGGATTAGGAAGATATTTTTATTTGGGGAATTCTCTCAATCAAACAATCCAATCCTTCGCGCAAAGATGTTTGACTCTTCTCTCTGCGTCTGCTGGCTTGCGTCGCTCGCGATCACACGTTGCTTCTTCTATCGGATTCGGATTTACCCGTTTACCAATATCCATTCGTGGGCTTCGTTAGAAATTAATTCTGGGCCTTTTGCTTTAAAACAGTTGGGCTTTTTATTTCGATAAATAACATGGGCTGAAGTACCTTCAGTAACAGGCTACAAGTTTATTGTCAACTGAAAGAAGACGTAGCGTAGTCCTGTGTTTGGACTTAGATCCAAAGGAAATAATAGACCCTTTTTTTTTTTTTTCCAATAAAGGTAACTCGAAAATCTATATATATAACATGAAAAAATTAATTTTTTTCACCACAATGAATCTCTCTAATTTAAAACTCAAATATTTCACATTTAATACAAATTCAAGATAGATATGAATAATTTTGAATATTTTTTGTAATAAAATATCGATTTTAAGATTAAAAAAATTCAAATGAGTTTTTTCGGAGGAATTTCTAGAGGAAATTTGTGTCAGTTTCTCTTTTTTAAAAAATCCAATGAAATAAATTTTTCCTAAGTGGGCAAATTTCTTTAAGAAATTTTGCCAATCTGAATGAAATTCCTTTAAAAATTTTGCTAGATTGGGTAAAATTCGCCCATTTGGGAGAAACTTTGGATAGTTAAAAAAAAAAAATTTTTGAACTTTTTTTACCTTAAAATCAATATTTTGTTGCAAAAAATATTTAAAGTTATCCATATCTATCTTAAATTTGTGTTGAATGTGAAATATTTATTTTGACAGAATAAAAATTTTTTTTTACGTTATATATATAAATTTTTAAAATAAACAAGTCTGAATTAATTAAGATTCAGAATCGTATATTTCTAAATATGATGCACCTAGAATAAAGTAGTTAACAAAGAGAAAAAGGAAATAGACTTTTTCCTTTTCCTTTTTTCCCTAAAGTTGAATTGTCTTTTTCTTTCATTTTTATTTTTTATTTTTTGGTTGAGACTTTCCACTTTTGGCATTACTTCTTAATTAATGTAGGAAATAATCCTTTAGTCTCATCTGGCAAAGTTCATCATGCACAACGATTATGGATTTTTTTTTTTTTATACATTGAGGACGAAAATAAGAAAGAATCTCTCACGAGATTAAAATTATTTTTATCACTAAATTATTAATTTTACCACAACAATTATGAAATTATTTGAGACTTCATATGACTTATATAATCTCATATTTTCATTTCAATTATTAATTTAATTTCTGTGAAACTTTTAACCAGAATTACGCGGGCCAATTCAAAGATTTTTGTATATAATTTTTTATGTTGTTTTTTATTTTCACCTAAAATATTTTTATATAAATTTCTGTTCTTTTAAAATTTAGAAATTTTTTTTTTTAAAATTGTAACCATACGTATTTTTTAAATTCTTTTAAACCATAAACAGACCTCAAATTTAAGTGTCTTTCTCCCCCACCTCACAAAAAAAATCCAAAATTGTAAAATCTATAGTGTATAAAGAAAAGTTAAAAGTTAGAGCATGCATTAATATGAGTTATGACAAAAACATCTTTTCAAATTCATGACTATCAAACATTGAAAGTTTATTGGATTGAAAAAAAAAACACAAATGATTATCACTAACAAACTCTTAACACCCTTGAGCACTTTGAGATCACCCAACTTTGGCACTAATTAAAAAGAGTACTTATAGTAAAAAAGTAAATAAAATCAAGGTCTCTAGAAGAACCATATTTATAAGCACTTTTTTTTTTTTTTAAGAAAAAATCATCTTTTGATAAAAGAAAAAAAAGTCCCCCTAACAGCAAGTGTTGAGTGAGAAGTTAGCAAATGGTTCTAAAAAATCATGGCTAATAATATACAACAAGTCTTATCAACCCGTGTACATGACAAGTGTGTAATGAGGATTTTACATTGAGAAAAAGTTCAGTAACTACAAATCCATAAAAGATGAAAAGGAAAAAAGTTAGTGAACAAGAATTATAGCTTCTAACAAAGCAACAACAAAATATAACAAATTCACATAATAACTAGAGTCAATTAGTAATGGACTCTTAATGCTAATATAAATTTAAATATTGTGTAGGATTGAAAAATTTTGAATTTGATTTTATAGACGTCATCAGATGGAGTTTGATCATCCATTATTAGATCGTTCGCTAGGGTCCCTATTAAACTGTCCGACGTCCAAGTGTAAGATATTGCAAACCGGAAGCCAGACACTAGTGCGTACAAAGAACCAACCCCCACATTGGAGAGGTTGAAATTCTCACACTTCTGCTGCCAGGATTTGAACGTTGGTCCTTGGTACCAACTCTACAACCCCATAACCAACTGAAATACGCCCATGTCAAAGAATGAAACTAGGATCAAAGTAGGAACATGGAGTCGATGTAAGTAGCATGGATCAATTTATCATATTAAAATATTAAGGACCGCAAAGCAAAAGATGGGGTTCGTAAATTCTTCTTACTCATCTTTCTTATATATATATATATATAATATGTATATGTATATATACTATTCATTGAATATTGTGCACTTAAATACACTTATCACTCTTTAAAGACTATTACTAATTTAAGTATTAAATGTCTAGTTTGATCTGGCACATTAACAAAAGCGTCGAGTGTTCATCGTCAAATTGATAAAGATATTAAATGTTCTTGTAGTGTTATATCAATATCAAAGAATTATGAATTAGACTTTCTATTGAGTAAGAATTAAAGTACTTTTCATACACCAATTGATAAAGATTTTTCAAATGCTTTTGTAGCACTATATTGAAAGAATTTTGAATTAGATTTTCTATCGAGCACTTTGAAACTCTATTTGATAAGAGATGTTTTGTTTGATAGCATGACTCTCCTCAGTTAAGATCATTTTTCCTGAATCGACGACTCTGGAATATTGAGTTAAAAACCATTAAAACAGTATAAGAGAGAATTGATCATCAAGGAAATAAAAAATGCATAATCTAATATAATCGAGGAAAGCATATATGTCTGTGAAGTTCAAGCAAAGAGAGAGAGAGAGATCTAACATGTCAATTCGAAAGTATTAATGATTGAGGTAAGAATTTGGACCCTCCACTGACCCATTGCCCATTGATAAAACATAGGAAAGCTTAAGGAATTCGTCGTCCACACCATCACATCCCCATGGCCATGGCCATATAAATTCTTCTCTGCTGATAATGGATGTTCATTTACACGGGGCAGTGTCGGAAACGAACCCCATCGCCATTGTTGAAGGACCCCCTTCCCTCATCCATCACCTGTGACCATCATATGGCTTCAAGTTTCAATATTCCTTAATTTCTCCATCAATCAATCAATGCAATGGACCATCTTCACCCACTATATATTTTTTCCCCTAGAGAGTTCCTATATCAATTTTCTTCTTTCAATTTGGCTAGAACAAACATATCAACTTTCTTCTTTGAATTTGCTAATGTTCATTTGATACATAAAGGCAAAATATTTATATATGTCACTGAACTATTTTCCACTCTTCATAAATAATCATAATTTTTCTTACTTTTGTTTACCATATATAATTATTTTATTACACTTTTAATACTCAATTAGCACTTTCGATGGTTTTCAATAAAAAATCACATTAACCAATTTTTAAAGAGCAAAATCGTCTTATTATTTATTTTCCTCCGAAAAACTCAGGTAGTAAAATGATTTTGCCCTATAAAAATTGTTCGATAGTTTAAAGGCTGAGTTTTTTTCTGTAAAAAAATAGGTGATAGGAGCGATTTCATTAAAATTTGTCAAGTGTGAGACAATGCATAATTTTTTAAAGAAAACTGTCGTTTTAAGTATTGATAGATACATAAAAATAGTTCAATAATAAGATAAAATTTAACAAAAAAATTATAACTACTTATGAAGAACTGAAAATAGTTTAATGATATTTATAACTATTTCTTTTAATATAAATTTATGAGTATGATTCTGATATATATATTAATAAAATTATGACTATATTTTTCTCTTGATAAATAAAAATTGAATTATAGAAGTATCACTTATATTTGTAGCAAGGGCAATAGTACAGTGATAAAAAATACTTTTATTAAATTAAATATTTTGAATCTCGAAACATTATTTGAGTGGTAAAAACTGTGACCTAGAATCAAGATATAGGTCTAGATTAATCTTGGATATAGAATATTTTAAGCAAAAGAATTTTTATGCAAAAGACAAATAAGGCAAATGTATATATCAATCTTTGGAATTATTCTTTTATATAACTTTGGTCGGAACGGTGGCATGCATTATTCATTCAAGCTCCTTTTGAAAGTGACTAGAAAGAAAGAAACCCCATATCCCCTTCTTCTTCTTCTTCTCCTTCTTCTTATTTCTCTATCAAGTTTGCTTTATTCCCTGCAAAATCTTTCTGCTAGGTTTCGACAATGTTTTGATCCATCAAAATTTTCATCTGTGTCTCCGCCACAAACACACTATTTTTTCTTTTTTTTTTCTTTTTTTAGAAAACCTTCCCCACCTTATATAGATATTACTCATATATTTTTTAGTTCGAATTGTATATAATATTTCTAATTCGTTTACTAAATGAATAATAAATTCTAAAAGAAAAAAATGAACTCAAGAGAAAATATATTATAAAAAAAATTTTATTACAGATAATTTTAGGTGATATTTTTTTGTTTATAGCATTGTGTTTGATATCATATCACTAATTAATGAGATTACTTAAGATTCAACTCTGATAACCTTTGTCAAAAATTAATTCTTACTAAAAATATAACATAAAATTTTTTAAACATGACACTATATAATATAAAGAATTAATATATATTGCAATTGCTACTTCAATTGTACTCTTCGTTCATGAATCAAAAGTCCCTACACTTCACCTTATAGGATTTTGCTTTTGCTCCTAATGATTTTAATATGACAACCCTCTTTGTTAACCTCACCATTGATAATATCCTCAACCATTTCAAGAAAAAAATGGTACTACAAAAAACCCTTCTCAATCTACAATAAATGCTTTTTTATTTATATTTGATGATTCATTAATTAGGCACACAGGATATCCCACTCCAAATTCAAATGATGGTCAATCATCATTCTCATACAATGACAAGCTACTTTGAAATAAGAATTAATTTCATTTTATTAATTTCTCTCACTTAAAATCAAGAAAAAAATTTGGGCATCAAACAGAGACAAATTGCCACATTATACAAACCTAAAGGTGATAAATTCAATCATGGGGTTTATGGTTTTGAGGTGAGAGGTAATTGGAATCTAGAAAGTTATAAAACAGCTGATACATATGGGTATAGTAAAATTCTTTTAATTAGCAAGAAAATAAATTTGTTCTAAAATTAGTGCCTATAACTTATAGAGAAGCAATCATAGTGTTGGCCCTTTGTAAAATGAAGCTTGTGTTTCACACCTCAATACAATTCTTTTGTTTTTTAAATATAAAAATATGAAAAAAAATGGATACAATAAGATATACAAATTTCCTTAAATGTGCAAGAATATAATTTCTCTCCAATATTAATGAAGCCCCTATAACCATAAACATAATCCGTTCTTGATCCAAAGAAAAGATAAAAATAAATAAATAATCCGTCAAAGCCTTACATTCTTATAAATTTTTTATATAATATTTCTTTATACAAAATTTTATTTACGATTTATCTTTCAAAGTTTTAGCATTTATATTTTATATTTTACTTTGTAATAAACATGATATAATGGGATTATTTCAATATTTTGTAACAAATAAAAACATTACATAAAAATAAAAAAAAAAATGTTACATAAAATGTCATAAAAGATTAAAGAATTTTCATAACAGATTTCAACGTGTGATTTTTAGCCAAAAAAAAAAATGATGAAACTATTTTGTACATTTAACTCATGGTTTATTGCAGTAGATAAGTGCATTATGAATATCTTAAAAAGTTGATATTGTGAATATTTTCCATCTCATCGTGAAACGTTTAGTGTAAATTTAATGTCATATTAGTCAGATTCTGTAAAATATTAAAATAAATATTTTGTAGATTTAAGGGTAAAGAAGTGAATTAGTGGGTAGAAACACTGATTCATTCAAGCTAGAAGTGTTTATTGTGATTTCTCAATGCCAACCACTGCATCATCAACCATAAATCGATTTCCTTACTTAACTAACGTCAAAATAAAAAATAAAAAAAATCATTTTAATCTACTCTAATATTTTTCTCATGAGAGATAATTCAAGGGAGAATATTGAAGAAGAAGGAAGGAAAAGAAAAAAAATTAAAAAAGGGGTTTTTTTAGTTTGGAGGAAGGTCAATATCACTGAGTCAAGATCTTAAAACGGACCCCTCAATGGATCTTCTTTTCCTGGTTACGCTAACGGGTACTTTCCCTGATTGTACATCCGAAGGCTGGTGTACCATGAACCAGCCAATGAGAAGCTATCTTGGAGGGGATTGGGGATTGGAAAAGAGTCGGGATTGGCTGGTGAGAATGTAATGATTGATGAAGAAGGTGAGGGTGAGAACAGAGGATCAGGCACGTGGTGGTCAGAGAGACGAGAGGTGTATTTTTATGGTTAGACTGTCGACACAACGACGTCGTCCCCAGACTAGGGGGGGGGGGTGGTGGGAAAATGGTGGGGACCCACAGAAGTCTCGATGAGTTCAATGATGCGGTCCGCCGCATGATTGGCGAGCACGGCCGACCGCACCGTCCTACGTGGATACCTGCGTCCACATCCCAACTAGCCGCCCCTCCTCAACAGCTTATGCAGCTTTCTTCAGCTCAGCCACCACCGTCGTCCATCACCACCATCTACTACCTCCACCGCCCTTCTATAATGGATATACCATTTTTTTCATGGATGTGGATAATTATGCAAATTTGACATTTTTGCTCCCAACTTAATTAATTTCTTACACCGAAATTCACTTTTTGGTTCCCATGGTGGCTATGAACAGTTGGATGTAAATTTTATGAGGTGAAACAAATTAAGAAAAATACTTAAAGTATGACCGGCAAAATGAAAATAGTTTAAAAGTACAAGATTTTTTCTCTGTTATTTGATATCACAAAATAAAAATTATCTTGAAAAGGTAGTTGTAACTCGTAATTTCATCTCTTTTAAAATAGTCAAGGATGAAAATGTAATTCTTCCATTGTGATTGATGAGTATATATATAAAGGTATATATTAAGGAAAATGCCATTGAGAAAATATAATTTTTAAAAAGTTGCTTTAAAATATTACTACATTATTTTTTATTTTATAATTACATCAAATTTTTATTTTTTTTACATCTAAATGTAAAAGTATTTTTTCAAAAAAAATGTAAAAGTATCTTAAAAATATTCTCAAGATAGCTTTTCAAAAATAAATTTTAAACTTTTTTTGGACCATAAACATATACTATATACTATGTAAGAAGCTATCGATAACAATTCTAAAACAGTTTATGAGTTAAAGAAATGTTATAAGTAGCTTAAATTAAAGAATTGAAAACATGTCCTACATAGGAGAAATTAATAGTAATAGTAATATATTTCCCATTCATTTAAAAGAAAATAATAATAGGAAGCTTTCTTATTAAGTACTACTTTCATTTCATATTAAGTGTTGCTTTAAAATATGACATAAGAATTAAGAAAATAATTAAGTTATCTAGATTGAAAAAGAAATGACAATTGTGTAACTTTAATAAAATAGAGTTATATAGAAAAAAGTATCATTTAATGTTATTTTGATTTACGAAAACGATAAATATTTTAAAACGAAAAAATTATGTCCAAACGAGAGTTAATATGAAATGAAGATAGTAATATTTACGGGCAATCATTGGTGGAATTTCCCTCCTCTTCCATACTCCAAGTTTTTTTGAGTTATCCTAATAAGATAGATACATTTGTATAATTTTTATATTTTGCTCCTCAATATTCAAATCTTGTTTCCACTATGGCAGGTAATAATATTAATTAGGGTTAATTACAAAATACCTATCTGAAGTAGGGGACTAAATGTACTTTACCCCCTTAAACTCAATAAATAGGCAATTTGCCCTCCAAAATCAACAAATTTATTTAAAATGCCTACAGTATCGTTAATGTAAGTTATGGTTTGTTGCAAAATAACCTTTAAAGATCAATATAAATTATTTTAGTCCAAAATTTAATTTATATTTATAATTTCTTATAAAATACTTCCTTATACTTTGTAATAATATCTTTTTTAGCCTGCATTAGTAAAAGATTGATTAGTTAACTCAAAAAAATATTTTTTATTTTTAAAAATAATTAAACTGTTAGGATTTTTCCTTAATTTATTGTAATAACTACTAAAACTCAATAGTATTTTCTTTAAAAAAAAATTTTTAGATTTTCGTGTATTATTTTAGCATTTGCTTACAACTATTATTTAATCTTTGTTACAAGAAATTACTACAAATCCTAACATGTTAAACTTTTTATTAAAAATTTCAAGATAAATATTTGAAGTTGAAAAATATTTTATTTATAAATGAATATTTTATTTTCTCATTAAATTAATTTAGAATATACATGCTATTTTTATTTAATTAATCAAGCTTTTTAAAGTTTAAATAATCATCTTGAAAGAATATACACTACAAATATTGATACAAACTTGATGAAAAAATTTTGTAATAATATATTCTTAGTCTATGTTATTTAAAATTATTATTTAGGATAAATATTTTATTTTATAAAAATAAATAAACCTTAAGAATTTGTCACTAATTTATTATAATAAATGATATTTACTGTAAAGAAAGAAATATGTTTTTGTCTATTATTGTAATACTTTACTTAAAATTTTTTATTTAATCATTGTTACAAGAAATTATCACAAATCCTAACAAGTTAAAGTTTTTGTAAATTCTAGATAAAAATTTGAAGTTGACAAAATCTTATATTCTATTTATAACTGAATATTTTAGTTTTTTCATTGAATAAAATATAAAATTACCATGCTACTTTTTTTAAATAATAAAGTTTTATAGTTAAATACTCTATTTTTTAAGCATGTAGACTAAAAGATATTATTACAAAGTATAAAGAAGTATTTTGTAATAAACTATAAACATAAATTAGATTTTAGACTAAAATCATTTTATATTAAACTTTAGGAGTTATTTTGCAATAAACCATAACTTATATTAAGAGTACTTTAGGCATTTTAAATAAATTGATTAATTTTATATGATAAAATGCCTATTTATTTAATTTAAAAACTAAAATACATTTAGCCCCTATCTCAAGTAGGTATATTGTAATTAACCCTATTGATTATACTCTTTAACACATTTCTTTTTTCATTTTCAATTTTTCAGTTTTCTATTCTTTGCCTCTTTTTGTTTTTTTTAATATATATTGAGGGATGGCTGGTCCTCTTGGCAAAGGCAAGACTGTTATTTTTAGAAATGAGATATTTTGGGGATATTTTAGTGCGGTCTATTGCACCCATTTTTGTCTTCTACGTAAAGTAGTATACAATCCCCTACCCACTAACCACTGACTGCCACGTCACCCCTCAACTCTTCTCCAAATACTACGTTTTCTTCCCCCTTCCTTCCTTTTTTTTATGGTTCCTTCTCCACAATACTTGTCGACTGAAATCATTCCTTCACAAATAAAAAAGTTCATCTCCAACATTAATAAAAATAAAAATAACTAAAAAATATAATATTTATTTTTTTCCTTTCAAAATTTTATTTAGTAAGAGAAAAATTAACCTAAATAAAGGGTCTTAATCAATAAAATTTAAACTAGTTTTTACAACTTTAATGGAAAAGGACCACCAAGTAAATAAAGACATATTTTACCTCTGAAAAATGAATACATTGGTGCATCTTAGACAGTATTTCACTATGAAAGTCACGGACAAAGCTTTCAATTTTTTGTTTGAATTTTAATAAAAAATAATTTATTTTATGGAATTAAAGATAAAAAATTTTAAATAGAAATTCTATGCAATCTTGTTGGAGTAAAAGTGTGATTGGATGGAGTTTGTTTAGAAAATTTTAACCTTAAAATTAATAAATTATTTGTACGAAAATATAAGTATATAAAATAAATGATTTATATTAAAATTCAAAGTAGATGGCAATAAGCTAGTTGTACCGATGAAATTCAAAAAAAGCTGTAATGACAGAAAATTATTATTTGTTTGATGTATTTCTTTTTTTTTTTTTTTTTACTAAATTCACTTAGTGTGTAAGTATAATTTATTTTTAATTACTATATATAATGTATTTTTGCACCATTATCCTTACGTTAATTTTTTCTTATCTTTTTAATGAAGTTCACTTAGAAAAAAATAGTTTTTTGTTGTTGAGTGTATTTAGATTGGATTTAAAATCTAAAACATTTTTTTTTATTTTAGACATCACATCTTTTTTTTTTTTTTTTTATGAAAACCGAATAAATATTTTAAATCAAATCTAAATACTGAATTTTTTTTTTTTTTGGTCGAGGGGATTATAGAATCTTCCGTAGAGTTTTTTAAAAAAAAAAAATACAATTTTCCATGGAGTATGTAAGCGCTAGCAAGAAAAAATAAATAAAGGATGGGAATAAGCCGAGCGCGCCAACGAGGCCTGGCGTATGCGGAAGAAGCGGGGGGATGGCAGCTCGTCGATTGGCCGCTGACACGTGGAGCTGAAAGTATTTGAACAGAGAATGTCGGAAATGTATATATCGAAATGCATCTCGTTTCGTGATATTTTGACCAATTTGGCTCAAGAAAACCGAAGAATATATATTAGGTGTTCACTGAAATCTTGTAGGAGTCAAGCAATAGCGTGCATCAACTTTTATTCAGCTAAATAGTTTTTTTTTGGGCAATAAGCAAAATAATAATTTTTATCATTAGAATAAAAGAGAATAATTTTAATTGAAAAATATACGGATTTCTTATTAACCTTTGGCATAATAAATATAATTAAAATTTTATTACATATCTCTTCACAATATCTAAATATTCATATAACATTTATAATATTTTCTTCAACTATTAAATATATACCAAAAAAAACTTTAAAAATATATCATCTGATATTTCATCATTTTAACCAATTAAGTAATGTGAATGAATTAAAAGGTAATTTACCGACTATATTTTGAAGTTTCCTAAAAAAGAAAGAAAAAAAAAACTCATGTCTTGAAGCTTTGTGTGTATGATGGAGCTTCTGTTTGGAGGTTAAGCTTTCCATATCAATTATCATGAGCCTAGAGATGAGAAGTCTAAAATCTTCACTATTTGTGATATTCGTTTTTTTTTTGTTCTTTTATTGATAATAATCTTTTTTATATGGTTTTCGAATAATATATCACTAGTAGATGAAAAGTTTATAAGTGCATGAATTTCATGTTCATGTTTTGTTCTAATTAAGCACCATTATTGTAAAATTATGCAATCTTTGTATAAATTAATAGTAATCCATCAAAGTATTTTTTGGAAGAATTTTTTGTTTTATAATATAATTTTTTCAGAATAATTCTTAATTCATAGTTAAGAGAATTTGTCGTTATTTATGTCGCTCAACTTTTTACTATTGACAAAAAATCAAAATATAGAGATTTTTAATATTTTTAAGCAGAGATCACCACGGAAGTTACTATGTTATGTTGAGAAAATTAGAAGATATCAAATATATGCAAAACACTGGATAATTGATTGGCAGATAATTAGGACATGATATTATACCCAATTATTTTACCCTTTTATGAACATATTAAATGTAACTTATGTAATATTTTTGGTGCAGAACACTAAATCGTTTTTTCTATTTTTTGCCATCAGTAAAAAATTGAGGGAGTGAATGCCTTCATGCAAATCAAACTATGTTAAATGCAATAAAACTTTAATTATTTATTTATATGGTTATTGAACTTTTCTTCTTTCATACATTTTGTAATTCACCAATAAGCTTCCAAAAATATTCTTTTATTTCGTTTTTGGAGGAAATTAATTTTATATAATTACAAAGTGATAAGAGAAAACCAGATGAAAAGTAATGCCTAACAAGAGAATTAAACTTGAACACAAAATTATATGCAATATTTGAAATAGCTCCATATATAACTAAACTAAGCTAATGACAATTAATCGCTTTATCAATGAATTAAGTTAAATAATAAAATCAATTTTCATGAAATTAAAATAAATTCCCTCAAAGCTAATATAACAAATACCAAGAATTAGGGTTTTTTCGTTATAATATAAATATATCAAAAAGAATAAAAAAATAACGAAAAATACTCTCCATCTTCCTGCTATACTTCCTGTTCAGAGATTAAAATTAGGGGAAGAGAGAGAGAGAGAGAGAGAGAGAGAGAGAGAGAGAGAGAGAAAAGAATATGGTATAAGAGGAAAACGAAAGGTAAGAAGGGTTTCTGTAGGAAGCTAAACAATGACGTCATCAATGGGGACAACCCTCAAGCCATGCGCAATTGAGATATGAGCGGTCCTCCTCCTCTCCTCTCCTTCCTTTTTTATATGTACTTCTCTCTCACTCTCTCTATGAACGAACAATTGCTTCTCTCTCTCTCTCTCTCTCTCTCTCTCTCTCTCTCTCTCTACTTTCTCTCTCTACTTTCCCTCTCTTCCTCCTTCTTCATATAATCCATCCATCGTCTTCTACCTTTGTCTTCTTCTTCTTCTTCTTCTTCAATTCCCTTTAAGATCGCAACGGATCAACTCAACTCTAATCCTGATTATCTCGGTAAGCTTCTACGCCATTAATTTCTGCATGCCCATACATGAAAACTCGCATTAGTCATCTCCATTAACATTTCTGTGATTAGATCCAATTCCGATTCTTAGAATGTATCTAATCGTCCCAAAATTAAAATTTAAAATTTAAAACTCTATTCAATTCATATTCTTAAGGGAAAAAAAAAAAGTCATAGCTGATTTGGATCAATTACTAACGGAAAACAATTATATATTACCTAGCATTAGCAGGTTTTGTAGTTCCAAGGTATAGAACAGAAACTAGGTAGGTAACCATGGAAATTTGGTTTGGAGCAGTGAATGAAGTGAGCCTATCCTCTGAAAAGCAAAGTTGTTGAGTCAGAATATTTTGCCATGTTTATTCTAGACAGGAAGACAATAGTCTCAGTCTTCACCCAAAAAAAAAAAAAAAAAAATTCATCCAAACAAGTCCTTAAGTAAAAAGATTAATTTCTTTTCCTTTTCTGGCAGCAGGCAGGCCAGGCTAGTCTTCCTTCATCCAAACAAACCCTTCACTTCCCTTCCTAATTTTACCCTTATTTCTCCTATCCCTTTTTCTCTCTCAACAAAAAAATATCCACTCAAAATTTTCATATAAGTGAGATATCTAACCTGATAACAAGTGTTTTTATATTTTCACTTATTCTTCTTCAAAGTTAAAAGTTTGATAAATCTTCATCCTCTTAGTATCTAAAACTTTTCTTTCTTTAGATTATCATTCTTTTGAGTTTTTCTTATACATAATAAGAACGGGGAGAGAGTTTTTATATAATAAATAATGTTTTTACTACTAAATTAATATCTTGTCATTCATCTTTCGAAGTTATAAATCTTATTCCGTCTCAAAGTTAAAAGTTAAAAGTTTTATTTTTGTTTGATGAGATCATCACTATTAAAAAAGAAGGGTTTTTATAAAAAAAATTTAATTATCTTAATTTCTTGACTTATTTAATTTGTGAAGAACTGTGTGTCTACCAATTTTATATATAATAAATAAATCCTAATTAATTAATTTATAATATCGTGAAGAAGACCCCTGTTCTTGAACCCATCATTTCCACATTCACCAGCACAAAACAACATCATTACTACAAAACTTTACTTGTCCGTTTCTCAGTTTCAAAAACCTTCCTTAATTTTTTCATCTCAAGCCTTACAAAACCTCATCATTATTTTCCCCTTTTTTTTTCCTCTTTTTTCATTAATAACACGCTGATATGTACATTTAAGCTTCTAGAGACAAGAAAATAACACTTGTCACTCTTTGATTTGACATATAATTTTTCCCTGTCTTTATTCACTTTAATTTCATAATTCTTCTACTATTATAATGATTTAAATATGATGAAAATAGAAATTAGTCTTTTTTTATATATATAAATTAATGGTTGGTTGGTGAATTTTGATTTAGAAGAAGAAGAGAAGAGGGTGATGATGGAGTCCATGGAATCATCATGTGTTCCTCCAGGATTTCGATTTCATCCGACGGACGAAGAACTCGTAGGTTATTACCTAAGGAAGAAAGTTGCATCTCAAAAGATTGATCTTGATGTTATTAGAGATATTGATCTTTATAGGATTGAACCATGGGATCTTCAAGGTAATAATACACATCATTTCATTAATTTTCTTCCCCTTTTATTACAAATTCTCCAGGGTTCTCCCTTCTCTTCTTCTTTTCTCAAAGCCCTTGTAAGAGCTTCTCCGATCTATCATCCACAGTTCAAACATCTTCTATAACATCTTCTTTATAACTTTTGTTTTTAATCTATTATCTTGTATTGTCTAAATGAATAAAAATGTCGTCATCAGTTCTTCATGCACTTTGATTACCATCCACACTCCAGATCTTCTGCAACAATATTTCTTTTGATCCTTTGATCTACCATCTACATTTTAGATTTTCTATACTATTTCATTTCGCTCTATCATCCGGTCTGAATGAACAACAATAGATCTGTCATCAGTTCTTTTCCAAAGTGCATGATTTTAATCTACCATCCAATGTGTCTGGACAAATAGTAAACAATATTGTCCATTTTCTTGGTGAAATTCTAATTAGAACAACATTAAACCCTAGATTATAACATGTATATCTCCAATTATCTGAACATGAACATGCATGTTTTTAATGCTAGTTTGGTGATGGATGAACAGATAAATGTAGGATTGGATACGAAGAACAGAATGAGTGGTATTTTTTCAGTCACAAAGATAAGAAGTATCCAACAGGAACAAGAACAAACAGAGCAACAATAGCTGGTTTTTGGAAAGCAACAGGAAGAGATAAGGCAGTTTACGATAAATCAAAACTAATAGGAATGAGGAAAACACTTGTGTTCTACAAAGGAAGAGCACCTAATGGACAGAAAACTGATTGGATTATGCATGAATATCGTCTTGAGTCTGAAGAAAATGGTCCTCCACAGGCAAGTTCATATTATTATTATTATTATTATTATTATTATTATTATTATTATTATTATTATTATTATTATTATTATTATTATTATTGGTCCCTTTTCTCAAACTTTAATTTCTTCGCCCCAATCAAATATGATTAATTTCCTAATTTCAAACCTTCTCTCTCTCATGCAAAACCTTTCCATCCAAGAAATCCAAGGTATTAGTCACCAGTATGACATAATATATATATATATATATACATAATATAATTCAAGAGGTCTATATATATATCCCAACTCTCGAATAATTCATTACAAATTTTCTCAAATATATATATATATATATGTTTTCTATATATCATAATTTCTAGACAATATGGAAAATTCATATTTCTCAATACTTAAAACACAATATTTTTTTTTTTATTTTATATGAATCTTCAGTTTTTATTATATCCATGGGGCCCATTTTCCTAACTTGTGACTTAGGAATCAGGCTATGTTTTTTTGCATGTTTGAATGAAAGTATTGAATCCTAAATGAAAGTCAAAAAGATGATCAATTACATGAATGAATACGCGGAAGGAAGTGCCTTTGTTTTTGGACTCAGAAGAGTCACTCTCTAAAAGAAAAGCTCCAACAAAAATTCTTTTCCACCTACAATTAACCTTTGACTAGTCTCCTAACTTCTATAAAAGTCAATAAAAAAGAATAATACATCAAAAAAGCAAAAGAATTTTCCACCACATATATATATGTTGAAAGAAAAAGTCTTTGTTAATTATCCATCTTAAAAATAAAAAACTACACTCAAAATCTTCTTATTATATATAGTAACTTCACTTTTTTCTTGAAATTTATCTTTTAAAATTTAAGATTTATATTCTATAAATATATTAAAAAGTATATTAGATTATTCTCAACAAAAAACGATATATATTTCTAATCTTAATGTAATACTCATAATAAAATTCTTATTATTATAGTTTCTTTCATAAATTCTACCAAATAAAATATGAAAAAATATTAGGTGGAGAGTTTCATTTTACATTATATACTAAAAATGGAGAAGTTGTTGGTTTTTGATGATGCAGGAAGAAGGTTGGGTAGTGTGTAGAGCATTCAAGAAAAGAACAACCGGACAAGCGAAAACCGTTCACGAAACTTGGGACACAAGTTACTTCTACGACGAACCACCCACCGCTACTACTAATAATACTACTGTTAATACCACCACAGCCACAGTAGTCGATCATCATCCCATTAATATTGATTACATCACAAGACATCATCATCATCAGCCGCCGCCGCCGCCACCAAACTTTCTTCATCAACGTCGTCAGAATACTAATTTCCTATGCAAACAAGAAATAGAATCATCAGAAAACATCATTAATAGCTTCATAAATTCCTCCTCCGATCCATTCGGACAACTTCCACAATTAGAAAGTCCGTCAATGCCCTTAGTAAAACGACAGAATTCAATATCTTTGATATCGGATTCGTCTCCGGAAGAAGAAGATGGACATCTTGGTGGTGGAAGTGGAAGTAGCAGTAGTAGTAGTAAAACGGCGGTGACGACGGATTGGAGAGCACTTGATAAGTTTGTTGCTTCTCAATTGAGCCATGGAGATGGAGTTGGAGTTGGAGGGGTGGATGATAGTACGGAAATGGGAATGCTATTAATGCAGAGTGGAAGAGAAGAACATGAAGGGAATAAGTTTATGAGTGAATTGTTTTTGAGTTCTAATTCGGATTGTGATATTGGCATTTGTGTATTTGATCATAAGTGACGAAATTATATATATGTTAGGGGTGTTTTTAAATTTTAATACTCTATATATATATATATATAAAGATTATAATATTGGGGAAAAAGTTATGCTGTAAAAACCATATAATATATTGATTTTATGATTTTTGTGGAAATATGAGTGAAACTTGACTCTCTCTCTCTCTCATACGGATTATATGCTGTTGATCAACTCTTTTATATCTTTATGATACTCTTCAATTTTTCAATAAAACTAGTAAATACTGTGATAATTTAAAAAATACGTTCGATATAAATAAAACACATCATATATAATAATATTTAAGCCTAATAATTCTAATAAAATATCATAAAAAACTGAACCATAATTTTAAACTATACCACATTCACTAATAAGCTCAACTAGTGAAAATATGAAATTTGCATGCATGGTAATGTATATTTACAATAAAACTTGAAAGTAATCTTCTATGGAGAAAATAAATTATGTCATATATCTTGAACAAATTGAAAAGTTAATATTGACTCTACATTATTATCACTATTAATATATATATATATATATACCTATTTTTTAAAGGAGATTATTATTCAAACTTCAACTATAAAAGAATGGAAGTTAAGATAATTTCAATATCCTAAACTATGTATATATAAGTCCCTCTAACACATTTGATTAATTACACTTAGCATTATTTATAATTAAAGTTTGACATTCTACTTATTAGCTTTCTATTAATCTACTAATATTTAAAAAAATAAAGGTCATGAATTCCTTATTGAAAGAATATAATTAATACCTCTTAAATTTAAGATTATCCGTCTTCATAATTAGAAATCATATCGATTATAATCGATAAACTAAGGAATATTATTCGATTATTTTGATACATCCGTAACATGAGTTGATACGTGAACTTCAAGAATAAACTATTATTTATATGCATAAAAAAAAGGTACTATTTTCCCTAATTTACAATTAGCATTTTGATAGTATATAGTGATATTATCTTTGTGTCATTATCATCCTTTTCTCTTATTCTTTTTTTATCTCTCTCTAAATAGGCTAGAGAAGGAGGAAAAAGTAGGGAATATATATATATATATATATGGGAGTCATCGTGATAAAATTGGATTGGGATTTCTTGGTATTAAATGATTTTTTTGGCTTCAAAAACAACTTTATTGGTCCGCCGGTTGGTTTGCTTCATTCTTTCAAACATATTTTGACTTCCAAGAAAAGTGCTTTTTTTTTTTTTTTTGTTCCATGTGGAAATTTTTACTCCTTAATAAATATACTAAAAAGAACAATCCCCTTTCATTACATTTTCCCACTCCAAAGTGGTCCTATATATATATATATATATATATATATTAGTGGCACAAGTTTTATACATAATACACTAGACCCCTCAAACAAATATACACGACAAAAAGAATATACATATAGATATCCCTAAAGAGATGTGATATTTTATCTTATATGAGATACCATATAATTGAATACTATATGAGACTGGATATTGACATATATTAAGAAGGTTGTTAGATATAGGTTGTCGACAATGAGGTAGTAGCCCGATTCGATGGTAAGGCACGTAGCTCTATTTAGCATCTTGAGTTCGAGTCATGTTAAAATATTAAGATTTTTAACACATCCTCTCATGCCTCGGGCTAGTATGCGAGTGGCCTAACAATTTGGTTTTAATATCATGTCAAAATATTGAGCTTGAGTTTAACTCACTCGAAAAAGTACCTCAAGAGGAGAGGATTGTGCACGCCTTATAAGTAGTTTATTTATTCTGTAGTTAGCCAATGTAAATTCTCAACAACTCACTTTGGTCGTGGCTTACGCTGGATTTCAATCTTTTGCTGTAGTTATGGACATTATGCCTCTCGATCCTTCTTGAATTAGTTGAAAACTCCCAAATATTAAAGTTACTAATAAGAAAAATAGTAGACCGTGAGTACTTTCAGATTGATGAATCTCACTCTTAGATTTACGGGAGCAAAAGGTAAGAGAGAGAAGGTTAGGGAAAAAGATGAAAACATTATTGAGAGAAGAAAATTGGTTAAGCCATGATGCTGCCATGCATATGCATAAATCAAGCTATAAACATACCTACGTGTTTCATAAGCAGCCAAAGATGAAAACTTAATTTTATGATACAAATATAGAGCAGCTTTCACCAGTGTTCTTTGTTCTAAAACTAAGGGACTAACCTTAGTTCTTCAAAGGATGAGATTGGTTTGGAGGGGTTGGGAGGGGGGGTGTTTGGAAGTGGTTTGGTGGGGTCAAGATTTGTCTAGCATGCGCTGAGCAAGGGAGGCTTCCACTTGGCATGCTTGTCTATAAACCCTTGCTACGGACACCTTTGAAGTTGCTTCCTAGACTTTGTCCTCCTAGTGCCACACATTACTATTACCATCCTTTTTAATCACCCTTATTTACACATTCTCCTTCTCCTCCCATTCCCATTTTCAAAACTACTCAAATTTCTTAACTAAATTCATCATTTTTTGGATTTAATGATAAAATATATTTTGTATTAAACAAATATTTAGATTCAAATCACATATATTATTTTTATTAAGAATATAAGTCTTGTTAGACTTTACACACGAATTAAGAATGAAAAAAATAATGTAATTTGTAACATAAGATTTCTATTTTATCTTCAATAAATAAAATAAGGAAGGAGAAAGAAAGGAAGTGAGATAATAAATGAATTAAAGAGGATATAATTGGAAAATAGACATTAAATACATATTGAAATATGTAAAAGTATTTATAATTTTTACCATCCAATATTAATTAAAATGACTTACATTTCCAACCGGAAGTAGTATTTAAAATTCATATTTTTATCAAAAATGTAATAATTTGATTAATACAACTCCCTTTTTTGAATATTTTCGTTACTAAGAATCCTCAGTTTAGTTTAGGATATCAATGTCATCTACGAGTTTAATACGTTTGAAAAGATTTATCCTTTAAAAAAATTCCAAAATTGAATTAGTTGAGGTGAAGATCTAAACATCAATTCTAATGATAAGAATAATGTCTTCAACAAAAGAAGTACATTTTGTGAGACATAAAATTGGTTTAATAGATTAGGTTGATGTAACCATTTTGCTTGGTCTCCCATCCCTTTTCAACATAAAAGCCTAATACAAATTTGTTCCACACACACATATGAGAAACCTTGGAACCTTTTATAATGAGTAATTTGAACTACCTAGTAAAAGTTTCTTGCTACTATGTAAGTCCCACATTAACCATTCAAAGGACCCGTTTCAACACCATATTGTCCTTGTAAATCTTAACAGGTAGGCCCTAACAAGAAAAAAATGTGAGAGGTTAATATATATATATATATATATATATAGGCAGCTGCATTTTTACCTAAGATGATTGTGAATGGAGACCTTTCTCTCAATTTCTTTAGCTAGAAACAAAACCCAAGTGGCTCTCTCTTAGAAGTCCTTATTACCCTTTTGGCACTGGATCTTTATATAGTCTCTTTTTAATGGTAAAATAAATAAATAAATAAAATTATATGGTTCATTGTACTAAATAAGTAACAATCTTGGTTCCTCTCAATTTTGGTACATAGATCTTACAAGGGTTAAGCAAATCCATGGGGAAGGTTATTCTTGCACGCACCATTTGCAGTCATCGATCCAAACTGATGACAAGTTTTTGGGGTTAGTTCTAATGTTAAGAAATTTATGATGGAGAGAAGAATAATATTGAATGCTTGAATTGATCCGTCTTCTTATTCATTATAATCTACTATTTATAGATTACGAAGTATTCTAATTATAATCAATATAGGATTCTAACCAAATAATCTCTTATAAAATCCAAGATAAGAAAATCAAATATTGATGTGATATCTCCAACAAGTTCGATGTTAAAGAATCTGTAGTGTGATATTTTTATTTTACATGAGTAAGTATATTAGCAATGGAGAATATATGATATCTCTAATATTAAACACTAAAGATATTTATTTTGACATAATGAAAATTATTACCATATAAGAGTTGTAAGTGATATCAAGCCCATGAATCGTCTGGAGACAAGACACATATCTTCCAACACTAAGAATCTAAGATATTCAACTTATGAACAACACTATCTCTGAACTTGAGAACACAACTTACGTATCTAGCAATATACGTAGACACTCCACATGAATAAGAGTGTTACACAAACACTATTGGAACGATGCTTAGGTCCAAACTCAATTTTACTTCATGCCCCCCATATGTCTACTATTAAATATGAAAGAGAAACAAGTCTCTTTTTAAAGTTTGAACAATTATACCCTTACGAAGTATCTCTCATCAATAGATTCAAGTCTATTTCCAATTTTAATTCACTTTCTACGTGTCAAATTTTGTTACGAAAAAGAGATCTTTAAGATAGAGTTAGATCGTAATTAATTTTTCAACAAGAAGTAAAATATTATTATACTATTTTGACATGTTTAGCTTAAGACAAAACTAAAAAGCAACAGTAACTCTATTTCTTTAGAAGAACTTTTATGCTCTTTTTTACAAGTAGTAGAATAAAATGAAGTTAAGACAATCACAAAGTGATTAATGATGATGTAGTGTAGTGTAGTGTAGTGTAGCTCCTTCTAGTACTCCATGCCACATCATTAATTGTACTCTACTCTTGTATTAACTAATAATAATAATAATATCATCCTCTTCTTCTCTCTATATTTTATTTCATATTAGAGTAGAGGAAACATAATTACCAACGTGCCACGCACTATCCCGTTATTATGTTCCATTCCACCCCCGTAATGCCAAGTTGTCCAATATCAACCCACCACTTACACTAATTCTATTCATCTCCAAATAAACCAATCAAATAAATATGAGAGAGAGCACTAGGAGGCCTTAATACATCATTTTAACTCATTATACCAAAATTAAAGTAACATCTCATATAGAAAGTTAAAAAGATTTGTACTTCTCTAAAGTAGAATAAAAAGATTCGGAGCTCATGGCATTTCTTGTGTAGTAATCAAGCATAATATTTTTTATTAAAAAGAAATTGTCGTCATTTTTATTTCAAAAGGTAAGCAAACTTTATCCTTCCTTCCCACACAAAAGTGTTTACATCCCGCAAATGCTTATACAAATCTGACTAATCCAAACTCAATATACAAAGAAATAGACAATAAATTTAACTCTTAGTCGAAACTAAACCCTAACCATAAACATTACATAATGTTATGTTATAAAAAGAATTCGAATCTTCGATCCCTATATGTTAGTGAAAACATAAATGCAAACCATTATGGTTCATAAAAAGCACAAATGCAATAAAAATAATCCCCTTAAGCCAATCAATCTCGGTCTCTACCATAGGTTTAACGTTAAAGGGAACCAGTCTGGTTGCATACATGCTCTTTAGAGACCATAACGAATAAAAAAAATGTGGGGTTGAAGAAAAAATCAACCTCAGTTTAAGGATTAAAACGGTTGTTTTGTGAAAATAACAATAATACAAGTCTAGTATCATAAAATGGCCTGCAAAATCAGTTAGTGCTTTTTAATGTAGCAATAGAGGATAAAAATGTAGAACTAAAAGAAGAATAAAAAAAATACCACCTTAATAATCTAAAAATGAGAATTGCTTGAGACCGAAAGTAAAATAATACTCTAGTATAAAAGGAACAAAGAAGGGGATGAAGAAGACAGAATGGGAACTAGATTAACATATGGGCCAACTACAAATTTCCTTGTAAAAAGGGGCATTTTATATAAGTAGGGGTACATTTTGAAGCGTGAATGATTTTAGAAAATAAACAATAAAGAAAGGGGAAGAGAGCATATGGATAATAATCAGTGTGAAGGTTGACTAAAACAAACTTCCTTTTAGAGAACAATGATTCCTATAATGGCACGCAACAAATCAACTAGTATGACTTTGATGAGCTTTTCATGCAAGATAAACATTAGAGAAACACCAAAAGGCAAGGAAACCATGTGTGTGCCCTAAACATTCCGGTCCCTCTGCCCTGAAATGAGCCCCCTTCAAGTTTTCCCCAATGCTCAAGATTCAAATATTTCAGAGATAAGGCTTTCCTACAGAGAGGTTACAAAGGAATATCAACTTTTTCGGTAAGCAGACCGATAAATGCTCATCATGCCAATGCACCATAATAACAGTAAGGCCAATTCCAATATCATATGCCAAACTCTAACAACAATGCAGATACAATGTATGGGCAAGTAGCAAAAGCAATGTGAAAGGTCAAATAGTTTCATAATTCACTATCTATAGCTCAATAACTTTGTAAGGCAACATCCAATACTGTATGGGCCAAGAACTCCAAAATACCCTTCATACAAGTTTTTGCACACTCACAAATTTTCAGCTGATCAAACAAAATAAAAGTACAATAAGATGATCACAGATGTTGCAGAATTAAAATGTATTTTGTGTGGTAACTTCAAATTTAGGCATCTGTATCCCCAATGGGGTACCATGAAATCAATCACCTGAATGACACTGGAAAATGATGTTTCTAATTTACAACTAATATAAATAGCCATCAAATAGACAAAAGCCCTGCAACAGAAGAGAAAGGTAAGACAACACTATAGCAAAGTTGCATCAAGCATGACCAACCAATAGGCGCATCTGATTTTGAGGATCTCTGACGTACACATCCAGAAATCAATAAAAGAGCTCTCCTTTCATAATTCTTTGAAGTAGGAGAACCCTTGCGTGTTTTAAGAATTCTACAATCAGTCCTCTACCAAAAAGTTTTGAAAATCTTTTCCTGGTTATGCGTTTAGGGTGGAAGTGGAAAAAGAGAGGACAGAATCCGATGAAAGTCTATGTTCAATGCCACATTTAAAAATGCAATTGAGCTGAGAACAATCAATAAAAGTGAAATCCCCACCAATCCCATACAGGCAAAGGAAAATGGATAAGTCACAACAGGGAGATATATGTAAAGTGGGAAAACAGCAATAAAACACATAAACAGCTAAAATCAACTTATTAATTAACTTAGATTCATTAGAACCAAATAATTACAGTACAAACACGGACAGAAGAAAGACAGTTCAGCTCCATACATTGCTTCAAAGTGATTAATAACCATGATTTACCAAACAAGACCAGTTTGAGGCTCTCCCGCAGATGAAAATTTAACAAGGACAAAATGCTACAACAATTAAACATAACAAATCTGATGACTTGCCTGGCAAACACAAACATAGATAATATATTAAATCATTTAAGAAATGAGTTCACTTGATTGGATCAAACATTCTGTCAGATGCAAAGAACTCAAATAATAATAACGCAAAGAAAAGAAATCTCACGTGCATGCTTATGGATAGCAGAAAAGTCCAGAGCAAATTAGTAGTTGCTGACAACCAAACATGTCACAACCCCCACCCTCGCGTGACCTTGACCCACCCCACCCACAAAAGAAGAGTAATGGAAACAAGATATCTGCCAACTCTTGTAAAGACATTTCCTACACAAGTTTCAAAGTGCTCCATGAGTAACAATTCAATTGGAGGCTCTTTTGAATTGGACAGGATTCTGATGCTATATTACTCAATAAGTGGCCCTCTGTTTGTCTTGTTGCGGTCCGTGGAACCACATTTGTGTAAGCAATAATGAAAGGACGAGTAAAAGCAGTATACCAGAATGGGCTGCATCACAAATGTAGTTGTCTAGGCCAGATGCTTCATTTCTAAGTTAGACGCAAGATTTCAACTGCCCAAGTCAGCATCCTATAGTAACAACCAGGCTTTCTTTGAAAGATAAAATCCATAGAGCAATTCCCGATGTTTTCCCAATCAGCCTGAAGTCAATAACTGAATTAGGTTTCTGTTAGTAATATTTTCCAATGCTCCATGATATCTCAGTACATCAAATTTCAACTCTATACTTCAATATCTTCTCTGCTTCCCTTTTGGGATCAGTGTCATTCATAAGAGTTTCTTTCTGATCTGATACAAATGGCTGAACTGGTAAATGCTCCATTGAAGTTCAATAGTTTAGTCTAATCACTCTTGAACCAAATAAAGGATAGAAACTTAGCTTTTTTAGCCATAGCATAAGCTAAACCATTTATTTTTCACTGATTTAACAAAGATTAGACAGATAAGAAAACGACTCGGTGACATCAACATTCTTTAATCAGGCCCCCATTTGATCAACAAATCAATGCCAAGCAAATCTATAGATATATGTCTAGTGTATCGAAATCCCATTCCAAACAAATCCAACTACAATATGATATATTGACGTAAGACTGCTTAGACAGTTTCATACATATGTCAACCTAATCAATATCATAATTTAAGTCATTATTGCATAAAAATATTGATTTCTAAGAGACACACATCTACTCTAAGGAAATAGACGTTAAACTTCACAGAAACTCAAGGGTAAATGCGATGCTTAATAAATGATGAGTAGACAATCTCAAGGTATGCAATGTAATAATCAACGACTTGCAGCAGATTAAGAACAAGTGCTCCATGTTTTGATGCTTGGGGAAAGGGGGAATTAGGATTTCGACACGGTCTCCTAAATTACAAATTCCACTGAACTCCCAGCTATTAGCTCAATGGCAGGAACAGTTTTTATATATCATGATATATCTGGACCTTTCTCCCATACACATTTAAAAATTTTTAAAAAAAAAATAAAAAACCAAGCATGCAAATATTACCAGTAAAAATCTCAATATACAACCACTGCAGAAACCGATGGGTGTGCCAACAGAAAGGCAGAGAATATGATGTCACAAAAAGAAGACAAGGCAAAAGAAGCACAGGGTTAGATGTTTTATCCAATTCGGGTAAAAATCTCAACATGCATCCACCGCAAAACCTGTGTGTACCAACAAAAGGGCATGGTATCTGAAGTCACAAAAGGAACACTAGAAAAAAGAGCAAATACATAATTTAGATGTTTAATCCTATTAGAAATGAGTATGCTAGGGAAGTCAAATGTTACAAGGAACCACAATGTTCAGTCAAAATATCAAACTTGACAATGGAGTGCATGAACAAGAACCTAACCAAACAAATCAGAATGAACATTCATGCCCTTTCACCACGAATACGCCTGGCAAGCTGGATATCCTTTGGCATGATGGTTACCCTCTTAGCATGAATTGCACAAAGATTTGTGTCCTCAAACAGACCAACGAGGTAAGCCTCTGCAGCCTCCTGAAGAGCAAGCACAGCATGACTCTGAAACCTCAAATCTGTCTGAACAAGCAAGAAGAAGATTTTTAAGAGAGTTAGGTACAACATAACATGTATAACTTATAAAATGCGTTAGAAATATTGATAATAAAACGAGTGATACTTAGAACAGCTTGCCTTGAAATCTTGAGCAATTTCACGAACAAGCCGTTGGAAAGGCAATTTACGGATCAAAAGCTCAGTGCTCTTCTGATACTTTCGGATTTCACTATACACATGGTACAAAGAATTAGCAATAAGTCTGATAATACTAATTACCATTAAAAGACTCTAAAGCCTGTCTGGAGAAACATCCTCTGATCTAGAACAGAGTTTGTGTAGTAATAAGAATACATACCGAAGAGCAACAGTTCCAGGTCTGTAACGGTGTGGTTTCTTGACTCCACCAGTAGTTGGTGCAGACTTTCTAGCAGCCTTCACATAAGTTTAGCTAGCATCAGGGTAGTGTTCACATGAATATTACTAGACTATGGAGCATACATGTTTAATGATACTCTAGAACATAAGGTATGTATTGGAATGCCAAAGTTCAGAAAGCAAAATAGCAGGGGTTCCATCAAATGGAAAATATCGATCTTCACCATCCTTCACTAAGCCACAAGCCTCCACCAAATAAAATACTAACAGAGTCAAATTTTCCGTTTCTCCCTTCTTTTTCCTATGCCACAACGAATTCGATGTATAGATGTCTCTGGTTAATTTCATAGTATCTGCTGTGATGAATCCTACGCAAATTGGATGGTAAAATTTCTCTGGATAATTTTTGAAATTCTATGAATTAACATGCAAGTACAAGTTGTCGATTTTAAGATTGCATCAGCTTATGACACCTAAGTAAACAGTCAAGGGGTAAAATGATGTCAAGAAGCATATATAATCAATCAATCACCAATGGGTTCAGGTTTTCAGTAGAACTAAAAATCACGCAATTTTTTAAATCTTAATCAGAATAAATGACGAAAAAACTAAATAACAGGAAATGGAACACAAACATAAATTATACATAGATGAAGACATGTAACCATCTTCTCAAGAACAAAAAGGGGGAATTCTGATATTGAATACTGAATAGTCATTAGAAATAGGAAACGCAAAACCTTGGTGGCCAGCTGCTTCCTAGGGGCCTTCCCTCCGGTAGATTTGCGAGCGGTTTGCTTCGTACGAGCCATTTCGATTCAGAGTCAGCTGAAAAACGTTTCGAAAATTAATACAGAATAGCAAATTCGAAGGACAGTTAATTGTCGTATAACGAGCTAAAGAGTTTTGAAGAAGATCAGAATCTGCCTAGGGTTTGAATGATTGTTTTACCAGCACGACGACCTCTTTCTCGCTCGCTGATTTGCTCTTGATTCTTCCACCGCAACCTTTGTCAGAAACCGCCTGGTGAATTTATATAGGAACCTATTAAAACTTGAAAAAAAATAAATAAAAATGATTAAATTTAAATTTCGACCCTTGAGGTTATCCACTTGTCTCATTTAAGGACTCAAACAAACAAAGTTTTTTTGAACAGCCTATACCAATTTTCTAAAAATCAAGACCGGTCTATATATAGGGCACGCGTTAATAAAAATAAGATATATTTACTATATATGAATAAATGATTTAGCAATAAATATATATATCAATAATTAGTTAAATATTATAAAATTTAAAAATTAAATAGAAGTTTCTTTGAATTCTAAAAAAGTTTATGTATTAAATTAAAAATTAATTCATATTAATATATGTTAAAAAAATACGCATTAAAAAAAAATTAAAAAATGTGTTCTTATTATAAGTCATTCCCTAACTCCCTTCACCATTTTGATAGTCCATGTCCAAAGACTCGCTTATTTGACCAATTACAATGTGATGTTCTAATTAAAAATAATAATAAAGTGTAATCATCTTTTTTATAATTTTTTTTTAAGTGGTGAACCTTTCAAAAATAATATGTTGATTTAAATTATTTGTTAATAATTTTTTATTAAAATTAGTAATGTAAATTAATTAGTCATAATTTTTTAAAAAAAATTAACTAGTCATTATGAATATATAAATGATTAGAATATATTTTAATTTATACAAAATAAATAATTCACACAAATCAGAAAGAAAAAAAAAAGAATGTACCTAAAAAAAAAATATTAACATATGTTAACACATCAGAAATTTTCCATTTTATTAACCTCTACAATTATACACTGTTTCAAACAAAATTGAAGTGTAGCTTTTCATTTATTTGGCCCTTTTGTGCTGGGTTAAAACAAAGAATACATTCGAAGAAAATTCTGCGGATTATTCTAGAGGAATCCCACTTCAACAACAGTTGGGGGGCAGGATTTAATTGCAAAAATATCAATTCCATCCAAATTTATATGGCTAAAAACCAATTCATGCTATACCCAACCCAACACCTCAATATCATAATTCTTGAGCTTGAAGAGTTTAAAATGTCTGGTTGTAGCTGAACCATTACAGACACAGTTAAGATGTTTGATTATGATCTTTGTGATTGACTAATTCTTCTAGAGTTTCACAAATTTTTCGATAATTCACTTTTTGATATCTGAATAAAATTAAAAAAGCAAAATCTCAACATCAAATTCATTAATCCACCCAAAAAAAAAAAAAAAAAAAAACAGAATCGAATAATTGCAGCAACAAACCAATCCGCCATTAAAGCAAACCACAAAGTTCACTTCATTTCATAAACCAGAAACTTACCAAAAACACATTTTTCCACCATTTCCATCACTAAAACAAAATCTACCCTAAAGATTTCACTTCTAAATATCTACATAAACTTTAAGATAAAAACAGAACAACCATATTCCTAAGTTTATATATTATATATATGATTCTTCCATGAAAACTACTCCTATCAAGCAGCAGCAGCTTTCTTGGCCTTCTTAGCAGCAGGAGACTTGATTGATTTTGGCTGCTTAGCCTTTGCAGGTGCCGCCCTCTTCTTAGTCTGGGCAGGTTTCTTTGCGGGCTTTGTTGGGGCAATCTTGTTAGCCTCTGTTTTCTTGGCCGATCGAGTGCTTCTTGTCCCTGTGGTGGCCTTGGCGGTAGCTTTAGGCGCCGGTTTCTTCTTTTCTGCCTTGGCCTTGGGCTTAGGCGCTGGCTTCTTTGCGACTGCTTCCTTTTTGCCTGCCTCGGATAACTTGTACGAGGCCTTGATTTTGATCAGTTTGCCCTTTGCTGCGGAGTTTTTCAGTTGGAGCCCTAGAATTTTCCTGAAGTTCCCTGGCAACACCGCCTTGTGTTTCTCTTCCATGAACTTGGCAATGGCATATGGGCTGGAACCGCCCTTCTCGTTCAGAGCCAACAATGCATCTTTGATCATCTGCAAAATCAAATCAATTCCCGATTAAAACACAATCAGATCAGCAAATTCTATCAATCAAAAACGAAATTCTCGATAATTCAACACAGTTGCAACCCTAAATTGAACATAACTTCTCAAAACTGGCTCATTTCTATCACGAAAGGCAAAATCAAAGGCAATTCATGACCAAAAGAATTCCGGAAACAACAGTAAAATCAATAAAAATTGTGAAGAATTACTCGATCATACCTCAAAGTAAGGGGGGTGAGAAGCAGTTTTGGGGGCTTTCGGTTTCTTCTCTTTAGGAACTTTAGCCTTCTTCTCCTTCACCGGCTTCTCAGCGACGGGAGCCTCTGGCTGAGTCACGTCAACCGGCACGTTCTGAACTTCCTCGGTGGCCGACATCACGAAATCGAATCGCTAACAATCACAGATGATTCCTCTCGAAGCACAAAATGATTCAACTCTGATAATTCCACTGCAAGAATTCCTCAATTTATAGCAGGCAACGATCTACGTGATATGGGCAACTCGAAATCTTATTGGTGGATTAGTAGTGACACGGATCGACGTCTCTCGGATACTAATCAGAGCTGTACACGTGGTGAGTTTTTAGTCGTTGATTCACGTATAGTAGGATACTGATGTGCCAGTCTTATCCTGGAAGAAGAATAATAATACAGGGGACTCTGGCTTATTATTTTTTACTTATGGTGTGTTTTCTTGATGAATTAAAAGATAAATTATTTAGCACTTGATCATGATTTTGATATGCAATTTTTTGCAAATAGAAATTATGAAAGTTGTGATTGCAATGTGGGTTAAATGATGAAAAATGGATTGGATTTAAAGGTGTTTTGGAGGGATTAAAGATGAACATAACATTAGTTCTTCTTTGCTCTCTCTCTTTTGTTTCTCTTTTTCATTTGCTAATTAGTTTTCTTCTTTTTTTTTTTTTACTTTATGCACCACTTATTCATTTACGATTAATTTAACTTTTACGAAATTTAACAAGAAAAAATGCAACAAATTTAAATTAAATCATTATTTAAATTGAATCTTAATGGTACTATTTACACTACATTCATTCTTTTTTCTCTCCTTCCCGCTTGTGAATAAATCAATCTATAAACAGTGAAATAAAATAATATGTTATTTTACGTCATAATTTATTTGTTATTTATGAATAACATGAGGATGTAACTTTAGCTAAGCTTCGAGTTGTAGTTACCTTGATAACTAAGCCCTAGTTTAGTTCACATAAGGAGAAGGAGAGGGGAAGTGACACCATTTAATTTCATTAAGAAAATATATTTATTTACTTCAAAATTATTTTGTAAGAGTGAGATGTTTACTTCCCTCCGTTTGGCTGTGGTGAAAAGTGGAAGATAAATGATTTTTATTATATATAATTTACTATTATATCAATTGTATAAAGTTGACAATGTTATATATATGGGGTAAAAGTGTAGTTTATGATAAATTTATGACAAACTAGTTTATATAAAGATATAATGAACTTTTTAACATCATTTACATTCCAATACATTCATTATGGGAGGGATTAATTTGTTGACGAGGGAGGAGAGCTTTCTCCTTCCTCATTTACATCCCTTACACTTTTACATTACAACCAAACGACGTAAATAAGACATTTACGTCCTGATTTACATATCCTCTTCCTCCCATCCCTTATTTCGCCTCGTCACATGATTGGTTGGAGCTCAAGTCTTGAGCTAGCAAGAAGACTTCATGCAGTTTTTCACAAGAGGAATTGGTTTATGCTCATTCATATAATTCATAATGTTGAACGCAAAAAATCTAGTTTCAATGGGATCTTGCTCAAGGATGCATCTAATTAGGGGATAATAAATATAATTCGAGAATATATAACGATAGTGCGAAAAAATTTATTTTTTCTCGCTAAATTTTTTTCTCTAGCTCAAACTAATTCAATCTTACATCTACAAAAATCCAACCGGAAATTTTAAAAAAAAAAAAAAAAAGATTAGTACATCAATTTGTACTCATTTATTTACAATTTTATCGATTCAAAATTTTAAAAAAAGGCACCTACTTGAAAAAAATTTGTGGGCGAAATGGCGAAATTTCGCCATCCTAGGCGAAATTCAACAATTTCAGGTTTTTTTTCTCCTAGGTGGACAAAATTCTCTAAGGAATTTTGCCAACCCGGGCGAAATTATTTAACAAATTTCGCTAGATTGAGCAAAATTTCATCTGGGAGAAGCTCATGTCAGTTGCGAAAATTAAAATTTTTTAGTTTTTATTACCTCAAAATCGATATTTTCTTACAAAATAATATTCAAAATTATCTATATCTATCTTCAATTTGTGTTGAATGTGAAAAATTTGAGTTTTGCATTAGAGAGAATTTGGTTAGAGAGAGAAATTTGACGGGAAAAATGAATTTTTTTGTGCTATTATTATAGATTCTCAAGTTATATTTATTATCTCCTTCAATAATTGTTGTGATTGGCAATTACGAAAGCTTCCAAACTTCCTTTGCAAAGGTGCAAGAGAATAAGGTCCTCTTTATTTTCACATCATGGCTATTTGAACACAACAATATCTCCAAAAGCAAGAGCAGAATTGTGTTATATTTTAAGTAGCGTTATTTAGGTTTTTTAATGTACTTAGTGGCCATAAAAAATTTTTTATTCATAATCTAGTCATAACGCATAATTTTTGTACGTTATCAGAAAAGATAACACATATTAGTTGTGCGTTATCACTTAATTACACTTTCATTACTTAATCTGTCCATGTGACGGATAATGCATTGAGCACATGCGTTATAAACCAGCAATAACGCATGAGACTTGTTCGTTATCAGTCACATCACTTTTTTTATTTTTTTTGGAAAAACTCAAAAAAATTTTCTTTTTTTGGCAAAAATTATAGTTATATAACTTTTTTAAAAAGACTATTATTTTATTTAACCTATTTTGATGTATATTTTATGATAATATTTATAACCATTTTAAAAGAAAATATGTTTAACTTATAACCATTTTATTAAAAAAATATGAAGAAGTAATTTAAAGTATTGTAAATTTTACTATCAAAATTTAGAGTAATGAAGTAGTTAGAATAACTTCAAAGAAAAATTTCATTAATAGAAACCCTAAAATATTACAACACTTTCAAGAAAACAAACTTATATATTGCTTGAACCTGGGTTATTACAATTTTGTCTATTATGTCCCGGCATGTGACATCTTCTACATCTTGGGGGAAAATCCGGATTTCGATAATCCATTTTTCTCCAAAACCTTGTGCCATATTTTTTATCCCGTTTATTGTTCATGTTTGGAGAAAACAAGTAGATTAATAGCATAATCAAATATGCACAAATTTATCAATAGCAACTCAAATATAATCATAAAACCCTAACTAGAAAAATAAACTGAAAAAATTGTTCAATTATCCAAATAAAATTCATAAAAATTATTCACAAACCACAACAAACAACAATTTTCATATAAATAACAATAGAAATTAGTATACAAAAAATTTAAAATAATTATAGACAATAAGAAATTTACCGAAATAAGAGAAGGAGAAAAAACCAAGGAGGTAATTAGTAAGTTGCAGTGGCCGGAAGACTGCAACGGTGGCAAACAGCAGCGGGAGGAATGAAGGAAGAAAGAAAAAAAAAGAGGACTGAGAAGAAGAGAAGAAGAGGAGGGCTGCTAGGGTAGTCGATTTAGTTATATTGATAACGCACACCGATTATGCGTTATCTATCATAAAAACGCATTATAATCGTGCGTTATTCATCATGATAACACACAAAAGTCCAGCTCAACTAGCCCCACTGCCACATTGCCACATCTTTAATGAAGATTAATTTGAAGATTTAACTCCTAATTACTGATAACACACGCACAAATGTATGTGCGTTATGGCCCGTTCCAAATTAAAAAATTTTCTTTTTTCACTTTAGTATATTTTTTTATAAAAAAAAAAACTAATTACATTAAAAAAAAAAAACCCGTTATTTATGACTTCCAATAGATTTTCTTAATGTTCCGATCACATCTTTACTAGAATTTTCTTGTTAGACTAGTAATGAAATCAATGATAAAAACTAACGAAAGAAAATAGGACATAAACTAAGAATTACATAAACTACTGAGTTTATGAGAATTTTCTTAGCGGATTGGGAGAGACTTCTCTTTCCAAGTTATCAGCTTCTTCCAATCCTATTATGGAAATAGAAGAATTCCTTTCTTTAATCATTCAATTATTAAAAGGAATCCTAAATATTTACCTATAATTTTAGTACATAGCAGATTAGTTAGTTGAGATTCTCAGGAGTTGGTTTGTTAAAATGGATATTAAATTTGTCAAATATTTAGATGTTGAGCTTATAAAGTATAATTAGTTTTTAGGTGTACATACCTATTTTTTCTTAAATTTTGATAAGTAAAACCTTTTCAGATCGAAAACCATTCTAAGTGTACAAAGTACAAAACATTAGTGTGTAACTTGTATAATATATTAGGCATTGCCCCATATGCTAACTTTTGAAACTATATTTACCTCTTAATGTTGTTATTCTAATGGGATTATGAAAGTCAATACTTCGTTGTTAATCAATTGATTATATATGTTTGCTGATGAATGAGAAAGCTCAAACACGAGATGGCGGAAAGTGTATTATTCGTGGAGGTCGATGAAGATAATTTGGGAATCTATTAGGATAACGTGAAAAAATTCATTTTTTCCTACCATTTTTCTGTCTCTAAACAATTTATCTCTAACCATAAATCTCCAATCTTTCACATTCAACACAATTTGGAGGTAGATATGGATCATTTTGAAGTTTTTTACCAGAAAATATCGATTTTGAGATAAAAACACTACCAACTTTTTTTTCGTCATTGGACCGAGTTTTGTCCAGATGGGCGAAATTCTCCAATGAGTTACGGCCATTCTAGCGAAAATGTATTGAAAATTCCGCGCAGATGGGCGAAACTCAGTCCAATGGGTTTTTTAAATAAAAAAAAAAAAAGAGTTTATTCCATCTGGGCGAAATTCTCTAAGAGTTTTGCCTAGATGAGAGAAATTCTTTGAGAGTTTCTCCAAATTCTCTAAGAATTTCTCTCATCTAGGAGAAACTCAATAAAGTTGAAAAAAATAAATTTTTGAAATTTTTTTTACATTAAAATCGATATTTTCTTACAAAAAAAATTCAAAATTATCCATATCTATCTTGAATTTGTGTTAAATGTGTTAAATGTGAAAGATTGAGTTTTGAGTTAGAAAGATTTATTTTAACGAGAAAAAAATTTTGCGCTATCTTTATAAATTTTTTAATTATCTTTATCGACTCATTATTCGTCGCACTAGCACTCTTTTTATTCAGCAACGAATATTACTCCCTTTTAAAAAAGAATAATAATAAGAAACAGGGTCAGTCCGAACGGAAAACGGAACTATTCGGTTCAAACTCAAACGTGACCCATACGCTGACCCGTTTCCGACGCAATCGATTCGATGTAATAAAATTGCAGGTCTACCGAACTATCACTACCCAAAACGCCGTAGTCTCCAATCTCAGAACCATCCAAACGTCGGCGTTTCTACCCCACCCACTCCACCCCCAAAACACACAATCATCTTGATACAGTTGCAGATAGAGAAGGAGAAAAACACAGTAAAGAGAACAAAACTCCATTTCTGACAAAGAGGGAGAGAGAGGGAGAGAGAGAGAGAGAGAGAGAGACTCTGTAACATCCGCATCGAATCTCTCTCTCTAAGTCCTTTGAGCTCCTCCGCATCTTTCAGCTCTCAACTGCTTCTCTCTTCTCCGGTAAGTCTTTGAGAATTCAAATGATGATTTGTAATTCGCATTTCCATGTCCGATCTGTTTGTTTCCTAGCTCATTTCCTCATTTTATTCTTAATTATTCACTTTTTACGGACAATTCGTGAACCCTAAGCTCCCGATCTTTTACATTTTTGTATTTTCGCCACAAATGATGAAGATCACTTTGTTTATTTTATCGTGTTTGTGCTTTTGTATCATATTTATGTTTACAGAGAAGAGTGTGTAATTCTTCTTCGTGAAATATTATTTTGCTGCTTTAGATGTATATTCTGATGCTGCCTTGGAATTAAGCTACGTTGAAATGTAATGATGACGTCAAATGTTGGAAGATTTATTTTTTAATTTGGAGTTAATAAAAGTTGCAGAAGCTCAAAATGCAGCGCATTGCAGTTAGAGGGCTCAATACGAGTTGTATTGGCTCTTGAACTTTTTCGACTTTTGAGCTTACTATGTTCTACTGAAGATTTTGATTGAGATCAAGTAGGATTTCCTTAAATTTGTACCAGTAGGAATAATGCACCTCACTGATATGCTAGTTTGATCCATGTAGCTGTCAGGTTACATTCTCTCTCCTAGAAGCTTGACCAACAGGATAGTTGAATTGTAATATCAACTTGAATTGAAGAGAGAGTTACTATATTGAATTATCACTTAAAATTGTACAACAAGGAGAACCTGAAGCATTTACCAAAATATTGATTGTAAGATGTCTACTTTCCTCAGTACCACATAACTTGTGTATGTGTGCCATTTCTGGCTAAGATATATATAGATGCAGGATGGTAATCAAGATTTAACATTTCTTACTATGATTTGGTAAACATTAGTGAAGAGCTTATGCTCTTTCGTACCGCGTTTTCCCCTCTCCCCTCCCGTCTCAGTTTCATGTCATACATATTTGGCTTCTGTTTGTTAAACTCACCATTTGAGTTTTAGATTTACATGATTTGCACTTAGCTCCTGATTTTCATGCAGCAAGAAATTGAATGATCTAGTGAATTATTTAGGAAAGATGCAGAAGAACAGTTTTGCTGCATTTTACAAATAAGATGTTTTTGCACCATTCAGAGGTTCTGTCTTAGTTATAGTTCTTGAATCATGACTTGAGTACCCCTCGTATCCATAATTTAGACATAGAAACTCTCTAAACTTGTTAGTTTCTTTAATTTTAGTATGGGTATTGGGTTCCAACCTGCATGGCAAATATTTAAAAAGTTAGGGACATAGAGCATCTGGAATGACCTTTACTCTAAATTTGATGTGCTTAAAAAATCAAATTACTGATATAGAGCTAAAATAAGTATACTAATAGTTTTACCTTTAACATGACATTAAGTTCTTGACAGTTAGTGTTGAAACATCATGGCTTTAGTTCTTCAATGTCTTATAAGGTTCACATGAACATTCTTCGTTTGTTCCCAACTGATGGTAAATAAAGCAGTTCAAGCTTACAAGTTTGATCTTCAAATTACAGTTTCAAACGTACCAGGGTTTTACATAGGATAATATGAGAAGTGCATGTATAGGTTCACTGGTTACCCTGCTTGGACTGCATCCTTATGATGGCAGACTTTCTAGTCTGACAAATATGGTTTTTACATTTGGATAAAACTAATTACGCCGCTTGGTATAGGCATCAAGATGGATAAAAGAATTAGGATCTCATGACAAATCCTTTCTATATGTGCTTCATTGATCTCAAGGATAGAATATCAACTGCGCAAACATACTATGGCTGTATGCTTGAAGTTCTGAAACCATGATAAATCATTTATCTGGAGAAATGGATATTCTATTTATGTCTTTCAGGTATCTAATAAGTAATTTTACTTGTACAGATATTTATCTTTCCAGGGATGGTTTTCTAGCTTCGCCTACTTTGTTCGTGATGGTATGATCTTTTGCTTCTTTGTTAATCTCGTTCTTTTCATATTGTTCTAAAAACTATATCTACTGGTGTGCATTTTTGGTAAATAACCTGAAAGATACTAGGAATATAATAGACTCCTTGGAACAGATTCGTTTTAGATGCTTTTCGATTTTATGACTTTTCCATTTTTGAATGTTGAGTGGAAACACGTAGCTATATATCTGAAAATTACCGTGACGAGTTTAAAGCAAATGCTTTTAGTTCTACTATAAAGAAGATAATATCTTTGCCTTCAAGCTTGTTCATTTAGTCATTATGCCATGTTTCGTGCTGTGAAATCACCCAGTAGCTTTGTTTTGATGAATTATTTTATAATCTAAGGATCACAATCACCTAACCATAAAGACTTATATGGCCATCACGGCTGAGAGGGATGCCGCTATCCGGGAAAGGAATATGGCGCTGGAGGAGAGAAAGAGAGCATTTGCTGAGCGAGACATGGCAATGCTTCAGAGGGATGCAGCAATTTCAGAGCGCAATGCTGCCATACAAGAACGAGACGAGGCCATTTCTGCTTTGCAAATACGGGAGAGCTCAATGAACACCTTGTTCCATGATTCACCAGGTGATGGGGTTGGAGATGGAGCAAAAGATATTCATTATGAGCAGCAAATAAGTGATCCCGTGGCTGATATTTCATTTAGTCCTGGAGACATTTCCACTAGTGATAGCTTCTATCTTACGGAACCTCCACCAGAAGATGTGAAACCAGAAAAAGTGAGGAAGCCAAGGGGGAGTAAGTCGACAAAATCAGCCAAGACTCCAAGGGTAGGCAAAAGGAAGGCAGAAGGCTTGAACAAGCAGGTTGATTCTGCCGCATCAAACAGTTTGATTGAGGAAAGTGATGATGATCTAGACAAACAGCTTGTTACATGGAAGGACAATTTGGGGTTGAACCAGATTAATTTTGACGAATCAGCCATGCCCGTACCAGTTTGCTCCTGCACGGGAACACCCCAACCTTGCTACAAGTGGGGTAATGGGGGGTGGCAATCTGCTTGCTGTACAACAACCATATCAATGTATCCTTTACCTCAGGTATCGAATAAGCGCTATACAAGGGTTGGTGGTAGGAAAATGAGTGGAAGTGCTTTCAGTAAATTGCTAAACAGACTTGCAGCTGAGGGTCACGACTTTTACTCTGCTCCTCTTGATCTGAAGGACCATTGGGCAAAGCATGGCACAAATCGATACAGCACCTTAAAATAGGTACAGCATCCTCTCTACTAAAGTGTCAGGTACAAGTTGTAGATGCGCATTTAATGGCGGGAGAATATATGGTGCCCACCGTGAGATATTGAAGTAGCATAGAAAGCTATCGATACATCTGGCCGAAACTTCTTACAAAGGTATTTCCTTCCATACCCATTGCCGAAACCCTACACCCTTCCAGTGAAATGAGTGGGGAATTGATATCCAGAAATGTGAGAAATTGGTCATTGTTATTCTATTTTTGTTGGGTGTATTGTATTATGTTCATTCACCTAGCTAAATTAGGAAAAATTGTTGTTGTAATGTATTATACTGGATCAAGTGTTTGTATACTGTTTGAAGGACAAGAAAGTGCAACCAAAAAGAAAATCTCGACTCAGACAGCTTATATTGCGCAACTGCTTGGCAGTTTTTTCTTTTGTTTATACCAGGAAAGAACAAGGAATATTTCAGGTAAAATCTTTCCAGGTTCCAGTTCCCTTCCTAATAATTCTTAAGCCAAGAACAACACTTTAGCATTATTTTTCTGGACATTTTTCTTTAATCAAAAAATTCTATTATGTACTAAATTCAAAGAGACTCCTTGGATTAAGTGAAGTCATAATAGAACAAAAGGCCTATAATCCAAGGAAAATTCTGTTATGGATGCATTCACTACCATGCAACCTATATTAAGCAACTTCACTTCCTGGTATTGATTAAGTTTCTGACTTTAGAGACGAGAACAAGAAGGAAAATGATGTTACTTGATACAGAGTACATAATCTATGAGTGAAAACATAGTACATAACAAAATTTTCTATGATCCAAGAGGTCCGCGATGTTAAAATCTCCATATATGAACCTAATCCATAATAGAACCATTCCCTTTTAAGTCAATGATTCATGGACAACTGCATCAGCCTGAATCCTCAACATAAAATAAATATAATCAAGCAGGAAGTACTGAAATAAACGCAAGAGCTTTGAATGAATATACCACGTTAGTGAATTACAACTGTAACTTGGAAACAAACAAGCCATTCATAGAGAAATATAAGTACTGTTTAAGTGGTTACAACAAAGTTGAAAGAAAGCAACACAAATCAATAATGAAAACCAAGAAAACAAACCAGAGTTGCAAGATCAATAAAATAAAATAACAGAAGCAATCAAGTTTTTTCAATCCCTAAAGCAGGTCAATGAAAGACAGAAATGGGAACAAGGAATAATGAAGGGAAAAAGTGGGCAACCTCCAAATTATCACAAGAATATCCGTCTCATCAAACCTACGAAGTCTGAACTAATGACATGAACAAAAACCCGTGAACAAAAGGCACAGAAGAAATATTTTGCAACTGCAACTAATTCAACGGAACCACTAGCATCTTGGTGGAGAAAATACAGCAGAAATGTCCTATGTTATCCAGAGACCTAGATTCATGTTAAGTCGACAGTGCTTGTAATTTACCATACACCAATTACCAAATAACCACTGCGGAATAACTCAAAATCTGTATCCCTGACAACTTGCTAATCTTAGACTACAACTTACTATGTCTACTCCCACACAATAAGAAACTATAACATATCTGCATAAGAGATTCAAAATCTTCCAGTAACATCAGATTTCCATTGAAGAAGCACCTGTTTCCAACCCTTGAAACGGATCATTCAAAGAAGTTCCACTAATTCTATCTTCAGGAGGAGGAAAAAAGGGAGGAAGCCTAAGAAAAAATCAATTCCCAGTATGAATGCCAATTACACATGAAAACCCCAGTTCATTAACCAAAATGTCATCCATAAAACAGATTCTCATTCCAGAGAAAAGTAAGATAATGGGAAATAACAGAGCAAGGAACTTCACCAATATTGTTCAACATAACGGTATGCGTAGAGCTGGAAACTCGCTACATTGTAAACCAGAGCCTTTCGGCTAGACAATAATCACAAGAGAGCTATCTATTAGGCAAGGCAAAAGAGATCTACCCATTCCTAGAAAATTTTCTAGGCCGTATTATACCTGGTAATCCTATATTACTAGAAGATATTACCTCAGCCATTTTAAACCTACATTAAAATACACCACAATCTTCAATAGCAAAAGAGACCACAAGCTATTGCACAACTAAAGAACTCGCTAACACCTGTATGCTCCAATCCTCGAACATAGATTTCATGAATACATCGCTTTTGAAACATTAGGAAACGGCAAGATGAAACCATCAGATACAATAAGTCTCCGAGAAATGGTACAGGATAATTGATTGTGTGACAGCAGCTAGGTCTACACCAAATTTATCACCTACATTCTTCACGGAAACCCTTACCAGCGTTATCATAGAAGACAACTCCAAAATACATGATAGAATGAAGACACATTTGCACACAAGTAAGAAACTCTCTTAAACAGTAATAGAGAAAACTGCTGTGCCTTTCATCTGACTACCACCAGATAGGACCAACATGGAGAACCCAAGGCAACCACAAAATGTCACAAAGGTTTGGGCCCTTGATAATATACGAGAAAGGTATTAGGGCTTAGATCATTGTTTCCTGAGAGACCCATTCTTGGAATAAGATACGCAAAATCAACACCTACATATTTCACTCGAAGTGCCAATACAGTGACCTCTAGATCATCTATTCAACATTGAAATTGCAACTTTATTCAAAATACCATTGATAACAAAACCTTCAATTAAGACTCTTCACCTCAAAGGATAATCAGTCCTCCCACTTACTTTCGCTTCAATTTTCAAGGTACAGAATCCCTGTATATACCTTACCTATAAAAATGGTAATTAAGAAGGAAGGCAAAACAGAATCTTTCTTCCCTAGCGCTATTGCAACATCTAACTTCCTTGAAGTGTATCCCACATAGATCAAAAGGAGCTCATGCCTATTATATGTCCATCCCATACATAAATAATGCACTATCTTCTAAGAGGCAAGCCTAGGATTTTGAAGGAATAAGATCATAAGCCCTTAGAGTGAAGCTAAGACTGCACAAGATTATCAAAACCGGCAGCAGGGAAGACAAAAAAACAGGCGGGTAAAAGGGCAAAATTATGAGAGCTAAAAGACGAACAAGAGAAACTATTGAAACAAGTTATATCTTTGCACTTTGGCAGCAGGACAGCAGCCAAATCTCCTTGCTGAGTGGAGCACACTAAATCTTTTCAGATCAAGGTCATCTATATGGCAGGCCATTGTTGGAGGCAAGCATTCCAAATTACACCTGAACATAATTATGTAAAAACAATCAAAATGCATAGACATGTAAAGTGAAGCAGAAGAATGCTAATGCACACAAGTAATATGTTACCTGAGGTCATCACAATTCACATCTAATAGTAATACCTACGGCCATATGGCCGATTGCCCCCATAAAAGGATGGATGCATGCCTCTACCATACTGCAATCAATAACAGGAAAACCATAAGAGTTATAAAGATGAAAATTTCATTCTAAAGCGAATTAGAGCCATAACACGTACATCATAACCATAATGATCTTGTGGATAGAGACCAGCATCAGCTCCAAAATTATCTGTTATTTCAAGGAAATAATAATTGTTTTAACAGAATGAATTGTAAATATGATCAAACCAGCTGCAAAAATTGCATATGAGAATTCAAACCTCGAGTACGAGTTCCACGATAAGGAATTGAAGGTTCAGGATATTCAAAACGAGCACGACGAGTGCTTGGTGCTGCATAATCAGGATTCTGATCATAGACAAGAACACAAATTAGGTTAAGGGGGAAATTTCTGGTATCAAATCTTATCTTTCCCTATATGGACCGCATGGCCATAATGTGCTTACTTCCATGGGATATGGTCGCTTCATTCCACGGGCAGTACCCTCATAAAAGTAATGGTCATTGAACCGTCTTTCAGAAAATGGCTGGTTAAATGCACCTTGTGGTGGTAAAAGCTGTCTCCTTAATGGATCATAACCACTGTGTCCACCACCATACCTAGCTTCATCCAAGTTAGGTCCAGTGGGCACCGGAGCACTCCTAAAATCCCATCTTTCCCCTGCATATGCATCATAACCAGCCACTGTGAATTGCATGTTTGATCCATGAGAGAAACAACACAAAGCAGTTCATTGTTTTATGGGCTCTTAGGTAATATTTCTGATAAAACCCCATTAGTCTATCTCACCAGGTCCAAAGTTTTGCCTTCCATGAAAAGGAGGGTATGGGTTATCAAGTCCAGAGAAGCTCAATCTACCCCCTGGTCCGCGCGGATAGAAATCCCTACCATGCTGAATGTTAACTCGATTGGAAGCATGTCCACCGCCGCGTTCAAAACTTCTTCCACCTGAATAACATATAATAACATTATATAGAAACCATATGCGTGAAATGTTTGTGTCCTAATCACGTACTGATATATGTTATAATTAATATGTACCAAATCTCGAAAAAGTTCCTCCACTTCGAGATATTCGAAAACCACCAGCCATTCCACCTTTGACTGCCTGAGTTTTAGGCAAGGGATTTGAAAGTCTTGCCCTTACTTTATTCTAGAAACAAAAGAAGAGTATGTCATGTGCTCTACAATGGCTCATCTACAACAGATTAGAGTAAGAAAACAGGCCAAAAAAACAATCAGCATGAGCTTACTGAAAACAGATAAAATTTGCACCAATCTTTGCTTCTATGTTCAAGAACCACAGCACTTCTACAATTGCCTTAAAGGTTGTAGCTGCAGTCTGGGATGAAGGTTGTTTTGGTTACAATCACATACTAGTGCAGTTTTATGTCATTATAAGCTTTCTAGGAAAGTTGTAAACAGAACTGACTCAATCATAATTTTATTCATTACTTGTAACTCCTTGTTTGGTATTAATAATTATGTTCTAATCTAATCAAGAGCCAATTTGTGCAAATAAGTTAAGAGTTCTTAAACAAGATTTTGGCTAGTCCCAGATAGAGAACACACAAATCAGAAGGCATCCAATCTTCAGAGATCAGGACAAACTATCTTAGACATCCAATCTCACAAAAGCATATAGATTGGAAGCATACCTTTGAGTTTCCATCATCCAATTCCGAATTGTTTATGCCCTCAACACAGGCAACAGCAGCTTCATGTGTGGTGAAATCAACGAACCCAAAATCCTTCCTCTTTGCAGTTGACATGTTACGAGCTAAAACCACACGTGCAATCTCTCCGAAACCCATAAATTTCTCCCTAACATGATCTTCATCCCATTGAGGCGGGAGTCCATCAACAAAGACCGATTTAACCTGGGACATAACCTCCGGATCAGGCTCACGCAAAGGCTCTGCAAAAGCCACTTTTACTGTTCTCTCAGAATGGCCAAAAACAACGTCAGGCTTTTGGAGTCTTTTGTATGCCAGCATAGCTTCAGCATGAGAAGAGAACTCAAGGAAGGCAAACCCACGGCTCAGCCCTTCATGTTTAGGATCTGCAACAAGGGTGATCCTTTCAACAGCTACTATGCCATACTCCTTCAGCTTTTGTTTTATCTGCCATAGAGTATGAAAAATGAATATTTTTTTCTAAACAAGATAGATCGTCAAAAAACGAGAATACGCTTACAGCTTCCTTGGTCCATGTGTTACAAATATTCCCCAAAAACAATGTGTCATGATCCTCGCTTGCTGCAATCCCACATCGCTTACCACGTATCTGCAATGAAGAGTGAGTCATTTTTCTGCGTGAAATAATAGCGTTTATATATGTGTATATGCACGTGTAACTCAAAATATTAGAAGGCTGGAGCAATGATCATACAACAGGGTTTCTCATTTCTGACAAAGCTCGGCTTGCTTGTTCCTTAGTTGCAAACCTGACAAAAGCATAACCCTTATTTTTGTTAGTGTTTGGATCCTTATGCAACCTTATATCAACTACCTCTCCAGCATGTTGGAAGACCCTTATAATGTCCTCTTCGGCAACATCACGATCCAAACCACCAACAAAAATCTCCAACTCCTTCCTGAGCTTACGCTCCTGTGCTGCAGCATTTAGTTCTGCACATTCCTCTTCCAAAGCTGCAGCTTCCGCACCATGCTCCCGGAAATCACCTGCAGGGGCTTCTTCCTGACTCAATTCATCATGAACTTCTTGATCAGCAACCCCCTCATCAGCTTCTTCAAGGAGACCATCAAAATCTGTTACCTCATCTTTGGAGTCTGTTTCCATTTCACATGTCTCACTCTTATGTTCTGCAGTATCTCCAGTAGTTTCCAGATCCTCCTCTTGTTGTATCGTCAACTCTTCTACCTCCTCTATAGTAGGTTTGGAATCTTCCACAGGTTCCACATCAGCAATAGTAGACTCTTGTTCCTCCAAAGACTGCACTACATTTTCACTTGAGGACATTTTGCTCTTACCCAACCCTTCTTCCTTCTTTTCAACCTCCTCAGTATTCAAAGCCTTTAAATTCTCAGTCACAGAGTCCTTAGTATCTTTTTCAACAGTTTCTTCCTTCTTCTCTGGCGCTTCTACAGTCTCGCCTCTTGCTTCTGGCTCTTCCTTTTCAGGCGCTTCTACAGTCTCGCCTCTTACTTCTGGCTCTTCCTTTTCTGGCGCTTCTACAGTCTCACTTCTTACTTCCAGCTCCTCCTTTTCTGGAGCTTCTACAGTCTCACTTCTTACTTCTGGCTCCTCCATTTCTGGCGCTTCTATAGCCTCGCAGCTTCTTACTTCCGGCTCCTCCTTTTCTGACGCTTCTACAGTCTCGCTTCTTACTTCGGGCTCCTTTTCTGGCACTTCTACAGTCTCACTTCTTACTTCCGGCTCCTCCTTTTCTGGCGCTTCTACAGTCTCACTTCTTACTTCCGGCTCCTCCTTTTCTGGCGCTTCTACAGTCTCACTTCTTACTTCCGGCTCCACTGCCCCCAACGAATCAGTTTCTTTTGCGGCCACCTGACCCTGAGCTTGTTCAGATTCTTCTGGATTAGGAAACTGTGCAGTAGCAGCTCTAGCAGATGCTGGGCCTTTTCTTACCACCTTCCTTACAACCCTTTTTATTGTTTTCCTGCGTGTAGTAGGTTTAGGTTCCACTGAAATATCAACAGCATCGTCTGTTGCTTTTAGTTCTTCAGCTGTCCATGAATCAGCAATAGTTTAAAATATTAAACCTCCGTGCAATACAGGCATCTCAACATATTTCTACAACTTAAGCTTGTTTATACTTGAATTGAAAATAAATTTATATTGTAGCCTCTAGCAACTAGTAATAACAATTCACTTAATGCAACGGTTTTGATAGCCAAAATCCTGGCCTCAAAGATAATAGCGAAAGAAAGAAAGCCAAATGCATAAAAGAGACTTGCTTAAACAGAATTATCACCAATTGAACTAATTGAAATTATCAAGATCAAAGAATACTAAAAGCATAACCCACTAGTCAATCGTAGATTGTACGCATGACGCAAAGCAGCTTAAAACAGTCGTCTCCGCGATGATAAATTTTACCTGCTTCTATTGGTTCAGGCTGAGGCTCGGTGCTGGCAACAGAAGCACTGATGGTCTCCGCAGACTTGGCGGCTTGTTTCCCTCTAGTAGCAGGACCGCGCTTTGTCTCCGATGACTTTGGTGTCGCCGTAGCTGGAGATTCAACGCAGACTTTATCGCTGGAAGCCGGAGTATTTTGTGTTTTGGCGCCAGATTTCCTCGTTGGTGGCGTCCTCTTCGGCGTCGCCGCGGACTTCGCTGCGTCTGCACTCCTAGTTCTCATATTTGTTGCGTTAATTATATAAAAAAAAAAATGAAAATTTGGTGTTGAATTTACAGAATCAGCGAGCAAATAACCCTAGCTCGTAGTTGAAGATGAACAAGGGATGAAGAAAAGAAAACAGTTTCATCGACCGTGTCGATACGCTAAGGAAAGCCGCGGGGGGGGTGTGAAGGGGTCTCTTTTGATCTGTCTCTGTCTAATTCGGTTTCCCTACAAAAAGCCGCAAATAGCCTTTCTTTTTGGCCGACAAAATAACGCATCAGTCAGATTGCGCGACCATGTTGGAAGCGCGCAAAGGAGCTTCTTTTCTTTTTTCTTTTTTTTTTTTTTTTACCTAGCAAAAAACAACGGAGGTTTTTTCCTACATATAATGCGGTAAAACACAAATTGCTAACGAAAAAAACTTTATTTTCAAAAGTTTACTATTTCATTTCATATTAAATGGTGAAATTGTCATATTTAAAATTTTATATTAAGATAATTATTTTTATAAATTTTTTTTTATAATTTTCAAAATTTAAACACATTCAGATTTTATAAAAGTTTGAAATATAAAAATAAGCGAGAGAATATAAAGAATTGAAAGATAAAGTTTGTTAAATGAATATAAGAGCATTTAGACATATTTTACTCTAAAAATTATATCAATCTTAAAATTTTATTAATTTGTGTGTAATGACAATTAACAAGGTAAATTTATTTTTTGGAAACTATTGGAGGACCTCACGAACCGAAGGTCTTCCCATATTATAGATCCTCCAAATATGAGAAGCACTCAAGCCAACATTTAATATGATAAAGCATAACACATTAATATTAATATATGAATAATAATTCGTTTATATTTTATGCACACTATTTTTTTTTACATTTATTTACCGTGTACTTCTATTACATACATCAATATAAATAAATCCTATTGTATATATTAAAAAAACATAATGTATAGACAAAACAAATCGTATAAATATCCAGTAAAAAAATTCAAACTATATAAAAAATAATAATTTTGAAAATATAACATAAATTGTTCAATTTAAGGAAACCTATATATTGTCCAATCTAAGAAAACCTATATATTAAGTTAAAATTTTAATTTATATTATTTATCCAAAAAATTAATTTATAATGACGTGTTGTGTTATTATTATTATTATTTTTTATTTTTTGGTTTCTATGAACAAATGATTATTCTAGTAGTTGCACAAGTAATTTAGGATTAAAAAAAAAAAAAGAAGATAATCTCAAAGTCGGAGCAGTCCATTTCAGGAGACGGGAGGAAGCGGATACCGACCCGGACCATACTCTCTGCAGACACTGGTTGTGAACTGGACAGACGCCATGGGTGCGTCAGAATCGACTATCTCCAGCTCCCAGGTAATCAGCTGACTAAGATGAACACCTCAATTCATCTTTCAATTCACCGTTATTGATTTTTACCTTTTACTTTATGCATGATTTCCCGGTCGAAGAGCGCGGACGATGAGATTACTACAGTATCGCAGCGTTTGGAGACCTCAGATCCCCCAATAGAGAGGCTAAAATCCCTTAAAATCGTGTGCTTCCGTTTGATTTTTTTAAATTTATGTTTTCCAGGCTATTTTGATTTCCTTATATGGATATGTATATGGAATTTGGTTAGGCAACTCCAATTTTAACGTCTGCACCAGCTGAAAGTAGCTTAACGGACATTTTAGTGAGGAAATCATTATCTTCTTCAAATTCAGGTGATGAATATGAACTGTGTCAAAACTGATATTTTAAAGTTCCGAGTTCAGAAGTGATGTTATTTTATACTGTGGCATATGCGATTTAGCAGTTAACTACTGCATTTCACGCAAAAATTTCTGGAACTGGGTTAGGAATAATATGTTATAATTCTCTGCATTTCCAGCATCAGTGATATTCACTCAGAAGACGATATATTATTATGCTATTTGTTTGATAAAATTGCAAACTTGATTTTACATTGAAATAGGTTATTGAAAGCTTTGACCTTGGAGCTTAAGAACACAGTCTATCTATAAGTATGTTGGGCGTTCAGAAAGTTTAATTATTTAGTGGCTCTTAAATGATTTCGATTGTTAATATCTTAAAGATCCATGGGCTTTAGTTTAGCCATCAGGATTAAACACCTTTTTCTGGCCAATGCAAACTTCCTTCTGTTTCATTCTCTTAAGACTGATTTCTGACAGTATCACATTTGTTGGGTAAGTACATGAAGATTTCAGTCCTTTCTCCTTAAAATCCATTGCTGATTTTTAGACTCAAGAATAAGATTGATTCCTTCGTGAGTATCCCATTGCTGATAATCAGATCATGTTTTTAATAATTTTATTCCAAAAAGAGATTGAGAGATCACAACTGGGGTGGAATAGTTTTGAGGGAATCTGGATAACCATTCCTGAAGTGCTAAGATGCTAGAGTATTTCACGTTTTTTGCCTATCCTGGAAGCATTATTAAATAAGAGTGGGACAAAAAGTCATGGAAAATTATTCAGTGTTCATAAGAATTGCACCAAAAACCAATGGGAAACTGGTCCAATGGCTTAGATTTACCATGGCCACTTGTGCTGTGTGCTCCTTTACAGGACTGTCCCAGCCGATTGTTGTCTGATATGATGAATTTCTTTTAAATGATGCCACATTTCAATTTATACCACCATGCAATAACAATATAGGCACTGCATTTATATTTGTCCCTGTGGTTGAAACAGGTACCATAAATCCAAATGTATTGCTTGAGCTCTTCTCAGTATATCGTGATTGGCAAGAGAAAAAGACCCAGAAGATTTCTGAAAGACAGGTAGAAGAGATGAGTTTCTTATCTTATTTCCCCTTGGGACAAAGACACGGGGATGGATTTTGAAATACTTGTTTTTCTTACATGTGCGACTTGTTTTACAAAATAAGCACAAATTTCTGTGTGGCTGATTTGAAATTTTGTGTTTGAATATGACAGCTGTTGGATGCGAGTTTCGTGAGTTAATTTAAGGTCCTATTAAGACTCAGATTATTGCGCTTCTTGTCTTGTTTGTAATTTTATGGAATTGTTCTCTGTATCCATCAACTATCTATACATTTTTCTTCCACTCTAGTTCACCTACGAATTAAGCAGGATGGGAGGGGAAAACACATACATTTACTGATAGATTGATAGGCTGGTGATGACTAAGCTGCTTGTTGGATAATTCTTTCAGGATGAGATTGAAAATAAAATAGAAGTTGTTGATGCATTAGCAGTCAAGCTTCTTCAACGTTTCAATTACTCTGTCTCGGCTATGAAGACAACATCACATCATCTCTCAGAAGGTAAAGCTGATACATAAATCTGTCATTGTCGTGAAAAATGGAGCAAATATGTGTAAGAGTGGCTTGACCTACCCTCTTTCAGCTTAAGCTGATTCTCCTTGAATTGGAGATATTTGAGATAGTAATACTTGATAGGAGCTCCTAAAACCTAAGTCTTTCTTCATAATCTGGTCATTCATTGAACTTGTTGACATTTAATGGATTGTCTTCTTTCTATCTTACTATTGCTATGTGAGATCACTTCTGTGATCATACTAATAAAATTCACTTGTTTTTCTTCAGAAGTTTTGCTGATTTTGGAACTAATATTTGAAACTACATGCAGTTCATGCATTGCAAGTGGAAGTTGGTGAGTTGAAGGGGAGGCTGACTGAAGTTATTAGTAACTGCGATGCGTTATGCAAGAGAATCGCTTCAGAGGGACCAGAATCTCTTCGATCATCTATCAAGCCATTTTCAGCATCCTCTGTAGCTACAGAAACCAGTAATAGATTGGTTGCTGCTGAAGAAAGGGAGGAAACACACTCTTAAGTCTTAACAGACATATAAATCCTATTCTTTACCTGGCTCTCCATGTAAATTTTACAGAAACAAATGATCACACGAGAGTTTATATCACAAAGCACAGCCAAAGAGTCTTTTTTTTTTAACACCAGAATAGCCAGGGAATTCATTTTTAGTATGTGCATTTCCCTCAATCATGCTGCAGCCAAATGAAAGATTTATAAATACTACATTGCCATGATTTGCCTTGTTTGAGTATTAGAGATCAGTCTAATTGGTTATGATTTTTGGTTCTTTTGCTTCTGAAAAGAAAAGGACAGAATGCCAATTCTACGAGATGAGGTTTTTCTAACCAGAAGCTACAAAAAAAACTTGGTCCCATTGAATTAATTGTTAAATAAGAATCTATTTTGACATTGTTTCATTTCAAAATTTTAAGGCAGGTCTAACCGGACGTTTTCTTTTTTAACATTCACAAAATTAAGACAAATAACATTTTATGTAATATTTTACTAGATTTTTTCAAAAGAAAACATCCCATATAGATCTCTGAGACATGTATCAGAAGGGTTACTAAATTTAAGTAAAAACGTTATTAAATCCATGTACTATCTCATATATCAAGAAGAATGGTACAATCAGAGGATAGTCCAAACGATTCGAAACATTTATCAAACAGAGGATCCGAAGCGTTTATGAAATGGGTCACTCCACCGACACAGCCCGGAAAACAAAGATAAACATAAGGATCAGATGCAGATCTGTAGGTTAAGTGGTTTTAACAAACCTATCCCTTGGCCCCGACAGAAGTCATATTGGCTCATTAATTCACCTCAGAAACAGATAAGTAATGCTGTAGCCAAAATCAAATGAGAACAATGCCAGATTCTCACTAAAATTTCAAGCTGATTTATCATATCATATGAAACTTTCTTGATTTAAAAATACAGAAAGATATAGTAAACAAACAGAAAAAACCCAAAACCTCCAAGAACATTATAGTAATAGTATTACTCACTTATATAACCAAAATTCAAGCCTATATTAGCATAACTTAACTGTGTAAAATCTTGCAATGCTACAATTGAATCAAATTGTTAAAAGCAATGGGCAGAATCTTGTTGAGAATCAAGATTCATGAACATGTCTCAAGGCTGTTGTTGAGCATCCATATAACCAGCATCAACAAGGACTTTTTCTCTCTTGGCTAATTCAATATCTTCATCTACCATCATCTTCACTAGCTGCTCAAATCCCACTTTAGGCTTCCATCCCAAAACTTTTCTTGCTTTACTTGAATCACCTTTCAAATTATCCACTTCTGCAGGCCTAAAATATCTTTTATCAATTACTACATGTTCCTTCCAATTCAATCCCACATACCCAAATGCCACTTCCAAGAATTCCTCCACTGTATGTGATTCTTCAGTAGCTACTACATAATCGTCAGGCTTCTCTTGCTGCAGCATCATCCACATTGCCTCCACATAATCCCCTGCAAATCCCCAGTCCCTTGAAGCCTGCAAATTTCCCAAGAACAGCTTGCTTTGCAGCCCAATTTTGATTCTCCCCACAGCCCTAGTGATCTTCCGGGTCACGAAATTCTCTCCTCGCCTTGGAGATTCGTGATTGAACAAAATGCCATTACAGGCATAAAGCCCGTATGCTTCCCTGTAATTGACTGTGTACCAATGGGCGGCGCATTTAGAAGCTGCGTAAGGGGACCTAGGATGGAATGGGGTTGCTTCCGATTGCGGAGGCGGTGTAGATCCGAACATTTCAGATGATCCGGCTTGGTAATACCGAATGTGAGAGCGGCCAGTGGCAGAGATGTGCGACCTGACCGCTTCAAGCAGGCGGAGGGCGCCGGTGGCGACAACATCAGCAGTATAATCAGGGATCTCAAACGAAACAGCAACATGAGATTGAGCAGCAAGGTTGTAAACCTCATCTGGCTGAATAATATCAAGCCAGCGGCGGAGAGAGGAAGCGTCGGAGAGGTCGGCGTAATGGAGCTTCATTCGAGCTTTATGGGCATTGTGAGGATCTATATAGATGTGATTGATGCGTTGAGTATTGAAATTGGAGGATCTACGAATAAGGCCATGAACTTCATACCCTTTATTGATTAGAAATTCAGTGAGGTAAGAACCATCTTGTCCAGTGATACCGGTGATCAGGGCAACTTTGTGAATTGGGATCGACGGAGCTGGGGAAGATGAAGGGACTTCTTCGCCATTGGCGGTGGCGGATCCGGATCTGGAATTCGTGTCATTGTCGGTGGCCATTTTAATTGGCAGACGTAAACGTAGGTGGGAATGGAATGGAATGGAGGGGTTTTGGAGGTTGTGACGATACTCCTGGTTTTCGGGTTTGGGGGAAAATGGAGACTGGAAATTTATAATGGAAGGACCAGCACTTGGTATGCGTTTAGCATCGGTACTTGCTAAAACGAGTGAGGGTTTTAACTTTATTAATACTAATTTGATGAACTAATTTTATAATTTTTTATTTTATTTTAATTATTATATACGATATATTTAAAAAAATTGAACTCAAATTTGAGCTCGAACTCAATCAAATAATCCAGCTCAAGTAAAAATTAATAGACTCAATCGAGTTTAAGCTAATTAAAAAATATCGAGTCGAGTTTAAGTTTGTATAAGCTCGAGCTCTACTTGACTCATTTACACAATTAATTTACCATTAGTATTGGATTTAAATTACAAAACAATTTTAACTTCACTGCTTTTTTTTAATTTATTTTTTGTCCTATATTTTGCCCAAAAAAAATATTTTCCACTTTTTTCTAACTATATCCAATCCAATCGAACTTTAGTTACTACTCCCTCCCATTTTTTTCCTTTTTCTTCACAATTCATATATCTAATTATGGGTATAATAAATTACGCCTCCAAATATTAAATTTATATGCAAAAATATTCAAATATTTTTTCCTCCAAAACATTCTCTCTACACATATTTTGTCTAATTTCTCTCTAAAATTGTGGTGATTTCTTAATACTTGAAATTTTTGAAGTTAAATATGGATAATTTTAAAGATTATCTCTACGATACGATCAATTTTCAAGTAAAAATTACAAAGAGTGGACAAAAATAAAAAAAAACAATCTACCCCACTTAATCCATGTCCTGCCGCAAGTAGGGGTGAGATGGTCGCGCTAGTCCTCGGCATAGGATCACCCCTACTCGCGTCAGGACATGGCTCAAATGGGTCATATCGATTTTTTTTTGGGGTCCATTTTTTTAAATACGATAATATAAATAATATTAATAATTATAAATTAAAAAAAAAAAAAGCAAACAAAATGATTGCCATGAGTCTTTGTAAAAAAAAAGAGCATAACCATGGAGTTGAGGCAATTGCAAGGAGATTGGCACATGATTCTCACACCAATCACTCCTTCTTGGCGTTAGAAACATTATTTTATATTTTGACGCATTTTTTTTATTTTTACAACAATTAAAATGTAAATAAATATAGAATAATATATTAAACTTTTTCTGATTTTTAATTGTTGGATTTGAATAGATCGTCGTTTAAAGTATTGAGATGTAGAGAGAAGTTAGAGATAAAGAAGGTGAGAGAGAAAATATTTGGTAAAATAAAATTTTTTCGCGCGTAAATTTTAAGTTTCGTCACATAATTTATTGGTGCTCATCTAACTATATTGAGTAAGAAAATATGAAATTTTAAATATTTTTCTTGTATAAACTAAAATATCTTTCAAAGAATGTTAAATTTTTTTTTTTTTTTTTTTTGGTGAGAATGATAAATATGTAGAGTTTGTCTAATGCATGTCTGACGAGCATACGTTAATAACTTTCCAATTTAATATATAAATTTGTTTAAGATTCAACCATTTTTATTAGATTTTTAGAATTATAATATTTATTTGGGTTAGTTACAAAATACCCCTTTAAGTTGCAGGATATAAGCACTTTACTCATGAAGTTGAAAAATCAACAGTTTACTCCCCAAAATATAAAATGCCTAAAATAGCCTTTGATGTAAATAATTTTTTGTTGCAAAAAAACTCCTAAAGTTTGATATAAAAGTATTTTAGTCCATAACTTAGTTTATAATTATAGTTTAACAAGAAATACTTTCATAAAATTTCTAATAATACCTTTGTAGTGTATTTTTTTTAAAGATTAATTATTTGACTTAAAAATTTTGATTGTTTAAGGAAAATTAGAATGGTTATTTTAAATTTAAATTAATGAAAAAATAAAATATTCAAAAGTAAAATACTAAAATAATATGCGAAAATCATTTTTCTTTATTTTACATATTACTAATTTTAAATTGCCATATTTTTTTCTTAATAGTCAAGTTTTTTAAAATTAAATAATCAATCTTGAAAGAATATAGACTAAAAAGATATTGGTACAACAATTTTTTAAGCATTTAGTAATAATATTTTTTTAGTTTATATTCTTTAAAAAGATTATTTAATTGAAACTAAAAGTATTTTATTTTATAAAATAAATAAATAGTTAGAATTTGTAACTAATTTAATGTAATAAATTAATAGTATTTACTGTAAATGAAAAAAAAAAAATTGGATTTCCGTCTATTAATTTAGTACTTTACTTTTGAGTATTTAGTTTTTCATTGAATTAATTTTAATATCATCTTGCTAATTTTCTTGAAATAATCAAGTTTTTTAAAGTTAAATAATTAATATTAAAAGAATATATACTAAACAAATATTATCACAAATTTAATAGAAGTGTTTTATTATAAACTATAACTATGAATTATGTGTTATGGATTAAAATAATTTTATATCGAACTTGAAAGGGCTATTTTGCAACAAAGCATAACTTACATAAAAGGGTGTTTTGGACATTTTAAATATTTTGGGGATAAACTGCATGTTTTCTAACTTTGTAGGGTAGAGTGCATTTAACGCTCCATTTGATGGGGGTATCTTGCAATTAACCTTATTTATTGCACATAAGTTATCCTATATGGTATATTTTGTTCATATATAATATTTTTATTCATATTAATGTGCTCTAGAAACACGTTATAAAGACCTAATATTATATTATTTTCACAATGTGATAAGTTAAAAAAATGATAATTTGTGAAATGTTATAAATAAAAATACGAAATGTTATAAATAAAAATACTAAAGAAAATTATGAGAAAATCACTGTGATGCATTAAATTATTTATATGGTCGAATCATAGTCCCTCTTCGTTGTATTAAAAAATATATATTAAAAAATATATTAAATGATTACAAATGATTTGTAGTAGACTTGAAATTAATAATTTTCTTTTCAATCTCGAAATACATCTCCCCTATTTTTGAACATTTTGGAAGAAATCAAATGAATTTTTTATTTTTTATTTTTTGGTCAGAGAAAGAAATCAAATGAATTATCATGTCTAAAGGTGGATTCTCAAATTAAAAGTGAGTCGACCTATATAAATTCTCATCCCCAATTTGAGAACTTCCTTTCTTTCAAAAAAATAAAATAAAATTGAGAACTTCCTTTTTAATTATAATTACAGTACAAACATCCTTTTAAAAACTCGTATACAAATAATACCTCAATTATATTTATAGTATTTGTTATGAAACTAATATATACATGGTGAATGTCCAACTATGTTCGCTGAAGAGAATTAAACTCCTATAATTATGATTTAGACTTAGTATTGAGTTCTATTTTTCTATCGTTTGTATTTTTCTTTCTCTATATCATTATTTTTTATATTATACCATTATTCGAACAATTCACCATATTGTATTCATTAAATTCATAATATGTTATCAGCAGGATTGCATGTACTGACATAAGAGTTAGTTAATAGAAATTTTTAGAAGAATTAGTTATTTAAAGGCTTTAGAAAAGTAAATTGACTAGGAGGTCACATTATAATTATGCTCTATTATCATGACTTATTAAATCATTGTGAATTACATAAATTAGTATTTTCTACCCATATAGTTTTGTAATTAGTCTAACTTGATGCAATTGTAATGTATCATTAAGTAAACCTGAAGTTTATTTATTCCAAAATATTAAACGTTGGCATGACTGGTTAGACCATCCCAAATCAATAAAATGCAAATTGTCATAGAGAGTCTGTGACGATATTTTTATGGAATCAGAAGTTTCTAATAACACAAATTTTATTTGTGCTACTATTTTTCAAGGCAAAATACTTTATGAACACAATCAATATATTGGGGTTGAATGTGTTTTTTGATGAATATATAGTCGATGCATCGACCTAGGGTCCCATATATATTGTTGACTTGCAAGGTGAACTTTGCAATTTTAATCAGTTCAAATTTTAGATTCTTCAATTAACATAATTTGTCATAATATTATTGATAATGTTTCACTATTTGTATAAATATTAAATATTCCAGCAGAACATGTTTATACACCTTGTAAATGGTTTTATAGAACCGTGTCTTGAATTTCATTTATATATACATATATATATATATGTTAGTACTTATTCGTATTTTGCCAGTATATTATTTTCATTCTTCTCATTATAATTAGTTCACAGTAAGAACCTAAACATTTTTTCATCTTAATATTAAATATGCATTATAGAAATATATTCCTCCATCATATTGTATAGAGATGGGTTGAAAATATGATAAAATTTTACGGTCGGATAAATATTAAGTTATGTGTCTCATTTTGATCATCATATAAGATAATTTGAACAAGAAGTTCAAAGGATTAATAGTCAGATATGTTTATTAATAAAAGAAAATCGGAATATAATGCTCCTATTATTTAATGTCCCCGAAAAAGAGTCTACCACTACTTATAATTTTGAGACACATACAAAATATTGTTGAATAAATTGGTTCTAATAAAATCTTTGCATATGTAAATGAGCAACAATTTAAGATGGCCCTATGTCATTAAGTTGATGAGATGAAAATTCTATCATAATTTTTCATGACATGACTTTATTATTATTATTTTCAGAAGAAATTCAGGTACCTGAAATCATAATAATTATGAGGTCTCATTGTACCATGTCATGTTATAAATATATAGAACTATAAAATGATACAGAACATCGATATTTATGTCCATGTGATATATTAGAATGAGGATCTTCAATCAAGGTCTGCCCACTCGAGATTCTAATATATTAGAGATATTTGGTCAATATATAATATAAAAGTTTGCATGGAAATTATAAAGTATTAAGTACACTTGTAGTATACGTATATTATTTGAAGGAATTATACATCTAAAGTGTAATCTTAGAAGGATATGAATTAATAAACAAAGTGCGAACTTGTATGAGTTATAATATAAGATTCTTCGTAAAGTCTTGGGAATACTGATATGAAGAAATAAAAATTACGGTGGTAGATTGAGTTTATATAATAGCACACTAAACTCTAATAATTTATTTCAAGTCCTTAAAGGATTCTATAGACACACTTGAATATGTGAGTGAATTGTTCTCGAAGTATGTATCATCATTGTCTTAGTGACTTTTATTTAAAGAAATATATATAAAATGAAGATCGAATATATATATTCATAAAACTTTTCTTAAAATTTATTATGTTTGCCACTTATTATTCTTCATCTATTTTTAATGTTCTTCACATTAGGGGGAGAAAATTAGAATCATAAAATGCTATTGAAGCATTTTGATCTATATACAAGTATTCATAAACTAGAAGTTCTATAAAGTATTTATTTGCTGAAGTTGCAAATTTTTACTTGATATTTTGTTAACTCTAGAAGAGTTACAAAATTGAATTTCTGGATGCTTCTATAGATGTTCCAATAGGACATAAGTTCTATAACTAGCTTAGTTAAATCATTATAAAGGTTCTTTAACGAAATGATTAAATACTTGAAATATTCTTCATAAAGAGTTTATGATTGGCAAGCAAATACTTGAAGTAAGTATTTCAAGATTTTGTCTTGATTTATAAATCGAACATCCTGAAGATAAAAATTATTTATTTATTTATAAAAATTTTATATGGATATATTATATTGCATATTATCATCCAATTGTCATTCGATTATAAATGTCATTCGATTATAAAATAGTGGTAAATACCACATGTTTATATATAAGAAGATAATGGATATTTATTGGTCTTGAAGTACCGTAACTTTGCACAATTAGTGCATACTTTTCTTTATATGATTTTGAAAAAGTATTATTATCCTACAAATTTTCAAGGATAATTAATCTCGGAATGAAAATAACAAGTTACTTATATGATTTATAAAAAAGCATTTTCAAAGTTATGCATATGTGATATGGTATATATTTGTGCAGCAACCAATCAAACTATGTTAAATTCTAAATTATTATGTGGATTGCTGAGAATGTGTGTGATCATTATTGATAATTAATTCCAAGATATTCATATGATATCCTTTAAGGATTAAATTACAACGATATTGTTGGCTTGTGAAATTTGAGAATATGTTTAGAGAAACATAACAAAATTTCACCAATATTTTTTATAAGAAATGTGAAATTAATGTGCAATAATTTCTATCAAGTGTATACAAAATCCTGAAGATTTTATTTACTAATACATACAAATTTATTGGTTCAATGATGTTTTAAGCACCTAGAGTATATAAAACATAAATGAATAGCGTATTCTTTTTTCTTTACTACACGTTTTTCTCCCACAAAGTTTTTTCCTATAGTATTATGAAATTAATGTATACATAGTTGATGTCCATCTATGTTCCGTAGAGAGAACTAAACTCTCAAAATACTAATATATTGGGATTCATGAGATCTATATTATATTGATTTAGTTAGATCATTTTAAGATTCTATAATCTCTGGTATGTTGAGCCTATTTAATATGAGAACATTAATAAGATGATTTAGATTTAATTATTGATGTCTAATTTTTTCTCTTGTACTTTTCTTTTTTTATATTCTTTCTCTTTATACTATATTATTATCCGAGTAATTCATCAAATTCATATTATTATAAAAAAGGTAGTAGTAGTAGTTATTATATGTCCTTTAAAAATAATTATTATATGTAACTGAATTAAGATTATGCACAGATGATTTTTTTTAGAAAAAGAATTCAATGATGGACCATAATTTATTGAAAAATTTTTACCAGAATATAGAAAAAATGTTAATGAATTTATGTTTTCCGAAAAACAATATTTGAATTCAAAATATTGCATTTATGAGACATTTGTGATGTTCTTTTTTAGGAAAGACACTTATTAGGTTACGTTTTAAGAAGGAAAAAAAGAATTTTGTTATAAAACATATGGCAAGGGAACAATGAATCTACAAACTCATAACATAAGGATTTGTTTATTATTACGTGTTGCTAGTTGTCCGCATGTATTTATTTATTTATTTTTGAAAAAATATGTATTTATTATTTGAGTAAATTACATTTACATCTCCTAAAATTTATTCAAATTATATATATGATTAAGATTTCGTCAAACTATATTTTCTATTTTAATCAACAAATAGTTAATAAATTAATCTCTATTATCCCAATCGATTAGGAATAAAATTTACTTTAGCTATAAATACATTAATGGCCTAAAATGGCTTAGTTTATTGAGACATTTAAAGATCGAGTAATAAAATTTTTTATCTAATGTCAATACGAATAAATTATAACGATTTAAGTGGACAATCAAAAATTTTCTTCCAAAAAATAAATAAAACAATCATAATCTTAATATCTTGCGGTAGACATGTTCTTCATTTATTAGATTTATTTGATTGTTATATACTATAGTATATACAAATATGATGAACAACATTTTAGTATATACAAATTAGTGCATAAAAAGTCAATTGAATTTGACAAGTTATTTAGGATTATTTGTAATTCAGCCGAACCTGTTTAAACAAGCAAAATATTTATTTATCAAGTGATATTAGTCATATTTGACAATAGAGATTTATTTGTAATAGTTTGTTGGGTAAGGAAGTAGAATATAGTTACATCAATAATCTATGTAATTTAACCAAACTTTAAGGGAGGTAAACTTAATTGTTTCTTATTATTATGGAAAATTTTGATATGGACTAGGTCCACATCTTCACTCGTGAATCATATATCATGTATTAAACATGTTGTCCTTTTATTATTAATTAGGTTCTAATTATGGAGACAAAAACAATTAGAAAGAAAAGTAACGTAGATTTGTACAATCCAGACAGTTCATAGATAGGGAATGCACTGGGTCCACAATATAATTTTCTGTTATTATATGATTAGAAATTTCTTTTATAAAATTTATTAGTAAAAATATCATTATATTATGAATCACACTAGAGACAATATTATATTTAAAAAACATCTATCTACTTCTTAGCCAATTGTTAATTGAGTATCTGAACTTGTAATTTTGATAATTAAGTATTGAAATTATAGTTATGCCAACAAAATAAACTTTTGACAATAAAATACTCATATTGAGGTTCAAACGTTATTTTTATTAATGGAACCCTAATTTGTGTACTTGATTATCAAATTAAAAATTTAGATATTAAGTTAACAATTCACTAAAAATACATTAGTGATTTTAGAAAGGTTAATATAAAAAAAGTACCCTCAACTTTACCCATTATGTCAATTAAGTATCTTAAGAAGAGAGTTTCTTTTATTATTATATTTCTTTCTTACATTTTGGTGACTAATTTCCTTCCTATGTAAGAGTAAAATTGATTTTTTTTAATTTTATTATAACATAACATATATTATTTATTTTCTTTTTATCGATTTTCGTCAAATTTATCTTACGGAGAAAGCATGTAATTATCTTGCAATTATTATTTTAAAGATAAAGTACTTAATTGATATAATAGGTAAAATAGAGGATACTTTTTTGTATTAATGTATAAATCCAAAGAAAAGAACAGATACCTGGGGGTGGGGCCATGGTAATCTCACTAATTAGGAAGGAAGAATAATATATGACAGGAGTGAGGCAAAAGAGCCACGTCATACGATGGATATCCTCCCTTCTTTAGCTAAAAAGTTCGACCAAGATATGCATCCCCCAGTCGCCACAGTGTATTTGGCCAGAGTTATTTGCCAGCCGTGCACAATGAGGAGTTGGCACCCGCCCCAACCCCACCCGTATCCCTTCACCCCATTCAACTACCCAAACCCCAGAAAGAAAAAGAAAAGAGACGTGTGCTAAAATGCTTCAACGGACGCCAACACCGCAACAGCGGTGAACGGCTCTGGCTACATACATGATACATATACAGAGAGAGAAAGCTCTATAAGGGTTTTAGCTTTTCTCTCCTCTTCTAGGGTTCTTCAAAATCAAAAGCTACATTTTTATTAACAATGATATTCGAATGAGGCCTTTTTAACATTTTGGTTTTCTGAAGTTTTAATTTAAAAAAACAAAGGAAAAAAAATGAGGGAACAGAAGAAAGGAAACAGAGTGTCCTGGGCTTCTGGAGCTAATCTGTGTCAGGTATATATACATTAACTTGATTAATTACTGCTTAGAAGTGTTCATAACTTTAGATTGAAATTTTTTTTTTTTAAACTTCGTTTTAAATTTTAATCTACATTGGACGCCGGGAAATTTTAATTTTTTCTGTTCAAACTGATTAAATGTTGTTGGAAATCTTTGTGGAGATGAATTTCACAGTGTTAATTAGTGTTTTTACAGGTTATATGTAGGGCTTGATTGCCTCAGCCCTACATGGACAGAGAAAAATCGTAATCTTTAGTGAAGGGAATGTTACTTATCAGAAAGAAATTTAGAGTAAAAGATGTTCATAATTTTTTGATGATATAAAAGGTTATTTGCATTCTTTGGAAATGTCAACGGAAAGTAAAATACATTCATAAATTCTCTAATGATATAAGTTGCATTGTCTAAGAATGCAAATTGTAAACTTTTTACTCATCAGAATGGTTAATGGAAAAAAAAAAAAAAAAAAAGAAAATAATTGAGAACATGCTTGATGAGATATAGATTGAAGTAAAGATACATAAGAAACAAGAAAAAAGAAAGCAATTCTTGAAACTTTTGTTCACATTCAAAATCGACCAATTTCAAGTGTAAGACAACCTAAACTTGGAATTTTAGAAAGGGACCTTGATCTTCTTTACTACAATACTGAAAATATGTTACAGTTCTGAAAGTTGGACATTGAAGAAAATTCAAGATTGTTCCAGTTCTGAAACCTAAGAGTTTCAAAAAAGTTTGACTAGATTCAATTATATGAGAGGCACCAATCTATTCTTTCTAGCCTTGCATGGATGCCTTGAACTGGAAAAGCAGAAAAAAGGGACAAACCAGAAAGGGCCAAAGATGCCTTCATAATCAGTACTGGATCATAATGCCTGTTCTTAATATTGAATTGTAGAGCCACTGCTTCCATAGTGTGCTGAGAATTGGCTGAAATTAACATCACAATTCTACTATTTTTTTTTTGATAAGCAACATCACAATCCTACTTGCTTACTTATGTAGCTCTCAGGGAAGAGCGTGTGCTTGTTAGCCCTGAAAATCTCACCTTCTGTTGAGTAATACCACATTCACGCCTTAGGGTATTTGAAAGGTCTAAAGGTGAGAAGGTGAGGTGCTATCCCTGACATTAGACTTATTTGGGGAAGTTCAAACAACACCTATAACGATTAAACAGTACAAAGTTGTTAATTGGTAGAATTATTATCTAACTATTTACTTTTCTGGTCGTGGCATTCAATATTTTGATGGAGATTTAGTGATTAATTATGAGTTGATATGAAGGAGCTATTACATAACCTGATGCTTGAATGATATCCACTGAAGTTGGTGAAGACAAGCAGATTTAGGAAGATGGATGCTGCCATATGTGAAAATTATATTGTTAACAAAAGGGAAGAGAAAATATGGAAACATTTTGATCTTTTACAGTAGTACTGTTGCTTTACATGTGAAGAAGTTCTTAGAACTAGGGTTCTGTGGGAGCTTTGTAATGTTCTTTACTTCTGCCTACTGAGACATTCTTCAGTTGATGTAGTTGGAATACAGTGATCTAGACCATGGATATAGATGAAAGTGAATGTTGAGCAAAAAAGTTTCTTTGTCTAACAGGTCAATAGTTCATAGATTAGAACGAGGCTATATACTTCTTTCTTTCCAATCACCCCATCCCCTCCCCCCTCCCCCCCAAGATTAGCAAGTATAGGAGGCAAAATGAGCAACTTGTGAAGTCCCCCGTGGATGAAAAGTGAATGAGAACAAAATATCTTCGTGTTTAAGAGGCCAATAATGCATAGGTTAGAACAGGCCTGCATGCTTAGCATCCAATCGATTCTAGCAGAACAAGGAAAGTTACATGATCCAAGTTTTAGAGCACCTCATTTATATCCTAAAAAACACCAATATATCCGCATAGTGTTAAAAATGGAATAAACGCCATTGAGAGGAATGTTCTTCTGATTGCTAGGCAATAAATCTAAGTATGACCAATTAATAAGATTAAAGCCATCAATTTTATACATGGCGTATTAAATATCATGTTTTTCCGATGGGTGGGGTTGGTGGGTGATAATGCTCTTGTTTGGCAATTTTGTCCCCTTTTTTCTCCTGTTAGGTCATCATCACTTTGCATGCATTGGCAGGATAGTAGCCCATATCACAAGGAATCCTTGGTTAAACTGTGAACAACACCTGTTAGATGTTTTTGGCAGTTTAATGCTCTATAATTAGTGTTAAAATGCATCGTCATGAGGCTGTGATAACTTGCCATTTATCATGAGCTGAGTTATCTAATTTAGATTTGTACGAAAAGAGGGAAAGAAGGGGTATCTAATTTAACGCAGATCCTTGCCTTCACTGTGGACAGCCGTGGGTTTATACTTTTTGCATCATTTTGTGTTCTTCTACTGGCTGAACCTTAAGCTTGCATTTCTTGCTTTCCGGACAGTCCTTAATAAGTGGGCACATAGAGATAGGAGTTCTAACTCAAGATTAGTCTTAATGCATCTATTCAGGTGATATGCCCGGATCTGATAATTCTTTGACAGGCTATTAGAGTATTAAATTGGTTTTTTTGGTGATCTTGTTCGACTAGATGAAGTATAGATAAAAAATCTTTAGAAACCATTTAAAAGCTTGTGAGAAGTTCTTGTTTGACAAGGATTTAACTCAAATGCACTTTCAGTTCAATAACATATTTAAGACAGGCTTCTTTTATTGCCATCTGTTATAAAGAATCTTCCACAATTGGAATTTCTTCTATTCCTTGATGGAACTGTTTGGTTAGGTTAAACCATTAGCTTAACTCCAATGGTTGATGACATGACGGAGTGGCGCCATTAGTAGGATGGGTGAAACATTTCTCAAAAATCCATCAAGTGGTTATTTTGCAGCAATCTAAATCTATATTGATGCTTCCACTAAAAAAAAAAATCTATATTGGTGCTAGATAATATTCAGATTTGGTAACTATTCAACTTGCTATTAGAGTATTTACTTCTCTTCTTGTGAACTTGTGTCCCTTGCAATAGTAGATTGAAAAGCACTGAGACCATCTCAAACTTATAGCAGTCCTTATTTGACTAGGATTTAACTCAAATACACTTCCAGTGTAATAAAATCTTTAGGAGTGTCTTAAAAACTTGCTAGCAGTTAAAGAATTTGTTTCTATAAGGGAACAACACTGTGAATCTGATATAGATGAACATGGATATTGTTGATGAGGTGGTCAGTCTCCTCTTGTTAATGATATGGGAATGCTGGAAATACCACAACCCCCCTTAAACAGAATATTGTCTGGGGTATGATGTTAAACAAAGTTCATTAATAGAAGAAAAGAAGAAGAAGACAGGGCGTTGAAAATGTTCTATGGAGTAGGGTTAAGTGATTGCGTAAATTGGCAAGTCTCAATTGCCCTTGAATACCCTGGTTTACTTCATAGCTGTGTTTGTATGAAATGTCTTCTTGTCTTCTTCATTGTCACTTTACGTGTGTATTATAGATTTTTCTTCTCGTATGTAAATTCATTTTCATGATTTCAGTTTAGAGATAGTGAAGAGAAGTACCTTCAGAAGGAATAGTAAATTGTGTTGTATCATGACTGTTTAAATTCTTTATTTCCTTGATCTTTTTCATATTAAGACCTACATTTTTCTCATCAATATACATCCTTTCTGACTGAGGCAAAGAGTCTGTGAAGATGTTATTTAACAAAGTTCTTCATGCAACGTGTCAATCTATGAAATGATATCAATCACATGGGTCTTTAACACACTTCCATCAATGGTGTGCCTCTTTTGCCACTTTGCTTTAGATCTGCATGCCTTGTTGTAATCGCACTCTCGTAGGTTCTTAAATTCATACTTTTTAAGGTCGATTTCTAGCTCTATACTATTCTCCAAGACACTTTAAACTCTGGAATCATAACCATTCCTCTATGCAAATCTGTTCATCTCCTATGTAAGAGCTAGTATTTAAGGACTTTCTTGGTTTTGGTTTCACTGTTTGAAGCGATGGATGACTTTTTCATTTATATTTATTAGAACATGTATCTCTAGGATATAAACATGCTAATTTTATTTGGGAACTGTTTGATTGTCCTTTATCTGTTATTCCTTCCTGTAAATCGCTGTGCTTGTGAGGACTGGATAGTCTCCTAAGAGTTGTTCTTGTCCCTTTAAGTTGTGTATTCAGCTGTTCTTTCTTCTACTTCACTAGGGGTGTGGTGGGAATAATTGAAGGTTGCTAGTTTGTTGCTTTAAGGGAATAATTGAAGGTTGTGTATTTTTTGGATTGCCACATCATTTTCTGGTTAGTTGTTTACAGCCATGTCCTTTACATGTTTGGACGTCTGAACCTTTTCATTTAGCAGGTAAAACATTTCAGAAAAGCAGATTGCCCATCTAAAGTTGGCCAGCAAACTTGTCAATCGGGGGCAGCACATTCATATCATGTGGTTTCTGAGGGTGGTTCTGCTAACACAAACTTGCGAATTCCTCCCCTAGTTCAGTGGAGAACCCCTCCTGAGGTAAGATTATCCTATGATCGAATTGCAGAGCTTCACATTCTGCTTCTTCAGTCGTGTGGTTATTAATTTATATTTTACTGTGCAGTTTGTTTTGAGGAATGATTGGCTTGTAGCTGATGGGGAAGAAAGCAAAGAGATAGAGGCTCAAAAACACAGGGAAACAAGGGTTCTTGAGGCAGTTTATCCTTGTGTTTCTGCTATTCCTCCCAAGTAAGCTCATTTTTCTCACTTTGATTCAAGGCTTGCTCATCTTTCTTTTCTTGACCATGCTGTTCTGTTTCCCTGTAGCCCCTTAATCTCCTCAGATGTGGAAGGTGAATTTTATGATGACACTTGTACCCCAATTGTTCCCATCACTCCAATTGAGGAAAGAGCAATGGACTTGTCGTCCTCAGAAACATCACCATCAAACATTTCTATTGACTCACCACCAAAAAACCTACTCCAAGGCCCATCAACCTCTGCAACTCTCAGCATTTCTCCATGCAGATCTGCATTATCTCAGGATCCATCAAACTGTGGAAAATCTTCTCTTATGGTATCACATGGTTTAGATATTAACCTAGCAATTGCGACTGCTGCTGCAGCTGATGCTATTTTGAAAAGTAGAGAGTCAGGAAGTTTGATAGACCCTCACTTGCTGATCAAATTTCTAAAGAACCCAGAGATGACTCAGAAACTGATTAATGAACATCGGCTATCTTCCGTCACTGAAACTGGAATTTCAGGATCCAAGGTGTCTGTTGCTGCAGCTCCCCTGCCAAGTTCTCAGCTGTTGATAGAAAAATCAGATGATGAAAACAATAAACCTGCTGATGCTGGAGCTGAGACCATTCGCAGGCCAATGATTAATCAGTCATCATCTGCCCATTTTAAAACTGGAACAGAATCTGGATCAATGCCCATTCAAACATTGGTCTCCTGTCTGAGGTCATCTAGTGATAGGCGGATTAGAGGTGCTAGTCATGAAAATAATCAACCAGTCAATAGCAGAAACATTGCTGCAACACAGACGGCAGAGCAATTGGTGGCTGCCGATACTAGAATGGGAACAGGCTCTAGAACAAAGCATGTAATGTCATCAGTTCCCAGAACAAGCTCTTGTGATGTCCCGAGCAAGACATGCACAATGAATCAGCCGATCAGTGCTAGAAGCCAAATTGTAACAAAGCCAATTAAACAATCCCTAGCCACCAGTCCTCAAACTGGATCGTTCTCTCAATCAAAGCGAGCGGCATCATCGGTTTCCTTATTGAGCTCAGCAAGCTCAGCTCCTGATTTGTTGAGTAAGAATCCAACCAATGAGCATGGTAAGCTGGCCGGTATTGGAAATGTGGCGATGCTGAGTCCAGTTACAGCAACAGGATCTGCACCAAAGACACAGGTGCTTTCAGTTTTCACCAGTGAACATAATCTGCAGACAAATACTGGAAAGCTGGGGGTACCCAAACCTGTTGGCGTGCAATCTGTAGCTGCTGATACTAGCTTTGATACGGGATTTAGAGTGAAGAGAGCGATGCCACTTGCTTCCTTACCAATCTCAATTTATGACTTACCTGATAACAAATTGTCAAGTGAACATAATGTGGATGCCAATACTGAAAAACAAGCAGTATCCAAGGCAGTGGTGACACCATCTATAGCTGTAAATACTGGAACTCAAACTGGGTATAGAACAAATGCAGGGACACCTCCAGCTTCACTGACAAGCTTAGTTCATGATTTGCCTGCTGAAATATCCATCAGCGAACATAGTCACCCGGTAAATAGTGGAAATGTGGTCATATCTCTGCCAGCGGTGACAGAATCTGTAGCTGCAAATACTGGAACTGGTACGGGATTAAGAATAAAGGCAGTGACAGCAGCACCAGTATCCTTACCGAGCATAGTTCAGGACCTGCCCGTTAAGAAACTCATCAGTGAACATAATCCGCAGGTTGATACTGGAAATGTTGTTGTACCCAAGCCAGCAGTAACACAATCCATAGCTGCTAATGCTGGAAAAGAGATGGGATTTAGAATCAACACAGTGACACCACCACAGTCCTTTCAAACTCCGCATCCTGAATGTGTGGCTGTTCCAAGGCCATTGATGCAGTCTTTAGATGTCAATCCTATGAATGGAATAGGATGTAGACCTATTGCTGCTCCACCATCAGTTCCCTTTCGAAGCTCAATTCCTGATGTTTATAATAATAAACATTCTAGCGGACCTAGTCAGCTAGCTAATGCAGTTGCTGGGCTAGTAGCAGAGAATCGACCACTTCATACTCCAAGGGTGAATGTTGTTGCTGGACCAATGACAGGGAATCAACCACCATCCCTTTCAAGGATAAATGCCGAGTTACTAGGTATATTTCAACTGTCTTTCTTTTCTCATTTTAAAGTAGGGTCAAGAGTGGTTCCTTATCCACACCCCCATGGGTATGAAAGGAGTCTTTTTTTCCCCTCACCTGATTGAGAAAGGACTTAATGTATACAAATAAATGCAGGAGCTCCACCAAACTTTGGATCGTTGCTAGGTGCAAAGCCAGTTCACTTAATGGGGCAAAATCATGACATATGTCGCTTCAAGAAGTTGATTGATGATCATGGAGCTCATGTTGTGGGTGGAAATGCTCCTGTTGCTGGGACTAATCCTACATTTTTTACCCCATCAAAACCAGAGTTGGATATGCTTAGGAAAATGGTTAGTTCAGATGGATTCAATACTAATTTTAAGATTCCATTGCCTGGATCAGGCCCTCTGCTTGTTCCTTCACCTAGTATGACATTTGGTGGATTGGCACCCTTGGATGAGAAGATGCAACCCCAACAACATATACCGGCTTCTTTTCCTGCATCTCCATACTCAGCACCAGCTACTACATTTCAACCAAAAGATGCACAGTACCACCTGCCTTTGGTCAAGCAACACAACCGGGAACCAGAACTGTTTCAGCAGTACAAGCCCCAGAACTACGTGAAAGGATCTGAGGATACACAAAACGTACAAGTAATGGAATCTGAACAGAAGATTCTTAAGCCCTGCCTATACATCAATAAGCCTCAGGGATGCCGATATGGTGCCAGGTGCCGTTTCCAGCACGATCATCTATCAAAACCATGGAGGTCCGGTGGTGTATTGCAGGGCCCTAGCGGAAAGAGAATGAGATCAGATGAGGAGCTTACTGGGGGGATATGATCCCTATATTACAAATAGATAGTTGGATTTCATTTACTCAATATTTTTTATACAACTCCAGAAATTTTGAAGGAAGAACCTCCATAGTTCACCTCTTCTCCACAGTTCATACATGTTAAAAACTACATTATAGAAGGATTTTACTGAAGACTCTTCAGTAATTGAAAATCTCAGTATACAAAACAAACATAATTCTTTAGAAATTTTTAAGTTTTATTGTCTTTAGCTTTAGCATTCTTCTGTTGCAGGTATTTTTTCTATCTGAATCTTACTAATCTTTGCGTTTTTGGTATGATAATTCTATGCTTAAAGCAGTGTGACAGGTATAGAACAGAAAGGGAGGTTCAAGAAATGTGCCCTCAAGATTGTTCAGTATATCTTCTGATACATATTTTTTAGGGTTTAAACTTTTCGAGATGGAAGTGGACATTCACTTTTAAACAAGGTTAAAAAACCTGCTGCCTTTGCATGTCCAACAACGAGAGTGACAAACAACTACTTTTGAGATTTGAACATTAGCAGTTGCTCTGAGCTAATTTTTCAGTGTAAATTGAAGATCATTTGGTCATTTATTTCGGTGCTGATAGTCTAGCACACCTTCTAATATATTGCACACCTTCTAATATATTGCAAAACTCTTTTTATATTAATTTTATTTATAACTCTTACCTAATAAAAGATAAATCTCAAACTAAATTCTAAAAGATAAATTTATAAAAAAAATTATTATTAAAAGAACTATTGAAAATGTACTAAAAGATGTATTAAACAGAATGGTCATAACTAGTATAGTTTTAACCTCTTAAAGATTTGGTCCAAAATGAAGTTGGATTCAGGCGAAAGCATGTGGAGAATACAATTTGCTTGGTAGATGGCATATACTTTCATTTACTAATTGAGGTTAATGGTTGATGCATAGGGATCTTATTCGTATTTGTGCAAGTTTATGTTTATTTATAGTGATTAAGGTTAAAATTTTATATACGTAGACCCGTATCCGTACTTATATCCATATAGATTCTATTAAAAAATGGATTTGGGTAGGATACGATGATACTCAAACCCGTATGATATTGAGTGTCTTATTTTCTTAGTTTAGAGAATAGAAATTTTCTTCAAGATTTTTTATTTTTCAAGACATCAATACTACTGTTTTTTTCTATTTCATGTTTTTTGTGGATTTGTTTCTCTCATTCAAAATTTTATACTAATGGTTGTTTGTTTCAAAAGCGAATAACAGAGGCATAATTTTTTAAGGTTATATTTTTTGAAAATTTATATATATTATTGTTTAACAGGAAAAAAATAAAAAAAAATGTCATATACGTACGGGTATACCCAGACCCTACCCTAGACCTTGAAGGATCGGATTTGCGTCCATAAATTTTATACACAGAGGGTCTAAGTTTAGGTCCATATTTTATTATAAAGATATAAGTGTGGGTTTAAAAATACCTACAAGGTTTTGACCCATTTACACCCCAAGATGCAACCGTGAATCATGGTATAAAAAGGAATCGATGAAGAGGAGAGGACACATAATAGTTATGTATAAATGGGAACATATACCTATTGGCTGTCTACTTTATTAGTTTATCTTAAGTTATTAGTTATTTTTTATTTTCTATTTAGATTATTTTATCTTAAGTTATTAGTTTTTTTAGTTTTTTTTTTATTGTTTATAAAATCTGTTTGTAATTTAAAATAAGGTAAAATAAACTTTTGAAAAGTGAAATTACTATAGAAATGCCTGAACCGAACCGCCTTTCTTACTCGGTAGTGAATGGCAAATTTTAAACGTTAAAATAATTTTTTAAAATAACTTCTTTAGAAGTAATTTTTTAAAACTGCTTTTAGAAAATATAAGCAATTGAAAACGAACTAACCCATTACTATATCATACAGGTAAATGTTTTCATAAAATAGGACTCCTATTGGCTATCTAAAGACTAAAGGGGTGTACCTGAACCCAGTTTAATTTTAAAATTTTTTTATCAAATTTTGTAAAAACATAGTTTAAAAGAGATTCAAGATAGTAGCCAATTTCACACTACCGCCTGCTTCGGGACTCCTCTCAACCCAACTCTCCCTCCATTCATCTAATTCCAGGTCTACATAACATATCAACGATCCAAGCAAAGTCAATAAAAATTGCGGTCTAAACATAGAATTCCATGCAACATTCACTTATATGTCAACATAATGCCTAAGTCTGTCACAAACATATTTTGTTCATTTCCAGATAGATAGAGAGCATATGCATGAAACAGAAGAACACTGCATGTATATCTGAAGCACTTTAAATCCACAAGGATATCTACAAACACAACTTCAACCCACCGATGAATAAGAAATATGAATACTTTCAGAGCAACATCAACCGCGTTCACAAAATTCAGTTAATTTATATTCCATTTCTTCTTTCTAGAACAATTTAATTGTCTGAGGCACAAAGGCCTAAAACTGTTCCGGACAAATTTAACCATCTTATTAATGGCAAGTGGAAATCCAAATCACTTTAAGAGATTCTTTTGATATTTGAATCCATGGTATAACAGCTCCCATGAAAATCCTTCATCAATAATCAACCTGTCCTCAGGATGATGTGAACCCCACTATCAGTATCGATGATGTCACTTATCTCGCCGGTCTTTAGTGCAAATGTTGCTTCTTCAAAAGGCTTCTGCATCTGACCCCTGCCAAATGAACCTGCATTTAATCAAGAGTCACAGGGATTAATTGAAAATGCACCTCATCATTCTTCAACAAAAAGACCTAAAACTGGTGTTGCCTCTCATAGGGACCAATTCATAAGCTACAAATCCATAGCATAAGAAAAATTTGCACATGTGCCACCAACTGTAAAGTCAACCCTGGTCTAATTTTCTATCATCAAACAGAAACCTATGGCAAGAATTGATGCTTCTCTCCTTTTAACCAAAAGATGCAGCTAAATGAAAAGATGTCGTGAATAATAATAAACAATACAAGCAAGGATATCTGTCGGACTGAACTTTAGCAAACTTAAAAAATAATGGAAGATTTTGGTTTCATAAGCTAAGATGACTCCTGGAAAACTGGTTTTAAAATGCAATATAGAAGGAAAGAGAATTTTTAAAATGCAAGATAGATCAATGATGAAAACCAGCAGTCTTACAGGGCAAATCAGAAACCAAAAATACTTTAGATATTAACAGCACATTCTTAATGTTGAAAATTGTAAGTTTGTATTGATCAAGGTCATATTAACATTTAAACAGCACGAGTCACAAAGCCAGCCCGCTTGAACCGCATTAAAATTGTATCAGTAAAGGAAATCAGGTTTAAACTGCTTCCACTTAACCACAAAAACAGAGCATAGGTCAGCCAAGAAGGCATTTTTGAGCTCAAGCATTCTGACAGACCTTGCCTACTATAGCATGGCTTCAAATAACTATCTCAAAAAGCAAAATTGAGGTTCTCCTCATGCTTGTCAGAATCCTTATCTCATATATTTTCATTCTGAGATTAAAAGCCACAAAATTTACATCCACTTTTGCTGAATTTTACATTTAATCCCTTCTTTACATCTTTCCAAGTTGCTTGCAGCCTTTGGTTTCATAATAATACTAACAATAATTAAAAATAATTTATTAAATTTCTAGTTCCTATAGGGAGGGTCATTAATCTCAATCTAATGGAATATTCTTCCTTAGATCTCTCACAACAATAGAGGAAATTAGCAATTGTTAAGCTAGAAATACCGGCAAATAATAAAGGGAAGAACACAAATACAGAACAAATTAAACTATAAAATACATGTGAACAAAATAAAATTAAAGCAAAAAAGAAATGATAAATAAAATATCTCACCGAGATCTCCACCACGCTTGGCGGAGCTACAATCGGAGTAACGAGCAGCGACGTCCTCGAACTTAGCCTTGCCAGAGACGATGTCATCGCGAAGGGCTTTGAGCTGAGAAACAGCAGATTCTCTGGTGGTGTTGCTGATAACGCGTCCTTCTGGATCCTTCCAGGAAGCCTTGCGCCGTGAACCCTCGTGCTTTATCAATATGTGTGAAGCCCTAACTTTATCACGGGAAGATGATGATGAAGACATTTTCGTCTTTTTCTTATGCTTCTCCGATCGATCCGACGATGGAATCGAGGTTCCTTCTTTCTTCCTCTTCCGATCCGACTCTATTTTTGCTGTAAAGGAGAAGAAACTGCAGCGGAGGAGTGTGAATTGACTGAGAGACTATTCAGCTGAATTTTGGCAGCCGCTCAGAACTGTTGCTTTGCTTTATAGTTCTTGCATTGGCGCCCCCACTAAGCTTCTTAGCCCGTAAGTAGACTTGACGCAATTAAAGTGCGTTCATATTAGCATGCTTTCTCAACAATGGACGCATCAGTTGGTGAAATGTTTGCTGGACAGTTTATAATGTTTCGAAAACAATGGATTTTTTTTTTTTTTTTTCTGTGGGTGATAAAAAGGACAATGGGGTTTTAAATAACACAAAAGATTGGGAAAAATGGGATACAATTTCCAATTTTTCCAGTGTGCTCATAGTTTAAATTTTAATCTTATGCAAATGAATTGATATGTAAATAAAAATTATTAAATATCAAATTTTTATTCAAATTTTGAAAATTCACAATTTACTTTAATCTTATAAAAAATAAATGCTCATTTTTCTAAAATAAAACATTTATATTTTTTAATAAACTTTTGTAGCTAATCACTTTGTAAAATGAATAAGGAATAAGAGAGAAGTGCTAGCTATTCTATATTGAATTCAACAAACTGTCATTTTAATATAAAGTGATTCATCTCTTACTATCTTGATTCTACAAAAAAAATATGTTTCTGCATAGTTTTTTAGCATATATTGTGAGATAAATTCTGTTGCTAGTAGCTTTATAAATTATGATTTTACGATAAATTGTTTTATGTTTTTAATTAGAGGGTTGTGTCGTTTAGATGCAAATCATATGCCTTATATTCACAAAATTTGATTATATAATTTTATTTTTTTTTGGAAATCATTGTTTCCGTTAGGTAAGTCTTAAATACCACCTTTGTATTTAATTTTGTTAAGTCTTAAATACCACCTTTGTAATTAATTTTGTTTTTAATCATATCGGGGATACCACTAGATTCCACCCTGGTTATTTATTTATTTTAAAAAAAGGGAATATAAACTCCACCAATGAATCATGCCACTATACTCTTCAATTAATAAAACATTTTGGGAATTTACTTGTAATCAATTTTTTTTTTAAAGTTGAGCCAAATAAAAATAAGACAAGCATCCTTGATCAGAAAGAGTACAAAACTTTTTAAATTAACAATATTACAAAGCTATGAAGTCTTATGAATTCTGTTGTTGAATATCACAAATATTACAAAGAGCTTTTTGCCAGATGCACTTGGTACACAAAACTATGTAGAGTGCAGTGCAAATTCTACTAAGGATTAATTAATAGCTCATATCTTAGGCTTTCGGGCAAGAGCAAAATGTACAAATCCTTAAATTCTCACATTCTATAATGGCAAGCTGTTCTGCCAGCCTCTTCCAAGAGTTAGATTCTAGCAACAGGAAGAATGTTTAGTCTTGTTCTTGAGATCATGAATTACCTTTATAAAAATATGCAACTCCTCACTAGACTTCTCTTAGAATTGGCCAACCCTTTTTCACAATGTCCTTGATCTTTGCATCTATCTGCCTCTGCTTCCTTGCTGGACAAAGCTCTGCTGCGTAACTATTCAGTTTTGCTGCCAGGTTTGATTTCTCGAGCTCTTCTTCAGGCAAGTTTCCAATCAGCTGAAGGAGGAAAGGATTCCTTTTCAGCTCAAATTTCTGTAGATTGAAAATGGAAAATTACTTCAATCTCGCATATCCTAAGTGGTAAACACTTCTCTTTTGAAGAATAACAAGAAGATTAAAGAATTTGAAGATGTTCCAAATTGAGAAAATTATGAAAGGAACCAACCATTTTTCATGTCATGGAAATTTAAAGATTTTAATTCATCTTTCCCCTACTAATCTCATTCCAGTCACAGTTTATAGCATTAGGTAAAGAGTGCAGTAACATGTGCTCACTTTTAATAACTTGAACATGTCTGAAGTACAAGAGTCAAGGTCATGGAACTGCAGTAAAGGATTAAAGGAAAGGGAGTTGCGGTTTGGGGGAAAGGAATTCAACCATGAAAAAGTAATTCTGAATTCGCCTCAAGTAGTTAACTAATTTTCTTTAATTGTTTTCTCAATCTTTGAAGTTGTATATAATTCTGCTTTGTGATCTATAAGCGTGAAAAGAGAATACAGACCTGATGATCAGGCTCTGCCATATAAAAAGTTTCTAATTGCTGAATTTGAGTAGTTACAATGCCACTCTTTGACTTTGTCTGCTCTCTTTCCTTGCTGACAGTAGCCAATCTAGATTCTTCAGTTCCATTTGTGAAAATTATAGACCTGCTTGTATGGAATTTCTGCTTAGTGTGAATGCAGTTTAACAAAGAAAATACCCTCCAAAGAATCATCAACAGTACCTGTATTGGGACCCCACGTCAGGGCCTTGCCCAAATACTTGCCTAGAATCATGACCAGCCCAAAAGACCTCCAAAAGTTGTTTGAAACTTAGGAATCTAGGATCATATTCAATCTGTGAAAATTTCATTAAATTGTAGATTTTAGATTTATGCAGAGATTAAAATTCAACATACCAGAGGTGAAAAAGAAATTTGTTTGCCCGGCAAATGCATGCAATGATCAAAAAGGTCATGTTACCTGTGACTCCAATTAAACAATTTCCCACATGTTCATTTAGCTTTGTTTACTTTTCAAAATAACACCAGATATGGATCCTGAAAGTATCATGCTGCTACATGAAAATGGAAAGAGGGAATAAAAGATAGCTAACAATCTATTTGTTGCACTGCAGCTTTGGCAAAAAGATCAGCACCTAGTAAACATTGATGGAAGTGGCCTAATATCATGTCTGCACTACTTGTAGCTAAGATAATTAACATTCAGTTCATACACTGAAACAATAATCTATGACGTCAACACCATCAAAACACAAGTTTTGCCAAAAGGAGAATGTAACTAAAGAAAACAAAGCGTCGAATCCATAAAATCAGAGTTTATGAATCTTGTTGACATGGCAACCCACCTAAGACAGAAAATATTAGTCCCCATATACTTCCGCATCATCTTATTCCACGTGGCCAGACAATAAAAAAGGTACTCAAAACTCAACTTGAGCAGAGAATGAATCTCCAACTCTCCTTAAAAACTATCAGCCTAACGTTTTAGAAGTTTTCATCTAGTTGAGTTCCAGTTTGGCTATGCCACTTTGCTCGTGTAATTCTCAGACCATGCTGGGATGGGAAGCTGGTCTGAGATTCACTTGTTTACAACGGATACCAAATGGAAGTCTCTAGGCAGACTACAAGATCCCTCAACAACATTTCAGCCACAAGGAGTGCCAATTACAATGCCTCATTAGATAATCGATCATGTTACTTAAACAGCTACAAATGGACTACGTAAATCAGTAACTGATCATAGAAAATAACCTCTTCCAGGATTATATCTTATTGATCCAAATATACAAATCTTTGAAGGCTTAAAATGCCGTTTAATGTCAATAAACATAATCAAGCACCTGCCACACTCATAAGGGGCATATCTTGAAATGAAATAGGCCAAGTCAAAATAAACCTCCCAACTATTCATCTATTTCCAACAGCCTCAGCTTTCAACTGGTTACTTGGTGAGACAAAACTAGAGTTGATATATGCTAGTTCTAAAAGCCACTCTCAACTTTAAGCTTTAACTGCCAGCAGTGTGTCCACCAATTCCAAAGCAACACAATCCAAACACACATTTTCCAGTTTCCTACATATCCTGTCGCAGCTTCACAATCATAGATAGGTTCAACAATTTCAAATCAAATTAAAATTCCTAACAGAAAAGGAGCACAAACAAGGATAAACCTTAATAAAGATTAACACAGCACAAACTATTTAATTGCATCGATAAGCAAATTAAGAAGCAGGAAATGACCTGTACACACTCAGCGTGGTTACCGAGGTTCCGGTACTCAGGATTGATCTTGGATCCACCGGAATAACCGACCGCAGTACGAACAACGCCATCCAAACAACCAAAAACTGCCTCCGACCTCCAGAAGCTTCCGAGAGCGAAAACCGCGGTTTTCAACTCCGGATTGGATTCATCCTCGGAGATCCGGCCCGAGAATCTAATACAAAGAGAAGAAGGTAAAGCCAATACAAGTGTAAGAAGGAAGAAGTATGATGAATAAGGCCTGGCCTTCTGCATTTGTCTCTTCTGAGAAGAGTCTCGAAGGCGGCGGCGTTAAGAGCTCAGAATATCCCGGAAAATGTCGGAGGCGTTCCCGTCTCTTCACTCTGTCTCTCGGATCATTCATTCACCATATCTCTCCTCCTTCGTTTTAACTCTTTCAAACGTGTTTCCGATTGTATGCCTTCCTTTTTCTTTTTCCCCTTTCCAATTTTGTTTTTCTTTTTTCTTTTCTTTTTGACTAGTGATATACCCCCGTCTCAAAAAATGTCCTATTTCAATTTTCACAAAATTTAAAACAAAGTTAGTTAAATTAGTAATTTTTGTTTTGTTTTTCTTTTATATCTTTTTTAATATTAAATAAATTTAGTTTTCTTCATGAAACGTGTATAAAATTATTAGAATTTTATGTGCTTTATTAAATTTTTTTAGGTAATAAAAATTTTTATTAATTAAGATGTACCCGCTTGCCTGGAAGAGTTCTCTTTCTGGTCTAGTTAATGCCCACCGGCGGTAAGGAAGGCATTCCGACTGCTTAATGGAGGGCATACAAAGGATTTAATGTGTTAATTAACATAAATAAATGGAAATAGTACAGTAATTTAAGAAAAAATTGTGAGAGGAAGAGGGGAGCTAATTAACTACGGGAATTCAAATTCATAAGGTATTTAAAGCAATTGACCATTGATTTCCTTGGTACAAAGACAAAATTCTTCGTCTAAAGTGTTCTCATCAGACTGTGTGATATTCAAGTAGAAGATGTAAATAATGATAACTCAGCGGTTCTGTAGATTGGAGAAGCCAGTCACTAGTGCGTACGAATAACCAACCCAACATTAGAGAGGTTGAACTTTGATTCTTAATAACAACTTTATAGCCTTCAAAATTAATTGAGGTATGTCCATACAGACGAACATTGATTTTCTTTTACGTCCCAGAAGTTGGTAATTGTTGACATATCCATTCTGTTAATGACTCCAAATCAATTGCAAAATCGTTCATATGCCGAAGAAGAAGCTCTCTGGTATTGCTATCCTTTTTGTATTATTGGTTACTACTATGATTGAAGCTTGCCGGTATTCTAACTTTGACTTCTCTAACTCTGTATTTACCCCTTCTGCTGTGTATATTTTTTACCTGTTAATTTAACCAAAAATCATTTTTATTTTAATTAGGCAATGAACAGAAGGATGCCAGTGAGAACTAAGCTGAATCCAAAGGTATGATTCCTTCCGAATCCGATGAATAAGAACATAATCGCCACTCGATTTCTTTGGCTTTCGTCTTTACAGCAGAAATTTCTCGGCGAGAATGATAAGACAGGCTTCCTCATTGCTTCCTTCTCTTCCTGAGAGGAGTATCGTTGCTTTTTCTGATGCAGAAGAATATGAAGGCACGTGTAAAGGAGATTTATTTAAAATTAATCAAACCCTAATCTTTATTAAAATTACTAATTTTACTAACCAGGCATACTAAAGTATATATGGGGTTTTTTCTTTAAAAAACTCATTTTTTTTAACTAATCATATGCTAGGTGGCAGCGTTATCTGCCACATAATTTTTTTTTAAAGTCTTATAATTTTTTTTTTAAAAAGTTTTAGAACAGAAGACTTACTAATAGACCACAACTAAATCTTATTTAATAAGTGCATGGAATTTTATTTAATAATAACTTACTTACTTACATATTCCAATATTTAACAACTTCAATCATTTGAATTTTTAATTAGAGCAAAAAGAAGACTGCTCCTCTATTTAATTTTCAAATTGGCGACGTAATTTTTTAGTTAACAAGAGAAAAAGTATTAGAAAATTACAAAAACGTAAATTAAAAGGAAAATATGATGTTTTTGTGAGAACGGTTGGTGGAAACCTCCTTAAGGAAATTTCCATCGTGTAGGTCTCGAAAAAATACCCGAAATGCCCACAAGAATTGCCTCAATCGGACGTCCGAACGCAAAGTTATGCCCTGTCAAAGTTTTTTATTATACAAAACGATTTTTTTGCCCCGAAACGCGTTCGGATCACTTTTTCGATGATGCCGTTGCATTCCTCTTTACAAGAACCATCAAAACGAGTGGTCATACGCGTGAAACCGACATTCGATTGCAGAGTTATTCATGTTTAAAGTTTTTCAAATACCGACAAATATTATTTTTCCTAATCAACATAAACAAGATAACGCACAACAATTATGCATTATCATCCAACTCAACACTTAACACATATTAAGGTGGTGATTAGCTATAACGCACAACCATTGTGTGTTATCTCATTTGATAACGTACAATGATTGTGCGTTATGACTTCTTCAGAATTTAAAAAAAAATTGGAGCCTATTCTATTTAGTACCCATTTTTTTAAAATGGGCTCAATAAATAAAAAAACCTATATATGGTATAAATTGCCATTGATTTATGGGTTATGTTTTAATTAGTTTAACCTATCAGAGAATGATTGTACTTTGATCTTTTAATAATGTCAATTAGAATGTTATTTTTTGTAAATGTTAAAAGAATTTTATTAGTTGAATATTTGATTGTAATGTAAATTTTGCTTTAGGGTTCTCTTAACGAAAAAAATTGTTTTATATTTTTTTATTTAACAAGAAAAATCTTTAAAAAAAAGAAAATGAATATTTTAAATAAATATACTCGAATTCTGCCGAGACGCTAGAGGGTGGTGTTTGAGTATATAAATCATATACCTAATGAGTTTGGGTATGAGTCTGGTTTTAGTAAACGAGTTTGGGTCCGTAACAGAGTGTACCCATTACAATGGTGTATTAATTTCTTTAAAATGTTGTATTTATGCTTCGATTAACGTTGTATCATGTGAAAAATACATTATACACAATGGTTATTACTTATAATTAAAAAAAAAAATTTCAACAGATTATAGATTTACACTTTGAAATTATTGCTTAATAGATTGTAAATATATATTGAAATTGTTGCTTAATGGATTGTAAATATATATTGTAAATATAGATTGTAATAGATTGTCAGTCCATAACAGAGTGTACCCATTACAATGGTGTATTAATTTCTTTAAAATAGTGTATTTATGCTTCGATTAACGTTGTATAATGTGAAAAACAAATTATACACGGTTATTACTTCTATTTTTTTCAAAAAAAAAAAAAATTCAACAGATTATAGCTTTGCACTTTGAAATTATTGCTTAATAGATTGTAAATATATATTGAAATTGTTGCTTAATGGATTGTAAATATATATTGTAAATATTGTCATATTATTAATATGTAATGAATTTCTACAACATTATGAATTATACATGTACTTTTACATTTTGCTCAAAACATCACTTAATCGAAGTTTAAGCGATTAAAGTATTAAATAATTTTATGGTAAAAAATAATAGAATTTGACAAATGAACCAATCTCATTAACATTCTCATACACTTCATGAAACTTCAATATCATTTATTATTGTCAAGGCTTTCATTAATCAAATCAGAAAATATTATAACTTTTCTAAACATCCCAATCCCACAAAATACGCTTAGAATCGTCTATAATATTTTCTGTAACATCTCTTATAACATTTTTTTATAATATGTTTTGACCATTAAGTTTACATTTTTCCCTTAGAATTTATATTTTATTTGATATGTTTTATTAATAAAATATATCAAATTACAAAAAATATTATAGACAATTTGAACCGCACAAAATATGCATTTCTCCTTTGTTCAAGAAATATGAATTATAAAACTCATATAAATCGTAAAATAATTAATTTCACATCTACCTCAATCTCACCACTAAACCCAACTTTAGACATAGATCAAAAGAGATGGAATAAGAATTTAATTGCATCTACAATTTATATTTGATCTTATATTTCAAATTTCAATAACAAATAACAATATATCACTCTTTTCCTAAAGAAATAAACTATTACAAATCAAATTCTCCAAAACTTAAAAAATATTATAGAGCAATATAGTAAATCCATTAAAAAATTAAACTCGGATCAAATAAGTATTGAAAAGACATTCTAGCTAAGAAAAGCAACTTCCCTAAACCCTAAAAAGAAAAAAGCAGATGAAATTAAACCAGCAAAAAAAAAATGGAGGCTAATGAGGGAGCCAAGAAGAATACTTCCCTACGAGGTAGGAACTGAGCTTGATGATATCAAAATCGGCGTCGTTTTCTCCGTAGTCATCCATGAAACTTTCTTCCTGAAGATTTAATCCCAGTAAATTCGAAGGAGTAGAAGAAACTGGATCAGCCGTATTTTTACCAACTCCGGAGGAGGCATGTAAGAAATCAGAAGATGAACAACGCATTGGCTTTTTAATTTCTCTGAAAGCGTCTTTGATATCTTCTTCTTCATTAGAAACCGTTCTTTTCAAATTTCTCTGGCCAATTTCAGCAGATTCTGGATCTTCTTTAATTCTTTCTTTTTCTTTATGATCTGGTGTATCGCAATCGAGACATACTTTGTCGGAAACCTTTAATTTGTCTCTCTGCGAAATAAACATGATCACATCGTAGAGTTTTTTAGCAGATCTTCGTAGCTCTGCTTTTTCTTCCTTCTTCTTCTGCGTCTGATGCTGAGCCGGAGCCGCCGCCGGCTTATTCTTCGCCCTCCTCGAATGAGATTTTAACTTTCTCTGAATTTCATTCTTTTTGTCTAACAGTGAATCAAATACGCATCCTTTGCAAATAATCTCTCCTTTCTGGCAGCAGAAAGGTCCCTTCAATGGCCTCATACAGAGTCCGCATGAGGCGTCCAGTCGCTGTTCATCGTTGTTCTTCGCCATTAAAACCCTATAAGATTTTTTAGATTCAGCAATTAATGTTGGTTTAATACGGAGATGAAGATGGGGGCTTCTATTTATATATAAATATATTGGATGAATATCAATTTGGTTGAGACTTATTTCAAGTATCTCAAGTATCTCATTTTTCAAAAGTCTATAAAGAGCCCTTCAAATTAAGGAGTTTGTTTCAATTAAGGACTTTCTTAACTTCCATCTCTCTTTTAACGGTCAATTCCAAAGAGTTAACTTTTTCTGGTTTAAAATAAATATTAGAAATAATTTGGGACCTCTTAATTAATTTTTTCTTTATTCTTCTTCTTCTTCTCCCTCATTCCTCTCGGCACTCTGAATTGCCATAATGTAAGTTTACATAATTGTCCTTTGCCTAATTTAAAATCTAAACTTGAAAATTTTGAAAGCTAAATATGTAATGATTAATTATTCCTACACTATAATTTTATAAGTTAAAAAGTAATAATTTTTATTAATTTGTTATGATACACATTTATTTTAATTTTTTAAATATAATTACTTATAGAAATTATAAATTATTTTATTTAACTTACAGTAATTTCATTAAATTTTTACAAAATTCATTGCTTTCTCAAAATGATCCCAACACGTATTCATTTGTTTTAGTATTTTAAAATAAAATTACTTTTAATAATTTTAAATACACTTATAATTTATCATTATACACACTAATTTCATTAATTTACGTAATTGATGTTATTTTACTAATTTTCATAAAATTCACTAATTTCTCAAAATTACCCCCTAACTTATTCATTCGTTATTATATACATTTATTTTAGTGTTTCTAAATAAAATTACTTATATTAATTATAAATATGCTTATAATTTGTCTCTAAACTCTCTAATTTTTCTACTTTATAATTTATATCAGTTTTATTAAATTTTCACAAAATTCACTAAGTTCTCAAAATAATCTTATTGTATTCATTTGTTACGATAAATATTTATATTAGAATTTCTAAATAAATTTAATTATAGTAATTATAAATATACTTATATTTTTTATCTATACCCACTAATTTTTTCAAATTTATGTAATTTACCTTTGTTTTACTAAGTTTTCACAAATTTAACTAATTTCTCAAAATGGCCCCATAACTCATTTAATTGTTATGATATACATTATATTTTTTTTTCCAAATCAAATTATTTTTAGTAATTATAAATATACTTATAATTTGTCTCTGTACTTACTAATTTTGCTATTTTATGTAATTTACATTAGTTTTACTAAGTTTTCATAAAATTTACTAGTTTCTCAAAATGACTTATTTATTTGTTATGATATACATTTGTTTTGATTTTACAAATAAAATACTTATACTAATTATTAATATACTTATAATTTTTCTCTAAATCCACTAATTTCGTTATTTTATGTAATTTACATTAGTTTAGAGTTTCTACCAAAATTCAATATTTTTCTAAATGAATCCATAACTTATTCATTTGTTATATTATACATTTATTTTAGAATTTTCAAATAAAATTACTTATATTAATTATAATACACTTATAATTTTTCTCTAAACCCACTAATTTTACTATTTTATATAATTTACATTAGTTTTACTTGGTTTTCACAAAATTTGATGGTTCCCTAAAATGATCCCATAACTTATTCATTTGTTAAGATAAAATTTTATTTTAGTTTTCCAAATAAAATTACTTATAGTAATTATAAATATTCTTGTAGTTTGTCTTTAAACTCATCAATTTCGCTATTCTTATAGTTTTAATAAGTTTTCTCAAAATTTATTAGTTTCTCAAAATGACCCTATAAATTTTTTATATATATATATATACATTTATTTTAGTTTTTGTAACTAAACTTACTCATAATAATTATAAATATATTTGTAAGTTATATAAAAAAGTGAAATTAGTTGGTCTAGGAACAAATTATAAATATATTCAAATTTACTATAAGCAATTTCATTTATATTTTTACATGTGTATTTATACTTACTTAAGTAATTTTATTTTGAAAATCTAAAATAAATGTATATCATAACAAATGAATAAGTTATTATTATACACTCTTTTTGTGACAAAGTGGTACCTCAATTGGTTAGAAGTGCTCTTAGTATGCGATAGGTCACCCAGACTAATGGACAATTAGAAAGAACCATCAAAACTTTGGAAGATATGTTGCAAGTGTGCACTTTAGAATTTGGAAACAAATGGATAGATAACTTGGTCTAGACGGAGTTTGCTTATAACAACATTTATCATTCCTCAATCGGAATGGCCGTTTGAAGCTCTATATGGGAGGAAGTGTAAAACATCTTTATATTGGGACGCCATTGGAATTTGCTCCCTTTGGAAGTAGAAGATTTTGGATGCCAGAGTTAGAAGAGGCACAAAACTGGTAAAAATAATTCAAGAACGACTCCAAGCAGCTAAAAGTTGACAAGAAAGAGCTACGCCGACAATCGACGGTGAGACTTGGAATTTGAAGTGGAAGATCGAGTTTTTCTAACACTCACACCACACCATGGGAACCCAGACACCTAAGAAAAGGGAAGTTAAGCCCCCAATACATTGGACCATTTGAAGTAAGCCACCAGATTGGTAAGGTAGCCTACAAACTGATGTTACCTGAAGAATTAATGGGCATGCATGACGTGTTCTACATTTCCTAGTTAAAGAAATATCGACCATCGCCCGAGCATGTTCTAAATGATGATTTGTTGAAATTGCAAACTGATTTGTCATACAAAGAGAAGCCTAGTGGGATTGTGGAACGAAGTGTATAAGAATTACACAGAAAGAAAATTATGACGTGCAAGGTGTTATGGAGACACCACGGCATTGAGGAGGCAATGTGGGAAACTGAAGAATTTCTACGTAGGAATTATCTGGAGATTCTAGGTACGTGAACCCAACCATTTTTTATGGTGATATTTGATTAAGTTTGCAATACTATTATTTGTAGGTTTGACTCATTTCGCAGTTTAAGGTGAGTTTACCAACCTTTTTCTTCTACAAGAAATTTAATTATTTTCTTCAAAGCATATTTCTCCATTGTTGGTTTGTGATAAAATTTACGAAATATCTACTAGTGGTATATTACAGGTTATGCTAAAAGTGGTCTACGTTTAAATGTTTAATATTTCCTTTTAAGACATAATCCTGTTAATAACTTAAAGGAAGGTTTTCAATATCGTTTATAATATTTTTGTCTAAATTTTATAAACTAATGTAACTATTTTTGGTGACTAATCTTACAATAATGTTCTTGAGAATATACCTACATTGTTTAAATTATTTGTATATCATGATGATTTTAATTCTTACTTTTCCTGAGAAATATTTTCACTATAATTTGGTCTATATATTATCATTAAAATATTTTAAATATTCTTATAAAGCTTTGAGATATATTTGAATCATTAAAATATCTTTATAATACTTTTATTTTAAATACTCTTATAACGCTTTAAGATATGTTTGAATTATTAAAATATTTTTTTATAATACTTTAATTTTAAATATTCTTATAAAGCTTTAAGATATGTTTGAAATATTAAAATATTTTTATAATACTTTTATTTTAAATATTCTTATAAGACTTTGAGATAAGTTTAAATTATTAAAAGATTTTTATAATACTTTTATTTAAATATTCTTATAAGGCTTTGAGGTATGTTTGAATTATTAACACATTTCTATAATACTTTGAGATTATTCTTAAAAGTATTTTCATATTACTTTAAAGTTTACTCCAGCATGAGTTAAGAGATTTATAAAAAATATTTTTACCATGACTAAAATATTCATATATTATGATTCGAGAAAATTTACTATTTCTTTTTAAATATTTATCTATGGTTTTATACATATATATTACTATAATTTTTTGGAAGTATTTAATAATATTTTTAGAAAAATATTTATCAGGATTTTTGAAAACAAATTAGCATAACTTATAGTGTAACTGGTAATATATTTTGTTTAAAGGTCATATACGTATACCTTCATTGTGTACATGATTTTGGAAATATCTGGAAAACACTAATGTTCTTATGAGAATTTATAAAGACATGATTTGAATTGCATGCATGTTACATTTGTCATGTCTACGGGTTTTGTGATTTTGCCCGGCAGATAGGAATTTCGATATAAACAGAGTTTTATGGCCGAGAGATGGCTATGATTTTATAAAAATCAATTAAAATCCTTGTCCGGCCGAAGAAGTTTTATATATATATATATTTGATCAACATGTCGAGAGGATTGCACTGTACGTGGCTAGTCCCCGCACGAGGGCCTCTTCCGAATGACATGCTTGGTAGCAGTACTCTCAATCTGTATCCAGTTGACAGGGGGTGTAGCACCGTTGGAGGATTAGGCCCAAGACGGTATTACGTTTGACTCTGTATCATGCTTTCCGATGGGACTACTTTCTAGCAGGTTGAGTCAGGAGGGATTCACCGGCTAGGATAGTACAGGGCGCTTGGTAGGTACCCCAGAGCTCTTACCTGTTTTGTGTGTAAATGGTGTGTGCGGTAGTTTATGAAATCGAACGTTCGTACAGTGTGTTTTGGGTTTTCGGCTGGTATTGACTACAGAATACCGGAACTTGTGTCCGATGACCCCGTTTAAGATTCTGGACTCTGTTCGTTGAGCCTATTATGATACATGCATGATTTTGCAAGCTCGGGTGTCGTGGCAGCGCCGATATATCTTGATTCGCTCACACTTTTTGGCTGTGCTTGAACCCGCAAAAAAGTTTATAACTTGCATACAAGAGATTTTATGAAAGCGTTTTTTTTATGGCATGACAAACCATTTTATAAATATTGTTTTACCATATATAATACTCACGAAAACACACTTGCACATGAACTTACTAAGTGTCTTTCAAATGTTTTTTCCCTTTTTCAGATGACTTGGTAACCGGATTTGGCTGGTTGAGGCAAGGTGGGCCACTAGATTCTTTAAATCTTGTGATCTTCCACCTCTAACAATGAGATTTTGGTCTATAAAGATTTTGGCCCTCACGACCTTAAACCTATGTATAAGTTGTGAGAAGTACTTATTATAAAGTTATGTTTATAATTTACTTTCTTCTTTCGCTGTTTGGTTTAGGGAAGCGTTTTAGTTCCTCCCGCTTGTGTTCTAGCTTTATATTTTTGTAAGTGCAGTACCGAGAGAAACGCAAGTACCTTATCCTGCTGCAAGTTAATGAATAGTAAATTTGGAGTGTAATTTTAATATAGTTAGATATGAATAGTAACTTTGGTTCTAGGTAACGAAGGTAAAAATGTAATTTTAAGTATTTGGTTACTTTTTTGACATTTTTATGAGATTTTGTATTTATTTTTTATTTTTGTTATAAAAGAGTTTCTTAAATCATGTCGTAAACGTATAACATTGCAAGCTAGTAAATAGTAATTTTAAAGTGTAACTATAAAATAGTTAAATATATTTGATTTTTTTTTTCTTGTATAGAATTGGAGTTTCATTTAGTAGGAGAAGCTTTATTAATTTTATCCTATAACTATTAGCTCTATAATTTCATTATTATACTAATATTTCAAATAATTTTATTTTTTCTAATTTAAAATAATTTTTATATATAATTTGCAGACAATATTTGTAGTTTAATCGTTAGATGAAGCACAAGAGTGATTTTTCATACAACTTTTGGTTCCTTAATTTTCATATAATATTTCTAATTTTTTTCTTATTTATGAATAGTAACTTTAGTTTTTTTTTAAAAAAAATGCATTGGGGGAGAGGAATGTGCTTCGAACTCAAAACCTCTTGCTTGTTAAGGAGTACTTCTGCGACAGAGCTAGTACCTTGCCACATAGTAACTTTAGTTTAAAGTAACGAATAATAATTTTTATTAAAAATAAATATGATAAATAATCAATTAATCGTGTACTCGAACACTATTCGAGTATGTTTGATTAATGTTCCGAGCTCGAAATTATTTCAAGTTCGTTCTTGCATTTGTTCATAATATTCAAAATTCATTCATGCTTGGGTAATTTAATTTACATAAAATTTTCAAATAATTCAGTATAGTTCAAATTTTGATTGTTTGAATAAAGTAATAAAAGAAATAATAAAAATAAATTAAAAAGAATATATTCAAAAAAATGTGTATAAATATTATGTAAAATATATAGCGAAAAAAATTAATTTGCAAACATGTTTGTGATCATTTGATTAATAAATGAAGTATATTTTTACGTTTAAACTTGATTCAAATGTCAAATGAATGAACTTAAACGAGCTTTGTTTGCAAACTATATATTTACTTTGAATAATAACTCTTATCATTTAACACATATTTAATGCTCAATTAATTTTAAAAACAAAAAAAATAGACTAATATAAATTTATTCACAATCTTAATCAATCCAGGGCAACCCTCCGCACTTCGGTATAAAGTGTTCTACCTATTACTTATAGAGGAACATTGGATTTATTTGCTCAGATTTTCTTCAAAGCTCAAATATCTATCAAAGTTTTTGTAGCACAACATTAAAAATGGAAAGAAATCATCACTACAAAAAGGATTTTATGGACCACCGTTAAGATTTGGTCAGTAACTTTTATCAATAAAAAAAAAAAGATTATTGACCGGAAAAAGTTACTGATACATAATGTATTTTTCAAATTTAAAAAACAATTAATCAGAGAGGATAATGTTAATAAATTTTTTCGTATTATACATATAGATTGTCGAGTTATATTTATTGACACCCATTAAAAATCTCAACGGTTTAAAATAGGATGGGTGTAAAACCAAACCGAGTATCGGTAAATACTCGTTAGCTCCTCTATGGTGGCGCCGAGGCCATTAGGTAAAATTCTTGCGAATCATACTGGAATGATGTTACTGAAATGTGGTTTCTGCAGCATTATCCATTCGCTCAGGGGCGGAACTAGGAACTAGGGGTTAGGGTGGACTGGATCCCAAAAAAATTTAAAAACTTCAGAAATTATGAATTCTTTATATTCAGCTCCCCAATTTTGTTTCTTTTCAATAAAACTCTAAAACTTTGGAATCACTGCTCTCTCCGTCTCTCGCGTCGAACCCGAAAAAAAAATTCCCTCCCTCCCTGGACTCTCTGTCTCCTCTCCTCCTCCTCTTCACTCTCCCGACGAGCGACGCTACCTACCCTTCCTCTTCTTCTCTCGGCGGCCGGGGCCGACCAGACGGCGACGGCGCGCGACGGTGACGAAGACGACTGCTCCTCTGCTGCTGCACTGCTCCTGTTCTTCTCTCGGCGGCCGGCGGCGACCAGACGGCGACAGCGCGCGACGGTGACGACGACTGCTCCTTCTTGCTGCTGCTGCCTGCTCCTGTTCCTGTTTAGTTCAGCTGTTCTTCAAATTTGAAGAAAAGGTAAGGTTTTAAATTATTTCTTATTTTAAAGATTGTTTTTTCTTTTATTTCTTGAATCCTGGCTGCTAGTACTGCTGTGCTGTGAATCTGTCATGTTCATGTTCTTCAAAAAATTTCATAGGGTTTTTTTAAAAAAATATGATTATTATGTAATTTATGATTAATGATTATCTCATAAGAGAAATGTATTGAATTTAATTTAAAATATTTGAATATTTATTATATAGGATTTTACTATGGACAAGTATTTGAATATTTATTATATAGTTTGTTTATTTTATGAGGATCGTTCATTTTGTTTAGTTTGTTTATTTTATGAAGATCCTTCATGAAATGTCTTTTTCAGAAAAGTATATGTATTAATGTTATTTGTTTTTATAGTAATCTTGTAATCTTTCTAAATTAATTGCAACTCATATTGGATTTTGTTTTCTGATTGTGCTCATTGGTTATCTAAAGATTTGGAATGGTAATGCTTATCCCGTGAGTGATGGGTATTCATTTTTCGTGAGTGATCTAATCACTCTTCATTGGTAATGGTGATTACCTATTTTTTTTGCTATTTTATTTGTAAATTTGGTAATGCCTTTTGTTCTTGGAATGCATCTATTTTATAGACGAAATTCTGTTAAAATTTTTAGTATTGTTCAGTCCCCCCAACCTTTCTCTCCTGGTTCCGCCTCTGCATTCGCCTTTCTATGTTTAGGGTTTTCATGGGAAAGACTTGGAGTTTTCTTTATCTGATTTGAAATTGTGCCAAATTGTAATAAGTTATTTACTTTTTAGTTTTTGAAAAGATGACTTTTATGTCTTAGAAGCTCAACTGAATTAATTAGGCTCATGTTTCTGAGAGTCAGAGTCAGAGAGTGGTCTTATTGAGACAATTTAATTTCACTTAGATATTTTGGTAGTATGCTTTGTGCTAGGCCATTATAGATTTGGGAGATTCTTATTTTTTGTTTTGGTATGAGGTTCCTTGATTTGTATACAAAGACATGCTATCTGGGCACATTTTCTTTCCCACTTATTCATGTTTATATTTTTTGCCTATTTTCTTGCTTTTCTTCTGCTTTTCATCAGCTAAAAAAAAAAAAGAAAAAAAAGACATGGGGGTACAATTTTTTTTTCCTAGAAACTATCAATTCTTTTTAGCCTTTAAATTTTTGCTAAAAATCCTTGAATGAAATGTTATTTATAATATATATGGCGTTCTTGCCATCAATTTTTATTTGTTGTCATGCAATATGTGATAGAGAAATTGAAACTGAAATGCAAGCTCTGGAGAGAGAAATTTCTTATTAATTAGGAAATGTAGAATTAAGAAGAAAGTCAATAACTTAATAGTTTGTTTTCTAAGGAGAGATCAAACAGTTTTGGCTGAACCATATAGCTGTCGTTGATTCTAAACTTAGGAAATCTTGCAATATATTGAGGAGGACATGAACAGTTTATTCAGACTTTTAAGAAACAAAAACTTTCGAGAAAATTCTTTTGCCAGCCATGCTAAGAGATAAATTTGAACTTACCGAAAGTGCCTCTGTGATCATGCATGTTTAAAAACTTAGAGAACGCTTTTGAACTCAGGTTAGCTGCCAACTATCGATGCCATATATAAGCAAATTTCTTGTAGCCATAATATTGTGGGCTTATCTGCCTCAAAGAAGCATTAGTGGTTCTTTCTTGGTATATTTAAACTCACTTGGTTTAAACTAATTATATATTTATTTATTTTCAGCTCACTTAAATCTAATTGTTGCATTTTTCTCCACTGGTTGGAACTTTAGGAAAGAAAAGGAGAAATCTTCTTGCAAAGATTGATATGATGCTTATTTATGGCCATTTTTTTTTTGTATCCATATCATATTAGTTACGTATCTTTCTTTTCAACTAAATAACTGCTTAGTTTGCAGAGGGGTGCATCTAATTGCAAATTAATGAATAAAGCCTCATTTTGTTCAAGTTGAGCATGATCAAATAAAAGTAATCCTGTTGATGCTCTATCTGTCCTGTGTATTACTTTCTCCTCTTCAAAATTGTGATGAAGTGGAATTTCTATATTCAGCATGTATTGGAAAATAATCATATATTTAATTCTTCTATTCATTCATTCTATCTTGGCTGTGCAGTCTCCTTGCAATACTAAATTGTTGATTGAAACCCCAATGCATAAAAAACAAGAAAAATGACAAGTGTAATAACTATAAAGCCAATGTATCAGAATTTAGTTTTTGGAAATAGTATTAACTTCTTGAAAGCTAAGTGCTAAAAATAGCTTGTATTAGCAGTAAACTGGTGTTTTGATTCTTTCTCTGCATATAAGCCCTTGTATACTTGATTTAGATTCCTGCTATGAATAGCATATGCAGTCTGGAAAGAGCCATGAACTCATTATTGAAGAGTCAGTCTTTCTGCAAAAGGACTGGGAAGATTAACTTAACAGTTTTTACCTACTCAGAAGGATGATATGAATCTAGTGGAGCTTAGAAGAACAGTATAATTATTTTCCTGGCCCTTTTGGGGACCATCATATACTTTTATCTGCAAAAATATATTAGCCAAAGTTGAGACGTAGAAAGAAAATTAACAAAACTTGTGACATCAGATAAATCCATTATATGCAACTTAATTAGGAGCTTACAATATTTGTTCAGTTTGATCCATCAACAACTCCATCCTTGATAATTAACTTCTGTTTTAAACTTATTCTCAAAATGTAACAGAAGCTAAAAGTCAAATCCTTACTGTACAAAGAAGCTAAATTTTGGAGAAAAAACAGAGGCATTAAAAAAAATATTATGAGAATATCTTGGCACACATTGCAACCTCGCTATCACAAGTAAAGCATAATACTTTGCAATTTTCTGCCATGATGAACTAACTGCATATAATGCTGCATTTCTATAACTGGAACATATAAGAATGAGATCACCAATTTCCTTTCTGCTCACCAGTTTCTGTTTTTGTTAGTTCATAGAATTTACTCAGACTAATGAAACTAACTGGCCGTCAAAGTCTACAAAAGATGGCAATGTCGTATTTACTGATTTAAGAAAAGAAAGAAGTCAGGCATATTTACTGATTAGCAAACTCTGTCTAATCTAAGAAAACTATTCGTGTTATATTTCTTTTAGATTTGGTGAAGCCTTTCATGATAAGTTATTTAGCCTTTAGGACTTATGAACATAATGAGGAAAGAAAATCTTTATGGTGAATTTCTTTTAATGGTGTCTTAAGGACCCATTATGTGGAGATGGATTTGTACAATAATTCATGGTAAAAAATTTAAATTTTTGCCATAACATCAAAAGCCTTGTATTCAAATTTAGACATGACACCTAATGATGTGCTAGAGAATTGTATTTCATGCAATCATTATGATAATGTGTTAGGGATTTGATGGATGCCCACCTTATGTTTTGAATGATAAGTAAATGCAAACATGAAAGAACAATAAAAGATATAACATATTTAGAGGATTTATAAATCAAGACTGAAATCTTATTAATGTCTTCTGGGAGCGTATCTGAATACCCACATATTTACTAATTATTTCACTACAAGACTTCTTCTTTTTATTTTCTTGCAAGGGCCCATTTGAAATGAATTAGAAAATATTGAGGCCAAGTTAGATTCCCTACATATCTCGTGTTTCTTTCCTCTGCTGTCCCTCCTCCTGGGTTTTGATTTTCTTTCGCTTCTTCGTCCTTTGTTTTCTGCAGATTCATACTCTCTTAAGCTGAAAATCTGCAGCCGAATCGTGTATAGATGTCCATCTACTTCAAAGTGAGATAGCACTGTTCAAGGTCTTTTATAGCCTCTCTCTATTTGATAAATTGTCGCGAAGAGATGTCGGGCCAATTTTTATTTACTTACAAATTTTCTAGAACTCCTATGTCCTTCAGAAATTTGTTACAACCCATTTTTTGTCAAAAATTTCTGGTGCCATACTCGGCACACTTTGTCCCTTTTCGATGTTATAGAAGGCTACCGGCATCATGCATTTTCAAATTCAGTAGTGCTTCAATTGTCAGGACGTATCTTTATTTTTCCAGAAGATCAGAATTCCTTGATAATTTTTCACCAGTCATGAGATTTTCCTGTGGTGTTATGTGGAGAGTCAATGAATTTTGTACCTTGCAAAACATCCCCTCAGAAAAAATAACTGACAATGGGGGCACTGATGCTAATGAGGTGTACAAAATTGTTGTGGATTATTCAAATCCGGAGCTCAAAATGGAGGAAGCACTTGACCGTGCAGGAGTAAAGCTGACAACTCCTTTGGTTATGGAGGTGCTGCACAAGCTTCGGTACGAGGAGAAACTAGCGTTCAGGTTCTTTACATGGGCAGGACATGAAGAAAATTATAGTCATGAACCTCAGGCATACAACGAGATGATTGGTATATTGTCTAGTACAAAATACAAGGTTAAACAGTTTAGAATCGTTTGTGACCTGCTGGATTACATGAAGAGGAAGGACAAGAGTTCAGTTCCTATTGAAGTGTTGTTGAATATTTTGAGGCAGTATACTGAAAAGCACCTGACACACCTTCAGAAATTTGCAAAGAAGAAAAAGATAAGGGTGAAGACTCAGCCAGAGGTTAATGCTTTTAATTTGCTTTTGGATGCTCTATGTAAATGTTGTCTTGTTGAGGATGCTGAAGCCATGCTAAGGAGAGTTCAGTGCAAGAAGATTAAGCCCAATGCTGACACGTATAATACTTTGTTCTTTGGATGGTGCAGGGTCAGAAATCCAAGTAGAGGGATAGCTATACTTGAAGAAATGATAAAAATGGGTCTTGAACCTGATAATTTTACATATAATACTGCCATTGATACGTTTTGCCAAGCCGGGATGTTAACGGAGGCGACTGAATTCTTGGAGTTCATGAGAGACAAAGGTTCAACAACGTCTTCTCCAACAGCAAAAAGTTATTCTATAATGATTGTGGCCCTTGTCAAGGCTGATAGAATGGAAGAATGCTTTAAGCTTATTGGGGAAATGATAAATAGTGGATGCCTTCCTGATGTGTCAACATATAGAGACATTATAGAAGGCATGTGTTTTGCTGGAAAGAAAGACGCAGCTTATAAATTTTTGGAAGAAATGGGTAAAAAAGGTTATCCCCCAGATATAGTCACTTACAACTGTTTTCTTAAAGTTCTTTGTGACAATAAAAACAAAGATGAGGCAAGGAGGCTTTACAGAAGAATGATTGATGTGGGTTGCATTCCCAGTGTACAGACTTTTAATATGCTAATCTCAATGTATTTCGAGATGGAAGACATGGATGCAGCCTTTGATACTTGGTATGAAATGGATAGGAGATGTTGTATGCGTGATATAGATACTTACTGTGTGATGATTGAAGGGCTATTTGCTTCTAAGAACACAAAAGATGCAAGTTATCTTTTGGAACAAGTTATGAATAGGGGAATGAAATTGCCATATCGAAATTTTGATTCCTTGTTAATGCATCTTTCTGAACTTGGGGATCTTCAAGCTATCAATAGACTATCTGAACATATGAGGAAATTCTACAATCCTGCCATGGCAAGGCGTTTTGCACTGAATCAGAAGCGGAAGAGCATCAGTGTAAGAGGGAAATAAGATCTGTATCATTCCCATGTCTATAGCCGATTAGATTAATAGGCTGGATTGAGATTTTGGGTGCAACCTTGGATCCTATTTGTTTGAGAAATCTGAAAGATGATGACATGAACAACGGTTAGCTCAATGCTTGATCATGATTAATCACACTGCTGGCTTTACTGCTTATATTAAAGAAGAAAAATAGGTCTACCTTGATATTCTTGGTACAAAAAGGCGAAATTCTTCGCCCACAGGTCCCCACCAGACTGTTTGATGTCCAAGTGAAAGATATAAATAATGGTGACTCTGCAGCTCACATTGGAGAGTTTGAAATTCTCAAACAGTTTGCCAGCATTCGGTCTACCTTTATATTCTTAAATATACATGTCAAGGTTACATGACTAACAAGTTGAAGTTTTATAGGCAGCAAAGGATCAATGCGTGCTAGTTTCAAACCACAAAAAAACGCATTAAAAATTTCTTTACAATTCAAGTAGAAATAAAAACTCTAAAACCATAGAAAAAAAAAAAAAACTCCAAAATTGCCTTTGAATGGTAAAACTACAAATCTTACTCTAGAATATAATATAATACAAATTTATCCGAGCAAATCTTAACAACTATGTATATTAACCCCAGCCATAACTAAGCCCTTTGAACTCAATTTGAAACAATTTATTCCATGTTCAAATTCATTAACATTCTCCTTCGTTCAAATAGGAATTACACAACTCATATAAACGGTAAAATAATTAATTTCATATCTATCTAAATCTCACCACTAAAAACTGAGTAGTGAACTAGAATTTCTTTTAGTGCGTTTTACGCTCCATCTCACCTTTTTTTTTTTTTTTTTTTGCTTGAGTGCATTTTACACTTCGTCTCCAGATTTTTTTTTAAATTTTAAATGAGTGCGTTTTACGCTCCATTTCGTCCGATCCTATTCGCTTAAATCCATTTTTAGACAGATAAAAAGAGAGAGAATAAAAATTTAAGTGCATATCAAATTTCAATCGCAAAACAATATATCACTCTTTTACTAAAGAAAATAAACTATTACGATTCAAATTCTCCAAAATTCAAAAAATTATTATAGAACAATATACTAAGTCTGTTAAAAGAATAAACTTAGATTAAATAAGTATTGAAAACACATTCTAAGTAAGAAAAAACAACTTCTCCATCCTTAACAATATATCCCTATATCACTTAAAAACAATTAAGCAATAACACAAAAAAACCATAAAAAAAAGGTCCAGACTGATGAAAAACCAGGTAAAAAACAGCTACTGATTAACAGATTAAAAGCTAAAAAAGAAAAGAAAACAGGTACTGATTTTTTTTTTTTTTAAAGAAAAAACTGATGAAAACCTAGGAAAAAAAACAGGGACAGATTAAAAAGAAAAAACAGATGAAATTAAACCAGCCAAAAAAAAAATGGAGGCTAATGAGGGAGCGAAGAAGAATACTTCCCTACGAGGTAGTAATTTTAAATACACTTATAATTTATCTTTTAAACCCATTAATTTTATTATTTTGTGTAATTAACATTAGTTTACTAATTTTCACAAAATTCACTAATTTTTTTCAAAATGACCCCTTAACTTATTCATTTGTTATGATATACATTTATTTTAGTGTTTCCAAATAAAGTTACTTATATTAATTATAAATATGCTTATAATTTGTCTTTAAACTCTCTAATTTTTCTATTTTATAATTTACATTAGTTTTATTAAATTTTCACAAAATTCACCAAGTTCTCATAATAACCCTATTTTATTCATTTGTTATAATAAACATTTATATTAGAATTTCCAAAGAAAAGTAATTATAGTAATTATAAATATACTTAATTTTTCTCTATACCCACTAATTTTTTTCTATTTTATATAATATACATTTGTTTTACTAAGTTTTCACAAATTTAACTAATTTCTTAAAATGATCCCATGACTCATTTAATTGTTATGATATACATTATATTTTTTCTTTCCAAATCAAATTACTTTTAATAATTATAAATATATTTATAATTTGTATTTTATGTAATTTACATTGTTTTACTAAGGTTTCATAAAATTTACTAATTTCTCAAAATGATTTATTTATTTGTTATGATATACATTTATTTTGATTTTACAGATAAAATTACTTATAGTAATTATTAATATATTTATAATTTTTCTTTGAACCCACTAATTTTGTTATTTTATGTAATTTATATTAGTTTTATTGAGTTTTTACCAAAATTCAATATTTTTTGAAATGAATCTATAACTTATTCATTGTTATATTATACATTTATTTTAGTATTTTCAAATAAAATTACTTATATTAATTATAAATATACTTATAATTTCTCTCTAAACCCACTAGTTTTGCTATTTTATATAATTTACATTAGTTTTACTTAGTTTTCACAAAATTTAATGGTTTCCTAAAATGACCTCATAACTTATTTTTTGTTATGATAAAAATTTATTTTAGTTTTCCAAATAAAATTACTTATAATAATTATAAATATTCTTAAAATTTGTCTAAACTCACTAATTTCGCTATCTTGCACAATTTACATTAATTTTACTAAATTTTTCTCAAAATTCATTAGTTTCTTAAAATGACCCTATAATTTTTTTTATTATATACATTTATTTTAATTTTTGCAACTAAAATTACTTTAGTAATTATAAATATACTTGTAAGTTATATAAAAAAGTGAAATTAGTTGGTCTAAAAACAAATTATAAGTAATGGAATGCTAACGTCATGAAATATAATCCAAAAATCAAATGTTTATATTTTCCTTTTTATCAACAATAGACATATTAGTATAAAGTAATGGAAACTTCCATTAGTAATCCATTCAATGTAAAAGGATCAAAACACCATGTCTCACCACTAACCTCTTCGTATTTCTTAAGGAAACCAAACTCTACTTTTAAAAAAAAAAAAAAATACTAAAAGGTAAAAGCTGATACTCTTTTGTTTAGTTGTCACTGAGGGTCATGTAATTTGCGTCACTACTTCTAAACCAAGCAAAAATGGCAGCTCTCCAGAAAGTTGTGTAGAGTAGTCACAGTCCATCTAAGTGGTGAGAAGAAGGTAAACAAGACCTTTGAGATATTCCACTATTTCAGATCCTCCCAACTTTGAAGTTCCATATACTCGATCCACAAACGTAATTGGGACCTATTAACAGAGAAGAATAGTTTCATGTTCCTTGATACAAACAAATTAGTTCATAGAGGATAAGCAATTGAAGGGACTAAAATCTTTTATGAGATTGAAATTATAAGTATTTGTGAAGAGTTATTGGATAATCAAGTTATGGAGATGGATATTTAGTAAAGCTTAGAGATTATGACAATTTTATACACCAACTACTACAGCAGATCAGCAATCAAAACCTTTATAACTCCAATAGTTAGGAAAATCTAAATGGTTTTAGGATTGAAAATAGATAATCATGAAACAGTCATGAGGTAAGAACCAATCCCTTTAGTCCATTTTGGTTATAGACAATACATTTTCAGACATTATCGACATACAGACTGAAATTTCCTAACACCAGAGGTCAAGTTGCAGGACAAGAAACGACTAGAGTGTAGGCCAAAGCGAAGAGGGGGGGGCGGGGGGGGTAAGAAGATGATGACAGGCTCACTGAAATGAGGTCTTAGGTTAGCGGTACTTCAAAAGAAGCCAACAGAGAACAAAGGATGCACAAAGCTGAAGGAAAAAGAATTCTAGATGGAAAGTTTGTCTCAATTCCTGCTAGCAGCAATTAGTTCTCTAAGCAGTACCCCCACAGTTCCTGAAATAGCACTCTCTTGTGTGTGATGTAATGTAGGTCAAAGCAAAAAATATACAGAAGAAGTCAACTATCGTGGTAAAATAAATTTATGTTAAGATAAAACCAATCAAATTGTAAGATGATCACTACCTCTTGAATATGGAAACCTTTTCTTGTAGCACGGACAATCATCTCCATCTGAAAAACGTATCCTTTACTGACAACCGAACTGATGACATCTTCAAGGACAGATTTCCTATAAAGGCTTCATGCAGAAGAACATTGATCAGTTTTAGAAGGGGAAGGCGAAAGAACAAAGATGATTGAACATGAAAATATCGTTACCGGAAAGATCCAGTTAAATCTGATACACCAGGCCAAAGAAGTGTCTGAGCAAGGACATTTGCTCCCCTACTTGTCAGTTTACGCATTAAATTCCAACCATGCACACCACCACCTTTTACATACCGAGTTCCAGTAACTATATCTGCTCCTGTCTCCATCTGTTTCCTAAACTCAAATTAAGTTTTCAGCCACTATGCAAGACATGTAAAAAATATCCAACTGTTCATTCAAAACTATCTTACTTGATAAATCTCGGAAGGTATTTTGGCTGTGAAAAAGAAAGTAAAGAGTTTGAATTAGACAATTGAAATAGGTCGTATTAATAAGTTAAATAAATATTTTCACCAGAAAAGAGAAAATTTTTTATAAACATTATGAAGAGATTAAGCCCTGCCTAAGACTCCCAAAGAAAGAAGCCTATACTAGAAAATGCAACATGTGTGAAACACAATACGTGCCATTAAAAACACATGTCAGACTAAGGAAGGCTGCCTAATTTTCCTGAATATCGTCCCATAAAAAATTTCCATCATGACCTAAACTCCTAACATTTTCTCAGTTATTATAACTCAGGAAGGAACTCACACTCCCAGATGATTTGGGTCTTTTCAGAGAGCTAAAAAAAGGATAAAGAATTCTAGCCGATGTAATCCCCAGAATTCTGATGACTGATGACAGCTCAGATAAGGAGGGAGGTGATTTGTGGAATGCAAAGACCACAAAACCAATTACAAAATCAAATAGCATGGTGCTGCTGTTGGGTTTTTGTGGTGGGGGCTGGGGGGGGTGTTTCTTTGCCAGTTCATGGTGCATACTTACATGGTGAGATAAATCAGCATCCATGATAACAACAAAATTGCCTGAGGCATGCTTCAGCCCATGAATGTAAGCCGTCCCTGAAAAATAACCACATTAAGGGCAATGCAGTTGCTTAAAATTAACATAAAGTCATTAAATATGTATACCTAAGCCAAGCTTCCTCGGTCTAGCCCTCAACAGCTGTAAGAACAGAGAACCATAAATAGGAATACTACTCATAAGTGAACTTATCCAAAAAAAAAACTCAAGGGAAGTGATACTCACAATCCCTTTTTGCTTCCTTCACTCCCCTCCCCTTCTTTTATAATTGAAAGACCATAATACCCAAAAAAGGCTCCAAAAGTTCAGCTCAAACCTTATACTATAAAGAAACTAGCTATGGGCATTAAAGTCTTTTTGTTTATCAAAGAAAAGACAGGAGTGCGAGAAGCAAAAACAGAGTGCAAAAAGCCACTACCTTTACAGAAAACACAAAGAAGAAGTGCAAATTGTAAAACATTAACTATAAAAGTATCTTACTACACGATCCTCTCCATACACCTGTTGCAATTGTTTTACAATATCTTGAGTACCGTCTGGACTTCCATCGTCGACGATTATGATTTCAAAATCAACATCCCTAATCAGGTTGCAGCAAAAAGTCAAAAGACTAACAAAATCACATAAACAGATAAATAATTGGAATTTTACTATTTGGTGTCATAATTGCTAACTGTCAATAACAACTGAATCGTCAAGTTAAGATGCATCATCTATTATCAACTAACTTCATCTTCTTGGACTTGTCCATATTGTTAAGATGAATGAGGTGCTGACATTTTTTCTCTTTACTGTAAACATTGTTGCACATTTTGGGTTCTCAGAGCTAACGAAAACCAAGTAACAGCAACAAAGTTGAAAATGCCACTGCTAGCAGCCTATTCTTGGAGAAATAAATACAGAAATTTGGCACAAGGAATTGCCTGAACATGTTCCCATGTCACAGGACTGTAAGGACTGCAGAGTGATGATAAACATGCAAAGCCCAAGTAACTTCTCATGCTGTGATGAAAAGTTCCCTATCCCTCTAATAAAGTTAATGATAACGAGGATCATGACACCTAACAAAATCACTTTATCAAGTCGTATTATACATCAACATAGACAACATTGTTTTTCTCTTCGGCAGATAAATGCTTTCTGGAAATAAAAAAGTAAATTCACTATTTCCATAAATATAACTTGTTTTCAGTGCTCACAATGTCAAAAGGTAACATCTTGGCACATTGCAAGCATTTTCATCAAATATCAGTCTCTAGAAATCCAAATTATAAAGGCTTTGCTACAACCAAGTGATGAATCAACAAGTCAGACACCGAACTTCAGAAGTCAATTTTCAGCTACTCAAAATTACTCTAATGATCACCACCGCCAATCTAATCTCATTCTGAAAACCTTGTTTCTTAAGGTACCTCAGTGATCCAGAGCCATACGGGATGATCTCAATGCCTAGGAATGATCTGAATTTTTAGTTCTCACCAATAGAGAGCTCTAGTTTCCAGATCAATAACAAAGTCAGTGCTTCTCTTCTCAATATCCAAATTCAATCAAGCAAAATTAAGACGGAAAATAAAACTTTATAATCACCAGAGCCAATAAACATCAATAAATCATAAAGAGAACGAGATAGAGAAATTACGGTAGATGCTTGAAGACGAGATAAACGATGAGAGCGACATTGAGACGTTCGTTGTAGGTGGGGATGATTATGCTATACTTGTTCTTCTTTTGATCTTCTGTCATCTTCGATCTGCATCAATAAAAAAACCCTCCCTAATCTGGAAGGAATGATTTTGAAGAGAAAAGAAAGGGCTCCGGGAGGTTGGTTTACAACGACTATGTAAGCAAGAAAAGGGACTACAGAGTACTACAGCGCATTTCTTTTTCTTCAATACAATGCGTTAAGATAAAAAAAACGCATTGATATGCAAGCCCTTGCGTTAATGTCCCTTGGGACATCTTCCGAAACAGGTCCATTTGCTTTGCGGGAGCTTTCTATAAAAAAACAAGGGTTATTTTCAATTTGGTCCCTAAAGTATTTTTCAATTAAGGATCTAAAATTATTTATCCTTATAAATGTTTAAAAAGTATTGGTGAAGGACTTTCATCAATGAATATTAACAGTACAATACAAACAAAAGTCAGCATAATAAAATTTACTTGAAACTTTAAGGGAAATTCTTTTAAAATATCCGTCAACTATTTACTTAAGTTGCACAATTCCTCTTAACTCATATTTTATTTTTTTATATCCTTAAACTAAAATTTTATATTATAAAATAGCCTATCACGATAAATAGCAGCAACATCACCTCTCGAAGATCACATACTGCTCACGTATGTGTTTATGGAGGGGCAAAATTGTTCATTAAAAACTTTTCCTTCATAAAAAAACGTCTTCCACACTGCAAACACACACGTGAGCAGCATGTGATTTTCAAGAACTGATACCGCTGCAATTTAATGGACAATTTTGTTTTTGAAGGCTGTCTTTAATGGACAATTTTACCCCTTTACAAACACACACGTGAGTAGTATAGAATTGGGAGGTGGTGCTATTGCTATTTATGATTGTAGGTTACTCTATGATATACAAATTTAGTTTAGGGATATAAAAAAACAAAATATAAATTTAGAAGTATTGTGCAACTTAAGTAAATAGTTGATGGGCATTTTAAAGAATTTCCCAAATTTTAAATATGCAATGTCAATATAATAAATTTAAGTTATTGTACCAGATTGAGAATGATAGACATACTATTTTTTGTTGTGTTTTTGCAAGAAAAGTATGGAATCAATTGCCACTTGGAAGCCACTTGAAAGGAAATAAATGGGCTTAGACGATTTCTTTGAGTTTCAAAGATTTTATACACTCGATAACTTTTGATATGATCCAAAGAATGTTGCTATTTTTACCACATGTACTTCATTGATTTAGGGTGCCAGCAAAAAATTTTCGACATGAAAGTTTTGCTTTAAATGAGAGTTTACTTCTCATGCAAGCCCTAAATCTCACGGATGAATATTTGAGATTTAACCAGTAGCCTACCTCTTCTTTTACTGTGAGCTCCGCTAGTTTTTCTCTATACATTTGGAAATCACCAAATCTTGAAATCCTTAAGGTTAATAATGATGTAGCTTTCTCTAAAGGAAAAAAGCGGCATTGAATTTGTTGTTAGGAATCATTTGAGGGTTTTCCTTACTGGCAAAAGTCCTTACCTTTATTGAGTTGTTATTCTGTTGACTTGGGTGAACTTCGGGAATTATCAATTAACTCTACCCTCTCAGGGCGGATGAAAATTGAAAGCGATTCACTTTTGATCTTCACTAGACTTTCTTTCCATATATATGACTTTTTTTAGATTGAAGTATTATCTTTTGATTTTCTTAATAGCATTAATAGATTTTCTGCTACTTTTTCCCATGTTTATAGTGAAGTAACTATCCCACAAGTTTCTAGCCAAAAGATAGCTTTATCTTTTGATATAGTTTTAGAATTAACTAAAAACATTCTCTTTGGCGTAGCTCATGTAATTTCTTTTGATTTAAATGATATATAGTTTCCTTTTCCCTAAAAAACTTATTGTACTACGAGAAATTATGTTTTTAGTAAAAATAGAAATAATATTAATCAATTTATTATTTGTGACAAAAATTTGGATTAAAAAGGAAATTTAGAATGAATGTTAAATTTCATTTGAACAACTTTTTAAAATTTGTTATCTATAAGTAAGCTTTAATGATATCAAAATTCTCCCTCCTATGTTATCAAATTTTCCATAGTTATGGATGGAAAATGCTATGAGATTTTTTTGTCAATTATAAGAAATTATAAGAATTATTTTGGTCAATTATAAGAATTACATTTGCTGATTCTCGAATATTAGGTATCGAAAAAAGAATTAAATTGACACACTTCCATTTTATGGTCCTTAATTGTAAAACACGTCCAATTTCAAGGGTCAAATTGAAATTAAGCCTAAAAAGAAAGCCCAAAAGTGGAAAAAGAATAGACTACCCGTATCCGAACCCGACACCGTGCTTAATCGAGTACATGGGACAGAACCGGATCTATATTTATCTATTGAACCGATACCACTTCAAATGCTCCGCGGTTTTCTTTAAACCCTTCACCGCTCTCTTCGTCTCCGCCACTAAACAAACAGAGCCGCCGCAGTCTCATTCTCCGGCGAACTCATATATTTGTAGCTTTCTCAGCTATTCAGGTTTCTTCAATCTCCGGGTCTCTGTCATTTTTCTTTTTCTATTAAATCGTGTGCTTGTTTATATTGTTATTATTATTTTTCGGAATTTGAATATCTTGCTGCATTGTGTGTAAATCTTCTGGTGTCTGTGATTCTTTGCCGTGAATTTTACTTCCATTTAAAGAATTTTTAGATTAATTTTATTCGTTTTAGCTGACATTTGGTGCTATTCTCTGTGAGGTAGGGTTTAGGGTTTTGGGGCGAGAGTTCAGAAGTTTTTAGCAATGAGTCGCAGCTTAGGAATACCGGTGAAGCTTCTTCACGAGGCAACAGGACACATAGTCACAGTGGAGCTGAAAAGTGGGGAGCTTTACAGAGGAAGCATGGTGGAATGCGAAGACAATTGGAATTGCCAACTTGAAAACATCACTTACACTGCTAAGGTAATTTTATGCATACTTAGACTCTTACTATCGATTTTCTCAAAGCGAACTTTGAACTTGAGTCTTTTTTCCTTTATTTATGATTTGGTGTCCTTGGTTGCTGTTTCAATTATACGTTGGCTCAGAAGGAAAGCAAGAATTCACTAAAGGACTGATGCTTTTTTGTTGAACTCAAGCAGAGTCATGTGTAAGATTTTGAGAAGCTTATTTAGTATTTAAGCATGATATTGGTGTCACCTATGCCATCCATTGATGCATGTGTCTCAATAAGAACAACCGTTTAGTGGGTGTACTTGAGGCGTTTTTGAGAGCATTCAGAGTCTGCAGGTGTCCTGACATTTGAGATAAGATCATTCTGGCATTGGTCCCAATAGAAATCATATGTTTGAGTTTCTAATTCTTTTTCCTGATTTGTGGTCTGCTTCAAAATACGCCTTTATTTGGCATTTATGTTGAACTTATTTGGCTTTCAAAGTCATAAAGGACGAAGTGTGACTATTCTTCTCCTATGTGCTTGTCCACAAAACATTTCTGTAGCCTAAAATAAGCTGAAATAGTCTTCAGATTCCTGTTGGTAGCTGCTGGCAGTACTTGAGATCATCCTTTTGGATATTGAGAGCTCTGTAGTTATTGTTCATCCTCAAGTCACTTCAAGCCTAATAACACTTTACATTTCTCTTTATGTTTTCTAAATAAGCTTTAGGGACTATATTTGCTAGTTGCCCATGATGTAGAGCTTTTTTTTCTTTGCAAAATTTGACCTCCCATTGCTTCCCTTCAGCATTACGAACAGGGCAGTGTTATTCTTATGATTTTGAAGGCAACTTATGCTAATTCAATCACCTGATCACAAGTAGGCATTCTGGGTTGTCTCAGTAGATGTAGGGTGGAAGGAACATAAGAAGTTTTTTTGAGGTTCATTTAGTCAGTCTTCAACTTTTAGGTAGAGACTGCCTCCCTGCATCTGTTAGTGTCATGTGAACTTTCTCTCAACTAAACTTGGAGGAATTAGCACTCAAATAGAACATTAGTTGACATCATTGTTGCTTATCTCTAGATTCTCATCTAGTTGCTCAGATGCACAGACTGAAGTTCTGAACATAACCTTTTCTTGCCGTTCTTTTGTTTGGAATTACTTTTCTATGGCTGAAGAAATTATAATGAAAAGTTTCTTCCTCCCGTCTTTCTTAATGTGAAAGGGAATTAGCATTTTGATTTCATAGTATATCTTTCTTGGACCTGTTGAGTCATGTAGAATGGTGCATTTCTCTGCTTTACTGAATAGTGAAGGCTATAGTCAGTGTCGTGCATCACTCAGAAGAATTATTTAGCAAGAAAAATGAAAATTATGTGTTTTCTCTTTATCCTATGATTCTATGCTTTTCTCTTTATAGTATGTTGTGATGCAATTACTGTGGTTGTGCATTGTTTGATATGCTTTTTGCATCTTAGTGGATATACTTAGGCTTTGAGTGAATGAACTAGATTGCAATTCATCTTATGTATACATTCTGTTCTAAGATGAAAGAATATGATGGTGCTTGTGAAGGATGGTTTTCTATCTTCATCATGTGAGAGAGTTTCACATGTTTGATTTTGTCATTCTTGGCTATCTGCATTAATGGTTTCTTTGCTGTAAATTGTGGAACTATGCCTTGAACTGGAAAAGAGGGACTGTCAAGCAGGAATTCATGAATTCACTTTAAAATAGTGGCTATGGTTGAGGAATATTCACTAGGCATAGTAAAAAGGAAAGCCATTTGTCACTGGAGCATCATAAGTCAATAGAGAGAAAATAAGATATATACTGCATGAGAAAACTATAATGTATCTGTTATAGGTGTTTTGACGACTTTCCATTTTTCAACCTTCAGTTTTCATGATGAATGTTATAACCCATCCCCATCTTCTCTCTTGATATTAACTCTCTCTGTTTATGGCTCTTGGATGACCAACTTTCGATGGTTCTTTGCAGGATGGGAAGGTCTCACAACTCGAGCACGTCTTTATTCGTGGAAGCAAGGTCAGGTATGTATCTGGTGCTTTGCTAATTGCGTGTGTTGTCTCTCTAACTAGTTTTGAAAATTGAATCTAATTAACACAATTTCTCCAGGTTTATGGTAATCCCAGATATGCTTAAGAATGCCCCAATGTTCAAACGTCTGGAAGCTAGAATTAAGGTACTTTTCTTGGTACACCCCTACTTTTGATTATCTCCAAAGGGTATAGCTTTGCTTACGCATATGATATCATCTTTGCAGGGCAAGGGTGCTAGTCTTGGAGTAGGAAGAGGACGGGCTGTTGCCATGAGGGCTAGAGTAAGATCTCTTTCCACTTGCATTCACCTTAATAACGTTTGTTTTCCTTATAGTTTGTCATGCTCATGTAGCTAATTATTGTGTCTGATGTGGAAGTCTAACTATAGTATCATCCTTGCCTGCAGGCTCAGGCTGCTGGTCGTGGGGGTCCACCTGGTAGGGGTGCTGTACCACCTGTTAGAAGGTGATTGTATCCAGATGCGGTTCTCACGTTTTATGCACTGAGGTAGTTGTATGATGCAGAATCCTTGAGTGATCACAAAAACAAAAAAGTGCCCTGTATTAGAACCCCCTTGAAACAAATTGGTATAGCTTCGTTTTGTGGAATAGATCTAATTATGTTACCCTATTTAAGATGTTTAGTGCTTTTGAGACTTGTGATTCTCCAATATTTTGATTTTCCTTCTGTCTAGCCTTAAATTTATGATGCTTCTTTTTTTTTTTTTGGCCTAATGTGCCTTTGAATTTTGGATGGGGTTACATTTGGCATGCATTCCACTCTTATCTATTATTCTATAGGATTGTTTATAAGCTTACCATTAAAGCACTGGAACGTAGGAGATGTATTAGAAGGTACAGCGATAGCATTCAATTCTCAATTAATTGTCAAAATTGAAAGCTTGTTGCTCAAATGACACTATACTTTGAAATTCGGAGTAGAAAAAATTTATTTTTGAGAAGTTATTATGGATGGATTTTTTAAAATTGATTTTGTTAAAATATTTTTTAGCAATTGAAAGCTTGTTGCTCAAATGACGCTATACCTTGAAATTCAGAGTAGAAAAATTTTATTTTTAAGAAGTTATTATGGAGGTATTTTTCAAAATTGATTTTGTTAAAATAGTTGTTAGCAGCTTAAAAAATGTTGAAAATACAAAAGGTATGTGGTTTAATGGTATGGTTCGCTTACTTAGATATCTTTACTTGATATGTGAAGTAAAAGAGAATTATTTGATGGTAGTCTTGTGATGCTGTTTAGCTTCCGATCTTTCGAATATGGCGGTACTTGGAAATTGAAATGGTAGCTAGCTCATAGTGTTGTTTTCAATTAGAGCCAACATGTCTTCCCTACAGCTCTATCCACCTAAGCTTTGCCTTTGCGACAACAACGTCTCCCTCTGTGCCTGTGCCTAAACTGTTTCACAAAACAGAGAAAAAGACTTAACAATTGGATTCAATACGGTTGCTGAGCAAATATGTTTTGCCCCTCTTCCATTATTCTGCCATTCTGGAACAGTGATTGTCCACAAATATACCCACTTGGGACTTTCATCAAACACTTGGTCGCTATCTCCATTCCATTAAAACAAAAACAATGACCTTAATTGATTCTAAGTGATCATTTTCTCTAGCTTCTCAAAGTGCACCGAAAGTACTAAACCATTGTCCCAGCAAAGAAAAATATTATTGGCGATACCTAATTGGAATCTTCCTTCTTTGATGTTGACTCTGTAAGGAAATTCTTGGTGTTGAGTCAATTTCCCAGGAAATGACCACTTAAAAAGGTGATGTGGATGAATTAGTGACTTAGCATAGTAAGTAAGCTCATTGTAAATGTTTAAAAAGTTGAAAGTTCAAATTTCGTCGTAATGTATTTATGTTGTGGATGAGACATTAACTTTCAAATAAAAACTCTTCAAATATTTTATAGGTTGAGTATAAACTAGTAAGGACGTCGTGAAATGTCTAGGGTCAAACTCTAACTCTCGAATGAGAATTAGATTTTGCATACTAGTCAAAACTATATATTTTTGAATAGACTGTATATTCTTGAATTTGGAACCCTCCGAAAGATATTAAAAAAAAGTGATGGGAATGGGGATAAAGATTTGACTATTAACCCAAAGATCTCCTCATATGGTCGCCAATCTATGTGCCGTGTATTTTCCAACTCGAAATGATCATTTTTAAATAGAAAGGAGAAAAAATAGAAGCCTTATAGTGTGGTAAGATTCTTTAAAGTATATTGGTCTTGTTCCACAAAAAATCTAAAAAGGAAAGGATATTGGCCGATCATTGTTTTTCCTAGTTCTGCCTACCAATAGGAAACTAAAAGAAAAAACAGTGGAAATTGACTTTTGATGAAGAATTTCCATGATGATTTAAAAAAAAAAAAAAAAAAGGCTTTTGATGAACTTTCCCAATGCATTATTATTAATTTTTTCCTAAGAACATCCTATCCTCACTGATTGGTAAAGAATTGACGGATGTTTAATTTGAGTTGTATTTATTATTATTATTTTTGTTAAAACATCTGATAAGGGTAATTCGATATTTGAGTTGAATTATATATATATACTGAGTTTAACACTTGTTAATAAAGGACGGACGTGCATATTATCCCATATAAAGTAAGCACAAACTACATTTAGGATTTTGGTACATAAATAGTAGAAAATTTTAAGTGAAATGTGAGAATGAAAATGTAGCTTATTTATTTCGTTATTCTTGTAGTTAAAGGGAAAAGAATTGTAACTTGTGATATAAAGGTTTGTTAAACTTGTACGTTTTCAATTGTGATAAATATGCATGGTTTGGAAAATAATTGATTTTTGAATGGTGAAGGAATTACTTCTACACTTACAAGAATATACTTATATAGAAATATTGTTGGTTCGGTTCATAAAATTAGGTGTAGTTTGAGTATTATCTTTTTAAAGAGGATGTCCAAGTCAATAACTTCTTTAAATACTTTATTTATAAAGTATACATATTTTTTATATATTTTTTAATACATATAATTTTTTATATAATAGATTAATATCAAATCTTTAAATTTTATTTGTATATTACATAACGATAATATTAGTGGACACTTTTAAAGAAATATAATTATACTTAAACTTTACGGGTTAATATTCAAAAGTTTATAATATAATGTCAAAAACTTCTAAACATCTTCTAAGCACTTTTGAGTTTACATATAATTATATCGTTACATAATATATTTATCCTGTTTTAAAGAGAATGACATAAATAATAAAGTTTTTTTTTAAAAAAAAAAATTGAGGATTATAAAATTAATTATTGATAGAAAGTATATGATGTGGTGAGTGATTAAAGTCATTTTAGAGCATGTGCACTTTGTCTATACTTAAGTCTCTCTAATATAATTAATTGAATGAGGGGAAATATTGATCTTGAAAATTGGGGGTCTATAATCAATCAAAAAGCCAAAAAGGGATTATGTGTGAACAATTTTAAACCGTTGAAATTAGAGACCGTTATGTATATATCATCACATAAAGGTCCCATTTACATGTGCTTCTGAGTTTTTGTTTCCAACATGTTTTTTTTATTCAAATTATCACATTATTTCAACAAAGCTATGGCTGATTGAATAAACCAACCTAACTATATATACACATAATTTTGGCCTATTATTTAAAAATAAATAGTTATTAATTTATTTTAAATTATAAGTTATTTTTGTTAGTTTATTATATATATTTTTAGTTTAAAATAATTCAAATTAAAAAATATTTTTAGGAGTAATTTGAATTCTGAAGGTGTTTCTCAAAATGGTTTCTGTCTATTGATAAACTTTAGATTAATCTTTTTGAAATTTTCTTTTCAATTGCTTAAAAAAGTACAAGTAATAGATGAAGCGATATTTTATTAGTTTAGCAAAAAATACAAGAGAACAAAAACATTTACTTGGATTGAAGCAAAAATAAAAAACTTTTTGTTATAAATTCACATATTTTCTATCAAAAATAATTATTTTTCACCTAATCTTAAAAGAAACAACAGATCTTTTCTAACTAAAATAAAATGAAAACCAAAATGCAATCCAAGTAACAATACGGGTATAAATCAACCAAATAAGAAGGTTTTAACATTTGAAAAAAAAAATAAATTGAGGAGTTCTTTATTAATGGATGTTATGAATTTGTGGAATTTACTAGTTGTTGACCTAAGATACTTTAGAGCACTGTGACATAAGATCACTGGTTGACTCTAATATATTATTTTCAAAAAAAAAAAAAAAAGAAAAAAAAAAGGTCTAATATTTGGTCGAGTTGATCACTATTAATTGGTAGTGGGTGGAATAACAAATGGGACCTTATATTATGGATATATTGTACGCATTTTCAATTAATTCAAAAGGAAAATCAACACTACTTAATATTGCTAAAATGCATTATTATTTATTGTTCTATTTTAGCTACTTGATTGTTGGTATGATAACATATGGGACCTTTTGAAGTTACAAATTTCAAGCAAATTAAATAAATAATTAAATAAATACAAGTAGCATAAAAAAAAATTAATGAAAATTCGATATACTAATTTTTTCTTTAATTGTTTTTTTAAAAGAAATAAGATGTAAGCCTTTCGAATTCCTCTCTGTCATGAATTTTTGAATGGGATTTTTTTTTTCCTTTACACTCTTACAAGAAATATTTTACCACAATTATGAATGAAAAAAATAATTAAGCTTAATCTTCATAATAAAAAATCCTATCCAAATAAACTCAAAATAATTAGATACGTAACAGGGATGAATGGAGCTTACTGTGAAGTAAACATGTAAGAGTCATCACCCCTCGAATTTTTTTCCCTTTTTTTTTTTTGTGTATTTCATCTAAAAAAAAATTTATTATTTTATTTATCTCTCAAAAAATAATTTACTATATATATACTTGATGATCCTTTCAATAATATTTTTGAAGCTCGCGGGATACATTGTCAAATGAAAGGGACAGCTTGGAACACAATTTCTTTACTCAAGAGAGTGCCAAAGAAAGAAAGATGATAAAACAACTTTCTCTTGGTACCATAGAATGTTTCAATCATCTAAGGTGGAAAAAATGACCATTTTCGTCCTTAAAATTATGTCAATTTCATCATTTGATCCACATAATAAAGAATTTTTCCATCCATTATGAACCTTGAAAAACAGCATGCAATTAATTAAAGTACGGGCCTCTTTATCATTATAAATTTCAATCTAGACTATAGATTTAAGGAGATCACTTTGATTGCAAACGTATTTTTCATTGACCCTAACATATAATTGAAAAAAAAAAATAAAAATATGAAGTGATTGAATTGATCTAATTTTGAAGACTTGAATAGTTATTTTTAAGGTTTAGTAACTATATGTGTGTTGAATAACAACGTAACATGACTAACTTTGCATGCAATTCATATAAGGAGATTTTTTTTTTGCCTCTTCGTGAATATAACGGTTTCTTCAAGTTTTTATCCTTGGATTGGAAGACATATATATATGTATATATATATTAAAATTAAATATAAAAAAAGATATGTACAAGTTATAACTAAAATTACAATTACCCCTAAAAGAAACTAAATCAATTACCATAATAATACACATGGACGGAGCTATATTGGTCAAAGTAGGCCCGGCCCAAAACCCTTCTCCTTAATTCCTAATATATTGCATGGATATTTTTATATTTTTCCCCCCAAAAAGGAAATTTTTATTATTTTATGAGTAAATGTTATTTTTAGTCCCAACTTATTTATTTTCTTTAGATTTAATCTTTAACAAATTTTTATCTTTTTAAATGCTCAACTAATTTACATGCAACTTTTTTTGTCCTTTTGACGAATTTCAGTAATTTTGACTAGTGATTAATAATTTTTTTCTTATTATATTAAAATTAAAAAGAATAAAAATGGAAATTTATACGAAGTTTTTTTTTTTTTTTTCACTTGAATGGTATGAATTCACACTTTTATAATTTGAATCATGATGCTTTATTCGATAAATAGTATTTTTATTACTGAACTAAAAACTTGTCACAACAAGGTTAACCATAGCAAATAAAGGAAATTAAACTCTAATCCATTAATGCTACCTTCTTATGATTAAGAAAGTACTTTTTCCAAAGGGTGAAGAACTAATCACACCACTATAATGAGAATATTCATAAAGATATATAATATGAATTATTCTTCCATTCCATATACATCATCATGAAGATTCAAAGAGAAAAAGAAAAAATTAGTTTTTCTTGGTCAGATATATGAAGAGTTGGGGAATTAATTAATTATCTGAGAAGAGCTGGAAAAAGAGAACAAAAAGATTGTTCATCACAAGGAATAGTGAGTCCATTATCATGATAATTAAATCCAAATTCTTCTTCAGCTTGTTGAAGTAAGTTTTGGAACTCAGGATAAGCTAACCATGATATCGGTATTATATATCTGCTTCTATTTTCTCCAACATATACTGCAAAATGACCTTTTGGTACATCATGTGGAAGACTAGTACCATTTTCATCATGATGATGATGATGATATCCACCACCATTATTTTTTCTTCCAAAACTTGAACATTTCTTGAGGATTTGTTTGAGGGCTGCTGTTTGAATACTACTTTGTTTGCTTGTTTTCTTTAGGGCCATTTTTTGGATTGAGTGATGAAGGAAAAGGGTTTTGGAAAGAGAGAGATATTAGAAGAAGAAGAAGGGGTGTGGGTGTGGGTGTGGGTGTGGGGGGGATAAAGGGAAAGGATGAGAAGGGGGAAGTATTTATGGAGAGAATTAGAGAAACATGAACATGTGGAGTGTGGGGGCAAACAAATTTGTAATAAGGGGGTGATATATATGTGTATATATAGGGTTAAGTCTTCTTTTGTACGAGGCCATGCAGGGTCTCCTTACCCCTCCATTCGCCTTATGCCTGGCCATGTTGCCTCTCCTAAAGACAAAATGGACCACTACCCTCTCTCTCTCTCTCTCTCTCTCTCTCTCTCTCTCTCTCTCTCTCTCTCTCTCTCTCTCTCTCTCTCTCTCTCTCTCTCTCTCTCTCTCTCTCCGTTGACTATTGACCAGTTTCATAGGTGTAAAAACGAAAATCTGCAAAATAGAGAATGTGCGATAATGGAAAGAGGTAAAATGCCAAAGATTTTATTTGTTATGTACACATCGTTTAATATTGATTTGCGTAAATAATTCGCTTAAATATAGGGATCATATCATAGTAAAATTACGTTATCATTATATTTCTTGAACTATATTAAATTACGAATAAAAATAAGTGATCGATCATGTCTTTACTTGTGAAAATAGAATTGCGTGGCATGATACATAATGTTTATGAGTGGTAGTTTAATTAATATACTTCAATTAGAGGATCATAACAAAGCTGTCCTTCTCTCTCTCTCTTTCACATTGCGTGAATCACAAGCTGTCATATCCATTCTAAAACCGTACGTACAACACTTAAATTAGGGTTAAACATAATTAATTAGATGTTGATGCTGGTATTAGACCATATAAACTAGTCTTAATTAGCTCCTTTGTCCATCAATAATTGAGGAATGAGGGGGTTGGTTGGTTATTAACGCCTTAATCATTCATTCATGTATAGAGTACGTAAGGATTCGTAAGGTCAGGTACTCTAATTAATTTGAGATTAATATTATCCATTCAATTGGTTAATCACCAGCTCTAGATTTAGGGAGAAAATGGTAAAATTTGTGCTCAAACTATTACGTTTTGCTTATGATATTTTAAATCTTTTTAATAATCTAGTATTCGAAAGTCATCGACAAATCTAGAGAATCGAGTGTTAAATCGCTTCTTAAGTAATTCGAACTCAAAACTTCTCGCTTGATATGCCAAGTGCTGAGTGGGATCGCGCCATCAGACTACAAACCTCTTGTTCACATTCTAAATCTTTTTGAAGACGTATTTTGCTCATGAATTATTTAAATAGAGTTGTTTATACCCTTAAGTTTCAAAAATCTAATCATTTTGACTAATAATTGACACATATACATGATAATATGACATATGCAAAGCAAGTGTCAATTGCTTGCTCAAAGTGACCAGATTTCAAAAGTCAAAAGCATAAACAAAACTTACTTATAAATAACTTAGTGATATTTTGAGTGGTAAAATTTATTTATAACCAAATAAACATAAATAAATAGTTTGAAAGGCCTTTTGTTTATCATTTTCTCTATGATATAATCAAGACATCTAATTATATTATTATCCTTTTTATACTACATTAAAGGAAATTAAAGAAGTACCTTTTTGGAAGTGATATTAATTTAGTAAAAATCGAAATGGACACGATTATTAAGTAATTGATTCTTTGTAAATGCTAAATAATCCTAGCTGTGGTGGATGTAAGCAAGAAAATGATCATGGATTTATAGGCCATGATGATGATGATGATGATCTAATCTCTTGCCTTGTTAAGCTTAGAAATGAAAAGGGCAAGAGAAAAAGTGAATTTTCCTTGGCTTTGTTTTAATTTAAGCTTAACCGCATCATGTTAATATTTCATTTCTAATATTTTAAAATATTTTTTTATGTAAATTCTCACTTTTTTTTCCTGAATAAGTAATTACATTAAAACAACCAAAAAATTACATTAGTTGGTAAGAAACTGAATCCTCACCATCCATGAAAACAGAAAATAAACCCAAGTCTAATAACCCGATTAATTGGGTATAGTAAAATAATATTATGTATCAATTTTTTTTTTTATCATTTTTTAGTTAATCATAAGCATTTGTAAACAAAATTAGCCAGTTTTCCTCTTTCCCCTCTCAAAATTCAACCCCACTATAATTACCCTATAACAATTTCCCGAGGGGCATTAAAACAATGTTTAAGCTATCATGTTTTTACAATGTTTTACTACTAAACTAGTAGTTATATTCTTGTTGGATTTGTTATTATTTACAATGAAAAAAACCTTATAAAAAATCAATATTTTCTTTTGTAAATATTATTTCTAACAAATAATCCGTCACAATTGTTATTGAAATACTCGTATTAACAATGCTTGTTTTTTCATTCTAAAGCTGTCTATTACGAGGAAATAAGACTATTTATAATGTCATTGCTGACAGCCCTCATTCTAATAGTGACATTCCAATCAAGATGATTCAATTTAAGGGCGCATTTTGACTGGAATTTTTTCCGAAACTCAATATAAAATTCTAGTTTTAGATACACACTCTCTCCCTCATAAATAACTCTAATTTTCATAAAATCTGAAGAAAAAAATTCTTAAAATCAAACCCTATTCAAATACACTATAAAAAGAGAATGGCAGGGTCGAGTTGGATTAGTTACATGAGGAGAGAGAGAGAGAGAATGAGAATTTGTATTTCGTAGAGACAAAATGGATGAAACTAAATATATACAAAGAGTAAATAAAGAAAAGAGAGAGTGAGACGATGAACATCTCATTGTCAAAGTGCAAAACCATAGATTGCTACAAAGGAACAATAAGCGTTAACTAAGGAATATGAGTACCCACCACTCCCCCTCAATATCATCTTGGTTCCATGGATTCTCATAACCAATCCAAATTTAACATCAATTGGTCCAAATATTCATGCATCTCTCAAAATTTCTTCCTCTTTTCCATGAATTTTCCAGTACAACTTCTCCAAGTTGTTTTCATTCATTTATCACCATGCCCATAATACATATGCAATGCCACAAGTAACATTGAACTTAGATATAATCCCAATGCAATGAACATATACATATATGTATTAGTTGAAAGAAACATCAGAATTAAGTCAACAATCAAAATGGAGAACAGTTGTGTTCTAATCTTTGTGATGCTAGTAGTTCATGATTTTTTTTGGAAGTTTGAATTAAGGTATAGTTTGATTTTCTTTTTTTGTAATTACGTGTATCAAACTATTTAGGTATGTGGAAAGAAAGGACTTGGAAGGGGATGAGAAGGAGTTCTTATACCATGCATTCGGCCACGTGTAATAATTCTATGACTCCTGCGTTATGGTTCAATATGATAGAATACAGGTCTCATGCAGAATGTAAAATATACAATGTATTATGGTTTCCACCGGTTCAGTGTTATGGTTCAATAAGAATAGAATACAAGTTCTAAGGCACAATACAAGATATATCATGTATTATGATTCCATAGGTATATAACGCATCTTTCATGGCACAATGCATGCAAGGTATATCCGTAGTTATGATTCCATGGGTTCTATATTACAATTTCATCGTTACACAATATAAGGTATACTCGAATACTTAGTATAATTCCCTCCCACACCCCCCCCCCCCCCCCCCCCCAACACCCCAACAAAAGAAGAGAAAACTGAAGATGGGAACTAAAAACACTTCCCACATTGTGTATTGAGTGAATGTCTTAATTGTCCATTTGGAATCATCAGAGAACAGCATTTAAGAGCAGATAGGCTCTTCTGTCCTTAGTAGCTTATTGGTTTTTTTGTCCCATCCAAAAATGTGGGGTCTCTAAACTTGGCCTCCATCTGGCAACTCGTTATCTAAAAATTTGAATTCTATTTCTATTCCCGTGTATGAATTAGGTTTTGACCACTTTTTTTTTTAATCTGGAAATTAGGTTTTAACCTTGCAAAAATACAATAACTTAGTTGATGAAAATCATCATCATTTTGATTAAGATAATTTAGATTTTATAGTCCAAGAATATGCATGTTTATCATTTTGCACAATGAGCATTAATAATCATCAAAGTTTTAGATTAAGCTTTCTCTCGAATAAGAGTTAAATTCTATGGATACAATTCTAAGTCAAATCAAGATTAGTCTCACTAATGAATGTTCAGTACAATTAAATAAAACTCGAGTGGTTTCTGTAGATTACCCTATGCTTAAGAAATCAGTTTGGTTGCATATATTCTTTTAAGTACTATAATGACCGGAAAAAATTTATGAGACCAGAGAAATTAACTTAACTTTAGAGCTAAAGTGACCATTTTGTCTTTGGCAGCTTCTACTTCTATTCTTTTCTGTTATTTTCTGTGTTGCAAGTTTCTAGAGCAAAAGGAAAGTGGGCATGAAGATAAATGTTTCAAACAAGAAGAACCGCCCATGTGAGGTTGCCCAATTTAACCACAATAAACAAATTTCTCAGACGTACAAGGAACAAGTTAGCAGACATCTATACGAATAACAATTGTAACCACCAAAAAATTCTGGCTATACCTCAGTGACAGATGAAAAGGACTCCTTTCCATGTTCTGAGGCCCAGAGAACTGCCATGCTTCTGCTTCACTTACCATTCTCTCTATGTTCAAACCAGCTAAAAAATATGCAATTCTAAGTATAAGAGAGAAACTCGTCGAACCTCAGACTTAAATGAGATAGATAAGATAATAAACATAAATTCATTCTTATAGTTCAGAAACAACCAATATGCGCATGATGTATCCTTTTGCAGCAGAATTAAGACCACAAAAGCTGTACAAGATAATGAAATTTCTTACGCAAATATGGATAAAGCAAAATGTCCAAAATAACGGAAGAAGAATGTCAAGATCAAATTGAATGAGATATATCAACATGTAGTGTTTATAACATTAGGTATTGACTTGCTCTGTAAATAGGAACAATAAATAGTTTGAAGGATAGAGTCTTTGAACCTGTAACTTTTGTACTGCAAGCCAGGACCATCATATGACTGCTGAAACAAAAGTGCTTAGAAAGGCTTGATAATGACCTCCATTCTGAATTAGCATGTGAAGACCATGTTACTCTTGCCCTGAAACACCTTCCCTTGGAAACAAGGTCTTTTTTTTCTTTAATTAATGGAAACAGAGATACAGGAAGAAGCATAAAAGAATTTTTAAGGAAAAGTTTCGATTAACACAAGGTTTCTGAGTTGTTTCGAGCTCTGTTCTTCATATTAATCAACTTACTGGAGCTAGCCTCTTCAACAACTTGGAAGAAAATTGTTCTCAGGTCTTTTCAAAACATATCAGAGTTTACATGGATATCTAATCCAAACATCATATCCTGCACAGCTTGGGTATCAGTTTATCATCCATTAAAGCAGATAGAGACACAGTACAAATGTTCATGTCAGATGGAGTAAGGGACTGAATACAATGAATGAATAATTAATATCTGCCTGCTTCAATTGTGTAAACAATAGATATTTCACATATTTTTACAACCCGAAAGGAAAAGAAAATAAATGGTAAAAAGTCGTTACTACAGATGAATAAATGACACAAAAAGAGATAGAGTAGCACATAAACAGAAACCCATAGATATTCTTCTCAACAGAAAAATCAGATTACATTATCATCTGGTGCTGCTATACAAGACATGACACAGTTCCAGCAAAAGAGTGCAGGATTGCCCCTAAACTACCAATTTAACCAAAAGTAGAGAGAAAAAGAGAGGAGAAAATACTACAAAAGGAAGCCACTGACTAGACGCGACTGTTAAAGAGGAAACATGAAAAGCTTCCAACAAATTAATCAGGGGAAAATACACAAATTTTACCATTTTCAGCTAGTAGTGATCCCCCTGGACATGAACATTCTAGTGGGATTCTTAAATACGATTTACATGTTGGAATATGTTTAATGACCAGAGGCTATTTTAAATGACTGAGGCCCATCTATTATCATGCTCATTTGTCTTCTGAGCTTGCTAATGTGAGCTTGCACCTGTAATGTCAAAGCCACTGTTAGGAGCTTATACAAAAGAACAAGAAGCCATATCAACTCAATCAGTCCTACATGAAGTGAAGAGAATCAGCACTCATTAGTTCATATCCAAATTGGTTCATAATTAAACTGCAAACCTCCTTTTGACTATCAAAAAGGAAAAAAGGATAGAATGATCAATATATTAGGCAGCTAAAGGCCTCAACAGCACAAGTTAATATTTATCAAAGAAACTTTATAGACACCTATGTTCTAGCAAACCAGGCATACTCATCTAACATTCAACATCTATAATGTTTTGATCAGTAACTCCCTGGCCATACATAGAAGAAAGAATGTCTAATACTTCTAATGTGCAAAAAGTGGTGTTCGCTTCAATCACTACCATACTTTCAAGCAATAGTTGGAACTGTAATAGTATAATATAAAGCAGGGAACGTGTAGGAAAGTGGATGGTTTTCTCAAGTCTAGAGTTAGAGAAGTAGTGTACAAGGTTCAATTCACATAATATTGCGAAGTGTTTCCTTTTGAAGTAAGTGTGGGGGACATCCAAAAACAGTAATTTGCATATAAAATGAAAGCCCACAAGAGTAAAGCACTTTCACCCACAACATAGATGCCAAAGTGCTATTGTTAAAGCATATATTACAGAAAAACCGGTAGTTTACCCATTTTGCAGAAATAATATTCTAAAAGAAAGCAGCATAGCATAATCACCATACTAAAATTTAGCTTGCGTCACAAATGAACATAACCATGCTGAACATTGTATGAAATTATTTAGACTTAGACTGGTCTTTTATCTCGGCATATGCTAGTTCCAATTTAGTCATAAAGCAAAACGTTGATTCAGAACTTGGACTAGGGGTTCATCCTTACGAGAATCAGATCCAAGTTGGTTTCTTGTTATGAAGCCATCATTAGTTTCAAATCTCAAGAGACTTATTTGACTACCGGTAGCCTACCCATAGTCATTCTCATCTATGGCAATCATCATTCCACCAACTTTCCTTTCCTCATTTTATTGTTCTTTTTTCCAATAAACAGGAGAACAAAAGACTCTCTGTCTTTCTCTCTGTCTTTCCACTACTGTCTACGGAAGTGTGTATGTGTTGGCACTTTTGTTTTTTTAGTGTATGATACCAAAGAACTTGAAAATAATTGCCTTTTATGTCCATAAAACAGGAAAACCAATTGCACCATACAGAGAGAATCAAAAGAAAGAAACATGATGAGCAGCAAAATTGGAGACTTCTATAGAGGAAAGGAAACTCAAAGTACTCCGATCTCAATATGCAATTTCCCACACAATCTAATACTTGGAAATAGACTGTGCCTGAAGAATATATTTGGGGAGTCATCACAAAAAATTTAATCCAGGGTGCATAAGGCCGTGTAGAAACTTGAAATAAACGGCTTACAAAGTCCTGATGACTACTAGTTGTTAAAAAGAATAGAACGGATCCAGTTTTCATAAGCACTTAAGTATGACACTACCATACACAAGAAATAGATGTTTGTTCCAAGAACAAAGCAATGATGAATTGAGGGAGAAAAAATATCAGAAAACTAGATCTTCCTCACCTGCTGACGTGCTGCAGCAAGTTTCAAAAGCTCATCTGCCTCTGAAAAATTAACAAACCACTGACTAAGCTGATGATCTTTTGTATTGCCTCTCTTCATTTCATGTATATCTTCATCTGGAACTGAGAAAAATTCAAACAGGGAATAAAATCTCAAAACACTTGCTAACAAATGCTAGCACACAGATATAAGAAGCTATAAACAATTGCTAACACACAGATGCTGATATAAAACGCTATACCAGCAGGAAGATTGTACGTGGCAGGAAGCTTCGGCACAATTAGTGCTGGATGTTTTCGTGCACGAGCAAAGAAATCAATAGATGGTTCAGGAAATACAATTTCATCATAAGTTTCCATAACAACAGGTTTTTTCATTGACTGGGGTCCAGTGTCTCCAGAGGAATACAACTTCAAGTGGTGGTATCTAGAAATAAGTCAAACACTGTACCATTTTAGAATATAAACCTTCTCAAACCATCAGGGGAAAAAGGACAATGAAACAAATAACTCACAGATCTAACTGCTTTTCAGAGACATCATTGTGGAAGAAAAGAGATATGCCGATTTCAAATTCACCCCAACCACATTCTGATACCTCAAAAGGTGGGGACTCGACAACTCTCACAGGGTTGTCAAAGCTGGGATGCAATTGAAACACTGCACGCTTAATTATTACACCAAGATCCTCATTTGTGGCCCCACGAACATATACTGTCCACTTATGCGATTGAGTCCTAAATTACAGTAATTTCAAGTTGAAACTAATTATCGAAATCAGCAGCAAAGGAGGATAGAATTTAAACCAAGAACGCATGAACAAGAAGCATTAAAGAATACAGTCCCTGACTTACTCAGTGGCTTTTTTGCCTAGCCAAAATGCTATTGTTCCATAGACGATAGGAGCACAAATTTCAACATCTTTGAGTCTCCTGTTTGCACTCTGTACAAGACCCAGAAAGTCATTAACCCTCAAACATCATGTAAGCATGGTAACTGAAACCCAAATTCTGCAAGCACGCAGATGTGGTTACACCTTTCTTTATTTTGAGCCTTCTTTCTTCATTAATTTAAAGATCATATATATGCCTCACACATAAGAGATTAAGCTTTGCAGCTGATACTACTGCTAGCATAGAAATTTTCAAACTTATAATTTGATTAGTTTCAAAATAATCCCTCTATTAAGTCTTAGAGGGAGTAATTCTTCTCACAAGGTAGGCCATTCACACTTAAAAGTCCGATTTATAAGAAAGATACCTTGGATTAGGTATTTTAATCAAAAGTATTATACTTTTAGAATCATTAATATATGTGCAAAAAGTCAAGAAAACAGTAAGCTTTAAAACAGAGAGAGTATCTGTATTCACTTTTCACTGATTCAAAGATCACATATAAGCTTGAAACTTAAAAGATTAGCCTTCACAGGTATCCTGGCAAGCTAAGAAATTTTTTCAAGCAACCCCAGATACAATTAACTCTTCCTAAAGCTACAATTACATATGGAACCAGACCAAGCTCATTAACTTAATCCTAAATAAGACAAAAGGAACATTAAAAGATTCAAAGTCCTGTATAACACTGCAATAATTAGTACCTGCTTCTCAGAAGAATCTTCAGAAGGCCTAGTAATTCTGATGCGTTGCAGCTTAGGAGTAGCTTCGTCGGGTTGATGATCGACCTGCAACGGTTGAGGCATCTTTCTTAATATCCACGAGAAGGACTTTCTACGTAGCTGCAAGAAATTCCACAATAAACACTAGAAATTATTCCGAAGGTGAAATTCTAGGGTTAGGGTTTTAAAAGGGGTTCTTCAATCGTCCAAATTAGTACCAGTTAATGAAGTGTGTCACTGTGGTCCTCCTATCCTCTTCTTCAAATCAAATGCATGCATGCTAATCCTCTTCTTAATCTTAATTATAATTAACTTAACCAACCAGATCCATATTGGGGTTCATTATCAACTAATTTTCGCTATAACTGTTTTTCCAAACTCATCCATTAAGCTAATGCAATATTAAACTATTTTTGAATACCTCAAATTCTCTTTGAGTTTTTTAAAAATAAAAATTCTCGCTTAACATATCAAATGAAAATTTTAATTTAATTAATAAATGCAAGAACAATTTTTAATAAGTACAATAAATTTTGTCAACAAATTAATTTTTTTTAGAAAAGTCAACTTGTTGATTTTTCTTTTTCAATCAAATAGATTTTTTTTTTTTATAATAACATAAGAAAGGCCACTGAGGTCAACTTATTAATTGATTATGCAATTCAGAGATTTTGACCAAATTCACTCGAAAAATATTATATTTTGAACATTTCTGTTTCAAATTATTATTTCTTGTGGATTTTGAAAAAAATAAAATTTTATAATTATTCAAGATGTTATAAATTGCAGTACACTACTACAAAATTTTGTTATTATATATTTGACTGGAATGGCTCAAATTTTAACTTGTCGGAATAATATATTACTTTATCTATTTTTTTACTTGTTACATTGTAATAAATTGTATTTTTTTATTTGTTATATTGTTATTTCAAAATAATAATTAATGAATTGTTAATAACAAATTCAAGCATCTTTCTATTTTTTTCAATATAGAAACTAGTATAAAAATAATGAAGAAAAAGAAAAGTTTAAAAGATATTCTAATTTATATAAGAAAAAACATTTAACATTTTTTTAAATAGTATTATGTCGAAAATATGACAAGTAAAAAAAATGTGAGGGAATACTATAACTATCTTGATTGTTATAATTACAAAAGTACTCCATGTATTAGAAAAATCTCGTCTTGTATAATAACTTATAAACCATACAAAAAAATTAAATAATATTATGTAAACTATATGTGACAGGCTCATATATTAAAATATATATTCTTTTTAATTTAACTGTCACTTTTAAACGTGACACAACTATTAAGAAAATAGTTGAGTTTTTTTAATCGAAAGTTAAATAGTTAAATAGAAACATGGAGTTTTTAGTACATAACATGTCCAGAAAGTTTCATGCATGCTATTTGGCATATAAAGGGTAAAAATGACTTCTATTTTTATTTTTTATTTTTTGAAAGGATGATTCTGCTTGTTTTAAAGCAGTCTTAAAAAAAAAATGTTTTTGAGAAATATTTTAATTTTAATATCATGAATAATTAGAAGCGTTCAAAAAATATTTTTATAGTAATTTTTAAAAAATAACTTATTTTAATTTATTTTAAGCTATAAACATATTTAATAAACAATCGAAAATAACTAAAAATTACCTTATAGTTTAAAATAAGTTAAACGGTACTCATTTTAAACAACGGAGAATAGGCCTAAAATTTGATTTGGTCATCAGGCTATCATGAACATTACTAGGGGTGTAAATGAACAAGTAGCTCATGAGCTACTCGGTCAAAATTCGATTTGGATTCGTTGTTGACCGAATCCGAATTGACTCATTAAACAATCGAGTTGAGTTCAATCTTCTATAATACTATTTTGATGGCTCGAGCTAATATATAAGAATATATATAAATATTTTTTTAGGAGAAAATATATATAAATAAAAATTAAATTTGAGTTCGAGCTCAATATTAACAGTTGAGCTCGAACTCAAATAAAAAATAATGGGCTCGAGGAGCTTGAGCTCAAGTAAAATAGTTCAGGTATAGCACATTTGTGATCTAGTTCTTACCATTCAGATGCTTAATCAAACTTACTTCTTCTTCGAGTTTTTAGCCTATTTGAGTATCTTTATAAAGAATTACACTAAAATAGATAGATTTTTTTCTCTTTTCTACTTTAGGCCATATGCATATTCGAGGTAATATCGCATATGCCATATGCGATATTATTAAATCAGGATTAAGAAGCTATTTAGATAGATATTTCATTTGGCATATACGATATTAACCATTTTATTTTATTAAGGAAAATAAAAAGAATGAAATTGTTTTTTTTTTTTTTTTGGTTTTTATTGCTTATATATTTTTCATATTTTGTGAAAAAAGAAAACAAAGTATTTCATGTTTCGTGTCACTTTTTATATTTTTTGCATTTATTATCTTCAAATGATTTTTTTAATTTTTTTATTTTGTGACATGAAGAACGAAAAATTCTAAGTCACAAAACAAAACGAAAAAATAATATAATTACAATTTTTTTAAATAAAATATTTTGTCTTCCTTTTTTACAAATAAGAAAAAGAGTGATAAAAAACAAAAAAAAATCAATCTTTTTATTTTCTAAATAAAAAATAAAATAGGTGGCAAAATGCAATATCTGCCTAAATAGTTTACTATCAAATCAGCATACGAGTTTACTAACGCAAAATTAATCCTAAATTAATAACATTGCATATACCACATACGATATTGCTCTTGAATATCACATATGCTATATGCAATATGTCTAAAATAGAAAAGGGAAAATACCTACTTATTTTAGTATCATTATTTATAAAAAGCCGCATAAAAAGGGCAAAAACGCTTCTTCTCCTCCTGTCACCAGTGACAAAGGAAAAGAAGAAAGCGAAAGTATCAAGTTAAGCTTTAGGCAGTGTTGGCTCAAGCTAAGCTCGTTTATAACCATAGCTATTACAATCAAAATAATCCTCAAAATTTTTCTCTAACCTATCAAAAGAGAAAAATTGAGTGATTGAAATAACCATAATACATGTTCACTTAAACAACAGAAACAAAACCACGTATAAGTGGTGGATAAAAGAATACTAAAACTAATAATTTTCATATTGCAGCGTCTTCTTCACAGTATCCAAACCACATCCACAAGACCAACTCATGCATTGTGGTGATTAACCTTATGTCACAAGAACTTTAGGACAGAGAATAAAAAGCATAACAGAATATGAACTACAACAAAAAAACCACTAGAGTATGAACAGAAGCAGACTGCTGAATGTAACCATTGCTGAGTTTCTAATAATGCAAAAGCCAAGAAAATGAAACTCACAAGAAACATGGGTTAATAAACAACTATACTCAAGAAACAGAACTAGTTAACAAAGAGTAGTCAACAAACATCAGGAGTTAATCCGGCATTATTCACCGAATTAAACCCAAATTATCAACAATTTGTCCCACTGGACTAGACGGACTTCTTTAAGACTTTCTTAGTGAGAGAGTTATAACCAAAGTACAAGAACGTTGAAGTTTGTCTCCCTGGTGAATTTTCAAAGAGAAAAAAGAAAAGAAAGCCGTTGCACAACTCATCTGCCTTCACTTAATGCCATAACCTTGCATTGCTCGTTCATGGCTAGGAGTTGGGCTTCTTTTTTGTCGAGTAAAGCACTCAACCGGACATTTTCTTCCATAAGTTTCTGTACTTCAGTTTCTTTTTGCATCTTCTCGTTCTCTAACTGGGTGGTTTTAGCTACTAACCTGGTTCAAGCGAAATGAAATCAAACACAAAATTGGCTGAAAAAGCATCAAATGTCGACACAAAAATTATCCTACAGACTGATGACAATGACACAAAATTATACACTAGAAGAACAGTAGTTCACTAAATGCACAATAGTTTGTCCACGTACAATAATTGCTAAACAATGAAAGTTTGATATAAACAAATGGATCTATATGAGTTGATGTCTCAATTGTCCATACAGCAACTGCTCAAGTGGTTTGGTCCCAATCCTAACTTACAAGTACGACTATGCACAAAATAAAACATAACCGACAGAAAAAGCAAAACCTCTTAGAATATTTCAAAATCAGAACCATCTGTAAGAGTCCAACGCAAGCAATTTTCTATCTGGAGAGAGAGAGAGAGAGAGAGAGAGAGAGAGAGAGAACAAGGGGACCACATTATTGCTCAATGAAGAGAGGATATCTTATCTCTCCAGATTATGAAACCATCTACAAAAGCAGGGGAAAGTTGCACAGAAAAATAATTTTCTCTTTAGCTAGTTTCTCGCCCTAGATATCTGTCGGATTACTTCTGTAAATGAGAACTAGTTAGAGGACACCTACATCAGATCTCTTAAAATGGAAAATTTCAAACTACAGATGAAGGCACAAATAAGTCAAGACAGGAGATCTGCTTAGCATCAATCATGAGCAATAAGACAGTAAAGAGAAAACAATCAACCTGCAGAACAAACATCTAACAAACTTGAAAAGGAGAAAACAAAACATACTGACCGCTCAAAAAGCCTCTCAATTGTCTGAAATTGTTTTTCTGATGAAAGAAGTGTTTCTCTAACGCTAATAAGACCACTGACATAGGCTTTCAAGGAATCAAAATCTCGCTTAACACGATGAAGCTCTTGCTCATTTTCCACAGCTCGTTGTCTCTGTCTAGAAGTTTCTTCAACCAAATCTTCAACCCTCTGTCGCATCTCATTCAAAATACAATTTGTACCAAAAGCAAACCTTTCCATCTCTTCCAACTTGGAAGACATGTTCTCAATTTGGAGTCCCTTCCTTTTAATTTCTTCTAGCCCTATCGTTACCTTCTCTTTCTCTACAGCGGTTTCAGATTCTGCCATTATTGCTCTTTTCACTAGACCTTCCATAACATCTGTGATAACTTGTACGCTCTTTAGTAACTGACTTGTATAAGCTCCATCTTGCTCATCCACGGAAGCATTTTGACGGGCAAGGTTAGTCCACATTTCCTCATCTAATTCATCAAAGGAAGAAAGATCTACATTCTTCGACCAACCAGATACTGGGACACCATTTTTATCAACAAGGCCCACTCCATCCAATTGTTTTATTCCACATGAGGTATGCGCCAGATGAGGAACAGCCATGGTCCTTGCTTTGGATTTCAGGTAAGCTAATACAATTGCTGCAGTTTTCACTCTCTGCCACAGAACATCTAACTCCTTTGAATGTTCGTCAGACCCTTGTGCACATGCCTTTACCTCCAAAATCTTTGCTTGCAAAGCATCCACTTGTGCCGTATTTCGATCCATCTCCTGTTTCCATTCAATGTCTGTTTGGCTCAACTGGGTTACCAGAGAAGAGATCATATCTTCATCTGCTGCCATCGCCTCTGCTAACAATACATGCCAAATTCAGGAGCTTTAAAAGATGAAACTAAAGGAAGTCAGCACATGAAAGGAACAGATCATTTCCAGCATGCAACCAGCTGAACCTGAGAATAACTTTGAAAAAGTTTCATCATTAACCATTAATTTTGAAATACTGTATTTGACAGGTGTACGAAATGTATTCAGATGAATTGCATTTATTTATATTCCATACACTTTTCAAGTGAAATGTTTCAATTGCTTCATTCTGAGTTTCAGTATCTCCTGCTAATAATACACTATCAAAAGGATTACAAAGAACTTTTATGAGGGAAAAAACGAGTGTTTTTCATGATATCAGCCCCGTACTTGCTAGCATTGATATATCATATATGTAACTTGATAATGTTCACATAGATGCTACTATATCAGCCACCCTAACATGATGACTGTTAAAATAAATAGAGAACTTGTACCCCCAAACAATATGGTACCAGAAATCAGAAAATAGAACCATTATGAGAATTCAGATCAAATCACTTAATCAAGAAAATTCAAATCGAGATGTCCTCAGCAACATCACTGCAATAAAATTCTCAGAATTTTGGACATGATAATCAAAATCACATTAGCATATCTTCAGCCTCTAAATTAGAAATATAGTTTGCTTTGCTTTCCCAGTAACACATGGTAAACATTGGGTTCTATGCCTGAAAGCTTGACAATATTAAATGTCTACTCTTAATTTGTATGTTATGCATTCTAATTTGAATCCAAGCATTTAACTTCATGCCCCGAACAATAGGAAAACAAGATCCTACAAGAGGTTGTAAATTCGGGAGTTTTTAAGTCTCAATACAGAACATTTCTACAGTCATAAGCTGAAATAGGCTGAAGGTTCTAAATAACAAATCTTTTGTCAAAGATTCATTACCATGATTGTTATCCAGATGATGCAAAGCTTTCCTTTACTTTGTATAAAGAAATTTAATCACTTTGAACATCAAAGAAGACTATCGAAATGCAAAAAGTATATTGAAGTATTAAAACACCAAGAAAAAAAGCTCAGGTTTAGTAGTGCAGATCACCAATAAAATTCACTTTACTATTTCTAAACAGTCAAATTAGAGGTCATTTCAGCAAAAATAAGTAATAAACTTTCAAAACCCTCCTACGGAAATGAACTTTAGTAGATCAATTGACACATAATTCAAAGGAAAAGGGAAAATAATTTCTGTATCCCGAATTTGGAATTAATACGGACCCGCCAAGAACAATTCATCACTTCAACCAATAAAACAACAGTATTATCACCATGAAATTAAACCATAATAACTCGATTACCCTCTTTAAGTTAGCCCATATGGATACAAGTGATCAACATTTCATTATCAAAACAGAACCTTGATCGTGAACAGAGAAACCCTTTTCCCTAATTTTAACAAGGGTCAATAGCTATAACATTAGCAAAAAAGGAGAAAAAAATTTACAGGAAATTTCAAGAAACAAAAGTAAAAAGAAAATATAGTGCAGGAGAGGTAACCTTCAGATTTGAGAGGAGAGGAAAATTTTTTGAAAAGTTTGAGCAGAGGCTAGAGGAGGAGGATATGGACGCAAGTCGACACGCGTTGTCGGAAGGTGGAAAAAGGCTTTTTTGTTCGTGAGACTGAGAAAGCTATTCGGCAATGGCAGGTGTTGGTTTACCACTGTTTTCTTGATTTTGATTTTAATTCTACTTTCTTTAAAAAATACATTTCATGTGACAAGATAATAGTTCAATAAAAGTATATTCGTCTCCTCACTGGTACTATGATCTATTTTAATAAGAGGTGTTTTTAATTTTTTTATTAATATATAGTATGTTTTCTTAAATTTTCACTAATGTATTATGAATTTGTCTAACACATTAATCAAAACACAATTCGAAACAATAAAAAGATATAATTAATAGAGAATATCTTATTTTCAAATTTTTTAGATGTAAAAGAATTAGTTACCTTTTTATGAATATAAAAAAATATTAATGAGGACGATTAATACACTTTTCGCTAGTTAATGTTTTATGTTTAGACTCTCATATTCATTAGCGAACATATTAGATCAACTGAATAATTAGCGTCAACAATAATCCTGTCAAAATAACACCACTAAAAAGTAAATATAAATCCAAAAGTCAATAACACCAATTAAAATTTGAATTCATGATTCAGTTTTATCAAACTACACGACTTTTTTTATTGCTGGATGGTAGGGTAATAAATTTTCTTTTTCAAATCTTCTTATGATTTCGCTTGAAAAAATGATAAAAACAATTAATTATATTGACCATAAACAATTTGTTACTTTTTCCTTTTTCACTCAAAAGTTTTATCCATCCTTTAACTATATACACCATTTCTTTTTTTTTTTTTTTCAAATCCAACAATTAGTAAAGTATAAAATAGCCACTAAAATGTTTAGGGTATATTTATTCATTAAATACTTTTCTTCTTTTCAAAATGTTGCTAGGATCATATAATATATCGTCCAATATACTTTTTAGTACCCTTTTAAAAAAAAATTTACTACGAAAAGAAATGTATTATAAAATATATGAAAGAGTGTAAGATCTGTTTTTAAAGTGAAGAAATTTGATAAAAATATCTTAATACCGAATAATATCTATAGCAAAAATAATAAATAATAATTTTTTGTCAATATATGATCAATTCTTCAATGATAAATTCAACTGAGAAAATTACCGGGTGCCATAATATATGAAGAAAGAAATGTCTTCCTAATATGAAAACTCAAGAAACAGAAGGGAGAAAGACCAACCATTCTTTTGAAACTTTCACCAAAGATTTGATAATTCTTTATCAACAAAGACAGGTTCAATCAATAGATTACAAATCCTTTGGCTGTCTATATACAGATTCTCAGTTCATTTACATGTTTGTGCCTGGAAAAATACAGATATGGTTCCCGGCGCGCATTCTACGTGAAAGAGGAAACAGATGAAGAAGCAGTTAGCAGGCCAGAAAGAAGACCAACAATGAAGGCAGTGTTATAAGTAGTTGGTTCACTTTGCGCAGTATTGTTCCTGGAGTCAATGAAACTGTCATTCTGGGATGGTCCTCCAACAAGAGCTCCAAATGCAATGTTTGGATTAGGAGCTGTTGAACTAAGCCACTTGAAACCATCAACACATCCTGTATTAGCATTAACTGGAATTGAAGCTCCCCTATGGTGTGCATATTCAGGATAATCATTGCCAAAACCAACTATGTAGCTTATCTTCATCGGGTTCTTTCCTAGTACGTAATCAGCCTAACATTCAATCCGAACAAAGTAATTAGAGGAGAAAAATATCGGGTTATGTCACGCAACAAAACATTTTATATCTAGAGTTGTCTTCCTGTCAAGTTGGGGTTAAATACCTGTGAAATGGCAAATTTGCGAAGGTCCATTGGCTCATATAGCTTTCCATTGCAATATAGGGTTCGTGTATCGGACCAAAACATGTAATCACTATAAAGAACAGCTAGAAATGCAGATGCTACAGAGTACTGCAAAGGATTCCATTTTTGCACCCAAATCATCCCACCTATAAGTCATAAGTTCTTTGAAAAGTTTAGCAGATGAAAGATACAAAGCAAATGAAAACAAGGTACTTTTTTGAAGTCTACACAAGCAATATTAGAATATGACTACCTTTTGTTCTGTTGGATGTGGCCACTGATGAATCTGGAAGAAGTCTACACATAAAAGCTTCAGCAGTTTCTCTATACATCTGGAGGCCAAGATTTTCTTCATTTGGGATATCATTTGAACCAAAGAAACTTACTCTAGATAGTAAAACCTGATTTTAGAAATCAATAGATCAGTGGCTTATATTCGAGTTACAACTTAAGAACCAGACACCCTTTAACTGGATTTGACAAACTAGTCTAGTCCCCTGTTATGGGCAAGTTAAAGTTGAATAGAGCTCGAGACCCTTTTCTTGAAGTAAAGTAAAAGTTGAATCATTTGTGAAAAGAAAAGTGACTCAAAGTGAGAATTTTGTATAGAGTTCCAAAACAAAAGCTTGTTACCTGAACTCCAGCCAACTTGTTATCCCAAGAAAACCATTCTGGACTTCCCCAATTAGCAAAAGTATTTCCATTTTCAACAGTAACATATTGAAGGTACGAATAGTCACTAGTAGCGTGATAAAGCCAAGCAGCGGCCCACAAGAGTTCATCACCATATCCTGTCGAATTATAATAATTCTGCACTTGGGGTATACTCATAGTGTAAGAACCTCTATAAGTATCGGCAAACTGAAACAACTGTAAGGCATGATTCAGCAGCAATTGGGAATACATAGAGTTGATGGACTTAAATACCAAAGATGCAGATGCCATAGCTGCTGCAGTTTCTGCAGCAACATCTGTTCCTGGATACGTAACGTTCACCTGCGCAAGGGGTCTCACTTCTGCTATAGTTTCAGGCCTTTCCCAACATTCATGATCCCGGTCAGGATCACCCACCTTTAATCACAATTACAAAGTGCTAAATGTAAAATAATAATTTTCAAGAAGACCCTTATATACACTTATGCTCAATCAAGAATTTAAGGTACCTGGATATAGAGCACATTGTCTGAAGGATGTGCATTAATAAGATAATCAGTGATCCATTTAAGGGATTCTTGAGCATGTTCTAGCTCTTTCGCCTCTTTCATATGATTTCCGTACTCCAAAATGGCCCATGACAACATTGTTGCAGTAAATGCCATTGGAAACCCGAATTTCATATTATCTCCAGCATCATACATCCCTTTGGACAGATCCAAATTTTCTTGTCTTCCATCTTCTAATCCTGAATTCCCTCTCCAAGGAATTTGATTATTCACCAACTTACCAGCTGCATAATATCATTGATTCAGAATACAAAATATGCAGATATAATCAAAACATAAAATAGGGAGATGAAAAGAAAGAGCCAATACATTTTTGAACATCAAAGAACTGCATAGCAATGTTAAGGGCATCCCTGAATTTCTCATCAATTGTATCCGGGGGTGTAAACCCATTATTAGGGTTCTTGGATTTAAATCCATGAAAATATTTCCAGAAAGTAACTGCAGAAGCAGTAGAGACAAAACTCGCAAAAAGAATCACAAGAATCAAAGGAACCCTTCCTCTGGGAGAACTGGGCTCGGGTTCCGGGTCATTTGGTAATTTAGACACTTCCTCTTCCATTTGATCTTACCAGGTTGTAATGACATTTGATGAAACTGTTATAAATCAAATCAACAGCCGCATAGAAGAGAAAATACCAATGCAGTCTTGCAATTTTCTGGGACTTGGTCCATAACTGAAATGGTTGAGCCAGTCCAGAGATTTCTTGCAGCATTTGGTGCTCCATTTCAAGGAGAGTTGTGGTAAATATAGATTGGTGCCGATTTGAAGATTCTTTCTGAGCTCATAGACAAATCCAAACGGTACTAAGATTAGACAACTAGAAGGGGGTCTCTTGCTGCTTTGTCTTTACTGGTGAAGTTGGAGTATGGAATAAACTCGATCAACTTCTTCTGCATCTTCTTTTGGCGGCAAGCAGCTCTCTTGGAGAGGTATTTTTTTTTTTTTTGGAGAAGCTGGAGGGGTTTGTTAAGGGCCATTAACCAATCAGATTAGGCCTCTATATCTTGAAAGGGACAAACAAACGGAAATGGGATTACTCGAACCCTTACCTCTCCTCTCTTGTTAAAAAAAATTGAAATTTCTGTGCTGATTCTTACCACGTTATCTGACATCTAAATAAAAAATATAAATTAGAATGATTCAGTATACTTGAACTCTTACCTTTACCAGACCGAATGATGGAAGATGTCGTTTAATGTAGAAATCTCCAACTTAGTTCCTAGATGAAATTACTTTAAAGAAAGTAAAATCTCCATGGTGCAGTGCGCAAATATGATAATATATATATATATTTTTTTTTTTTACAAAAGAATGTGTTGGTCTATTGTATTTTCGTGAGATGTATTCCATTTGGTGGAATTAAAGTATTTAATTTTTGTTGCTGTTGTTCGTACTAGTTCTTTTATCATAATAAATGCATAAGTTATAGAGTCATTATAAGAAATTACTGAATTATGTGAACACTTAGTAAAATTAATGTAAATTAAATAAATTAATGAAATTAATGGGTTTAGAGACAAATCATATAGATATTTATGGTTAATATAATTAATGTTATCTTAAAAAACTAAAATAAATGTTTATCATAATAAATAAATAAGCTATGGTGTTATTTTGACAAAATAATGAATTATGTGAAAATTTAAAGAAACTAATGTAAATTAGTGGGCTTAGAGACAAATTATAAGTATATTTATAATTAATATAAGTATAATATTATATGGTCATTTTGAAAAATTAGTGACTTTGTAAAAATTTCGCGAAACTAATGTAAATCACATAAAATATCAAAATTAGTGAGTTTAGAGATAAATTATGAGTATATTTTTAATTAATATAAGTAATTTTTTTAAAAAAACTAAAACAAATATATATTATAACACATGTATATTAAAAAAATTTTAAATGGAAATGAAGGAGTTCCCTTAAAACTCAGGAGAAAAGACAAAAATATTTTTTTTTTTAGCCTCAAATGACTTCAATGTGATAAAAATAGTCGAATTTTGCCTCTGAATATTAATTTGGCAAAAATGGTGCTTAAATTGTTTATGGGTAATATCAAATGAAAATAAAGTTTACGAATAGTACGATCAATTGCGATTTTCTCTATTTTTTTTACCCAATCAAAATTGAAGTTATAATTCCGTTTATGATATTGAAGGTGCATCCTGAGGCTGAGCCGTACTGGAGATGGGGCTGTCCGTTATATGATGATTGATTTTATGCACAATCTTTACAAGGCCGAAAGCCACTGGGCGATTTGCTAGGAGGAGCAGTTCAATGGAAGAGAGTGGCAGGGAGGGGGGTAACAAGCGCCAATTTGCAGTTGCAGAGGCACAAATTTCAGGTCCCAATAAGAGGGAAAATGTGGGATCATCATCATCATATCCTTGTTGAACAAAAGCTGCACCCCTTCATATTTTGGCTCAAGATTTGCTAAAAAAAATGTGTGTTTTGGAGAACATTTTTTGTCAATGAAAGCCGATGAGAAGGGGGGGAAGTTAGTTAGTAGGAAATGCAGAAGTCATATCTTTGCTGTGAAGATGATTTTGTTAACTCTTTTGACTTGATTTCTTGAGCTGTTTTTAGAGTAGTAATAGTACTATGATATAATATTATTATTCTCTACTTTGTGTTTAATTCCAAGTTTATTTGGGAAATGTTCTGTGCTTGCTTGCTACTCTGGTTTCTACATTTGCAAGCTTTATTTAGAGACTATATCTATTTCTTGTGTGGATTATATGGTTACTTATGAAAATAAAATATTTAAATATTAATTTTATTATTGAGGTAATTTTATATGATTCAAGTAGTTTAAGTTTTTATTTAAACAATGTGATTGAGATGTGACAAGTAAAATATTTAAGGGTTATTTTGCAAAGAAAAATTATTATAAATATTCATGAATAATCTATATTGTTTAAAAATTAATTACAATTTTTTTCAACTGATTATACTTTTTTGAAAATTAACTTTTTTCTCTCTTAGTCACTTTTTACCATTTATGATAATAATAATAATTTATTTGGATCGTGAATTGGAGTAAAAAATGTGAATTTTTATTTTAAAAGTTCATTGAAATTTAAATTTTTGTGAGAGTGAGTTCGGACCCTTGGAAGAAAGGTTTGGTTTGGATGTATTTTGCTCTTATTAGACCATTATAATTGAAGGGATTACTATTCACAGAATGTAAATTATTCATATAGTAAAACCAAACATCATTTATAATTACCCTTTCTTTCTCTAAAAAAAATCTCTCTACTACCTATCTTTACTTATTCAATTTTCAATCAATTTCTTAATTGCTTAATTCCAATGAAATAAATTCAATTTCTTTAATTCTAATTTTCTAACTCTAATAATTCTAATTCCCTATAATGCTGACAAGTAAAACATAAAATTTGAAAAGTAGGAATCCTATAAAATAAACTAATTAATATACTAAACAAATAAAAGAAGCTAACTTAAAAAAAAAAAAAAAAAAAAGGGATAAGATAAATCATGTGGTGGTTATTATTTTAGCACCGGATAAATTGTACTGGGTAGTTGTGGTTTGAGATAATACAATCGGAGGGATCAACAGGTGTGATTCACCCTCCTCCCGTGTGATTTACCTGGTGGTGAAATAAGAACTACTGTGTAATTCATTCTGGTCTTTTAACAGATTTTTTTAAGGAAAAAAATTCAAGGTTTATGTTCAAATCTTCATATATTTTTGCTCCAGAAATTCAAAATGTTGAATTTGAGTTTATCATTTTAGAGAGAGGTAGGGAGAGTTTTTTTTAGAGAGAGAAAAAATAAATGCAAATGAAGTTCGAGTCTGTTACATGAATAATTTACATATTGTAAATAACAATCCTCATAATTGGCTTAATGTTGACATTTCGAATATTATTCTTTCCCAGTGCACCCTAAATAGCAAAACTTAGTTATTATGTACATGTTATCTATAGTTGATAATAATAGTAGTTTATCGACTCTTTTTAATAAGCCATTTTGTTACTGTCATAAAGTGATTTTGTATACTCAAAATAGTTAAATTTTGCGACCTGAATCATAATTTGTTAAAAATGGTTAATAATAAAAGTTAATAGGCATAACAAGTTGAAAATCAAAGTTTACTATTAGTTTAAGAAAAATATAAATTATTTTTTATTATTTATGATGATTTTCTCTTTCGCGCAAAAAGGAAAAAAAATATTTGAACTAGAGCACGTCATCACATAGGATATTTTCTCCGGACGGCACCATCTCCGGAGTTTCGTCAAACAAACGACAGCGTTTAGTTAGGTGCCGGCTGGGTTCTCTTTTTTCTTTGAGAGTTGAGAAACAAGAGGAAGAGAAAGAGGCGAATAGATGGCCGGAGCCGGCGGAGGAGGAGGGAAGGAAGGAGATTGGGATTGCAGTGGTTGTGGCAATAGAAACTACGCTTTCAGATGCTTCTGCAACAGATGTAAGCAGCCTCGTCTCCTCGTCGACAACAAAACCCCCGCCGATTCCAAATGGCTTCCCCGTATTGGCGATTGGATCTGCACCGGTACTTTAATCTCCATTGATATTACCATAATAATTGCCATGGACAAACGCTTACCCCGCTGTTCATGTTGTTAAACTTGTTCAATTGTCCTAGAATCTAAGAATTGAATCGAAAAGTAGGAGTACTTGGTCATTTTGTTCTTTGTACTTATCTTCATATTAAACAAATTTATAACTTTCATTTCCTGGTGGTGCTTATTGGGCGGGGTTTCGGATATTAACCGATTAATGCAGCTAAAAGTAGTAGCTTAGAGATTTTGATAGTGGTTCTTCTAAAGTCAACTTACTTCCTACAGTTGTTGCATGTAGCAGTAGAGGTTCAATGTGCTAGTCTACTGACCAAGCTGCTTCCCCAGGTCTTCCGCCATAATGTTTTTCTATGTTGGTTAACTAATGCATCTTTTGTATGAAATCTTTGGCTTAGTAATGAAATGGAACTATAGACTGGATATAGGTCCATTCTCATGGATAGCACTGATTATTTTGTCCTCTATGTCTTCTCCAAATAAATAAGTTAAAGAACATCTTATTTAATCAATTTTTCCTAAGTTTTCAAGATGTTCACTTTGTCAATCAAATCTGAGATTCGGAAAAAAATTTGTTAGCAGCAAGGAGTGGAGCTCCTTACAAACTGAAACGGGATAGTATCTTGAATGAACATGCCATTCCAACCCTTTTAACATAATTAGTGAAATGGGTTGTAGCAGCTTATATCTTTCTTTTAGACATTTATAGATCTGTTTGATCAAGTTACTGAGTATATGGTATTGCTTTACCCCACTAGATGCTGTCTCCAGTACAACATAAAACGCAAGCATCAAAGCGGTAGTGGTCTTCAATTGTTAATTGGCTAAACCAGTGGGAGACCCTTTTACTTCATACGAGAATTAAATGTATTTGAATTGTTCACTGGTGTTAGGTTTAAAATAATAATGATACTTCTTGGGATTACCACTTACTCTATGATGTCTCTTTTGTTTGTTTAATGTTTTGGTTTTTCCCCTTTTCTATCATTGTCTTTAGTAACATGATCTCCTTTAGGTTGAGTTCTCTTTATGTTTCTGTGTATGTGTTTGTGTATGGATGGCGGGTTGGCGTGCGTATTCTTGGCATATTTCCACTTCCTGGCTGCATTTGGGGTGTGTGTGTATGGCGATGGATCAATAGGTTGCACTAACAACAATTATGCATCAAGAGAAAAGTGCAAAAAATGTGGGCAACCAAAGGAGATAGCAGCAATGCCAGCTACTGCAATCCCTGGAGCTTCTATCCCAACTTATGCAAATTATTTTGTCAGGGCACAGGGAGGACTGGAACCAACAATGAGTATTGGACTGTTAGGAAATGGAGCTCCTCAACAACCACTAGCTTTGGCCTCTAACTGGTCTTTAGCTGGTGCTGATAAATTTGGTCTCCAGCCACCTCTCAGCTGGCCTGCAGGTGGAACCAACAGCTCTAGGGTTTTGCATGCTAGCCAAGCAAATCAACTTGTTGCTGCTCCGAACAGTTGGCGTAGTGGTGACTGGATCTGCAGTTGTGGCTTTCACAACTATTCTTCTCGAACACAGGTACGACAGTAATCAGTATCCCTTCGTTGGTTGTTTTTATCAAGGGTTAGGCTTCTGATACTAAGTTTTCTGATCCTATAGTGTAAAAAGTGCAATGCATCAATGCCACCTGCTGCACCTTCTTCTTTCGTCAGCACAGCAATTACAGGTTGGTGGATGCACATTATTTTACACATGGACAACAGGATCTTGTAGTTATCGAGGCATTGCATAGGCTTCTTTCCATCAAAGGATGGGAAAAAGAAGAAAACTGACAGCAAGCCAAAGAGTAAATAGTTTGCACTTGGCTGCATGTTCATGAAGATGCTCTCATATCCTTGCATAGCAATGAAACCAACTTAGAACTTATTTTTCTATCTTGGTTACTTTTGTTTAGAAATTAGTGCATCGTGTTATTCCAGAATGAGAGAATCTTCAGTTCTAACTCTTAGTATTTTAATTTAACTGGGTGTTGGGTGATTTCTTCGTTTGGAACTTATTTTCTGCATATCTGCAATTAACAAATCTATGCTAATAATAGAATTCAACAGAATTTTGTTTCAGAAAACCGATATCTCGGTTACACATTCGGTTGCTTAGTGTAATGGTCTTCGGCTCATGAAACAAGAACAAACTTATGCTTCCGACACCATTATATAAAGAATTTCCACTTTCCTCATTCCATATTAGTGTATGCCCGATTGTCTGAATCTCCTCTCTTATTGAAGCTCCCGGAATGAAACGACTAGCTACTGAAGAACTTGTTCATGGATGGGATAACAAGAGACAGAATGCGGGTCAGGTAAGAATCACTCTTTGTACGTGATTAAATTTAGTTATTCATATGTCAGCATTGTTTTATGACTGATGCTGTAAACGTACAGGCATATGGGATGCTGCAACAATCATATCCGGGTGTTGAACATACTGGGATCAATCAGACGAACGTCTCGTCCAACTTTCTGAGTAGAAGTTCAGCTGTGGCTCCAATGCAAGCCAACTTGCAGCCACCACCTGCACTCCTTGGCAAAGGGTAAAAAATATATGTTGTGCCATAAATATAAAGGAAATAGTATCCGTCATTTGCAGGACCAAATTACTCAGCTTTTTCTATTTGGATGTCTGTATACTTTCTCGTTTAAAAGTGCTTTGCTGCTCAGCACTTTATCCATTTTTTAGCGTCTTTCAAGATAACACGACCCATTTCTCGCTGCAGCATTCAGCAAAAAACCTGAACTTAGTTGAACCTTATCTATTTTCATGGAAAATTTGAAAAACTTGATGCAGAGCCCTCTTTTTGATCATTTTCTTTCGCAATTAATTAGAGAGATTTGGTTAGTCACCAATCATGAATTGCATGCATAAACTTAGTGAATACGGGTATGAAACCTGTTATCTCCTTTGCAGTCTTTTCTAACTCATCTATCATTGTACTGAACAGAGCAAAACAGTGGCGCCAGGGTGATTGGATGTGCACTAATTGCAATAATCACAACTATGCGTCTCGATCCCAATGTAATAGGTCAGAATGTCAAGAGCTTTTGTTACATTTCCCAATTTCTATATCTGCAAATTTGGAGATCTACGTTCTTTGTTGGCTCCATTAGGCATAGCTGATGTAACCCACATTGTGCTTGAATATGAAGAGGTAGTTTACTATTGATTGGTTGATGGTATGATATGAACAGCAATATTTGCTTGGTGTTGTAGAGAATATATGAAGAACTTAACTCTACTACCATGACACTGCTTCATTTTTCAGGCTTCAGTTTCATAGCAAAGCTAGAATAGTGGGATAATTTTTTTTATCCGAAGAGACTAGATGAAAACCATAAAAGAGCAGAAACAGATTTTATTCACCAAAGCACATAAAAACAGAATCTTTACTACAACTGAGCTGACCTCCTACTTCTTTGAATTTGCAGGTGCAAGACTCAGAGGGATGTGCTTGCTCATCCAGTCGGTGTAGCATGATGTACTTTGGTGCAGGTTTCGAGTTTCATAGGCTTACATTTTTTCTTTTCTTTAGCATACTTTGTATTTGTCTTTAGTAGCTTGTTTACTATACTGGTTCAAGAAACAGTTGCCATGGTTGATTAAACAGCTATCTATTTCCTATAATGCGAGTATAACTGTAATTCTATTTAATTTGAAGGGGATTGTGAGTATTGAAACTATAACTTCTCATTTAATATCTATTTGACTTTACAATCATTCTAAGGCCCAAGATGACAGATTGCAGTAGAAGGTTTTTCAAGAACAACTACGAGATAAATGGGTAAGAAACAAAAACACTCTTCATTTCTCAAGATTTCTTGTGCCAAACGCAGCCGGAGTTTGCATCAACCTTTGAATATGGAGGTTGGAGCCAATGGAGGAGAATCCAACTGGTAAAGATTCAGTGCAGGTCCAACAAACCGGAAGACGATCCAACCTCCAATGATGATGAAAATGGAAGCATAAGCAAACTTATTGAGCCAGAACAAAAGGCCCTTCTCTCCCAGGTAAAGCTCCGTTGCCTTCTCAGTTACAGTCATGGATTCCCAGTCCTTTGGAGCTGCTTTGGGTTGTGTCTTCATTGGTTGTCCATCAGCCTGCTCTAGATTTCTTCTTCTTTTTGAACCTCTCCTGAACCGTATCTCCACCGTGTCGGGCGGTGTGACTGTTGGCGGCGTTGCGTTTTCTCGGCCACCATTACTGGTTTCATTGCTGCTGCTTTTAATGGGAGGAAGGAGGAGGAATTGAGGAGGATGGTGATGATGTTGGGATGTGAAGGAAATTTGAGGTGGGATTTTATTGAAAGTTCTTGGTAAAGATAGCATGGTTGGTGTTGTGTTCAATGCTTTTGGCTTTCGGGGCAGCAGAGCTGATGGATTTCTTATCCCATTTTATCCTTTGTCCCTTGTGAACCAAACGAAAAAATAAGAAAAGAAAAAATTAAAGAAAGCACTATTATTGTACCGTCAGCCAAGAATCTCATGCCACATCATCAACCCAAAATAAATGTTTGTGGTTAAGCACTTCTTTTTTTTTTTCTTTTTGGTGGGGGGGGTTGGGGGTGTAATAAATCAATCTTTCTACTATTGTTTCATACAAAGAAATTCTTTTATAAAATAATTCACTATTATAGAGCTAATTCATGAATATCAGAAGGGTTAATAAAAAAAGTACTCTTATATTTGTGCACTTTGTTAATTGAGTATTCGATGTTTGTTAATTGTCAGTTAAGGGATAAATTTATTTTGTGAGTGGAATGTTTTGACTGAAAAGTAGGAGATTCCACTTGTCAGAGATTTTTTTTGTGATTGATTCAATTAATTTGCACATGAGAAATTTTTAATTTTTACTATGCTTTTCTAGGTTGTGCATTTTTTTTAATTATTGTGAAAAGTCCTCAACAATTATTCATAAATCCAAGAATCAATAAAATAGATTCTCGATTCATTAAAAAAAAAAAATCTCTTGGTTACTATTTTACCATTAACCCATATTAGAATTACGAGGTTTTTTTTTTTATTAGGCCCATTTTCAAAAAATGGGTGCTGAATAGGCTTTTTAATCTTGAAGAGGCTATAACACAATCATTTTGCATTATCAAATTTGTGCGTTTAGTTAATCGTCGCCTTAATCTGGGTTAAGTGCTGAGGTGTATGATAACGCACAATGGTTGTGCATTATCTTGATGATAATGCACAATCGTTGTATGTTATTTTATGTTGATTAGGAAGAAATAATTTTTGTAGGTGGTTGGAAAATTCTAAACATGAATAACTCTGCGAGTGGATGTCCGTTTCACGCGTATGACTACTTGTTTTGATGGTTCTCGTAAAGAGGAACGCAACGGCATCGTAAAAAAAGTGATCCGGATGTGTTTCGGGGAAAAAAATCGTTTCGTATAGTCGAAAACTTTGACGGGGCATAACTTTGCGCTTGGAAGTCCGATTGAGGATATTCTTGTGGGCATTTCGGGTAATTTTTCGAGGCGTACGCGTTGGAAACAGTTTTAACGGTTTCCCACCGACCGTTTTCACAAAAACCTCCTAATTTCCTTTTAATGTATGTTTTTTGTAATTTTCTCTTTTGTTAACTAAAAAATTACGGCACCAATTTGAAAATTAAATAGAGGAGCAGTCTTCTTTTTGCTCTAATTAAAAATTCAAATGATTGAAGTTGTTAAATATTGGAATACATAAGTAAATTATTATTAAATAAAATCCCATGCACTTATTGAATAAGATTCAATTGTGGTCTATTGGTAAGTCTTTTATATTATTTCTCATGAAGTCAAGGGTTTAAATCCTGTTATAATAAAAAAAAAATAATTACAAGACTTTAAAAAAAAATAAAATTATGTGGCAGATAACACACAATGAAAATGCGTTATTTGCCACCTAGGATATGAAGATGCGTTATACTAATTAATAATGCACAATCGTTATGTTTATGACCAAATCAAGTATAGAAAAAAAATTTTGACCACTTTAGTAGCCTGTTAAAAAAAATAGAGTTTTTCAAGAAAAAAGCCGAAGAGTTACAAAGTTCAATGGAATTGCCAAATACAATCATATAGTGTTAAAATAATTTTAATTGTCATTTGGATTCCATATTTACTATGTAAGCTTTTATTAATAAATTAAAATATGTAAAATTGATTAATTACACCTATTTCTAAAATGATGCAAGCTTTTATTACAAATATTCACGATACTGGACTCACGTAATATTTTCATCAATGAGTTTACATCCAGCAAAATATGCTATTTATCAATGGTGCAGGCAAAAATTTCACTAACCAAAGTGAAAAATGTGGATAATATCTTATGTTTTGTAACAAATTATTATTTTTTATTTATATTGGGGAAGAAGGGGATGATGTAATAAAATTATTCCATTATAAATATCTTTACTATATTAGAAATTTCTTTAATTCTTTTTTCTGAATAAAAATTTCTTAATTTCTTTTCTGAAAAAGAAATTTCTTAATTTGTCTTCCTAATATATGTAAAAAGAAATGCAAAAGGAGCATGGTCATTGCATGAAATACCTAATATTTGTTAGGTCATGATGACATGTTTCACTATTCTTTTACACTTTTTTCTCCATATTTTTCCATTTAAAAAATATAAATTTTTTTCTTTATTATTTTCTGAATTCAAAATTAGAAAATCACAAGATATATGTAATTTGGATTCGAAGTTTCTTTTTTCTTAGTAAGGCGAAATCTCTTGCCCATATGATTCCTACCAGACTGTCCGACGCCTAGGTAGAGGATGTAAATCATGATGATTCATCGGTCCTGCAAACTAGAAGCCAAAAATTGATGTACATAAAGAACTACCTCACACATTGGTCCTCAGTACTAATTCTGTAGCACTAGAATTATCTAAGCTACGTCTATGCGGGCCGAAATTTCTCTTTTCTTAATTAGGGGAGAAGCGTAAATAACTTCTCCGATTTTTTTATTGTTCTTTTGCTTTCCAAATTAACTTAGGAGAAATAATTATAGCCAAAAAAATACTTAGGAGAAATTAATAAATATATTAACTAAAAATATATTTTTTTAGCACAATTAACTAAACAAATTAATAAATATATTTCCCTAGAAACGGGTTGATTGGTTTGCTCAACTGTCTTCATCCCCCTGAATTCCCAAATATAACCATCGATAATTGCTATATTACCATTCATATCCCAAACCTTTTTTCTTTCCAATTACTGTTCAATTTTTATTTTTGCTTCCAGTAGTCGTCTTCGTCTTCTCTCCCACCACTGTAAATCCATCCATAGATTGTGCAATATTCGAAGAAGGTTTAAGATTTTTCTTGAAATTTCTCTGAGCTGTTAACTCGCCAGTTGACTCAGTTCTTCTTTAATGGCAAACCATCACCATCATCAGCAGCACAAACATCAGCCGAGTCGAAGGGAGAAAGACGATCCTTTCTTGCTGAATTATAACGCTACAGACCTTCGGATTGCCTCAGAGTTTCTATCTAATTGGCTTCCCTTTCTCTCACAAGGACTCTGCCACCGCTGTACTCGAACCCTCTCCGATCGCGTTCGATCTCTTGGTAATATGATAGATTATGCCTGCATTACAATTAAGTTCGCCGATTTCTATTTATGTCTTTGTGCATTACCGTTGAAACTAGTGTTCAATTATCAATTTTGTGCTTTTTTTAGTCTTTTTTTCTTTACTGGGTTTCGATTTATGTGAGTATCTAAAGTTGTGAGATTGGGTCTTGGATGCTTTGGTAATTGTTCGGTGTGCGATATAAAGTAAGGGTTTTAAGAAAATTAGTCTGGGTTTAATTGGATTGTTTGTTACTATTGCAACTATAGATTTGAATTATGTGTAAACTGTTGTAAGATTAAGATTAAAAATCAGAAAAAAATTGGCAAGGTAACTGAAAGTCCAAACTTTGCTTATTCAGAGTTGACGTTTTCAGTTACCATGACGTCTTTTCTGATTTTTTTTTTTTTATTGTTTCTTGATTAATAGAAAACTAGAGACTAAAGCTTTGGGCAGTTGCATTCCGTTTTCTGTTGCTGTGCGACCCCTTTCCATGTTTTAGTTGTTCTCTCCTTGTTCATCTTGGTTTAATGTTCCTTGATGAAGTTTCTGATTTCATATTGATTGCGATGATTTTAGAAAAAGGCAATGATTCCAAAACTTTGCATCAAGAAAAGGGTTTTGAAGTGTCAACTCCAAAAAATGTGGGTGTCAATAGAGGTGATCATAGTCCAGCCAACTGTGACAGCAATTCTCTTGGCAGCTGGAAAGATAGTGGGGATGTGAATGATAATGAAGATACAAACTCTTTAGGATCGTGGAAAGATGGAATGGATGAGTTGTCAGAGCCTGTTGCTGATGTGGAGGCTGAGGCCTCCACAAGTGAATCAGTAAGCTCATTTTCTGCTCCTGCTAGGGTAAAGTTATCATGGGCTGATATGGCTCAGGAGGATGAGCTTGAGGAAGAGGAAGAGAGTGAAGTAAGTTATCAGCAGATTGGTGATGAGAATGTTGGTGCTGAAGATGAAACACTGCTGAAGGAAGTTAAGCCTGAGATGCAACTTTCAAGGGAGCAAAGGGAACACATTCGACTTAGTTATGTGGAGAGAAAGAAAGATTTCATTTGCTTGGAGAGGATTAAAGGCAAAATTGTTAATATACTTGAAGGCCTGGAGCTGCATACTCATGTCTTTAGTGCTGCTGAACAGAAGAGGATTGTTCAGTATGTGGAAGAGCTTCAGGAGATGGGAAAGAATGGACAACTCAAAGGTAAGATTTTATGATCCAACCATGGGATTGATTGTTCATTTTGAGTCTGTCTTCTCTTTACTGAACTGTTTCGTGAAGTTACTATTTTCTGCCAACTAATCATGCATATGCCCTAGATACCGCTTTTTTGTTGCTGCTGACTTTAAATGATATGATTGGACTTGTTGATAATGTTAGGTATCTGGGGAAGTGAATGGTCAATAGATAGAAAAACACAGGAGAAATATACCTTCACCCGATGATTGACAAATCTTAATATCATACTACATCTAAGTTAATCTGCAATTTTCCCTTGAATTTTGGAGCTTTCTTTGTTTCGTTTACTATTAGTGTTGGTTTGTTTTGTTTAAGGGGTGTGGGTGGGGAGGGTGGCAACGTTATTGTACTTGTTTGAGATTATAGTGCTCGTTCAACATAATTTACCTGATAAGGTCGTCTAGGTTTAATAGTTATCCATGCATTTATTTTATCTACTAATTCTCTTGAGAGTTCTAGGTAGCAAATATTTCTCACTTACCTGCTGGGAATGGTTCATTTTTTGCAATAATCCTTCATCATTTCTCGAGAAGCTATTAATGTATACGACCAGGAAAAACAAATAGTGTTTTTTACCCTAATAATGTTCTTCTGGTATTTTCCCTCACTTGTCTGTTTCATATTTTAGTGCGCACTTATACTGCACCACAGAAGTGGATGAGGGGCAAAGGGCGCGTGACTATGCAATTTGGATGCTGTTACAACTATGTGACGGTGAGCTTCTTGTGACATGGTTGTAAAATGCCCTTTCCTGTTCGATTCTAGATCAAACATAGTCTTGCTCATAGTTTCTGGTCAGGTAATTTGACACCTGAAATCTTTTTCTTGCTGACAGGATAGAAATGGTAACCCCCCAGGGATCCTGAAGAATGAAACTGTTGATCCTCTACCACCACTTTTGAAGGTCATGATTAAAAGGCTGGTTAGGTGGCATGTTCTGCCTCCGTCTTGTGTCCCAGACAGCTGCATTATCAATGTCTATGACGTGGGCGACTGCATACCACCTCACATTGACAATCATGATTTTGTGCGCCCATTTTCTACTGTTTCTTTTCTCAGTGAATGCAATATTGTTTTCGGTACAGACCTGAAAGTTGTTGGTCCTGGTGAGTTTGCTGGTTCTATTGCAATTCCCTTGCCAGTTGGGTAAGTATCATGACTGATATTACTGTTGATTCTTTTGCTTATTTCTTACATTTGAACCCATGTAGTTTTACTCACAGCTGATTATACATGCATGAAATAGTGTCTTTTACTGTTTTTCGCTGAATCTCTCTTTTACTGTTGTTCATCAGAATTCTTGATCTTTTTTGCTGTTGTAATTTTTCGTCTAGGTCTGTTCTTGTACTTAATGGAAACGGAGCAGATGTAGCCAAGCATTGCGTGCCAGCTGTTCCCACAAAGAGGTACAAACTGAAAACCACTTGGGTTTCCCCTTTTGGCGGTCTTGTGATTCTTGAATCAAATTCTTACACATTATGCGCCTTGAATTCATCAGGATATCAATCACCTTCAGGAGAATGGATGAATCAAAACAGCCACTAGGATTTGTTCCTGAACCAGATTTACAAGGGCTTCAGCCGCTTTCTCATGAATCAGAAAGGTCCAAGAAGTTGAATTCTTCCAAACCCACACCACCAAGGCGATACATGAAAAATAATAGGGACGGAAGGGAGGAAAACAGTGCCAAGTTAAAAGGACGGATAGTGAGATCAGAACCACGGCAGTCATCAAATAGATTTCGACAAGGACCACCAAATAGGCCAAGGGTCACGTTGAATCTGGACAATTGAAGAGTTCCTAACAATTGATTTCATCCATTACTTCCTAAACTTGGGCCGGAAGCTGTTGTAAGTTGACAGTCTTTCCTCTCTCCCACAGGTTTTACTCTGGCCTTCTTTCCCTGCATCACATAGATATGAGTATATAATTTTTCTTTGATTTCTTGAGGAGAAGGATCCAGGTTTAGTTAATCAGTGTTAACAACAAGAGTCTTCTTAAAAGCTTGATTAACCTCTGGATGATACACGTAATAGTATGTGCCCGCCACAGTTAAAGAATATAATCTACCATCTGTTATATATACATTCATCTTGAGATTGGGATTGGATCTCTATTTTGATGATAGATGAGAAGAAGGCCGATGTAGGCCATTATTGATTGCTTGTTTTTCTTCTTTACTATTGATTCAGAGTGTAAACTTGTTGGTTTGCTGTATTTACATTCTTTAGTGTTTCTACTGATCATTCTTCAATTATATAATAAATGGTGTTTCACCTTGTTAGTTGCCCTCTGATGATGCTTTGATTCTTTCTTTCCGATTGTGATGCAAGTTTTTGGATTCTCTCTGTGGAGGACTGCCCGTTTTGGACAGTTTTTTTTTTTTTTTAGTCGGCCCAGGTTGCGCTGCAGAGTCTAACTTTTACTCGGGTAACCTGCAGAGTCTAACTCTTACTCGGTAAAGGTTTGGCGTAGAACTCTTTCTTTCTGGCGCCACAAGCACGTTTTGGGCAGTTTTCATGAACATTATGAGCATATTTGTTCTATTTGATGGGGGCTAGTGGAGTGGCTCTGTTTAAAGACTTGTTATGATTTGGGCTAGTTGGGTTGTAGGCCTTCCATCAATGGATCCATTCAATCAAAATCCCTATATATATATATATATATAAATGGATAAATTTTTATTTGGTATGTGAAAATTTGTAATTGTGTTAAGTAAGTATTTAGTTTTTGAAAAATCTCAAAAGAATACTTGAAATTAACTCATTTAGTACTTTTGTTAGATTTCAAACATGAAGTTTGTTAATTGAGACTAAAATATTATTAATAAAATATATAAGATATATTAGGAAAATAAGAATTATTGGACCTTATCCGTTCTCAACAAATGCATTATCTTCTTCCTCTCATTCTGAACAAGAATAATCATTTTTTTGTTTTCATCCAAATTTCTCTTTCTGATTTCCATTAAAAAAATTTTCTTTCTGACATTCCATTTTAAAAATTCACAACTTTTATTAACTACACAAGTAGACTTTTCTACATTCTTGAAATTGAACAAGATGATTAGTGATATTAGCATAAAAAGAGAATATGCTTATTAGTAAGAATGTTTGGATTCGGTTGATATTGTAGACGTCGAATAATTCTTTTTTTCTCACTTTAGTAGATGGCCTTATATGCAATGAGACATTTGGTGCTTGATCCATTATTTTTCATAGTTTAACTCTACTTAATAATTTTTTTTGAAACTTTCATATATGAAATTTAGCTACCATAGTTAAATACAACATTTCATGTATATTGACCGAAAAAGATTGCTTTGTTTACTTCAATATTTCCATGAAGTCTCTAATTTCCATCAGGGCATAAATTTCAAGTCTTTATTTACATTTCATCCAAGAATTTTCTTCATTGAGAAAGACCATCATATCTTGCAAATGATTTTTTTTTGTTTCTTGTTCTTTTATTTTCAATTCTCAACAATGTTGACTTTTTTGTGTAAACTATGTGAGTTTTATTTTTCTTGGTAATGAAAATTGAAGATTATGGTAAGAGAGTTGATCAAATGGAATTTTAGAAAGAGGTTTTTTTTCCTGAAAATCGAAAGAGATATTTGGGTGAAAATGAAAACATGGTTGTTCTTGTTCAAACTTCATATAGGAAGAAGATAATGCATTTGGTGGGCTAAATTTCAATTAAGGTCCAATGAATCTTATCTTCCAAAAGTACTCCATATGTTTTATTTCTAACATTTCATTCCCAATTAACAAACAAGTCTTATGTTTAAAATCTAAAAGAAATATCAACATAATTCAAATGGGTTAATTTCAAGTATTTTCTTAAACTTTTTCAAAAACCAAATACTTAAGACAATTGCAAAATTTCAGTTATCAAATCGAAATTTATCCTATATACTTTATATAAAAAATAATGAGCAAAAATCTTGAAATCTCTTCCTCTTTTGAATGATTGAAATCATTTCTTCAAGTTAATGATAGATTATATCAAGAGGCCTTGAATTATTATTACTATAAAAAATTAAATGTCTTAAATGTAAGTTAGGTATTCAATTCTCTTTAAACTTTCTTTTTTTTTAAAAAAAGGAGAAGAAAACTAACAACTCAAGTTGAATAAATCCAAAATTTTCTTTTACTTTTCTTACATTGGTCCCAAATCTTCTTTGAAAATCTATATTTCACAATGAAAGGAAAAAAATTCACTTCTTTTCCAACCAAAAGTTAATCAAAATAGAGCCGAAATCTTTTTATACTTTTTTGTTTGGATGGTATTTATCCCTTTAGTCTACTAATCAAACTCATGATCTTTTAAAAACAAAAATTCTCTTAACAACATATTAAATTAGCATGTCACATTTATTCTTAAATCCAAGAATCCTCAATAGTAAAAGATGATAAAATACTTGTATCTTTATTTTGAGTCAATTAATTAACTTAATATCTAGCAATATAACACTTCCTTTTTGTATTTACACAAATGATAAAAAATCTTTTTTTTTTTTGGTGAATAAATGATCAAAATCTTCACATTGATATGTTATTGAGTAGTTAAATTTTTTATAGACTTAAACTATAGGCCTCTAAAAGGAAAACATGTATAGGTAGTATAGCCCATCCCATATATATATATATATATATATTTCAGTGGAGTTCTGTTCAGAGTGCTGCTGCTGAGCCTGAGACACTGTTTTCTTCCATAAATGTAACTCTGATATATTCTAATTTCTAAGCATTCAAAGCCCCCATTCAACATCCTTCCTTACTCAGTTTTGTTTGACTAAGAACAAAACCAACAACAATATTTTTTTAATTCAGTATACCAGATTAATTGATTAATTCAGAAGAGGGCATAAAACCCTTAAATAGTAAGACAACACAAAACTAACATGCGGTATTAAAATGCCTTTTTAGTGACTCGAATTCAAGACTTCTCACCTAATATGCCGATGAAGATATCAAATAAGGGTTATAGTGCCATCGAAGGACCACAAAACTCCATCAGTTTCCATAATGTAAGAAAATCAAATTGACAAAAACCATATTTTTTGGTAATAAAATCTCTTCCATTTCCACATTTAGCAAAAGCATGGTTTTTGTGTGGTCCTTAATTTTGAAGAAATTCTCAGTAGTCAAAACCTGCAGGAATATCTGTTGGTTTAATATATTTGATTGTGGAATAGAGCAGCCCCAATTAGGAGAGTTTGGAAACTTTGAATTGAAAACCCTGGAATAGAAAGAAAGAAGGAAGAATTGGGTCCACACTTAGAAGAAGACCAATACTGAAGAAACTTAAAAAGTACATGAAAGCAACCATTGAAGATCATGATCGATCTTGATGAGAGAATAGGAGAAAGAAAGAAAAAGAAATTAGACTACTCCAATGGCATATTGTACGTGGGAAAATCTATTATTGGTAAGTTATCTTCCTTCACGCACACCAAGTGTTTGATAAAAAAAACCCCATGAAAAATTATTAATGGGCTACTACTAGAAAACACAAACAGTGAAGTAATGGGGGTTGTAGCTGGGGTTTGCTCTATATGGTTTGTTAGTCTCTTTCTAGAAATAAATGAGTCAGAAAGGCAAAAAGAAAACAAGACTAGTAGCCACAGCAATGGGATGGATGATGATGGATATGGGGTTAGAGCGAGAAAGAGAAACTAGAAAAACTCTGTAGAAGGATGATGCCAGGGTAAATCTTGAGATATATGGGAAGAAGATGATTACCCCAAAGAAAAGGGTTGCCACTCCAGGTCCTAATTTGGTTGGCGGGGAGGAATGGGAAAATGATATCATTTATTTTCACTAAAAAAAATATAATTATTTATTTTAAAATTGTAGAGTTAGAAGGAAAGTAAATTATATTTATTTCACTTTTATTTAGTTAAAAATATTATATATATTGATAAGAATTTGATTATTAAAATAAATTTATAATAAATTAACTTATAAAAAAATAATTAAAATAGTCTTTAGTATTATTTATATTATAATTCGTCTATTTTAAAAAGAGTTTATTAACGTCTATATTTACAATTCCATGAACGTTTACTTAGAATCAAACAATTTAAATATTTTTATGTTCTTATTCTCGTAAGCTAAGGCTAGGTGGGGTCTCTAGTATCAGGTAAGCAGAGAGGAAGAGAGAGAGAAGATTGAAGAGGACAAGTTTGGATATTTACTGGCAAAATCACAGTTTCAAAGAAGACTGATCAAGAAGAACAAGAAACAAGAATTAGAGAGAATAAACACCCGCATTTTTGCGTGTGCTACTTACTTTGAGAGAGAGGGAGAGAGAGAGAGAATGACAAGTGAAAAAAGAAATTAGTGTGAATGTATGAGAAAGAAGGCATAATAATGATAATAGTGTCAAAATCAAAGGAAATAACAAGAATAATAATGCTGCAGCAGCAATGTTATTAAAAGATGAACCAAACCCCCCGAAAGAGTCTGCTGCAGCAATATTTTGTCAGAAAATAGGGATGAGAGATGAATTCAAGGAGGGGAATCATCATCATCAATTACTTAATTACTTGTCTATTTTGTTTCTCTGCAAATATATAATTACTACATCTATTACACTAATAAACTCATCTCTTCCTGAATTTACCAAATAAATAAACTCTTGCTGAAACAGATTAAAAAAAGTTTTGGGCATACATATATAGCAAGCACAATATCCTTTGATAATCAAGTTTAGAAAGTCTAAGGTTCTTGAATTCTTGTACATCAAGTGGTCAAGTTTGGAAATTTGATCATTTTTCTTCTTTGACTTGCACGAAGGATATGGAGCTATGATCTTGAAGATAAAAGGAAGGGAGAGAATTAGTAGAATAGGGCAATATTTCTTATCGAACCAAAATATTAAAATATTAATTTAATTTTGAATTTTACTTTTGGAACCTATATTTCTTCTCACTAATAATTTAACTTTTAAGAGAATTTAAAACAAAAAGTTCAAAATTACACCATTTTAACTATTAAGTACACACTAATATTATATAGTTTGGTGAAATTTCTTCTTGCAGCAAAAAAACTTGCAAGATGATTTTGGACACTTTTGTTTAGAAAGGAGAGAGCAAAAAGATGAACACTTTTTGCTTATCATTTCTTTAAGAAGGAAAAATTAAGGAAGGACTCTTAAAACCCAAATTCTTCCTCTACCCTATTTGTGCATTAATCCATAAATTAAAATGATCAGATATCATTTCACCTTCTATATAATCATCAATAACAAATTCATGAAAATTCAACAACAATTAATTAATGTTTCGTATTACAACTAGTAAAAACATCCACTAAAAATGCTTAAGATTTTAAGCTGTTTTTTTTCACTTTTCCTTTTTTTCTTATTTATTTCTCAATTAATAAAAGTTTTAGAAAAGCAAATCCCTGAAAATATTTCTCCAAAATTTCTTTTTTTCTGAATCTTCACACGGTGATAAATCTTTGAAGGACAAGAAGACATGGACATGGTACAAAACCCTAGTCTGAGTGAGAAAGAGGGGTTGGGGTGGAGGCAATAGAGTAGCATTTAGACCAAATAATAATAAAAGGGTGGCTAAGCTAAGCTATTGAGTCTGTGTTTTTGGATTGGAAATTGAAGTTCAGATCACACTCTCAGAATGCGGCGTCGTGATAACGAAGCATTTCTCTGCCTCCCACCCCCACCCCCATCATCATCTTCTCTTCTGCAAAAGAATCACTATTATATTTAATTTTCACAACCAATATATATATATATATAATTTTACATATAATACACTTATACACCTCTAAGAGGTACTCTATTTTTTTTTCAAAATATAAAGATGAATTAAATAAAAATTTGAGAAATTAGATATAAATAGCTATAAACAACTTCAACTTTCAATTTATAATATACACTTTTTTTATATCTATTTTGTAATCATAAACGTTTTATCTGTGACTATTTTTGTCAAAATAGAAAGTATATAATGAAATCTGACTTAAAACTCACGGGACGTCGGAATTGAGGGTAATTTACCCTTTACAAGTGAAATAAATAGTACTTTTGTAACTTTAAATAAATGGAAGAGATATAATCTAAGGTAGTAAATAGGGTAAAGTGATAAAATTTCCTTTCATTTTACTTTTTAAAATGAAAAAATTACGTTCAACTTCAACATCACGTTCATACCAAGTGAGTTTCAAGTTTGATTCTGCCACATATTAACTATTTTGATAAAATAGTTATTTGTAAAAGGTTTATGATTAAAAAAGGGATTAATTATATTTCTCCCTCGAGGTTTGTCCATATTACAATTCCATCCCTTTATTTTGTATAAATTACAAATGCATCACTATTGTTTATATTTTCATAACTTATTAATCCTTACGGCTAATTCAATGGAAAATTTTTATCAAAAAGTAATAATTATGCGATAAAATTTTAAGATATTCCTACAATATCATTTTGCAAGTTTACTTATTGTTTATTATTATATATAAAGACAATAATATCCTTACTAAAACATTTTTAATTAGAATAATTTCCTTAATGAAGGACATTATTGTTTTAATATATGATAATAAATAATAAGTAAACCTGCAAACTAATATTTTAAGAAGATTTTAAATTTCTTATCACATAATCATTGTGTTTTGATAAAAACTTTTCATTGAAATTAGCAGTAGGGGTTAATAAGTTATAAAAATATAAACAATAAAGATGTATTGGTAATTTATAAAAATAAAGGGATGGAATTATAATTTGACAAATTTCAAGGAGGAAAATGTAATTTACCCTAAAAAAGATAAAATAAAAACTTATAAAAATGAAAACTCAAAAATTTTTTATAACTAATTCCTCTAAAAATATTTTTAAACCTAAAAACTAAAGAGTTATAGATAAATTTACTAAGCATTGATGACCTTGCCCTTTGAGTCCATCTTCCATTTTTCTTTTCTTTCTTTTGCATTCATTTTTTTTAAATAGAAGAAGTGTTACACCTCGTACAAATTATATTATAACAAGACTTAAATTATTTTATTAGATACGAGTTGAATTCTTAACCGTTCTAGTAAAGAGCTCAATTTAAATTCAAATAAAATCACGTTATCTAGATACTAAACTAATAAGATGATCTAACATGTATCTCTACATATAAGTTAAATTTTTTATTTAAAACTTTTACTTATTTTAAAATTCAAATATTTATTTTAAAATTATTATATACAATATAACATAAAATTAAATGGTTTAGGAGTGAGCATGGGTGGAGGAGGCCTAAGGTAAGGTGGGGTGGGGGAAAGCAAAAGCACAAATTCTAGCTTTTGCAATCAAATCTCCGTAACAGAGAGGAGAGGCTAAGGCTGAGGCTGCCTATTACTCGTAATTGCTTTGCAATAAATTTTGGGGAGGCGTGCTCTACGCTTTCCTTCCTTTCCCTTCCTCCCTCCCTCCTTCCCTCCCTCCGTATCAAATATGACATAAGACCTGATTCTCTCTCTCTCTTCCCCTTCCATTTTTCTTTTCTTTTTGTTTCTTCAGTATGTGTTTTTTATAGAGAGAGAGGGAGAGAGAGAGAGAGGCACAGAAAATTGAAAAGGATAAACTTTAGCTTTGGTTTGCATGAAATAATTATTCCACTGTCACATACATATATAATCCCATCCATCACTCACACTTGAAAAAATTCCTCTTTACATTATTAGGCTGTCATCTAATTTCTTACACATATAATTTATCAGTGATGTTAGATTACTAAATATTTAGACATTTTTAATAATTATACGGGATAAAAAAGTCATTTCAGATTAAATATATTTATATGGATAAATGAATTAAAAGTACTTTTTATAATTTTTATATTCTCAATTTTGTTCCATCTCAATGTTAAATATTTAGTCACAAAGATTATTGACGATTTATACGATTTTACACAAATAATTTTTTTTTTATAGAATTTTAAAAATGTCAAAATTTTAAAATCTATTAAGGCTTGTTTAGTTCATGAATTTAGTGTGAAAAAAAAAAACAGTTTTCTTTAAAAAAAGATTTTCTGTTACGTTTTTTAGTAAAGAGAAAACAGTGATATCTCTAAAATTCATACTTACTTTTTCTTTAAAATTTATAATATTTTTTCTCTCTCTAAAATTCACTCTCACTTTCTTTCTCTAGAATTCGCGACACTTTCTATAAAATTCAAAACATTTTCTTTCTAAAATTCACAACACTTTCTCTTTCTAAAACCTACGATATTTTTTTCTCTCTAAAATTCACCCTCACTTTCTCTTTCTAAAATTCACGACACTTTCTATAAAATTCAAAACATTTTCTTTCTAAAATTCACAACACTTTCTCTTTCTAAAACTTACGACACTTTATCTAAAATTCATGCTCACTTTCTCTCTCTAAAACTCACGCTCACTTTCTCTTTCTTTCTCTCTTTAGAATTCACGACTCTTCCTCTCTCTCAAAAACTTATGACACTGTCTCTCTCTAGAATTCACAACACTTTCTTTGAAACTTACGACATTTTCTCTCTCTAGAGTTCACAACACTTTATCTCTCTAAAATTCACGACGCTTTCTTTCTCTAAAACTTACGACACTTTCCTCTCTAAGATTCACGGTCACTTTCTCTCTCTTTATATTCATCACATTTTTCTCTATAAAATTCACGATATTTTCTCTCCCTAAAATTCACGATACTTTCTCTCTCTAAAATTTATGACACTTTCTCTCTCTAAAACTCACACTCACTTTCTCTCTTTAAAATTCTTGTTCACTTTCTCTCTCGTGACATTAATTTCTAATACAAAATTAATATCGTAAAGCTCTAATAATGTTTTGTTAATATTAGAAATAATTCTAAATATATGTATATATTTTATGTATTATTATCCTTCTTTTTCTTGATTTTTCTCTTTCTATTTCCATCTTGAAATCCACAAACCAAATAAAAAAATTATATTTCTTTAGTATTTTCCTTATCTTACCAAACAACATATGAACTTTAGGTTTTTAAGAAAATTTTTTTTTTCTCTTTTTTTTTTTTCACACCAAAATCCTTGAACCAAACAGAACCTTAAAGAATTGGAAATTATATTTAAATTATACAAAGAGATTTATATCTTAAGAAAAAACTCATCAGCAAGGAATTTTTTTTTTTTTTTTTATAAGTCCTCAGCAAGGAAATTACTGGTGTACGCTTGGCATCAAAGTTTAAGGAGACTTAAGATCCTTCATATGACATCACAAATGAAAGGTCTTTAATTTAAGTTATTTAAGAAATTGTTTAATATTTTTGCCAGCCTAGTACCATTATTTGAGAATTTTATGCCTTCATATCTCTATTAAATTAATCGATGAATCTCGAATATTAGATTACCAAAAATGTTAAAAAGGAAGTAATGGTGATGATTTTTACTTCATTACATGCAAAGTAAATAAATAAATAAATAAATCTAAGTACATGCATGATGAGAAGGAGCACATGTATATGCTAATTACAACATCTAATGATTGGTTTAGATTACCCAAAAAAAATGATTGGTTAGGATTTTAACCAGTTTTATTCATTTACTAGTAATGATAAGCGAGTAAACAAAAATAATTAATCTTTTGTCCTACATTTTTCCATAATTTGTCCTAAAATTAGGTTCTCGATGATATATATTTTTTAAGGACTTGATAATATTTTTTTTAACATTACTAATATACATGTCGATTTATAGAATCTTTAAAAATTTAAGATTTAATTTTTATTTTTATTAATAAAAGTATTATAATGAAAAATAATATTTACCGAAAGAAAACTATAATACATAATAAAATGTTAAGACGGGTGAGTAGTAGGATGATCCATTATCATTTGATAAAAGAGCCTACACTTAACTATGGAATTGGTTTCTAAATAAGGGTAAACTTACTCATCTCCAAAAGGGATATAATTATGTAATTACTTTTCCAAACTAGCATTACCATCATCATTTACTACCTTTATATTAATTATCCATAAAACGTTTTTTTTTTTAAAAACAAATTCCTTTGGTCAAGGCCTACTTTGATTATCTAAAACGTCTTAAAGAAACAAGCTTTTTTGGGTTAGTGTATGATAATCAATTTGATCTCATAACATCTGCTGCTTTAGCAGTTTCATGACTATATATGAACATACATAGAGAGAGAGAGAGAGAGAGAGAGAGAGAGAGAGAGAGAGAGAGAGAGAGAGAGAGCAGTTTAGGTATTGGCTCTGCATTAGTGGCATTGTATTTTCTTCAATATTCCCACCATTATGCTAATTTCTTCTATTCTATGGATCCTCTTCTATTCTATTGAGTAATGATAGACTCATGAATCTCGCGCTCCCAGTTGTGCGGGCGCCAAGCATGATATTCATATGTATTACTATTTCTACTTTTTTTACTCGTCATATTTTGTTAATTCTTGTATTTTTTACTTTGTTATATTGTGGTTCCAAGATAACAATTAATGAACTTTTTTCCTTTACCTTTTCATTAATAAAAAATTCTAGCTTCTTTTTATTGTTCTAACATAGAAATTAATAGAAACAATGAGGAGAGATAAAAGTTTGAAGAACATTCTACTTTATAAAAGACAAAAAATATCTAAAACTTTGTGTTTTTTTAAAATAATGCGATGTTAAAAAAATGTGTACAGAGGGATTAGTACTTTGCAAGAAGGAATGGTTAATAGAACTCAAACTAAAGCCATTTACAATCTTTCCCATATATATATATATATGTTTATATGTATATGCTCAAGAAAATCACCAAAGAGAGACTATTTTCATCTGATTATTCATTCATCAGAACTGATCCCCTTATACTTCCAATCAAAGCAACCAATAATATATCATATCATATATCATATATTCTTTTTTTTTTTTTGAGGTTGAATAAATCTTAACAATAATCATTCATGATCTTGGTTTTGGCTTTTCATTCAAGCAACTGAGTGAGAGGAGTATAATATCATTGTCTTTCTACTCTCTCTTTTGTCCCAATTCCCTTTTTATTATCCTTTGCTCTGTCAACTTCAGTCCTTCTCCTCCAGATTTCCCTCTGATTTCCCCTCTTTATCACCCCTCCCCCTCCCATGTGCCCCCCTCCTTTCCTTTCAAATTTAAGTTTAGACTTAATTTGCCTTAAAAAGTATCTTAAAATGAAAAGATTGTTTAAGATACGATTTCTTTATGTCCAGAACTGGACATCTCGAGCATAAAGTTTGCAGGGCATGTACAATTTAAGCATGAGTTGAACTCATAAAAAACGTACCTCAATGAGAAAGAATTACACAAGTCTTATAAAGAGTAAAATTTTATAGAATATTAGTCATGTGCGATACTCAACATCCCTTCCCCATCCAAACACCCCCCCAACACCTTTTTATATACCCCTCTCCCCTCTCCTCCATTCTCCCCAAATTAATCAAACCCCTTCTCTCTCCCTCTCTCTCTCTCTCTCTCCTCTCTCTCTCACACACATACACACATATATGGAACAACCTCAGCAGCAACAAAACACGAACAATGTTGTTGTTCATGAAGAAGGGATTAGCAAAAGCGGCAGTAATTTTCAGTGCAGACAAAGTACCACAAGATGGACACCAACAACGGAGCAAATAAGGATATTGAAAGAACTTTATTACAACAATGGAGTTAGGTCTCCTTCTGCTGAACAAATTCAGAAAATATCAGCAAAATTAAGACAGTATGGGAAAATTGAAGGCAAAAATGTATTTTATTGGTTTCAAAACCATAAAGCTCGTGAAAGGCAAAAAAAACGCCTTATTACTACTACTACTACTGATCATCATCATCATCATCATCAAATTCTTCTTCCCAATAATAATAATAATAATCCCATACATCAAAGACCACCAAATGTTTGGAGATCTGACCATCAAGTTCATCATCATCATGCCAATATCTTCACTACCTTTAATCCAACGGCTGGTGATCATTTCATTTCTCATCATTCATGAGATCTCTTTTTCTTGAATTCTACCTTCTTTAATTAATTTCTCTTTTTTTTAATTTTTTTTTCAGGTGCTGCTTCTTCTCAATCAGGTTCTTCAGTACATGGTCTGCATGGTTTTAATCAGCACTTGGGAAATTACAACTATGGATCTTTGGCCATGGAGAAGAGCTTTAGGGTCAGTTTGAGATTTTTTTTTGTCACGCCCACATCTTTTTTTATAAAATAATCTAATTTTTACGAAGCCAAAAAGAAAAAATTACAAATCAAGTTAAGCCCACAAAGTAAGTAAAAGACATATATTCTTTAAAGTCACCAACTTTTTTTTTCATGTAAAAAGTTGAGGACCTTTTTAGCCTTTTAATTATGTGTTCTTTTTATTTTTATTTTTTTCTAAAAGTGACAAGTTTTCACCAACATTATGGGAGTAGTCTCTCCAAATGTACATATGTTCTTGGTTAATTAATCTTTGGCCAAATTAACCCTATGATCGTAAATTTTGGACAGGATTGTTCTATATCACCTGCTAATAATGGATCTACAGTTCATAATTTCATGTGGGCTTCTGGGGTTAATCAAGAACATTCATCATCATCATCACATCCTAATTTTATGGATAAGAAGAAAAAAGGGTATGATCAAATGATAGAAACAGTGGATGATGATGATGATGATGAAGAAGAAGAAGAAGATGATCATCATCATCATCATGAGATTGAAACTTTACCTCTTTTTCCCATGCATGAAGAAAATGGTGGATTTTGCAATATGAAACAAGAATCAGAGAGTTATTATAATGTTACCAACTGGTATCATCAATCTGATCATATGGGTTGTTCTAGGGCTTCTCTTGAACTTACTCTTAACTCCTATGGGAGTTTTAGCAGGGCCCCAAATTCCCCTTAATTAAGAGGTGCTTGTTAATTTCTTTCTTCACACAAAATGTTTAGGTTTATATATGTATTTTCTGTCTATTTTAATTACTATAGTACTATGAAGATCTTCCCTAGCTAATTTTCTTGATCAAGAAATTATGGTCCAAGAATTGTGGAAGTTTGTCCAATCTTGATCTATCAATTCCATTGTTGCAATTCTTGATTTGTGAACTATATGCAATTCTTCTTGGGGGCAAGAATCTTTTTTCTTTTGTGCTAATGAAATATGATGATGAAGAAGTGCTACTATTATTATTATTATTATTATTATTATTATTATTATTATTATTATTATTAATTTTTGCAAAATATTACGAGCAAATTCCAGCCTTAATTTATTTATGAGTTCTATAGATAGTCCTAAATTATATGCAAGGGGAGCTAGTTTAAATGTTTTCCCCTTATAAGTAGTTAGAAGCTAGCTAGCTTATGAGAGAAGAAGATTTTAGAACTTGATATGACAACTAGCTGTTGTTCCAAAAGGTCTTTGATAAATAGTTTTAATTACTCTTTTGCTACAATCAATTATAAATTTCAATTTCAAAGACGAATATGTTAAATAGAAAATTAAGTTATAAATATGTTAAAATATTGAATTTGGGCTTAATTCCATTTCTAAATGACACTTGAAGAAGGGATGTGATTCTTTTGAAGGTAGAGTTAAGTCCAAATCTATTAATTTTAACATAGTATTAAAGTCACTTGCACCACCTTATTGGATCATCTACAAATATTTAGTCCTGCAAGATAGTTTGAGACAATGTATTGAGAATTCAATATTGAATAGAGTTAGTAAAAAATTAAAATTTTTCCCCAAAAAAAAATCAATAAATTTTGAAAGTAGTCGTCTTTAACAAAATACAATTCATAGACAAAAATAATTCCTCGTGTAAAAAATAAGACCATCTCTCAAATATAGGAATGGTTTCATGGAGGGTGAAAAAAAATTTCCTTCACTTTTTCTTATGTTTCTTTGGTGAGGAGGAAAGAGAGAAAAGGGAAGTGCAAGGTTCAAATTTAAAGAGTGTATTTCAAAATTAAAAGTTCCATTTTTTTTTTTATAAATAATCTATTTTTTACAATCTTTGAAACTAGTCCTTTTCCTTTCCAAAAAAATGAAGAAGAAGAAATATTAATCCTTTTGTACTTATTCAAATGGATTAAGGTTTTAAAAATAAAGTAACTTTTGAATAAAAATACTAATATATCCTTAATAAATTAGAAAAGAAATAGAAATTAAAAATAAGATAAATGCATAAAGAATGAAAAATACAATAAATACTCATTAACAAATGTAAAAAAATTAATATATTTTACCATCGAACTTATATTTCAGATAAGAGGTAAGTAATTATAAACAAAAAACCTATCCAAATTTGCCATAGATTTAGAAGGGTGAATGAATAATTTGATTTTTTTTTTTTTTTTGGGTCGGGGGGGTTGAAATGATGAATAATTTGATTTGATTTGGATAGTAGGTTGAGAAATGGATTAAGGGGAAAAAAGGTAAAAAGTAGTTTTTGGGGAGTAGAAGAAAGACAAAACAACAGAATGATTGAAAGTTAGAAAGGTGGAGGGAAGGAAAAAGAAGAGAGAGGAACTGCACTGCTGGCCGTTATTTTTGGAGGAAGAAAAAACACAGAGAGCATGTATTTCCAACTCCTAAATTATTTGCATTTCTTCCTTTTTCACCCGTATTGGGTTTCTCAACTCTCTCTACTGTTTGTTCCCCTCCCAAAAAATAAAAAATAAAAAATCAAATTTAGTTTGGAAAAGTTTTTCTTTTTTTATTAAGTCCTATATTTTTTTCTCACAATAAATTAATTTTTACTACACTCAATAAAAAAATAAAAAACAGACAATTCTTCTAAACTAAACCACAGTCAAGTACTCATCATGACTCTAGAGGTCTACCTGGATTGAATTGGTTATAGATTTAAAAAAAATGTGATTTTTTTTAAATTCATAAAATATAAATTACTAATTGCGAAATGAGATGTGTGTCTCAAATTAAAATATGAAAAAGTAAAGTTTTAAAATTGATGTAATTGGATAGGATTTTTTATTTTAATTTTCTTGTCTTGAACTCTTATCTAAAAAAGACGTGAGTTAAAAATTTGTGATTAAAAATGGTATCGATCATATCCTAATCTCTAAAGAAAAAGGGAAATGACTCTTCCCTAGTAGCTAATTCACATTTGAAGGGACCAAAATCTAAATTAACATTTTAATGTACAGATTGTTTGTATATGCTTGGTGTAATATCACTAATTTAGTATATTTTATTATAAATAAAAATATTACTAAAAATGTTATAGATGATTCTAAGTGATTTCAGAAGATTTTAATTTATCTCTTTTTTACAAGACTTATTATCATCTAACTTTATAAAATGATGTTGAATTATTAGTTTTATATTTAATAACTTAAGCTCTACTGGGTTTGATTTTTTCTTTTAATTTTTACACAATTTTTCACCATAAATCTCACAACTTTTCTTACAAAATATTTTAATTTACAATAAGTTTCGCACCCAAATATTAGATTTACACACAAAAAAATTAATTTCTTAAGATTTGAAAATTTTAAAATTAAATATAAATGGTTTAGAGATTACCTACACAATACGATCAATTTTGAGATAAAAATTTATGTGCCAAAGATTGGTGTAAACCTTGAGATGGTCGCACCAGGTCATCCCTACTTACACTAGAACGTGACTCAAATAAGTCAAATTTATTTTTTATATTTTTTTACCTTTTTTAAAAATATAATAATATAAATAAATTAACAATTATAAAAAACAAAATGACTACTTAATCATAGAACTAGTCGGCGCCAAGAGTTGGCATAAATACAAGGGGCGCCACGAGTTGGCATAAATACAAAGGGGATCGGCACCAAACCAATATTTTTTATTTTGATGCATTTTTTAAATTTTTACACTGATTAAAATGTAAATAAATAAGTAACACTAAGATTTTTTTTAAAAAAATTTAACGGTTAAATTTAAACAAATCGTCTTTAAAGTCTTGGAATGTAGAAAGAAGTTAAAAAGAAAGAAGGTACAAAGAGAAAATATTTTAGTGAAAATAAAAATTTTTTTGCATAAATTTTAATTTTTGGTATGTAATTTATGGATCCCTTTAAATTTTTAGGAAAAACTAGGTGCAACTGAAAAAGAGAAGAAAGCAAGGAGAGGCATTGTAATTGATCGGAATAACAAATAGCACTTCACCCTTATGATGATGAAAATACAGAAAATAGGAGAGCAGCGTCATGTGTCTGTCAAGGAGGAGGAGGAGAAAGAGAAAGAATCAATCTCAAAGGAAATGATGAAAAGAATGTTTTCGGGTTCCATTTTTCCTTTTAGCGTGTTTCAGTTTCACCTCTTTCTAATCAGGAAAAAGTAGTGCTCTTTCTTTCCAACTGACTCACGGGCCCCAACACAACACAACACAACACAACCATTGTTTTTACTACAAGGGAGATTCCTAGACGGTGGTTATAGGAGAGGGGCATTCGGCCGTGTAACAATTTATTCATATTGTACTTTGTATCATCACTTCAGTCTACTTTCCTCCCACACTGTGTATTGAACAGAAATGCAATTTAAAAAGGTCAACATCACCAAGATTTTGGGCGGATGCTTTCCTTTATTTGGTTTGACAAAGTTTTCATACTTTCCACCATTCCATGACCCTAATGTCATTTGTAGAGCTAAGGCTGTGTGTGGTGTACAAGAGATAAACAACCAATGAGGAAAACATGAGCAACCCTTCTTTCTTTTGCCAATGGATTCATTGGAGATTTAGTTGTAGATCAAAACATAATCTTCAAAGCTTTTTCAACATTCAAGTACGTAATGTCCCTTATGGTAAAGTGAGGCAAGAAAAGTGCCATCACGTTCAACTTTGGAAGCCTCTTCAATGGTACTACTCTCTCTCTCTCTCTCTCTCTCTCTCTCTCTCTCTCTCTCTCTAAGTTGTTCAGTTTATTTATTTTGTGGATCACAACATTCCTTATTGGTATCATCTTCTGGCGTAGCATTCTGTTCGGTCACAATTGTCACCGAACTACTTACAACCCCAGCATTTTTTTACTTACCCCACAGTAAGCCCAGTTACCTCCCCACTCCCCATAATTGAAGGCAATAGACAAAAGGTCTGAACAGAAACAGATAAGGGACATTCTAAAAAGGCTTTTTATGGGCCGTCAGCTATAGAAAAGTACAGAGTATGTTATGTTATGGAATCAAGTCATTCATTTCCTACTGTTAAAAAATGGTTCATTACACCTTACCTCCTCCTCCACCAGCAGGGGAGTAAAGGCAAGAAGGTAGCATGGGACTCCTAATAATAATGAGAGAGAGAGAGAGAGAGAGAGAGAGAGTGTGTGAATGGCACATAAGTTTTTCGGCGTCAAGCATTTCCGAACCTATGAACTTAATTGCTATTAATTTGGATTCCAAATCGAGATAAAACATAAAGCTACGCAACAAATTCATTATATACATATTGGATTCTACTGAATACCATCATTTTACGGCACAATTTGAACTTTAAATTATCAGGACGAACCTGAATAGGGTGACAAGGTCGAAAAGTACAAAGAAGTCAGCAAGTCATTGAAACATATATCCTGCATCGCTTAACTCCATCAATTAGTTCCTGCATAATCAGAAAACCAGAAGCAATCAAAGATCTGAACATGAAACACACAGCTACGCCTACTTCCAAACATATCTTTTATTATCCATGAGGAACACACTTCAATCTGTTTTCATAATTTCCAAGTTATCGTTTGCAGGTTTCATCTCAAAAAGGAAACGAATGTTCCCATGAGTTGAATGACTCAATTCAGAAAGATAGCATGCACTCCTGGTTGAAAATAAAGCAGCTTCTAGTTAATCACAATCCTCCCCCTTTAGTTTACTTAAACAGACTATCTAATTTATCTCCGATGAAATATAATTTCTTAATCACCAAACACAGTTCAATTTCTTAAACACAATACAAGTCACCAAAGAATCAGGAAACAGAATTAAGGAGATACTTGGAGAAAAACATTCCCTCCCCCTCCCCCTTTCTCCATTTGCCTTTTTTTGTATTGATCAGGAAAGTCCAAAAGAACAAACGGATTGTACAAGAAAAGAACCTCGAACACAAACAGCAGTAGAGAGATTTTCAAAAAATACAGCAAGACAACTTTTCCCTGTTCCTCCAGCTTTCTCCTTCAGAAACTCTCCAATCCATGAAATAAGCAATTTGTGCAAGAAACTTCCAGAAAGCAGCTACAAAGTAAGAATGATCAGTTGAATGTATAGCATCGAACACAGAACATATCAACTTAGCATCAGACTGCCAGTACAATAATTTGTGCTTCCACTTTGCCATCAAATATTCCTGCCAAATGGTAAGAAGAAAAAGAAAAAATTGACGACCACTATGTGATACAATAAACTTGACCTAGTCCCTTGCTTGCCGATTATCACCAGCAATAAACCACATTTCACGTACCTGACTGCCTCAGAAAGTTTTCTACTTTCTTCCAACATAAGTAGACAATTTAGACAGATCTGGTATCCAAAATGACAACTCTGAAGAACCTGTGACAAACATGAGACTTCCAGGAGCCCATTTTATAACAGGTGGCTCTGCTTGAGAACTCATCCAACTTGCAACCTGGTAAATAAGAAGCTAAAGAATTACAATAAAAGTTGGAAAGAAAGCAATAGCAACACACAGCTTCGCGGAGGAGCCGAAAGGTAAAAGCTCAAGCACATATGATATCAATATTCCATAAACAGAACATTTTGGATGAGACACTGATCGGGAACAGAATTTCTTTACCAATAATGAAGGAGCCACATAGGGTGCAGAATTTTCATAAAACACTTCAACCATATTCCCAAATCAGATATTCAGATCAAAAGAACAATTTGGAAACAATTTGGGAAAGACCATATTTCTGCGAATCGGTTATTCAGATTATCAGAGAATATAGCATTATTTAACAAAAAGAGAACTATTTTTTAAAGGTTCAAATCATCAGCATTTTCAGAAATACATAAAAGAATTCATGAGGGTGCAGAGGGAGATAAAGAAGCCTTAATTTCTTGCATTGGATTCTGTCTTCTCCTTGCAACCCGGAAAGAAAAAGACATTTTCCCCCTGATAACAATTTTACATTATTACTTTTCACAACTATCCCTAGATCATAGATTCTAAAAGTTTATTTGAATACATTATAAGTTCAAAAACTCAAAAGGAAAAGGACAGTGGCCATAAGCTGGAGTCCAAATTTATGACCTTTTCGTACTAGCATCAAATCCTTATAATGTGTTAAACTTGCAGCTAAATGCGTATATCAGCAAATAGTATTTATGAATATGGCAATACATAAAAGGATGAATGACTGAATCATACTTCTTTGCCGTTACGAACACTCCAAGCATAGACATTACCATCCCCAGAACCTGTCAAATAGGAGAAAATTTAAAGTAAAGAAGAAGCAAAATCTGCCAACAGGTGGGTCAGGGAGGAATTTATGTACATTGCTTTAGTAATCCAACTCCTGCTCCCTAGAGATAACTGACAGGACTGACAAGGAAACAAACAAGCGAATGCAATATTTGGAAAGACATCATCAGTCAGAAAAGAGTCAATGCAATGTTATATAAATTACGTAGCATCGAATTCACAGCTCCCAACCACAGAATACTTGTTTGTAGAAGACTGGTATAGATAATAATGCAGGGAGACAGAGCTGTCATGTTAAAATGGATAAGAAAGGAGAGTAGATAGAGAGAGTTGATACTCATTACATATATAACTATACTTGCCACATGGTAGTTAAGTCACTTGTGCAATGTCAACGTAAAAGGTCAAACGAGCTGACCATCGCTCAAAAAGCGAATAACATACCTGAAACAACAAACATGCCCTCCGGGCTGAAAGAAGCCTCCAAAGTTGCATCACCTGAAACAGGTTTGACACTGTATGTTGATAGCTGCAATGATGGAAAGAGGATATCAGATAACATGGCCCCATGGGGCGGCATAAACTTATGCAAAAGCTTCCCAAACTCACAAGTGTGCCACGAAATGAATCAAGAACATGAATATGCCCATCAGCAGTTGTCAGAAGCATGAGTCTTCCATCATTACTGAACTTCACAACATTAGCATCGGAGATATCTCCCCCCGCAGCGAATATGTCAAAAGGACCCTTCGAGGATTTAATTTCTGAAGTTCTATTAACGTGCAAAATGTATATTTACATCATGTGCCAGAGCAAAGTGTAACGCATTCCATGTATCACTGCTAACCTTTTCATATTTGCGAGAATCAAACATTCTGACAAATCCTCCAAAAGCAATGGCAAACACAAGTCCTTGTTCATCATATGTTGCAGCTGGTCTTCCTTGGACGCGCAGAAGGCCCTAAACACAAATCCAGAACCATTAGAATAATACAGGGAAAATACAACCATCCGGATATGAGAATCGGATTGCAAAGATCCAAACCTGACATTTCTCAGCTCTTTGATCCCAAAGTAAAACAGTCCGATCAAGAGATCCAGATATGAAACAATCATTTCGAGTGCTGAAACTAAGGGATACAACTCTGAAAGTCGGTAGAAAAAAGAAAATCAGCTCTCATCTTACAAGTCAGGATTACAGGTTATACAACAAGAGCCTATGTGAGGCTAAAACTTCACAACTCATCACAGACATACCTGTCATGATGACCCTTGAAATAACGCAAGTACTTGTTGTCATGTAATGAGAGAAGCCGCAGAGATTCTGAATCCATTAAATCTATATCGTAATTATCATGAATTTCAAACTCCGAAACAAGCCACAAATATTAGTACAAAGATACATACCATCCCAGCCATTCTTTGAGGAGTATATAACAGTTGTGGGATGAGAAGTGAAGCTAACCAGATCAACCCCATACTTTTTGCTATTAATGGTCTTCAAGCATCTGTACTCAGTATTCAAGGCTGTCACTTAGCGAAAACATAAATAAACAAATAAAACTCAAGGCTGTCTTGTGCATGAATGACCACGTGGTATGAGTGAATCAATCAACAGAACAATTCATTACGTGAAAAAAGCTATACACTAACAATAAGTTAAGTTCACAGCTAGACTCGTCACATTCTGGGAATTAGTGAGAAGAGAACCCATAGAAGAAAGAAAATGATCAAGAGCCTCCTAAGTTTAAATACTTCACTTGGAACAAAATCAGCCCAAGAAATAAGCTACATGATAAGTTACACAGAAGCATGTCTTGATAACTTCACTGGCCCCCATTAATGATATTCAGGACAGTGTAATCTAGAAGTCAATGTCAGGACATAGATGCTACGGGAAGATATAGTTCGACCAAATATTATCTTCTGATAAAGAAGTTCATACCGTAAACAAACTCATTGATAGATCAACCTTCCAGATCATTAAAAATCAATCAAATTTAATATCACATACAAACAAGAACCAAATTAATACAGCCAAGCAAAAGTCACAGAAAGGAAACATGAATCATCAAAATAACTCAAATTCACAGGAAAGTCAAAGGCAGCTGCTTACGTTGCATTTGCAACATCATACAGCCTAATGGATTCTTCATCACTAGCAGTCACCAGATAACTTGATGTCCTATGAAAATCCATTGAACTGATTCTACCATTCTGCAATTAAACAAATATTAAGTGATTTATTCAGTAAACAATCAAAAGTAAACCACGGAAGATGCAAGCCTACAAACCTTCCATAGCTACAATGTACTCAGTACTTATACGTATACATTTTCACGCACAAATACATTTCTTTTCTCCTGAAAAGTAGCCAAATAAACTAGAAAAATGTATATATTTCATGAAACCTTAGAAGGGTAATAGTCCAACATTCATCATCCACTGGTGACCACAAATTTCACCCATGTACTTAGTTATATTGAAACTTTCAATGCTGAAATGGCACCTAATCATGATCTAAGTTCCATCAGTCAATAACTTCTTGATAGTTTACCATTTCAGAAATTAATTAAAACAAATTTCTTCTGTTCCTCAATTTAATTGCATACTTCCACCCCCAATTAATAAGAGCAACTGAATGAACAAAACTGCCTCAACAACCAGACTAGTAGTATAATCTAGCAAACATGTGGGTTCTCAATTTCTTCCGCCCAACTCTCTAGCGTAGGAGTTCACCAATGCAGTACAAACATGAATTTGAATAATATTCAGAGATTAAGCTTAAAACTTATTCCAGCAACTTAGAACCTTAAAGTGATCAGCTCCTTAGGATGTAAAAATGATCAATTAACCGTAAAGAACAAAAAAGAAAAAAAAGGATGAACGAAAAGACCAAAAATTAGAGAAATTCTCTTCTTCTTTTAGGATAAATGAGCAAGTAAAGAGAATTAACAAAAGAAACGATGAATCTACGCACATAATCGCGAAAAGCCATGCCAACTTCCATGCTTTGTAAAATTTCTTCAGTGAGGTCCAGTGAGACCTTTTCCTCTCTTTCCGATAGTCCTCCTGAAAAATGCATAGATTAAATCATACCCCAACTACAGAAAAGACCAGCGATAATTAAAGCATCGTATCGTTCAGGATGAATAAACAATACCTGCCATTTTCACTTCTGAGAGCTCTACGAATTTGAAAATTATGGCGCAATAAACGACTTAAATATAGGAATTACCCGCCAGCCAAAGAGAAGAAGAGACTAGGGTTCTTGACCTGTTTGGCCTTATTTATTGGGTCGATCAGTAACGCATTGGTTTCTGCGTTTAATAAACGTATTTTCGCTATTACTGTTTTCCCCGCTTAATATAACGCATTATTGAAAATGGTCTTCTTGGTTACTTTAAGAAACACACATCAGTAGTTTTTTTTAGAAAAGTTAGTAATACATTGCTAAATTTCTGCTTGCACTGCAGTGAAGATTACATAAAGTACTTCTATACAAATATTGGAAATATTTTAAATAGTCTTAGCCATTAAAATATGAGTAACATTTACACTACCCTTAATATGATGAAAATAGACATGAAGCTTTTGCTCAAGAGACCAATTTTAGTTCCAGCATAAGTACTTCCTGAATATCAATAATCTCGTTATGTTCAAAGGGAGATGAATGAATAAAAGTTAATATATTCATTATGATCGTATATTAATAATCAACAAGGTAATTGAAAAAGTTTGTTAATATATTCATGTCGTAGACCCTTCTCAATAAATAGAATGTTTTCATAAGGTTGTTTGAGAGTGCTAAGTGACTTTTATTTGTAAAATAGTCCGTAACTTTTTATCAATCCTTCAAATCAAGCGTTAATTAGATATGCCTATTCTTTTCTTACTGTTAGTAAGTTGATGGGCCGCCCAATTTAACTCTATCCCTAATGCAGCTCTTGATTTTAAGATTCTCACCTCAATCGGACTCAATTATTAATTGAATACCCAATTGATCTAAAAGTTTATCATCTTTCAAATTGCGTTCCCGTTAGATTAAGATACGGTTCCTTGTCACATTAATATTGGATATTTATCTTTTGTATAATACGCGCTAGATGTTTTATATACACTTTTTTTTTTGGCTGAATAAAATATATGCATTTAATTGTAATTACATTTTCTCAAAAAACAAAATACACCTCATATACATTTTGCACAAGCAGTAAAATGTAAGATCTATTAAAAGAAATACATACAAATTCTTTTATAAGTTCGCTTTAACACAATTGCGGAAAATTCAATACATATTTTGGACCGTGACAAAGCCAGCAATATCCAAAAACAGCATCTTCTCCTTAAAAACAAAAATGAATCCTTAAGGGAAAATAAAAATAAAAAATAAAAAACAGCATCTGTTCAGTTAGAGTACTCTCCATTGAAATTTGAAACAAACATGAAATATTTCTATTGTCCCTTCCACTTCAATATAACATCAATTCAAGTCTCAGAATTTCTCTTGTAAAGATTAAAAAAAAAAAAAGCGTAAAATATTACAATCCTAGAGAATTTCTTTACAGTTTCTGCCAAATCAGTAAACCAAAAAAAAAAAAAATCAAACGCATGCATCCGGCCGGAATTGTTAATTACATAACTGGCACAGGAAGAACAACCTCACCGGCGGCGGCGTCAATGGAGTTGCTGCTAGCGGTGGAGTCACGGTGGTGATCTTCTTCATTAATCGTCGATTTCTTAATAAACTCTATACAATCAGCAACCGCTTCACTATGATGAGGCTCGTAGGAGCTCCGATGCTGATACGAAGCAGATCTTTTCACAACATTATCATTCGATTTTCTTTCACAATTACTAGCCTTAGACAAAGCAGACAACATAATTAACCGGAAAACAGCTTCGCGAAATCGATCGAGCAACGAAATCGGCGAAATTCCGTTGTTCTTCCTCGGCGTACAGAACGGATTTCTCATTCTGACGCTGAATTTTCTTCCTTTCCCTGCTGATTTCTCCGTCATTTTTGGTTGTTTCAGAGGTTTAATTAGGGGCGAATTAATGATTTTCTGAAGAATCTAGAGAAAAATGGAGCACATTGGGGATAATTGGATGGATATATAATACCGTAGGATTAGCGTCAGGGGGCGGTATGAAGAAGAAGACAAGTCGGAGTCGTTGGCTGCATATGCGGTTTTCTGGGGCTAAGCAACATGCTAATATTTACCATGTTGTGTACTGTGTAGCCAATGGAGAGAAACCACGTCAAGTGGAAATTTACTATATTATTATAATTAACTTATTAATTTGATTTGATACGTAGCTGAATTGTTTGTGACTATCAACCATTTTTCTCGGATAATTTTGTCCACCATTAATTAGAAAATTAATGAAATTTCGTCTACTATCACTCCACTTATTGGATTTTTGTTCAATGAAATTTTATTAGAACGGTTCATATTCGGTTCATTCTTGAGAATCATATCACATCCCAAATTTGATAAAACAGGATGAATTGAGACGGTATTTTGTAAGACCAATTCTGAAGCTTTTTATTCAATTTCTCGTGGAGTCAAATTCTCATCAAAGTAAATGCTTCCAAATTTACATTTATGGAAATTGGTTGGGATGTGTTCCTATCTATTAATCGGATTTTGGTTCACACGACCTCTTACAACAAATGCTTGCCCAAATAGAATAAATAGTTAATTATATTTCTTGCCTCAAGATTTATGTAATTTAACTTCATCTCTATTTTATATGAATTACTAATACAATCTTAGTGTTTATATGTTTATATATTTTTAGAGAAAGATATGTTCTTATATAACTAATTCCTCACTATTACTAATTTTAATAAAAAAAATTTGTCAAAGAACAACAATTTTATAGTAAAAATTTTAGAATATTTATAAAAGTTATCATTTTGTTGTGCATTTGGATTTTGATTTCACTGTAAAAATTAATTAGTTATAAATATATAAATGATAATTATGTATACATATATAATTTATATTAAATAGAGATTGACTTATAAATTTATCAAACTTTTTTAACAACATAATATCTAAAAGTCATTAACTAGTTCGAGAAGAATCATAGAACACAAGACTGATATATAGCATTAAATAGTTATTTTCCTTTTATTACTCAAACTCAATACCTTTCCTCACATTCTCACAAGTCACATGCTACCAAAACCTAAAGGAAAAAGGGAAAAAAACAAATTCTAACAATGATTCAAAGACTTTGCTAAGGAATCAAGCATGAAGTCAACAAAACTTCCCATTGAAATGATCTTCATTTGGAGTCTTCTAAATATAATATCAAAACAGTGGTATATGGACCACAATGTAATAAAAATAAAGAAACTATTCCTTCCGCAAAATGTGCACCGATCGATTGAACTCAGATGTGAAAGGTCTACGGCTAGTTTCAAATTCGATATATAAAAGCCCAATTATGATTAATATATTTTTTAAAAACTCTTTGTGCCGAGTAAAATATCCAATAAACCTAACAAAAAAAAAAAGGAAAATGTTATTGAATGAAAAACAAAACGGCTTAATGATTTTTTTTAATATATCAAGAATAAAAATAGTGTTCAAAATTATACATTAACTTATGAAAAAAATATATTTTATCATGAAATTATTGTTTTACAATATCAATGTTTTGGAATTACTAGCTTTTAAGACGATCTAGGAGCCATATAACTATATATGACCATTTTTTTTCTTGCTAAATATGTTTTCTATTTTCTAATACAAATAAATGGCTTATTGTAATGGGTAGGAATAATTTTGTCCTATGCTCACATGCTTACATGTGCTCAAATTCTCATTCTCATTTTCCCAATTCCACGCTTTTTTTCTTTCTCTTTTTTATTTATAGTGAAATGATGCCAAATTCAAGTTTAAAAAAAAAAAATGGCAGAGGGTTTTATTAGAAGTTGAGTAAAGATGAATTGTAAAATAGAAGTAGCAGAAGTTACGCGTATGAGACTCTTACCTTTTAAAATTATTATCAAATACGATCAGTCATGCGCTTATGACGAAAGAAAAGGAAAAATAGTCACAGAAGTCAAAATTAGAAAGTTAAGTTACCATCTGAATACTTCAGTCGAACATAAATTGTCAAAAATGAATTGGGTCTGAGATTCCTTCTAATCCATGAAGCACGTGTCAAATTTTTCAACGTCACCAATACAAGACTTCTTTTCATCAATAAGTTCCAAGAAAAGGAGTCGAAGGAATTGGTTCAATTAGTTGCGCAAGTGCGATTAATGATTTATTCGACTAGCGAATTTATTGGGACTTGTTTCGTTATTCGTTCTGTTGTTGACCGTATCTATGATTCTAGATGGCCCAAGAACATACTTATTCTTCAGAGTAGGCGAGGAAGGAAGTCACTCTTAAGTAAGTCATCCAAATGGCATCCGAAGCGTAGGTAACAAGGAGTAAAAGGGAAAGGCACCGGTGTTAATGGGCGTCTAAACCAAGCCCTTCTAAGTCAGTTCTCAACTTGTTGAGGACTAGGGCGGTCACCCATAACATGGCTCTTCCACTTGAGTTATCTTAGCCTTGAACCGTACTATTCAATAAGATTGGAAAAATGGCAATCTAAGGGCAATAAGACTAATAGTCGTCTGAAAGTAGGCGAAAAAGGAGAATTATCTCTCGTTCCAAAAAACATAGCCTAGACCTTTCGTACTCAAGTCCAGACAGGAGAATAGTAATCAACTACTTTTAGAAATATGATACCATCAAAGTAAAGCAGCACTAGTCTCTTCGTATTATTCTCACAAACGACTATTTTAGAATAACTTGTATTTAATATATTAATCCTTAAAAAACCTTCAAAATCCTACGTAAAGAGTAGGATAGAAGATGATCATAGTCGGATTATCTCTCAAAAGAAATCATAATAATATTTTATATTGGTAAAAGATATATTTTTTAAAAAAAAATATTACAAATTATAAATATTCATGTATTCGACACTTTCTTAAACTTTAACCTTATTTTTTGTGCGACCGACTTGCCGACCATATCGTCTTTGTTCTTTTTGGCCTTTGTAAAAAAACATCCTTTGGTTTTTGGCTGTGTTCTTGATACCAAGCACAAATTTCAGATATATAATAAAGCAATAAATTAATAATGACTGATGAGATATATCATGCTACGTGGCTTTTTCTAAAAAAAAGTTAAAAAACATTCATATCATAACATAATTAGCCACTAGTTTCAGAAAAAATAAAATAAAATAAAAGTCACTTGATGACTAGGTTAAATTATATATCCCACAAAAAAGTACATTACATTTTTACTTGTACAATTAATACAAAATAAATAAGAATCGACCAAATCTTTATCCAATGACAGAAGAAGCAAGGTTGAGCTGCCCGACAAATAATTTAGAGAGTTAAATCTTATTTGAGATGCTGTTTAATTAAAAAAGTATCTTTTATTAAATTTTATGAAAATTAATTTGATACGAGAAAATATATAGAATTTATGGTGTAGATCGTCAATTTATTATAATTTTGGGGTATAATTAAGTTTTTTTACAGAAATAATCATTATTTAAAAAATAGTCATAAAGTGGGCAATATATTTTCTTTTATATACTTGTGCGTTATCATTGACGATAATGCATATTCATGGTAAAAACATAAAAAATAACATAGAAGACTTACCAATAAACCAACGTGAAACACTATTACAATAAGTGCATGAGATTTTATTTAATAAAAAAGTATTTACGTATTCCAATATTTACCAACTTTAATCATTTAAATTTTTAACTAGAGAAAAAAAGATTGCTCATCTGTTTAATTTTAAAATTGGCGTTGTAATTTTTTAGTTAATAAGAGAGAAAGTAATAGAAAATTAAAAAAATATAAATTAAAATAAAAATAGGACCTTTTTTGTGGAAACGATGGATGGAAAGCGCCTATACATAGATCTCAAAAATACCCGAAATGCCCACAAGAATCGCCTCAATCGAACGTTCAAGTGCAAAATTATGTCTCGTCAAAGTTTTCGACTATGCAAAACAATTTTTTGGCCTCGAACGCATCCGGATCACTTTTTCGGTAATGCCATTGCGTTTATCTTTACGAGAACCATTGAAACGAGTAGTCATATGCGTTAAATGAACATTCTATCGCAAAGTTATTCATGTTTCAAATTTTCCAAATGCATACAAAAATTCTTTCTTTCTAATCAACCTAAACAAAAAAAAAAATACAAAAACTAATGTGTCGGATAACGCACAAAAATTATGCATTATCCGTCACATCGGCGGATTAAAGGTGCATTATGGCCAGATTACGAATAAAAAAAATTATAGTCATTTTAGTGATCTTTTTAGAAAAAAAGGCTAAAAAAAAAAAAGTATAATTACTATCAAGTGTTAAATTTTTTTTTTTAGCACATGGTCAAGTGTCAGTTTCTAAAAGGGACAAATACACATGTTACACATTCTATTTCAAGTTTATCTTCTCATATACTTTCTAATCAAAGTTTAAAAAAAGAAAAAGGAAGAAGAAAAAATGTAAACTAACATGGTATGCATCTTCCATAATGCATAAAGGCTACATGTCATGTTGACACAATGGAGTAGATAATTAATACTACTAATAGTTTACCCAACAAATATAATTAATAATAGGTCACTAATCTTTCCTTTGTGTTTATGTACTTCGACTAGTTTTTTATCTCAAATATTTTTATTTTTATTTTCGCACAAAATGAATTATTGATAAAAATATATATGATCAACTAAAATTAAAAATATATATTTTAAATTGATCACTTAATTTTCACCTTATTACAAATATGTTTTTCCAACTGTCTACTTTAAAATACAAGATCTATGAGATATATATTTAAAGATTACTAAGATGTATATGTTGAGAATAATAATATTGAATAATATACTTGCTCTTTGGCTGTATTAATGGAGCTAATATTGTGCTGGTTGTTCAATTAATTTTTTTTATATACGCTAATTAATACGAGAGTTCAAAATAAGATGACGAAATGTGTATGTATATTGATCATCTTCTTTAGTTATACATTTTTTTTATTAAAAAAATAATAATTGGAAGCATGCAAATCAAGAACATGTTTTATTCTTGTAATATTAAAAATTAAGACGCGTTTTTTTCTAATAATGAAAGACCCTTTCAAAATCAAAATTAAATTCGAAACTATATTGACAAGTAATCACTTGCTTATACAATTATAAAGAACAAATAAAACGATAAAATGATTGAATCTTAATACTTTACAGAAAATGAGAATAAAAAAAAAGCAAAAATTGAAAAATTATAACCTCATCAAGAGTACGTCATTCAAGAACCTGATTAAGGCTTTGAAGATCCAGTTTTGTGTCCCCCAGCAGAAGCTCCTTTTTTCTTCAAAAACAATGTTCCAATTAAAGGAATCAAAGGCTTCTTCCTTTTAATTTTCTTTTCCGCAGAAGGACTCAAATCACCATTATTTTCATCTTGGCCCACAATAACTTTAGTTAGTAACGGAGGACTAGCAAACTTAACGGACCTTTTCTTTTGAAACTCAAATTCATCATGATCATCATCAGTAACGTCCGTTTGTGTCTTGACTTCAACTTTATTTGAATTTTCAATAAATTTGAGTTCTTCAATTTCAGGCTTTTCTGATGTTAATAATTCTCTATTATTGGTGGTGGATTTGAGTTGCTGAAGTTCTTTCTTTGTTTGTTCTAATTCTTGTTTAAGTGAATTTAAATAAAAAGCCATTAAATTCCCTTCTTCTTTTGTTTTCTCTACCTCTTCTAGCCTTTGTTTTGTCTCTTCTACCTCTGCTTTCACTTTTGTTCCAACCTTCATCTGTCTTCTCCCTTCTGTGCCTCCCTTTGTAGTTTGCATCTGAAAATTAGTACAAAGAAAATTAAACCAAGCTCAATTATATACATAGATTCTACCTCAATAATACCATTCAAATGCAATTTTTCCTTAAAATAAGACCTTTAACTTTGAGTAGATTTAAAAAATTCTATTAAAAAAAAAAAAGGAAAAATGTTTATTGCAAGAATTAAGGTTAAGGTTAGAAATCTTAATTTTTTTGTCAGACTATATATAAAATATTTTAAACAAGTTTGTGTACTCAGCTAATCTTCACCACATAGAAAAAAGGTTAATTTATTAAAGAATTTATATCTCGTTAATATAATTTTAATGTAAATTTCTCATAAATTAGACATTTATCTCTGAGTAGACTTAAAAAAGAATTCAAAGAGACAAATTTAAACAAAAAAGAAACACTAAAAAAAATGACCACTTATAAAACGTATTCAAATAAAGTTAGAGGCGATTTTCATTTGCACCCCATATATTTCGCCATGATTTTTGCCCATCATAAAAGAAAAGACATATTACATGAATCTTAATAAATCTTAATTGTTTTTGTCAAATCATGGGTATGTTCTCTATTATTTACATTTTTCTTAAGCAATTGAAAAAAGTTTATTTAAAAAGTTAGTTTAAAAAAATTAATAAAACATTTTAAATATTTTTAATGTTAACATCAATAATAAATAAAAGGAATTTTTAAAAAACACCCAAGTATATAACATTTCAAAAAATAAAATTTTTCCAACTAATTTTAAACTTAAAACAAATATAATAAGCTATAAAAAAAATCAATAAAAACAACTTATAATTTAAAATAAACTAAATCATTTTATTAAGCAATAAATAACATAGCCAAATATCTTTTAAATCATAGACACTAACAATAATATTTGTCACAGACAACATGCATTAATTTGTTAGTAAAAATTTGCTCCAAAAGGAACAGAAAATATATAGATGCAGAAGAAAGAATGGAAGAAATAAACAAATTAGAAAAAAACACCTCTTTAAGCTTATTAGCATATATTTCTCCAGCAAGAACCTTTTCTCCAAACAGCGAAATGGCTTCCTTCACAGAACTGAAAGGCTGCCGCATGTCAATTTCCACTCGTCCTCTCACCACCAATCCTCCTCCTTCACTGCCCTCCATTGATCTTCCTCACACAAAAATCTCGTAACCCAGAAATCAGAAATCTCTTGATTATATTGTGCCAGTATATATGAAATTAATGTGTGTGTATAATATATATATATATATATGTGGGGGGAGAGAAAAGAAAGAAAGAAGAATAATAAGTTCGTTACAAGTGGTGCGGGCGGGCGGGGGGATGTGATGAATTATGATCTTATCAAGGATATTACCTAAAGCATATAATGATCTTATATATAAAGGATTTTATTCTGATGACTTCACTTAACGTAACAGGGACGCGCATTATGAATATTTGAGAGCTTAAATATTTGAACCAGTAGAGGAATCACTTTTGAACAAGGATAGTATGTTTTAGTCGGAAATTTCTTAAAGTATATTTTGGTAAAATTAGAGACGTTGTTTCATTAAAGAACTTTAAATAATAAAATAAAATTTTTACCAACCTATGTTGTAAAAATGAAATTTTCTTCCTCCATAAATAAGTTCTTACATTTCCAATCAAATTTATATCACTTTCTCTAACCTTAAAAAACACAACATCGCTCCTCTTAATTTCAAGTATCATTTCCAGTCCAATCTCCACTTCCTATTGTCATTAACTGCCGCTACTCGCCTATTCGGTGTCCAATGTACAATTTTTTTTCTATACAAATTATATGATAGAAAAGAAAACTTGATCCCATACTAATATTTCTGGTTCTACCACTGATTTAAATCCTTCTCATGAAACGCTCAAGGTCAACGTCAGACTTTAACTTCTTATTAAGAATTAGATTTCATAGAATTCGAAAGTTTTAGTTTAGATTAGTCAGATAATATATCATTAAAAAATAAAAAAAATTTAAAAAAAGAAATAAGGATATTACCTAAAGTAAGTTAATAAAAATCATGTTAAAGTAAACATATTACTTGGCGTCCACTTCACTAGACATCTTCTGTTAATTGATGCTGATATGTATATATATTGGGTGGTTGCACCATCTTAATTTCTATGCAATTTATTTTCTCATCTTATCTTATATACTACTAATTCATATACAAAAAGATAGTTATCAAGTTTACCAGAAAGGGACCTAAATGGTCCCCAAGTCCCAGCCGCCTCTGATTTCGACTTTGCTCCCTCCCTCCCTCCCTTGATTACTTTTTCTACCAGTATTATTACATTCATGTTGTATGTATACGTAGATGGTCGCAAGTAGCAATAGGAGATCAGTTTTTCGCCGTAATTCAATATTATGCTTCGATATCATTTTAAAATTTATATTTAAATTTAATTCATTCTAAAAGTTATTTTAATAGGAGGATAGTTGTCCAAGTTTATTAAATGTTTGTTAATTTTAAAATTCATTCCAAGATAGGAGGACTCACGCTCAGAACTGGATATCTAGAGCGTGAATTTTATAGGATTGGACATTTGCGCGGGTGGCCTACACGGACAGCCTAACAACCTAGGTCTGATATTATGTTAAAATTTAGATTTGGCATAATTCAACCCAAAAGGTACCTCAAGAGGGGATGACTGTCCAAGTATTTATAATAAGTAAATATTTCTTAAATACTAGTCATGTGAAATTCTCAACAGTTAATTCTTTAATTAGTCGATGTCCATACTCCTTTTTGTTTTGAGGAATAGGGCTAAAAGTTTTTGTTTTCACTTCTTATTCTTTCTAAGTTATTTCTAAAAAACCGATGATTATGAAGATTTTGAAAATTATAGAAAGTTACGCGTTAATGGTTTTGAAAATTATATGTAATAAAATATTAATTTTGAGATAAAGACACTCCTGAAAAAATTAATTTAATGATCATAACTATCTAGTATACCTTCTAACACATCATCTCTCTCAAATAATTATTTTATAGTAGTTTCATTAATAACTTCTATAGAATAAAAGAAGCCATAACGCCTAAAAGGGAAAAAGTTAGTGCACTAGTAGTGGTACTAGATGATTGTAAGTACAATTTTAGTACTCACATATTCTTCAATGTGTATCGGGAGGCGAACAGAGTAACGGGTTCTTTGGCTCGGTTGGGTGTTTCTGCTACCTCCTCCTCTCTATGTTTGTACCACGATACCCCATTTTTGTATGCCAATTGTGGTCGATGATGACTGTATAGTAATTAGACTCATTTATAATACTTTTGATTAAGCTATCTATATATATTACTTTTTTTCTACACAAAAAATATATAGATGTTCACACCAATAATTCAATTTTTATAAAATTAAGGACGAAATCTCTTTATCAAAATCACTCAAATATGTACTTTTAAAAACTAATAAGCGGGCTTATATAATTTTTTTTCCAATTTAATTTTTTAATCTAAATTATATACATAATTATCATGATAATAAATAAGTTTATGTGCCTAATTAGACATTTACGTTGATAGTAATTCAAATTAAATCAAAAAAGTATTTATGTTGATAAATGGAAATATCTTACTTATGGTATATGAAATTCAAGAAGAAAAAACACAAATTAATAAATCAATATCAAAGTTTTTTTTTTTTTTCCTCTTTGAAGGATAATCAATATCCAAGTCGACCGCCTTCCTTAATTAAAAAATTAAAAAAAAAATTGGAGTCGTCTTAAAATGTTGGGCTTACTGTTGAAATGTAGTGGGGACATTTCTAGGCCCGTCACCAACTAAAGGCAATGGACTATAACCCATTCATCCATAACATTTCAAAAGCCCACTGGAAAACCTTCTTCTATAAGCCCATGGGTAATCTTTGTTAGCAACGGACAATTTTCAGTAGATTTTGGTGAATTCAATAGCATTATTGAAGGATATATAGTTCGCTCATCCCTTTCTGATCACTTGATTATAGAGAGTGATCTACAGTCTTTCCCCTCACAAAGATGATTATTTTTATTTTAGAGCTCTTTTTTTCACATTTCCTTGATAGTACGGACCATAGTTCCACTAATTTCTCAAATATTTATAAATCGGGTAACTACTCGGCCATTTAGCATTAAATTTTACCCTACAATCTCCTAAAACTTTGGAATAGATAAGGAACATTGCTCATGATGTAGAGCATGCTATATTTTTAGATTTTAATAATATAAAACTTTATTTCCACTCCAAAAAAAGTTAATATTAAAGCCATATTTTTTTCTCCTTTTGGTTTTATTTTAATCCAACCTACGGTAGAGTTGTCCGTTGGAGGGTCTTGAGAAAAAGATATACTCAAGTGATTGCGTACCAAAATTTCAATGCCAAATTTTCTCCCAGCAAAAGCTATATTCATATTGACTTTCAAATTTTATGGATTCATGGGTTTCCAAATGCATTGGGCAAGGTCAAAATAATAAATTCCCACAGAGGATAATAGATGGTGATGGAGAGCGTAGTATTTATCTTATATATAAATGGACTGTGAGCCAATCATTATTATAGTAGAGCAAGAATCTGTATGCTAGAGTTTGTTATAGGCATACCATATTAGCCGGGAGCATGTAGCAAAAATAGCAACTTCCTTCTCATAGAACTGTGTAGAAATCGTGTGGAACAAGTCCTTGAAACTGAGGGCGGGAACCTTCCTCCATTTATCGCCAAGGGACAAGTGATCACAAACTTTCCTAGCAAAAACACAATCAAATAAGACATGTCTGTCATCTTTCGGGTGAAAGCCATAGTGAATACAATGAGTACTTTCCACCATCTCTCTTCTCATAAGGTTGCTTCCTGTAGGGAGGATGTTCCGGGAGGCTCACCATAAGAACATTCTAACTTTAAGGTTGTACTGGAAGCTTGTGAACGGAATTCCACACCCTAGATTCCTTGTTTGGACTTGAAGAAATATCCTTCCATCTCTCTTATGGAGCGCATATAGTTATTTCCTACTTTGTAACCGAAGCTAACAGTGTAGATACCATTTGAAGTATGATGGTGTATTAGCTTGTCAACAAGCAATGAGGGATTTGCATAATAGCCTTGCTTTATGGTGTAAGAAGAGGCGTCAAATGCGGTTTTTCTCCAGCAAACCTAATTATAATCAATAAGTTTCGATACATCTCTTTCAGGGCCTATGGAGAGGATGAATTAGGAATAAGTGTAACCTTGAAAGGAGGAGATCCACTTGTTTTGTAATATTTTTGTAGAGATACCATTGCCAATATGAAAACGAAGACCTAAAGATATGAGATTTCTCCCTTCTAAGAGACTTCGCCAAAGATAGGAGGGCCTATGCTCTAGAGAAATGCCAAACAAAATTCTTGTTGGGAAATATTTAGCTTGAAAACAGTTAGCCACCAAAGATGGTGGAGAGTTTATAATACACCGACATTGTTTAGCGAGAAGTGCAAGATTAAAACCCTCGAAATCTTTGAAACCCATCCCTCCCATATTTATTTTTTGTTTACATAGATATTCTCAATATTTTTAACACAATTTTTTATTACCCTCAGATGCCCAAAAAGAAAATTGAAGGACCAGATGACGTTTACAAGCAAGATAAAGCAGGACATAGTATAAGAGGGAATAGTTTGAATAATATTTTTATCAGGACTTCTTTGCCTGCGTAATATTAAATATATTTTATTGTTTCTTTTTGAGCACTCTAGATAAACTAAAAAAAAGGATAAAGAAAAAATAATATTTTTGTCACAATTAGGAAGAATGAAAAAATGTTTGTCATCATGATACTTTTGCCGACGATGGCGTCTCAACTAGTGTTAGACTTCTTTATTGCCCTAGTTGCTTAGTCCTTTGCTTCTATTTGATTTTGTTTGTGTAGTTCGGACTTTCTGGTTAAGCTATTTTGGCCTTGTGGATTGCTTATATTGTATAGATTTATGTAGTTTGGCAACTTCGTCTTAACTTTTATAAACCTGAGTTTGGTTCTAAGAATATATAACTAAATGTTTATATTTAATATTATGGATCAATGGAGTATATGAGTAATTCATGTTCATTTGGGTTCATATATAACATGCTTTGTAACATTTTGAATACGATATTTTTTTAGTAATAAATCTATTAAATAAAAAATTAAAAATTAAAAAAAGAAATTCTAAATAATATTATAAAAATTATTACTTAAAATATTAAAGTAAATGTCATAGAAGTCCCATAGAAATCCTGAATGTGTTTATCCTATAATTTATACATATATTAATAACTTTAAAATATATACTGAAAAATATTAACCAATTTAAAAATTTATTAGTAACTATGCCCCATTATACATTTATCTATTTGTTTATCTATAAATCTATTAAATAAAAAATAAAAGTTAAAAAAATAAATTATAAATAATATTATAAATATTAAAGTAAATGTCATAGAAGTTCCATAGAAATCCTGAATGTGTTTATGCTATAATTTATACATATATTAATAACTTTAAAATATATAGTGAAAAAATATTAACCAATTTAAAAATTTATTAGTAACTATGCCCCATTATACATTTATCTATATGTTTATCTATATTCTCATAGAGTTACTAATTAAACTTTTAAATTAGTTGATATTTTTTCACCATATGCTTTAAAGCTATTAATATATGTGTAAATTATAGGATAAATACATTGATTGGATGAACATAAATGAAGATAAAATTACTAGAAACACAATACATAATGTTTGTGAGAAAAAAAATAAAATCAGTAATGGAGAGAAAAAGAAAAAAAGAAAAATGTTGCCTATAAATGCCCCTCCCCCTACCCCCGCACGGCTTCCTGTATACCATGGAGCAGGAATCCTGCCCATTTCGGAGGGAAAAAGAACTATAACTGACGATCGTCGGGCTGCTCCGTCACCGTCGTCGTCTTGGACTGATTGCAGTTGGAATCTTTAAACCCTAGAAACTTTCGCTTCCGAATTGATTTCCGTTCATTTTCCTTTGCTATGTATTAACCCTTAATCAGCAACAATCCTTAAACCCCGGACTTTACTGTACAGCACTAATTTCTGTTCTTCCTTCAAAACCCTCCCCAAATCCCAATATCTCGAACCCTAACTGCGGCAATTTACGAGAAATTCTGACAATTATCGTCCACCATGAGTCCGGTTCAGAATTTCGAACAGCACTCTCGGCAGCTAATCGAACCCGACCTCCGTATGTTCTCTTCTATTATAACTTTCTGCATGTGCATATTTTGCTTGACTTTGCGTTTCTGGCTTTTGTTTTCTATGATTTACACTTTTTTTTTTTTGTGGGTTCCGGAAAACAGCAATTCCGACGAGATTGCAGATGGCAATGGAGGTAAAAGACAGTTTGGAGATAACTCACACTGGGGAGTATCTGAATTTCCTGAAATGCTATTTTCGTGCTTTCTCAGTGATTTTATATAACATCACGAAGCCGCAGTTCACTGATAATTCTGAGCACAAGCTCAGAAACATCGTGGTTGAAATTCTTAACCGCTTGCCACACAGTGAGGTTCTAAGACCATTTGTTCAGGAGCTTCTTAAAGTGGCAATGCACGTTCTCACCACTGATAACGAAGAAAATGGCTTAATTTGCATTCGCATAATCTTTGATTTGCTTAGGAACTTTAGGCCCACATTAGAGAATGAAGTTCAGCCATTTTTGGATTTCGTGTGCAAAATTTATCAGAATTTTAAGGTTACTGTTAGTTATTTCTTTGAGAGTGGGGCTGTGGCTGCGCCTTCACCTGCTTTGTCAGGGTCTGTTAGTTCTGGTTTGGGTGGGGATGACGTGAAGCCAATGGAGGTCTCCGATCAAGTGGGTCCCCCATCCGGTCATGTTGTTCAAGGCCAACTTAATCCAAGTACTAGGTCATTTAAGGTTGTTACTGAGAGTCCACTGGTGGTGATGTTTCTATTCCAGCTTTACAGCAGGCTTGTTCAGACTAATATCCCCCATTTGCTACCATTAATGGTGGCGGCTATATCAGTTCCTGGTCCTGAGAAGGTTCCACCATATCTAAGAAATCACTTCACTGAGCTAAAGGGAGCACAAGTTAAGGTATTCATAAAATGCCTCTGATGTGATTTAATGAAATTCAGAGAACTTAATTTTTGCTGCTATTTTTCCCTCATCTTGATAGTGATTGCACATCTCTTTTGTAAATTCCTTCTGGTCCCTTTGAGAGGATGGAGTGCTAGTCCATGTACGGAGATAATTAATTAGTGGAAGAAGTATTAGACTTAAAGACATGTCATTTTCTCAGTTTGCTGGCAGCTCCATATCATACTGAAAATGGGGTTTATACATGCAGTTTTCGATACGAGCCAAAAATGAACCGAGCTTTAGATAATTGCTGGTTTAGCTAGTTTAAATGTAAAACAAAATGGAAAATAGTTGTAATATCCTATGTTTATTTGAACTTTATGTTTCTGCTCATTCTAATGTTAATAGTTTGTACCTTCTCTTACATTTTATATCACGATTGTGGTTCATGAACTTGTCTAATGCTCAGTTATGAACAGAAAAACTAATATTGCATGCATAATTAAAAATTAACTGTATGAACACAAGGCTTTAAAACATGAAAACTAAACAATTATTGCAGATTGCTCGATATTTATATAACAACTGTGTCTCAAGAGAAAGAAAGATGCTTGGAGAAAGTCGTTGTTTCCAGTTACAGTACCTTTTGTTCATTGATCTTAATGAATGACCTTACATCTAACTACACTAATTTGGATATGTCCACAGACAGTTTCTTTCTTGACTTATTTGTTGAAGAGCTTTGCCGACTACATCAGGCCGCATGAAGAAAGCATATGCAAAAGCATTGTTAACCTGCTTGTCACCTGTTCTGATTCTGTTTCTATACGGAAGGTCAATTATTTAATTATCTGTTAACTTTGTTGCAACCATCCTTTCTCCTGACCCTCATAAACTCATAAAGCTTGTTGACTGCAGGAATTGTTGGTAGCCTTGAAGCATGTTCTCGGGACTGATTTCAAGAGGGGCTTATTTCCTTTGATTGATACGCTGTTGGATGAGAAGTACACATCTTTTATGTAGATTTTGTCAATAAAATATTATCTAAGTTGCTCATGTTTGTGTCTGAAGCATATGCAATATGTTTGAATGTATCTGCTTACTCAATATCGGGTTTTTCATTCTATGCTTCCATTTTGGTTTACTGCACAACTTTTAACACGATACTTAAGTTGCTTTTGATAAGCTCTTTTTCGGTGAGGCACATTTAGTTACCTGCAGTTTATTTCTTGTTGAAACACTTTATAGCATATTGAAATTTGTTTAGAATTGCTATTGCTGCTAAGTTAAGCAACTTCGAATCAGTGTCCAATTTTCATGATTTCTGCAGATTACCTCTTATTAAAATGTCTTGGCAGAGAATAAATAGCTCTAGAGGCCCCTTCCCCCTTGAGTTGAAGTCTGTGATAAATTGAGGGTTTTATATAGATCTGTAATCTATAATTATATGCCTTGGGAGACAATAAAAATTTGAAGTCATGCCTATTCCTTGGGTGAACCTTGAAATAAACTGACGGGTTGGTTGTATGGTCCCCTTGTTGCACCTTTGTCTCTATTGCTTTTGCTAGCAAAAAGGTATCATATGCAAAAATACAGATATTTCTGGCCAAGTTAAAACCAAGTGTATGGCATTCCTGATTAACCCGTGTTTCCTTTCCCCTGAGAGGTACAAACACAATTTAACTCAAGTACTAGGTTTTTCACCCCTTTTGAATTTGAATTTAGCTGTGGATTTCCTATAGTTTCCTCTTTTCCCACTGCCTGTTTTTTCAAATATTTGCTGCTTTTGTTATATTTTGCTTGCTTTTCCTCCCTGATTTCCCAATATTTTTACTTTACTATTGAATATTTTAAACTATAGGTGCACCTATTCTCTTATTGTTGCTTTAACTTGCACTGTTTGCCTGTCTTGATTTCTTCTGCTTTTAATTTATACAAGATTGTGGCTGAAAAATGGTAGTGATATTCTTCCTTGTAATTAATGTACTCAAAATTATAATGAGCGAACTTTGCCTTCTGGAATAGAGCAAAAACTAGCTGTCTAAATTCTTAATATTTGATCTGTTTTCTGCCAATTTGGTTTCAGTATATAATTTGCTTCATTTATTTTTTACATCGTAAATATTTTTTGAATTGCTATTAATTGTCTCAGGGTCCTTGTGGGGACTGGAAGAGCATGCTTTGAGACTTTGAGGCCTTTGGCCTATAGTTTACTGGCAGAGATTGTTCATCATGTGAGGGGAGATCTCTCATTATCTCAGGTTTGACCGTGCAATATTTTAATTAAGATTTCCTAAGTAGTCGTGTCTTTTCACTAAGACTACTTCGTCTTTTTAGTGAAGCTTGGCATGGTTACACATTGTTTTTTGTGGCATTAGTTGTTTGCATTTGTGGCATCACACTAATCTTAGTATATTTTTTTGGGGGAATGTAATCTCTTAGTTTTTTTTGTTAATGTCTTGTGTGTAAAGTTTTTCTTTAAAGTAAGCAGTCATATGGCTTCAACATGTCGATACTATTATAGAAATTAGCTAATATTGTTTCCAATCAATTCAGATTGGCTACAATAACCTGGAAGACTTTGGTATGATTGACTCTTGTTTTTATGTCTGATTGTGCTGCAGTTATCACGGATCATTTACCTGTTCTCAAGTAACATGCATGATGCTTCCTTGTCTCTTAGCATCCATACAACATGTGCTCGTTTGATGTTGAATCTGGTAAAAACTTACCTTGAACACCTCTTCTTGTTATAGAATATTATTTACATTCCCTAGGAAGTATTTTCCTCTGACTCAAGGGCTAGATATTATTTGCCTTGAGAACTGTTATTCAAGGTACTTGTGGTACTGATATTGTAGTTCTTTTCACCTATTCTTGAACTCGATTATTGTAGGTCGAACCAATATTTGAGAAGGGTGTTGACCAGCCATCTATGGATGAAGCACGGATTTTATTGGTCAGATTCTTCAACTAGCCTTTGGAATCCATTATTATTCAGTAGCTTGAGAACTTCTATTTTTCTATGTTCTTTTACCAGAAATTATTTCGCCTGTTGTTTTTTGTAGGGTCGGATATTGGATGCTTTTGTTGGTAAATTTAACACTTTCAAGCGCACTATTCCACAGGTATTCATACTTTCAGATATTTTTTTAATATTATGAATAACTTAATATATCATATTGGGAGACTAATTTGACTAGTACGGAGTGAACCATCTGTTTGGATACCTTTGTTAATTGTGAAAGAAACAATTATGTACTAAGCGGTTCTAAGTTTTTGTCAAACTTCTTCCTGTTTTATGTATTGAGGTGTATCCAACTTGCCTATTTGATTTCTTGACATCATCTATTGTGATAGGTAATTCCACAATTCCTTCAGATCATATGTTTCAGAAAACCATGACACTAGATTGCAAGAAGAGACATTTTTGTGTCTAACGTTAAATGCTTAGCTGAATATTTCAATTTGTATGCAGTTAAACTTCAAGACGGTTTGAGGGCATCTCGATTTTCCATTCTGCTTTTCTTTCCTTTAAATTTGATGAGAGGGGTTTACTATTTTGGGTGGTTTACAAAGGCTGATGTGCTAGTGAGCAAGAAGTTTGAAACTTTTAGATATTGAGAAGTAAAACATGAAACTAGATTTCAAGAAGAGAGAGTTTTGTTTCTAGAGTCAAATGCTTAGCTGAGTATCTCCAATTTGTATGCAGTTAATTTTCAAGACGGGTTGACAGCATCCCATTTTCTGTTCTTCCACTTTCTTTCTCTTCAATCTGAAGAGAGGAGTTTATCTTTTGGGGGGGGGGGGGGGGGGTTTGCGAAGGTTGATGTGCTAGTGAGCAAGAAATTTGAACTTTTAGAGCGGAAGTAAAACCTTTGTGTTTTGTTTTTGTTCAAAATTCAAATTTTTTTCGAAGTTATGCCAGTGTGCATATCTACTGATAGCTTTTTGAAAGTGGATAGAATATCCCTTTAAAAGATCAGCTATCTGAAGGCTTATGAGTTTCTTTTTTTTTGTCTTCCACGGTAGCTGCTTGAAGAGGGAGAGGAGGGGAAGAATAGATCCGGTACGAGATCAAAGCTGGAACTGCCAGTTCAGGTAGTTTGATGGTTTTGCTTTCTGTAGTGGGAGTTCCTGGTGTAGTTGAACTTCTGAATTGTAGCAATTGTCAGTAGACTGGATTTGCTTTTTGCATCATGAGTTCTACAATGCTATTGGAAGTAGAGATTGGGAAACACAATTTTGTAACATACAATCTAGAAGCCTGTAATTCTCTCATAAAGCTGGTTTGTTTATCCATTTTAATATCTTCTCAGAACATCGTCAGGGAAACAGTATGCTCATAAAACTCAGTTAAATAACTAGTTGGTGTGTCTTCATACAATACTTAGAGGCTCTTTAATTTTTTTACTAAATAAATATAAAATAAATGGATAGTCTATTCTTTTACATTATGTGGGTAGTTGGAATTTGTTTCTCAATTTCATGCCGATTTTGAAATGTGGAAGGTGAGCTTTTTCGGATCCATTAAAATCAAAAGCTCTTTTTGTGGAGATTGTTCAAGGGTGATGACGGTTTTGCTTCCGATGCTCTTATTCTCTTCATTTTTTGGGTGTGTTTTTTGGGGTATTACAAGTAGTCGAATTAAGGTTATAATTTAAGGCTGTCTAGGTGAGCATTTCCTACTCCTTATTCATGCATGTCATATGCTGGTTATGCTATATGTTTCGTTTTCATCTCTCGCGTTATATATACACACACACATATATACTATATATATACACATGTATACATATATATATATATATATACCCACATACATATCATGTGTATATATATATATATAATTCTCCTATCTCATTAAGAGATAAATGTTGCAGGCAGTACTAAATTTGCAGGTCCCTGTGGAGCATGCTAAGGAAGTCAGCGATTGCAAACATCTGATTAAAACACTCGTTATGGGTAATTGTTCCACTTCCCTTATTTTTTCCTCAAAAAATCTTTAGTCGACTTCTGGTGAATTATTATTAGATATATGAATTGATGTATGCATTCGGAATGGAGCTTGGCTACTTCCATATTGTTCACCTATTCATTTTTCACCATGAAATTTTCAAAACATTTTCAGGAATGAAGACCATTATTTGGAGCATCACTCATGCACATTTACCGCGTTCACAGGTTCATCTCACTTCCTGAACTCCACACCTACATGCGAAAATTTATTTCATATTATGAGGTGTAACTTCCTTCTAGGTTTCGCCTTCCACACATGGGACATCCCCACAAGTGCTTGCTACACCAACTTCAGGTTCTGTGCCGCAATCTTTTAAAGGAATGCGAGAAGATGAGGTATCCTTTCGGGTGCAAGGTTTGCTAGTGTGCTTGTCTTGAGGCGTTTACTTACATCTCAATTTTCAGCAGGTGTGGAAAGCTTCTGGTGTTTTGAAGAGTGGTGTCCATTGCTTGGCTTTGTTTAAGGAGAAGGATGAGGAGAGGGAGATGATCCTTCTTTTCTCCCAGATTTTGGCTATTATGGAACCCCGAGACCTAATGGATATGTTCTCGTTGTGCATGCCAGAGCTGTTTGATTGCATGATTTTGAATACTCAGCTGGTACACATATTTTCTGCCCTTCTGCAAGCCCCTAAGGTGTTTCGACCATTTGCAGATGTTCTGGTCAATTTCCTTGTGAGCAGTAAGCTGGATGTTCTGAAGCAGCCTGATTCACCTGCAGCAAAACTTGTTCTGCATCTGTTTCGGTTTCTATTTAGTGCAGTTGCAAAGGCGCCTTCAGACTGTGAAAGGATTCTGCAGCCTCATGTGCCTGTTATCATGGAAGCGTGCATGAAAAATGCAACTGAAGTTGAGAAGCCAATAGGTTACTTGCAACTTCTCCGGACAATGTTCCATGCACTCTCTGGTGGAAAGTTTGAACTTCTTCTGCGTGATCTGATTCCCACTCTGCAACCGTGCCTGAATATGCTGTTAGCTATGCTTGATGGACCTACTGCAGAAGATATGAGGGAGCTTTTACTTGAGCTTTGCTTAACACTGCCTGCACGATTAAGTTCTTTATTACCCCATCTACCTCGCCTGATGAAACCTCTAGTTATGTGTCTAAAAGGAAGTGATGAGATAGTAAGTCTTGGTTTAAGAACACTTGAGTTTTGGGTTGATAGCTTGAATCCTGATTTCTTGGAGCCGAGTATGGCAAATGTTATGTCTGAGGTGATTTTGGCATTGTGGTCTCATTTACGGCCTGCGCCCTATCCATGGGGTGCAAAAACATTGCAAGTACTTGGAAAATTGGGGGGTCGCAACAGACGTTTCCTCAAAGAGCCTCTGGCTTTGGAGTGCAAGGAAAACCCGGAGCATGGACTTCGGTTGATTCTTACATTTGAGCCTTCCACACCATTTTTGGTACCTCTTGATCGTTGCATAAATCTGGCTGTGGCAGCTGTTATGCACAAGAACAGCGGGGTGGATCCCTTCTACAGAAAGCAGGCCCTAAAGTTTCTTCGGGTTTGCTTGGCATCTCAGCTTAATTTACCGGGCGTTGTTAGTGATGAGGCATCAACATGTAGACAGTTGTCTACTCTGTTGGTTTCCTCGGTTGACTCATATTTGAGAAGACCAGAGATGTCTGATGTAAAGGTTAGCTCTTTGCACATTACTTGATTTTAAGATTCGTGGTGGTAAATTTGGGCGCTTTCATCTGTGCATATTTGGGCAATATAGTGATAGGCTCTATTTTTTTTTATTTTTAAGTTTGAAAAATTCTGTAGTTTGGGGAACTTAAACTATTTTCTTTTAAAATTCCTTTTCAACTATTTCTCCGAAGTTCTTTCTGAATGTTTAAGAAACATTTTTTTTTTTTCAAAAGTTTGACTGCATATAGTAGTAGAATAATCATCTTCGGTTATGCAGTTTCTCTATTTTAATAGATCTTCTTTCATTCTGATGATTATTCATGATCATTTGGTTTCCTCGTTGTTCCTTTCCCTTTGTTTCTAATATATCATTTTCTCTTGTCCATGCAATTTGAAGCGCCTGTTCATGTTTTAGGCTAAAAATTAGTTTGTACCACTATTGTTTATGATCAGTAAAATTCCTGTGTAGCCTGCTTTTTAATCATTTATTTTATTTGATGGTATGTTTTTTATGTTTCTCTGTTGTCATCTCTGATCCCTCTATGTTGATCATCTTCTATACTTGCAGGCTGACCTTGGTGTCAAGACAAAGACTCAACTAATGGCTGAGAAATCTGTGTTTAAGATTCTTTTAATGACCATTATTGCTTCTGGTGCAGAATCTGAATTGCTTGATCCTAAGGATGAATTTGTTATGAATGTTTGTCGTCATTTTGCCATGATATTTCATGTAGAAAGTTCCTCAATGCATACGCCAGTCAGTTCCTCCTCAATGGGTGGCCCTCTTCTTGCACCGGGCTCTAGTGTTCCTTCGAAGTCAAGATATAATATGGCTTCCAACTTGAAAGAGTTGGATCCCATAATATTTTTGGATGCTCTAGTAGATGTGCTAGCTGATGAAAATAGATTACATGCTAAAGCTGCTCTAGATGCATTGAATGTTTTCACTGAAACTCTTCTGTTCCTTGCTCGTGCAAAACATTCAGATGCGCTAATTTCAAGAGGTGGTCCTAGTACTCCCATGGTTGTCTCTAGTCCGTCAATGAGTCCTGTATATTCTCCCCCTCCGAGTGTCCATGTTCCTGTTTTTGAGCAACTTTTACCTCGACTTCTACATTGTTGCTATGGATGCACTTGGCAAGCACAAATTGGGGGAGTTATGGGACTTGGTGCCATGGTTGGAAAGGTTACTGTTGAAACTTTGTGCAATTTTCAAGTAAGGATTGTTCGAGGGCTGGTATATGTTCTTAAAAGGCTACCACTTTATGCCTCTAAAGAGCAGGAAGAGACTAGTCAGGTTCTGACACAGGTTCTTCGTGTGGTGAATAACGTTGATGAAGCCAACAATGAGGCCCGACGGAAAAGTTTTCAAGGAGTTGTTGAGTATCTTGCCTCCGAGTTGTTTAACGCCAATGCATCTGCCAGTGTGAGGAAGATTGTGCAGTCTTGTTTGGCACTCTTAGCAAGTAGGACGGGAAGTGAGGTTTCTGAGTTGCTTGAACAGTTATATCAACCTTTGCTTCAGCCTCTTATTGTTCGCCCACTTAGGTTGAAGACTGTCGATCAACAGGTAAATTGTTTTCCCATTGTTTTATTGAAGTATTGTTTTGCCAGTTCATTATTAAGAGAAATGAATGACAATTTGCAAATTATTTTTTGTGGTGTGAAGGTTGGTACAGTTACTGCTTTAAACTTCTGCCTAGCTTTGAGGCCCCCCCTTATTAAGTTGACTCAGGAGCTGGTTAATTTCCTGCAAGAGGCTTTGCAAATAGCTGAGGCTGATGATACAGTTTGGGTTGTGAAATTTATGAACCCTAAGGTGGCCTCATCACTGAATAAACTCCGGACAGCTTGCATTGAACTGCTATGCACTGCAATGGCATGGGCAGATTTCAAAACTCAAAATCATTCTGAATTGCGTGCAAAGATCATTTCTATGTTTTTCAAATCCTTAACAAGCCGCACACCTGAAATTGTAGCTGTTGCTAAGGAAGGCTTACGTCAGGTTTGTTGACCTTATTGGGTATTTGTCTTTTTTCCTTGTGTTCTATCATGTATGCTGTTCACAAACAAGGTTTCCGTTTCTTAGTCTCTACTGCCGTCTTTTTAGGTTATTTTACAGCAAAGAATGCCTAAAGAACTTCTTCAAAGTAGCCTGAGGCCTATCTTAGTTAACTTGGCACATACCAAAAATCTCAGCATGCCGCTCTTGCAAGGTCTTGCTCGTCTGCTTGAACTTCTCTCTAACTGGTTTAATGTTACATTGGGAGGGAAATTGTTGGAGCATCTGAAGAAATGGTTGGAGCCTGAAAAACTTGCACAGTGCCAGAAGTCTTGGAAGGCTGGTGAAGAACCAAAAATTGCCGCTGGTATGTTACGGTAGTTTGTACTTCTGAAGACTCGTTTCCTTATGTACTATGCTCATTTGTTTCATGCTTGTTTCCAAGGAGTTTAAAGCATGAGACTTTTTTTTTTTTAATTACTTGCAGCGATTATTGAGCTTTTCCACCTGCTTCCATCTGCTGCTGGGAAATTTCTTGATGAGCTTGTGACTTTAACAATTGATTTAGAGGCTGCCCTTCCACCAGGACAATTTTATAGCGAGATTAATAGTCCTTACCGTCTACCCCTTACGAAATTCTTAAACAGATATCCTGCTGCCGCTGTTGATTATTTTCTTTCACGGCTGTGCCAGCCTAGATACTTCAGGCGGTGAGATTTGTTATGCACAGTGGACTATTGAATTTTCTGGCAGTTTACACTTGGGCAGTCTATATCTTTTAATTTATTTTTCTCGATTTCAGGTTTATGTACATCATACGGTCTGATGCTGGCCAACCCTTGCGAGAAGAACTTGCTAAATCACCGGATAAGATAATTGCAAGTGCATTTACTGAATTTCTGCCAAATTCTGATGCATCAGCAGCACAGGGATCTTTTAGTCACCCAACTTCTTCTGGGGCTGAGGAAGGCATTGTTAATCAATCTGAGAGTTCAGTTCCGTCATCATCTAACAGTGGTGGAGCACAAGATGCTTATTTCCAGGGTCTTGCAATGATCAAGACTTTAGTCAAACTAATGCCTGGCTGGTTGCAAAGCAACCGGGTCATGTTTGACACTCTTGTTCTTCTCTGGAAATCACCAGCAAGAATTTCACGGTTGCAGAATGAGCAGGAACTAAACTTGGTTCAAGTAAGTCTACAAGAACTCTTGAGATTAACCAGTCTATTCTTCCCATGAAAATTTATAGAGATGTTTATTCTTTTTTCTTTGTGTTGAATTATTTTATAAATAGTTCTCACAAATTATTTTTTTAATGGAATTTTTTTATTATCCTCTATGTAATTATTAACTCCCAAATAAAATAATTTTTACTTCTCTATTTAAATGCCTTTACGAATAGGTTTTCCAAGTTTAGTTATTTATTGTCTTGTATTTTAACTTGTTTAATATTTCTTAACATATGTTTTGCAAATACGATATTTTAACTCTCCAAAATTCATTATTTCTTTCACTTACAAACTTCATGTAATTTTTAATATCCTTCTATCTAACCCTATTTACTTCATGTAATTTTTATTATCTTCTATGTAACTTCTAAATAGCTACCTAATTGCCAGAGCCATGTATTGAGCTTCCATTATTGTACTCTCTATTTAATTTTCAATATTCTCCAATTAACTTCTTGGAGGAAAAAGGGATTGTATTAATAAAACAAACAGAAAGAACTGTGCAATCAAATGTTAGCTTCACCACTTCCCTGCTTACCTAGTTTCCTCAAAGTTTTATGTTTTAAGGCATGTTGCCACTCTTGAACTCTAGATACAATAGATTGCATCATCTTAAATGAATTAGGAATATCTTCATCGGATTCATGAAACATTGCATTCCAATTAACTTCTTGACTGACTAATTATTATTAACTTAGGTATACCAAAAAGCCATTAAAATGACAATATTCAATTATACTGAAATTAAAATTTCATATAATTAAAGGTCATTTTACGTAGTTAAGAAAAATAAGAAAACCAAAGAAGTGTAAATCATCTGTGACCCCCTTAGGCACTTTTTGAATACATAGAGAGTATCGGCATATTCTGCCTGCTTTTTCTTCCTTGCTTGCACAATGTTGAGTGTTATTTAAATCTAGTTGTATTGTCAGCTGTAAAACCCCTTTTCCTAAGTTTTCTGGTTTAGTGTCTCAGAGGAGTGAAACTCTGTGGTGCTAATGTGCAACATCTAAACAATGAAAAGGGAAATTGTAAAGTGAGTAGTAGTTTAAAGTTTTCATAGAGGCATTGGCTATTTCAGGTTTTCAGCTATATGTTTCATCTATTTTTGCTGATTTCCCCTTGTTGAGACTCTTAAAACTTGTTTGATTTTGTAATGGTTGTAGCTTTAGTTCAGATTATGGAAGTTGTAGAAACATAAAAGATTATGCACATTCACGAGCTCCATTATTTCTGTTTCTTAATTCCCTCGAATCTCATGTCTCATGATCACTTGTTTGCTGGTAATGCCAAGCATAGTCCAATGCTAGGCAATTATGCTAATTCATTCAAATATATGATAGCTTACTGATTGTAGAACTGTTATCTGCAGGTGAAAGAAAGCAAATGGCTGGTGAAGTGTTTCCTGAATTACTTAAGACATGATAAAAATGAAGTCAATGTATTATTTGACATACTCTCCATTTTCCTACATCGTACTCGCATAGACTTTACTTTCCTAAAGGAGTTTTATATTATTGAGGTAAGTGAAATGAATCCGATGGTTTGATTGTTACTACTGTTTATCATCTCCCCTATCATCAATGTTGTTGTTGCTGTCCCTAATTTCTTCTGTTTCCACTATACATACATGAGGTATAAGGACATTCAAGTAACAGCTTTATTTTAGGTTGCTGAGGGATATGCACCAAATATGAAGAAAACTTTGCTCCTCCATTTTCTAGATCTTTTCCAATCCAAAAAACTAGCTCATGATCATTTGGTGGTTATTATGCAAATGCTTATTCTTCCGATGTTAGCTCATGCCTTTCAAAATAGCCAAACCTGGGATGTTGTTGATGGTGGTATTATCAAGACGATAGTTGACAAGCTTCTTGATCCTCCTGAAGAGGTAGTCATCTATCTGCTGCTTTCTTCTTTTATGGCCCTTCCCTTCCCTCCAGACCATTCTTAACATTTCACCCTTCCTTGATACGTGATTTGTGAGTGTCTTTTGCAGGTCTCTGCTGAATATGATGAGCCTTTAAGGATAGAGCTTCTGCAATTAGCCACACTACTTCTCAAGTACCTTCAAACTGATCTGGTTCACCACAGGAAAGAGCTTATCAAATTTGGATGGAATCATCTTAAACGTGAAGACAGTGCTAGTAAGCAGTGGGCATTTGTAAATGTCTGCCACTTTTTGGAAGCGTATCAAGCTCCTGAGAAAATCATACTGCAGGTTGCTTAAAACCTGAAGCTTTCTGGTCAATGTTTCCTATGGTTTCATACTGCAAACAGTTATTTGCATGTCATGGCATGATGTGTTTTTCCAGGATTTTTCATCCATTTATACTGATATAGCTGCCGGTTTTTTGCATTTCATCGTGTGGATGGCATCGTGGTTTATGAACTTTGCTATCATAATTGTCTTGGGAGACTGCTAATTGTAGATTTTGTGTTAGTTATGTTCAGAGGTGATTCATGTTTTAATCTCAACCCATGACAAGTTTGGTATGCATTTCTCTTTCCAAAGAGGAATATTTCTAGATTACAGTGGGAGGCATAGTTATTTTTTCTCGCAGAAGCTTGTGTTTAAGTTGATGTTCCGAGGGTGTTTTAAGCTTCGGCAGCCATGCAACCTTTCCTTTTGTTATAAAAGAAGATCAATAAATAAAATTTCTAATCATTTTATGCTTCTTTTGGAACTAATTTTTAGAGACGCAAGCTATTAAGCTTCTTCGTCCTTGCTTTCTGCTTACTTTTGTAATTAAATGATTATAGTCCATTAGAATTCTGTCCACTGACCACCTGTTCTGTAACTGCAGGTATTTGTTGCACTTCTGAGAACTTGTCAGCCAGAGAATAAGATGTTGGTCAAACAGGCTCTTGATATACTAATGCCAGCACTTCCTCGAAGATTACCTCTGGGTGATTCCCGCATGCCAATTTGGATACGTTATACGAAGAAGATTCTTGTTGAGGAAGGTCACTCAATTCCTAATCTTATCCACATATTCCAGCTGATTGTCCGCCACTCAGATCTGTTCTATAGCTGCAGAGCACAATTTGTGCCACAGATGGTCAATTCTCTTAGTCGCCTTGGTTTGCCGTACAATATTTCAGCTGAGAATAGGCGTCTCGCAATTGAACTTGCTGGATTGGTTGTCAACTGGGAAAAGCAACGACAAACTGAAATGAAAGCTGCTGCTTGTCCTGGTCCCTCTAGTCAGAATACTGATGCTCTAAGTCATGTCTCTGCTAGTGGTGATCCTGCACACCCTTTAGATGCCTCCAATTTTACAGAGGATCCTAATAAGCGGATAAAAATTGAACCTGGTCTTCAGTCCCTAAGTGTTATGTCACCTGGCGGTGTCCCCTCTATAACTAACATTGAGACTCCAGGATCTTCTGCTCAACCTGATGAAGAATTCAAGCCTAATGCAGCAATGGAAGAAATGATCATCAACTTTTTAATAAGAGTAAGGCTCTTCTCTAGTATCCCAATATTTATCCAGTGTTTATTTAAGTTTTCCACGCTTATTTGGTTGCTAAAATCTATATTACATATATAAAAGTTGGGGGAAGAAGCATGAGGATTTGACACCTAGGCATTGTTAAGGAGAATTAATCCTCAACTTGCCGAGTGGCAGAAAACTATAATCAATTATGATATATATATATTACTTATAACTATAGAAAATGTTATATATTATTAAGTTTACCACAGATATACACTAATAGTTATAAATTACAGTTATATAGCTATAGTTAGAGAACTATGGCTAACGACTATAGTTACATATATTATAATATACATCAGTATATAATTATTACTACACAGTATTAGTTATAGACTATAGTTCTAAACTATGGTAAATGTAATTATATATTATAGTTATAAATAGCAGTTATGTCATAGTATACACTATTAGTATATATAATCTCTAATATAAATTGTTAGTAGATAGATTGTAATTCAAACTATGAATGCATAATTAGACATTTATCTTATATTATTGTTAAGTATATGATCATTATATATTATAAGATTATTATATATTATAAGATTATGATGTATGTTTAAACATTATATACATTAATGAATCTTTTCGAAATATTTATCTTAAAAGAACGTATTTCTAATTACAAAAAATGAAAGTCAAGAGTAATTAACATAATAACATTTAAAAAGTGTGATAATTTAATTCTTAATATGAATATATTTAATGATTTATAAATTTTTGAGAAAATTTTAATTTATCAATAAAATCAGTGCTATAAAATGAAAATCCAGTGCATTACACGGGTGAAAATGCTTGTAATTTTAACTTCCAAATATTTTGTGAGTTTGTGGATCAAGTTGTATAAATTATGTCTAGCAAACATTTTGGACTTTCGGGGACTACGCTGCTGTATCATATATAATGGGGAGAGCCAAGGACACTTCTTACTTGACTTGCTATGTGATGGTTGTGCAAGCTTTTAAGTCCTATATATTCTTTCTATAGCCTGTTTAGCACCTAGCAGGCCTAGTTATCTAGTTTGGATAAGTAGTTTCCTCCTCTTCCCCATCTTCCTGCTCTGACTTGCCACATTCTTGGGAGGGCTAAACATGGCCCTTGTGGGTGGGGCAGGGGTATTACTTTATGATCAGAATTTTATTTTCTGGTCAAAGCTTTGCTCCGTCTAGTTGTTTGGTTGCTGGTCTTGTACTGAGGTTTACTTGCTAAAAGTTAGTAGATCGCCTTTTGCTTGCTTAAGCATTGATGTCGCCTAAACAATTCATTTCTTCCTTTCATGGCCTCCATCAAGTATTTTTATTGTTATGGTATTAGCAATTACAATATCCAGTCCATGTGCTTCTTTGTGCCAGGCTATCTGAAATTCTGGCTGCACTCTGACATTGGTTGTAGAGGCTGAAGCTTGGTTTATTTCTGCTTTCCGTGTGATGTACTTAAATGTCATCTGCGCAATTTCTTACGCGACTCTCGATGCTCTCTTCTAACACTTGTCATGCGTTCTTTTGCTTGATTATGATTATGTGGCTTCTTAAATTCTAAAGATGATTTTCCTGTGACTAGGTAGCGCTAGTTATAGAGCCGAAGGATAAAGAAGCGAATCTTATGTATAAGCAAGCTTTAGAGCTCTTATCACTGGCATTGGATGTGTGGCCCAATGCGAATGTGAAATTCAACTATTTGGAAAAGCTTCTGAGTAGTATTCCTCCTTCTCAGTCAAAAGACCCATCCACAGCTCTTGCTCAGGGCCTAGATGTGATGAACAAGGTTTTGGAGAAGCAACCACATCTGTTCATTCGAAATAACATTATCCAAATTTCGCAGGTATATATGTTGGCATATGGCATTATGTGATATCTTTTTCTTGATACTGCTCCTGATGATTTTTTTTTTCCCATTTTTGTGCAGATTCTGGAACCATGTTTCAAGCATAAGATGCTAGATGCTGGGAAGTCCTTGTGCTCTCTTTTAAAGATGGTGTCTGTTGCTTTCCCTCCAGACGCTCCCTCCACAACACCGGATGTCAAGATGTTGTACCAAAAGGTCGAGGAGCTTGTACAGAAGCACCTCGCTTCCGTTGCTACTCCTCAAGCTTCAGGCGAAGAGATTTCTGCTAGCATGATTAGCTTTATTCTCTATGTCATCAAGACTTTAGCAGAGGTGCAGAAAAATTTCATTGACCCTTCAAATTTGGTTCGTGTTCTTCAACGCCTGGCGCGAGATATGACAGCATCAACTGGGTCCCATCTGAAACAAGTATTCTGTTTTCTTCCTCTACTGAACTGGACTCTTCTGCATACCTTTGAGTGCTATATGCAACAGCATCTGTTCTTGTTTTGTTTCTTCCTCCTTTACGGAAAGAGATAAGTTGCTCTCCTGTTGAAAACAAATGGAACCTTGACTCCCATCGGGCTTTTTTGCTGTAAAATACTCATAATGCGGTGTTTAACTGTTCAACAATTCATTAAATTTAAAGTTAAAGGAAGTATCCTGATGCTAGTTCTAATTCGTTGTCACTGTGTTTAGACTTCTATTTGTTGCATGATCTATTTGATAGGATGCATGTTCTTTTTAGTTATTCTGTTTGAGATTGGGAACTGTTTGTTTTGCATATATTCCTCTGCAGCATTCATGAATATAACTATAATATTTAGGTTCTAGCTTGCCTAGAATATTTATTTATTCACTTTCTTATGCATCTTACTATCTGTTATTTTGCATTCCAGGGTCAGAAATTAGATATGGATTCTGCAGTCACTTCTTCTCGCCAGGTTGCCGACTTTGGAGTTGTTATTGCCAATCTCAAATCTGTCCTAAAACTCATAAGTGAAAGGGTCATGCTTGTTCCTGATTGCAAGCGTTCTATTACTCAAATTTTGAACTCCTTGCTTTCTGAAAAGGGCACTGATCCTTCTGTGCTCCTCTGCATATTGGATGTGATAAAAGGATGGGTTGAAGATGATTTTGGTAGGCCTGGAATTTCTAATAGTTTTCTCACTGCAAAGGAAGTGGTTTCTTTCCTTCAGAAGCTTTCGCAAGTAGATAAGCAGAATTTTTCACCCACTGTTGTCGAAGAGTGGGACAAGAAGTACCTTGAACTCCTCTATGGACTCTGTGCTGACACAAATAAGTAAGTATTTGGTTTGATCTTTTCTTTTTTAAAGGCTCTGGTAAAGATATTAATGCTAATGACATCTTTGCAGATATTCTCTTCCTTTACGGCAAGAAGTGTTTCAGAAAGTGGAGAGGCAATTTTTACTTGGTTTACGTGCAAAAGATCCTGAAATGCGGAAGAAGTTTTTCTCTCTCTACCATGAATCTCTGGGAAAGACATTGTTCACTAGACTTCAATACATAATCCAAATTCAGGATTGGGAAGCACTTAGTGATGTCTTTTGGCTGAAACAAGGCCTTGATCTTCTTTTGGCCATTCTGGTTGAGGATAAACCCGTTACCCTAGCTCCAAACTCAGCCAAAGTTCCTCCACTTATGGCCTCTGGCACTATTTTGGATTGTACAGGAGTTCAGCCAATGACTACTGATCTTCCTGAAGGTGCAGAGGAGTCCCCTTTAACATTTGATGGCCTTATATTGAAGCAATCGCGTTTTCTAATTGAAATGAGCCAGCTTCAGGTGAGTATGATTGTCTTTGACATTTACTTAGCTTTAGAATTGGCATTTCTACAGGGATTGATTGGTATCTTTCAGCAGCTTTGCCCTCTTTGTATAGATCTCATGTGTGTCATTTCTATTTGTCCTTATCTAAGGTGGCTGATCTTGTCATTCCACTGCGAGAACTGGCACACACTGATTCAAATGTTGCATATCAGCTGTGGGTTTTGGTATTTCCTATTGTCTGGGTGACCTTACAGAAAGAAGAACAGGTACAACTTGCTAAGCCAATGATAAGTTTGTTGTCAAAAGACTACCATAAGAAACAGCAGGCACACCGGCCAAATGTGGTGCAAGCTTTGCTAGAAGGTCTTCAGTTAAGCCATCCTCAACCCCGAATGCCTAGTGAAGTCATTAAATATATTGGAAAGACATATAACGCATGGCACATTGCATTGGCACTTTTGGAAAGTCATGTTATGTTGTTCTTGAATGACACAAAATGCTCTGAGTCACTTGCTGAGCTTTACCGTTTACTTAATGAAGAAGATATGAGGTGTGGATTGTGGAAAAAAAGGTCGCTCACAGCAGAAACTAGGTCAGGACTTTCACTAGTCCAGCATGGTTACTGGCAACGGGCCCAGAATCTTTTCTACCAAGCCATGGTTAAGGCAACCCAGGGGACGTATAGTAACACTGTGCCAAAAGCTGAGATGTGTCTTTGGGAAGAGCAGTGGCTCTGTTGTGCTAGTCAACTCAGTCAATGGGATGTGCTAGTAGATTTTGGCAAACTTGTAGAGAATTATGAGGTACTGCTGGATAATCTTTGGAAGCAGCCTGATTGGGCATATTTGAAAGATCATGTTATTCAAAAAGCTCAAGTAGAAGAAACTCCTAAACTTCGTATCATCGGCGCATACTTTGCACTTCATGAGAAGAATGTAAATGGCGTGACAGAGGCTGACAACTTTGTTAGTAAAGGTGTTGATCTTGGTCTGGAGCAGTGGTGGCAATTGCCAGAGATGTCCATCCATGCAAGAATCCCACTCCTTCAGCAATTTCAGCAACTAATTGAAGTTCAAGAATCTTCTAGAATTGTAGTGGATATTGCTAATGGAAACAAGCCCAATGGAAATTCTGCCCCTGGCCTATATGCAGATTTGAAGGACATCCTTGAGACATGGAGACTTAGGACACCTAATGAATGGGACAATATGTCTGTTTGGTATGACCTTCTTCAGTGGAGAAATGAAATTTATAATTCGGTCATTGATGCATTCAAGGATTTTAGTACTACAAATTCACAACTGCATCACCTAGGTTACCGTGACAAGGCATGGAACGTGAATAAGCTTGCTCGTATTGCGCGAAAGCAGGGTCTTAATGATGTATGTGTATCCATACTTGAGAAAATGTATGGACATTCAACGATGGAAGTCCAGGTTTGTATTTATTTGGACCACTTAAATTTAGCTTTGATTTGTTGGTTAGAATTATTCATACCACATCTGCCAGAGAATATGTTTTATGTGAAAAAGAAAAAGAGATAGGGTACATTTGTCTCATAGGTTCCTTTACATATTCTTGCAGGAGGCGTTTGTCAAAATAAGGGAACAGGCCAAAGCTTACTTAGAAATGAAGGGAGAGCTAACCAGTGGTCTTAATTTGATCAACAGTACTAACCTGGAATATTTTCCTGTTAAACATAAAGCTGAGATTTTTCGTCTCAAGGGAGATTTCCTGTTAAAACTTAATGACTGTGAAGGAGCCAACCTGGCATATTCAAATGCCATCAGCCTCTTCAAGAACTTGCCAAAAGGGTGGATTAGCTGGGGAAATTATTGTGATATGGTAAGCTGTTTTGCATTTTGAGTTTCAGAGTTTCAATCTAGTGATAGCTTGAACTATCACATGTTTTTCTCTTTTCAGGCTTTTAAAGAAACTCAAGAAGAGGTCTGGTTAGAATATGCTGTGAGCTGCTTTCTTCAGGGCATCAAATTTGGGATTCCAAATTCCAGAAGCCACCTAGCTCGTGTTCTATATCTTCTTAGCTTTGACACACCCAATGAACCAGTAGGGAAAGCATTTGACAAGTATTTGGACCAAATACCCCACTGGGTTTGGCTTTCTTGGATTCCCCAGCTGTTACTTTCCTTGCAGAAGACTGAAGCTCCACATAGCAAACTTGTCTTGCTGAAAATTGCCACTGCATATCCCCAGGTAAATGTTATTGTTGTTTTCTGGGACCTGGACGGATGTTTTCCATTACTCCCTATTTTGATGTTGTCTATCTGGTTTTCTGTTTAGGCGCTCTATTACTGGCTCCGTACCTATCTCCTTGAACGCCGTGATGTTGCTAATAAATCTGAATATGGTAGAATGGCCATGGCTCAGCAAAGAATGCAGCAAAATGTAGCTGGCACTAGTGCCCCTGCTTCTATTGGCTTGGCTGATGGTAATACAAGAATGACTGGACAGAGTGGAGGTCAGATGAGTTCTGATAACCAGCATCATCCGGGGACTCAACCTGGTGGAGGTGTTGGATCTCATGATGGAAGTAACTCTCAGGTACAGGAACCCGAAAGGTCATCTGCAGAAGGCAACATGGGTGGGGGTGACCAAACACTCCATCAGACATCAGCATCCAATGACAGTGGTCAGAGCACATTAAGGCGTAATGGAGCTTTGACCTTGGTAGCCAGTGCCTTTGATGCTGCGAAAGACATAATGGAGACCTTAAGAAGCAAACATGCTAATCTTGCCAGTGAACTCGAGGTAACTTCTTGAAGATTTCCTTAGATGATGCTCTATTTCTAAATGGAATGATTTATTTCCCTTTATTGTTGTTGTTCTGCTGGTTTGGGTGTGTGGCGGGGGGTGGGGGGGAGTTGACAAATAGTTTGTGGTTGGCCAGCCTGGAACCATTTTGTATTTACTTCTGCTGTAAAGACTTTAAGCCCTCGGATTCTGCAACATTTTACTAAGCTTTTTTCCCCCATTCTTTGAACCTGAGAAATTTTAGTTTTGAACTTTTTGATTTCTCTCTTTGGTGCCAGATCTTACTCACAGAAATAGGCTCGAGGTTTGTCACCTTGCCAGAGGAGAGACTATTGGCAGTGGTTAATGCTTTGCTCCACCGTTGTTACAAGTATCCCACAGCCACTACTGCAGAAGTTCCACAATCTCTAAAGAAGGAGCTTTCTGGTGTTTGCCGAGCTTGCTTTTCAGCTGATGCTGTAAATAAGCATGTTGAATTTGTGAGAGAGTACAAGCAGGATTTTGAACGTGATCTTGATCCAGAAAGTACAGCCACATTTCCTGCAACCCTTTCTGAATTGACTGAGCGTTTGAAGCACTGGAAAAATGTTTTACAGAGCAATGTTGAGGATCGGTTTCCAGCCGTGCTGAGGTTGGAAGAAGAGAGCAGGGTGTTGCGGGATTTTCATGTTGTTGATGTGGAAGTTCCGGGACAATATTTTACGGATCAGGTTTGTGGAACTTTCTTTAAATCCATAGCTAGTTATTAGCTTTTATTATTCAGGACTTTAATGATATTATATGAAATTTTCGTTCTTATTTTACTTAAATTGTCTTTAGTATTGTACTTTTTATGTTCGTGTTTTTCTGTTTGGCTAAGCAACTTCAATAAATTTGTTCTTTATTTCTTTTAGGAAGTGGCACCTGATCATACAGTTAAGCTAGATAGAGTTGGAGCAGATGTTCCAATTGTGAGAAGACACGGCAGCAGTTTCCGACGCTTGACACTAATAGGGTCTGATGGCTCTCAGCGTCATTTTATAGTGCAGACATCATTGACGCCGAATGCCAGAAGTGATGAACGAATCTTGCAACTTTTCCGTGTCATGAACCGTATGTTTGATAAGCACAAGGAGTCCAGACGTCGACACGTATGCATCCACACACCCATTATTATACCTGTGTGGTCACAGGTAACAAAGTTTTCTCTTGACTTACGTTGAGTACTTTCATTTTATTCAAGTAGGTTTCCTATGGTCTCTGTTAAAGGGACTAGAAGCTAATGAGAAAAGATTAGCATGTTGGCTCTTCCTGTTTCTTATGTTTATGTTTGTGTGCTATATTTGTTTATTATTCATTGTTCGCAGAATTGGGTTTTAATGTCTGTTTCTCCTTTGCTAGAAGAATCGGATGACCGATTAATGCTCTTTGATTCTAATATATCTATTATTTTGGGGACTAGGTCCGGATGGTAGAAGATGATCTGATGTATAGTACCTTCCTTGAGGTCTATGAGAACCATTGTGCAAGGAATGATCGAGAAGCAGATCATCCCATCACCTACTTCAAGGAGCAATTGAACCAAGCAATATCTGGCCAGATATCGCCAGAGGCAATAGTTGATCTCCGCCTTCAAGCATACAATGACATTACGAAGAATCATGTCACGGATAGCATATTCTCCCAGTACATGTATAAGACATTGTTGAATGGGAACCATCTGTGGACCTTCAAAAAGCAATTTGCTGTGCAGTTGGCTCTATCAAGTTTCATGTCCTTCATGCTACAAATTGGAGGAAGGTCCCCAAACAAGATACTGTTTGCTAAGAACACTGGGAAAATATTCCAAACAGATTTTCATCCAGCATATGATGCAAATGGAATGATCGAGTTCAATGAACCAGTGCCCTTCCGTCTAACTAGGAATATGCAACAATTCTTTTCTCATTTTGGCGTTGAAGGTCTTATTGTTTCTGACATGTGTGCAGCTGCTCAGGCTGTCATTTCTCCTAAAGTGCGTTTTATAAAGACGATTTCCTATATGAGTTATAAAATTTTCTTATTTTGACAAAAATAATGTTGTAAAAAAAAATCCTGAGGTAATTTTTCTCTGGTTGTTTTGCAGCAAAGCCAGCATTTGTGGCATCATTTGGCTATGTTCTTCAGGGATGAGCTGTTGTCTTGGTCTTGGAGGAGACCCCTTGGAATGATGCCATTGGGCCCTGTAGTCGGTGGGAGCGGTCTGAACCCTGCTGACTTGAAACAAAAAATCAGCATGAATGTTGACAATGTTGTTGCGCGGATTAGTGGAATAGCTCCCCAGCACATCTCTGAAGAGGTATGTATGGAATTGCCTCCTGCTTCTTCAACCTATCGATAATAATGTCATTGGTGAATGTAGATTTTACTGCAATTTATTTTAGTTGTCTGTTCTGAAATCCATCTGCATCTCGTTGTAATTAATTATTCGCATTCAAGATTGAGAATTGACAAGGCATTTCCCCTGAGTGACTTGACAATTGTGTTTTGTTTTTAATTTGTTCCTGGATGAACGATTAGGAGGAAAATGGTGTGGATCCACCGCAATCAGTACAGAGAGGGGTGGGAGAATTAGTTGATGCAGCATTGAGTCCCCGGAACTTATGCATGATGGACCCAACATGGCACCCATGGTTCTGAACTCTGATGACGGCTATAGACATATTCAGGAGGATGGATACAAGTAGTTTAGTGTAGTGGTAGGCAGGCGCCATATAAAACTTGAGAGGGAATTCTGAGATGTAAATATTGATTGATAGTGATGATACAAAAACAATGTACATGGTGTTGTATATTTTGCAGCTGCTGGTTATAATTGCCTTAGTAGCTTGATGATGGATGATACGGGTCTTTCTTCATCTTAAATTATTTCTGCGGGTTTCTTAGCTGGGTGTTTTCTATCTTCTTTTAGTTAAAAAAGAAACTGAAAAAAGTTATTTTGGAAAAGTTGCACCACCTCTAATACTTTTCAAGACTATTTCTGTTGTTAAAATTAAAAAATGTGATCGCCGGTTGGAAATGAATATAAAGAGTTTCTTTTGATATTTACTGTATTGTTTTACTTTGACCAATTTCTTTATTTATCGAAGATTTGTAAAAGAGTTTTGTTTTATAATTTTTTGTTTTTAATGTCCTTAATATAATATTTCTAATTGGAGGTAGTATTAATCCTTTTAGTGTGTGAAACACTATTAGGATATATGTGTTAGATGAGAAAAGTTACTTGCTTTAAGGTTAAGGCATTTCTGGTTTAAATTGGAGCGTATATAATTTGATAAAATAATTTTTTTAAAAAAAGTACATTTCCCTTGCCGTCATAATTAAAATGCCCGGAAAATGTTTTTTGGCCCTAGACAAAATATCTCACAACTTTGATTTTAATATTTTGTTGTCAAACAACTACTACAAGAAATATTGAGGAAATTGTTTATAAAATTATAATTATTGATACCCAATAAAAGGAAAAAGACTAAAGCAAAAATGATTGGATTATTTCAAAGTATATTTCTTTTCTGATGGGGGTTTTGTGCTGTTTCTAAGGCAAAAACTGAAGTTTACAGTGTCCCAATTTGAATAGATGGAAAAATTAGCAAATTTTATTTCATTAATTTGGTAAAAATGCAGGCTGCTCTTCCGAGTTCGAAGTATATTCCAATCCAAGAATGTTAACCCAAAAAAAACCAACAAACATAAGAGAAAAAGAAAGGTGTCCTAAGTAGTAGTAGTTGTCACAAGAAAGACAACATTTTTAATTTCCAAACACAAATGAGAAAGAAATGATTAATTGTGATGATGATCATTCATCAGGGAACCTCAGATGTTTCCCTTTTGGTGTTGGCAATCCCTTCAAACGCATCACTGGAGATTCATTACTTTTACAGCAGCTCCCAACTTCTTCCTCCTCTCCCTCTATCTCATCTTCACTGTTATAACAAAATCTAGTGTGTTTTCCTGCAAATTTAGCCATTGGTTTCTTCTCTCCCCCCGCCATGCTAATCTTGCTCACTGCTTCACATAGTTCATCAACCTCTTCTTCTTCTTCTTCATAATAATACTCATCACCATCATCATCATCATCATCGTCATCCTCATTGTATTCCTCTTCAAGAAGGCCTTCTTGTTCTGAATCATCATTTTCTTGATCATCTTTAGTACTTGCATTCACTTGAATTGACCAAATTGATGCATCATCATCTTCTGCATTTGTTTTCTCTTTGCCTTCTTCTTGGCTGCTCTCCTCTGTTCCTTGGTATGTAACTGCAGATGAACATTCAGACGAATACGAAATTTCTGATTTTTCCGAGAAATCAAGAAGAAGAGACCTTGTCACCATCATACTCGTGTCCATTTCACTAACTTCCTCCTCCTTCTACAAACACAAAATAAAACAAGATTTTAAAAAAATAAAATAATCCCAAAAAAGATTAAAGATTTGAATGACCAAAAAAAAAACCTGAGAAATCACAAGCTTTTCTTCAATCAGGGATTCAGCAGGGGAAACCAATTGATTAGTCTGAGCAGAGAGGGTAAGGACTTGTGGGGTATTAGCAGGGGTAGGGGCAGTTAGACCCATAGGAGAATTATTCACAATTAGGCCTTTTGGAAGAAGAACAAAAGGCCTATTTTCAACAGACAATTTGGAAAGCTCTGCCTCTTCCTCAACCTTTTGTAACAAATTCTTAACTTGACCTCTTAACAGAGCCTCTCCAGAACCAGGGGTACTTTCTGGTTTTCCTCTGTTACTGCTGCTGATGATCCTTTTCTTGGACATAGCAGATGATGGGGTCTCATAATTCCCCATAGCAAGTCCAACAATTGGTGAATCATTTGTTATATCAATTAGTGCAGATCGATCTTGTTGTTGCTTCATATTTCTTTGCCTTGATTTTGTTAATTCCTTTTCAGAATCTTCAATTTTCCCTGAAATGAAAAACCCATCAAAAAAGAAATTCAAGATCAAAACTTTAATCCAAGAAAATTGTTATTTCATTAGATGGATTTTGAAAAAGGAACCAAACGAACTTGATGCAACAGCCTGAGTTTGTGATCTTGTGATTCTTCTTGTTGATAAAGGGGTCTCCATTTCAATCGGTAAAATTCAAGAATCGGTACCGGAAAAGCGAACGCTGTGACGATAGACAAAGAATTTAGAGAGAGAAAAGAGAAATTGAGAAGCAAAAAACAAAATGGAGATGGTGTGTGAGAGAGGAGAATTAAAGGTTTTATATAGAGTCATTAAGGAAGAAAATAGGGTTTTTAGAACGGGGAAATATGACCGTTAGTTGCAGCGTGTTCAGGCACTAGCCGTTGAGATTTAAAAATGTAGTGGACCTGTAATATGGGCCTGTAATATGGCTCTTATATTTCCTTAGGCCCAATGTAATCTGGACTTTGGTCCAGAATGTTTTGATGTTCTAAAACTACCCTCTAATTTTCTTCCTACTTTTTTTTTTTTAATTTTAAATTTTTGTTGGTTTAAAGGACACTCTCCGGGCAGTCTCAATTAAATACAATCGAGTACCTCAATCAATTTTTCATCTTTTAACATAACTTTTAAAATTCTTGAATTTGAAAAGAGATGTTTGATTTAGTGACTTGATTCTCTTTACTTAAAATCCTCGCATAAATGAGAAATTTTGAGTTCGAGTAAATTAGGAAGCTTGTTTGGAATCTTTGTGTCCTCTAATCCCTCTCAAATTAATCGATAACTCTGAGATAGCAAATTATCAAAAAATTCCTAAAATTTCACATGGCAACTTAAAATTTTGAATAATTTTATTTATCTAACTTTAAAATTTTGAGCAATTTTGTTTATATTTAAATATTAGAGAACAAGAGTGTAGTCTAATGGCGAAATACTCCTCCCTTTGTACCTCCACATGACTTGTCAAATGAGAGGTTTTAAGTTCGAATCACAAGTGGCACGATCCTCTTTCTTTAAGTACTTCTAGCTCGCATGTCAAGTGAGAGAGTGTGAGTTCGAATCACCCAAAGAGTCATTTAATACCACATGCTAAACTTGTGCGGCTATTTTGAGCTTTTTACCTTTCGATTCCTTTCGAATTAGTCAATAGCTTACGAATTGGGTTATCAAAAAAATATCGATACAAAAATTCTTAAAATATCTTGTTAATTTTATGAAATGAAGTAATTCAATTTAAATAAAAATTTGATTGGGGTATTAAATTATGTCAATTTAAAGACAGGTATCTTATTGAAAATCATCCCAACTTGTCTACCATATGTCAAGTAAAAAGTTCTGAGTTCGAGTCACTCAGAGAACAATTTAATAACACATATCAATTGTGTTATTGTTTGAAAGCATTGTGTCATTCGATTATATTTGAATTAATCGATGACTTTCGGATACCAATTAAAAAACAAAAAGATAAATTTGGATTGTTTACGTATTATTTTTTTATTTATTAGATTATTTTTGCTAAATTTATTTGTTAGTTAAATATATATATATATATATATATAAGGCAGCGTAAAATTGAAGTTGAAGAGGCAGCCAGGTGGTGGTGAGAAGAATCTACAGAGCGAGCCATCGGGGTCCGGGAACAGCTTGCATTGCATGAGCGTGGGAATTGTCATGGGTGGGGGTGGTAGGCTAGCATCAGCCCAAATAATGTAACAACCTCTTGACTTTAGAGTGTTTGGGTTGGCCCACCACGCATTATAATAAAAGTGGGCCCTTGTAAGGACTTGTCTGATACTAAAATTGGACTCCGTAGTTGAAACATGATTCATTCGGTCAAAGGTAGGTAGCAGATGGTAATAACGCGAGTTTAATAGGTATTTATTCACTTTTAATTTATTTGGGTTCCTTTAATTCTGATTTAATTGGAAATTCAAGTAGATGAATTTTGTATTTAAACTTGAAGATGAGTCGGGGCGGGAATTAGATTCTTTCTATTTACACTGATTCCATTATTTTATATATTTTTATATTTGTAGCATGATTAGATTTTTCTTTTTTTAAAAATTATTATTTGTGTTATTGTTTTAAGTTTAATTCGTTTAATTTTGTGACATGTATATCATTTTTTTGTGTTTAACAAGATCATTGAAAATAATACATATAATTTTTTACTTGACCTTTTCAAATAAAAAATTTTTTGCTTGGATCCCCAATTCTTAGTGAGTTTGAACGAGGATAAGGCTAGATTTTATCTCTAAATATAAGAATAAATTAAAAATGGGAATAATTTTCATACTCAAATAGAAACATAGGTTAAAAATAAGAACAAAGTAAAGAGATGGGAACGAGAAAAAAGGTTAAGTTCCTTGCCCATTGCCATCCCTACTCAAATGTATCCTTTCCTAAACATTTCTTTTCGTTAAATTACAAATTTTATTTCAACATAAAATATAGAAGATGAAGACGCCAAAACCAACTATTGGTAGGATCTAACAAGGCGAGCCGAACCCAAATTAAGTTCAAACCTTTTTTAATGAATTCGAACTCATTGATTTCGATTTTGGGTTCTAGTTAATTCGTATAAAGAATTTATACAAGTTTGAGTTTAAAATTTTAATATATATAATATATATAATATTAATATTTATATATATTGATGGGGTAAACTTAATTAATCACTGAACTAGTACTATGGAGGGTTGAAATTACCTCATTTTCTAAATTACAAAGTTAATTTCTAACCACTCCCAGCCAGATTAAGATTTTATTGGGAAAATGTGAATGAAAGTTTGAGATCAAAGATGAGGGACACAGTTTGAGTGTACATAAAAGCATAATACCTCTTCTAATATATTCTCTTTTGAAATCGTTAATTTATGAGTTAAAATATAAATTGAAAAAAATTATAATTTTGGGTAAATAGCTACAAATTTTATTTTAAATTAACATTTTTGTGGATAGTTACAAATATTTTGCTATTCTAAATTATATTTTGCAATATAGTAGAGCATATCTTATTTTAAAAGCAGTGTTAAACACGTCTTGAACGCCATTGTTATTCTTACAAACTTCTTCAATAAAAGTTTATATTTGATTCTCATTCTATTATTTTATATTATTTTTAAATTCTTTCAATTTCGTTCACTTCTTAATATGCTTTTTTATAGTAACAATAAAAAATTTATATAAAAGATTAAAAAATTTATATAAAAGATGTATTAGAGGATCCGAGGTGCTGGGTGTGAGACAAGCAATTGTGTATGACTTTTAGAGGTTTTGCAAATTGCAAGCCAATGAGATGAGAGGTTGACTACTTGAAGTTGAAGACCAACAACAATATCTATGTCCACTCCACTCCATAATATATATATATATATATATCACTTCTAAAGAAAATACTATTCATTCCTCACTTTGACTAGCTCTCATTGATTTGCAGTGGAAATGGAGGAACTATTTCAGCTTCAATGAAAGACTTCAATATTAGTTTTATGTTTTGAATCCAAATATAGCCTTAAAAATCAAGAAAAAGAATCCAACAGTGATGCAATAATGCAAATTGAACTTTGATTACATAATAATAATAATAATAATAATAATAATAATAAAAACAATAATAAAATCTTCCTCTTTCACACTCAAATTTAAGTTCAACAATTGATGAACAAACTGGTCTCTCCAAGCTTAGCTAGAACAAATTTTGATTCTTACATCATATTTTAATTCAAGGGCATTTGCGAACATTGTTGTGGGTTTTAAGGTTGTAGTAGCAAGGACAAGTTTCATAATTCCCAGAAGTTCCTTCGGGTACACAATTGCACCTAAAACAGCAACTCCCACATGCCCTCTTGCATAGATTTGGCCTTTTTGTTTTTGAACATCTCCTTCCACAAGCTATTCCGCAATCTATATTTCAACAACTTCTCTGTTATTAACCACATTTAACTTTGGAAATACAAGTGAAAAAAAGAAAAACAAAAATATTAACAGAATTAGAACTCTAACTTTTAAAAATACAAAAATATTATATCAATCTATATATTAAATCGAAAAAATCATGACTTCAGGTTTTACTTGAATTGTAATTGAATGGAAAGAACACTTAGATCATCTAATATACTTTATTTAATAATAACTCTTTCTTTAGAGTTTAGGACTTATTTTTAGTCTATTGAATTTTTGTTAATAAAATTATTATAAAAAGAATGTTAAAAGATGCATTAGATAATACTAAGCGGTGAAAGAAGTTATGTTTGACTTTTATGACATAAAATATAACCCACAAAGAAAATATATAAATCTTTTTTCATTAAAAAAAAAACTCAAATATACATTTAAAACCCAACACTTATAAAAGAGATACTGAGAATTTCTAATCGGCTAGTTAAAACTTGAATAATTATTTTCCTCCCGAAGTAGCTTTCGAGACTAAAATTCCGTAAATCTTCCATGGAAAAGAAGAGGGGATCATGACTTTTACCTATTTTCTTGATTGGGGGTAAAGGGCTAGGACTTGGAGTTGGAGTTGGAGTCTTCACCTGCCAACCATAAAGCCATTTCAAAGAATTAGAGGTAATTACTTTAGAGAAACTATTTGCAAACTGTGGAAAATGTAAAGAAAAAATGTACCATTTGATAGGCATCAGTGAGATGGAGAAAGAGAAGACAGAGAAACAGAGCCGCGACAGCCTTAAGTAATGCCATTGTTAATTTTGACCTCAAAAAAAGAAGACAAGATAGAGAGAGAGAGAGAGATGTATGTGAAAAATCTGGAGATTTTGGGAGTGTTGAATGGGGGTGAAGGCTGAAGAGAAGTGAAGTATATATATGTATATATATAGCAAAAGAATTGGCCAGTTGGGGGAGGCTTTAAACAAGCCCAGAACTTTTCCAGCTAGCACATTATTATTATTATTATTATTATTATTATTATTAGTACTCTAGTACTAAGAGATAGTACCAGCAAACACACCTATCGTTAATAATGTCTATACAAGATTATGAATTCAACTCTTGTACATAGAGTTATGTTAGAAACATTTTATGCTAATGTAACTGAGTAGACTTAATAGAAAAAAGAAAATAGATAGATAGTACCAAGACAGCACTGGACTGCACTGGGACTGACTACTGAGGGAGGGTAAGAAGGAAATAGCCAAGAAGGTGGTTGGTTTGTGCAATATACAACCTGGAAAATTGAAATGATTCTTAGTAATATATCTTTGACTTTAAATTAAGGTTTTTTTGTTGAGGCAACTAGGATGAGTCCAGGATGGATATACTAAAAAATATTGAAGACAAAATGATGATAATATTAATGGTCTCTCACACTTCTTGAGGAGATATGAGATTAAAGGAATTCATAAATATGTATCGCTAAGATTTGGTTTAGCAGTGACTGCGTTCAATTTCTTTCTTTACAGTCATTAGATAATACAATCTAATAAAATATTTTAGATATTATTCAAATAAGTTTATATTTTTTAAATAAGGAGAATTTAGTCTTTTAGTTTAAAATATTAGATTTGGTCCTAAATTACTTTATAAGAGGAAGATTGCTCAAACCATTAACTATATAATATTCTTAACACACCTCATGACTAAACACCTATAAATGACGCAATACACAGTGTAACATTGAACTAAATTAAAAAAAATAGAGTAGGAGTAGTAAAAATGGTGAATCCCAGTGGGGCAAGGATTTAGCAGAGGCAGATGCTGACTGAGAAGATAGGAGGAATAAATGCCTCTCCAGCTAACTTGTTTATCATTATTTACTTACTCCCTCTTTGTAAATTCAAGGACATGCAACTAATCAGATGCTTCCTCCTTTCTCCACTTGCATTTCTTTATTACTCTAATCATTTCCTCTATTTTTTTTTTTAATAATGAATCGGTTTAATAACGCAGCATTCTTCACTTAAATATCTTCACTTTGACTTATTAAATAAAATTTCTGAATTTGAGTTCCTTTGAAAGAAAATTTATATTATATTTTCAGCCTTATATTACCGTTGGTCTTACACAAACCTAATAATTTTTTTTTGAATTGATCGAAAAAATCTCAAACACCAAGTAAAAAAAATTATTCATGATTCTCCCACAAAATTAAATAAATATGAACGTTAATTTTTGAAAAATAAATTTTTTTTTATTTACAATCCAAATTATTTATTAATTTAAACACATTTACAAACAATTTAACTAAAAGTAATTTTATCTGAAAAAAAAAGCTTAAAATTTATAAGTTTAATTAGGAACTACTTTCTCAAGACCCCAAAGTCCAAATTTAAGATTGGAGTTATTGGAGATTGAGAAGTGTAAGCCCAAAGAATGAAAGCTCATGCATGATCTGCAAAGGCTTGAGAGTGGGCTCTTGTTGATCCAGCAGAGTAGAGGGACTAAGACAATAATGTTGGCTTAGTTTCAAACAAATGTCCTCATTCGGACCACTTCTTGTCCTAATTGTATAAAAAATATTTATTAACAAATGATAAAATATACACTAAGTGATCTTAAATTCAAATTTTAAGGATGTAATTATGTTTTATGAGAATTTTGCTTTCTTTGTGGTAAAGTATATTATATAATATTTGGTCAAAAAATCAACACTTTTTTATTTTTTAGAAAAAATAATATTTTATTTTCACCTCTCTTAATGATTTATTCTTTTTCTCCCTCTTTCATCATTATTATCTTAAAGTGATAAGAGTAAGAATATTGTTCTCAAATGACATCTATCAAAGCTGGTAAGTTATAAGCAAATTTTGATTTCAAATTTTTTTTAAATGAACAAGAGTTCAATGAATTCGATTTTGATCACACAATTTTTTTGTAAACTTTTTTTTGTCTTTTATCCTTAATTAATTCTTCAAATACTTTACTTCTTTCTATATTCTCAACATATATGACCTTCATTAATATTTTCAAGTACTACACTTACTTTTTTTTTTTTTTTTCCAAGTCATGGCGTCGTGATACTTATAATTAAACTGTCAATGACTACATGGATAGTGTTTTATTTTAACAATAATATTTTATTGCTCTAAAATATAACCGAATATAAACTAAAATGCTTATATAAATCTATCGCTTAAAAACATAATTAGGGTACATTACCTATCATTTACTATTAGTGATAATGATTTCCTCATTTGCACTTTGCATTTTCTTTCTCAAAATCAAAATACATTTCATTTCATGATATTTTATTAATTGTCTTTGTATATTTGTTATAGAGATGTTAGTTTATTCTTTTTCTTCTAATCCTTCAATATCCTATAACTTCTTGTATTTTGATGTTTTGAAAAGCTTTGATTGGTTAAGAAAAGTTTTAAATTACAAATAATTTAATGATGTTAGTTAAATTTCGAATATGTAGAATTTTAGATAATCAATAAAGTTTGATTTATTTTATATTATAATTTTCTGAATTTATTGGTGAATTAGAGGAATTACTATTGTTACTTCATCAATAAGGAGATGGCCACTGTGAACACTTTCTTTTGCTAACGTCTCTCTCTTTCTAGACTTCTTTATGATATGAAGATGAATTGAGATGATAATGTACTTATTCTATATTCATTTGATCCATTTTTTTCTTTAACATATTGTGTTGATATATTTTTTATGAGAAGATATACATATTTAATATTTTATGTACTTTTTATACTTTGTGATATGGAGGGATTGAAAAAAATGCAAATTGATTCCCTAATTTACATTTTCTTGATATTTATCATTTTGACAGGGTAAAACTTTACTCTTTGATTAGTTCTTATTCTATTCTCATTGGGTATAACATCTTGGTGTATTTTATGGAGAAAATTGTCGAATTAATTAAATTTTGATGATATTTCATTTTTTTTTAAAGATAATACTTGATTAGACAGAACATATAACAGGTCCATTTTTTTTTTTCATGGTCTAATTTTTTTATGTTTTTTTACTATTATTCTCTCTATGATTAAGAATTTTTCAAATGGCTTCTTAGGGTTTTTTAAAAAAATTTCTACGGTTACCAAATTATAATTATCTTATTGTATATAATTTATTTCAGTTGTGTTATAATTTTTAAAAAGTTATTATAAAAGTTTTTTAATTAAATTTTAATATTAATGTTTAAACAAAAATTTTTTATTTAATAATTATTTTGTTCCTGTGAATAGCATCCATGCATATTAAGGATTGTTTTGTTAGTATATATATATATATATATATATACTAGCAAAGCAACCCGTGCTGTGTGTACTGAGTCAAATAATCAACAAATAAATTAAAAATAATAGTTAAAATAATGAAGTTACTAAAAATACAAAAATAAATGTAACAAATTTTTTAAAAATAAATACAAAAAGTATATATAATTACCTTAACTCTATAGGAATATGAAAATTTTTCACAAATAATTTAAGTAATAGTATCAATTACACGTAACATTTCTTTTGGTTTAGAAAAATTTATTTGGAAAAAGAAAAAAATTAGTCATATTCAGTGTTAAGAAATTTAAGGCACAGAGAAGAATAATATTGAATGCTTCAATTGATTTTTTTCTTATTCATTATGATCTACTATTTATAAGCTACAAAGTTTTCTAATTCTAATCTTCTAATCAATATAGGATTCTAACCAACCACTAATATTATAATACAAAGTATCCTAATTATAATCAATATACGATTCTAACCAAGTAATCTTTTATAAAATAAGAAATAATATAGGAGAAATAATATGATATCTCCAACATTCAGAAAAAAAAAAAAAATCAATGTAATAATCTGAAAAATTCAAAAATTGAAATGTACTGATCTGAGAATTCAAATGAAAATTCTCACTCCATAAATGAAGATTGCCTGAAGTTCATGGAAAAGTGATTTTACGTCCGTATATTGAGGATTAAGAGAAGAGAAATCTGTGTCTATTAAGGATTAAGAGAAGTTTATGAGTTTAAAAAGGTAACTTCTCCCAAAATATATCAAGAGAAAAAAGATGTCTATTATATTACTAATGGATTTCCATACAATCTCCAAAACAGACAACTTCAAGAAAGCATGAATTTTGAAGTTATAATCTAAAACCTTGGACCTTAGTTTGTGATGGTAAACTAATTCATATTATAAGTAATTAAAATAACCAATTCAGTCCCAGGAAAAAAATTACTCTATTGTAGGAAAAAATACTTCTGGAAGATTGCTATAGAAAGAATGCCTTTGATGGTAGAAAACTATAATGAGAAAATATCTCTGGAAAAAAACTGACCGAAAATAACGTGTGGGGAGAGAAATTTTTTCTCTCCTTCTGCAATATATAATAAAATAATATTATATTTTTGAGAAAAGACAGAATTATTCAATTAAAATGATGAATGTTATTTAATATGGACATATATATTTTTTCCCACCATTGAAAAGGTCCCTAAAGATGTCATGTTTAAAAATAAAACAATGAAAGAATTTTTAAAAAATGGTGTATTAAAAAAATTACTTAATGTTTAATATTCTAGAAATTAAGGAAAAATTTATAACTTATATGCTCCTCCTTGTGACTCACAAATATATATATATATATATATAGAGAGAGAGAGAGAAACCCAGCCTCTCACCTCAATAAAATCCCTTCTTTCCTCATCCTCAAACTATAACCCCCCTCTTCCCCCCTAAAAATAAAAATTCTCTTGCTCATTCTCCCACTCCACCGTTAGGAAAAATCAATGTTAAAAAAATCGAACCAAAATCAAACTGGTCAAGTTACTGATTCATTAGTATATTGATTCAACCGGTCCATGTTATAATATGGATTGTTTATAGAAAATTTTTGTTATGAATTTTATTGAGACAAGAACAATTAGAAGAGTAACACGACTTAATACTAGTTTGAATTATTTGTACCATTTCATGCACCACTTATTAAATTTGATATATTTTATTACTATCTTCATTTCATATTATCTGTCGCTTGGACATACTTCTTTCGTTTCAAACTTTTGTGATTTTTGTAAGTCAAGAAAATATTAAATAATATTTTCCATATATACTCCTATCTTATTGGAATACGCAATTGTTAAAAAAACTTTAATTAATATATTAATGACAGTTAAATGATAATTTGATCTATTTCTTTTTTAATCTAGGCCATCTAATCATTTTCTTAATTCTTATGTCATATTCTAAAACTACACTTGATATGAAATGGAGATAGTAATAAAATCTACCAAGTAAAAGAGAAATTTTAAAGGAAATTGATAAACTCTAAAGAAAAAATATATTATAAAAGTTAATATAAGTTAACATCCTTAATATAAGTTACTAAGTCTATGAATGAGAATATGAACCGAAGGGGACATGAATTTATAACAAAAATCCCCTTGTTTATATTAAACCATAGAAAAGTATGCAAATCAGAAAGAGAGGAAATTTTCACCTAAAATGTTAAAGGATATAAAAGAAGGTCACATTTTGTAATTGTTGTTTTTCTAGGGGCATCTTCAACATTATTAAAAAAATATTTCCCGCATTAAATTAAATAAAAAAATAATTTAATTTATTTAGTTTGCAACTAACTATAGTTTAATATAGTTTCAACCAAAAAAACTGAATTTCTAAATCGAAACCAAATGAAAAATTGAATGTACACCCCTTCAAAATATGTTACTATGTTCACAACAAAGAAATAAAAATAAATGCTCGTATAGCCGTAACTCAATTATTTTTTGGGTTACAGAATTGATAATAAATATTAAAGTTTAAATTCTGGTGATAGTATTAGAATTTAACTTTTCCAATGTAAAATGATTTCTTGTGCGTATCAATACTTGATCTTCGGTATATAAAATTGTTAAATCATCATAATTTATATTTTCTATTTAGACATCAAGTAATTTACTAGAAGGAGGAGGGATTTTGTGGGTTGATAAATCGAAATAAAAATAAATGAAGTATGAAAGTGTTTGATGGCACATGCCATTTGCCATCTTTGAGGTAGTAAGGGGAGAGGAGGCTCGTGATGGAGGGGTAGTTGGGGTCCTATAAGGAAGTTAGAACGGTAGACGTCTGTGCCACGCTTATGCAGTCACCGCTATCAAGCTGGGCCGTTCATTCCCATCTACTTCCTCTTTCTCCCACTAAAATGTTTATCACTTTTCAACATGTCTTCTGAATTTGCTATATTCCATAAAAAAATATTAAACTATCATCATATTATCATATTATGAATTGGATGAACGCAACACGATAAATTATTTAAAATAATAATATGATATAAAGAGAAAGAATATAAAAAAATATTAAAAAAAGTAATATTTAGAATAATAATATGATATAAAGAGAAAGAATATAAAAAAATATAAGAAAAAAATAAAATTTCATAATCAAATTTAATTTTTTTTATAAATATATATTTAAAAAATTGATTATTTATTTTTAAAAGTTTGATGATTTAAAAAAAAATTATCATTTTAAGTAAATGAAAAAATAAAAATTCCAAAATAAATTACTAAAATAATAGACGGAGATCTATTTTTTTCTTTTGAATAAATACTATTAAATTTAAAATAATCTTGTTTTTTTCCTTAAATAATCAAGTTTTTTAAAGTTAAATAATCAATCTTGAAAGAATATAGATTAAAAAAAATATTATTACAAATCTTATGTAAGTATTTTGTAATAATATTTTTTTAGTGTATATTCTTTAAAATGATTTATTTATGAATAGTGAACTCAAAACAAAAGTATTTTATTTTGTAAAAATAGATAAATTGTTAGAATTTGTCACTAATTTATTTTAATAAATTAATAGTATTTATTGTTAAAAAATATATTTTCATCTACTATTTTAGTACTCTACTACTGAATATTTTATTTTTTATTGAATTAAAATTAAATTACTATGCTAATTTTCTATAAATAATCAACTTATTTAAGTTAAATAATAAATCTTTAAAGAATATAAACTAAAATGATATTATTATAAAATTTATAAAAGTATTTTGTGATAAATTATAACTATAAATTAAGTTTATGTATTAAAATAACTTTATATCGAATTTTAGGGATTATTTTACTATAAAGCACAACTTACTTGAAAAGATACTTTGATATCTTTATATATTTTTTTATATATTTTAGGAGGCAAATTATATATTTTTAGAATTTGAAAGTAAAATATTTTACTTTCCCACGTATGGGATATTTTGCAATTAACCTATTTTTACTTTCCCACGTATTTTAATGGTATGGTCTTTACTTTTGAACCCCACGTAGCCTTCGAATCCTTTGTCATGCTCCGTATACTATCTTATGTGTAATTCCTAATTTGGTACTTTAATTTATTAATAAAACTTGGCAAATAATTTATATTTGAGATAAAGAATGGTTAAATAATGTAACATAGAGTTCTGAGTTTTTGTCTAGAAAGTCAATACTATTACAAATTTCAATCTTGGGAAAATTTTGTTATGCTCCCATTCAATTCATATCTTGCTCGTGAACTTTATGGCCTTTATTAAGCCACATCATTTTTTATTATTACCTCCTTTTAAAATGAGGTTAAGTTGTTATATTTAGAGTTTCATAATATAAGGCTAATTTTTCTTTATAAATTTTTTCCACAATAATACTTCTACTCAATTAATAAATCACTTTTTAGTAATTCTCAAAATTTAAACTCATTCACATATGATAAAGTCTTGAAATGTGTGGATATAAGTTTTGAAGGATGAAATTTACTAAAATTAATAAAGAGATATTGTAGGTATTTTACTATAAAAAATACATTAATTTTATTTTTTCTTACTTAACCTTATATTATGGAACGAAAGTAGTATTAATAATGTTTCCAAATTTCAAAACATAATCAATTGCAAGAGATGATATGACTTAATGCAGACCACAAAGTTCATATACAGAGACATAAACATTGTGTCTCAACAAATATTTACAGGAGATGATGTGGCTTGATACGAGGCACAAAGTCTATAAATAGAAACATGAACCAAGTTCGTAACAAAATTTTCCTCAATCTTAAGACCCATATTTTCTCAAATAAAATCATTGAGAAAAAAAACATTGAAACTTAAAAAAACCTCTACTTTGTTTAAACTAAAATAAAATCTTTCCCATAAAATAAAAAATAAAAAATCCAAATGGGAAATTTGTTTTTGCCTTTTCGGCAGAAGACAAAAGAATAATAAATGTTACAAAAGCATTAAAACACATCGCTACCAACCATCCAAATCCAAGAGAGAGTAATTCTCTATATATTGGCATTGTTCTCATCTCAACAAACCGGAAACTACAACAAACTCATCTTGAATTCCGAGTGACAAAATTACCGAAGAAATGGCACCTACTACTACTCTCACTTCTCTAGCTGAGGAGAAAACTCTGCAATCAAGCTTCATCAGGGATGAAGACGAGCGTCCCAAAGTGGCTTACAACCAATTCAGCAATGAAATTCCCATCATTTCATTAAAGGGTCTTGATGATAAAGATGGTGCTAGAAATGAAATTTGTAAGAAAATTGTTGAAGCTTGTGAAGACTGGGGGATTTTTCAGGTTATTGATCATGGTGTTGATTCTAATCTTATTTCTGAAATGACCAAACTCGCCAGAGAGTTCTTTGCTCTGCCTCCTGAAGAAAAACTCCGATTTGACATGTCTGGTGGCAAAAAAGGTGGATTTATTGTTTCAAGCCATCTTCAGGTACCCCTTTTAAACCAATTTCAAAATGGGAAAATGGGATTTGGGAAATTTTGGTAAATTTTGATGATTTTCTTGCAGGGAGAAGCAGTGCAAGATTGGAGAGAAATTGTGACATATTTCTCCTATCCAATCCGGGCAAGGGACTATTCAAGATGGCCGGATAAGCCCGAATCATGGAGATCTGTGACAGAAAAATACAGCGAAAAACTGATGGAATTAGCCTGTAAATTGCTTGAGGTTTTATCAGAGGCAATGGGATTAGAAAAAGAGGCCTTAACAAAGGCATGTGTAGATATGGACCAAAAAGTGGTGGTAAATTACTATCCAAAATGCCCGCAACCTGATTTAACATTAGGGCTCAAACGCCACACAGATCCAGGAACAATTACCCTTCTGTTACAAGACCAAGTCGGCGGGCTTCAAGCCACAAGAGATGGCGGCAAATCTTGGATTACAGTTCAGCCAATTGAAGGGGCTTTTGTGGTTAATCTAGGCGACCATGGGCATTTTCTTAGCAATGGCAGGTTCAAGAATGCCGATCATCAGGCGGTGGTGAATTCGAATTACAGCAGATTATCAATTGCGACTTTCCAGAATCCAGCACCTGAGGCGATTGTGTACCCGTTGCAGATCAGGGATGGGGAGAAGCCGATTCTTGAAGAACCCATAACTTTTGCTGAGATGTACAGGAGGAAAATGAGTAAAGATCTTGAATTGGCTAGGCTGAAGAAATTGGCTAAGGAGAAGGAATTGAAAGAGCAGGCTGAGAAAGCTAAGTTGGAAGCTAAGCCAATTGAAGAGATTTTTGCTTAAGAACTGAATTTTGAGTTTTGTTTTTATTTATTTATTTATGGTTTAATAAGTATTGTAATGTTGGATTTATAGATGAATGATGAAAAGTGTGAAATTTCATGTATGTTTTGAATATTTATTTGTACAACATTAGCTTCTTTGATCAATGTGTTACAAAATTTGGAGAAAATAGGACTAAAAACTATTGGAAGTGAAAAAAAAATATATAAAACAAGAATTTATAATTTACGTGGTAATCAATGTAACTTATGTCTAAGTATTTAACGATATGAATATTGTGTTGTAAAGTCAAAATCATTTAGAATCAAGTATTTTCGATATTTAAGTCAGTGATATAAAATAATAATAAGTGACTAATGATAATTAATGCTACATTTGTCAATGTGAAATTGTAATGTCTTTTAAATTAAAATATTTTTAATTAATGTTCTTCTATTAATTTAATAAAGTATATTATGCATAAGAGATAGTAATTTAATAATATTCATTTAAAAGTAAATAATGAGACATCCTAATTAAAATATTTATTTTAATTTCACATTATATTCACTTCTTAATACGGAATTATTGGTCTCCTGACCTGCATATCAAATTAAACAGGTTGAAAACTAGTTAAGGATCACTTAATTGGACTTGTCTCATATCTTATCAACTTTAATTCTAAGTAAATGCCATGTTTGATTTCATTTATGCTTCCTAAATAAAGAAGAACGGGTACATTCATAAAATCTGTTGGGATTATCTGTACAATTTCTTTATGTTATCTCTGTGTCATTATTAATTAGATATATTTTATTAAAAAATTTATTAAATAAAAAATAAATTTTAAGACAAAAAAAATAGATCTTAAATATATATTATGAAAAGAAATAACATATGAGATGATACACTACAAAATATTCTAGTATTATAAAATCTTCTTTCAAAATCTACTGATCAATCTATTTATTTTGATTTGATTATTCTAAAACGGACATAAATTTTGCGGGAAAAATATTTTCTGTATCGTCTGACTATTTTACAATAAAAATTCCATTATACATTTGTTTTATATTTTTACTAATGAAACATATGATTTGTATTAAGATATATTAACATTGTTCTTATTACTATAATAAAAAATATAATTAATTATAAACGTATATAACTTAATGTAAGTGAGGATATTGAAATTTTTACGCTTTTATTATCAAAATTTGAACTTTGATTATTAATACTAATTCTGCAATTTTAAAATTAATTAAATTGTGTTGGTGGGCCATTACGTAACAGAGCTTTTTGTTTACAACGCACGATCCGAGCCGAAGCTTTTATTTATGGGGTCTGTACTTGGTCGTTCCGTTTGCTGCGTTGAAATTTGACACGTGGCAGGATAAACGACCAAAAACGCCACCAAACTCCGAGGACACGTAGTAGGTGGGTAGAGGATTTGGGCCGTCGTCGGGTTGCCTATCTTAATAGAGAGAGGATTGTTCATTAAAGCAACCCACATGCTTTGCCAAGTTCTTTTTTTTGTTTTTTCTATAAATGGATATGGATTGGTTAATTAAATTGGGCTCCAAGGCCCATTAATGCTGATCTGCCCCTCTAAAAACCCCCCACCTGTTAATCTTTTTCTCTTGGAAGAATTTCATTAGATAAGTGATTAACAAAAAATTCTAAGCAAGAGCGTGTATATTATTTAGAGAAAATCGAGAAACTGAACTGAATCAAAAAAAATTTATATTCGATTCGATTTTTTTTTAAAATTTTCAGTTCAGTTCAATTTTGAATCTCCAAAAATATATTTCGATTTAATTTTTTATTTAAAAATTTTTAGACCGTATTGTATGTAAATTTAAATATAATATAACTTTACATCAACGATAAATTAACAAAAACTTAAAACTTTAATGAATGTATTAGATTATATCAATTCTTTCCTTCTTAAGTTTTTGATTCGAGAAAATTCGAATTAGATGCTTGTTTAGTTCAGTTCGATTTTCAACATTTTTTTTAAAAATTAAATATTCTCTGAAATCAAAATTTTCCAAATCGAACAGATAAATACCCTTAACAAGAGTTATCTGGTTCGATAGTGTTGAGAATTATCTTTTGAAGTAATTAGGTACAAGCTCAAATTCTAACAAATAATATGATTTTTCTCAATTAAAATTCTCTAGTTGGCATGCTTGGTAAAAAATTATGTGTTCGAATCATTACATGGAGGATTAAAAGAAATTCTAAGCCACAAATTTCAAATTATATTATTATTATTATTATTATTTGTAGAGATGGAGCAATTTATTTGAGTATAAAAATTCCTTTTGGGATGGATCCAATAAAGATCAATATTTTGTTTTTTGTTTTTTTGGCATTATTTTTTTTCTTGTTTAATGATTATGAAAGCACTAAATAATCTACCCACTTAACCACTTCATATTTCGCCACTAACAAAAACAAAAAATATAATACTCCATTGTTGGCTGTTGGATAACGTTTAGGCCATTCTCTTTATGGTTAGAGAAGTTCGTATCACAATTTAATCACTCAAAATCTTCCATTACACTTCTTTATTTTAATAATCTTTTAAATAAAATGTATTAAAATATCTAATTAGACAATTTTTACAACTCAATTTGACAATTTTTACAAAAGATGGTTAGAGTCAAGGAATTACTTTTCAAAAAATACTTTGATATTTTATTTTTTTTTTAATCTTTTAAGTAAATTGTATATTAATATCAAATAACCATTACAAAGAGAATGTAGGAAAACTGAATGAGTTTTGATAGCTAAATAATTTATAACATATATATAAAACTAATTTTATAAGAGACTGAATGAATCGTCAGATACATAGAGTGATTTAATATTCACAGTACAGTAAATAAATAAAGTAATATATAATTTAATGCTACCATCTTCTAGGTCATATTGGTCCACTCCTCATGTGCAAAAGTTGAATATTAAGAGATTGAGTTGTGTTAATAAATGGATGGACAGACAATTTATGTTATTTCAAACTTTGGGGTCTTTATGTATAAACAAAAGAGGGCAAAGTCAAAATAAATCTCTTTCGAGTCTATGTAATAACAAATTAATATTTACTTATACAGTTAAGAAGCTTCAAATTCTTATGACCCCTAAGCACATGCTCTACTTCTTTCTTCCAAAAAATAAAATAATGAATTTTCTTATGACCCTGTTTTCTATGGCTTATATTTTTTTTAAATAATTAAAATAAATATTAAAAATTTATTATAATTTGGATTTGAGTCTAATACACCTCAAAAGGGGAGGACTATTCAAACTTTTATAAAAAGGCTTTGTTACCACGTTAAAATTTAAGTTTGGACCTAACTCACCTCAAAAGGTACCTAAAGAGAAAGAAGATTGCTCAAGTTCTATTAAAGGTTCATTAATTCATTAATTCTTTAATTAGTCGATGTGAAATTATCAGCACAATTTTATTTTTAATAATATCAATTAAGCATAATCAGTTCTTAAAAGCATTCTCGCAATAACTTTTCAAAAGCAATTTTTTTAACTTTTTTAAAGTACAAAATAAATATAATGAATAGTAAAAAATAACTCTAAAATAATTTATAATTTAAAACAAGTTAAAAATTACTGATTTTAAGTAAAAATAGAATATATATATATATATATATAAAGTTATTGATTCCCATTCCTAATTTTGTTTGGCCTAATTTTCACCTGTCGAAATTCCAAAGAGCATTTGCCAAAAAAATAAAAAGACTTCTTATGGAGAGGAACCCCATTTTATTCACACTAGTTCCATGACAAAATAAACAGGATCCACCTCTAACACGAGTTGTCACCCACTCAGCGGGGCATCACCAAAAGGCATCAAATGAATAAGATGCGTGTGGTCTAATAATATAGTTCTTTATCTTTAAGATTTTCTATCTGATATGCTAGATAAGAGAAGTTGAATTTAAGTTATTTAGAGAGCGATTTAACACCGTATGTCAGCTTAGTACTATTGTTTGGAGATTTTGTAACTTTTGATCATTCTCGAATTCGTCAATGACTTTTTGATATCGAGATTAAAAAATAGATTGGCATAGAAAATGAAAATTAAAATGAAAAATCTTGCTGCTGGACAACTTATTAATACATATCATGACCTTATTATCATGTTCAGATAAATTTTTGCTTGCACTAGGTCAGTTTTTTGCAAGAGTAAGTATTGGTTAAATTGATTTTTCTATTTTCAGAACTAGAACTTGAGATCTCTGGTCAAGGGGTGAGACTGTCGAACTACTCACACCAACTAAGTTTGATTATAAACCAATCTTTTTTTTGGGAAGAAGCAACAAAATAAACAAAGACTATTGAAAAATAATAAATCAGATCATTACAATATTTTTAACGTCAATCAATCCCTTCTCTCCTCTCAACCTCGTGACCTCTGCCTCCCCTCTTTACAATCGCAACTTCTTCAGTTCCGGTCACCCCTGCTCACAAACCAAGGCCAAGGGGAGCTCCCTTCGGGGCTCTCTCTTTTTGCCGATTGAGTGAGGTAACTTGTTGCTAATAACTTTTTAGTTTTATAAGTTGTAATTATAGAATTCGTTTGCTTTCTTTTGTGCTTTGTTTTTTGTGGTCTTAGTTCACAGATTTAAGGATGGTTATGATGCTACAACAAAGGAACATCTGGTACGATATCATTGAAGGCATTCTCTAACTATTTGGCTGCTCTTTCGCTTTTCAATAAAAGTTTATATTGCTTATGGTGTTGACCGTTACTGATATTTTCTTACTCTTACTAATGTTGTGTCGGTGGAATATATTGCTTTACTTACTCTTTCGCTTTTCAATAAAAGTTTATATTGCTTATGGTGTTGACCGTTACTGATATTTTCTTACTCTTACTAATGTTGTGTCGGTGGAATTTCTGAACCGCTTTGGCGAACTTGTTCCAAAGTTCTTCGCTGTAAGCCACATGTCGATATTTCTTGTGATGTAGATTTTAGTTAGGTATTTTTTTGTCTTATCTTTATTTTTCTTTTAATTTTAGAAGGTTTTTATTTTCTAAATAAATGTGTCAAGGGCATATATATCCTTGTTATGGTTCAATGAGAGCTGATATCAAAGCTTTATTTATATTTTATTACGAGTTCTTTAGCAGAAATTGTTACGTAATTTTTTCTGAACTTAATCATAGTCTTTAGACTAGTTAAAGATTAATCTGATTATTTAAGTTTAACTATATCAAACTCTTAAACTTGAATGCAAGTATACTTATTATTTGTAGGTTAAATTTGTATCACAAAATTTTTATATCTTTTCTAATGAAACGATCCAAGGTTTCGAAAGAGAAAAAAAAAAGAGAATAGATCAGATCAATGGGGTGGGATGGTTGTTAGGCAAAAGTGATGAAAATTGAATTGGAAAAATAGAACAACATGGAAACAATTGCACGTGTTATTTATGTCAATTTAATTTTGTTTTTATAATTTTGAGATTTTATTTTGTTTTTTTTATTCAAATAAAAAATTTGGCATGCTTGGAAATGTTGCGAAGGACCACTTTTTTAGTTTTCTGGAGATCGTAATAAATTAACAAAGACAAAAAAGAAAAAAAAGTTGTTTACAGCTGTTTTTCATAAGCTATTATATTTAAATTTTCACAAGTATGTTTTAAAAGTTGAAAATCTTATTTATTTAATTTGGAAGTATTTATATGAATTTTTCGTTCAAATTAAGGGACTGTTAAGTATTGTAATTTTTGTATAAAAAAAAATTTTTTATTTTATCAAGACGAATGTTTGTCCTTTCTTCATTAATTCTCGCAGCTCCCTTTATATAACAATACAAATTATATGACAAATTATTATTATTATTATTTTAAAAACACAGGACAAATTATAAATTTGATGCAATGGGAGTGTATTTATTTATTTATTTATTAAAATGCTCAAGGGTTTTATCTCTTTCGTAAACACTGTTCGGATCAATAATTAAAATAGTGTACTTTCAATTATCGAACATTCCTTAAAGTATTATTTTTTGCCATTTACGTGTGAATTGTTTCTTCAAGTATATTCTTTCAATTTTCACCACAAGTTCATCAAGACTTGAAAATGAAGCTATATTCTGCGGCCAACTGCAAATTGGTTTCTTCTTCCACGCCATTTCTCCATAACAGAAACCCTCAAATTCAACTCCACCTCCTCTCTTCCGTCCTAAACTAGTTTGTTGATATATTGTTTAAATAATATATTTTATAATATTTCTTAGTTTTTTTTTATTTTAATACCTAAATAAATTATTATATATTTAATTTTTAAAAAATAAATAATGAGAAAAATAATTATAATTATCCAGATTAACCTTAGCCATTTTGCATAATTTATATATAATTTTAAATTTTACTTTTCTCATATTTTACAAATTTTTAAACATGATACTATAATGTACAAAATTTTAGACGACAATTAATATTCATCTTGCACGTAACATAAATTTCAAAGGTTAAAACGATGCACAATTGAAAAATGTAAAATAATGAACAATGACTTTAGATATTTTAGGCGGCTAAAAAATTTGAAATATATATAAAAAATAAAATAGAAAGTGATGTACAAAATGCACAAAATAAATTTATTTTGGATAATAATTTCTCTAAATAAATATCATTTTTTTTTTGGTTCCTTGAATCATAAACAATGTTTTGGTGTTGGCTAACTTCACCTTTATTTCCAAGAATCTAACGAGGGAAAAAAAAAGAGGGGGATGGGGAAGTAGACGCGTGGTCCTTTCCTGCAAGAAACACAATTGGCCTTTGCTGTCTTTTCTTGTAGGTCAAACAAAAATAAATAATATACTTAATTAATATTTATATAATTTTATTTTTTCATAATTCAATATACATACGAGATTTATCGATTAATTTAAAAAAGATTCGATTGCATAAACTTTAAACAGTAATACTAAATTAACGTATGATGTTAAGTCAATCCCTAAATAACTTAATATGTAATATTTTAAATGAGGAATCACACCATCCCACCATATACTTTTGTCAATATAATTTCTCTTTTATTATTTATTTGGTGTTTTTTGGGCTGGGAAAATCGGTCACCGACATAGAAACTCTTTTGGAAGTCGGCTTTGTGCTAGCGTGAGAGTTAACGTTTTCATCAAAGTCGTAGATACAAGATTGTGTTCATATTGATGATGATTAGTAATATTAATTTTAATTAAAGATTCTTTTGTACTAATTAATTAAAAAAAGTATTTAGATTATTTAATAGAAATAAATAAAAAACGAGTATTGATTTTAATATTTATGTAGTAAGAACACACTCTTTTTATGACAGTAATGATCATTAGCCACCTGTTGGGGTTTTGTTCTTAAAAATGTGATTTCGGTCATGTCTTAATTAAATAATTAATTTTTTTTGAGCAAGTTCAATAATTAATTTAATATTTAGTACAAATAAATTAAGATCAACCAACATATTACTTTGACCAAATGAAGATTTTGTAATGATTTTTTTTTTTTTGACAGAATGAAAAATAAAAATTATAGAGAGACTTTAAATTGATTAATTTTTTACCTATAAAAGATTAATTAGATTTTTTTTGTGAAGCGAATAAATCAATTAATTTAGTACATATGTAAAATTTTTATTGGCTCAAAGACTTTAATCATTCTCACCTTAGTGACATTCAAATCTCGTTTCTTCTCTTCATTTCATGTGAGTTTTATTTGGATTAAAATTAAATCTAAAGAACATTATTTTTCATTGTAATCACTCATTTTTTAAAAATATCAAATTTATACTTTATGAAAATTTTAAAGTTACTCTTTTCTTTAAGTTACAATTTAATTACTTATAGGTTATATAAATGTTATAATTCTCTTCTTTTAAAAAGTCAATCATCCGATTATTATTTTTTTAATACGAAAAGTGTCATATTATTGTTATTAGTGAAGATTACATCATCATTGTTAATAATTCGCTATATAATTTCAAGTTTTCAAAATCCTAAAAAAAAGAACACAAAAACTCTATCAGAAAAAATAAAATATTATTTTTAGCATAAGCCAAATTCTAATCTTTTAATAATAGGATCTCAGTTTTAAATATGCAAACATATATTTTATCCAAAAAAAATTTGTTATAAACTAATTAATGAATAAAATAAATAAAATTATGAACCATTTTAATCAAATTAAATCACGTCATTTATGTTATTAATATTTTGAACCTCTTATCTCTATAACTGAACTATTTTATATGCCTTTCCCAATCCAAACCCTATATATATATATATATATATAAATATATTATCAATACCAAACCCTCTATTTCTATATATATTAAGTGAAGATAACAAATTTGTTAATTTATATTTTGGGCCATTTTTAACGGTTCCCTAAGTGGAAGGCTAGCTAGAGGATGCCAAAAACCGAGTATATACAGATGGATGATGAAGATGCACACCCAAACAATTGTTTCAAAATAAAGAATATTCACATTTTCTTTTACTATTTCCCTTTATTATCTTTTCAAATTTTTGTTAACAGTTGATTTTGGCATTATGCTCAATGAGCTCATCATTTGGAAATATTTTAATAGCTTGAATTTAATGATCTTTTACTCAGAAAAAATAATTGGAAATAGGTAATTTATTTGGTTAATTAATAGAATTTGTGGGTATTAGTCAAAGTCTATGAATTGGATTTCCAGGGTGGAGACTGAAGAAGAAGAAGAAGAAGAAAGAATATTCTTGCACTCAAGTACTCTAACTTTTTCTACTGCTATAATTAGTTCCTCATTATCTTCTACTTCACTTACCTCTTCTTTCTTCATTATCGGCCTAGATTAATTTGGACTTAACCTACAGAATGTTACCAAGGTTTAACTTTTATTCACAAGTTAATGATTGACTATAGACTTTTCACAGTGTCATAATAGTATTCGAACCTTCAACCTCTAAAAATATTTGCAGTACGCTTGTCCATTGCACTAAGTTACCAACATTTTTTCTTCATTTTTGATTATCATATTGAGTTACAATGTGAAAGTATGTTTTGAAAATCATGTTTACACAAAATTTTTTTTATTTAGATTTTACTTTCACAATTCTATAACTTATAAATAAAATTGATGTACTACAAATAATGTTATAGTACATGTTACAAATGATTCTTATTGTTTTCTCTCTATTGCATCTACTTTATATTTTATTTCATTGTTTTTAAAATGAGATTGATTTTTGTTAAAGAAGATTTTGATGCTATACATCAAGCAAGAATTAACTGTGTGATTCTTTGAGTTTTTTTTTTTTTTTTGGTTAAATACATCAAGTGAGAATATGTGGTTCAAATTTAAAATTTTTAACTCAAAAAAAATATTTTTAACACTGAATTATTACGTAAGGATTGGAATGAGGTCTCTCTTTGTTTCATTGTGCTCTCATTGTCAATAAGGATTTGGGTCTGTTGTGATAGGCAGCAGGAGGAGACTTGACCAAATACACACACTTTCTGGACATTTTGAAGCAGTCATCAAGACTAGGTCAAAACTCCTATCCTCACAATCAATTTGATACTACTAATAATTCTACTAGCAAGTAACAACTACTGTGTACACATATACACACCTTATTTACACCACAAAAATTCCGCTCAAAATCCACCAATATATATATTTTTAATACAGTTTCATTTTGTCTTTTCGAATTTAAATTATATATATATAAGATTTATTAATAAAATTATTATAAAATGAGTGTTACAGTTAAAAGTGTTAAATAATCTTAACTGAAAAAATTAAAATAAAAAAATTCTAAAAATTGCATGATATTTATTTTTTAATGATAGTAATATAAAGTTGAATGACAATTAATGGCCTATATTATGCCCCCAATACTTTGCAACATTTTGGTGGTTTTCATATCGAGACAAACTCCTTTTCTCTTTTTCTATATATAGCTCTCTGCCCTCAAGTCCTCTACGGTGGCTATCAATATTAATGTGAAATTCACTGCCGGTATTATGTGAGAATAAAAATTAAGAGAAAATAAATTATATGGGGGAGTGCATATGAATCTTGCTTGTTTTTTTCATAGATTTGGATTTGAAAAAGGAACCTTTTTCCTTTTCTAAATATAAGAGGTATCATTTTTTTTTTTTTTGAAGGGGGGTGTCATGTTATGAAAATTACATTCGTTATTTGCAAGCTCAAAGAGGAAAGGATACAAACTTAATAAAATAAAAAAGAAGATAAATACTCCACACTAGGCACAAATATATCGAATAACGAAAAGTTTACTTTGAAATTTCAATTCTTATCAATTTAGACAATGTTAATCGGTAAAAAATAACATATGTTGATGATCAATCTTATACAAGTACTCTTGATTTATTTAGAAAAAGTGAGAAAATTATGATTTCATTGTTCGAAGTCATTCAAATCTGCTAATATATTCTTTTAGAAAAATCATGTAATATATCTTTTAATATAATTCATGCGATACTTTCTAGAGTTTAACTCTTTATATTTTAATGTGTATCTTTTTATTTTTATAATATTTATTAATAAAAATATTACATAAAATATTTTTAAAAATATATTAAATGTGTATTAGACAATTATTCAAAACCTTTAGAAAATTATTGGTAATATTGAAATATTTGATTTCTTCATGAAATGAATATGGTATTTATTTATGATTTTTGCTAGTGAAGATTTAGTCTTAGTACTAAACTTTTGGACATATTGATATTATTTTGAGAAATACAAAATTTCCTTGCCACTTATGCTTTTGGACGTACCAAGAACTTGTCCAAAGCAAAAAAAATAGTAATCGTGCTTAAAGAAAAAAAAAATGCACATGTTATATTTGTTTAAATTTCAGAAAAAAGTATATATATTTTGTTTTGTTTGGGAAAAAACAAACCAAAAATTATGTATTTATTTTTTTAAAAAATAAGACAGTTACATCCATTCTTTAAGGAATCCGCCTTGGATTTTTTTTTTCTTTTAATGTTTAATTTCTTGGGAAAATATTTTCTCAAAAAAAAAATCTTGGAAATATGTTGTTTTTATGTTGAAAATATCAACATGAATATTAAATGGAAGTCTTGCACCTCCACCTCTTTTAATATTTATAAAAAAAAAAAATACTAGGGGTTGTTTTTTTCTTGAGAAAGCATAAAATAGTTGTTTATGTTTATAAATAAGTAATTGAAGGTGAGAGAATCATGATTGGTAAATTTCACTAATGAACTACCTCGTAACTGCTGACTCTTTGTCTTACTACTATTAATTAAATTAAGATGATAATTAATTAATTTACTCAGTCATTTCATTATGTTTTTTCTTATTCATACATGTATTGATATTATTTTTTTATTTGTTGTTCAAAAATTTTCGACTAATTTAAAGGAGATTTAAGGGGTTTAATGTTAATTGCAACACAAGACAGACGAGATACCTAAAGGAGAAGTGTTTTGCCATCAAATATATATCAAGGTTAAATGCTATTAGTACTCGTTTTTTTTTTTTTAAGAAACAAAAAAAAAGGTTGCTAGTATGGAAGAGGTTTATATATATATATATATATTTTTGATAAAATATGAACAAGCAGAATAATTAAATGAATTTTTATCATTAGTGATTTGTGAGAAATAGTATGTTATTCCAAGTGAAAATTTTAAATTGATTTATTAATATGTCAAAATGAAACATTTCCAAACACTCGACTATACACGCTTTTACGTATTGAGGCATGCCTTTTACATTTGTTATTTTATGTACTCTTTTTTTTAACTCTTAAATTTCTAAGAAAAAATTCCGACTAAAACAATGCCCAGTTGCATGCCTTACTAAATCATTTTGTTTCCTTGAATATTTCATTTAATCTTAAATATATTTTAATCATAACAATGGTTGAATATATTTAAAGTGAGTAGAAAAATCTAAATACTAGGTGGAGGGTGTGCAATTCTAAAATTATTTTGAAAAGAAATACTACTATACAATATATTAAAAATAATGTAGTATATTGTTTGAACTCATAAATTCCTTTTAATAAATAATAGACTGAATTATATTTATTTTTCATTAGTTTATTCAATTTAGGGATAAATTTTTAAAATTTCGTCAAACTATATTTTCTCACTTTACTTAATAAATTAGTAATAAATAAGTCACTTTCTTAAAAAAATTACTTATTTATCCATATATTAAGGAATAAAATTCTTTTTAATAATAATAAATATATTAATGCCTCAAAATACCCTTGATTTATTAGGATGATCGAAAATTTGACTAATAAAATATTTTACTCAATATCAAATATAAAGGAATTAAATTAGATTTAAGCACAATTACCTATTAAGACAATCATGATTTTTCTTTAAAAAATTAAGTATAATCCTAATTTTTAATATTTTGTAACAAACAATCTTTTTATTTTTGAAATTCTTTAATCACTCTCTGTACTATAGAGAATGTTGGAATGTAATTATATTTTCACAAAATAGCATTACATATGACGAACAATATTTAGTATATACAATTTAATTTAATATGTGAAAAGCCTATTGAAATATGACAAATTGATTAAAATTATTTATAATTCGACTGATGAATTATTTGAGTAGCAAATATTTATTTATCAAGTTATAGTAATCGTATTTTACCGTGAAAATTAATTTGTTATAGTAATTTGTTGATTTAAGAGGGGAGAATGAAATTTGACAAAATTTAAAAAATCTCTCCTTAGTTTGAACAAATTTAAAAAAGGTAAACATAATTTAGCCTACATAGTAATGTTTACAATTACTTAAAAAAAAATTATTATAAAAAGAAATGTTAGAGGATTAATATTGAAGTAAATATGATAATTTGATGAAAAATAAAATAAACAATAAAAAAAGAGTACACCTAGGTTTTTTATTCATAGAATATCTTCTTGTGCGAAAAAAAACTTATTTGCTCTCACTAAACCAAGCGAATTAATATAAATATTAATCCGTATATCATTTTTTTTCTAGAACTAATGTTTTATTACTTTATTATAAAATGGTTATTTTTAAAGAAAAAAAAAGTGGAGTAACAAATTTCTGACTTGTCTTCCTTTTCGAAATTCCAACCGAAGTACCAAACCCAGACTGTAAAAAAAGGGTTAATAGAGAATAATTTGGACCCTCTCCTCTTCTCCTCCCTCTCCTTTTCTCTCTCTCTCTCTCTTGTTCTTCCCAAAAGTCTTTTTTGACCATCGCCACCAGGCCACCACCACCTCCTCCTCCCCCCCCTCTCCTTCTTCCCTTCTTCCTCCAATCTGCTTCAAACTTTCCTCTAAATTATTTTAATTATATATTATTATCATTCACATTTCTCTCTTCAGCTACCTCTACATTTTCCCCATTTATATATGATCTCTACTTCTTTTAATCTTCCTTCTCTTTGTATATATTTTTTTTTTAAAAATTAATTTTTCCTTGTGAGTTAATGTTAGTATTTTGATGTTTGATGTCTTTGTTTGATACCTTAAAGCCTCTCAGAATTTAGAAAAAGAAAAGGGTTGGATTCTTTTTTTGGGGGTTGTTTTCTTGACAAATATGGGTAGCTGTTTTTCAAGCACAAAAGTCAGTGGTTCTAATAGCAATAATACCCAATCTGCCAATAACGGCGGCAATAATCGGAAGACTACAACCAAACCTCCTCCCTCCTCTGCCAATACCTCTGTTACCTCAAAATTTGGTGGGTCGCATTTTAAAGGAAGAGAAAGCAATAAGAATCATCAACATCAGAGGAATCCACAACAAATTAAGAAACCCAGCTCAAGGAGGCAAGGTGGGGTGATTCCTTGTGGAAAACGAACAGATTTTGGGTATGACAAGGATTTTGATAAGAAGTATACCATCGGGAAATTGCTGGGTCATGGTCAATTTGGATATACATATGTTGCCACGGATAAGTCTAATGGAGATCGCGTTGCAGTGAAGAGAATTGAGAAGAATAAGGTACGACGTGTTGATATCTCCTCCTGCGAAGAAGAGATTATTATGGGTTTTCTTGATTTTCTGCTTCCAATTCTTAATTTGTTTTATTTCTTATTGGTATTTGAATGGTATGATTTTAGACTTCATTTTCTTCATTAACCAATTTGAAAGTTATCTGTGCTGGGCTTTGGAAATTTCTCCTTTGAATGAGTTTTATGTGTAAAATCCTTTTTAGCCATGGAAACTTCAAGCAGTGCCTATGCGAACAGAAGGGTCTCAAACGTCTTCCAGTTTGTTTGGAAAAGAAAAAAGCTGGGACTGAGAATATTCAAATTGTAAAGTTTATTTCTTTCGAATGCATTTTCCATATTTTATGGTCATTTTAGTGTTTTGTTTGGCAGAAGAAATCTCAACGAAATGCTAAAAATTGTTTGAGGGAAAACCGTTTAGCTAATTCCTTTCAACAGCTGCTAGAATTGGTAATAGTAAGTCTACCCATTGCAGAAACTCTGGTGGTATATCTGTGTTCAGCTGTAAAACTTTGTGAATGTCCTCTGTTAATTACATAGTATAGTCTTTGCCACGCACTTCCTCCCGGGGGTATCTCCTCGTCCATGATTGAGGGGTACTTGGTCTAACTGTGCACAAAATCTGCAATTGAATTTCAGTTTGATTGCTAAAGCATGATTCTGTCTTTAAAACAAACATATTCAATTCAAATTTTCTATTTCTGGTAGATGATTCTTCCAATTGCGGTTGAGGATGTCAAGCGAGAAGTCAAGATATTAAAGGCTTTAGCTGGCCACGAAAATGTTGTACAGTTCTATAATGCATTTGAGGACGACTCTTACGTGTATATTGTGATGGAGTAAGTTTCGTTGTTTGGAGCTTTGTATTTTGTGCAAGTTTATAGTTTTTTTCCATTCTCTATTAGATATGTCTATTAAACAGAATTCGTCTTAATTATTGTTCTTTTTAGGTTGTGCGAAGGTGGGGAATTGCTCGACCGCATATTATCCAAGTAAGTATTGTTGCACTTGCTTGCTTTACATTGTGTGATTTAACCATATGATTATAGGAATTGACCATTAATTTCCTGTAATCAGAAAAGACAGCCGATACACTGAAAAAGATGCAGCGATAATAGTACGGCAGATGCTAAAGGTTGCAGCTGAATGTCACTTACATGGTTTGGTGCATCGTGATATGAAACCTGAGGTATGCAGAGTTTTGTAAATTACTTATCTGGCATGGTGCCACTTAATCTTGCTTCTGTTCTGACCATAAGTTTATTTCTGGCAGAATTTTCTTTTCAAGTCTCCAAAGGAGGATTCGTCCTTGAAGGCTACAGATTTTGGTCTTTCAGACTTTATAAGACCAGGTGATTAGATGCTGTAATGCATTTTTGTATATTTTTTTGGCTAGAAGCAAACTGTCCACTGAGCTCCGTCTCTCAAATTACTCACTCTTTTTGCATCTTTCTGTATTGGCATCTGTTTTCAATCAACTGCCCCAATGATAAACTGCATTGATTGAGGAGTAATCCAAAAAAATTGATGCAGACAGTGATATAACTTGGGATGTTCTTCTTTTTTCTTCTTTTGAAACTGTTTTTGCTAGTGATCTTGTGATGACTAGAAGACTTAACGAAGTAACAAATGCAGGGAAGAGATTTCAAGACATTGTTGGTAGTGCATACTATGTTGCTCCAGAGGTATTAAAGCGCAGATCAGGACCTGAATCGGATGTATGGAGTATTGGTGTAATTACATACATTCTGCTATGTGGACGGCGCCCCTTTTGGGACAAAACCGAGGACGGTATATTCAAAGAGGTAGGATGCTCAGAAAGTTTCTCTTTCCTACAGAGTTCAAAATTTAAATCTTGTATCATGATTCTTATAATTTTGTTCACTATTATATATTTTTATTTAGTTCTTTTTCATGATTATTCTTTCCATATTAATGCATGCAAATTATCATCTTGTTTTACATTTCTTCATGGGGACCTTAAGCTGTATATACATTTTGTTTCTGTTAATATTAATCTTGTATTGTTTCTTGTGTAAAAAACTTTCTTATTTTTATCATGGTGAAAATTATTGAAATTGATTATATATTTAATATAATTGTATATCTTTATGTTTTAATGATTTTAGGTTCTGAAAAATAAGCCTGATTTCCGTCGTAAACCTTGGCCCAGCATAAGCAACAGTGCTAAAGATTTTGTAAAGAAATTGTTAGTGAAGGATCCTCGTGCCAGACTTACTGCTGCACAAGCCCTATGTACGTGTATTTTCTTTTAATCATTTAGGAATGATCACGCTTTATCTTGATGGTGTGCTAGGAGTTAGGATTATATTGACAGATAGCAAATTTTGCAGCACATCCATGGGTTCGAGAAGGAGGTGATGCTTCAGAGATTCCACTTGACATTTCTGTCCTTAACAACATGAGGCAGTTTGTGAAATATAGTCGTTTAAAACAGTTTGCACTTCGGGTAATTCTCAAGTTATCCGATTACTTTTGGTTGCATTTTCTGAGGCCCAAACTCAAAAGGTATTTTAGCCATTCATAATTTCCTTGTGCTTCTCTGCTGTTTTACAGGCTTTGGCTAGCACACTTGGTGAGGAAGAATTGGCTGATTTACGTGATCAGTTTGATGCCATAGATGTGGATAAAAATGGATCCATTAGTCTTGAAGAAATGAGACAGGTTTGTTGCTATGGAAGAACAGTTAAAATCCTTGCATTTGAAATTTCCTTGATGAACTTTTTGTCCTGTCTGAATAATTGTCCCCGTATTTTTCAGCTTGTAACTTACTTAGCTTCACTGCAGGCCCTTGCCAAAGATCTCCCTTGGAAAATGAAAGATTCACGTGTTCTTGAGATTCTTCAAGCGGTAAAGTTATTGGCTTTCAATATGCTTATGGAAACTCGATTTCTACTAGTTAGGAATAAACAGTTTTCCATTCTTTTACTTGACATATCTCTAAACCCATATTTTGCTGCCCCTTCCCACAACTGAAGAGAAAAGAAAAAGGTTAATGGCGGAATTGAAACCCTTAAGGGTTGAAGTTGAAAATGACCTTATAGTTAATCTAGATAGCCTGTACCATGACGTTCTCTTCTGATGATTGGTCTGTGTTCTCTCTTATTCCTGACATGGAATAATAATCTGTGTTTATCTGTTTCTTTGAGCAGATCGATAGCAACACTGATGGGCTTGTGGACTTCACCGAATTTGTTGCAGCAACACTTCATGTCCATCAGTTGGAAGAGCATAGTTCAGAGAAGTGGCAGCAAAGATCGCAGGCTGCTTTCGAGAAATTTGATGTTGATAAAGATGGATATATAACACCAGACGAACTTAAAATGGTTAGTATCTGAAGTTTTTTCCTTCTAAAAGAATTTCTCGATTTCTTTCATTAATTCCTGAGCCTTGCGCTAAATTGTCTACTTGGTAGGAAAATATGCCCTGCAAAACGTTCTGGTGTCTGCCTAAATCAAGAAGCATATTTTAGCATCAAACATACTTATTAAGAATGCTAAAGACGCCCGGGCACTAACATGTCTTTACTCTCTTGCAGCACACTGGTTTGAAAGGCTCAATAGACCCACTGTTAGAAGAAGCAGATATCGACAAAGATGGGAAGATAAGTTTATCAGAGTTTCGCAGACTCTTGAGAACTGCGAGTATGAGTTCACGAGCTGTGTCTAGCCCAACTGTACGAGGTTCACGGAGGGTATAGGTATTGATTACCATGGGAAGTTCTTTTGTAGTTTATCATGGAAGTTTGAAGTGTCAAAGGAAGGCGGGAGGGGGGGGAATGTTCCTTTCATATACAAAAAATTCTTCTGCAGAAACTTTTAAAATTGCAATGAGGATTCTCTCATCTGCTCATCTCTACTGCCATTTTGTCAAAAACTCTTTCTTAGAAGAGTTGTAGTTGTTAGAGATATGCAAGTGTTTGTTTCCCAGGGGCACATCTTATCATGTAAAGTTTATTTTGCCCTTGAAAAAGAATTGGCCTAAATCTCTCAATGGTTTCTTCTGCTGTATATTCTTTGTTAGTGTTCTTGAGTTCTTGTTGTTGTTGCCTTGTGCAATATGTATTATATAGTGGTTATATTAAATCAACAATACCTGGTTTTAATAAAATCTGGCTTATTTTTGGTATCGTTGTTAATGGGGTTCTTGCATTCACTTGGTCAAAGATGCCTTTGAACTATTTATATTTAGTCGGTAAATCTTGAAAAATGGAGTATTGTTTATGTTTTTGCCCTTCAAAATTTAGTCCATTTTCAAAGAGAATTAACATGTGCAAGTGTTCGAAAAATAATGAAATAGATAATTTTATCCATTAACGATGTAATATGCATCTGGTTCGAGGGCTTTTTTAGTCATTCTCTTCACTAAAACAGGACTCTGCTAACCATATCCCAGACAATGAACACAAGTAAAACACACCATCCCATTAAAAGACAAGCAATTTCCACCATATCCATGGCAAGCTATGGCAAAAAGCAGAGGGAAGAATAGGAACTTAAATAGCAAGCTAATTGGGTACAAAATAGACATTATTCTATGTTTAAAATAAGATCAACAAATTTAATTTTGACAATCCTATCTTCAATACAACAGTTTTGCAGCATTAATATCGATTGCATCGGCATTTTCTGGTCTGAAAAAACACAATAACAGAGGTTCTTGATAGAGGATGATGTTGCTTAGCTCAAAGACAGAGCACGCTATCACAATATCATCATTATTATTTATCAGGAGAATGCTTCAGAATTCAAGGCTCCAGCAATTTGAGCTCTGTGCTCGGGAAGAAAGGTTCAACTGCATATAGAGTTTAAAAGATCAGACGGCAATCAAAAGCTTCTAATGACTAAATCCCACAATAGTCAGCAATCATTTTTTTACCTTCTCATAATAGGTCACCATGCATCCTGTAGGAACAGCTGCCAGGGAAACGTCCGGAGGAAGAGGGCTTGCGTATAAAGCTCCAATCTTTAGAGCTTCCATTGTACACCATTGGTTGCTTGCCTTTTTCTATAGCAGAAAACTGCAAAAGAAACCAACAAAGTGTCCGTGAGTGACAAATTGTGATGTTTATGAAAGTAAATGCCTCCCTTTGGATCTTGCTTGACCAACCTTCTTAGTAATTGAACCTGGCATTAGCTCCAATTCATGTAGACGAGAACCAACATTGACAACTTCATACCCCTCGCAATTAGATGGATTTTGTTCAGGATTTTGCTGGCCAGGATTGTTGGATGCTGAAGCAACTGAAGTATAGGGCCTTCCGATGCTAGGAACAACATGAGTCATTTGTGGGGAAGGTCTTGGAGAACCAATTCGAACTGGACGTGAAGGAGCAAGTAGAGCAATGGGATATGACACTGAAGGATCAACTGGAGCCGCCCATTGATGCATAAAGCTAAGAGAATGCTGAAACAGAAGTTCCAGATTCTCAATTTCAGATTTCAAAGATGCTTTCTCTGATTTCAATTCGTTCTTCTCCTCCATCAACTATTCAAGAGCAGAAATTAATTGCTAAGCACAGGAATCCAAAAGGAGCTTCAAACAGATAAACCGCATCTTCAGGAATCATTACCTCACGCGATTCTTCAGTAAGGGCTGCATGCTGAACTTTTTGTCTGTTGAGTTCAGATGTTAAATCTTTCAAAACATGGATTGCTTCAACAATTATGTCGCGCTTATTATTCTTGTGCCTATCAACATCTGCATCTCAATTTAGCAAATAAAAGAGCAGACTAGATAATCAAAATTTCATCAAAAGGCTATAAAGTAGTTTACAGTTGAAACAATTTAGCCAGTTTTCGTTAGGACAGAGTTTATCGTGATACTTCCTCAAGCTATACAATCTTTTATGAAGTTTCCCCCCAATAATACGAAATTTTGACTAATTTCAGCTACATTCTGAGGTGTGTTAAAAGTGTAATGGGAAGAATAGACATGCAATTTAACGACGCGTGACAAAAATTTCACCAAACGCATATTTCAGATATCTCAAACTAAGAAGAGGATGTCTAGCACTCTACCCATCCCTGTCTAAAATCAAAATGGAAGAAAAAAAAAATGAATGGAAGAGAGTATTCACTCCTGCAGTTACTAGTTTTGAAAACTTTGTTGTAGGAGAAATCAATTACTAACATAATATAAGGAACATTATAAATCATAAAGGGGCATTGCGAAGTTTTCTTAGCGAGGGGAAGGGTGCAACATTTTACCCAAAATATCTCCCAACTCCTGAAATGAGCCATTAAGTTTATCTCGTCTTTTCTTTTCGCGATCTGCTTTCAATCTCTTTGCAATGGTTTCGTCTTTCTTCTTCTCCACAGCATCCTGTGATCTGCAAATTGAACCCCAAAGAAAGAGATATGAAGAAAGCATGAAGTCTTTTTACAGTCCAAACATTTTTATGACATAATCGTTTTCCAAATTATCTATCCCAACATTAAAAGTGACCGTCTCACCAAAAAGAGCAAAAATCACCCGTAAAACTTCTGGATATCTTCTAAAGGATCAGTGAGCCAGAAATACACTTTGTTCACAACAACAGGGTCTCATAGTGTGTGCATGTGGAACAGCTTGAGTTGATGAAAACATGCAGAAGTTGAGAATGTTCTTAACAACAAACATAAACAACATTCTACAAAACATCCCATTAACCAGAAAATTCTGTAAGCCACAAACCTTTTCTTTTTCGAAAGAAATAGCTGATTATCATCCTTTGATCTGAAAGATGAGTTACTCTGTTGATTTGGAGAAGGGCGATAAACTTTTTCAAGTACCCAATTGATGTCATAACGCAGAAATGACTTTTCAGGTAGTAAATTGAGATCAATAGGCAAATATGAGTTTGTCTGTTGATTTTGAGAAGAGGCGTATGAACTTTCAGGTCCTGAATTGAGATCAACAGGACAACTCATATCAATTTCAGAATAGTAAGAGTTTTCAGGTTCTGAATTGAGATCGAAATGCAAGCAGGAGACTTTTTTATGATCCATGCTAGTAACTCTAGGGAAGGCAGAGAAGTTCTGATCACAGGCAGGGCATTTATAGAGGATAAAACAATCAAGAAACACCGCCACAACAAAATGCATGCAGCAATCAAGTAGAAAGAGAAAATAGTCAACGCATCTATCTACAGATATGTGTATGCAAGAGTGCATAAAAGCCATTTTCTTAATTGCCTCCACCGCTGAACCACCTTAGTCAATGTTTCTTTGCGTAAAATCACTAATAACATTAATGTGTTTGTCGTCAGCCAGAAACTAACTTTCCCATATATGAAAGAAGAAATATATTTCAATGGTTCGATTACTTTAAGTACTCAGAACGTCAAAAGTTCTTACAAAGGAGAAGGCTAAGAACCATCATAACAAATTACAGTAACCGGAGTTGTATTATGAAAATCTGTTCCCATAAAATTTTTCCTTTTCTAGCTACAAGAGATTAACCTTTATTTCAACGTTATCCCCAGAGAATTTGTTTTCAAGAAAATTCTAAAGAAAAAAAAAATTACACTGTGAAATGTGCTATTTAGAGGTCTATCATGGTTTCTTATTAGAACTAAGTTCTCTCGTAATAGCTAGGCCTCCTTTATTTACTTTTTCCCATAAAAAGCTGAAGATCTATTTCTACCTGCCCTGTATCCTACTTATTCACAAGAAAATTATTGAAGTAATCACTGTCACTCAAACAGTATTATCTATGGTATATTGCTTAAGTAACTTTCTAATTTACTAGAACCGTCCATTGAATTTATCTTGATAGATTCCAAGTATATTATTGTGTTAACATTATTAACTCCTTAGCTCTATGGCATCGATGATTCAAGTTCAAATAGAAACAAGGAATTTATTGCTTATATAAGATAGAAAAAAAATAAACAAACATAGATATTGCTCTATGTAGTTTATATAATCTTTCTGATCTAATTGAATCAACAAGAGTTCTTGCTATCCAAGCAGTTAACAATGGCTCACATGTTTAGTGTAAAATACTGGAAATGCGATAAGGAAGTCCTTAAATCCGTCACCAACTCAAAGAATATAATGTAATACACAAAGCTACAGACAACAGTTTCAATAATTGCTGTAATTGTGTGTGTCCCATTTTCTTACTGGCAACTAAAACATAGCAACTCCACATGATAATATGAAGTCCACGAGGATATCGTCTGAAGACTGAAGTAACCAAACTCTGATGATATTGAACTGAGCGACTTATCACTTTAGGAATTAATTGTATCAGCTACCAGTTATGAATAAAATTATACTTAGAGGCTTGTCGCAGCCATCCTGGCTTCAGTATTTTCAAGGTAACAATATCTCCCCCAATCTTCTCACCCATATATCCTCAATATTGAAAATCTGAATGTAGAATTCTTTGTTTGTAATAATATGTTTCATTTCATTTTTGTTGGTGATTTCAAGAAACAAAAGTAACATATTCCATATCACACACAACAGATAAATTGCATAAAGAAAAACAAGATTGTGAACTTATATACTAACCAGTTCTTTCCATCTCAGATATTATTATAAAGCATCTCTTTTGAGTTAATCAAACAGATGTAAAACTTCATTTAGCTAAAGGGATAGTCCCACCATACAGAAACAGAAAATTACAAGAACCACCTTCAAAATATGGTCACTAAAATTTCATCCTACACCTCCTATGATAGTCAAATTCAAGAACTTTACCCTTGATTCACCATTGTTTAATCTGTATAAGCTACTATTAAACTAAAGAGAACAAAGCCCAAGAATAATTACAACACAAACTCAAAAATTAATCTATTTCCAGAAACAAAATATATAATCAAGAAACTGAAGTCATAATGTAGCGAGGAAAGGAATGAGAAAGATAGTAACATACATCTCTTAATTTTTCTACGGATGAAGCATGGAGTGATCAATAACACAGGAAGAAATGTAATAATAAAGTCCATATCTTATAAAGCCCCAGCGTAGGGAAGGAAGATTGGGATTCTTAATATTGGTTTTACTTTGGCTAATTTAACAAGGGACTGAATTTCCCTTTTTGTTTTGATGGCAAAGAACAAGAACGAAACAGGGTTTTTGAGAGGTTTTAGGAATGTAAAACGGGATCTGTGGGAGTACATATTCCATGGAGATTTCTCGAATTGTTGAAGCGAATGCCTGAGCAATTGGCGTCAGAATTTCCGGCATCATCAGCTGCAGATCAACAGCAACCACAGCAGCTTCGAACTACGACGGGATGGGGGCTTTGCACCTGCTAAATTTCATATCAGGTTAGCGAATGCGTTATAACTGGCTGTTATTGTTGTGAGTATTGGATTGGACAGAGTTTTTTTTTAATTAATTTCAAAAAATACCCCTTTACCTTATTACTTCTAATTAAGTGTCTAAAACCTTAATTTTGATAATTAAATATTTAAATTAAAATTTTATCGGAATGTAACACGATATTTGAAAATTATCTACTAATTCAAGAGGGATTATGGCAAAAGGCTCCCAATACAAGAGTTTAAGGCTAACATATAATATTATACCGTCACCAAAATGAAGGTATTTGAATACTTAGTTATCAAAATTAAAAGTGTAAATGTTTAATTTCGATTGACTGAGAGGTATTTTTGGAATTAAATTAATTTTTTTAAAAAAGAATATTTTATACAAAAAGAAAGAATTTTACTTCTTTAACAGCGACGTCGTATAAGGTGGCGGGAATACGGCAGCACTTGGTGGCTTTGCGACTGCGAAAATTTGCAGTGTTTCCCGGGTCCTCTTCTTCCTCACTTTCCTCCTCCGTCGGAAGCCGTGAATGAAGATAGTAACGTACAACATCAATGGCCTAAGGCCTCGAATAGCACAATTCGGTTCCCTTCGTAAACTCCTCGATTCTCTCGATGCCGATATCATCTGTTTCCAGGTACCTCTCTTCCTATCCTTGGAAGCACAAACTATATTTCTTGTTCTGGATTTTCAGCTTTTATTTTGTTCCTAAAGGAGACGAAGCTGTCGAAACAAGAGCTGAGAGCAGATTTGGTTAGGGCGGAGGGCTATGAATCTTTCTTTTCTTGTAATCGCAATTTTGAAAAAAGCCGCGCTGGCTATTCCGGTAAGCTTCTGATCAAAATTCCTCAGCTTACAGCAACTTATATATATATATATAATTGATATGTTTTTACTGTCTAATGAATGATTTACGGCAATAATTTCGGTTTGGGAGGCGGAGAAGATTTATTGCTAGTTTCATGTAGTAAAGTTTTGATTTTTTAATCTCGCTAACAGTTGATATGGACTTTGCTCAGTTGAGTTTGAACTTTGAAGCTTCAAGTTAAATTGCTTATTGTGTTCTCATGGTTTCTCTATGATTTGCTATTCAGATAAAGCAGAAAAGCACTTAATAAAAGACTCTGGTGTTTATCTATGTTTTTATGCAGGTGTTGCAACATTTTGCCGTGTTCGTTCTGCATTTTCAACCGATGAAGTAGCTTTACCTGTTGCTGCAGAAGAGGGATTCACTGGTCTTCTGGAGAATTCTCGAGGATTTGAATCACAGAAGGATGAATGGCGTCCAATAGCTCGAGGCCTAGAGGACTTTTCTAGAGATGAACTTCTGCATGTGGATAGTGAGGGGCGATGTGTCATTACTGATCATGGCCATTTTAGTAAGCAGGATGCTACTGATTCCTATTTTGTTACAAGTGATCTATGGTCTTTATGACAGTCCTAATAGATGAACATTATGTAGATGACATCCCATATTCTTACACACAACATTTATAAATATGCTTCTCACCTTATCTCATTGTACCTTAGTCTTAATTAGTTGTATTTTTTAGCTGAATGGATGTTGGGGATGTGCAGTGCTTTTTAATGTATATGGTCCTCGAGCTGGAGATGATGACACAGAAAGAATTCAATTTAAGCAGACATTTTTCCGAATATTACAGGTAAAGTGATTTATCCATTTTAATATGGGCCTTGAAAAGAACCATAAGATGGCTCGTTGGTGCTTGTTCTTGTGATGATTTTACCAATATCATTTCTGAGAGGATTTTATATTCGCTGTCCATTGGTAGTTTTCTAACTGCATACTTTGTTTTTTTGCTTGGTAGTAGCAACACCTGGTTGAATTTGTCGTAATATTCTTTATCAGTGAGGATTTGTAATCACTAGTTTTAAAGATCTTTATTAAGGAAAAAATAAGTTTCTTCTCACTCCTTCCTCTCCTGTTCCCAAAGAAATGAATGTGAGTTTCTTGAGAAATGTCAAATATTTTTGTTAAGATATATATGCTTCATGTCCTTAGATTCATGTTCATGATTTTGTGTAGAAAAGATGGGAGCGTCTTTTGCAAGAAGGAAGGAAAATCTTCGTTGTTGGTGATCTTAACATTGCCCCTGCTGCTATAGATCGCTGTGAAGCAGGTCCTGGTTTTGAAAACAATGAGTGAGTTCCTATTCTGTTTCAACATAAATTACATGTGCTTGATGTTTTTTATAGGTAAGTTCAGTTGTTTCTGGAAAATCTTACTTTCCTTGACATATAATCTTCTTACAGGTTTAGAAGATGGTTTAGATCCTTGCTGGTGGAAAATGGTGGACAATTTTTTGATGTTTTCAGAGCGAAACACCCTGAAAGGTTTGATTTGTTTGATCCATCTCTTAGTTCTTAGGAAATCTTTAAAAATCATTGGAAATGCCATTGTAAACTAATATTAATTTGATATGAAGCTGATCACCATGATTATGTATGTCTTGTTTGATTCAATCCTATGATCATGCAGTCTGCATTTATTCTTTTGAAGTTAACAGCCCTTATTTTTGCTTTGCAGAAGAGATGCATATACATGCTGGCCCCAGAATACTGGCGCTGAAGAATTTAATTTTGGGTCAAGGATTGATCACATTCTTAGTTCTGGGCTATGCTTACATGGAGAGTCAGGCCATGAAGGGCACAACTTTTTAACTTGCCATATTAAAGAGTGTGATATATTGATGCAGTTCAACCGGTGGAAACCTGGAAGTACCCCCCGGTATGTAAGCTTGTTAGTGACAAAGAAGATCCCGTGATTATTTATTTGGATGGTCGGTGGTCTGCGTTGTTGTCTCCCCAGTAGAACCTTACCAGTCTGCATGTATGTTATAAGCTATACATATAGACATGCTTTTATATGTGTATATGCTTTCCTTTTTGTCTTGCTTCAACATTTTTACTCCCCTACGTTCCACCAGAGACTACCTGTATGGAGACTTGAGTTGGAGGAAAATGATGTCCTGCAGCTGAAGGAAAAGTTCTTTTTCACATGTATTCAAGCACCATTATGCATGTGAATTTATCCCGGTGGGATTTTTGTTTCCTTCATTTGGATTGAGTGTAGAACTTGACTATTGACTGACTAAAATGAATTGATTATTCTGTATTCTTGTATGAACTCATAATTCTACAAAAGAATGTACTTTGGAGTCATCGTGGAAGCACATTGAATCAGATTTTTCAGCAAAATATATAGCTTGAAATTCCTTTTAAGCATGGTCGTTTTTATGATATATGTAAACATCATATCTGTAGGCCCAGTAAATATCCAGTTGTGATCTCATCTCAACAAATTGTACATGCATATAGTTTCTCATTCACAGAATTCTAGTCTTAAATGGAGCTGAGATTGTTTATGCATTTATTAACTAGGTGGAAAGGAGGAAGAAGCATTAAATTGGAAGGTTCTGATCACGTTCCAGTCTCCATGAGTTTAGTGGAAATCCCCAATGTTGAGCAACATAGCACTCCTCCATTATCTACAAGATACTGTCCCCAGGTTTATGGATGCCAGCAAACACTAGGTAGAAATCTCCTACTCCTATAGGATGATCATTAACACTTAAATCTTCTCTGATACTCGGTTGTGAGTGATTTTACAATTTAATTGTGTAGTTTAGAGTAATGTAACAAGTCTTAGAATGATGCCATTGTCAATTGTCAGTTGTTAGTTAGGAAATCACCAGTGCAACTTTCCTGTTGTCATGTTTGCATACTCTTCTCTGTTGTCCCAAAGTCAATTTTTTTTATATTAATGATGGGGGATTTAATTTGTTTTCTTAATACCTCATGGAACACTATTTGGCAGTCTCAATGATAGCGAGGAGGCAATCAACTGAACAAGTTAAGATTCGAGGAGGATCCAGTACTTCTGGTGATAATATTACTCTTCATAATCAATTTGTTAATGAGTTATCCCTTGCTTGTTTCAGTTCAAACTTATACTTTAATATCTTTGAAGTAGATGACTGCTCCAATAAAGGCAATGTTGAAACATCACCACCAGCTGTAGAAGTAAGGAAAAAAGCAAGACAAAGTCGTCTGTCTCAGCTTTCACTGACATCCTTTTTCCAGAAAAGTTCAAGTGGTTGTGAGACTTCCGAAAGGACCTGCAATGAGACCAAGATCAATCAGACAGATATATATGACTCTAGTTATGAGTCTAATGGAGCGTCAACACATTTTGATGAAAGTAGTGACCTGAAGGAATGTGAATCTGATGTGAACGCATCACCTGCAGAAGAAGAATTTGCTGTCTGTGAGCCTTCACAGAAAGAGAAGTCTAATGCTGCCCTGCTGGAATGGCAAAGGATTCAACAATTGATGCAGAATAGCATTCCTCTTTGCAAGGGTCACAAGCAACCTTGTGTTGCTCGAATTGTGAAGAAAGCAGGCCCTAATTTTGGCCGCAGATTTTATGTCTGTGCGCGTGCTGAGGTATTCACTGTGGATAATAATTGTTTTACTATAATTATATATATTTTTACTTTGCCTGCTACTTCTTCCATTACTTCTTCATTCAAATTGATCACCAGATATGTGTTGGCACAACATTTTATTAGTGTTAAAACTTTTCATTAGTCTTTCTCAGCTTTAGGTCTATTGAGTAGGTCATGTTTTGTCTGGTGCATTTAGAGTACTCGCTTGTGCTGTGACAATTAACATAACTCTTTATAATGTCATCAAAACAGAAAAAGATATTCCTTTTTCATATATTATACAGTGATTTTTTCATACAGGGACCTTCATCAAATCCCGAAGCAAATTGTGGGTTCTTTAAGTGGGCTGCTTCAAACTGCAAGCGCAAAGCATGATGATGACTAAATTCGAGTTACATGACGAAGTAATCCATTCATGCGTATAGGCTCAGCTCCTGTAAACCCCCCACCCCATGGGCAGGGGGGCTCTTTTCGTTTCAGCCAGTGAAGGTATGTGTTGTTTCATTACCATCAGTTGATCTCTATCATAAAATCTCAACATTTATAGTGCCACTTATAGCAGGTTCTGCTCCATATTCCGATTGGGTTGAGCCGGACCGGAGCCAATATTCATGTTGTACCTCTGTAGTTTTGGAGTTGACAAAAGAGAGAGAATTGGTCTAGAGTTGGTGTACTACCAAGAATGGAGGTAACAGAGGAATCTGCATAAAATTTTACAGATTTATGCAAATTTTTTTGGGAATATGGCCGCTTGGAGTTTCTTGCACGAGATGTTAGCAAAGCATAGCATCTGAATATCAAATATGAAATGTTCTCTAAATTCCTAACAATTTAGACTGCGGAAAACCATTAGTGTTTGTGAGTAGGGGACATGAGGCCTTGCTAGTTTTAGTTTGATAACAAGAACTACTACCTCGTTGGTTTGTGTACTTTGTGTTTATTAAATAGTAGCCTATAGTTCTGCACAAGACGCTTGTAGACTTTTTTTTTTTTTTTGAATATTTACACGAAAGAGATATTAGCTATTTATAATTATGAATTATATTTGTTTTTCTATTTATAGTGGTAAATTTTGATGTTTATCTTTTCTAGCTATGAATTATTTTTTATTTTTTCTTTATAACCACAAACTTTGATTTTATCTTTATCTAACTATGAACTATTTTTACTTTTTTTTTTCTTTTCAGCCACGATCTATCTTTATAGTAATTTATTAAAAATAGTTTATGAATATGAAAAAAATAAAATCAAAGTTTATATTCATAAAAAGAAAAAGTAAAAATAGTTGATGGTTGTAAATAGTTAATAGAGTAATTGGAGAATTTAGTCCTAGAACTATTTATTTTGTCTCAAATCATAAAATATTTTGAAAAATCCTTCAACATAAAGAAAATAGTTACTGATTACTTTACCAAAGTAAAGTACAAGGGACTAATCTATACGTTTTTTACATTTTGAAGGATTTTTTTAATGCAATGTTATGATTAGAGGTCCTCAATTGAAATATTTTCATATGTTGAGGGACCAATTTAAAATTTATCTAAAAATATTTTAGACCAAAAATATCAAAGATAAATAGTTACTGGACAAAAATGAGTAAATAAAAGATATAAGATCAAATGTATGCGAAATAAATAGTTATTAAACTAAAATGAGTAAAATAAAAGTTATTAGACGAAGTTTAAATGAAATAAATAGATAAAACCAAATTTGTCAATTACTCTACCTTATACGTCAACTCGAAATTATAGTTTTTGTTTTTTTATGAATCCTGAAGTTATAAGTTCATAACCTTATAACTATCTTTTTTTTTATGAAAACACCGATGACTATTTATTGACTATTGTATTTGGATTGGTTTTATCATAACGGGTGCATTTGGATTGAATCTTATTTTTAAAAAAAGTGAAATTATTTTATTAAGACCGCATAAAAGATGAATTGTTTGTGAAAAAAGTATTTGAGGTTAAAAGTAAAAAATAAAAGGATTTTTAGGTTTTAAACCGAATCCAAATGCAAATTCTGCCCCAGGGAACTTAAAAATGGTTAAATTTTATTTTTCATATTAAAGTATAATTTAAAAAATTTTATTAAATATTATTTATATATTGTCAACTTTTTGAAATATTCTAATTAGGTTTTATACAGCTTATTTTTTTTTGTAAATAATAGTGTTAATTTTTAAAAAACATTCTCATATTTTTAGTCAATTGTCAATTACATATCTAAATTTTTAATTTTGACAATTAAATAACCAAATAAATGTCTTAATTTAAGTATTTGATTATCAAAGTTAAAAATTTATTTTGTTAGTAAAATCTAAATTTAAATACTTAATTAATTATTAACTAAAAGTAGACGGGTATTTTTAAAATTAAACACAAATAGTAGTGTGAGCAGGGAAATAAAAATACAAAGGATTTAATTGAAGAGTGAGAAAAGATTGAGTCTTGCATGAGACGTTTGTAGAAGATTCGAGAAATATGGTGGTCTCTGTTGCTGCTGAAACTGAACTGAGTCCACCTCACCATCCCTACATACAAACGGTAGAGATGATCTTGCTCCCTGCAAATGCATTTCATCATTATCTATCTCTTCACATCCAAACCCGAACCCCACAAATCCCTATAAAAACCCACCAACAACAAATCATCAGTGAAAAACTAACTCATCGCAGCAGAAAAATGCCTTCTGAAGCCGCCATAGATCTCCCTTTCAAGAGCTTCTTCAATTGCATTTCCTCTTGTTTTCGCCACCACTCCTCCACCACCATCGCTTATGAGGAGTCCATCGGCTTAGATTCTTCTTCTCCGGCGCAGAAACAGACGTGTTCGATTATTGGTACTAATTTCTCCGGAGATTCAGAGAGCTGTTGTTGTCCGATATGTTTGATGGAATTCGATGAATCGAAGAAGATTTTGCGCAACTGTGGACATGTTTTTCATAAGGAATGCATCGATAAGTGGATTCCGTCTCTTTCCTTGAATTGCCCAATTTGCAGAGTAGAAGACGTTGTTGATGAGAAATTGATTGGAAAAACAGGGCATAGGGTTAGGAATGAATTACTTGATCCATTCGAGGCATTGGCACTCCAATTTCAATTCTCTTGTGGATCGGCTGCGGTTCCTAGATTCTCATCATGCATTAATTAAATTCCTTTTTTTTTTTTTTAATCTATCCTCCTATGTAGAAGAACATCAAGAACACTTTTTTTTTTTTTTTTTTTTTTTTTTTTTCCGAATGTTGGGAGTCATAGAATTAGATACATCTCTTCTTTTTAATAAAATCTAAGAAAGATTCTTAAAATCAAGATGGAAGTACATCAATAATTCAACCTTACATCAAATGGAGAAAAATAACTATATCTAAAATATAAAGAAAAAAGTGTATAAACCATGTATGAAGTTGATCGCATGAATCATGAATGGTTTGTTAAAAATAAAGTTTTTTTACACATAAAAAAATATTTATTATATAATTTTTAATAAAAATAGTTATTATCTGATTATGCCGATTGATTTATTTCTTTGATTCTTTCTTGTTACTTATTAAATTAAAAATATAGATGGTATATCACTTCAAAATGAACATGCTGAGGGTTGCATAAAGGTCTACAAAGATTGGTTAAAAACATATTTTTTTAAATTTTTTTCTTTGAATCTCATTGGTATAGTGTTGTCGGCATCAGTATAAAAGAAGGATAGAGAAGATAAAGTAGAGAATTGAAAGAAATAATAATTTATATTTATATATTATATTATTTTTATATTTTTTTATTAATACATAATTTATATATTTATATATTTATGTAAAGACAAGTAGAAGCAAGCAAAAATATTATTATATGTTTCATAATTATTATTTTATTTATAATCTCGTTAAATTTTACTAGATAAAAATTCAGCGAGAAAAAACTTTAGTGAAGGAAAATAATAGGAATTTCATGTAAAAGCATATTATGTATCTATAAACACAATTCCATAGTGTATGACACAGCTCCACGTAAGCCTTATTTACTATCACTCTATTATGAAATAGAGAGGCGAAAGTAAAAGAACTTTTATTGTTTTCTCTTTGAGGTGAGTTTACAACTGAAATGTAAGGGTCCTATTTATAAAGTTTTGGAATATAAAAGATAAATATGAAATAGAAAATAGATTCTATTATATTTAAATAGGGATTAAAATTCTATTACTTTACTTATCTATACATAATATCTATATCTAGAGAATATTATTTATCTCAGATATTATTATCTATTAAGAGCGTCTACAATTATTATTTTATTCATAACAATTTTCATATTTTTATTATTAAATCAAATTCAAGTGGGCCAAAGAATTAAATAGCACTGTCAAACGGGCCGGACCGGACCGGACCGGCCCGGACCGTATCAAGCCCGCATCAAAACGGTCCGGTCCGGTCCGGGCTCGTTTTTGGCGGGCCGAAATTATAAGAGCCCATAACCGTCCGCACCAAGCCCGCGGGTAAACGGGCCAGCCCGCGGGCCTGGCCCAAAAAAAAATATTCAAATTTAGTCCCCTAATTATAGTATATTTATATTGAAACACCTAAATACAAAAAAAAACTTAAATATTGGTCTAAAATTCAAATATTACAAACCTAAATAAACTATAAACTTATAAACATACATAATAATATTAGAAATAAACAAGATAACAAGTAATTCCCAACACATAAACCGAAATAATTTGTACCAAATAATTCCCAAAACAAAAACCAAAATAAACAAGATAACAACAAACAATCTCCAACAAGAATAAGTACATAATAATTACCCAACAATCATACAAGAATAAACATTTCATAGTATTTATTCTTCAACATCATCTTCGTCATCTTCATTTTCAGAAACATTCAACAAATTTGAATCCACTTTATTTGAATCCACTTTAGAGGACAATGATTCAATTAACATCGATTCAATTGTTTCTTCATCATTACCTGTAAAAAATACAAAGTAAATAAAATATTAGTAAATAATAATTATAAATTAATTATAAATGAAGAAAATTTTTACTTACTCTCGATCTCGGGAGGAATGAAACCATGGAACCGATTACGTGCACATATTAAACCTTGTACATGTCTGGGGAAGAAGACAACTCCTATACTTGTTAAGAACTCGAGCACCAATACTGAATGCAGATTCTGAAGCCACGGTAGTAATTGGAATGCTCAAAATATCAGAAGCCATTAAAGAAGACCATGGGAAACTCATTCATGTTAATTGAGAAAAGAGAAACAAAACAGAAAATTGAAAGCAAAATAAAGAGACTAATTTTCATTTCATATTGAAAGCTGACTTAAATACTTCAAAAAAAATATTCTTACCTTCATTCAACACATGACAATGGCGGTTTGTTAGGGATGTTTGAGGAGAAGAAAAGACTGAAAAACTACATTCGTGTTGGTGGAATTTTGTTTTTAGAATGATTATAAGAAATCAGTTACTTTTTTTTTTTAGAAAGGAATAAAAGATCATCTTCTAAAAAATTAATAATAAACATAATAAACATACATAATAATAAACATACATAATAATATTAGAAATAAAGAGACTAATTTTCATTTCATATTGAAACAAAACAGAGAAACAAAACAGAAAATTGAAAGCAAAATAAAGAGACTAATTTTCATTTCATATTGAAAGCTGACTTAAATACTTCAAAAAAAATATTCTTACCTTCATTCAACACATGACAATGGCGGTTTGTTAGGGATGTTTGAGGAGAAGAAAAGATCGAAAAAACTACATTCGTGTTGGTTCCAACTCTCTAATGGAGATAATCTGAAACGTTAGAAGAGTCCAAAAAAATTAATATTTGCAGAAAATAAAATACATCAAATGCACTGTGTCCATCAAATGCAGAAACAAGTCAAATACATCAAATGAAGAAAATAAATAAGCTCAAATGAAGAAAGAAACAAGTCAGTATAAAATACATCAAATGCAGCGGCGAGAGTGAGAGAGGGGACGGGAGGTTAGCCCAGAGTGAGAGAGCGGCGGCGAGAGTGAGAGAGGGGACGGGAGGCTGCCTGAGAGCGGCGGCGAGGAGAGTGAGAGAGGGGAGGCTGAGAGTGAGAGAGCGCCGGCGAGGAGAGTGAGAGAGGGGAGGCTGAGAGTGAGAGAGGGGGAGGGAGGAGGCAGTAGCAGTAGGTTTAGATTAGAAACAAAACAAAGAAAAACCTTATTTTCATTTAAGTCCCTAAGAAAATAAATAACTTTAATTAGGTCATCAAATAATTCATGTGAAAGTAGGATCAACAAACGGGCCAGCCCGTGAACCGAACCGGACCGGCCCGTGAAAGCCCGCATAAAAAACGGTCCGGTTCGGTCCGGGCTCATTTTGTACGGGCCTAAATTTTGAAGACCAAAACCGCCCGTAACGCGGGCGGTCCGGGCCGGCCCGCGGGCCTGAGCCCGTTTTGACAGTGCTAGAATTAAATCAACCATATGTACAAGGTTTACATTAACACTATACAAGGCTTATCTGGATACACTTACACAATTCACCTTTTTGCTTTCTTAACTTTTTTTAGATTTTTGGTGATATTTTTAGAATTTAATTTTGATTTTAAAAATTATAAAAAAATTTTAATTTTTTAATTGGTAATCAATTCGGTAATTGATTACCTATTACCGAATGATTATTAGTAACAAGAAAATTTATCGATTGGTAAAGGGTACGAAATTAGTAATCAATTGCATAAACAGTAACGATAACATCCAATTAGTCAGTTATCGTATCGCTAACATTTCTATCGATTACCAATTTATTAAGATGTCGCAATTCCATGCTTCATTAAAGACCGATAACGAAAACAAAACAAGCTAACAAAGTTTATATAGATCACTTTAGTTATACATGTATTAGAGATCGGTATTTCAAAAGAATTATACGTTTATCAAATAGAAATTTATTTCAAATTCATATACTACAATGCAGTTCCTGTCAGATGCAAAAGCTAAGGTTCGCGAACTGAAAGATGGAGGTTCAATTCTTACTAGATGCAGGAGTTATCCTTTTTTAATAGAATTGTCGTTTTTCAAGGTATGCTCAAATAATTTATTCTTATGATATAATTTTCCTCCAGTGCGCGGTACATCTTGTATTTATAAATAAAAAAAATGCAATTCCATTAAAATATTAAGAGCAGTGGCCCTATTTTAGGGTAAATTAACAAGCTTATGTGCCTAGATTATTATGAGGATTCACCAGTGGAACAGCATAAGTGATGGTTCTCTTTACTCCGCGATACCCTACCTATCGCGGCCCACTAACTCAAGATCTTTTATTTAAAATATTTGGTTAATTAAAAAAATACCATTTTATTTTGTTAAATAAATTGTCAATTAAGTACTACTTCCTCTTTTTTTTTTTTTTTTTTGAGTAAAATGGAACCCCATGGCTATATATTACTCAAAAAATAAAAGAAATTGCAAGGATGGTGCACAATGGAAGAATCATCAAGAGGAGATGGTTCCCAAAATTATAATATACCCGAACCAAATAATTTAGTCAAAAACCACTTTAATTCCATAGTAACTAATTATCTTCTTTTCTCTAAATAAGTAATTATATTAAATAATATAGAATAAATTACACAAATGAATAAGAGACTAATTATTAATGTCCATAATATTAGAAAAAATTTATAACCTCATAAAGTTTAGGTATGTACAAAAAAAAAAAAAATAAAGACAAACAAACATACATTTAATCTTTTTTTAACATCTTCCATACCAAATGTTCAAACCGTTAAAAGTAAAAAATTAAAAAATAGATTGTTTTAAAATAACTATATCTTTCAAAAAAAAAAAAAAAAAAGAGATTGTTTGTGAAAAGGTGACAACGTAATAATTTAGTGATAATATAACACTTTTTATCTAATAAAATATTTTAAATTCGAATTACATACCTTTTTCATATATAAAATAATCACCAAATGAATTAAAAAAACATATTGAGAATGAAAGTGGTCATAACACAATGATGTCAAGGTGACAAATGTAATTGAATAAGATACATGTTCTACAAGACAAATATCCTAAATTTGTTTCAAAAACATTTCCTATGCACAAAATATTTTTTGGAAAAAGAAATATGATGAGAAAGTCATCATTCATACAGCAGCCCCCATTAAATTTATAAGTATCAAAGTTATTATTGGACGAACAAGTTAACTAATATTAATATATGATAAAAGTCAGAAGAAAATAAAATTAATATTTCATTAATTAATTAACAAAAAGGTCAGTGTACCAAAAAAAAATTAACAAAAAGGTTATGCAGACCCTCCACTACAAATAGTCTTAACAAACCGAAGTTGAACAGAGGACTGCATGCCATCTATGGTGCTTTACATAATTAAAAATTTTGGGACGAATTTAGCCGCCATTAAATATATTTTCATCACAACTTTTGTGCGATTTTTTTTGTCAAAAATCAAAATGTAGTAATTCAAACAAACAAGACTTTCAAATTATGGGATCACATACATATATAATATGAAGTGGCAAATTGTTTTAGAGTTTCTCAACATCTTATTATTTTTTATACCAAAAGAGTGAAAAATAATGGAGCATAGATAGATAGGGGCAGCCTTTAAACTTATACAAAGGGTACAAGCTGGATTTGCAGCAACTCAAATTAATTATGCAGAGATTATAATTATAAACTTAAGAGAAATGTTAACTTATAGTTCGAGGGATAATTATGGTGGGTTGAGTTGTAATTTGAGCACTCACCTTCTCCGAGCATGCAAAAAGTATAGCCATTCAAGAATGATTCAAATGAAAGATTTGAATATTTTAATTTTACTCTATAGAGAGCGATGGTAAGAATGTTATTAATCATCTCATGTCTCGCTCTGGAAAACTTGTTAGTTTAGAATATGATTACAAATAAATTTATGTTTTAATAAACAGGTTTAATTTTGTTTTATTTTTTGATATGCACGAGCTAATGAACCAGCACACCTGTTTGTCACCAACTCAATCTAAATTTATCGCTTTAAGATAAATATGGTGCCACATGTAATTTTCACTATTGATTAGCCATATTTAATATAATTCACTCCCACTTTTTCCTTAAAAAAGAAAAAAAATTGGGATATGGTTTGTCTGTTCAAAAAGACATTTGCATACTTTCTTTCATTTGCTTAAAAATTAAGATTTCAAAAGTTAAAATTAGATTATTTGTTTTTTCTCTAGAATAATTAGATTTTTTTTTTTTGCTAAATAGAATAATTAGATTATTTGTTGTTAGTGCAATGCATTGCTTCTCTGTCAAGATAACTAACCTATTAGTACAATGCACTGGCACAATTAAAAAAAATAGTGTAGTATATATTGAATCTCGAGGCATAAAAAATTGGAGATTATAACAAATAGGGTTAACTTCATATAAATACTCAAGCGAATGGCAAGTGAGTACTTAAATATATTATTATGATAATTGAATACTTAATTTGAATGAAAAAAGTTAAATTTAATAAAAAATACGATGACAACTTATTAATTTTTGCAAGTCAATTTGAATTAGTTTTATTTTGAAAATATGGTATATTTATCTTGAAATGCGTGATAAGTAAATTATTTAGGGAAAAGATAGGAGCTCCAAAGTAAAAAATAAAAGGGTTTTCAAAATAAAAATCAATCCAAGTTTATCTAAGCTTTTCATGAATTAAAATAAGGAGTTCGTAACATACCATAAAAAAGAAAAATAGGAAAAATAAGAAAGTATATATTTTTCTTTTTTTTATTTTTTTATTTTGGAAAGATAAAGTAGAATGGAGTAAGAGAAAAGAAAAGTAGAAAAAACAAAAGAGAAGTTAAAGAAAAAGATAGTAACAATGATAACTATTACTTTTTTAAAATTGATAAGTGTGGCCTTCGTATTTCATTTAAATTAGGTACTTAGTTGTCAAAAGGGCGATAAATTTAAAACTGAATTTTGCATTGTATTAGACTAGAACTCCAGAAGCACAAAGCTTATATTCTAATTAATTATGTTCAATTGGTAAAATCAAACTTGATGTAGAATAATTTTTTAATAATCCAATGTTAAAGAAAATGTCTTTATATTTACAAAAACATCATAATGATAATCAATTGGGTGGCTATCTAAGCCTAAAAGGGACAATCCCAAGCAGAAATAAGGGCAGGACAAGTTGAAGTTAAATCAAGAGCAATAAACCAAAACTATATATTATCATTAATTAATGTAACCTAGTTAATTAATGAAAGATAATGAAGATGATGGTAACCGGTAATTAGTTAAATATTACAAGTAACCTCCTCATCATCAACTTGATCGATCAATTGGTGTTTTGGTCATGTCATGCCATTAACACAAGTAACCCTTTCTTTGCTTCTAAAGCCCATTAATATTCATCACAATTGGTCCGTCTTTTTGGTATCAAGTTGAACATATTGGAGTCTTTATTTTTATTATTATAATTATTTCTTCTTACAATCAAAGAGGAAATTTCATTAATTAATCAAGGATCATCAGCGTATCAAGGTGTTAAAATACATTTAGAAATCTTATTCTATCAATTTTTGAATTTTTTATTTTTTGTCACATTATAAAAATAACACAATATTTAATTAATTTGTTAGTATTACATCTTTTCACTAGTAATAAATTTCAATAATTTTTATTTTTTTATATAAAAACTAGTAAAATAATAATGACGGAAGAAACAATTTTCAAAATTATTATAGTATACATAAAAAAATTTTATATTTTATATTTTTTAAATAATATAATCTCTAAAATGTAATAACTTTTTTTTAAATAATGTAATCTCTAAAATAAAATGTAATAACTAGTAAAGTGAGAGAGAGTATTGGTTGCCTTTTCTGGGCAATATTCTTAGCATGTTCTATGACTTTTATTTTTATTTTTTTTATTTTTGGAAAACACCATATTTTTAGGGACAAAAGTATGGTTCAGATATTACTTATATATTTTAGGTAAGGAAACTGGTAATTAAATATTTTTTATTCATACTGGGGTGACCTCATGGTGAGGCAGCTTTTCCTTATTAGTACTTCCACCTGATATTAAGGGTAAAGTCAGACATTGGGGTTAAAATTTATGAAATTTTGTATATTATTTAATTATAAATTAATTTTTTATACTTAATAATTTAATTTTATTTATTTAGAGGAGTCATGATAGACTAATTTTTATAGAAATAAACATAATCTTATATCACATATAAAACATAAAAAATTTTCAGGCCCCTTCATAGTTTCTCCCATGTCTAGTATATCAAGTGAGATTTTCTGAATTCAAATTATTTTAGGACTGGCTTTATGCTGAATTTTCAACTCTGTGCCCTCGATCCCTCTTTCCGAATTAATCAAATATTTTCAGATGAAAAATTCTACTATGGACCCGGTTTATATTCCAATACTTATGAATCATGTAATTTATATTAACGCATATCATCTGTTGTTAATTATCTCTTTATAATATGGATAATTAAAGTTAAAAAGTGATGTAACTTAATACATGCCAGATAATTTATAAAAATATCATGTCCATAAAAAATAAACATATTTAGATATTTTAAGCCTATGACCAAAAAAAATTTATATATATATATATATATATCATAAGGCTGGATAAAGGATTGAAATAGTGAAACGAGTATTGACAGTGGGGTTCTACTACGACCCTCGTGAATTTTGATGCCTCCTCTTTTTTATTTATATTTTATTTAATCAAGAATTTGAAAGGGTGTTCAAAACACAAAACTGAGATGAATATTTTTTTTTTTGTAAATTTATTATTTTCACTTTTTAAACTACAAATAAATTATTAAAATTTTCTCAAACTATATTCTTTTTTTTCACCAATAAACTACTAACTAATTAGTTTATAATATTAAATATAATTACTGTCGCATGAAAAACGAGTTATCAAATGTTTAAATAAATTCTTAGTTGAATTACAAATAATTCTACCTCGTAGATTTTTTATATATTAAATTTATTTTTATTAAATAGTTGATTTTAAGTCTTTTTAACAAGTGTATTTAATATTGAGTAGTATAGGTTTTTTGGGGTCGAAACTAAGATCACATAAGGCTACTTTATTAATTCTTCAAACACCTTCCTCAATTAAGGATATTTGGTCGCTAACGAAAATTTATTTTTTCATAAATAGAGTCATGATGGATTAATTTGTTAATAATTTGTCAATTAAAGGGTGTGAATATAGTTTTGCAAAATCTTGAAAATCTATGCATAATTTGAACTAATTTCAAAAAGGATTAAAAGTAATTAATCCGAATTTTATTTTGAATATCACTTACTATTTAAAAAGTAATTTATTAAAAAATTTTATATTAAATCATATCACCATGTAGTTAATACAATATTGCCTCCTTTATATTTATAAATAGAGATGTGATACACATAAAAAATCTAAATATTAACCACAAAAATGATCGAATAATGTGACTTAATATAATCCAAAATATTTATATCTACACTTATAAATTTGGTCATAATAATATATTTTTTTCAGATGAATCCTTGGCCCAAATAAATGGAGATAGGAGATGTATTGAGTTTTCTTAACAAGGTTTGTTTGATAGGTTTCCTGACACATACATTAGTACGGATTAATTTTTAAATTTATTTCACGAAGATAGTCTTACTTTTTCTTTTTATCCATCCTAAATTATAATATTATTTCTTTTTATGAATGGTAGTTAATTTCTTAACTTCATTTTATACTCTCATTAATCTAGTTCTTAATTGCTAAAAAATTTTTACTTTTTAAAAAATATTAATAAACTACATCATTTTACTACTTGTATTTATAGTTTCAAGATAAAAAGTAAAATAAATTTAATATTTATATAAGAATATAATAGATAATCAAAATAAAAATTATTAGTATAACAAATTTTTCTTATTTTATGTGACAATTGAATTACACTCTTTTTATGGAACGAAAGGAGAAATACATCAATTTTATTAAAATTCAATAATTTCATTTGTTAAGCATTTGAATTTTATAATTTTTATATATTATAATATATTTTATTAATATATATTTTATTCGTGTTGACGCGTGTCTCTTGATATCATGTATGTGCATACCATTACCATATATGTTTAAATAAACCTTTTAAGAGAGTATTAAGGTAAGGGTGCTTGTGGCTTGTGTCCCGGTACAGACTACACTTCATTAATATCCAATCCAACCCTTAACCATAACTCACCTTAAGTCTTTAATGGTCCCTTTGTTACAAGTGGCGCTACATCCTCTATACACGGAAAAAAAATATCCAAATTCTAATCGAAATATTAATATTATTTTCGGCCAAAAATATAAATCATTTTAAATTTTGAAAATAATTAAGAATTAAAAAATAATGTAAATTTTATATGGATATGTATTTTATTTTCAATAAATACAGAAAGAGAAGAAGGGGAGATAATAAATAAATTAATGAGGGTATAATTGAAAAATATATAATACATACACATTGAAATGGGTAAAAAAAATTTATAATTTTAATCATCCAATTTTAGCTAACTGGAGGTAAAACTAATTTAAGACTCAAAGACACTTTACATGGTTTTCTACAAATTTAGAAATTATTCTGTCCGAAAATATATCAAAAGATGCGAAAACAAGTTATTCCCTCCGATCGAAAATATAAATTCTTTTAAATTTGTACATAAAGATTAAAAATCTTAAAAATAAGATAATTTTTAACTATAATACCTTTTCTACATTTCATAAATGATGAAAGAGATAGATAGTGGGAGTAAAATAAATAAATAAAAATTAAGTAAAAATGAAAAAAATTTAATAAATACTTATTAAAAATTATTAAAATTTTTATATTTTTTACCATTCGTTTGAGTCTAAAATTATTTCCTTTTTTACCAAAGGCAAAATCCTCGTAAAACACCTTAATATTGATTTTAAATGTGATCTTACAATTAGGGCAATGGCCATGCAAATTGCATGTAAATGCATGATCTTTTCTGGTTCGTAAAGAAATTTGTTTACTTATTTATTTATTTGTTAATTTTACCATGGAAAGAAGATTTGTCCAATTTCTTTGGAGGAGAAAATGATGCTTACTAGATTAATATTAATTACCGCAACAATTTTTAAGTTAATTAAACATTTCTTTGATCAAGTAATATGATTGGAATATTATTAATTTGAAAGAATATTTGTTCTTTCATACTTTTCAAAGTATAATATATATATATATATATATATGCAATTGTGCATTATGTTTGCATGATTAATTACTTATAGAAACTTCTACCCTAAATTCTTCCTTTATAATTAGGCTAAGATCTTAAAGTGGATAAGATCACGTGATGAAATAATAGTTACAAAAATATATATTTAGATATTTATACAGTTCACCCAAAAAAAAAAACCACTGAAAAGCCAAAGTATAAAAAAATGTACATTCTTTTGCCAATAATATAATCGGTGATGTAATAAATACCTATCTTCATATCCAAATTGAATCCAACAACTAGTAATCATCCTCAAAAGAAAATAAAAAAAAAACCAATAAATAAAGGCTAGTGGTGGACAAATTCATTGTATTCTAGATATTTTCGTTCTTTTATATATATATATATATATATTTATATGTTAATTTTAAAAAGAACTTAAAAGGAAAAAGGAAAAATGATGCGAGTAAGAACTCTTTAATAATGAAATAGAGTGATTCTTCAAAAAAAAAAAAAAATAGAAGTGCGAGATATATAATAATTTTAAACTAAATACGTAAAAGGTAGTTTTTTAAATAAAAAATATAAAGGATAGTTTTGAAAACTCAAAGTAATAACTCTTTACAATAAATAAAAGATATTGATTTTATTGAGTATATACGGTCAAATAATGATTTTAATATTTTTTAAAAGGAATAATGATTCTATTACTAAAAAAAAAAGATATGGAGTTTAATATTAATTTGAAAAAGAAATGTCAATATAATTTTTTTTGTTTGGAAAAATGGTATAAATGTTAATGGCTATAATATGTTTTCAAAAGAAAAAGAAAATCCCCGAAATTAATGAGAAGAAAAATAAACGAGTGGAAGTTATCCCTCCTTTGATCGTTTTCATTAAACAGTGTCGTTTTCGGATAAGAAAATTGCGCTGAGTCATCACGAAGAAAAAGGATAAACATTCATTAAAAACTCATCGTCAGCATCCAGTACTTATTTTTACAGTTTAACACCAAAATTTTACCTTTTTTCACTGCCGACCCCAACATTTTTCCTATATATACTCCCCTTCCACTTTCTCATCCATTGACTCCCACTCTCAACTGTATCAAATATTCTATTGAAATTATGATTTCTTCTTCTGCTTCTTCTCGTCTAGTTTTTCAATCACCGCAACAATTCTCCGGCGATTGGTTTGTTCCGCCGGCAACTAACGTCAGAATCCGGCAAGAGAAGCCGTCGGTTATCTCAGCTGCGTTTGCTTCCGCTGCGGCGGAGAGAGAGACGACCACAACGGCATATACGTTCACACCGAAGTTAGCGACTTCATTTTACGAGGTTTTGGGAATACCGATGGGAGCGACGAGTGATGAAATTAAATCGGCGTATCGGAGACTAGCCAGAGTTTGTCATCCCGATGTGGCCGCAATCGATCGGAAAAGCTCGTCGGCGGATGAATTCATGAGGATTCACGCTGCTTATTCAACGCTATCTGATCCTGATAAGCGAGCAGAGTACGATCGGAGATTTCTCCGACGGTACCGGTCTGTCGGTTTGTGTTCTAATCCTAGATTTTCCGGTTACACTGGCCGGAATTGGGAGACTGATCAGTGTTGGTAGATAGATTGATGAAGATAGTGAGAGATTTACTACTAATTTTGAACTAATTGAAGGAAAAAAAAATAGGGAAAAGAAACATGAAGATTTGTAGATATTATTAAGCCAGACTGTATGTATCTTATATGTATGTTAATTATGAAGCAGCCTAATGTAAAATTGAACTGAGTACTGATTAAACTGAGCTATGATTTCTGCTTTATAGCTCATATATATTTGCGATGTTCCTCTTGAATTCTTTTTCTACAGTTCTGCAAATTCATTTTACTGTGATAAATCCATCTAGAAGAAGAAATTAAGGCGGGAAATTAGAAAGATTTTGATCCCTTTTCTTTGGGGGAGAAATAGGAAATTGATTGGAAGTTTTGTAATTTAATTTAGCCAGCTATTATATAAAATGGTTAATTGGAGGGTAAGTCAAGAACACTCCATTGATCTGAGTCATGAATGTTGCAAATTGAAGACTTTTTGGGTTGGAGCCAGCTCGTTATGCATATCCAAAAAAATGGCAAAAAGTTCTTCTGCTGTCAATTTTACTTACTCTTGAGGGTTTTCAAATTAGTGCTCTTTTGACAAGAGGGAGGTTGCCCCTTGACGGGGATGTTCGTTTATGTATCTTCATATCACATGTTATTAGATAAATTTTGAGTTTGCGTGATTCAATTTCTCTTTAGTTTTATGATATCAGAGAGATTTTGAGTTTATATTGTTCAATTTTTATTAGTTAAAAACTTTTGAATATTATATTTAAAAAAAAAAAATAACTTCTTCTCATAGTATTAAAAGAGAGAGACCAATTATAACCCGTATAAATGATACTTTTCTAATGTAGGCATAAATTTTAGTGCGCATAGATTTTAGATCTTCAATTTGCATAACGGTTAAGTTATTATCATTAACATTATTCATCTAAGCTCCATACTACGAGAATTTTGAAGACGGAAATTTTCACTTTTTTTATTAAGACAAATAGCAATACAGATCTCACACCAAGCAGTTTAAATTCTAAAGTGCAAACGGCTAAATGTCCTCAAGCATTCTCTTTTAGCCAAAATGTCATATTTTGTCCCTAAACATTTTATGATTGTCAAGACAATTTTCTAGTTATTATTTTATTTTTCTGAATTAATAGGCCTTCAATGTCTTCTCTGTGTACAATTTTGTCTTTTCATCTATGTTGGAAGCAATCAATCATTAGTATCTAAGGTAAAACTTTAATTTCAAAATTACACTTCATTTCACAAACAATTTTAATATTTTTTAAATTAAACAAAATTCTTCAAATTAGACTCTATTTAAATAAATTAATTACTCATTTCTTGTATAAATTAAAATACACTTTAAACCTTTCTCTCACTTCATTATTTTTTTCAATTAATTTCTATGTTAAAAAACTAAAAAGAAGTTAGAATTTGTTATTAATAAAAAATTATAATAAAAAAATCATTAATTATTGGCACAAAATTATAATGTAATAAAAAAAATAATAAAAATTCATAATATAACAAATAAAAGAAAATGAACCGAATATCATATTTTGTGCATACAATTTAGTCCATCTCCCACTTTAGGTCTGAACTAGAAGCATAAGTTTTAAGTGCTAACATTGATTCAATCCTTTGCATATATATATATATATATATATATGTAGATTAATGGGATTCTTATCTTGTTGTATTAGATTTTGTTCTACTTTTATCTCATTCCAGCCACTTCAGTATGCAGAACTGTTAAATTATCATGACTTATATATTTTATTTGAACCTCAAATAATTTATTAAAAATTTCAAGGGTGAGACATTTCAATTTTTAGTATAAAAAAAAAATGATTGTCGTTTTCAATTTCATTTTGTTAAAAAACGTTGGCCGAAGAAATTAACGGAAATCGGGGTTAGTGGGCTAACTGCCCTTCGCCCCGTAAATGCGGCATATAATTTGCTTAAACTCAATAATTTATGTCTTGAACCGTTTTAGATAAAATAATTCCCTCACTGCCCTCAAAAGATTCCAGATTTTCAATTTAGTCCCATTTGGATTTGGACTGCACTTCTTTTTAATTTCTAGTTTTAAGACGGTACAAGTTATGCTTTAAGAACAACTATTTTGTATAAACCAAATTAAAGAAAAAATCGCAACTCGTGTCTAAAATTTATTTTTACTTTTTACTTTTTAACTGAAATTTTTTATTTTTATTGTGAATGCAGAAATATATTAGATTTAAATGATATAACTTCTAACATGGGATACTAACATATAATCAGATTTTCATCAAAAATTGATTAAATTATGATTAAATAAATATATATAAAGCTTTTTGAATAAAAAGTGAAAAGGTAAATATTTATGCAACGGATACGAATTTATCTAATTGAAATGATAAATAGAGACAATTGTTTCGATTCTTTTTTTTTTTTAGAATTATTCCACATGATTAATTTATGAATACATTTTCTCTTTGAGCCATTCTTCGCCTTTGAAGTATTATTTACGAGTGAAATTAGACTCCAACCACTAATACTATAAAATTTAAGCTCTAAACGTTCAGTTATAAATGCAGGAGATGTCTCGATAACTATTCTACATAATTAATTTGTGGACATATTTTCTCTTTATAAGGATGCTTTTTGGATTTCAAGAAGCCAATTTTTCTTGTCCTGTATTTTTGAAGTTAAATGCCTATATATTTGAATTAGTAAAATGCCAAGAATATTCTAGAACCAAAGAAGTTAATTTTTTTACGGAATAAAATGATAAAAAAAATAAAATAAAAGGCTGATGAAGGCCATTCATCCATTTTGCAATTTCTGAATTTTCTATGATATATATATTTTTGGGAGCTTCTTCAAAATTGACTAAAGGAGTGGCAAATTCTAGTTTGTTTGTTCTTCAAAGAATATTCAGCAGACAAGAAAAGACCACATTACATAGATTCAAGAAGCCAATTGGACTTTTATTATCTTCCTATCCTCCCCACCCTTTTGCATCTTCTAACACAATTTTAACTATAATATCCCTTTTGCAAATAAACAAATTTCCAACCACATAAAGTAAAAACACACCAAAAAAATACATTTTTATAAATAAATATCCCATCTAAGGTTATAAATTGATCAAGCTTTTATTCAAGATGTTGTAACTTGACTTTAATTTGATATTTTTATATCTTGAATTTTTAATATACTTTTATATTATTTTATTTAAAATTAATATTTTATTCTATATATTTATTAATAAAAACTATTACTAGAAATTGTGTATTGGAGAATTTCGAGTAGTAGTTTTCAAATTGGAACTAGACTTTGATTTTTTTTTTTAGTAAAAAAGAATTTATATTTTATTAAGATCAATCGAGATACATCATGAGGGATGTGCTTGGTCCAAACCAAGGGACATATCGGAATTTAAAGCAATCCTAGTTAGAAGATGGATAGGTATATTATCGGCTCTTTTAACATGAGAGAAATCAGCCTTTCAGTATTACTTAAGAAATCATACGTCAAAGATCCAAGCTCATATATATCTTCAAAACAGTTTGCGAGGCTTTTTATTGCAAGGAGAGAGTCGATTTCAATTAGTAATTTAATCAGTAATTTTTTCGAATAGGAAAGTCCTACAACATAACCCTCAATGATCCCTAAAAGCTCTCCAAATTCAAAAGAGTATCCTCCAAGTCGAAGGACTGTTTTAGCCAAGAGGGAAACACTGAGATGGTTTCTAACAATAATATCAATACAATGTCAGTATTTATCTTCAGAGTTCTAGGACGCGGGGAATCCATTTGTTCAGAAGAAGAGAGCTACGATCAAACTGCTAAAATAATTTTTTATATATTGAGATAAGCATAAAGATTCTTTTATTACGTTTAAAGCTTGTGGTGTAATTAAACTTTTAAATATAAACATTGATTTTCGTATGTTAGACTCAAGTTATTAAGGACTTGAATCCTTTGTCTTATATTATAAAAATAAACTCTAAGAAAAATAATTTTATAAAATCATATTAGAGAGAATGATATTGACCCTCTTGTATTAATTTTTATATGATCGAGTCTATGCACATTGTAGAGATGATTTTGGGCATGGTTGGTTACTAATTAGTACTACTTAGACTTGAGTGATGTGAGAAGAAAATGGATGCACCACATAAATGGAAAAAAGATAGATTTTCCACCATAAAAGTAGATACTTTATCCATCTTATTAATTGAAATAATATAACTAAAAGGCCAAAAACGTTCTCTAAAGCTCCAATAATTGCAATACAATATTGTAAGCAGGTGCTTTGTGTCTTGGGAGAAATACAATAAAACGAATATTGAACTATAGTCATATTTTTTTGTTTCTTAGTGGAATATTGGAGTCATGGGATTGGACAAGATAGATATGTAATGGAATCGAACAAAGAAAAGTTTTATTTCGAATAGAGAGACAATGATATGAATGAAATTTATAGTTAAATAATTTTACTAGTCAACTTTTGTGCATGCATTTTTTCCACAAGAATTTTGTCTCATATTGTTTTTGTATATTAAGTGAGATTGATTGTGATAGTGGGACCCAATTTAAGCCATTTTTTGCATAGTTAATATCGGCTGAAATTATAATTTTTTTATTTATTCCTTTTTTATTCTTTTTAACTCGATATCAAAAAATTACTTAAGGAAGAATCAGAAGATACAAATTTTTAAAACAGTAGTACAAGATTAGCATACGACATTAAACTGCTCTTCGAACTCAGAAATTCTCACTTGATATGTTAAGTAGAATAATTTAAGTAACGGGATCGTATCATTGAATTACATGGCTCTTATTAATTTATTGTCTCTTTAAATTTATAGATAAATATTTATTTTTTATTTTACTATTTAAAAAAAGTATAAAAGTAAATATTTAATGTAACATGAATAGAATATTATTATTGTCACCATTTGTTGTTTTTGTTAATTTTATTATTCACATATATTTTTTGGGAGAGAAGAAAAGAATTACAGAAAGCAAATATATGTTCATGTGAAAAATGGACCTCATGAAATACTTAAAATTCAAGGGTTGTATAAGTAAACCTGGTTAAAGAATTACTATTTTGATTGAAGCTCTACTGTGGTGACTCAATTCTCAAATGATTCTTTCTAACAGGGCTACGTCCTTAAAAATGCTAAACTTGGTAGCTCAAATTCGTGTGGAATGACCAAAGGATGTTTTTGGTTCTAGGATTTCGACCTCTAGCAAAGACAAGAAAAAATGTCTAACGTCAGTATAATTGTTAAGGCGAAATTCCACACTCTATAGCTTTTTAGTATTTCTGTCTATCATACGCTTCAGTTTATTAATCTACTTTTTGAGTGATAGGTGGCCGATGAATCAATAACAGTCCAAATTTTTTTTTAATGAAATTCATGTCTTGATTGTTTTGGTTAGTTAGTCTTAGTTGCTGTATCTCATCTCGTAAAATTCACCCACTACAATATCTTATAATAAACATTTTACTTTTAAAGGTATATAAATTTTGCATCTAAACTTTAAATTAACTTCTTTAATTTTATTAAAAGATATTTGTACCCTATTAAACTTTTAATCAAGTCAACTGTATACATGTAAAAAAAGATAACATAAATATTGTTATAACTGAAAATAAAATTACAAAAATTTAAAAAATTACTACTAGGTTTCTTGAATATTTTCTCTACAACTCAATCATTTTAATTTTTAGTTCCATTATACATAACAAATGGTTCCTCGAAATAAATAAATACATATAAATAAACAAAAGATTAAGTATCATTTTTTTTTTTTTTTATCAAAAAGATGATTAAGTATCGTTGAAGTGTCGGTAAAATTTTCACAGTCTTGAAAAATAAAATTTAAGTAAATAAAATTATTCACATAGTCATAGGCATGCCACGTGTTTTCACTCCTGTAGAATTATGTGTAGAAAGTCGGCATATAAAATTGCTAATAAGTTTAAAGAAAAGGATTGCCAATAATAGAGAAATGCATAGATTTTTATTTTTTTCTCAATAGTTTTTTTTTTCAATTCATGAAAAATATTTTTTTTAGCATCTTGATAAAGACATAATTTTTTTTTTTTTTTGGGGGGGTAAAGGACATAAGGAGTTACTTTCATGCAGCTTTGTTTTTTCTTCTTGTTTTTAAAAAAATGAAAAATTGATGATGTAAATAGAATCCATATTAGATGAATGGTTGAAGTGTTGGATTTTGTTGATTGGAAAAGGAGAAACACTATAATTGATTTGTCTGTTTATTTTTTATCTTTTTGCTTTTATATATATATATATATATATTTTTTAATTGTGAAGAGTTGAAAAAATATCACTCTTTGTTTATGAGATTGGTTGGATTATATTGATAAAAAATTAGTGTATGCAACATGACATGGTCCACCATTGGAGGAGGAGAAGAAGCTCCTTTCAATCTTTTTCATCGTTTTGAGCCTTTGGAGAACACAAACATTGAAAAGTTTCTAGAACATATCTTAAACAAATCCTCCTTTCTTTTTTAAATAAATAACTCTTCGTCTTCGTTACTTACTATATCTAGTTTGAGATATTTTAAGTTTATTTTTTAAAAAATTAATATTTTTTTATTTGGAGTTAACTAGTTAAGAAAAATGTAATTTGCCTTAAATTTCATTAAAAATTGTTTTGGAGAGAAAATTAGATTTAAAAAGGCTTATGTTGAGAATTTGAGAATCGCACTGTTGGCTAATTAAAAAATTAATAAATTCTTAATAAACTTGGACAATCCTCCTCTTAAGGAACTTTTTAAGGTGAGTTAGATACAAACTCAAATTTTAACCGCCTTCAAAGTCTAAAGCTATAGTCTATACTTTATCATTTAATTTTAACCATTGCTATTCAAAATAAAATTTTCTCTTTAAAATAACATTGAAAACTTTTAAAATTAAATGTCAACTTTAATAATTTTACTTGCTTTTTAATATTCGAGATGGGAGTAAAAAATTTTAAAATATTTCATTAATTTTAAAAAACAAAGTAACTCGATTTATACGTGTCTAAATGAAAGGATCGAATACTAAATTGACAATAACACCAAACATTGGTTATGGTTTTTCAATTAATACTTCAAAAAAAAAGGGAAAAAACCAACCCAAATAGGACCATGTGGGCTTGTTCTAATAATCTATTATTGTTATTATCTTTTGAGGGGGAAAAAAGGAGAAATATAAGACCCAAATCGCGGGCCTTATTTGGATCTGTGATTGGGCCATTATAAATATAGCGGAACAGAGTTTTTTGGGCCTTATTTGGGTCTACGATGGGCCATTGTAAATATAACGAAACAGTTAGTTGGGCCGAAAATCGTTCTTACGGGCCTCAGTCGTGTTCGGATTAGTGTACAAATCATCTTAGCCCAATATAAAACATTTAGGTACACTTGCTGATTTTCCTTTTTTTTTTTTTTTTTCTTTTTGGGAAAATAAATATTTGCTGAAATTAACTCTCAAATAAAAGAATGAAGAATTTTAAGTTATTTTCTTTTGAAAAGAAGTAAAGTTCAGAATCAAGGGAAAATAACAGTGAATGATGATCAGACTTGAGTAATGATTAATTCAAGAATACTTTATATTTCTTTAATGGCAAAATTCCTTGATGATTAAAGGTTTAAGATTTGGTGTATACAAAGAATTACTCCCAATATTAGAAATATTGAACTTTCCATATTGGCGCTGTCAGAATTCGAACATTGACTTTTGGTATCAACTTTGAAATACCAGAACAATTTGAGTTACGCACGTTTTTAATTTTAACAATATCAATAAATAGAAATAATTTTAAAAAGTATTCTAGGATAACTTTTAAAAAATATGTTTTTTCAACTTATTTTAAACTAAAAATAAATACAATAAACAGTTGAAAATATATTAAAAATGATTTATAATTTTAAATAAATTAAAAGATATTTATTTTAAGTCATGGAGAATAGGGTCTTTATAATTTTTTGTCTCCCTTTCTTTGAGTTATTTATTTTTGGACAATTTTGTAAGAGAAATAGAGCCATTCATTAGTAGAAAATGACAAGCTTTTTCGCTGTGTTTTTTTCATAAATTATATAAAAGGACAAACAAATTTGCTTGCCCTAGAGAAAAATAAATATTCTCAGAATAATATTAATGTGGTCCAAATAAAGCTTGAAACGTAACATTTTTGTACATTTCGTTAAAAATAGAAAAGCAAAAAAAAAAGTGTACAAATTCAGTTTTCTCATGTAGGGGAAGGAATGAGTTTGGATTTATGTACCACTTTATATACTATTCTTTTATATTATCTTTTAATTTAATATATTTTATTAATAAATAAAAAATAAATAAAAAAAATACATAAAGTGATTCGAAGAATCTTGTACGAAAAAGAATGGGTGCTATAAAAAGTGAGATAGGAGACCAACGTCAAGTAGTGGTCCGGAAAACCCAACAGAAGAGAATAGGTACTATTTGTAATGGGCCCAAGTTGGGTTTAAATGACCAAAGCCCACTAGCAACCACATAATGACTAAGGAAATATTTTAATATTTTCTTTTCTGTGCCAATATACAAATATGATGGTGGCAGGCAAGCCAATAATTTATTAGTAAAAACACTCTTTCATCTTTATTCAGTTGTGGAGGTTTTGAATCATATCTCTTCACATTTGATGTATTAAAAAATTATACAAATGATCGTAGTATTAGAGTTGTTTATGTTAATAATTATGTAGATTTTTAAAATTGAATAACGTTATTTCTTTATATGTATAAGAAAGTATAAGCGGTTGAAATAATATGTTTAACGACACTAAAAATAATACATAAGTTCGAAGAAAAATTTTATTATAAATCATATTCATATCCTTGCTTACAAATTGTTTGGCACGTATTAAGAGTTAAGACACGTCATCTTTCTTAATGCATATTAATAAGGTTCAGGAGAAATTTTTAAGAAATAAAGCAATTTGAAGAATTTTTATTTTTTGATTTATTGATAATACGATGATATTAATTTCGTTTGATGTTTTATTTGTAAGGTTGTTTTGTTAGTTTTGGTTTTTTAGGTAATTTGTTAGGGTTGAAAATTAAACAAGTAGGGTTTTTTTTTGGGGGGGGGGGGGGGGGCCTAAAGTAAAACAAGTAGGGTTTAAAGAAATAAAAAAGCCAAAGAAGAAATTTGGGATTAATTTGAGAAACGTGCATGGCGTCACGGCTTTGATAGCGGCCTAATGAATTGAAAAATGTGAAGTATTCATTTCCAATCACTCATGTTTGAGTCAACGTCTATTAAGCCACTCACTATACCATTTCTTACATTAAAAGCAATTCTTTTCATACTATATTTCTTTAATTGTTTTCTTCAAATAAAAATTAAAAACTCATGATGATGCTATACGAAATCATGATACAAATTCAAAATCGAAAAATAGATATTTGCAAGTTTTTTAAGTTTTGCTAAGATCAACTCAACGTCTTTAAAAAACTAATTAACAGATTATTAATATTAATAAAGAATTCTAGCCGAACACTATTCTTAATCAAATTCATAATTGTCTTATTAATTGGAAAGAATATCAAGTACATTGAATTTAGATTTCAAACATGAATTTAAAGAGATTGTGAAACGAAATTTAATATCAATTCTACATTTATTTTTCTTGAATAATTTAACTTTTATAAAATTTAATACAAAAAATTTCAAATCAAGTTCTATTTAATTATGAATAACAAATCATTTCATAAAAAGACAATTGTATGAGTTGTAAAGTTATAGACATCACTCGAAATTATGAGTTCAATTTCCATTTGAATGTGAAGCATAAATAAAGCAATCTCAAGAAATGTGTTTGGTAATGGAATGAATTCTTGGAAAAGATGTTTGCTACTACTTATATATATATATTTATTATATATATTGATGAACCATATAAAGATGTGAAGGAAGCCGGTTGTTCCCACCATATATGTGGGAAAAATATGTTATACACCAGATTTATGTCTTTATTTATGCATAATGTGATAAATATATATTATTTTTTTAGTTATTTTTATCTCTATAATAGAAGATATAATTAATAATAAAAAATAATATGATATACTTTTTCCGATCATAAATATAAGGAGTTTTAACTATTTGTATATAGATTGAGAAAAAAAATACATTTTTTACTACAATACTCTTTCTACTGTCATGAATGAATAGTAAAAGTGAAATAAATTAATAGAAAGAAGCATAAAGTGAAAAAGGTTCAATAATTGCTTATTGAAAGTTATAAAATTCCTTATATTCTTAATATTTTTAATGAGTCTAAAGCTCCCTTTTGACTTTTACCGAAAAGAATAATACAAATCACATAATTTATGAGTTAGTTGAGATATAAACTTACCTCAATACAAATTTTTATGTAAGTGAGATATTGAATATCTCCAAAAAATTTATGTTGGTTCACCAAATTAAAATACAAATAAAAGCTTTTATGATATGATTAAGATTAGTTAAATAGTAGTGAATTAGCTAGGTTGGCCCCAACAAATACCCTTTCTTCCATATTCAAATGCTGGCATGTCACATACTTAATTCAGTTTAATAAAGGCAAACATAAACTAACCCCCACAATTTTTTCTTTTTTTTTTGTGACAAAGAACCCTAAAAATTCTCCGACTCGGCTTCTATTTATTTATTTAAAAAGACTTGGGTTTTTTAAAAAAATTATCTTGGTTGTAAGAAAAAGTCCAGCTCTCCCTCTTCTGTCATATTGTGGTAGGACACCCTTGAAAATGGCTGTTAAGTGACAGCCTTTTTCAGTTTAAATTTTGTGACATCAAACTTCTTTTCATTCTTTTTGGTGTGTGTGGGGCTAAGAATTATTTCATCATTTTCAGGAAACAAAGAATTATTTCATCATTTCCTTTTCCAAAAAAAAAAATTGTTCTTTCTTCACAAAATAAAAGCTCTTTTTCATTTTCTATTTTGGATACATGGAGAAGGAATATGAAATTGGAAGTATTTTATACTAAAGTTTGATAAGAAACTAATCTGCATGTGAGATGATGTTAGATATCTCGTCGTTTAGCTCAATTTTATTGGTACTTTATATAATATTAACGCTACAAAGACTTGTAGTTTAGTTATTTTAAATGATTGTTAAATTTTTACTTTAAAATTATCATATTACAAGCTTATGAAGTTAAAAAAAAGTGTCATAAATTTGATAAGTTGGAAAAGGAAAGGACTGAGTTTGCATATTTTCAAAGGAAAATTCCTTCAAAATATCCTATTAACTATTTACAAATTGCGAAATATTTAAAAATAATTTGTTTTTGGATAAAGGGAAAGCTTTTAACATCTAAAATTATTTTGATAAATAAATGTATAGGTAGATTACGTATCTTGGAGCAGCAAATAGCAAAAACATATAATTTCCTTAGAATATTTAGCACCAAAATATTGTATAAGTCATAGTAGTAATTATGGTTTTGATGTTTAATATTAGTAGGTAATGACATTTATTGAGTATGTTATTCCTTTAATGAAGTGATACATAAGTATTTTGCCATTGTATATATATTTATTGGTCAAATTATGTATGTGTTTAGTTCTATCTCTTTTATACAATTCTAGTTTGTGAGTATAAAAATAAAACTTTACTTCAAAATAACAAAAATTGTAAATATTTTGAGGGAATTTTTTTATTTAAGAGATAACGAAAATAAGAAGATAAAATTCAATAATTTGGGGGTGAAATACTAAAAAAAGTGTATAAAACTTGGAGCCGTCTAAGTATTTTTTGCTTTTTTTTATTTGATAAATTTTACCAATAAATCTATATTAAGAATATTACATTTTTTATTTAGTAAATTTTACTAATAAATTTATATTAAGAATATTATAGAAATGAAAGAGATTGGAAGTTAAGAGTGATCATGTAGGCAAAAAATAAGGAAGAGAGTGGTTTCTTGTGTGTTCTTCAGTCTATAAGGTCTTGAGTCATCATCTTCCATTTAAACATCGAGTAATTAATTAAACGTTAAGCAGTTTAGTGAAAATTGGAACGAAGAATTCGCCTCTTAATACCTAGGAAAGGAGTGGGGTCATCCGTCAAGAAGGCCAAAGAGTTGGGTACGAAATTGGTTTAAGATTAAAAATTAAAGTTAAGCCCAAAACCGCGTTTGACCTTGTAAACCCCGTCCTCCATTCTCCTCCCAAGTCACATCTTTACTGTTCCTTCTCCTCCCCCTCTGCCTCCCCTACCCTACCGTTCTCCTTCTCGTCTACTAGTTTCCATTTGTCTATTGGTCATTGCCATTTTGCATACCTCCTCTCCTCGACAAACACCATTTTTTAGCTTCTCCAATGCAAACAATTCGTCAACAACCAAAATCGAATTCCCTTTCAAGAGTTTTCAAGAATCTGTTTCTTTTTTCCTAAAACCCTTCTGTTTTCTTGATTTTCCGGTGATTTTTGCAAGGTAAAATAGACTTCATTGACTTCTGATCTGCGGTGGTTTTGCAGTTCAGGAAGTCGGATTAATGGCGGATATTGTGAAACAGATCCTTGCAAAACCAATCCAATTAGCGGACCAAGTGGGAAAAGCGGCTGATGAGGCTAATTCATTCAAACAAGACTGTGCCGAGCTCAAGAACAAGACTGAAAAGCTCGCTACACTCCTCCGCCAAGCTGCACGCGCTAGCAGCGAGCTTTATGAGCGTCCAACGCGCCGAATCATTGACGATACAGAACAAGTTCTTGATAAAGCTCTGGCTCTTGTTCTCAAATGCCGAGGAAATGGCCTTGTCAAGCGGGTTTTCACCCTTATTCCGGCGGCTGCATTCAGGAAAATGGCCTCACAACTCGAGAATTCAATTGGGGATGTTTCTTGGCTCCTCCGTGTCTCCACTCCAGCTGATGACCGGGTCGATGAGTACTTAGGGCTCCCTCCAATAGCCGCCAACGAGCCGATTTTGTGCCTAATTTGGGAACAGATCGCTATTCTATATACTGGGTCGGTGGATGATCGATCTGATGCAGCAGCTTCTCTGGTTTCATTGGCTCGGGATAATGATAGGTACGGGAAATTAATCATTGAAGAAGGCGGCGTTGGACCCTTGTTGAAATTGGTAAAGGAAGGTAAACCAGAGGGTCAGGAGAATGCCGCTAGGGCTATTGGGCTTCTGGGAAGGGATGCCGAGAGCGTAGAACATATGATTCATGCCGGTGTTTGTTCAGTGTTTGCGAAAATTCTCAAAGAAGGGGCAATGAAAGTTCAGGCAGTGGTGGCCTGGGCAGTTTCTGAACTAGCAGCCCATCATCGTTCTTGTCAAGATCTCTTTGCTCAGCACAATATTATTCGTTTGCTTGTGAGCCATCTTGCCTTTGAGACAGTTCAAGAACATAGCAAATACGCCATTGTTAGTAAAGCTACATCGATCCATCAAGTTGTTTTGGCAAGTAACAATAATAATTACAATAATTCGAAGACTTATTCTGTTCCTAAGGCTGTTGATGATGAAGATAAGAGCAGGGTTCCTCATCCATCAGGGAATAAACAGCCTTATCAGATGCATAATGTGGTTACTACAACAATGGCTATGAAGGATCAAATGAAGCAACAGCAACAAAAGCCAACCAATGGCACAAACCAGACCCTTCAAGCCAAGAGCAATGGAAATCATCATCATCAGCAGAGTCTTAACAACAAAGCCAGGGAGTTAGAGGATCCTGCTACTAAGGCTTATATTAAGGCAATGTCAGCAAGAGCACTTTGGCAACTAGCCAAAGGAAACTCACCAATCTGTAGAAGCATCACTGAATCAAGAGCCCTTTTGTGTTTTGCAGTTCTATTAGAGAAAGGAGCAGAAGAGGTTCAATTCAATTCAGCTATGGCATTGATGGAGATTACAGCAGTAGCTGAGCAAGATTCAGAGTTGAGAAGATCAGCATTCAAGCCCAATTCACCTGCTTGTAAAGCTGTTGTTGATCAACTACTTAGAATCATCGAAAAGGCTGATTCCGATCTTCTCATCCCTTGTATCAAATCCATTGGAAACTTGGCTAGAACTTTCAGAGCCACTGAAACAAGAATGATTTGCCCTTTGGTTAGGCTTCTTGATGAACGTGAAGCCGAAATATCCAAAGAAGCTTGCATTGCCTTAACGAAATTCGCCTGCTCTGATAACTACTTACATCTTGATCATTGCAAGGCCATACTAACTGCAGGAGGAGCAAAGCATTTAGTTCAATTGGTATTCTTTGGTGAACAAATTGTTCACAGTTCAGCATTGGTTCTTTTATGCTACATAGCATTACATGTTCCAGACAGTGAAGAACTTGCTCAAGCTGAGGTTCTTACAGTGCTGGAATGGGCATCAAAGCAAGCAGCTTTAACCCAAGAAGAAACGGTGGAGACATTGTTAGCAGAGGCTAAAGGAAGGTTAGAGCTTTATCAATCTAGAGGATCAAGAGGATTCCATTGATATATATATATATATATATATGTACACACATAGAATTTGCAGAATTTGTATGTTTTGTTTAGATGAAGAAATTTACTCGATTCTGCTGCTGCTGCTGCTATAACATTTGTTCTTAATTTTTTTTTTTTTTAATTTTGAGTGTACATAAGATTAGTTTTTTTGCCCTGTAATTCTTGTTTTTTGTGGGTTCTTTTTTCTTGTTTTTTTCTTTTTCTTCTGATTCATTTGCAAATGTATAATACTACTCTTGAAGACAAAAAAAATGCAGAATCATAGACATTTATGAGCAATGTCCTTTTTTATATATATTCTTGACAGAAGTGATTCATTAATTTGCCAACCTGTAAGAACTTTGAATTGTTCTTTCTCACTTGGCTAAAGATGACTTTTTTTTAACAAGAGTTGCATGGTCCGCAGTGCAGCTCCCTTACTTAAATATCTCCATTTGTCATCCATACCAATTTAATATAACATGTAAATCTTATACTGTTAAACAAATTTTACTTTTCATTTTTCATGTGAATGTTAAAGAATCATCTGCTCATTAATATAACTCAAAACCTCTCAAACTTAATACCTTTCACTTGACATATCAAATGAAGATAGAGGTACTAAGTGAGGGGAGATGGCTCACTCCATTGGACCACATAACAGAAATTTTGATGGTTTTGCATTGAATGTCCAAAATGGAACTAATTTGAGAGGTGAACAGCACAGCAGTGATAAGTTATAACCTGCATTTGATGAAGGTAAAGGTTTGTTTGGTGGGGGGGAAAACAACGTCTTGAATCTGTCAATTAAGCGTTTTACCTAACAAGATTCCGCACTTCTCTTTCTCTCTGACCACTGCTTAGTTGAATAGGTACTCCAAAAGGCAAAGACCATGTCCATGAGGGGAACTTTTACAACTGTCTGTTCTAATATTTTGTAACATTCAGATTCCATGTTATTACGTAATATTTTTAATATAATATTTTATTTATTGTTACATACAATTCTAAATGAATTTTTGAAGATGTATAATCAATATTGGATTATAAGGTAATGCTAATAACTAATTTTTGATATTTCTCTATTAAGTTTTATAAAACTAGATAAGGGTGCATTTATTTGTATTGAAGTTAAAAACAAAAACACTTCTACTTTTTTGTTTTTGATACATATTATTTTTCACAAAAAACAATTTACGTTTACACAAAATTCAAAATAATTTGTAATGAGCAAGCTAAAATGGAAAATTAGTATTGGATTTCAATTCAAAACCTGTACAATTTGACTACGGCGGAATTAATTACTTACGGGGGGGCTAAAACTCCGATAAGAACCTGAAGCAAAAGAGTATTTTAACAGCCAATGCAAGATCCATCCATCCCACTCAATATTATATGAAGATTGCAAGAGGGATAGGTAAGTAGGGGAAAGTGTCAAAATGCTTTTAGATTTTACACAAGAATTAAGAGTATTGAGAATAATACAATTGTTGTGTCAAAGTACTATTTATAACCTTAGTAAACTAAATAATGAGAGAAAGATAGATAATACTAAGAGTGTAATAAAAGAACAAACAAATAGATATAGATGAAAAAATGTAATATATGTCCATTAAAAAACGTAAAACCCTTTTATATTTTTTTTATCATTTTCAGTCTTTAAAATCCTATATATTTCTTACCAGAAGTAGTAGTAACCAAACCATTTACTCAGACTACTTGTCTTTCGAGCTAAGAGGATCACAAAATCGATAAAACTCTTTTACAAGACACAATTACATTCCCAAAATATAAATTCGAGACTTTTGGTTAAGTTAGACCAGACTTGAGCATGTGATCTAGAACATGTCTTGTGCTTTAAGACTTGTTTGATTATCTTCAACATGTATTGCACGACCAAATGATAAGAAGAAGAAGAAGAAGAAGAAGAAGAAGAAGATACTCCTCAAAAAATGAAATCCCTACAGCAGCAGAGTCATAACACCATCATATGGATTAGGTAAAACCACATGATTCGATTAACAACTCATACTTCCATTTCCAGAAGAAAGAAGATCCTATAATAAGTCTGATAATTACCTGTCTCCTCCACAACACCAATACATATTAGTATATCATAGTATTAGGACAATTAACATGAATTAAGCAGACAAGTTTGTTGTTGGTTGAAACAGCTGAGTGGATGGATTTACATGTCATAAAGCCCCCTATGCAACTAACATCAACCGGATTAGTTAGAAACTGGTCTAAGCACCTACAGTAATCTTGGAATATTCATTTTCGCATAGCGAGGACAACGGTTGTCAAGTTACGGTGCTGCCAAGCAATATGCATCTAACAAGGGTACAACAAGAGGAGGGAGCCCCAAGATTTCTTGGTTGTAACCCCACCTTTACTCCAAGTTGTAAGATTTTTCATTAAGCATGCATCCAAATGTTGTAAGGCCTCAAAATTTATCAGAAAAAAGACTAGAGCTTAATTCAAATCATATCTGCCATATTTCATGCTGATAATTGCTTTGACTTTATTAGTAGAAGAAATATAATAGATAGCTCAGACAAAGTCAACTACTTTCAACTATGACCCATTCTAATCCACTTGATCCTGCAATTTCTTTTATGAAAATGAAGAAAATTTACTTCTTAATAATGTTTTTCACATTTCAACTTCCAAAGTCATTAAGATTTGATGAAAACAATGATTCTAGAAGTAAGAAGCTTCTAGAATTCTTAAAATGATATCCCAAAAGATCGGCAGAACATCATACAAGTATGATAAGGAAGCAATGTTAGTTTCCTATTGGAGAAGGTAACTGAGATTCTATATATATTGATTACCAGTATATAGTTATCAAAAGTAATAAGCATCCAACTAGTAAAAGCTTGGGTTTTTACCTTTTAGGAAGATGCATTCGAAAACCAAATGTCATCCTTTTATCTTTACAAGTATTTCCATCTGTCAGACTAAAGTTGCTGCCAAGAATGATTTTGGGGTGAATTTCATTAAGTTCATTTTGAGAGGAATAAGCAATATCATGTTTGTGATTTGCTCAGAGGATGCAAGTTTAGAGTCAAAATACATATTGTTTATACACTAGACAGTAGAGACTGTACAACCTGATCTAGTGACCAAGTAGCTACAGTTTGCCTGGTTATTTGTCAAGACTTAGAATGCTAAGATACCGTGTTAAATATCAAATCTCAGCTCTGGGCACACATATATCTCTTCTGACAAACTATTTACCTTAAATGCAATCCAAAATAAAATTTTCAAAATCAAACTCTATCCAAGTTCGTCTTGGGACACCAAAAGCACTAAGGGTATTAACTACTTCCCCTATGCCCAAGCATATACCTAATCCAAGAAATCCATCCAACAATAAAAGCAATCTACAAATTGCAAAAGCCTCAAGTTAGATCATCTGTCTATTGATCAAACATAGTTTCACATGGTTAACAATTTGTACTGTCCAAACATGAGGGCAAAATCAGATATTAGAAGTATGGATTAATCATAGAACACAAGTATCTCAGTTAAAGCCACTTAGCAGCATAATTACCTCTAATCCTATTCTCTACCAGAAGGCTCAACTACTAGAAGGGCCACTAAAAATCTTATCTTTCTTTAAGATTAAAATAACTGGTTCTTCTAATCAATCCCTCTTATTCTATCCCATTATTACACTAATAACTTAAATCACAAATGACATTTCTTTTCCTTTACCTACCAATTTATCTACCTTAAAGTGCATAATAAGATGTGGGTTTGGTTTAGTTTATCTGGAAATCAAGAAGAACCAGTTCAAACAAACATTATTCCCACGAACTTAAATCAGAAAAAGCAAAAGCTAGGAACATTTTAATCACGAGAAAGTGAAAAATTGAAGTGGAAGCTTCAACAGCATCGACCCAATGTTCGCAATTCTCTGTTTCATCCGCCATAGCTCCACCAAGAAAACTTCACTATCGTCAGGCGGAAGAGCTTTGGGTTACGGCCCAGTTTTTGGCCAGAAATGTAATGTACGTGCTAATGCATCAATTAATGCGTCCTACTTTATGAACGCAACAACGATTGCGTTCTAGTGATTCTCATTATCTTAAAAAAAAAAAAAAAATTCCCAAGAGAAAAACCTTGGAACTATTTATATTTAACAAGTTATGCTTAAATCTTTTTTTTCAAGATACTTATCACTCTCAAACTATTTGACTATTTACGAAGTAGCCATGTATTTTTGCTCATTTTGACAAGGGATATATCATGTACTTTATACTCTGTATCTGCAAATTTAAAAGCACGACTCATGGACCTAATAATACTTACTGTCATTATTTTACAAACGAACTCGCTATTGCTAAGTAGGGTATGTAGATACCAAACTTATGAGTAGTACCGTAACCAAATTACTAGTCGAACGTATGTTAATTAATTGCTATACCTTGTATGGTGAAAGTCATCTTTAGAATCACACTTGTCTAGTTTCGAGCTAAATTTGAGGCGTCTAACGAGGACACTAGATCTTTAAGGCCCATTTAAGATATGTGTAAAGTTTTAAAGATATTGTAAAAGTCTAAATATCTATAGTCACATTGATATATTCATTTTTGTAGTATAAGAAACAACGGTCGGTTCTAAATAAAGATTGTAAATACTTTGAATCACATGAGTCATGTTGTATGTGATAAAATTATTTATTTATTTATTTCTTTTTACGTGATAAGCACTTATTAATCGTAAATAGTTTGGACCTATCTTTTGTTATTTTTTCAAAAAAATAATTAAAAAATTCTTGTTCTTCTAGTCCGTTATTTTCGCGCGCTTAAGTGTGCACTATGAACAAACAGATCTTTTCTCTGTGGCTATGTATAATCAAAAAATATCAAAAGCAACGAAAATTATAGCCACAGAGAAAAAACACTAGAATATATGCACAGACAGACCACCTTATTTTGTGATGTTAAAGACCCTTCTGGAGTCATAGATTTCCACTGTTTCTTATCCTCATTTCAGCCACTGCATTCCCCTCCAAATCTCATCCACCCAATCCCATAATCCCTTAACAATTTTCCCCTTTTCATTTTCCCCCCTTCTTTACCAAACACAAACTTTATTTTCCCCCCAACCCCCCCCCCAAAAAAAATCCCTCTTTCTTTCTTCTTTGGCAGAAATGGCTACTGCTGTCAGTGCTGCAGTTTCTCTTCCTTCTTCCAAGTCTTCTGCTTCTCTTTCCTCTTCAAGAACATCACTTATCTCATCAGAAAGAGTCAATTTTAACAAGGTAATTGATTGTTTTTCTATCATTTCTTGGATTTTATTGGAAATTATGAGGGAAGGGCTAAAGTGATTTGGGGGTTTTTGATTTTGTAGGTTCCTTTGTACTACAAGAATGTTTCTGTTGGTGGAAAATTGGTTTCAGTTAGAGCCCAGGTGACAACTGAGGCTCCTGCTGTTAAAGTTGAGAAACATTCCAAGAAACAAGAAGAAGGTGTTGTAGTTAACAAATATAGGCCAAAGGAACCATACATTGGTAGATGTTTACTTAACACTAAGATCACTGGTGATGATGCACCTGGTGAAACTTGGCACATGGTCTTCAGCACTGAGGGTAATTTCTTTTTTCCCCCCAAAAAATGCTAATGATATTTGTGCATATTGAAACCCATATCAGTTAGTTAGGGGCATGGACAGAACCCGGTTCGGATTCTCACAATATAACATTCATAATATATTATTTTATTAATATAAAGAAAATGTTACGAAGATGTTACATTAATGTTACATACGATTCTGAGTGGATAGAACCAAAGGGAGGTGGAGTGGCATCCTCTCCCAAAAGTTTAAGTATGTCTTTCCAATATTTTGAAATTTTCTTTATGGTTAGGGGCTAATATGTTTAATTGTGTTGATCAGGAGAAATCCCATACAGAGAAGGTCAGTCAATTGGGGTTATTGCTGATGGAGTTGACAAGAACGGGAAGCCTCACAAACTGAGGTTATACTCCATTGCTAGCAGTGCCCTCGGTGACTTTGGAGATTCCAAAACTGTATGGCTCTTTTACCTTATAACCATCATTATTCTTAATTTCATCCCTATGTTTTTAAGCTTATCTAATTTTAGTTTTTAAAAACAGGTTTCTCTATGTGTTAAAAGACTTGTATATACCAATGATAAGGGAGAACTTGTAAAAGGAGTTTGCTCTAACTTCTTGTGTAAGGATTCAAGAATCTCTAGACTGTTCAAATCCATTACCTAAATCTTGATTATTTAAGATGCAGAAGAAACTATAAATTGCTTGAAAAGCCATTTTGATATGTTTCTTGAAATGCACTAATGCCAGGTGATTTGAAACCTGGAGCTGAGGTGAAAATTACTGGACCTGTTGGAAAAGAAATGCTTATGCCTAAGGATCCCAATGCCACTGTAGTCATGGTAAGTTTTCGTTATCAAGAACATCTATTATCTTCTATAGGATCTGTGACTTAAATCTACAAGAAACATACATACACCTTTGCTGTGAATGTACTCTTATAAATGAAATTCATTCTTGCAGCTTGCCACCGGAACTGGAATTGCTCCTTTCCGTGCATTTTTGTGGAAAATGTTCTTTGAGAAGCATGATGACTACAAGGTAAACTAACCTGAAAATTCCCATATCATTTATTTGTTGATCCCATTATAAACTTCTACAAGAAGGGTTTTTCAAATATTATCTTTACTGATAGAAAGTTGAAACAAACTATTGATCTATGAACTTTTGACAACTATAGAATGAAGTAATAGGACAATATATCTGTTTTCTTTGCAAATGTTAAATCATCCAATAGAGAAAAAGAAAAAGAAACTCAACCAATAGTTTTAGTTGCAAAAATCAGAGTTTAGGTTTTGAAAATTGGTCCTCCTGAAGTTGCGATTATCTTTCCTTGTACTTGATCAAGAGGAACTGTTAATGAGGCTTATGAATTGTCATGAACAATCCATTGGGAAACTATATGAACTAAAGAGATCTAGTTATTATGAGAAATTTGTCCCATTGAGGCATTTATTTACTGATCAAATGAGTTTGCCTAAATATGTGCAGTTCAACGGTTTGGCATGGCTTTTCTTGGGTGTTCCAACAAGCAGTTCCCTTCTTTACAAGGAGGTAGGATAACATGTCTTATACTCTACTATCGGCCTATAATTCCTTCATGTCCTAAACAATGTGAAAAAGAAAATCAAGAAGTTTGTGTTGTTGTTGGTGGATAGGAATTCGAGAAAATGAAGGAGAAAAATCCAGACAATTTCAGAGTGGATTTTGCAGTCAGCAGAGAGCAAACGAACGAGAAAGGAGAGAAGATGTACATCCAGACCAGGATGGCACAATATGCAGAAGAACTATGGGAACTACTCAAGAAAGACAACACTTTTGTGTACATGTGTGGACTCAAAGGCATGGAGAAGGGAATTGATGATATTATGGTTTCTTTGGCTGAAAGAGATGGTAAGATAAATCATCATTATCTACTCCACAGACAGAATCAGACTTCAAACTCTTAAGGCCCGAGAATGAATTTATACAAAGGAAAATTTTTAAAAATGCTAGATGAACGAACTTGAAGAAAAAATATTTAAAAACGTAGGAGAATTAATGTTTATAAAGAGTTTTGTTCGGCACCCCGCCCCCTTTGGTTCTGTTCTTTCTTGATATAACTGATCAATTCTATAACTTCTCACTTTGCAATTTTCAGGTATTGACTGGTTTGATTACAAAAAACAATTGAAGAAGGCAGAGCAATGGAATGTGGAAGTCTACTAATTCTGCTTCCTTGTACAAATATATATAAGTCTTATAATTACTACTTAATTTTCTCTGCATTTGATGTAGATAGGTATTATTATTATTACTATTCCTTCTGCAATTTTTTTTTTTCCTTTTTCTTTTTTGGAGTGTTATAAATTTTTTTTTACCTTTCTCACTTTTTCATTTTCATTTTTCTGTTTTCTTCAACAAACTGCTTGTACTCTTTCTCTGCCTCTCCAATTTTTTTTTGAGGAATGGATAATGACCATGTAATAAAAGAACCTTAACCTTTCTATAATTTCATCTTACTTTGTCATATACATAGTTTATTATTATTATTTGAGTTTGTCTATGTACACTATTATAAAAGCCTAAAGATGAAGCACATTAGGAGTTTGCTCACACAGATAATGGTTTTTACTTTGATGCATATTCTTAGTGTTAATTACAAGATGTACCATAATATTATTGGCGGACATTACATCACTATTAATAAAGAATTCGAATTCAAGACATCTCGTTTAACATGTCAAGTAAAGATATTTAAATGAAAAAATTACGGTATCAGATCACCAACTTGAATATGAATTAATTTAGGTGTGACATATAAGCAAATTTGTTGAGAATCTCACATCGGCTAATTAAAGAAAATAATTACTCATTATAAATACTTGGACATTCCTTCTCCTCTCGAAGTACTTTTGGGATTAGTTAGGTCAAAGTCCAAATTTTAACATGATCTGAGAGCCAAATGCTTCATGAGAAAACAAAATAATAAGTTAATTATATTACATTTATTGGAGTCCATTAATTAATTATACATTCATCCTATTTTCCTTGATTCTTGTCCCGCTTCATTCATGAACCTTTGTGAAATGGAGGGTGGGAGGGAAAGAATGGGAAGTGAATCCAAACACATCACCACAACCAAAGACATTATTGCTCTATTATTTATTTATTTGTGTCTATGGCTCGAAATGGAGGCTTCATTTTTAATATTCTATACTTTCAATATACTTATATATTTTTTTATCAAATCTATCCCAGCATATTGTATTATTCAGGAAATCAAATACGTCATTAGAATATATACGAATAAAAAGAATGTAAATTATAAATTATATAAAATAGAGAACACACCGGGGAAGAATAAATTTATATTAAAAGATTAAAAGAAATAATAAGATATGCATGGAATAAGCATTTTATGAACTGTAAATTATAAAATACGAAAGGATAGTTACAACATCCTATGATTACATTTTTGCAAAAGTATCTACAATTTTTGTTTTTATTTTTATATACATAATCTACTTTTCTCTCTAAATTTATTCCTACCAAAGAAGTTTTAATAAATTAATTTAGATGAACGCTCTATATGAGAGACATGTATATTTTTCACTAAATGTTCAATTATCTTTTGAATGGATACTACTTTCGGTTAAGAATACAAGTTCTTTTGGATTGTGCACACGAATTTAGAATTAAGAAAATAATATAATTTTTGAGCTAAGATATCTAATATACCCTTAATAAATAAGGAAGAGAAATAGTGGAAGGGACATAATAAACGAATTAAGAGACGGTAAAATTGAAAATGTATTAAAGGATTGATAGTTTAACAATTAAATTGAGGTTTAAAAAGACTTATATTCCCGATCGGAGGTAGTATTATAAGACTAAGTATATTTATAGTCCTAAAAAGTAATTTAGTGTTTTATAATGCATAAAATAGTAATAATCTAAAACGTTTGCTATTTTCTATAATTTATTGACAGTGATGTGGCCAAAATAAGATTAGGTAAAAAAGGGAAACCCAACAGGTAGCCGCAAGGCTTAGCGGCAAAAAGCCCAAATAATCCTTTCTTAAACTCTCTCTTAAATCCAAGCGCCGATCTTGCTTTAGGGTTCCTTCTATACTTCTCTAACCTTCTCCTCTTCGGCTTTTCCCCGCATCTTTCTATATATACTCTGAACAATCCCTCTCTGTATTCTGCATCTTTTCCAGGAGCAAGTTGGGTTTTTTGATTTGGGTTTGGTATCAATGGCGGAGGAAAGTTCTAGGTCTAGAGGGGTGGTCATGAAGTTCTATGACCAAAAGGGTTATGGGTTCATCAAGCCTGATGATGGCAATGAAGATCTGTTCGTACATCAAACTGAAATCAGATCTGAGGGCTATCGAACTCTTAAGGAGGGCCAAGTTGTCGAATTCTTGGTTGCTTTGGAAGGCGATAAGACCAAGGCTGTTGATGTCACGGGCCCTAATGGTGTTCCCGTGGATAACAGCCGCGATAGAGATGGCGGAAGAGGCGGCGGCGGTAGCCGCGGTGGGTATGGGTTTTCTGATGGTGGGTATAGCCGGAGGAATGGGAATGGGTACCGGGGCGGCGGTGGAGGTGGCGCAGAGTGTTATAACTGCGGAAGAACTGGGCATATAGCTAGGGATTGTGATAGGAATTCTGGCGGCCTTGGTGGTGGAGGCGGTGGTTGTTATAATTGTGGAAGGCCAGGTCACATGGCAAGGGACTGTGATCAAAATAGTGGAGGAGGCGGTGGCGGTGGCGGCGGCGCTTGCTATACTTGTGGAGAGTTTGGGCATATAGCTAGAGATTGTGCTGCCCGTGGTGGCAGTCGGGGTGGAGGTGGTGGTACCGGTGGTACCTGTTTCAGTTGTGGGGAGCAGGGGCACTTAGCAAGGGACTGTACGCGTTCCACTGGTGGCGGAGGCGGCGGAGGCTCCGGATTCTCAAGGTTCAGCAGCGGTGGCTCTGGCGGGAACAAGTGCTACAACTGTGGTGAGTCTGGCCATTTTGCAAGGGAGTGCACTAACAAAGCATCAACTTGAAAGGGAGTAAAATAGTATATGGTTTCTCCTTTTCTTATTAATTTAAGCAAATAGTTTTGGACATATTATCTTTTTGGTGTTTTGCTGGATTAAATACATAGAATGTTGATTTTGCGGAATAGTTTTGTTATGGTTGTTTTGGCTTGGTGTCCAATATTTTGTGAAGGAAATTCTCCATATTGGTTGGTATTCCAAGTATATAAGCGGTTATGGTTTAATGGTTATGCCTTGGCTGCTGCTTACCTTTGATTGTTTTACATTCATCTATCTTTTACATTCTTGATTTGATGCTTTAATAAATTTCTCAAGATATGATTTTTATTTTGGAGGAATCAGTTTTAAGGTACTAATGTAGTTACCTAAGTTGCCTTGTCTTCCTTTTGACAATGTAGTTATTTGGGATTAAATTTGGATATTTAGGGCATTGAATCTTTTATTTAAACAATTAGCTTCAACTTTTATTGATGGAAGTGAAACTTCTTGAAGGAAGTATTTAACCAGTGGTGGTACTTTCTGTGGGATGGGATAATTTGTGTTTCCTTGTTGTGGTTTTGGAATATCCTTCAAAAAGTATCTTCGTCATGTTTTAGGGGCTGAGTTATGCATTTGATTCAATTGGTTTTACATCTGACTGATCATTGGGATTTTGTTATGGTTGTAGTGTCTAGTTAACACGATAATAGAAGTTGCATTCTTGAAACTGCAAAGTAGATTCTTAAATGGCAGATAATTCTGGTGTGGTCTCTCATTCTTGCTTGTCCATTTTATCACAAACCTGAGATGGCATGTGTTTCAAATTGTTTTATATGGTTAAGCCTTAATTTATTGTTTGGAGGGGCAAAAATTCATGAAAGACATAGTATGAACTAATAGATGGCCAAATCAATGTTAATGAACTCAAGCTGGTTTGCTGTGGCATTCAGTGATACATGGCCATCATACTGTCTTACATGTGTATGGATTCCTATGCCTCATTAGAAGTGTGCTAGCTCGAGGTTCATTGTATATCAATCTCCCTTGTTGTTAGAAGTGTGCTAGGAATGTGTAAAGCTCTCTATTGCTGCTTTCTTTATCTCAGATTTGAGGAGTCTGGTTATTTTAAGGTACCCTGGAGTTCCTGTAGTTCAAATGTGACTTGTCTTTTCTTTTTCCTGGAGGAAGTTTCCTCATTATTAGTGGAAAAATGGTTATTTGGGATAGATGTGAAGTAAAAAATACTCCTCTCCATGAGGCATTGATTAGGATTTTGTTTTTGGAGCAGGGATCATTTGTTTTTCTTGTCTGGTTAGGCTTTCGATTGAGATGAATTCACATTATCACTATCTTAAAAAGAATTGAGTTTTAAAATGACATAGTCTAGATGCCAAGGCGGGGCTAGCATACGAGGGGATGTCTGAAACAAGGTGGGTTGGATTAAAGGGAAGTTGCCTAATGATAATTGCTTCTTATAAGCTCTAGTTGATAGTAGAATAGTAGAGACTTGAAGCAAGTTTTTTGGGGATGACAAATAGATGGAAAATTTGGCATATATTTTGCCTTTTTATGTACATAATTTTAAATTTAAGAGTATTTGTTTACTCCCTTTCTCTTATATTAATTGATTCATATTTTTGAGGAAGGGCAATTTAGTTTATTGAACTTTAAATTAAAATAAGTGAATCATTTTTTTAATACTTGTGGTAATATGAATGCAATTGATACTACTACGAACTAATGAGATTTGTCATAAAGAGAGCCGTATGTGTAAAAAAATATTATTTAATTCTATTAATAGAGTGAGAGATATTTTAAAAAGTAGGAAGAAGAAAAGGATGGGATTTACGTTAATATGAGGAAACATTACAGTTTCCACCAATGCTTGTAATTTCGATTGAAAGCAAGATCTGTTGGATCGTGAAACAAATTAAAAAGAAAATCCGAACAAGGTCCAAATTGTAAGCTTTGGGTTGGATTTCTCTAATAAGGGCCCAATCAGCCCAAGTCCCAATATGTATTTGTTTGCGGTTCTATGACCAACAAATGACAGAAGCACAGGGTGGGTTGGGTTGGGTTGGGTTAAATGTCAGAATTGTGCTGTTTTCTTGTTAAGGGTCTTTTTGAGCCTTTCAATTATTGTTTGTGAATCTTATGATACTATTTGACGGTTTTGAGATCTTCAATTTTTCACAAATTAATTAATTATTCTTAGTTACCAAATTACCTTTCGTCAAAATCCCATATTACCTTCTTCCAAAGAAATAAAAAATAAAAATCCCCCATATTACATCACCCTTCATCAAAGAATACAAATTATTCTACCAAATCCAAATTTTATTTTTAATTATTTTTCTTCTTCTTCTTCTTCTCTCTCTCTCGGAGGTTTCTCAGCCACAAAATCTTCCATTTCTCTTTCAACATTACACAAGCCATTCTTTTAGTGACACCTCTCCACCATTACTTTCAATCTCAAATCTAATCGATTCTATGATTAAATAGCAGAAGTGCTACTTAGTAAGAGTCAGCCAGAGAGAGGAGACTCTTTTATATGTGACGTAATTTAATTTTATGTCACATCTTTTTAATACCTTGTAATGTTTTTAATATAGTAATTAAAAGGCGATAATTGAAGTGTGTAAAAATTTATAGACTATCTATTGTGTTTTTTTAAATGAACTATTTATTGGTTTAAATTGGTTTTTAAAAATCTAATAAATATATTACTCTTTCCTTTTTATATTGACAGGCATTAGGATAAATTATTGGAAATTTCACATTGATTAATTAAAGAAAATAATTACTCCTTATAAAGATTTGGACAATCCTCTTCTCTTAAGGTACTTTTTTGTATGAGTTACGTTTACGTACAAATTTTAATATAAACTTTTTTCTTTTAAAATATCTGTTACTTAAATAAATTAATAGAGTATTGAATGATATTCTTTTTACGTATAGCTTATCTTATTGGAGTAAAACAATTGACTTGTAATTTTTACAAAAAATATTAATTTATATTTAATTATTTTTAAATTTTGTACATTATTTCGAAGTGACAGATAATATAAAGAAGGAAGTGAATATTATTCAACAAATTTGAAAAAAAAATTGAAGAAACAGAATGAATGAGGAATAGCCCAATTTGCTTGCCATGAAGAAGACAACAACAAACGGTATCACTCCACTACCATTTATTGACCAAAATCCAAAGGGAAACCCAAAAAGGGTAGAAAGAAAGAATCCTTTATAAACAAGTTAAGTTACCGAATGCCTTTGGGTTCTTTGCTGCTTAGATTTTCTGCATCACTTCCACAGGTCTCATCTCTGTTCCCCATCATTCCCAACGTAATAACCTCTGACCCACCTGGGGACCACTTGCCCGTAACTGCAACCGTCATTGGGCTGGACTCTTCTCGAGCACCTGGGCCCACTCTCAACACTCCACTCCAAAATTCTCTCGTCCCCAAGTCCATTAAATCCCCTTGCTTACCTCCCAACAGCCCAACTCAATCCCCCCTCTTTTTTCTAACTTCTTTTTTTTTTCTCCTAAAATAAATCTTTAAAAATATTTTTTTATTATCAATTTAAGTCGCACCATACTTTTAAATCATTTTATTATTTTTTGTATTTATAGATTAAAATCTATTTATCAAAAAATAATCTGTCATCATATAAGTCGGTTATCATAGAATTCTCAAAACTATCCTAAAAACTCACCTGCTGACCTTATAAAAAAATTTAAAAAGATATTTTTTTATACATAATTTTAATTGAAAGAAAAAACAATGAATAAAGTAAATATAGAAATAAAATACGATTTAGTAATTAGTACATGACTATTTTGAAAATTTGAAAATTTTATAAATTATTTTATGTATTTACATGAGATATTTAAAGTACTTCTATCACAGATTATTTTAAAGTACTTTTGTCACATATTAATTATCTACATAAGATATTTGATGTACTTCTATTTAAGAGATTTCTATTACATATTATTTTCTAACAAATTATATTAATTTAGCAATAATAAAAAAAGATTAGTAATGTATCAATATAGAAGTATTTTAAAAGTGAGAGATTTCAGATAATACGAATTTGGATTTGGAGATTAGATACAACTTAAATAAATAAAATTAGTGTATTTTTTAATAATTTCTTTTTTTTTTTTAAATATCCCCTAATTCTAATTCGTCTATTTAAGTAAACTCCCCCCGCGTCTTCTTCCTCCCGCCCTCGATTTTCTCGAAATTAATCCCAAAGCTCCAAATTACTTCTTCTTAATCTTCTCCGCCGACCTTTCCTGTGGCGGTGTTTTCTCTCCTTCCCCGGTCGGTGGTCTTCGGCATTCTATATATAGCTTCGACAGTACATCATCCCCATTCCAATTTTCAATTCTTTCTTAATTCCTAAACTCATTCACCTTTTTTCCTCTCAATTTTGAAGATTAAAAAGGACTTCTTCAACAATGTCTCCTACTCTTTCCTTCTCCGCCATTTTAACAACTCTGATGAGTTTGCTTTTGTTTGTGCCTGGTAAGTTAATTTGCATATTAATTGAACGCCAGAATTGTTTAGAGTTCTGATTTTCAGCTTCATTTCGTAATATTTAAATTAGTTGTGAGATATATGTAATAAAATTGAAAATTGAATTCTATTTCAGATTTTTTTAAAATTACTTTCCTCACAATTAATTCAATTTTTTTACGAAATTTCTAGAAAAACTGGTTTGGTGATCTTCGTTTTTGATATTTCAGGTGTGTTTTCTGCAACATTCACGTTAGTGAATCAGTGCGGATACACAATATGGCCGGGTTTATTATCCGGAGCAGGAACCGCTCCGCTTTCCACAACTGGTTTCGCTCTAAATTCAGGAGACTCGGTTCCCATTTCCGTTCCTTCTGGCTGGTCAGGCAGATTATGGGGACGGACGATGTGCAGTCAGGACTCGACCACCGGGAAATTCACTTGCGTAACTGGAGATTGCGGTTCCGGAACGGTGGAATGCTCCGGCGGTGGAGCAGCCCCGCCGGCTACTTTGGCTGAGTTCACGCTAAATGGCGCGGGAGGGATGGATTTCTATGACGTCAGTTTGGTGGACGGATACAATCTCGCCATGCTTGTGGCCCCACAAGGTGGGTCCGGAAGTAACTGCACGACGACGGGTTGCGTTGGTGATCTAAACAGCGCGTGCCCTTCAGAATTAAAGGTGATGAGCGGCGTGAGCTCCACCGATACCGAATGCGTTGCTTGTAAGAGCGCCTGCGATGCGTTCCGAGATGATCAGTATTGTTGCAGCGGCGCGTATAATACTCCGCAGACTTGTAGTCCTAGCTCGTACTCCCAGTATTTCAAGAGTGCGTGCCCACGCGCTTACAGCTATGCGTACGACGATGGTACCAGTACCTTCACTTGTGCTGCCGCAGATTACGTCATCACATTTTGTCCAACTCCAGCTGCTAGGTCAGTCCCCCCCCTAACCAACTACAGCTTTTTGTTCATGCTTTTTTGCTTGATTTTTTCTCCAAGTTGTTCCATTTGATCATATCATGTTTTTGTACCTTTGCAAGTTGGATCCCTGTTGCAAGTTGGATCCCTGTTGCACAACTCGGTGGATTCATTCATTTCCAACATAATTTTTCGGGTCTACTACCGATAGATAAATAAATATATATAATTTTTTATCTAGTTAATTGTTTTGTCACATTAGTACAATCATCACTCTTTCATTTTTATTCTTTCTTAATTTAGGTGCTTAGGATTTTGCTTTCTATTATTGACATTACTATATTATCAATACGTTATACTTAATAGAAATTATTGTGGTTGGAAACTCTAACTTTTAGTTGGAGACTTCAATTCTTAGTAATATAGATAGGATCTTATTGACGAGATTTGAAATATTATTAAATCTCATATGAAATTTAAGTTGTAGACTTTTAAGTACCATTTTGATTTCAATTATGTTATAAAATTTTTATTACAATATATTGTTTAATGTATTAATTTAAACTTGTGTCCTCTTAGCAAGAGGTAGAGTTAACTTTTGTCCACTCTTGATTTTTCTTTAACAACATTTTTTGGTGGTAGAGTGTGGGATTGAGCAGGGGATGTAGTGAAATTTTGCTTATTTTTTGGCCAAAATGATGAATCTCTAGTGAGTAGTGTGTAATGACATGTTCCTTATATCTTGATGTTTTTGGAACAACATTATGACACAATTGGCTTTTATCATGTTACTGCTAAAAGAGCAAGGATTGAAAAGAAACTCTTGATAATGGCCAAAAGGGCTTGCCATTTGAGGCCAGTTTGAACTAGTAGAGGCCATGTGCTTTTTTTCATTTCCTCACATTGTTTACTCATAATAGGCATATAACTTTGTTTTGGGTGCTGTCTATTTTAGTCGGCCATCAGATGACTCAGATATGCTTCACACGTTACTCTTAGTACAAGTACATCAATTTTTTTATGGATTCTTGGACCGTCCATACATATACTGTTGTACCAAGTCACATTTAATTAGCTCCCCATTATATGCATTATTATTAAGGCCCCCCAAGTCCTAATAACACGTGAAGTCGGTTTCAGAATCCCAACTAATAATATTTAATCTAGAGATTCCGTTCTAAGTTTCTGAATTGTTTGTAGGAAACGAGTTTTAAGTGTAAAAGTTTTGTATTAAGTTTGGAATGAATTTTTGTTGGAATGCAAAGTTGTTTAGTGTATGTATCTGACAAATGAGCATGAAACTTATGCAGTAAAAAATCAGCCGGAATTCAAACGGGAGCAGGGGATGTCTCTTTGGTCACAAGTGGGAATGAATTGAGCAAGATGCAGCATCCACTGCAATTCATGGCCATCTTCCTCACACTTGGGGTGTCCTTATGGCAGTTGAAGCAGTTGCACTAAGCAGACTTGGGGGCTTGAAGGGCCCTCTAAGTTATATTAAGCCTATTATCCTCGTGACAGGGTCAAAAGCATTAGCATTGTAGCCACCCCACCCCTTGTGTATAAATTACTTTCAAGCCTAACCCTTGACTTGAGGATTGCTGCCTGTGAACCTGACTTGTGTCTAAATGGTGAGCCCGATGGCCGACCGGGCCAAGAGAAAGAAGAACAGAGTTCCATAAGGATCCATAGAGAAAGAAGATTGATGATTCATCCAGCAGATTCTTTTGGTGAAGCGAAAGAGAAAGCTTAGGGGAGACCTTTTGCTGCAGTCATTGAATTATTTTAGTAGCAATTTGCTTATTAGAGAGAGAGAGAGAGAGAGAGAGAGAGAGAGAGAGAGAGAGAGAGTTTTATTGTAGTAACAAATAAAGATGGTAATTTTCGTTTGGTTTGATTCTATACATTTTTAGTATCAACTAACCACCTTCTAATCACTTCAAAATTTCTTCTCTTTTTTTCAACTCATCATGTTATCTTGAAATTCTTTATTGCTTCACTTGTTATTATTATAATTGAGCATTTAGTCGCCACTCTCTGTAACATTTTTATTTCATATAGTTATGATTTATTTTTATAGTATTTAAACATATGTTTAGATGTTTAAAAATTTATCGACGAATAAAAATAGGAGTTATATAAAATATGATTATTTTGTTTATATGATTATTTTAATAGATGAAGATCTTAGAAAGGACATTTTTAATTATTTTTTTTTAAAGAGAGGCCATTTGCTTGCTTGTTCTTTTGAGGAATGGGAAGAAACATGCATCCCATTTGGAGGGATTGGCAAGTTGTTAAAGAGTTGTTTTTGCTACATCAGCAAAGCGTGGCCAATGAATGACACAATAATTTCTTTGCTGAAATTGACTTTATCTGTGAAGTAAGGATGGATAAATGAACTAAAATCCTTTTTGTTTGATTTGATCAAAGGTTGAAATAATTGGAGCCAAGAAAAAACTACTTGTTTATTACGAACAACGTCAATCCTCAAGGATGGATAAAACTAACCATGGCCGTAAATTGCCGTCCCTCAGAGCAGAAATTGCCGACATATGATGATGTTCTTCTTGGATTCTTTCGATACAACTAATGAATTAGTCCTTTTCCTATGTAGTTATAAAAAATATGTTCATTACAGCGTATATAATTTCATTACGAAATAAATTCTCGATTATTTATTATATCTATTTATGTTATACAAATATAAATTTAAAATTAACTTTTTATAGATACTAGCAAAATATATAAATGAAGAGATAGTTTACTCATAAATCACTTATTTTTTAAGCATCCTTTTAGTCTAATGCAGTTGTTGACTTTATACTCTTAAATTTTTGAATCACTTCGGAAGCAATTTCATGCTGAATTTTAAGTCTTGTACATCATAAATCTTCGAGTCACTTTGAAAACAATTTAATATTGAATTTTTAGCTTTGTATTGCAGTTAATTTTGTGTTTCGTAAATTTCTCTTGAATTAGTTGAGAAATTTCAAATATAAAGTATTAAAGAAAAAAAAAAAGTCCAAACCACTAAGAATTGTCATCTTTATTTGAATTATGATATTTTCAAAAATAAACAACTCTCTGCAAATTGTGTTTTTTTTAGATTATCATTAGCCGTTATATATCGTTTACTAATATTTCTTCCGCCAATTAATGGTATTCTCATAATTAGAAAAAAGAATTCTATATATAGAGATTGCGTGTTTATTTGGGTTTTCACACTTTCAAACATAATCTTCCCGTTTTAATTGCCATTTTCGATTATTGTTCAAACCAAATAGATTTTTGTCTCAATTCAGCCGAAAATATGGAAATACTACATTTTTTTTGGTCAAAGAAATACTACAACTATACTCATGATCAATACAAGCATTTTCAGTCCATTCAAAAAAAAAAAAAAAAAATTCAGTCCTATAAGCAAATTATTACTATGTTATAAGAATATAAATTAGTATTAGTACACCAAATTAATTGAGTCCTTTAAGAATTCTTTAACAATCACAAGCGAGTTCAAAATTTTGGTTACTTGGCATAGTAAGTAAAAATATTACCAATATTTAGGAGGTCGAATTCGAATATTCTATAGCATGCTGTAAAATGTGCAAGTCAATATCTTAACTTAAATAAGAATCCGATTTTACAAATATTTTTTAAGTGGAATCTGAACTAGTTTAGTATTGTGGATCCCTAAATATTGGAGAAATTATTATCATCAATCGCCATTGACAAATTAATATATGTTCAAGTTCCAACTCTTGGAGTTTGCTGGAGACGCTTCTTGTAAAAGGGATGAAAAGGTAATTGAAGAGATAAGAAAAAGGACAATCTACTATTGGGCAACATTCAAAAATCTCACAAAGTACATCCTTGATTCTTCAAGATATATTTCAATTATAACTTTTGACCCTTTCATTAATTGTGGCCAATTTGCAGAATAATTCTTTTTAATTTTCCAGCTCAAAATGATTAATGTTAGTATTCCTTACTTAAAGAGCCATATTTTTTTTGGTGTCCGATATTTCTCGATTAATCCACCAAAATTTAAGGTACACAATTGAAAATCTGACATGTTTAAAAGGTTTTGAATTTAGAATTTCTCGTTTAGCAAATTAGATGGAAGTATCTAAGGAATATTTTGCCATCAGACTACAACCCATTATGTTTGAGAGCATTTAAAAATCATATTCGTGATGAAAAAAAATAAAAAGGGAAACTTCGACTTACGAATTTGGGATAATTGGCATTATCTTACATTAAATAAATACAGTTAATTATGGCGTAAAAATTAATTCAAGCTTCTTCTTTGATATCTATTAATGGTGGGTAGCATGGCATCCATCATGCTGGATTAATGAATCATCTTCAACTTTAATTAAATGCGGCTGTGTCTCTGTGTAGTGCTCCTATGATCTTCATCATCAATAGTGGCATTACTTTCTAACCTAATCTTTAGGTTTTTTTAGATTGGGCCCATTTTTAAAAAGCTTAAACTGAAATGGGCCCATTTACTTATGTACCGGAGATATATTTGCGACAAACATAAATAAAAACTTACCAAGCGAATTTTCATCCGGTCTTGAGTGAGAACTTTTGGAGGGATGTCCCTTTTAATTTGACATTCTATCCTCCAAACATGAAAAAGGAACGGGGTAGGAAACAAGACAAGCGATTTCAGGGGGAAATGAATTATAGAAATCCGGATTCTCTCCCAAGATGTGGTAGATGTCGCATGCCGGGACATAATAGGAAAAATTGTAATAACTCCGGACCGAACAATGTATAAGTTTGACATTTTCTTGAAATAGTTGTAATAAAACATGTTTATAATAATGAAAATTTTCTTTCAATTTCTTCTAATTACTACATCATTGCTCTAAATTTTTACGATTTTTTTAGTATTATTTCTTCAAATAACTTGCAATGAAATGGTCAAAATCTAAATATATTTTCCAAGCAAATGGTATAAATAGCAAAAAATAAGTTAAATATAATAAATAAAGTCTTTTTAAAAAAATATACGATTATAAGTTTTTCCAAAACAAATTTTCATTAAAAAAAACAATTCGTTAAACAAATTACCAAGAAAAAACTTATACAATTATAAGTTTTCCCAAAAGAAATTTTTGTTAAAAACAAAATAAATGTTCATTTAAAAAAATAAAATAGATTAAATAACACAATTGTAAATAAAAAAAATTTAAAAAAAATTTGAAAAAAAAATTTAAAAAAGTTTAAAAAATAATTACGTGGCTGATAACGCACAACAAGAATGCGTTATGCCGAATCATAACGCACACTGATTGTGCGTTATCAGCCACGTTGGCTGACCAGCTTAATTAACTGATAACGCACAATGGTTGTGCATTATCATTAGAGATAACGTACAATCATTGTGCGTTATGGCCTGAATCGGAAAAAAAAAATTTGGCCCACTTTAGTTTGGGCTTTTTTAAAAATGAGCTCGGCCAAAAAAAAAACCTAATCTTTACTTTAATTATATAGATTTTATGTTTTATCTCTCGTGCTTGTGTTTTATGCATATTTCACAAATATTTTTAATTCTAGGTGTCATTGAATAGAGTTTTAATTTTAAAATTATTATTGTCGCTTGATTCTATAGGAGTATTTATTTACTTCCATTAAATACATTACACTTATTTTATACTATCTCCGATCAAGAATATAAGTTTTTGTTTTTGACTTTGTACATGAATTTTACTCTCTATAAATAAGAAAAGAGAGAAAGAGAGTAATAAATAAATTAAAGAGGATAGAATTGAAAAGTAAACAATAAATACACCTTAAAATATATAAGGACTTATAATTTTAACTATCCAATTTAGGGTATAATAACTTATATTTCCGATCGAAGTTAGTGTAAAATAGGAAGAAGGATATCACATTTACTCCTTATAAACCTATGGTCTCTTTGTTACGCTCTTGCTGGACTTTAGATAGAAGCATACCAAATTTTGGATGCTAAATGCATTACACTTATCTTATATAGGATCAACAAAAAGTATCATATTTACTCCTTTAATTCCTTAGCATCTCGCTAGTTGCCTCCCTAAACTATGCTCATGGACAAGACCAGAATTGCAAGTTGTTAGAGGTGACATTCATCGTGTAAAGTTTAACACTTAATTTTTTATTTATTTTGATTGATAATTATATTATGATACTATAATATTACGCTCTACGTCTGTGAGTTTGAGATACGATTATGCACTTGTCAATATATACGATTATTGGGCTTGACTCACAACCATGACGTAATTAGTATTACTTACAATTTTTACGTGTCAATCATTATTACTGTATCAAAATAGATATAGGGTAGAGGGTACAGTTTTATATGTTAAAATGACCCAAAATTATGTGGATCAAAGACTACTACTCCTTCCCGGTATGGGGTAGGGGCACATTCTGCAAACTTCCATGCTTGAAAAAGATTTACTTTGTGGGAGAGGGGAAGGGGACCAGGGCTCCATCATCAATGGATTACTTACTGGGACACCTTTGATGGCAATTGATGAACTCCCATTCCGTCTGTCGCTAATTCACATAACACGGTTATGGCGTTTGTACCGACACCGTTACGCGACGCTGACACCAATCCTCGGCCGTTTTCGGATGATTTTAATTTGGCAAAACCACGTGTTTTGCACATGAAAATGTTTCTATGGTTGGTTTACATTTTTAAAGTATAAGACTAGACTTCACATGGGTATGGGTTTCAGGGTTTTGGGGCTGATGAGATGATGAAAGGTTATGGGACTGTTGCTAATATTAGATTCCTTTCTGAGGTTGTGTTCGTTTAGATGGAGACAAACCCCTTTTTTCATCACTGCATTTTCTTTGCAATCTATATATTTCCTCTTGGTATGGTATTAATGTTTATTGGAAAAGAAAATAGCCTATTATTAGGCCCAATAATTTCGAAGATTGTTATAACATGTATCCGGACATACTTAACTAGATGTACCCAATTACATACAACTCATTGGTGTCTCCAATAGTGTTTTGGTTAGGAAAGAATAAGCCTCAAAAACCATCCTTCCTTTGCACCTTATGTTGAAGTTGTGACATAAAAGAGCTCAGAAAAACAAATCTCATGAGTGACGCATTAATACAGTCATAAAAATAGACACACAATTATAAAAGTATGTATAAACAGTTATAAAAATAGACACACTTATTTACAGTCACTCGTTTTGCATTTAGATACTCTGTAACATTTCCTGTAACACTTCATTTTATAATACGTTTTCCTCCTTTGAGTTTATCCTTTTCCCTTAAGTTTATATTTTATTTGGTATGTTTTATTAATAAATATACCAAATTAGAAATGTTATATGAAGTTTTACGGAGGATCCGAACGACTCATTTTGCATGTTTTATGTTATAATAATCGTTGGTTATGAAAAATAAGCATCTCCATTTATTAAAAAAAAAAAGCATTCATAGTTATTAAAAAAAGATACTATTGCAAAAAGTAACACATCATGCATGTTATACATTGTAGGCAAACACACTTATAAAAATAAGCACACATAATTATAAAAGTATGTAATCCAAATTATAAAAATAGACACATCTGATTAAACTCACCCATTTTTCATGTTTTATATTATAATCACTATTAGTTTTGAAAATAAGCATCACACAAATCATATCAAGAGTTATATTAATATATGAGACACCATTTCGAGAAAATTACAGTTACAATCAAATAATAACCGTAGAACAGCATTTTCTCATTCGTGATATCAAAATTTGTCCCAAAACTCACTAAATGATACTAAACTAGAAGAATTACAATTCATCATTGCCTGTACTTACTAGTGAGTTCTTCCAAAGAGAACTCATCGTCTTCTTCAATGATTTGCTGTCCCATGCTTCAATATTTGCGATCTCTGGAGTGGTTTGAATAGAGCATATGGTCAATGTACATGCTAATTAATTCTACTATCTATGTTTTTGCTTCCATTCTTGATGTCGAATCTTCAATTTACTCTCAAGCAAAATACAGATGCCAATGGCTTCTTCTATTGCTGAAATCGATGACGTCGGCCACCCCATGGCTATTGTCTTCCGAGGCGAGAGTTTTCTATACTAGCACCATTGGCAGATCTTCAGTTTGTTTTTTTCCTAATTTCCTCGCTACCAGCACAACATGCGCCTGAAACATGAAAATGTTTAAACTTATCAAATTTTAATTTTGACTAAAACTACATAGTTTCGCTAATTAAGTACACCCAACTAAGTGCACTCATATCCATAATATAATTTGCCACCCAATTTAACTCCTCACATATGTTTGTTTAGATTTATTTTCAGTAGTTATAGTTAATAAGAATTTAGAACAATTTAATAAGATTTTTTTACCGTCAAATAATCAATTTACGTAAAAAGAAATATATATTCATACACACGGCTCATTATGAAGTGGTAAAATAGACTTATAAGTTATTTTTTCTAATGGAAATATACTTGAGTCTTGGTTTGTTGAGAAATAAAAACTATTCTCCCTCCTAAAAATGCACCTCATATGTATTGTTTTGAAAAGAACTTATAATACATGTTTGACCTTTCATATGATTTTATTGGATTGCTAATAATTATTTATTATTTAGGTGTATAACGATAGAAAATAAACTTTAGAGATGTATAGCATGTCAAACTTGAATTCTAAGGACTAATAGAATTTTTTCCTAATTCTAACATTTGTTTTTATACATTATCAGAGGAAGACATCATTCGAGCCAAAATAGTATTATCATAAGAAACACTTATACCATTGATCTATTATATAATATTACCAAAACTTAAACACGTCTTTGAATAAATATATATATATATATTCTTTTATCAGGCAGATCTTTGAATATGAATCTTGTAATTTGGACAGAAGATAACATGTAAAATCCAAATTAGATAAATTCGGAGACATCTCGAAGCAACAAGTCGTTGTAGTATAGTGGTGAGTATTCCCGCCTGTCACGCGGGTGACCCGGGTTCGATCCCCGGCAACGGCGTTCTTCTATTTTTTATTTTTTGCATCCAAGAAGTTACTGAAGCGCAACTTGTTCCTGGGTGCATTTATATGCTTTTTTGCTTCTCTGTTTATTTAAAATGCATTTTCAAACCCAAAATAGCTCAACAAACTTATTAGTTCTTTCCATTAATAAACAGAAATGCTGTAATATATTGAGAAACTCTTCAAACTCAATTCAATTCCATGTTAAAGCCTCATTACACTTTCTGCAAAACATTGAAAGCTCCTCTGTTTTAACACGAACGACATCCTTCACCAACGAACTTCTTATACTCCATTCTCGTGTTCTCCACACCGAGAAGTTTCTGCTTTGCATCCAAGAAGCCTTCTTTCAACACCGAGCTTGTAGTCAAAATTATGAGGAAGCTCAACATTGCAGCAGTGGAGAGTATGAACTCTTGATGTTTGGAAACTGAAACAGAATGAGGGTCTCATGCCACAAATTTCAAGCATCTTGTGTCCTTGTGAATTGTCTGGCAACGAATACAGCAAAAGCGCATCCCACATTGTACGCATGTATATGTTGCAGTAAATCCACAAACAGTGCAAAAATGGCGGCGTGATGTGGAACTTGGTGGTCCTACTGCAGCTCTCAAATACGATGGCACGTGAGATGGCAAGGACTCCAGGTTTGCCTACAGATAAGAATGTAATGTATAAAGATTTTACACCAGCGCTGCCATTAGCCATACCAAAGTTCTGTCTGACTTAATCACTAACTATACTTTCAAGAATAAGAACTATATTGGGTAAGATTATTAACAATATACTCAAGCATCAGAAATGAAATATGACTAGTTCATTGATAACAAAAAGCTAAACAGGGTCCAGTAGTTAAATCAAGTATAGCCAATATAAGCCAAGTAACAGAGGAAGTACACATTTGTTGGTTGATACCTCATTCAAGAGCTCAAGGAACGTTCTTGGGGCCCTTCTGGCCTCTAATGCCTTGGCTTGACGAGTTTTCCGTTTTGTGCCTTTGGACTGTCTCTTTTGATAAACTGCAAAAACATATTGTTATAACATACAACCACGGACAAAAAGATAATTAATAAAAGGCAACTGCGCTAACAAAATGATAAAGGAGTAACTCGATGGAGAACAGCTTAAACAGGCTTATGGGAGGGACTAGAGTTAATACATTATGCTTTATCTCCACTGGCATTGTAGATTTCTCTTAACAGGTTAGTGGCAATGAAAGAAAATAAAGAAAAGAAATCCCTTAGTAGAGCCTGAGATGAAGTAAACACTAAAAATGATTTCTAGGATTAAATTATACCATAGGAAGCAAATTTGATATCCAAACGAGTATGCTAGTGGTGAATCCAAGCCAGACGGTTATGCTAAATAAGCAAGACATAATTTGTAATACTAGAACAGCTCAGTTTAGCTGAAATTCTTTAAGATTAACGAGTTCAAAAGTTCTTTTTTAAGCTGAGGTTAGTCTAGTGAGATGCTTAACAGACATTACAAACTCATCACAAGAAGAATGGTCAGAGATAAACTCAATCATTAAGAGAGAGAGGTTCATATTCTTTCTTCTACAGCAGCAGCTACAACTTCCCTAAGTCATGTTACCTTCAGAAGTATGCACATAAAATTGCAACAAGGGAAAAACTCAATCTTCAACATAATCAGTTAACTCTATGTTTGAGATAAACAATCCCAAATAATTCACTTTATTTAGCAAGGTTGCATTTTTATTTACACTACATGAAATTCAAATAACTTTTTTGGATGATGAAATTAAGAAAGATACCTTGGTCATCATCATCAAGAGATGCTTCATCATCATCATCCATAGGTTGTACTGTCTCTATTGCCGCATTGTCATTTTCCAAAGCATCAAGTCGAGCAAGAATTGCCTGATTCCAATATTTTTTTTCATTACACTCAAAAACACAAGCTCCAAATTTTCAAAAATTAAAGAAATAAAAAGCTAAGAAACAACCTGTGTTCGATTATCAGAGCTGGCAAGAGCAGCCGCCATCTTAGGAGCAATCTTCCGGGCTCTAGTAGACATTCGACGAATTGAACTCGACCCATCTTCATCCATTTCTAGCTTTGAACTGAGCTGAAACACCAATTGGGGAAGATTCCAAAAATTTTAGAAGAAATCTAATAGAACGAGCGACTACAGAAAACGCCGGACAAAGCAAGATCGTACCTGCGACAGAGAAATCGGCCGGCGTCGAAAGAGAAAGGGTGGTTTCGGAATTCTTTAGTACGGTCTGGGTAATTTCATGTCAACCGGAACCGGTACTGATGAACCGTCGAGCGTTCGTTTAGATTAAACCGGGTTCAATTGCTAGAGAAAGGCTTTAGGAATCAGCCTTTGATTCTCGCACTGATCCAAAAGTCCAAATACAACAAAAGCCCATGAAATTACAAAAATGTACAGCCCAATCTAAAGAGAATACTTTCGGCCTCTTCAAAGTCTCGTATACAGCCCAATTATGATGTTATTCTTTTTAGTTTTTTTTTTGGCCCAGCGTACCATTTGTATACCATGTATTATTTCTCTTTTATAATATATTTTTTTTAGTATTTATCTTTTTTTTTAGGATTTATCTTTTATTTGTTAAGTTTTATTAATAAAATATGTCAAATTAGAAAATGGAACAGAGAATGATATACAAAGTGGTATAGGGAATGCGAGTCCATTTTTTTTATTTCGGGTAAATGTTATTATTTTTAGTATAAATTCCACGCCATTAATGGAAATTACAAAAATATTAATCAAATGCATAATTATAGTAAAGGGGGTAGAGAAGGAAAACACAAACCTTATCAAAAGGAGATAATAATCCACTAATTGAGATGTCTCAACTTTTGCCACTCGAACAATGTACAGGCAATCATGATGTTATCAGAAATATGGTTACAAACGATCCGAATCGAGTCAAACTTTGACTTAATCGAGTTGAGTTTTATCAATTTTTAAATAAACTCGAGCTCAAGCCTATTTTTTTAATGTTTCGTTTCGAGTCTAAGTCGAACACGAGCTTTTATTTTATAGTGTCTGGTTTATTGCGATACGTTTTGTTAGAAAAATATGTAAATATATTATTTCTTAAATAATATTTTGGTATTATAAAAAAAATAAAAGTATACAATACTAATTAATTGAAAATATAAAAGAAAAAATAAATAAGTTTGAATTATGAGATTGTAAATAAGTAATTAGTGTAAGTTTACTAATTGAATTTACGACATTCTGTTTATGTGTATAGTAGTATATAACTCAAATTTGAATAGACAGTTTAATAAAGTTCATAATAATTAAACATTTTTATCCATTTAAAAAATTTAATATTATAAATAACATATAAAAACATAATATTGTATATATTTATTTATTTATCTACTTTTTTATCGAGTTTCATTTGAAAAGCTTGAGCATTACTCATCAAACTACTCGAGCGGAGCTCCATCAATCCGAGTTCGAACCAAGTGTTGACTGAACTTTTTCTTGAATGTTTCGAGAACGGCTTAGTTCATTTGCAACCCTAATTAGAAACGATGTTTCTAATTTTTGTTTAATATCTTGGCATTTTGGCTGGTTTGGATATTCTGTAACATTTTATGTTATAACATTCCTCTGTAATATTTGTAATATTGTATTTTATTAATAAAACCTACCAAATAAAAATAAACTCTAAAGAAAAGTATTATAAAAATAAATATTATAGAAATTGATATTTGATTATGTACTCATATAGTCAAATGTTAATGGAATAGCTAAATCAACCATGTGAAAAAAACTATTGGAATGTCTATAAATTTGATGGGTAAAGTAGTAATTATTAGGATGTCAATAAATTATTATCTCAATAAATAATTATTAGCAAAACAATCCATTCTACGCACAAGGATACTATTTAAAAAAAATTCTATATATAATTCAATATATAAGAAAAAAAATTAAAATTTCCTTGGTAAAGAATACTTTATACGTGATGATATTGAATCTAATGGAAAAAAAAACAATTATATTAATTATAACATTAGCTATTTAGCCAAAAAGAAACACAAGAACATTAGTTAAACTTTCTTGCATGAGGTGAGTAATTCCAACAATCACAATTTAAAAACAAAGAAAATCCAAGTATCCACATTTTTCAAAAAATATCTTAATAAAATTTTATTAGTAAATGATTAACATCATTCATAAAAGAATATTGACGTAAAGACTACAAATAAGTGAAATAATTTATTTATCGTATAGAGAAAAAGTGAAAAAAATCACAAAATAGTTTATACTGTTAGAGAAAAACAAAATCATATATAGAACATCAAAATTAATAAGATAAGGCTCACTCATCAAAGGACTATAGTTATAATAGGTATATGAGATATAATTGACCACTGGAGATATAAAATCATTCATCAATGAGACTATTGGGAAGGTACGCGAAAATAAGATACTTTTATGATGCTATGAATTTCAGAAAACAACCCGTGCATAGCACAGGATATTAATATAGCATCTCATTTGCATTTATTAATTAATATGACCTTCATATAAGAATCTTATTTATAATATGTCATTTGATGAAAAAAAAAATATGCATGTATATATTTTTTTTAAAGAAAATCTCATTCACTTAATTAGTCTATTATTGTCATACATATAGAAAAAATAATAAAGAATGTTTCAAATAGAAATTTCTTTTCTCCTTAAAAAATAAACAAATAAGATGGAAGTTTCAAAGAAACTATGTGTAACCTTTTATTGGTCTCTTTCTTTTCTTCAAAGTTACATTCTTCTTTACAAGAGAGTCTTAAAATGAAAATTTATACTATTAGGTTTTAAAAATAATAAAATACTATTTTTATATGAAACACCATATTATTTTTCTTCAACTTAACACCATTTTGCAATGCATGATGAAAAGAAACAATCTCTTAAACTTTACTTTTTCTGCTTCAAAACCTTTTAAACTTTGCTAATATCTTTGAGCAATTTTAATTAAGGAAGTGAAGAAAATATAAAGTAGGTTTTCAAAAGTGATTTATGAGAAGTGACTGAGACATGAAGGAAGGCTACTCAGTTTGTTCAAAATTCAAATACCTTCTTACTATATTATAGGAACATAATATTTTAATTAAAAAATATCTTATACAAAGATATATCTTAATTAATAGACAAGTTATGTAAAAATATTAATTAACAAATCCAAGATTTATAAAATAATTCTAAAATTTTAAAGTTGCAAATTTTATTAGATGATGACCTATACAAACTGAAAAATGGCTAAGATTTTCTTTTAAGATGGCTAACATTAAAGATACTTTTCCTTATCACATCAAAATGACCCATATATTTAAAGGGGGTCGATAAACTTTTCATTCATTTTAGATTAAAATTTTTCATTAATTTTATGAATTTAAAATCTTATATATCAAATACATAAGTTCTAATAAAAAAACTTAAAAACTAATTATTAAACAAAATGAACCTAGGTGTGACATCCACTCATTATCAATCTATTAGACCATACTAAAATAATTAAATAAAATTAATTTCTATGTGAAAAACAAAACAATTAAGGGGCATGAATTGAATAAAAATGAGAGGATGTATAATATATAAAATAGTAATGAAATAAATCCATAATTTTTTTACTGTGAAGGATCGATTGAGATGTTCTTAAAATTATTGAGAAAATTTGAAGATTATTAACATAAAAAGTAGGAAAGGGAAATGAAATAGCAAACAAAAAGGGGAAAAAGGAGGAAAGTTAGTAGAAAAAAAATTATGATATATGAATTCTCACATATGTAGAGAAAGTAAAATTCTATTTTTGTATACCGATTGAAGTAGCTAGGGAAATTATCAGCAACATATTTTGTTAATTGCATAAAATCAAAACACAAAAGACAAAAGGATCATTGACATTTCTTTATAAATTCAACTATCAAAGAAATATTTATAGAAAATTAAAACAGTCAAAGTAACACAAAAAAGGTGATGGAAAGAAAAAGATAGAAACCTTTGATGGGAACTTCTTACGAACGGAAAGTTCAATAGAAAATTTTAGCACATGAAGAAGATAAAAAAGAACAACTTATATATCTTTCTTCCAATTGAGAAAACAAAACAATAATCAAATGGAAATATAGAAGAATTAGTAATTGAAGAGTGATTGAGATGGAGGAGTTTGTGAGATAGAGAAGATCAAAATGACAAAAAAAAAAAAAAAAATAAGGAGTAGGACGTGCAAATTTGATGATCAATTACTTCATATGTGATTAGTTAGGATAATATTGAATAGATTTTAAGTAAATTAGGTGATAGTTACTATCGACAAACCAATCATAATTTTTTTATCTAATAAAAAAACTTAAAAATCGAGAAAATGAGGATGAGGATCTCAAAGCTTTAGAGAGAGAGAGAGAGAGAGAGAGGGAGGGTAAAATGTGTATTCAAAAATATATGTAGTAATAGATTGGGCGTTGATAAAGCTCCTCAATGGAGTCATCACTCATCAAGCAAAAGATTTTAACTATTCAAGCACAGACAAAAACTCATCTTTGGCACTAATCTGCAAAATGAGTTTTGTCCAATTAAGACCAAGAACAGCAGCAAATTACACTAAAAGTATATCCATTACCACATCCAGCAAGACTAACAGCACTAAGTAATAGAAAAAAATAAGGAACAAATTTATCCAGATAAGGCATAATAAATGAGCTCTCCATATCTCTATCTTGACTTCCTTTATTTTATCTTTTTCAGTCTCTCCAATGACCTTTCTCCCTTGTTTCACACTAAACATCTTTTGATCCTTTCTTTTGCTTGGTTTTATATAACTGCATTTTAACACCACTTTTATTTTTTTTTCTTTTCAGAGCTAAAGGTATCTTGGCAGGTCCCATACACACGGAAGGCATTTTTAAACTATATCACACATATAAATTAATCTCTTTTTGAGCTGGATAAGACCATAAGGTCAGTGAAGCTCTTTCACAATATATAATTACTGATGGGAACAACCCATCGAACTTTAATTTGGGTTCAATTAAGTTGACTCATTATTTGATTAAAATCCAAAAGATAAACCTAATCTATTAAACCCATTTGTCCAAGTGCGGTTTTCTGGACAACAACAGGGTAAAAAGACTATTTAACCCCTTCCTTATTTATCCTACATCGGAAAGTCATGAAATCTCCAAAGATTTCTCCATATATAAAAAGAGGTATTGTTCAAACCCTCTTTCTTATGCTATTCTCACTCCGTATTGTTATTTGTCAAATTTGATTCTGACTTAGTCATTGAAGATCAAATGGGGGCACTTATTTACCAACTTATTCATTTTGCAAGTTGTTTGCTATTGGATAACTTATCGGTCTTACGTGTGCGTTCTCAGGATTCGAACTCGAGATGTGCGTTCAAAGACCACTCTTTTTGGCAAATATGAAATGTATGTGTATGATCTTTTTTTAGCATTAGGAAACATCATCCAATCATAGCAAATATTAAGGACTTGAAAACAAGGATTCTTGAGAGCTTTATAGAGAAAGAATGTCTATAAATATCATTGTTGTTGTAGTGGGATGACGCAAATCTTTATAAAAAGTCAAGAGGAATGCAATAAGATAAACAAAAAAAGATGAAAGATGCTCATGTATAGATAGGAAAAGTTGGAAAAAAAAAATTTTTTTCTTATCTCCAAAGAACTTTACACGGCACAAAATGCAGCAATGAAGGCACAAGATGGAGATGGAAGTATTCTTCTTATTCAAAAAGGAAGAAAAAGGACACCATCATCTCTTCTAGCCAGTCTTCTTATCGATATGTAATCAAAAACTTTTCATTGAATATCTTTTTGATAGGTTCACCAAATAGTTATCAAGCTAAGATAATCCATTGTCTTTAACCAAAATTTTATTCAGAAAAATGCTCTTTGTATGATTATGTCAACAAGATTTGTGTAATGCAGGGGTCCATTTCAATTGCAGGCTTTAACTTTTGTTCAAGAAAAATGACTTTCACAGTCAAAAGAAAAAACAGAACCATAGCTAAGCAAACCATTAAGTACTACTGCAAGTTGCTAAAGAAAGCTATTGGTTTGCATCCCCTCTTTTTTTTTTTTCTTTTTTTATTCTATGCAAAAGCCAATGAAAAGACTAGTACTGGCGATGGCTGATCTATTTTAGTTTTGTAAGTTCAGTTAGTCTTTAACTATCTATCACCTTTTGCTTTTATAGCACCTAATTTTACCATTTTCATACACTTGAATTCTCAGAGAACTTTTATCAAACATGTAGAGTGCAAGAAATAATGCTGCAGTGTACCTGGGATCCTGGAGTGGATTTTGATTGAACTTGACGATCAATAAAAACACATTATGAAGTCTAGCTACCCCTAGTGTATTAATTCTGAAAGGCAAAACATAAAACAAAATTGTCACTTACAAAGGCCAGACAAACATGTGCCACAGAAAAGATGAAAGCATTCTTATCAGCTAAATTATCAGGAACCAGTAAATATGATGGCCCAAAAAGTCAGACAAAAGGATTTCGATCCAATGAAAACTTTGCATCCCAAAAGATTATGATCAGAACCCATATGCAAATTTTATGCACGTGAAAATGTTGGCCTTAGATGATGTTTTAGTTCTCTTTCAATATTGTTATGGACTAAATTCATTAAGGGACACAGTGGATGAAGAAAAATCAAGATTCATCTAAGAGGTTTTAGTTTTAGCCTTTTTAGCTAACAGAAGAGGATGACACTGTAGATGGTGGGATCCCAATAGTACCTCATATCTAATCTCAGGGATTCCACTCATAAGAACTCAAAAAAGGAATTCAGGGCCCCTGCAGAGATGACGAACATTTTTGTCAAGAAACTTTGTTTTGTTTGGGAAGAATTCATGAGAAGCTTCATGGAGGATATGCACCCTTCTTCCATACAGAAGAGTGAGGTCAGGGCTTGGAGTTATCGTAAGTTTGAAATGGGAACAATGATTAATTATGAGTCTAATTCTCTATGTAACATTTTTTTTAATGGTTAATTATGAGTTTAATTCTCTATGTAACATTTTTTTTTAATATTGAGGGAATATGATTTGTAATTAAGACGTTTGAGAGGTACTTCTATCACAAAACAATTATTGTCTTTTTTTTTTATATTTTAATACTATACTTTATTAACAAAAATCGACAAAAGAAAAAATAAACCTTTGAAGAAAAAAGGGTCACAATATCATAAAGAATATGAGAAGCTATCTTAAGGGATTAATTATAAATGGTAAGATATTCTTGGATTGGATTTTAAATATATACTTTACTTCTTTTCAATTTATTTTATTTTATTTTTTAAAAGAATTTACTGTACTTTTCTAATAGAATTCATTTTATATATATTATATACTACTGTCCAACTATTTGATCTTAAATTACGAGCATAACAAAACTAAAAAAACTTGAACAAAAACTCAACTAGCCCCAACGAAAACACTCCTAGCCAAGGCCACGGACATGCTCGAAGAGACTAAAGTATAATGCCCAGAAAGGAGGCCAAGAGCTTAAAGTCATTGGACAAGTCCAAGCCAACCCAATAGACTAAAAGCCAGTTGAGCCTAAAAAGGCTAGGGCAAAAGCAACTGTTAGGACCGAGCAAGGGCGCGTTGTCGCCATCTTGAGCACAGGAAGAGAGTTGCCGTCGGTCACTCAAAAAAGAGACTAAAAACAAAGGAGACATTCAAAAATACGTTACTAGTCTGCAATTGTCTCGTCTCAGAAAACGACTTCTAGCAAGAGAATAGGCACCTCCGTTCGGATTTCCAGTATCAACCTGCCAAACCCACTCAACACGAGAAGAGATTCGGTGCCGTACAACATTGAACACACAACCAATGATAAAGACTACTCTCAGTCTAACGAACTCCACGACCAGCCTTTCCCATACACGAGCCTTGAACAAACCACCGGCGCCGAACAAATGACCACCCCAGTTCTCTTACGAACACTGAGTCACAAAAAGCCAGCAGAAACACTATTGTGAACGTAACCTCACGAATCGAAGCTAGAAAATACAAATACAACCTACTGAAACTGCCACTACCAAACAAGCAAAAAATCACAAAAATAATAACTTATACAATGCATACCAGTCATGTCTAACTCAACAAACTATAAAAAATTTTAAACTCATTAAATCTTAAAATCTTAAGAGGAGTCGAGACCCAATCTAAAAAAGAAGCCCTTAATCTATCGATTCAACGAGTCCACACCGAGATAGGGACAAATCGTAAATGCACCCGTTATCATATTGCTAGGATGGGTGCCTTTAGAAGAGAGGCCCATCAACCATTCTTTCCTGAATTATATGTAATTTGAGAAACCCTTAAATATCTCTTAAAAAAGATTTAAATTTCCAATTAAACAATATCTTTTTTTACAATAATTTAATTTTCACAAATTTTTTTAAAAGAAACAATATATGTCAAATGTTCCACATCTTTTATTTTTTATTTTCCTTTCAAATATAAGGAACTTCCACAGAGCACAGCAGAGCAGTGGTGGTGGGGGTGTTGGCAATCTCCACAAAGTCAGCAACTGAGTATTAATCATATGCTCTGGAGTTCAGACCAGACCAGAGGAGGCCTTCAGCTTTCTTTCCGTCCATGTTTGGACACGTGTACCCTGCCTGTTATTATTCCTTCTATCATAAATTTCCCCGCCACCTCAAATTTCTCGTCTTTCCACTGAATATCACAGTACAGGTCCTTAGCAGGAAAAAAAATCTGCAAACTGAATATAATATAGAATTCAAATGAAAATTATAAAAGTTTGAATATAATATAGAATTCAAATGAAAATTATAAAAGTTTGTTTGGACAATTAACAAGTGCAGATAAAGTATAAATAATTCTTAGAACTTATACATAATTTCAAAAGGATAGTTATGAATATTATGATATATAGAATTGTAAATGAGACAGATCTTACCTGTATTTGCGTGAGTCTTATAACAAGTAAGGTTTAAATTTTATACCGACGGACCTGCACCTATACCCTTATTAAATGAGATTGAGTAGGATATGATGATATTCAGACTCGTACACTCGCAAGAATAAAATAATAATATATATTTATATATTATATTATATATTTATATATACTATATTATATATATGTATATTATATTATACATCATATGATCAAAACGTTGTCTTTTTTTATCGGCCTCAACTACCGAATTTTTCTTTGCTCTGTTCAGCGTCCGGTTCTGCTGCTTGCCCTCCGGTTTCTACTACTTCAACTGCTGCGGCCAGTTTTCTTCTTTGCTCTTGCGCAGCTCCTTCCTAGCAGCTACTTCTATTGAGGCTTATATTTAGCAGCTTCCATAATTAGATATTTAACAGCTTCTATATTTAGCTCATTCTCTTATTTAAATATTTTTATATGCAGAAATCCTAAATCTTATAGGATATTTACTTTCCTAATTGTTTAGGAAAGTAACCCACTATATAATGTAATTCCTTTAAGATAATAAATCAGGAAAATTTAGATTGTTTTCCCCACTGGAAACTTTCATGGTCGAGTAGAGCGTAAGTTGCTCGGCCTTTGCGGTTCCAAGCTCATTAACCATAAAGTTTTGGGGGGAGTGCGTCTTAACGGCAGGATATCTTATTAATCGTACCCCCTCTTCTTTGTTACAAGGGAAGACGCCTTATGAAATGTTATATAATGAGAAGTCATCTTATTCTCATATTAAAAGTTTCGGGTGCCTTGCTTATGTCCATGATCATGATCTACCCAAAGATAAATTTCGTGCTCGTAGTCGCGTTTGTGTTTTTCTCGGCTATCCCTACAACAAGAAAGGTTGGCGATTTTATGATTTACAAAGCAAGAAATTTATTCTGTCCAGAGATGTGGTTTTTGATGAAACCAAGTTTCCTTATAAAGAATATTCAGATATTGCTACAACACCCCCCGAATTTTTTCATTCTTACAACTTTGGGGCATAACCTTTGAGTTATTTGCACAACAACCCACCTCCGCAAAATCCAACCCAAACTGATCCCGCTATAGGCCCAACCTCAGCCACTGTAACCCATCCACAAATACAAACCCACCGCCTAGACACAGCCCCAGCAACAGGCCCCTCTTCACCCGCACCTTGCAGCCCAGAAAAGGGCCCAGACGCTGGCCCAACCTCTATAGCAAATCCTGCCGCGGACCAGCCCACTGGCCTATCATCCTCGGACGATCCAGCCTCCCTCAGCCCACATACACTTCCAGCACCAAGTCCAACTCCACCCACCATACCTTTTGTTCCCCTTGGCACTAGAAAAGGTTCACGTCTTAAGACGATTCCGGCACGGCTTCAAGACTTCGACTGTCATGCAGCTTGGACGTCTATTATATCCCCTTCTTCTGTTCCATCTTTCTCCACGGCTTTCTCAGGTAAGTCCCGTTATCCTCTTACAAATTTCATAAATTCTGATAAATTCTCTGCTCCTCATCGACACTTTCTAGCATCTGTTACTACGGAACCGGAACCCACCAAATATTCTGAAGCTGTGTCTAATCCTAAATGGCGTGCCGCCATGCAAGAAGAAATTAATGCCTTGGTACAAAATGACACATGGTCTTTGACTACTTTGCCTCCAGGTAAACGTGCACTAGGCAGCAAATGGATTTTCCGCATCAAATATAAAGCAGATGGTACAATTGAGCAGTATAAAGCTCGGTTGGTCATTTTGGGAAACACCCAGGCCGAAGGCATTGACTTTACAGAGACCTTTGCTCCCGTTGCTTAGATGGTTACTGTTCGTACTCTCCTGTCCGTGGCCGCCTCCCGAAATTGGCCGATACATCAGATGGATGTCCATAATGCTTTTCTCCACGATGATTTGCAAGAGGAAGTATATATGTGGCCCCCCCTTGGATTTCGTCCTCCTCGCCCCGGCCAGGTCTGCAAACTCCAGAAATCTTTGTATGGTCTCCGTCCCGGTGTTAGTTTTCGAAGCTCACCAACGCTCTCCGTAAGTGTGGATTTTCTCAGTCCTATGCCGATTATTCTTTTTTTACTTACTCTCTGAATGATGTCTTTTCATGCGTCCTCATCTATGTGGACGATTTATTAATTACTGGGAAGTCTCTTACCTCCATCACTAAGTTCAAAGCCTCCTTGAGTGCTTGCTTCCATATGAAGGACTTGGGTCCCCTTAAATATTTCTTAGGTATCGAAATTGCAAGAAATCCTTCGGGTTTATTTTTGTGCCAACGCAAGTACACCTTAGAAATTCTCTCAGAAACCGGTTTATTGGGAGCCAAACCGGCCTCTACTCCTATTGAACCTAATCATCAATTGGCCAAGGCGACTGGTCCTTCCTTCGATCAGCCAGAACGCTATGGCCGTCTCATCGGCAAGTTGATCTACCTCACTCTTACTCGTCCTGAGCTCACTTAGGCTGTTCACACACTTGCTCAGTTCATGCACGCTCCCCGCTCATTGGGATGCTGCTATTCGTGTTGTTCGATATCTCAAAGGCAGTTCAGGTCGTGGCATACTTCTTCAGTCTAAGTCTCCTTTATACTTAACCGCATATTGTGATTTAGATTGGGCTACGTGTCCTATTACTCGCCGTTCTGTTACAGGATATTTTATCTCTCTCGGTAGATCGCCCATTTCTTGGAAAATGAAGAAACAACACACGGTTTCTCGTTCTTCTGCCGAGGCTGAATATCTCTCTATGGCTATGACTTTGTGTGAGTTAAAATGGTTATCTCGCCTCCTTAAAGATCTTCAAGTTCCCATCACTCGCCCCATTCAGCTACATTGTGATAATCAGGCCGCTCTTCACATCGCGGCCAATCCCGTCTTCCATGAACGGACTAAGCATATTGAAATTGATTGCCATTTTGTTCGGGATGCTTTCCAAGCTGGTTTTATTTCTCCCTCCTACATTCGAAGCAATCTTCAGCCTAGTGATATTCTCACAAAGGCTCTTCATCCTACTCAGTTTCATCATTTAGCGTGCAAGTTGGGCATTACCGACCTTCATGCTCTAATTTGAGGGGGAGTATTGAGGCTTATATTTAGCAGCTTCCATAATTAGATATTTAGCAGCTTCTATATTTAGCTCATTCTCTTATTTAGATATTTTTATATGCAGAAATCCTAAATCTTATAGGATATTTACTTTTCTAATTGTTTAGGAAAGTAACACATTATATAATGTAATTCCTTCAAAATAATAAATCAGGAAAATTTAGATTGTTTTCCCCACTGGAAACTTTTAGCTTCTTTTCTTGTGCGAGCTGTTCGTTTCTACTGCTGTTGTTTAAGCCCACTGTTCCTCCCTTTTTTTTCCGTCTGCAGCTTCTCCTTTTATTCACCAATGGCGGCTGGTTTTCCTGTTTCTTAAAGCCGCTGCTTTTCTATTTTTATTTCTCCTTGCTGCCCTCCCCTCTTTTCTCTTTTTTTCTTTCCTTTGCAGCTGCTCTTCTTTCCTAATTTTATTGTTAGAGGAAATTATGTTAATAATGTTAAAATTTTTATTTTATGATTATATATTATTTTATATATTTTTATTTAACAAAAAAAAAATTTTAAATGTCATACGGATATGGGTATACCCAGATCCTACTCTGGACACTGGAGGGTCGGGTATTGGGTCCATAAATTTTATACCTGGAGGGTCTGGGTCTGGGTCCAAGTTTCACTATAAGGGTATGAGTCTGGGTCTGAGGTTACCCAGAGGGTTTGGACCCGTTTACAGGCCTAATGATATGCGAACAATGAAAATGAATATTGAGTATAAATTGTCTAAATTCTTCGTAAAAGCATGCCATTACGTACAAAGAAATATTTATGGTGGATAATATGATTATTTTTCATAATGGCGCACGAACAATTGATAACATCTGTTTATGTTAATATTTGATAACATAAAGTCCAAGATGAACTTAATATGCCTGAAGTAGATAAATGAGTTGTTCCTGAAGAACGGAATTGTCTTAGTGAATTTTTAGTCAACAATTATATTGAAATATAAAGTGTGTCCATCTGTACTTATCTTGACGAAGTATACTTGCTATATATGTTTATTTCATATGAGGTATATTTTTTATTGTATATGTTACTGATTAACACTTTGATGAAATAGTGTTCCCCAAATCAAGGGAAGAAAGTTAGCCTATAGTAAGACTATTCTATGAACATTATCTACCCCAATGGCAGAAGTAGTCAAGGGCAAAAATTTTTTTTTATACTATTTTTGATGTATTTACATTCAAGCCCCTCCAATTTTATTTTTTTTTCAATAGAACCCCACAACTTTTGGACAGGGTTTAGGGTTAAAAAAAAAAAAAACCGGACGTTCTCTCGCGCGGCGCCGCACACACACCAGATAGAAAATTTCCCTCTGCCCCTCTCTTCTTCCTGCATTCGGCCGACACCGACACTCACTCTCCTCTCCGGCTCTCCCTTCCGCTTCTCTCCTCGGCAGCGGCGATGACGCAGGCTTCCTCTCTCTTCTCGGCGTAACACGTTTGCTGCTCCTTCTTGCTGCTCCTCTACCTCTACTGCTGTTGCCTGTTGCTGTGCGCGTTTCCTTTCGGCTGCTTGGCCCGTTGCCACACTGCTTCTCAGAGACCGGACCGGCAACGGCGCGGACGCAACTCGGTGCTCCTCTGGATCTCTGCTGCTGCTCTATTGTTTGTTCCTCACTTCCTCTCCTCTGCTTCTCTGCTGACTGCTGCTGTGCTGTCTGCACTGCTGCCTCCTGCCTGCTTTCTGCTTCTCTTCTATTGAAGAAAAGGTAAGCACCACTGCACCAGCTTCTCTTCTATTGGTTGTTTGGTTTCTAGGGTTTTTTTGGGTAAAAATATGATTGCTCATTTAGTTTATGTTCTAACTTCTAATTAATGATTAATGTCAACAGTAAAACGTGTTGAATTTAATTTAAAATGTTTGAATATTTATTATATAGGGTTTTAATATGGACAAATATTTTGAAAAGTGGAAGAAGGGTTCTAAACTTGGAACCGGTTGAAGAAATATCGTCTAAAAAGTCTCGAGTAAGGGTAGAGTTTTCGGATTGTGAGATTATTGGTGATCTATGATTGCGTAAATCTATTGATAGTTATCCTTATAAAATTAGAGATGAATTAAGAATGATCTACGCAATAAGATGGGAGATGAATTTCTCAGTGACAGTTTGGTTTGTTATGTTGATAATGAGATTTTTAAGAGTATTGAAGATGAAGACATCTTGCAGCGGTTTCAGAATATGCAAACTCGAAGAATAAAATTGACATCTGAATCATTTCCTTCATTTTTCACATGTAAAACTCTATTTTAGATAATTTTTTTATAGTGATTTCTTTTTTATTGTAAACGTATTTGTATGAATGTTATTTATTTTTATATTAATCTTCTAATCCTTCTAAATTAATTGCAGCTCATATTGGATTTCGTCTTCTAATCATGCTCATCGGTTATCTAAAGATTCTGATCAAGATTCTTAGCTTTGATTGAGGTATTTCCCGTGAGTGATGGATAATCATTCATCGTGAGTGATGAGTGATCACTCCTATTGTTAATGAGCGATTACCTACTTTTTGCTATGTTATTTGTAAATTTAGAATTGTAATGCTTATCCCGTGAGCGATGGATAATCATTCCTCGTGAGTGATGGGTGATCACTCCTCATTGGTAATGGATGATTACCTATTTTTTTGTTATTTTATTTGTAAATTTGGAATTGTTTGAATGTTTTTGCACTTGGAATGCATCTATTTTATAGACGAAATTCTGGAAAATTTTTTATGTAGTTTAGCCCCTCCAAGTTTTGTTTGCTGGTTCCGCCACTGATCTACCCATAAATATTAGTGAACCAAAAGTTTCACGAGATTGTCATTTGCAAATAATTGCAACTAAAGTACTTGAAATTTTTGTAAGAGTTATAATTATACTTTTATTTGAGTAGATATCCTAGAAGGACAAGAAATATTTCAAGTTTGAATAACACTCGAAGTGTGATATACTTCTTGACCATAAAGATATATATCCTCAAAAAGATGATAACTATATGAGCAAATGTTATTTCTGAAAAATAAACAAAGGCAAATGTAATGATCAAGGATTTTAAGTCAAGCTTTTGTCTTGATTTGTAAATTGAACATTGTAAAATGTTCTACATGGACATGACACATCATTGCTATTTCAAGTCATTGAATCATTAGATATCGACACATATCTTTTGTAAAAAGATATTGAAGAGTCAATTGGTCTTGAAGAACTGTGATTATGCAAATTAGTACATGATTATACTTGTTTCATGCAAGTATCCGGTTGTTATGGGTCTTCTCTCACTATGAATTTGGAATATACGCTGAACTTATCATTTGATATCTCCTTCAAATCATTGTCTCGAAATTTGAAAAACAATCCAACTCCCATGGAGATGAATATATAAGATATTGATTATTTACATGGTCTACATATATCACGTCATGCATTGATATACACTATAATTATGCATATAGACATATATAGCAGCCACTTTTTTAGTTTGTGTTCAAGGAATAATTAATTATGATGGTAGGCTAAAATGTATATGATCAAGATACACAAATTGTTATATTCGAGATTTATGTATCCTCTTAGATGAAATTCTAATTATATTGTTATGTTAGATATGATATAATCTATCTCTTTATTTCATCTCTGTCTCTTGTATTCTCAGATACCTATAAATATGGTCATTACCTCTCAGTTATAATCACACCTCAAAGAAAAATCAATAAAAGTTCTCTTATTTTCTCTTTACTCTTCTCTCTCTTCTTTTCTTCTCTATTTATTCATCTAGTTATTTAGATACTTTTTCTCTTCTTTATATTTTACATTTTATATCGATCGTTCTATTTTGCCGACAATGTTGTGCCAACAAATTTCATAAGAAAAACAATATAAAAAAGTATTCTACTTTTCTAAAAAAAAAAAGTATTTAACTTAAAAATAAAAATAAAAACTTGTAAATTCAAAATTGGAGAAATTGGTAAATTATGGTTGTGAAGTATTTATATTTTTCAATTTGTAACTATAAAGGTTTTTTAGCAATTTATATTCATAAAATTTTTACGAGTTGTACGAAATTACAATGTATTTGGATAGGGTTCTGTTTCGAAACGAGGACGGAACTAGCTCATACTAAGGGGTCTGTCTCCTCCCCCCATTCGTTGAAAAATATATTGAGTAGGTGTATTTCGATCGTGCTCAAAGTAGAATGGGAGATTATTTATTTATTCTTCCTACAAAGTAATCTTGCCCCCAATCTTTTAACTCTGCAAAATCTAATTAAAATTTTCAGTTTTACAAAACCTTAGAAAAAATTCTCTCAATCAAACTTTATCCAAATACATATGAATATCATGCACACATGACTATAATGTGCTTCTCTTGTAAGGGTTATTTTGTCCTTTCAAAAGGTTAAACGAGATATATTTTATCCAAATTATGTTGTGACCCAAACAAAATAGATTATCGTTTCAAGTGGGGGAAGCCTTCTGAGAGGATAAAAATGTCCTTTCAATAGCAGTACATGTTAGTCACGTGTGAAATTTGCTAAATTCCGTTATAATATTCATTACTTGTCATTTTTTGTAACTCGTAAAAACAAACTTTGAGTGTAAATAGCTGAAAGAAACTTTATGGTTACAAACTGAAAAGTATAAATATTTTATTTGTATAATTCACCAATTTTCTTTAAAATACTATTTCCGATCAGAAATATAAAGAATTTTAAGAGAGTTGAAGATGATAAAAAATATAAGAGATTTATTACATTTTCTATCTATATTTATATTTTTATTAATTTATTATACTGTTATTATTTATCTCTCTTTATTTACTAAGCATATAAATGTTATTTCGATTTAATAATTATCTTGTTTTAATGTGTTTAATCCTACCGTACAAACTTAAAACTCTTATATTTATATTTATATATATATATATATATATATATAAAGGGGTGTTGTAGCGAGTAGGAAGGAAATTAAAACAATCACTGGACAAAAACTTGATTGCACTTTTAATTGTTTCAAGGCGAATTTGCTATATATGGTTCTTAATTCAACAAAATTTAGGACTACAAATGTTATTTGGGATATAAAAAGAGATTTATTGTATTTAAAAAAGTTAATCTGTTTTTTCATTGATTATTTCTTTTTTTTTTTTTTTTTTTAGCATATTGATTATTCCTTTCTTTTTTCTGAAAATTGATTATTTCTTTCTCAAATTTCAAATTAAAAAAAAAAGAAGAAGAAGAAGTAGGTGGAAAATTTTCTTCATTCACCGACTCAGAAGTGATAGGGTAGCGAGAGGATCAATTTCTCATGTGACTTCATAAGCTAACGTTGTTATCATTGCATGGAAGACATTTGTCAAAATATGACATAATCTTTAACTAATTTCTGCCACGTTTTTCATTAAATTGCAACAAAAAAAAAAAAAGCTTTTCCACGTCATCATAATTATGAGAATTTAGAGGTATGACCCGGTGAAAATTCGTTTTTTTTTTTGTAATAACATTTTCAATAATACATTCAGTACTTCCACGTTATTCTTATGATTTATTTGATAGCGATACAAAGTCAAGAGAATTGCTCCTGAATTGAATTTTTAATAATTAAAAATTAATAAGTAATGGATAAATAATACTAATTAATAGTTCAATATATTTGAACAGTATGTTGAGAATCTATATCGGCTAGAATTTGAGAAATAATTAATCATTATAAAAACTTAAACAATCTTCTTCTTCTTAAGATATTAGAGCCAATTGTTGACTGCACATGTTGGGTTACCCGCACAAATCCTGTGGTCTCGGGGAATGAAAACATTGATGACTTTATTTTATTTATCAAAGAGCCATAATGTTGCGCCACCTACAGATAATGTCTTAAAGAATGTCAGATTCCAGGTCTAAATGATCAGTTTGGGCGTGAGGGGGTGTGTTGAGAATCCCAAATTAGCTAGTATTTGAAAAATAAGTACTTTTTATGAAAACTTGGACAATCCTCCTCCTCTTGAAATACCTTTTTGAGAATGAATTAAACCTAAACTTAAATTTTAACACATTAAATAAAGAGAAATAATTTTTAAATTACTTTTCTTATAGTTTCATATTATATAAAATCCACATATGAAGATTGCTGGTCTTTTGAGTTCTGATCGCAAGCATAAGAGACCGAATTTGTTACTTGTTCAGTTACTGAGTCAATTTTACGTTTTAAAATTAACCGGTGATTTCTTATTGAATTTGTCTCAATAGATCATGTTTTGTTACTAATTAGCCATCTCCAATCGTGAAATATATAAGATCACATTACCATTATTTAATACCTCATTAAATTGTACTATTTTCAATTAAAAATATAAAATCATTTTAAATTTGTGTGCACAAGTATAAAGATATTAAAAATAAGTTTACTTTTAATGAAAGCATCCTTCATGCCTATAGAGACATAGAGAATAGAGGGATAAATGAATAAAAATATGAATATAAATAATCAAATTCATATTATGAATCATGCTCAGTAATCCTAAAACACTTATATTTTTAACTAAAGATGGTATTATTCAAATAGTAAAAATTAAAATCTCCCTGTCAGAGTGGTTAAGCCATGCATAATGATATAAGTATATGTATGCCTCAATTTGTTCTCAATAATATTATAAAAGATCCAAACTAGACTAAGACTCCATTACAATATGGTACATGCAAATTTACAAATTAATGGCTCAACATTAAACAATAAATGAGAAGAAATACTTTTTAAATTACTCCTCTTAGTTTTATTAAGTTCAATCCATATATGAGATTATCGATATTTTGACACACAAATACAACAAATTAGATAAGTTATCTGATTAGCTACATCAACGTAATTCCTATATTCTGAAAATTTAACTGACGATTTCTTATTAAATTTGTCTCTCATCACTAATTAGTTATCTCTAATTGTGCAATATATATAAGATCACATTACTACTATTTAATACCTCATTGAAGATATTATTCAAATAGTAAAAATTGAAACTTCTTCACAGAGATTAAGTGTTTAAATTATGAATAATTATACAATATATATGTCTTAATTTATTCTCAATAATATTATAAAAGACCCAAACTAAAGTAAGACTCAATTACAATATGGTATGTGTAAATTTACAAATTAATCCCTATTATTTTATATTAAAAATAAATTGAGACCATACACCATATCAAATTTCAAATTTGGAATTCACGTCTCCCATCTCGGTAATAAAAATCCATGTTGGTGGAAATCAAAAGAAGCACAGTGCTTCCCCCCTAATGCTTAGTATTCTTTCTGGTTTATATATATGAACCCCCATCCCAAATTATCCCTATAGATTCCCTCTACCACTCACTTGCCACCCCTTCCCCCTCATCCCCTGCTATAGCTAACCCCAACACGAGCCAGCCACCATCCTTTTTAGTCTTTCTTTTTTGCAGCACTTTGCATGGGTGGTAAGCCTCAGCTTCAACTTCAATTTTCCTCTCATCAAACAATAATCATTTGTAGAAGCATCCCAATAAATTCTTATTATTCCCATTTTTTGTAAAAATAAACAACCAAAGATTATTAATGGGTTTTTCAGAAAAATTGATTTTAACCCTTATTCTGCTCTTCATATGTAAAGGAAATTGTGTAAATGGGGCAACATTTACATTCGTAAACAAATGTGAACAAACAATTTGGCCGGGTATTTTAGGAAATCCGGGAATAGGCAGTACCGGATTCGAGCTTCCGAAGGGCAGTTCCCGGTCTTTCGAAGCTCCAACGGGTTGGTCCGGACGATTTTGGGGCAGAACCGGCTGCAATTTCGACGATTCCACCAATAACGGTTCATGTACAACAGGGGATTGCGGATCCGGAACCCTCGAATGTAACGGATCCGGAGCTACTCCTCCAGCAACCCTAGCCGAATTCACACTCGGGTCGGGTTCACAAGATTTCTACGACGTTAGTCTCGTAGATGGGTACAATTTACCCATGATTGTTGAAGTTAACGGCGGAACTGGTTCTTGCGCCACCACCGGATGTACTGAGGATCTTAACCAGAAATGTCCGACGGAACTGAGAATTGAAGGAGGCGGCGCGTGTAAAAGCGCCTGCGACGCGTTTGGAACAGCGGAATATTGTTGTAAGGGGCAATTTGGTTCGCCTTCTACTTGTAGTCCTTCGGTTTATTCGCAGATTTTCAAATCGGCTTGTCCGAAATCGTATAGCTATGCTTATGATGATGCTACCAGCACTTTTACATGTACCGGAGCTAATTATGTAATCACATTTTGCTCTTCTTCACTCTCCAGGTAACCGCCATTCTTTCTTGCCTAATTCCATAGAGTTTCCTTTTTTACTCCCTCCATTCCTTTTTCACATGTCATATTTTTTATATAATAAAATTTTAAAAAATACCAAATTTTTAGATGCATTTTCGTGTGCTGGAAAAAACTATTTCTCCCCTCATTACAATTTTACTAATTTTTACGTTAAGAAAATAAAAAATAATTAAAATTTATTATTAATAAGAAGATATTATAGAACTTTTTTTATTAAATGTCATTTTGAACATTCATGAAACCAACCATAAAAAAATTGTTTATGAAATACCAAATAATCCTCTGTTTTCTTGTTTAGCCAAAAGGCTTCAAAATCAGAAGGAACTCCGGATGGGTCAAGTTCTGGAACGGGCACGGGAGCCGGAACAGGATCCGGGTCCGGGTCTATGCCGGAGGCTATGCTGGCGGACGGATCATGGCTAGCAAATTTGGCAACAGGAGACTCAAATACAAGACAACCTCGTGGTTTTGTCCAAGTTTTACAGATTTTGCTCTTCACTTTTGTATCACTGTCCCTATATTTTATGCAATTGTAGTTTCACCACACTAAACAAAAATGTAATTTTAATTGTATAATTCTAATATTAGTCGCATTATTTAAATATATAACGTGTTTATTTATTCACCGACATTGAATTTTTAATCTATTCTCCTCGCGTTCGTAGTTTCAATACAAATTTACAAGTGATGTAATATAAAAAGTTTCACTTTTTGAATGCTCATAACTGAACATGTAGCGTTTATTTGTAACATATTTTTTTTTATGTTTAGGGTTGAATATACCATTATTTTTCACAAAATTATGAATCTATAAGTGGTACAATAAGAGTTTTTTATTCTCTTCATGTTCAGAAATGAACAAATAACATCAGTTTTCATGAACATATAGCATAAGTTTATCTCAAATATCTCAAAATAAAAAAATAAAAAGAATTATCGTACTCATAAAATTCTTGACGAAAGACTTTTTTTTTGAATAAAAATTTTATTTATTCACTAATTAACGAATATAAAATTCTTGATGAAAGACTTTTTTGAATAAAAATGCGAAGTCCTAATAGATTACATAAAATAAAAAACTTCGGAACTTTATATTAATATTATCAATTTACTTAACAATTATATAAAACAAATGAGTTCATAAATTATTTTTAAAATTATGATTATCATGATTTAATAATAATTAAAACTCGAGCACTCTTGATTCTCTTTAGGAAATAAAATAAAAAATTCAAAGAAAGGGAATTGATTGCATACCGTTCACCAACCGATTCCAGTGGTGTCAATTCAAAGATAGATAGATGTCTTATATGGGACACATGATGAACCGCAATTGGCTTTTTTTGGCAAAATTTATAGTACTTTAAAACTTGTTTTTTCCTTTTATGATTTTTTTATAAAACTACCATAATTATGTCTAAATAAGTGAAAGCAAACGAATAAATTCTTTATGGGACCCTCATATCATATATCAACAAATCTTTTCTTTTCTTTCTTTTAGTGGTATCGAAAAGTCAATAGATTAATTTAAAAAAATAAAAAATATATAATCTCATATACAATATTAAATTGTTCTAAATAATTTAAATATAGTAAGACCTGTTACTTAATATGATTGATAAAAGAACTTGAATGAGAAAATTATCGTTATTAAACTACACACTCCTTATAAGCAAATCTTTCCATTAATCTTATAATATATAAAATGAATAAGACGGGAAATAAAAAATTAAAAAAGGAAATTCCATTTGTTTAAAATGAATCCAAATGAAAGCAATTGATTTTTTTCTTTAAGCTACAGGAAAGGTAAAAATGGTATTGTCCTTTTCTTGAATATATAAAAAAGTTCGTTGGAGTTTTTCTTTTTTAAAGAGAAGACATTGGAAGTAGGATTATTTGAAGTAAATTTCAAGTAACTTTTTGGATTTTTTTGGTAAAGCAATTGATATTTTTTTCAGTCTTTCTATTCGATAATCATTACATTTCAGAAAGAAAGAAAAATCACCAATTTAAATATTTCATTCATGGTTTTTTTTTTAATAGTTTAAGTAGAAAAAGAATATTCGTGATTTTTCTATAAAGAGTGTATTTAAATATGCAACAAGAGGATATATCAGAATACATCCCGGATGAAAACTCTCGAACATCAAAATTAAAAAAATAAAAAAACTCTGGATAATATTTTTTTTCTAGTTAGAATTCACCTATGAAAATTAAAGTTTTATTTTTATTCTTTAAAATTTATTAATAAAAATACTATAAGAAAAATGGTACAAAGATATACTATCTCTATTTTTATACTATTTTTTGCATGAACATACTTTTTAAGTATAAAAAATATTTATCATTTTACTAAGTCAAAAAACTATTAAATGATATTTTTTTTTATATATACCTTTATTTTGTTAGAATTAAATAATTTTTTAAAAATTTTTCTTAAAATTATAATGACAATAAAAAGTAATTTAGTTAATTTCTTTTTAAAAATTAAACCCTCTAATCATCCTTTTTAATTCTTACACTGCAATAAAATGATAAATAATATGAAATACAAGTAAGTATGTTATAAGATATACAAGAAGATATCGAAAAAAGGACACTAAAGATTCTTTAATGTATCATCTAATTAACTTATTATTTAAGTGCAGTAGTAATGGTGAGCAGAAGCACAGAAGGTGGAATCTGAGTTGCATTTCCAATGGCTAATATTTGAAGCAGAGCACAGTCAATCAATCAGTGAGCATCAATCAAGTTGCCATAATGACATTATTAATGGCTACCATTCTCTTTCTGCTATAATATTACTATCTAAAATCTCAAGAAAGTCCTTAACCAAATATCAAAATCACTCCCTCTTTCTTTCTTCAATCAAAACTTTACTTTCTCTAATTAGGGGATATACTTGTATTGGATTATTTGAGTATTTGAGTAATCCAAATAGATAGGGCGGCCAATTCGGTGATTTGACAAGCAAATAAATACACTGTGACTGCTTAAAATATCAAATTTTAAATCTTCTTTAAGATGCCATGAAATGTAAAAATTAAATTCTAACTTTCGAATACTCAATAAATAAAGTCTAAATTAATTAAAATCGAACGATCGTAAACACCAGACATCTTTTAGAAGTATCTAAATAAAAAGAACGACGGTATGGGAATTGATCTCTCGGTGGGAATTGGAGACACTTTTTCAATGATGTTTTACACACTGGATTCACACTTTGGCTGGAGTTAGATAATATTTGTAACTAGTTTAGATTTTAAATAAAATAAAATAAAAAAATTTCTTTGGACCTTTTGTTTTTCATTCATCATAAACCAGTTTTTTAAGATAGCTTGAATGTAAGATTATCTAAAATATCTCACATTTGAGTTTTAAAATGAAAAATAAATCTTAAACTTATTTCTCGCAAGTTCTAAAATAAAATTGAGATTTGAACTCCCATTCAATCTCATCTACTACTCTTAGATAGCATTTCTAACTAGTTTGATTCGCCTATTGTTTTTCATTCCATCCCAAGTTGGATTTTTTAAGATAACCTGACTGTGACTGTGAAATTGTTCAAACCATCCCACATTTGATTTTAAGCATGAAAAATAAATCTTAAACTTGCTTTTCGCCAATTTTGAAATGAAGCTGAAATTTGAAATTTGAGCTCCTATCCAATTCCATCAAACTTCTCTAAAAATTTATTTTTTTTCATTCTCAAAATCAGAATTCTCGAAATGAAATCCAATCCAAATACAGAGAAAGTCTAAATATAATGAGTTACAATGGGGTCCACAAACCAAAAATGACACCTCTCTAATCAGAAAGTGAAATTGGTTGAAAATGCCAAAACCATTATATCATCAAACTGCAATAATTTATGAAGTGGAAACTTAGAGAAATGAATTTTCATGGACTATGTAATTATAAGTGTCCTAATACTAGCCAACTTCACCAGCCACCCAGAAGAAAACACAAATTGATTCTTTCTTGAAGCAGATAAGAAGGCTACATCAATATTTTCATGGCGTCCATCGGCCCGTCGTTTTACCTTTTCATATATTCCTCCGTGAAGAAACTGGACCAGATAAATCAATCATCTTGTGTCCTGCAGAAAATGATGCCCAGAAAGCTTGATTAATGCACATTTTCAAGATGAATTTCGGTCGAAAAGATGGAATTGACATAGAAGAACTATTTTACTTCAACAAAATCTAAGACAAAAATCTCAAAACGGAACTCTATCCAAGTACGCAAGGAGTCAAATTTTCAGCATCGACTAAGAGATGGAAATAGCTCATGGCCAACTTTGAACATGACTTCTAAATGCATCCTAGTAAGGCGAGGCGGATTTTGTATAATGGAAATAAGGGCATTAATCTAAAGAGATAAGAGGTCTAGGACCATAGAGCCGTTTGCGGCTCTGCCCATGAAAATGGAGAAAAGTTAAGCAATTAAGCACTTAAAATAGGAGTTGGATATCAACCAGATGAGGCATATGTGTAGATAAAATGAATTAAATGATCAAATCAAAATGAGGGTTACAGAGCTTTACCATGTTATTCTGACTAGAAGAGGATAGCAGTGGTCCTTCTCATAGTTGGCCCAAGAATCATCACCATTGGCAAAGTTTTGATGACGGCTCCACACTTCTGAGTCGTATATCTCAGTGATGTTATGTTGCAAGCCGCTATCTTCAATTTCCAGCAGAAACTTCTCCAATGTGTCGCCTCTTTTGGGGCTCAAAAGTATGGCTTCAGAGGGGCCTACTTTACTTAATAAGAATCTGATTGTTTGAGCAAGGTCTTTATGGAATTCCTTGAAAAAAGTACTGCAAAGTAACGAATCAAAATCAAAAGAATGTAAAAAGGGCACAATACCAAAAGCATTTCTTGTCTTTGCCATTCAAGTGGAGGGCTCAAAGCATTGAAGAATTTAGGGGCTTCAACTTGGTCCCTAAAGGAAGGTATAAGGCTGGGTAAAAGCCTAAAGCCTACTCCTACTCCTTTTTCTGTTGGATAAAGACTTAATCGGTGCCCATGTGAGAAGATTCTAGCCTCCAAATTTGAGAGGTTACAGCTTTGGGCTCAATCCTGGTAACCAGGAAGGAATCCCTATCCGTACTAAGTGTGTGTGGCCGAGTGTATACATGTTTAGATAAATTATTTGCTGAAGTGCACAAATGAGCATACGTTCATGCATTGATCAATTATGGATTTTGGCAGCAAAGACTTCTAAAAACCAGTCACCTTGTTAATAACAAATGTATTCATATAAGCATCAATACTAGTAAAGATGATCTAAACCACATGTGGAAGGGACAGAAAATCAATGTCAGGCTGATGAAGTTAGTGTACAAAGCCAAATAAAGAACATGTATGTAAACAAAGTTATATATGTATAAATCACTTGCAGGATAAAGGTAATGCTGGGACATGAGTTCAGTCTTAAGTGCAGAAAAACAGAATAAAGTTGAAGGGGAGAATATTACCAGTCACTAGCAACAATAATGTCAAATCTATTCGAGAAATCTATAGCTTTCTCATGATTCCAGTGCAATACCCTCGATTTCACTTTTGAAGCACGAAATGCTCCAGAATTGGCATCTATGCTACGTTGAATGTCTGAATGTTAAGGACAGCCAGAGTGGCAGGACTTGTAAGGTATTTAGCAGCACTGAAACAGAGAAATCGTGGGTTATTAGCTCAGCGCAAGTAAAAAGTTCAGCAGCAATGTGAGAAGATTTATGAAATAACTCCATAAGTGCAAAAGCGTGAGCTGATGAAAATTTGTTAAACTAAATTCCAGTCACGTAGAAATTAGAAAGATGATAGCTGGGATTGAGGAAAATAACAAAGGTGCCACATCAAGGAACAATATTGTGTATCGTGCCCTGCTTAAAAATGTTAATCGATGTGAATTCAAAAAAGAAAGCCTTAAAATAACTGGAATATATCCAATAACAATCCATCCAAAGTGTTAAATTCATAACTTATGTAGCTAAGCTTTTCAATGAGGAGGTCACATTTTAAATCCCGCACCACCCATTAATGAAAAGTTTTTAGTGTGTATGTATAAGGACTACTCCCAAAGAGTGCCTTTAGCCCGCATGGGAAGAAGCATGTTTAAATGCTAATGCATTAGCAAGTAACCCAGACATCTCACCAGGACCTATAACCACAAGAATCAAGTCATGCTGATGGCTTTGCATATTAAATTGTGATGACCAACTAGAGAAAGCAATATGCCTCATATATATGGGCGAAGGTATTCACAAATTATTGGCATTTTCAAAACTTTGATTTACTTGGTAAACATCTGGACTCTGTAAGACACCTTTTAGTTACATTTTGTGAAGATCTTGTATTAGGGAGGTAGGATGCTCCCTATTTGTGCAATATCAGTGGGACATATATTTCCTTACCAAAATATGGAGGAATAGTGAAGTGCAGAGTGTATATCATACAGCCCATTTAATACACAAAGTGTTCATCCAAGCAACCATTAAAAGGATACAATCAACTACTTGGGGATTCCCATCTGTTATAACAACTTCTAGTGCTTCTGTGGCCAAAGCAATAACTAATCCAGCTAATCCATAGCCCGATCCAAGTTCAATGACTCTTTTATGCCTAAGGAAACAGAAAACCTTTAATAAGGAAAAAGAAACAAGTATAATGTATCAAATGTGAAATGATTTAGCACATGAATAAAAGACAAACATAAGATAACAATCTTACATACCTGAACATATTAGCATGTAACAAGCAATAGTAAGCAAGTACATCCTCAGATGGCCACTGGCCTGTTTCACAAAAAGATTTGCGGACCCTAAGCACTTGTAAGAATATCTAAAATGTTAAGCTAACATCTGAACTGATAGGGCTTCCTAGTCATCTTTGGAAAGTAATTTCACATTTTTTCATATAGAAAAACACAGAATTCTTTTAAAACTAAGCTTTCTGATAGTTCAAGCAACAAAATCAAGATATAGCCCAGACTGCAAGTTTAATTGAAACCAGGGGCTTATGGAGGTGGACAGGAGGTGAGCCAGCTCAATGAGGCAGGGTAGGATGAACTTTCCATGCTTCATATACAAAAGAGTACAAGATATAACCTAAGCCTATTAGTTTTTTTTTTTTTTTTTTTTAACCCGGTATCCGAGAGTCATCGACGGACCGGGGAGGGATCGGAGGGCACTAGGCTGACATACGGTATTAAACTGCTCCCTAGGTGACTCGAACTCAGGACCTCTCACTTGGCATGCCATGTGGAGGATCCTAAGTGAGTGGGGTCAAGCCATTGGGCCACACACCTCTTGTCACCTAATCCCATCATTTACAAGAGAAATGAAGAAGAAAAAACTAGCCAACCAAACAATATGCGTTCTTCAAGAAGATGAAATGGTAGCATAATTCAAAACATTAATTCTAGAGAAATGAAGCAAATAGATTAGGCTTGAACTTACAAACTATTCCAGTGTTGTCAATATTATATCTCTTACACACTTCAAAATCGTTTAGATCTGCACGACTCTCCACTCTCTGACTGCATCAAATTCCAGGAGTTGATAACCATCATGCACAACCCAAATTAACTGCCTTCTGTTAATAAAACCATCCGCCAATATTCGGACCTGATTATGGAAAACTAATTGCATATACTATGTGATGCTTGTGCAGATGTCTTGAATACTGCGGAAAAGAGAATACAAATTAATTTTCAAAAACCCATGTCTGGGTTCAAGTAGATCAAGAAGGAAAACAAGATACTGTCAAATTGAAGTGGAAATCCTGGAAGCAAGATATCATTTGCTTTTGAACTTTTTTCATCTTAAAAGAATTGAAACATCTCTAGAACTTAAATTCATTTATACTTGAGAGGTTCTGCCAAGGCAAATCAATCGCTTTTACAAAATTCACTATCCGAATGAAATTTAACGCACAAAGACTACATTATTTGCAATGGAGGCAAAAGATAGAACACAGTTTGTGTATTTAATGTAGCTATGTTATACTAAAGAACTACCATCATGATTGAACAAAATTTTCAAATGATCGAACACTTAACCTTTCCAGACATTGCAGTGTGCAGGTAATCTGAAAAACATGGTGAAGAATGTCTGCAATGCACTAATATAACTCCTCTACTTTTTTTCTTTAACAAGATAAATCAAAACTAATAGCTATTTCCATATGATTTTAAATGAAAGAGATAATCTCAACTCCTAACCAAACATTCCACCCAATACAAAATGCCAAAAGCATCATAAAACATAATCTTTTTAACAAATTACAAACCAGGACTTCAAGAATTTAAATTTAGACAACTAAAAAAGAGATAAGAAGCTGGAAAAGGGGAATTGAGCTTACTATTGAAGAATGGTCGGAGAATTCTGAATAGGCAATGTATAGCAAAAGCACACATCCCTTTGAACATCTGAATTTTCTTCAGAGTGACCATCCATCACTTGAAATGGTATCAAATTGAATCCGAGAGTAGCTTTTCTTGATACCCGCTTAAGACCCACTTCAGATATTTTATCTGCGAAACAATCTCTCATCAATGGTGATAACCCAGCTGGATAAGTACAAACATATATGAAATTGTTTTCTTTTTTTTTTTTTTTTCTCTTGGGGATGATGGGAAAAAGGAGACCAGAGTTGGATGAAGTTCCTCGAAGAAGGGCACGACGAAGGATCTTCCACCGCAGAGCCGAAGCATTTGAAGCTGCGCCACCGCCGTTGCTACCGTCACTGCACTCCATATCTTTACCGCTCCGTCCTGATGCGAATTAGGGAGGTTGAACTTGAATGCCTGATTTTTAACCTGTGTAGCTACGTAAGTAATTTTGACGCATTGTGAGGCAGTCTATATTTCCAGCGCCCGTATGCGTTCAAGGAGATTAAAAGAGAAAAAAAGATTTTCTATTTGTGCCTATAAATTATTTTTTATTTTCTATTTTTAACCAAAAAGTTGTATTTTTTAATCTTTTTACAACTACAAATATTTTAAAACCTTGCGCTTTTGATAATATAAAAAATTATAACGTGATTTTCACATCATTCTCACTTGATTTTATAATAAATACAAAAATATATTAAATGTGCGTGAGGATAATGCGATAACCGTAGCTAAATTTCACCATTAAATTGTCAAAGACACAAAGTGAAAATTATGGTTAGAAAATGAGTAAATGTTACTCGGTCATAAATATAAGATAATTTTTTAATTACAATATCCTTCTGCCATTTATAAACGATGAAAGAGATACATAGTACAGTGAAATAAATGAATATAAAGATAGGTAAAGATAAAAAAAATTTAATAAAAATTGTAAAAAATCTTATATTTTTAATTATCTTCAATGAGTATTTTAGTCCCAACATAATTCAGGTTTTGTTCCTAATAAATATTTTATCTTTTTTAATTCTCAACTAATTTACAAGCAACTTTTTTATTCTTTTTCGGTAATTTTAACAGGTAATCAACAATTTCTCTCTAATTATACTAAAATAAAAAAAAGGATAAAAATTCATATAAATCAAATAAAAAATAGTTTTTTTTTTTATTTGAATGGTATAAATTTTCATTTTTATCCTTTCTTATTTTTAATATAAAATGGAGAAAAATCGTTAACCATTCGTCAAAATTGCTAGAATTTAGTTAAAAGAACAAAATAGGTTACTTATAAATTAGTTGAGAACAAAAAAAATTTATTAAGGACCAAATTTGAATAAAGTAAATATATTTGGGACCAAAAATACATATTTACTCTTAGAAAAATATACACGAGAGTAAAAAGGGAAAAGGTCAAATTATTTATGGACAAGATCAGCAGTGAATTTCTCAGGGAAAAATGTATTTTAACATCTTATATTTACTAAATTTGGTTCACCAAAAGTACAAGAAAATGGAAAAAGAATGACTATTTACAATATGTGGTACAAAGTATTTGGACTACACCACCCTAAAGAAACAATCAAATCAACACTTATTGACATGAGATTTATGGTCCAATAGCACGACTTCCCTCACTTAAGTATCTTCACTTGATATATTAAGTGAGAGATCTGAAGTAAAAATTACTCAATGTACTTTCTGATTCTTCTTAGATTAGTCAAATCAACACTTAGTAAAAGTTGAGGCAGAATATTTTGCCATCTCTCTTTTGAACTTCTTTGCCTCATAGATCTTCATATACAGATTTCTTGACCTCATAGCAAGTAACATGTCCAATCCAAATCCAAGAACACAAGCCATGGCCATTATTACAAACACAAGTCTATAACAATGTGGTCCAATGCAAGTCTTTCCATCTCCTCCGGCAGAACCAGCCGTTGCCTGAGCATCGTACAAGTAACCGGCTAAGAGGCCGGAGAAGAGGAAAGAACCAAGAGGAAGATTAAGAATCAGAATATTATACAAAAGTCCATAGTATTTTAGGCCAAAAAGTTCTGATGCAACTGGAACTGTGACAGCCAAACGAACTCCATAACATATTCCCAATAAAATGGAACCTATGTATAAAGAACCTGGAAATGCAATTGCCATCATAACATATCCTGCTGCCATTAGGATTTGAGATGCTGCATTCCATATAGGCCTTGGTGCTGCATATTTCCTGCATAAACCACACGAGAAGGTAAATTGAACGCTCACATTAGGCCAACTCTTGCCGAGAATGAAATGGAGAGAGGATATTGGAGTGTAAAGTTGCTTACCCGATGTAGTATTCGGATGCCATGCCTGAAATGATTCGACCAAAGAATCCCCAAATGCTGGTGAGGGAAATGAATATAGAAACATCAAGATATCCGAGGGCTCGCCCCATTTGTCCAAGATTGTTGAGAACACACATCCCAGTTCCTACACCACAAAGAAATGAAACAAACAATACCCAAAAATCAAAAGTGCACATTGCCTCGAGGATGGTGTGATCCTCCCCAATTATTGGACTACGCTTAGTTTCAAGAACATCCTCCAGAATGGCCCCTTCCTTGTTCTGAACCAACAATGTTTCGTTATGTTGTTCTTCAGCTGAATTTGAGTTTGGTTTTGCCAAAGTGAAGTAAATTGGGACGTAAAGTGGCATAGCAAGAAGGACTAATATGCCACCGGCAAAAACCAAGGAAACCACACGGCCATGACTGCCGGTTATGTCAAAACATAATAGATATAGGGCTAATATCATGGCAACTATGTTAAAGAAGTGAAATATAGTTGATTGATGCTTTCCTTCGGTGGCTGTTGATGGCATTTCCCGAAGGAAAAGAGCTGCTATGAGGCAGATGATAGCAGGAATGATTGCTAAAGTTAGCAGAAAAGAAGAGGGATCAGCTGAGAAAAGGGCTGTTGACAAATCTGTGAAAATTGCAGTGCTAAGGCCTACATAACCTTTCAAGATTCCTGATACTGGTCCTTGGTTGCTTCTGAAGTTTCTTATGCATATCACCAGAACTGCTGTGTTCATCCATGTTGAGCTGTTGCCTCCCATGCAAAGAAATATGCACATCTGCAGTCATAGATGAAATCAAACATTTAACTTTTGAGGGAGCAAGAATCAATATAAATAAAATTTTAAAAATGTTCCAGGGGCAAACTTCTGAAAAAAATGAATCCTTATAAAGGGTTTTTAAAAACATTGGGGGTTGGGCACCACCACCCCAACCCCTGGTTCCATCTATAAACTTGTGGGGCGAAAATCGTACCTGCCAATATGGAAGAGGAGGGATAGTCCGGCTAATTACAAGCCACTGAGTTCCATAACCTATCAGCCCTTCAACTGCACCAATAATGAGTATAACTGAAGTAGGCAGATAATCCGACGCAAGACCAGAAAAGATGCCAAAAGCCTTGCCCACATCTTTAGCAACAGAAAGATTGTTGAGCTGAAGTTGGGAAAGTGACATGAGAGATTTGAGAGCATCTGAATAGTTGGAAAATGTATAATTGTTTCCAGCAACAGCTTGAACCCAAACTGCAGTCACAAAACCCAGCCATTTGATGGCTGGAGATGTTGATGACAGAAAACCAAAACCAATAGCCATTGATGAAAAGAACGGAAATAAAGAATCCAAGTGAAAATATGCAAACTTCATATCCACTATTTCAATATTTATACTCTTCTTGATCGATCTTCAATACGGTAAGACAAAAATTTTTCCAAGAATAAAATATTTCATATCAGACCATGGTTTTGCAATTCGGCAGCTACAGAAGTCAAATTTAGTCAAATAGACGGCCAAAAGCACTAAGAATTCTTTCCATATTTTCTAATGATACGATAGCCAATGAAGAAGTAATTATAAATGCCACTTGCAGATTGTTTAATCATCAAGATTTCCATTCTACGCATCAGCTAATCCCAGAACTGATGAATAAAAATGCGGCGATCGCTGTATTCAGCAGTTTCTATCATGAGAACATGGTGGGTTGTGCTAACCAATCGCAAATCATTCTCGCTATGCCAAAGCTATATCCAAATGAACATTAAATGTTAATATCTATGTTCTTACACCATTCAAACTTATCTCATGAGGAATGGGGATGGAAATGAGCAAAAAATCAATTCCAAGACATTCACCACAATAAGAACTATTTTTACCAATAAACCGCATCAGAAAACTACTTGCAATTGAAGGGTTCCGATTGTGACTAATATGGATATAATTTACAATATGTACTCAAATGAAGAATGAGATATATGGTACAAAATTAACTTGAAGTACAAAATCACAAGAACTCAAGAAAGTGGACATCCTTTAACAAAGATCCCTTCTGCAGTGGGGCAAGAGGCTAAGGGGCATCCATCTGCTTTACTTCCCCACCAGTCAAGGCTAACATGTCCCATTCCCAAAGCCAAGTATAGCAATACTCCCATAAAGGCTAATCCAGCATCAAGTGCCCCGGAGAGGACATAATTATGCCGGCTCCACAAGTTCCGATAGTACTTATAAGCGACGTAGCCAGAAAGAAACGCAATAATAATCCAGCTGTTATAGTTAACAGCAGTGGCAGGAGGCATATTAATTATTCCAGCTAATAATACAGGCACAGATATTAGTCCAATCCAGTGCTGGTGTGGCAAGGCCTTGTGAGTAAGCCAAACCAGTAAAGGAGCAATAGCACCAAATAAAAATGCCCAGTTAATGGCTGAGTAGTAACCAAGATCTCCAAAAAGTCTTTCTGGTCCAATTAAACCCCAGATTACAGAGGCGTCGTAGAACACGTGGTCACCTGGGCAAGTCCAAGGGCTTCCAGGAGGAAGCAAAGCTCTATCACAAATGTTAGGGACAGTAGCCATAAGCCACCATGCTGTTCCTAAGTGCACCACAGCGGATATTAGAGTACCAACTACCTGATAAAAGATGATAATCAGGAAAGGTTCAAGGGTAAATGAAACAATTACAAGTAGATACAACATGTACGAGAAATCCAACCTGCGCCATGAACATTGCCCTGGGAGGAATTTTCATGTAATGGCCAAGTTTGAAGTCCTGCAGAAAGGTTAGCCCTTGTTTCATACTGATATATCCGTAGACTTTGAAGCACATATTAGCAACTGGGTATCCTGGATACAAGTATCCGATGATATACTCAGTGATCACGTTCAGCCCTGGCATCTGTAAAGCATGAGATGGTGCATATTAAAATGCTGTAAACCACATATAACATTGACTTCTACACTATTAGAATTTGTCAACAGCAATGGGCCTTACTTGGTTTGTTGTCGCAGTGATGACACCAATAGGGAGTGTGAAAAAGAAGGCAAGGCCACAAGCCAGCAAGACGCCCCACCATGGTAACTGAAGTTGCTTTTTGTAATATTCACATATAAAAACTGTAGCTGCAATATTTACAACAAGAATGCATGTAAACCAGAATTCAGGAACTTGTTTGTATTTCCTCATGAGCTTTGTGTGCACATCCATCTTCTTATCTTTGAAGGCAGACGTGCTTTGCTGCCATATATCTCTAAACATGATAAGATTGAAGTTAGTTTCAAAATCAGAGTCGTTCAATGGAATTAATTGACACATGCACCTTACAGAAAACAGTCATCACATGTAAAAGGAGGCATAAGCATGCGAGATAAGAAAATAAGTGATGTGATGTATCAAGGAAAGAGGGCAATAATGCCGAAAAGTCTTCTTTTTTTTTTAACAGCAAGAACGTTGAGTTTATAGCTATTCAACAATTAACAAAATCCAACCACCACAGCCAAACACTCAGTTTCAATATTAATTGATAACTGAAGCTATCAGCTAAAGAAAATTACTGCTGTTCAATTATATTTGCAGTTTTACAGCGCATTCACAGAATTTCTGAGTATTGAACACATACGCAACCATATAAAAATCTTAAAACAGAATTAGGATCCATGATATGATAGAATGGTATGATCCAGAAAGACTGTATGCAGCCACATTGTTACAACTAACCTTCCATGAAAGAGGATAACATGGACGATTGTGGCAGTAAGGCAGGCAAAACTGAAAGCATATGTCATCGCGAAGAAGGTACTGAGATAGAGACGGCCCTCACGCTCATAAGCATTCATATCCAAGTGAAAGTTTGAATCAATGATGGCAGATATATTATACTTTTGTCCTGTTGCGGTAAAGAGATCATCTGAAAATATTGGAAAGGTTCTTGCCTTGTAGATGTCGAGCCAATATGTAACTGGGCTAATAACATACATAAAGAGTAAATAACCCACTGCAATATTAGCAGTTGCAAACCAAGGGCTAGCTAGAGGGCTCCCAAGGTATGATGATATGCTTGACCAATCCAGTCCAATGGCACCAATTCCCAATCCATGGAGACCAGAACCTAGCTGTTGAGCTAGAACCGAAGTCGGGAAAATCCAACATAGCCAGGAAAGGGATGTTAGCATTGGAAAAAGATACCCAGGTAACACATAGTAAGCAAAGCTGCAGATGAACGCAATGAGGAAGAACTGGTTACGCGTTAATCCACCCTTGGGCCTCACCTCTCTCTCATGAAGTGCCCTATAAAAGTTTACACAAAGAATTTGAAAATGTCAGATAGTAAAAACAGAAGATATAACATTCCCTTGGCAATCAAAACCAAAATCAGTTGAAAAACTGGGTTTATGCCTAAATTCTCAATACACTGCCCCAAACCCAGAACTAGACATCTGGAATGGTCTAGTGGACCTGATACCGTGTTGAAAAACCGAATTTGATCCCACCCAACCCCAAAAGGTACTTCAAGAACCCAGGATTCCCCAAACCTTGGCAAATATACTCACAAACTAGCTACTGGGATAATTCTCAACAAAATTTACAAAAATAAGTCTATACGGATCAATAGTTATCCAATTAATTGGATAAAAGGAATAAAAGAGGGGCAAAAAGTATTAACATTGTTGACAACTTTATCCCCTTTTGATCCAATTAATTGAATCCTCTTCAAATTAACAAATGGAACAATCATCAATTTAACAATATAATCATGAAATCTGCAACAAAGTAAAGTGAAGCAGAGCATACCTGAACAAAGATACCTGGACCAGATTCTTAGGCCACCACATTTCAGCCGGCTCCACCAAGTACCGCCGGAAAATGCCAGCCCAACCAAATCCCAAAACTTGGGTAGTCAAAACAACCATCAAAGCCACCCAAAAAGTCAACTTCTGCTTATAAAATATCTTAACAGCACTAACGATATGAATGGAATACGGATTCGCTGCACCACAGTTAGCAAAGATCGTAATCAAGACATGTTCTTTAACGTTAAACGGTCCGGGGTTTAGGCTAAATTCCCATTTCCGCCCTTCAAAGAAAACCCTTTTCGTCAACGCCGATGCCATTAGGTGTCCCAGAGGCACAACGGCGATCTGGGCTGAGATAGAAGTGATGGAAAGTGGCTCCCGTCGGTACCAGAAAAATTGATTGAGAAAAGAGAGAAGAACGCAAGCCAAACCTCCGAGTGCCCACATCCGGAAAGTGACCACCGGCAAAGTTGAATCATCGGTGATCGGAACCGTGAGAGCCACTTCCTCGATCGGAGAATTTTCTTCTCCGTACGATGAAGAAGCTGAGGCATCTTCTTGATTTCGCTTCCTCTGTTTTTGCTTCTCAACTACAAAGATGAAATTTTTTAGACCCAAAAAAATTTTTCTGAAATAAAAAATAAAATTAATTAAGGGAAGTAGTAGAAATAAAGCTTACTGAGTGGAGCTGAGATTTCTTCTTCTTCAGCTGCCATTATTGGAAGCTTGAACAGAATCTTGATCCTAGACGGATGGGCGAGTCCATGAACGGGGGAAGCATTTTGATATCAGCCGTTGAAATTTAAAATATTTCAGATGCGCAAGAAGGTAGGGTGATGGGAACCGTTGGATTGGGAAAGTGGGTCCCGCTAAAAGTTCTGATGTCATTGATGACGATGGTGAATCTGATTGTTAGAATGTTTGGATTATTGATTCTGTACGACGCATGTTGTGAAGATTCCATGCAATATGTACCTGGTCCATTTTCACGGGAAGATACATATATAAGAAGGCTATGTTCTTTACACAATTCTTGCTATTTTATTTTCATGAATCAAATTTTCTTATTTTTATTTTTATGAATCAAATTTTCTTAGTTGATGAAATGACAATTGTATTTGAGCTTAATTTTATTTTGAAATAATTTTGACAATAAAATAAATCAATTAAATGCGAAAAAAATAGTCTCGATGTGAATATTTGAAATCAATGTCTTGTTTTACACAAAATACATAAAGGGCTGAGATCAAATATGTTTTTTTTTTTTTTTTTAAAAGAAATTTCTACCTTTTTTTTCAATTAAATTGAAGATTAAAAGTTCAACATGTATAATGCAATAATAAGTGACACTTTTTTTTTTTATAATAATTAATCATAATTTATTAAGTGACTGATCTGTAATATACTCTTTCCATTTGTTTACTTATTACAATGTGTAAATTATTGTGTAATTTTTTTTTGTCACATTGTGAAAATAATATACACCTTCACGTCAGAAATATAATGAATTTTAAACTCATTATACATAAAGGTTTTTTACAACTTTCCATAAGCAATAATTAATTTTTTTTTTGTTTTTATCCATCTTTCTATTCATTTATTTTCTTCTCACTATCTATCTCTTCCATCATTTATAAAAGGTAAAAAGACTATTATAATTTTAAAAATTGTATTATTTTCGAGACCCTTAAATTTGTGCACAAGTCTAAAGGAATTTATATTTCCAATTGGAGGGAATAACATTTAATAAATTTGTTTCCATTATACTCTTCTATTAAAAACAAAATTTCAACTCCTTTTAACTATTCTAATATGAAACTCGTAAAAATTATAATGAAGAGATGTATTTAAAGGGAATTCTAATTATATATTACCTGTGGTAAAAAATATAAAAGGTTTTAGACCCATTAAATATGATAAAAAAATATAAAAGTTTTACAATTTTCAATGGATATTTTTAAACTTTTTCCATATTTACCCATCTTTATATTAATTTATTACCTCCCACAACCTATGAAAGGTAAAAAAAAAATATTGTAGTTAAAGAAAATCTTGTTTTCAAGACTCTTACTATGTGTGCAAAAATATAAATCTCCTTATATTTTTTACTGAAAGTAATATAAAAAAAATATCTAAAGATCAATAATATCCAAAATGTGACAACCATTCTGGAATAATCTCACTAAACACTTGCAAGTTCCAACCACATATTCCTCTAAAGCACCTAAAATAAAACAGAGCTTCTTCATTTTTTTGATTCAGAAACCTCTGCAAATTAGTTCCACTTGGTTGAATGAAGCATGTGCACATAGAATAAAATAATAATAACAATAATAATAATAATAATAATAACAATAATAATAATAATACTAAAAAAGAGCCTCTCCAGACAAAACTTCCAAGATCCCCAACTCACCAGAAGCCCTTAGTTCAACAGAGAAACAGTACAAGAATATATATTACTATATGCTGCAGCCACTTGTGAGAGATTAATCTACAAGTACAACAATCTATGGCTGAAGATTCTTGTTTTTCAAATGAAACTTTGTACCATTTGACTATTTTCTGGTTGCATGTTTTGAGTATCATATCATTGCCTGTGGTATCAATTAATCCTCCAGCTTTGCCAGCTGAAAAAAATAGGTTGTTTTCGAGCTCTCATCCACAAATGATTCCGGTGCCTGAAATAGGAGTTTACATGAAAAAAACCTTTGCAGCATTGACACCAACTTGATCCTGAGGAGGACTACCAATATTCCTTGCTGCTATCAAAATCATTTCTCAGACCAAGAGATGGAACAGTGCTATAACAAAAGAATGCATCGCGATAAACTTTATGGAGATCAGCTAACACTTCAAAATTCTTCTACCTACTATATCACGACTGCCAAGACTCTCACTTCTAGCGTACCTTCCAAACTCAAGAGGATCGAACCTAACATCTTGTTTCCGGCGATGAACATATAGATGAGATTAATAGGATATTCTAATTAGTAAATGGTAAGCTTCGAAAATGCTTGTGCAGCAATTTAGACACACAATCAATAAGTAGGTTTTTGCAAAAAGAACGTTAAATATTTAGCACATCTGTAGGAATTACTTCAATTTTCCTTTAGCATTCATTATGTGCCGTTAACTATTATTTGGTGGAATTCTTATGCAAGGTTGTGCAACAATATTTACTTCAACTATTTATACAAGATTGGCTCTTGTTTCTTGCATATAGAACGTAAGGAGATCTAGGCAAAACACAAGTGCGGATTCTAATGACAAGAGGAATAAATATCATTAAACTTGAATCAAAAGAATGACTAAAGAACAAACCTTGAACTAAAGGGCCAATTTTCTGAACTTTGCCACAAATAGTCCGCTGGTACCAGATGTCAAAGGATCAAAACGTAAAGTTTTTGGTATACGCCCACTTCTACAAGGCCAAGTTTTTGCGGCATCTATCTCAACCAACTCTGCAACCAAGAAAAGGAATATACCACTGCGTAACCAAATAGAACATGACATGGCAGATATAGATGACAAAAGAACATCATTACTTGCATCACCAAATATTGGACAAAGATTCAATACCATTACAATTAACAAAAGAAGCATTGAAGCTAGAAAATAAGATATCAAGAGCATCTGAAAGTGCAAAACTAATTAAAAGCCCATTTTGTAACTTCCGAAAACAATAGTAAAATATTCAGCCAAAAGAAAACAATAGTAAAAGAAAGAAAATGTCAGATTTTCACACTGGCCAGAACTAGAATCTTACCTGCAGAAGCATTTTGCAAGAGGAACTGATCAACTACATCTTCATTCTGAGAAAATGTCAAACTGTTCCATAATAAGACAAAACAGAAACAAGAATTTATGAGGGAAATACATCCAAATATAGTGGACAAGTAAGATCTGCCAAATTCAAGTAAAGCACACCTGCAAGTGCTATAGACTAGGGAGCCCCCAACTTTGAGCAATCTGAAACCATTAGTTAGAAGTTGAAGCTGCAACATAAAGAAAAAAGAGAAGTAAGCCTCACAAGGTCATGGTTTTATCTCCTGTGCCATGCAAATGCATAAGATAATCTTCACTGTTTCCACAGTAAGATTGGAGATATATCTGGACCAATATGGAAGACCCCCAGAACTCCTGCTTGTTTGAAATATTGTGGACAAATAAAAATTTTGGCAGTTCTACAGCATTGATATACATATATCCATTATACATGGTAAGACGTGTTTAAATGAAACCTTGCTTGCAGACCTGAAGGACGTTCAAGTTATCAGTTCTCTCTGCTTCTAGTACACGTCGCCTGAGTGTTTCCCAGCCCCATTGTTCAAATTTCTGGATATGTCTAATTGACCCATCATGTGTGCATTCTGCATCCACAAGGACCTGATTAGAAGCACAAAGTAATCATTAGCTCTTTGGAAGAAAATAGAGTGAAGCAGCACACGGACATTATTCAAACTAATAAAACATAATCTCACAAATAGAAGCAAAAGCAAAACACTCTAAATGCACCTTGTCATAGCCATAATGGGAAATCTCACTGCCCATCACACTTCTATATAATTCCTTTTTACTAAACCCAACCACTCCAGAATTCCGCCCATAATAAATTAGTTCAGGTTCTTGAACTCCAGAGAATAACTTAGAGCTATTTTCTTTAAACTTAGCTGCTCGCTTTCTTTCTTTCCATGATCTCTGAGATGTCCACTCCTTGTATTTTTCCGATTTTTCTCCCGAGGTGGACTCGCCTGTTTAATACATAAAAAATCATGATGCTTCATAAACAATGTTAACAAACAATAATGATGGACAAAGTAAGCCCCCAAAAATGAAGAAAAAGAAAATTATAAGCTTGCCATTCTGCAAGCATTTCTACAGTTTAGTTACATGATATGGAATCTGAATGAACTTGAGTAGGAATAAGGGAAAACTTTGTTCCATCAGCAACAAAAAGACGACAACGATCCCCAAGTGCATATTTCTGAAGCATAGTTCGACAAGCAGCTAACCTATGTCTTGCTATGTCAACCCCAGTCACTGAACCCGAATCGCCAAGAAGGTCCAGTATCATGCAAAGTTTAGCACCTGAAAGTGATCACGTTGAAATTAATATCCAGGAAAGTTAACTAATCACATTAGATTAAATAACTGAATCCATGTAAGGTTTCAACTAAGAGATGCCCACTATAGACATTAGAGCAGGTTGGATAGGAGCCGGTGACATTATACTCAAGTTTTGTAAGAAATTTCAGGAAAGTAGCAAAAGAAAATTGCCCATGATCCCTTTTTCAGATTGAGCTTTATGAAGTTTACATTAATAAAAGCTCAGCTTAATTTCCAAGTTCCTAGTGGATAGCAGAAACTCCTCATTCAGATGCCACTCGCAGCATTGTTAATGCATTTCATAATAACACATGATCGACGCCCTTGAGACTGCATTGAGGGATGAAATCCAATTTTTTGGAATTGAGAAGACTCTTTCATTTCGCATGCAGGAAATCATCCTTTGCACCATGGCAAAACGTCTATGTTCAAGGATGATTGTCGAAATAGGGGCACTGTCTAAGAGTTCCCAAAAAGTTTTCACAATAACAAAAAAACATGGAAAAGGCAGACATTTAAAATAGACTACATCCAAAGTTGGCATACGGTTGGGCAGAAAGGTGAGACTTTAGATTGACCCAATTCAATTTTGAGCATTCCAGGAGGAATCCAGTTTTACCAGGTGCAGCACAAAGATCAAGGACATGATCTCCTGATGAGACGTCCAAGACAGAAACAGCAGCTCCAGATGCTGCATCAATTCCATATACCTAAATGACAAAGCAAATATCTCGAATGAAACAATATGGGGAATAGGAATATTTATATACATGTTAGAGTCTATATGTAGTTTACTGAAAAACCAATTTCTTAGAGCAACATATGGACTTTGGTTTCGGAAAGTCACAAGAAAATAGAATTTTTCTAATCCACCCTCAAGTGTGAAGATAAATTTATGTGGTAAGCATAAAAGCTTGTATTATGGGATCCTTGTACATATCAAGAATACAATGGAAGAATATCATGGTAAGTTCCGTTTATTACCATTCCTTCTTGATATGACTTTGAGTTAGCAATGCGGACATCATGAGGTAGACTAAAGAAGTTGTGTAGCCAGGATAAACTTTCAAGCTTGCATTTGATTTCAGCCTCAATTTCTTCGATGTAAGATTCAAAACCGGGTTTTAATCTGCCAATGACACACAACAGTTCATGAGGACAAGCTTAATATCTTCAGTGCCTGCATAAATGCAAATTTTAATGGAACTCCTAATTTCTTTCTAATCAAATAAAAACACGACAACAAATACTAGAGAAACATAAATTTTAAAAGAAAAATCGACTTATGAGCTACTGCAGTCAAACATAACGCTCCAATTAAAGATAGAGTACCTAACATAACGAGGAATGGAATCACTTGAAACGTAAATTGAAGGGTCCAACCCATTCTCATTGAGAAAATCAACAAAAGCTTCCGGCAATGGCAGATTTTTACCACCGGAAGAAGAGGCTTCCAAATCCATCTCAATTAACCATTCATAGACTGCCAAAAAAAAAATTTCAAAATAACTAAATTAAACCATGAAAAAAAATCACCATTAACAAGAGACTCCTCAAGAAATCGTCACAAAGAACACAATTTTCCTTCTGTTTCTCGTTGTATTTAATCTTAACAAAAACAAATAACTTCCGGGTCCGAAAAAAATATTACCTTATTTATACTGTTTCCATCAAACTCAAACTTCTGTGAGGTTTATTTCGAGTTCTTGAGCTGCTCCTGAAGAAAACTCTTCACTCTCGCCCTTTGGGAGAACAGCTGAACTACTGAACACAGCAGCCTGAAAAACCTTACACAGACGGAAGTCGTTTACTTTGTATTAGCGCGTTTATTTAAGCCGTGCCGATTTCTGCATAGTGGCGAAGCGAACTCTGCGTTTTTTTTTTGGTTTTTTTTTTTTTTTTTTTATGAATGCGACCCTGCGTTTTCTGGGTCAGAGTCGACGATATTGCGCTTAGAGTAAAAGTCCATCATTTGGAATGTAGGCCTATGCTATAGTATATGGACTGTAATCCATATGCCATAGTATAAGAGGCCTATAGTCCAATAACTTAACTCTTACTTAAGAGTAGTTTAAGATTGTATATCAATTTAAATACTGTTATTTATAAATTTTATATTTTTTTATTATTTTTAAATTAATTAATAATTTTCGAATATTAAATTATAAAAAAATATAGGCTGATCTACTCCTCGTGCATTTGAATATCTAGATATACTAAAAATATTTTCATAAACATAATAAGGCGTGTTATTAAATTTTTCTAACCCGTCCTTAATGAAACATATAGTGACGTAGATTAAGTTTTTTATTTTTATCTTTTTTAATTCAACAGTTTCTTATAAAGTTTTAAATTTTTAAGCTTATATCATATATAATTCTTCAAAAAAATATTTTGTTTGCATTAATACGAACTCGAAATATCCGGACGAAAAAGCTAATACAAAATTTAATTTTGAGATCAATATTTTATCTCACAAACAACTCTAGTATTCAAAACTCGAGAATTTTTTTTTTAACTAAACTTTATCTAAATACATTCTAATTAAATTAAAATATACATCAATTATCTCACTTGTATGTCATATGATATAAAAAAACTTTTGGGTGTACTTATATTTCAAAGAAAAAGAATCTATCATAATCGTATACATAGCATATGTTGTTCTATACAATTAAAAAACTTTTTCAATCAAGGAAATTAAAATAAAAAATATTTAGAGGATCAATATTAAGTCAAATATGATAACTCAATAAAGATAAATTTAAAAAAGAAAAATTACACTTGGTCGTCTTTTTTATGGTAGAAAGTGTTCCATACAACAAAAAGAATTATTTCATCCTTATTGAGCAAGAAAAATTAGCTCAACAGTGATATATTTATCAATATTCATTAAAATATAAATAGTTATACATTTGAATTATTGCATTATTATACAAATCTTAAATTATTGTTAGTGAATCTCCAAAGAAGATTGAGACATATTCTCATCACATCATTGTCTCTTCCCAACTTTCTTTATTGCCAAAAATGGGGAAATCATAACCAGAACGGGTAACAACCATCCCTGATCCTTTTTTTCTTTTTTGACAAATGAACTATTGGAATCATGAATGATATTTAACGCCAAAAAAAATCACAAATAAAAATAAATATTTTTTTTAAAAAAAATAGGGTCCAAAGTAAATAAAAAGTAAAAAAAATTGAATTTTTTAAACATAATCCAAATAGATCCATATACAATTTTTAAAAAAAACTCTGAATCATTAGATAATTGGATAACTAAAAATCATAAACTAATTCAAAAGCGTCAAAATTCATTATTTTGTTCAAAATCGGATATACTTTTCCCACCTCTTGACTTGTTAAACAAAGTGTCCATATCCATGAGGTCCCCATCCCCAAAAAAACCAGCAACAAATACCCAATCCCACAGCCCTCAATCTCCATCTTCAACTTGCTATTTTTTTTCTATCCAAAACCAACAAAAACAGCCAATAGATCTCTCTTTCTGCCTCTGATTTCCCAAGTCAAAGTTTCTTGCAGTGCTTTTCTCAGTACCTATATATAGACATCTGGAATTCAATCCCATGGAATCTCAATTACGGTACTATAAACTGTTATAGATATTCATATTTCTTTATTAGTCAAAAAAATGAAAACTTTATGGATAATTTTCAATTTCCTTCTGTTTCTATATTCTAGTTTAGGATCAGAGGTTGTCACTGTTGATGTTCATGCAGCTAAAGAACTCCTAGCTTCCGGCCACCGGTATCTTGATGTCAGGTATGGCACTCATTCAATTCAATCCCCTGTTTTCCGCTGCAAAATATTTGCAGCAGAACCCAGATGAATTAGAGCTTCAAAATGTTTGAAGGGCCAACAAGAATGTCTAAAAATGTAAAACAATACCACCTCCTTTTCATAAGATTATTTGTTATTTCACACCAATTAAGAAAAATCTGAAATTCATGTGTTTTTTGAGTAAAATATCCTTATAAATTTTAATTTTCAAAGGCTTTATCTTCTCTATCCTTTCTTCTCTTTCCATATTTTAAACTATTATCAAAAGTGAATAGGTTTAAGTTTTATAATATAAAACTTTAAATATGACAATTTAAAAATATTTGAGACAATTGCCATTCTTTTTAGTTCCGTACTTAGTTTGCAATCTATTAACTGGGTAGTTTTGTTATAAACTTGATAACCATAAGAGGAATGTTGCTCAATATGGCTTAAAGGGTTCATGTCTTTGATTCATGGCCTATCTATGACAATTTTATCTTTAAAGCATACAGATCTAGAAATCTGTATTGGGTACTCGGAAATTCCAGTTTCTTGGAATTTAATAGAATCCCATTTTCTTAATTATGAGATTAAATTTGGTTGAATCTTTAATAGGACGGAAGAAGAGTACAAAGAGGGCCATCTTGAGAATTCTTGGAACATTCCATACATGTTTGACACACCAGAAGGTGAAGTTTTAAGCTTCATTTTTGTTTGAATTTTGATTCTTAATTTTTACTTTTTTCTGATAAATTTAATTTCAGGTAGAGTGAAGAACCCTAAGTTTCTCGAGCAGGTTTTGTCAGCTTACAGTAAAGAAGATCGTCTTGTTGTGGTAAGAATTCTAAAGAAAACAAATCCCTTTTCGTCATAATTTTTAAAGATTAACTTGAAGATGAACATCTGTTGTAACAAAATACTCTTCCAATATTGTGGGAAATAATATTTTGACATGAATATATTTTTGGTTTAATAAGGGGTGCAGAAGTGGTGTGAGATCTCTATATGCAACTACAGATCTTCTAAATGCTGTAAGTTCACTTTCAACCACTTTCATTATGTTTTAAGTAAATTGAAGTATTTCAAAACTCGAACTTTTATAATTTGATACTGTTTTGATTGGATGAAAACTATTCTAACAGTATTGTGTTACAATACTTTGAAATCGGATAAAAGATTATTCTATCAGTTTGTGGAACATTAAAAGATGGTTCATGTTGGTTAAACTTGGCAGGAGTTCAAGAATGTGTGCAATATGGGAGGAGGATATGTGGAATGGGTTGATAAAGGGCTTGCTGTTGTTAAGAAGCCAGCAGTGTTCAAAGCAGAGCTCTGACCAGTATCCCCAAAGACTACTCCACTCTGTTATTTATTTGTTGTAAAATCCCTTTGGAAACAAAATTGCAGAAAAATTTGTCAATTATGGAGTAAAAGAAAAGAAAAGAGTAGGCCCATTATTGAGGGTCTAACAATGCAATCCAAAAATTGATATATTATTTATTGGGTTTCATGTGCGATATTATCGGGTTGAAAATATAAGTTTTTTTGGATTTATATACACATTAATATTTTTAAAATTAAGGCATTTTCTAATTTTAAATATGTAAATTATCCTTTTCTTTTTTTTCACCTTTTTTCAAGAGTTAAACACTATTCAATTTCAATGAAATAAATGAAAGTATATTTAGAAAAAAATATTAAATATTTATAAAAATATGTAAAAGAACTTATATTTCCGATAAAAAATAGTAGAATTTTTTTAATACAATAAATGTTACATATTTAGTTATGCATAAGTTGAGTAGCAAATATTTGGGTTATGAGGTTTTAGCTCTTATCATTTTAGCTAATAATTCACTGAGCATGTGAAATGAAACTTTATATATTAATAATGAAAAATTACAAAAGAGTTGTTAAAAAGTGCTAGTTCTATTGGTTCAAACATATCTTGTATGAATTCTCTTGATAGTGATGTCTTAAATTTAAAATTTGTATGCAACAAATATGCTTGTAATGTTAACGATATTTGGAGAGATTTTGTTACATTCTAATTTTTAAATTATATCAGAAGTGTGAGATTTTAAAAGTAATTTATGAATGGCCGGAAGAAATCTGACAAGCTAAATATTTCCAATTTAGATTAGTTGTGTAAAAAGGCAAACATCCAACAGAGAAGAAACTGAAAAAGGGCCATCGACCCATGGAACAACACACATCAGCAACGAAACTGAAGACATTTTCATTCTTTTTCCTTTATTTCCTTTCTTGCCTCCCCTCCACCATAACAAGAGATGATGGGGCTAGGAGGCCTATAGAACTAAACGGACTAGTGATTGGGTTGCACGTACTAGGCAAGAACAAAAATCAGAAAAAAATAATGGGAAATAAAGAAATGTGACAAATCCTGAAGAAAAGAAGTGGGACAATTGTGCTTGCCAAATCTGTAACACTTCATGCATGCCAATTTATAAAACTACCAAAGCTAGAATTTTTTTTGACGGGTTGGGTTGTTGAGGGATGCCATCAACGGCTGAAATACTCAGCTCAGCACATATTTGAGAGAAGTTTCCATCAACAAGAACCGGGCTTCTCTTGATTTCGCTTCATTTGAAGAATTTTTGCCCATGAGATGAAATTTTATCCGCGATCATGTCTAATTTGGAGGAAGGAAAATCGTTGCCTGAAACTCCTACCTGGGCTGTTGCAACCGTTGTTACTCTTTTGGTTTCCTCTGGGATCCTCTTTCATAGCTCTTTGAAGAGGTTTGGAGAGGTATGTATTGATTATTGAATCCATAAATTATCTTTTGTCCATTTACTTAGATTCAGCAGATTGAATTGAGGGCTTATTTTTCTCTGTTGAAATTTCATTGTAATTAAGCAATCTTCCATGATTTTCTTGATAGTGGTTAAGACATACTAAGAGGAAACCTCTGCTTGCTGCACTGGAGAAAATTAAGGATGGTAAGAGGAATTACTGATAATGTATGTCCGAAATCTGATGTTTTCTTAAACTCTTTTGGATACATATTGATTGATTCTACTTTTTTTTATGCAATTAGAGCTTATGGTGTTTGGACTATTATCCTTGCTCATGGGACATTGGATCAGTTTGGTGTCCAAGATTTGTGTCAAGTCATCAGATTTGAGTAATGGCTTCTATCTATGTGAACCGGCCATCCATAAGCCATATCTTGTAACTCACATTGTTCTCTTTGAGATGGGGAGGCGAAATATCTCATATTCATCGAAGTTGGAGACTGAGGATCAGGAAGGCTTTTGCCCTGAGGTACCAAAACCTAGACGGAACTAGAATTTTAATAGCTAAACAGTTGTAAGCTTTAAATGAGTTATGTTTTCCAACAGAAGCTGTAGAGGGGCTCATCTCTGCTGTGTTGTATTCGATTTATTTCAGTATCTTTATCATGCTCAACTTCCAAAATCTTTGCTTATGTGAAAGTTCGTGTGATTTCTTTAATATGTCATTTTTTTCAGGGACGTCAATCATTTGCTTCCTATGAAAGTTTAGAGCAGCTTCATCGTCTCTTATTTGTTTTGGGAATCACTCATGTACTCTATAGTTTCTATGCAGTGGCCCTGACAATGCTCCAGGTTAATATTGGCTTTAAATTGCCTTCTCATGGCACTTAATAGCCAGCTTTCTATCCACTGTACAGTAGAAATGTTTTGTGTGTTTAAATTTCTTTACACAGATTTACACCTGGAGAAAATGGGAAAATCATGCCTATTCGTTGGCTCTTGAGGCATCGTCACGCGGTTCAGGTTTTTTTTTTTTTTTTTCCCCTTTTTAGTTTATTTGCTTTACCAAATTTTACTTTCTGATGACCAGTGTTTGGTGTTTCATTCTGTTAACCAGAGCCAAACGAAGCTAGTAGGAGGATTACACGCATATCTACTTTCGTTTCCTATCACACTTCTCATCCATGGAGCAATCACAGAGTTCTTGTTTGGCTGGTATCTTAATATCTTAGTATATCTTGAATGTGAGATTCGAAATTCTGACTTCTGAGTATTGTACACATCCAGAAGTAGATGTGCAGTATTAAAAATATCTAAAAGTTAAAAGGCCAAAGTCCTGGACTGCATGGTGAATCTGCACTGCTGCCTCTGAATTGTAATTAGGTCAATGCCTAGTAGTTCCACCAAATGGAGGAAATGAAAAATCGTTATGAAACTTTATTATGATCAACACGCATTTATTTAAAGGAAAGTGTCATTTGTAAATAATTTAATAGCTAAAATGGTCAACAATCAGGGAAAAGAGCCCAAGTCTTTCCTCGAGAACACCGTAGGTATGAAATGGTTTTTACTCGATCATGATTGAATCTTCAGCATGCCCTTTACAGTTCATGAGCTCCTTTACATATTTGGCAACTGAGATTGGTGAAAGCTTTGAGGCCTTGCCACAAATATATCCTGTTTTCCCTTTTCTGTTCATGGAATTGGAATATTGGAAATATCCTCAAACTCTTTATGCTTAAGTCAAATCTTCCCTTTTCATTTCGAATACAATGCCTATCTGATTTATTAAAGATGACGAAGTACTCATTCCTCTTTACGTGCACCTCTGACTAGATACTGATCTATTTGTGAACATGTTTTCTTCTACTGTAAATATGCTTCAACTGTTGGAAAACCATGTAATTTTCTGCCTTTTCTAATCTCTTAAGGAATATTTGTTGTTTCTTTTGGGTGTTATGGTTGTAGTATTGCACGAGTTCATAATAATTTCAAGGTCTAACTCAATACATTTCTACACCAGCTATGTTTCAGCCGCCAGTTTTGGAGTTCAATAAATCATACCGATTACAAGGCTTTGCGTGTTGGATTTATCACTGTAATATTCTCTCAAATACTTCTCTCCTTTTTGTTTTCTGTTTTCCTTTCTCCCAAAATTGTAGTCTTATGTCAGTCTTACTAAAAAGCCTCTCTTCTTGAAAGCGTGAAAGCTACTTATAGTTAGCCACTGGCACTTATACAAAAGCATTATACTACATGTAGACTCACATAAATCGACTTTTTAAGAAGGGAGCAGAGAATCAACTTGCTTTATTTTTTAGATGGACCACAGAAATAAGATTCATTAGTTCATTATCTGGTTGCATAAGTTGTTACATAATGAAGAGCAAACTTTGAGAACCATGTCAACTCCTTGGTCATTCATGATTTTTGCTGTAACGTTTCTAACTTGCATTGGTTTACCTTCAAATTTTGGTTTGAGAGGATAGTTTTGTATATTTTTTCTTGACTTTTCTTTCTGTTGCAGTCTCATCAACTCCCATTAACGTACGATTTTCATAAATATATGCTGAGGAGCATGGAAGAAGAATTCAGAGATATTGTTGGCATTAGGTAAGTTACACAAATACAGTTTCAGACATTTTTTGTTTGACTAACGATGAAGAAAAAATAGAGCGTTCAAATGGGCAATCTCAAATGTCTTACTCCGGGTTTTAACTTTAATGCAATTTGGACATAATAACTGGTGATATATCTGGATATTTGATGACCTCTTTTTATTTTTTTGTGCAGTATTCCACTCTGGATTTTCACCATCTTATGTATCCTTTTAGGCGTTCATGGTAATTTTTCACTGCTGATCTTCCATACCAAGAAATGAGAGCTTAGAGTGATCTCCGGTTTCTGATAGATGGGTAAGCTTAGTTTACAGTTCACTCTTGGCGACCAATCTGTCTATTAGTGAACTGCTTTCCCGAAGCCTTTGGTAATGACACTGTAAGATTCATATGAGGGGGAAATCCTGTAGTTAAGCTTTATCAGATCATATCAACATATGCATTACGTCATTGCAGTCCATGCTTTATTTTGAATCCCCTCCATCACTTGTAAAGTTGAGGTTGAGACACTTGGGAATATGTCATTGGTGATTTGGCGATTTAACAGCCTTATCATGATGCTTAGACTGTCAAGATAAATGTGTAATAAGAGAAAAGGAGTTTGATTTTGATTCACCTTCTATCCTGAAACTCGTTTTTCTTTATACTTACGCTAATTGAGGCTAACTAAAAAGCATGAATTCTTGACCCTTGTTCAGGAACAAACATTTACTTTTGGCTTTCCTTCTCTCCAGCACTTGTGAGTCTCCTATCTCCAATCCTTCTCTTTTGGCTATATTGACTTCCAAGAGAATTTACTTATAGTTTTCCATTTCTTCTGCACTTTTCTTGAAAAGTTGGTCGTTTTGATCGGCACCAAACTGCATGTTATAGTGGTAAAGCTTGCTGTTGAAATCGTCGATGCAGTTCAACAAACAGGAGTTCATCGATTTAACCTGAGAGATGAGCTTTTCTGGTTTGGGAATCCTAGACTTCTGTTGTGGTTAATACAATTTGTTACATTCCAGGTATCAGAAGAAAATATGGATTTTAATTCATCAAACAAAAAGATTTTCTTTACTATTTGGTTTCATAAGATTTTGACAGTACTTTTTTATAGTTCATAAACAAACAACAGAAACTCTGAATAATGCAGATGCTTCATTTAGTTCCTTTATTGATGTTTGATCGTGTAATTCGCAGAACGCATTCGAGATGGCAATGTATCTCTGGTCATTGGTATGATCTCACCTTCTCCATGAATTTTTCCGGTCTTAAACATTTTTATCCATTGTACATGAAACAGTTTGTCTAAATATTACTAGAAAGTGACATTCTTTAAGAAGTTCGTTTTGCAAATAGGGCCATGAAAAAGGTTGGGTTTCATGCTTCTGTTACAGATTATCGCGGTGTTCTAACATTCTTTTCAGCTAGCATATGAAATTACATCCTTTTTGTTTAGATAAGTTCTTCAGCACATGATCTCAAATCGTTATACATCTTTTCTTATAAACTTAGGAAATCCTTTAAATGTTGATCACATTGTCCTATAACTATTCTTTGTTTATATTATTACGCGGTGCTGATAAACACTATGTTGACTCTGCATTTGCATTTTGTTTCTTGGTTCCAGTGGGAAACTAAAGGGCCATCATGTTTTACTGAGAATTTAACCTTTCTTGTGATCCGCCTGACTTTCGGGTATGGCACATTTTGAAGTAGGCAAACATTATATGTTTGTAGTCATTTCATATACATTAAGCAGTCATTTACTAATTTTTTGCAGGCTTGTCTCTCAGTTTTGGTGTAGTTTCATCACTTTCCCTCTCTATGTTATTGTTGCACAGGTTCACTTCGGACATATCCTTGGATTCATTTGGTCTTTTCTTGATCCATAACATTAATGTGATTAGCCTTTGTTTGTTTTTGCAGATGGGTTCAAGGTACAAGAAAACCATAGTCTCCGATCATGTAAGAAAATCGCTTTATAGATGGAAAAGAAAGGCGACAAGCAGACGAGAAGATACCTCGTCGAGGTTCTTGCTTGATGAACACAATGATGGCTCCTCAAGGAGCCATAGAAGAAGTTATTCTGAAGGTTGTTCATCAATGAGGAAATTTAAGAAGAAAGAGATTTCAGTTTCAGCATATGATGATGAGGACTTTTCTGAGATTGAGTTTGATTTGGAAAGGTGCAGAAAATCTAATCACTCAAATATGGATGAGAAAGATAACTCATCTCTTCTTCACCGAATGCGTTTAAACAAGTAGTAGTAATAACATCAATAAAAAAGGAAAAGGGCATTTTATTCATAGTCGGATTTATTTATAGTATTCTCTATAATATTTTTATAATATAGATATAATTCAATAGGTTTTGATTCAAGATTATAGCATATATACTTGGAGGGAATGCGATTAGAGTTTTACTTCTTTTTTTATTAAGATATTATATATAATTGTTTGTTGTATTCATTAAAAAATAATAATAATTATTTGTTTTATTATATAAAGTTCGGTTTGATTTTGTTTCTGTTTAACATCACTTCCTTCACATGGTTTCTGAGAACATTTTTATTTTTAGTATTTTTATTAATAAATAATATAAAATAAACAATAAATCATAAATCATAAATAAAACACAATTTATAAATGAAAAAACTTTTAAGCCCTCGCGTTAAATTCTAAGACAAATTTTTTGGATAGGGATTTATTTTGAGTTTTATATGTATTTTATTTATAATTTATAAACGATAAATTATTTATAATAAAAGATCAATGTTAAAAAAGTAAAAGTTACAAAAAAAATTAAAACACATTACAATTCAAGTTCTGCTTAAGATATACATGACATGAAATGTATATTTATTTTTATTTATTTGTATAACGGAATAGTACCTAAGTGATGACATGATAAATTTTAACACAAAAATTATGTATATAAAAAGAAAGTAAAAATTATAAATATTAGTACAGTTCAAAAAATAATTAAAAATACAATTATAATAAATGTTCCTTTTTATAATGATAAAAAAAAATTACGTTTGAAAATATCTCTTATTTGAATTGATGTTTAATTCGAAAAAAAAATATTATTTTCATTAAATTTTTTTAAAATATAAATTTGTTGTGAGACAAGATATATGACTTATAATAAAAAAGTGAAAAAGTTTTTAAAAGATCCAGAAGAAAAAAATTTATTCTTTTTGAGGGAAAAAAGAAAAAAAAATTAAACGAAACTTCAATCCATGTAGGTTTTGGGGTGCCATCTATAAATATTGAAGAATAGGGATATGAAATATATAAATTCCTCAAAAGTCAAAAACCTTAATGTAAAATTTCCTCTGGTCTCATCAGTAGCCCTCCCAGCAAGCAAAGGCGAGAGCAAACACACAAATTCTCGGATTTTTCCCTCAGTTTCTACGCGACTGTGTTCTTCTTCAATCGATAATCATGGTTCTTGAGGTTGATTTCTTACCCTACTGAGCAATTTTCCTAACTTTTCTGATGTTTTTAGATGCTTATTCACTTTGTTAGGGTTTTACAATTTGTTGTTGATCGTAATTAGGCGACAATGATCTGCATCGACAACTCGGAATGGATGCGGAACGGTGATTATTCTCCTTCTCGGTTTCAGGCTCAAGCCGAAGCTGTCAATCTCATATGTGGTGCCAAAACCCAGGTATGACTAGTTTTTTTTGTCTGTTCGTCTTTATTTTAGATCGCTTATTTAATCGTTTTATGCTTCTTTTGCTGTGGAAGTTCAAAATTTTTCTCAGAGTAAATTAAGGGTTTTAGCTATCTAATGGCATGAATTTCGCTGTGGTATGGATTATTATGCAGTCTAATCCGGAGAATACTGTGGGTGTTTTGACAATGGCGGGCAAGGGTGTTCGCGTATTAGTAACTCCGACCAGTGATCTTGGCAAGATCTTAGCTTGCATGCACGGTATGTTCTTTTCTTTGATTAATTTGATTTTGCTCCTTCTTTATGTTTCTGAAAGGGAGAGTATGTTAGAATGCCTGAATAACACAATTAACTAGATTTATATGTTCTTTGTTACCTAGTAGCGCCAGATATTGCCTCTGATTCTGAATATGGAATACAGAGCATTATAGATAATTTAGGGCCTGAAGGTTGAAGATTTGAAACTTTTTTTTTTCCGCAAATTGTCTGCATCCAGCTTGCATTCCTCTAGTGCTATTTTGCGGATGATGGCCTTAATGAAATTTACTTATTTCTGGATTCTATCTTTCATCGAGCATGTTAAATTATTATTATTATTTTTTCTTATTATTCTTTTAGGCCTAGAAGTTGGTGGCGAGATGAATTTGGCAGCAGGGATCCAAGTGGCACAGCTGGCTCTCAAGCATCGCCAGAACAAAAAGCAGCAACAAAGGATTATTGTATTTGCTGGAAGGTGCATAACACTTTACTAGTTGAAATCTAATTTTAAAACTTCCGACTCTCCTTTCCTTTAAGTCTTTATTTTCTGCTTGTGCAGTCCTGTTAAATATGACAAGAAGGTATTGGAGATGATTGGAAAGAAACTGAAAAAGAACAGTGTTGCTCTTGATGTCGTAAACTTCGGTGAAGAAGATGAGGGGAAGACAGAGAAACTTGAGGCGCTGGTGGCTGCAGTTAACAACAATGACAGCAGTCATATTGTTCATGTTCCTCCAGGTCCCAATGCTCTTTCTGATGTCTTGATAAGGTATCTCATGCGCCCATTTTGTTCATTTGTTTCTCTTTTGTTTTAGTTGATTTGAACTTTATGTTCTTTTCGTCATGGCAGTACTCCTATCTTTACCGGTGATGGAGAAGGTGGGAGTGGGTTTGCAGCAGCAGCTGCTGCAGCTGCAGCTGGTGGAGTATCTGGCTTTGATTTTGGTGTGGATCCTAACCTGGATCCTGAGCTTGCTCTTGCTCTTCGTGTTTCAATGGAAGAGGAGAGGGCAAGGCAAGAAGCAGCTGCAAAGGCTGCAGAAGAAGCTTCAAAAAAAGAACAAGGGGAACAGCAATCAACTTCACAAGATGTAACCATGAGTGAGAACGTCCAAGCTGGAAGTTCTGAAGCTGAAAATAGGACAGCTGACCTAATGGTTTGTTTTTTCATTTGGGAATCAAATTGTTGTCTTGCCTTTTCTTGTGGTCTACTCATTATTTGTAATTTATTTTGTCATGCTTGCAGCTGTCTGATTTGATTCTCAATTTGCTTGAGTTGTCAGCATGAAATGTGTAAATCTGGAAGATGAGCCTTTATCATATACCTATGGCATCCCCCTGCCCCCCAACATACCCACATACAATAGCTAAATCTGAACTCATGATAAATGTGTCTGAGCTCTTGATTCTGCATGTGCAATTTGATCTGAAAATGTTACTTGTGAGCATTTTATTCTGTGGATGTGCATCTTATATGACTTTTGTCATATTGATTGTATTTTAAGATATTTTTTCCCTCTAAGTTGTGAAGGATAGTGTGTTCATCAGGAATGATTTGCATAGTCAATTTTATTTTTGGTTTTACACATTTCATTTACTAATATGATGTCAAATTTTCTCTTCTTAAAGCTGAGTAGTTGAACTTGCTTTCACTGCCATTTTGGCTTAAGAGTATTCCATTTCCAAGCCCGTCTTTATATTGTCTGCCTTGATGCGGTTTATTGTTACCTGAGTTTTGTGTGCTTGAGCTTAAGAATACAAAGACCCTCTTTTTCCTGGTGGCTATTCATGTTCTTGAGTCATTAGTAGCTTCCTGGTTAATAACTTATATGGTTAATGCTATTGCAGGACGATGACAATGCATTGTTGCAGCAGGCACTTGCAATGTCCATGGATGATTCTTCCTCAAATGTTGCTACACGAGACACTGACATGCCAGAAGCAGCTGCCGATGATCATGAATTACAACTCGGTGAGCTCCTTTGTTTGAAAGCTAGAACTTTTTTGACTTCTAGTTCTTCAGCTGCTACATATTAGGCATCAGTCCTGTTGGTGTTAACATCCTCTTGTCAATCTCTAGATCTATTAGTATCCACATCAAATTGAAATATCCTTAACACTTGATTGTTACATCCATAGTAATTGTGTTTTCCTCTGTACACTTGCAGCCCTTCAATTGTCTGTGCAAGACAGTCATGATGCATCAAATCAGTCAGATCCCACAGATGTGAGCAAGTTGTTGGGTGACCAGTCATTTGTGTCTTCCATTCTTGCTTCGGTAAGCATCAGATCCATTCTCTCTCTTCCCTGCATAGCATCTTTAAATGAATCAGATCATTTTCTAATTTCTGAAATCCTCTCATTATTTTATCATCAACAGCTTCCAGGAGTTGATCCCAATGATCCATCAGTTAAAGATTTGCTTGCATCCATGCAAAATCAGTCTGAGGTGAGTTTGTGTAGAATGGGCAGAGGCTCTTGGCATGCAGACTTTGTTTTGTTGTGTAGCATAATGAGTACATACCTTGAATTTTGATGCATTCCATATCATGGCATGATGATGCCTGCAATTTGCAACTCTAATCTCTATCTGTCTTAATGCTCATGAGTTCTGGGCATGCATTTTCTTTCTTTTTTTTTTTTTAAAAAAATTCTTTATTAGAGTGTAGAAAGTAGTGAATATTTTATTAACTTAAGATATTACATGAATGAGAGATAATGATGCTCTGCTCTGCACGATTGACTTGCTAATACATGTGATATTGACAGAGATATACAGTACGCCCTCTGCAGTCTATGGACTTGAGAAGGTTATGTTTCTATACAAGAAGTACATAACATGTCAGTGTATGAATTGTGATCAATATTCCTGTTAGTTACCCTCAATTATAGGGAATCACTAAACCTTCAATTTGTTAATGTAATACCTCCCAATAAAGGACACTGATTCTATAGAATCTATAGTTTAAGGAATTATATATAAAATTTAAGGGCTTTGATATGCAGATCTCCATAATTTCTCTAATATCTATTTTCTTCCTGACATGCTTAGAATGATCTCTTGTGGCCCTTGTCCAATGCCTTGGATATTGATTGCTTCTTCTGCTAGTAAACATGGGCCTTTGTCTGGTTTTACCACATTTCAAAACATGCATGTTTTAATCTTGGTATTCCTCACCTCTGCCCCCCCTAATGCATAGGTGAATTTGCACCCATCCTTCTAGTGAAAGGGTAATATAAAGCTTGGAGCCTCCAAGTATGTTTTTGCAGCACTTGATCGACCTTTAAATCTCTTTGTTTGAAACTTCGGCATCTCTTTTCCCTAGTTATTACCTTTAATATTTTCCGGTGTTCTATGTGAATTGAGTTCAACTAATCCGTGTATAAAATGGGTGTAGCATTTGTCGGAACCTTAATGTTCTTTTGTAGCTATATATTTACTGATCTTTACCTATATATTTCTGCTTAGGTAACCAAGTAGATAACTAAATAATGATTTTATTTAGAGTGTGTAGGAATCAAATGCTTTCCCTAAGGCTTTTGCGTAATCACTTATCATATTTTCCCCTATTTGAGTTTAATCCTTATTGGTTTGCAGCAAAAGAAGGAGAAGGACGAGGACAAGGCACCGAAAGAAGAGGAAAAGAAAGAATGATGATACAAAAGTTTCTTCTATGACTACTGCATTGCTCTTTCCAAGTTGTGCTTCTGAAAATGGAAAACATATTGGAGAGTTATTCTGTATTTTGAACCATCTAATGCTCATTCTTGGAAACGTCTCTGTATTGTCCTTTCAAGCTTCTATGGAACATTCTTGAGATGCGCTTATTTATTTTCCTTTTTCTGGAAGGGGATGCTACTTGCTAGCTTGCTAAATCTTACATTCTCTAGTATAATCTATCCAGTCCTTTAGTAATATTATTTGTTTTTTAAAAAAGTACTATTATTGGACAAGGAAAGTTTTTTGAAAAAGTAATATTATTGGACAAGGAAAGTTTTTTGAAAAAAGGTCTAGGTAAACAGATCAGAAATTAATTGTATTATTGCATGTGGGGTAATTTTATTGGAGTATTTGTTGAAAACTTATAATGGTAATATTTTTGTTTCCTTTTCATTTAAACAAAATGACGGGTTTTTTGGGAAATCACTTGAGAAGAGCATGTGCAGAAATAATTTAAATAAATTCATATTTCTAATTCAAATAAATTCATATTTTATAAAGAAGGATAATTTAATATATTTAATTTTAAATTAAGATAACAAAAATTGATTCTTCCAAATTTGTGTGTGTATATATATAGATTATTTGTTTTGTTAATTAATTTCTTAAACCCTTATTGGTTGAGACTATTTTTATTTATTAAATTAATTAAAAAATGCAATCGCTTTTATTCCAATTTTAAACAATTTATTTGAATTTCCTAATTTATAGATAGGTAATTCATGATTTCTTATCTTAGATATTTGTTAGATTTTTTATTTTGTTAATTAGTTTTTAAAATTCAGATTGGTTGAGAATAATTTCTGATTATTAAATTAATTATTTTGAATTTTGAATTATAAAAGAGCAAAAAACAGGCTTTGCTCCCTTTTACAACATGAAACGCTAATGTGTATCCCCTTTTTTGCTCGTTGCCCGCTTGTCTCTTTCTTTGAGGTTTTTGACTTGTATTTTGTTCGTACACAATTAACGGAGGTCTTCCCGACATATGTTGCAACACGAGATGAGTGCTCCCCTTGATTGGAGTCTTCCGGCCAAACTAACGTAATCATCCAACTTGATTACAAAATGAAATATATATTTTCAAATTAAGAATCTTTCCCTTTTTTCTCTCTTCAAATTAACATTTATACTTTTCCTTATATTTACTTAGTCCATATTTTCTAAATTAAGACACCCTCTCCTCACAATGTTAATATGAACTTAGCAATTCAACCTGAAGAGTGGAATCGCTCCTTTTTGTTTTTTTTTTTTTTTTGAGATTTCATTAAAATTAGTATGGCTGTTGTCGTTTTGGCAAAAAAAAAAAATATATATATATATAAAATAAAAAATGCATGGTAAATTATACAATCTATTTGTACAAAAAAAGCCATGCAATTTAAACATTAAAATAAACTATGCAGTTCATATATGCAATTGAAAGATTATAAAAACTTCTCGCTTATCATTAATTATTTTCAATAAATTTATTCCATATAACACATTAGAAGCCCCATTCTCAAACTAATTTCTATGATCTACACGATCCTCCATATACCCTCTATGCATAATTTCTCTAGAGTGTAGGGGGTGGGTGAGAGGGTCCGGATGGAGGATGCTTATCACCCTTTGGTAATTTCTTATCATAACTAGACCTATCTACAGACAACTTCTTTATAGGAGGAGGTGAGTGCGAAGGTCCGGATGGAGGAACAATATCACCCTTTGGTAATCTCTTGTCATAAGCATATCCATCTCCAGACAACTTTTTTATAGGAGGGGGTGAATGAGAAGGTCCGGATGGAGGAACAATATCACCTTTTGGTAATCTCTTGTCATAAGCATACCTATCTATAGACAACTTTTTTATAGGAGGGGGTGAATGAGAAGGTCCGGATGGAGGAACAATATCACCCTTTGGTAATCTCTTATCATAACCATATCCATCTACAGACAACTTCTTTGTAGGAGGGGGTGAGTGAGAAGGTCCAGATGGAGGAACAATATCACCCTTTGGTAATCTCTTGTCATAACCATACCCATCTACAGACAATTTCTCTGTTGTAAAGGTAGGGGGTGGGTGAGAAGGTCCGGATGGAGGATGAATATCACCCTTTGGTAATCTTTTGTCATAACCATATCCATCTATAGACAACTTCTCTGTAGAGGTCGGGGGTGGGTGAGAAGGTCCTGATGGAGGATGTTTATCACCCTTTGGTAATCTCTTATCATAACTATACCCATCTATAGACAACTTCTCTGTAGAGGTAGGGGGTGGGTGAGAAGGTCCTGATGGAGGATGCTTATCACCCTTTGGTAATCTCTTATTGTAGACATACCCATCCACCGACGCAGAAGAAAGTAACTTATCAGAAGTCAGAAAAATCAGAACGAAAACAAAGAAAAGTTTCATGATTTTGTCAAATAAAATAAAATTTGATCAATTGGGATACTTTGTGTTGTTCTTTTGACATGTATTTATACTGTTGTGAATGTATAATTTATATACTGTGTATTGATTGTTTTTAGAAAAGTATAACATTTAATGCTTAAGGTGCACAAATATCTGGTCCACGATTTAAATTCATACATGCCATATCAAACTTTGGATCATGACCTTCAAAGGTAGAGAGAACATTAGCTGTTTTTCCTTTTTCGATTTCGGAAATATGCTTTTATTTTCCTATGTGTGCACTTTTTTAAAAATCTTTTTATACATATCATTTTCTTTTATTATATTCATTTGACAAATAAGAAAGGTTATGCTATAATGCACCTAATTTTTTCTGTGATGGTTGGTGGCACGCCCATTGTATCAACAAAGATTGGTTGGATTCCGGTCCACATATATTACTAAAACTTGTAAAAACGTACATTAAGGTTAAAATATTTTGTGTGTAAAATTTATTTAGGGCCTATCTCTTTTGATTTTTTGAGAGGTTTAAATTTATCAGAGATAAATAATTTCAGAGTTGGTCTAACATTTCCTTGTAACACACATTAATATATACAAAATATATCACATATAGTAATTTATGCCAGCCTAATAATTCATATAAAATTTAAAGTTCAAGAAATTATCGACTCTAAGAATAGTATAATATTAAATTAGAAACTAAATCTAAAAATTAACATATGCTCATATATTGAGATTAGATAATCCCATAATTGTATTTTTTTACAAAAAAAAAAAAAAAGGAACAAGAAATTATACCATAAACAAAGATTTTTTCCATATAATAATTTGAATATTTTAAGATATTTTTTAAGTTGGTAATAAATATCTAGTATGAAATATTAGCATTGTTTGATAAAATAATTTACCAATTAAAATCTGTTAGTTAAGAGTTTTTAAATTAAATGTTTTTTATGACATATATCATTAAGTGATTAATATTTAAGTGTTTGATAACAATTTTCGCAAATCATTTAATTGTTTAAGATTTGCTTAGTTATAATTATAAATTTTCTAGAGAAATTTTTTTATTTAACCTTTGAAGTCTTAAATCTTAATATTAATAAATTATATATATATAATATTAAGATTTCATACTTGAGGGTTAAAAAATTAGATGTGTTATAGTGTGACCTCTCTAATTTGTCACATGAACATAATAAAAATAAATGAAATGTATAAAAAGATTTTTAAAAAAGTGCACACATAGAAAAATAAATGGATATTTCCAAAATCGAAAAAGGAAAAACAGCTAATGGAAAAACAGTATATTTCCAAAGTTTGATATGGCATGTATGAATTTATGTCATGGACCAGGTCTTTGTGTTCCGTACCATAACCCTGTCTTAAATCTTTATATATATATATATATATTGTTTGTTAAATTATTATATTTTTTACATATAATTATCACTTATAAATTAGTTTAGCATTCAAATTTAGATCTCATTATTCAGATTAAAGCGTTCACATTTAAAATTCAAAATTTAGAACTTAAACAATTCAAGATTTAGACTTCAGTTTCATTTTTATTCTCACTTGATAATTTTGCACATTAATTCTGTAAATTTGTACCTTTTAGATTAATTAAATTTACATATCCAAATTTTCAAAATTCATAATTGTATTAATAATTCTCTCTTAGCCATAGTTTGGTTCGTAGAAGGGGAAGGAGAGGGAAAGAGGGAGGGGGAGTGACACCATTTACTTCAACTAGGGGAAGTATATTCATTTACTTCAAAATTGTTTGTAGGGGTGAGAGAGAAGTAAATCACATTTACTTATATTCATTTGGTTGAGGTGAAAAATGGAAGGTAAATATTTTTTATTATATATAATTTGGTATATATCCATTGCACAAATCGATAAATGTTATATATATGGCGTAGGAGGTTAGTTTAAGCCCTAGTTTGGTTCTCAGAGGGGTGAAGGGGGAGAGGGAGAGGGAGGGACACCTATTACTTTCACTAGTCGAAATATATTCATTTACTTAATAAATGTTTGGTAGGGTTGGGAAGGAAGTAAATCACATTTACTCCCCTCGTTTGGTTGGGGTGAAAAATGAAAAGTAAATAATTCTTGTTATATATAATTTACTATTATATTTGTTGCAAAAAGTTATGAATGTTATATATATATATATATACACGATAGAGTTTAGTTTAGGAAAAATTTGTAATAAACTAATTTGTAAGAGGATAAAATGATTTTTCAACATCATTTACTTCTCAATTCATCCTTTTTGGGAGGGATTAATTTGAGGATGTGGAGGGGGAACTCTCCCCCTCTACCCCTCCTCATTTACATCCCCTTCACTGTTATGTTACAACTAAACGACGTAAATATGATATTTACCTTCTGATTTACATCATCTCCTGTTCCCCTCCCTAATTTCACCCCAATCAAACTAGGCTAAGCCCTAGTTTGGTTCGTGGAGGAGGAAGGGGATGGGAAGGGGGAGGGTGAGTGACACCATTTACTTCCACTAGGGAAAGTATATTCATTTACTTCAAAATTGTTTGGTTGGAGTACGAGGGAGTAAATGATTTACTTCCCTCTGTTTGATTGGGATGACAAATTGTAAGGTAAATAGTTTTTATTATATATAATTTACTATTATATCCATTGCACAAAGTTAGAAATGTTATATATATGGGATATGAGTTCAGTTTGTGATAAATTTGTAATAAACTAATTAGTAAGAGGATAAAATTGACTTTTTAACATCATTTACGTCCTGATAAATCTGTTTTGGGAGGAGTTAATTTGCTGACGTGGAGGTGGAGAGCTTCCCCTCCTCATTTACATCCCCTCCACTTTACGTTGCAACCAAATAACACAAATATGATATTTACGTCCTGATTTATATCTCCTCCTATCCCTGATTTCGCTCCAATCAAACTAAGGTTAAGGTAAATATGTAATAAACTAATTTGTACGATGATAAAATATACTTTTTAATATCATTTACATTTACGTCTCTATTTTTTAAGGGGCTAATTTATTGACGTGGAGGGGAGAGCTCTCTCCTTATTTACCTCCTCACGCTCTTTTATTACAAAAGTTGCACGAATTTTTGACTAGCTAAGAAATAAATATAATAATTACTGATTAGTAAACAATTTCAATGGGGTGTGTCAGCTCATCGCTCCTCCCTCCGCTGGTAAGCTTATTTTTCATTTTTGCCCCTGTTTATGTGCTCTTGAGTTCTGCTGCGGTTGGGGTTTTGCGGAAACTGTATTCCTTGTTTGGTGCTAATCTATAAACAACAATTGGATAGGAAATTGGATTTACAATTAGTAAAAGAGTTTTGGTCGAGTGGTTTAAGATTAAAATTATGTATGAACTAGTTAGTTAAAGTATTTGTTTTGATTGTTTAATACATGATTTATAAGCAAGAACATGGACCGAAAATAGGTAAATTGGATTTAAAAGTTGTAAAATGTTTCTCCTCGACTGCCCTAAGATTGAAGTTCTGTATTGAATGATTAGCTGTAGAAGTCAACTGGGGATTTGAGTTTAATAACTTCCTATAGATGCTGCAACTTCTAAAAGTTCTGAATTTGATAAAGCTCCTAACTTTAACCTAATCCTTTACTGACATGCCAAGTGAAAGTACTAAGTTGGAGTTATTTAGGGAACGGCTTATTTAATGCCGTTTTGATGGCCATTGCTGCATTCTACAACCTCACCTCAGACATTGGTCTACAAAAGCTGGATGAATACTTGTGTACTCGTAGTTAATGTATGCAGCAAAATCTTAAGTATGAAAATCGAACAAAAGATATATAGCAAACAACGTAATTTGATTTGTGATCTAGTTGTGGTTATAAAATTTCTGGGGAATTCCTAGCATGTAGGATAATCTTCCGATTCTTCTCTTTGGCAAAATGTTGATTTGAAGGCTTGGTAGCTTCTTCTCAAATCGACGGACTTTGAGGATGATTAATAGATTGCAGAGCCTTTGAAGCTTTCTTCGATCTTCGGGAATGCTTGATCTTGAGGAAGACCTTTGTTTGAGAGCTTTTCGGAAGAGCTTCTAGAGAGCTTTCACTTGCCTCTAGCTTTGAGTGTCTTCTAAATAATCTTTCAACATTGGAAGTGCCCTTATTTATAGGCGGAAATAGAGCATTGGGTTGCTTGGCCACTAAGCAGCCCATCAACTGTGGTGGGTCATCACATTTCCTTATTTGATAAAGTCCAATAAGTTTAACCCATCATTTAATGTATTTAATTTAAAATAACTTTGGGCTAAATTTATTTGGGTCCAAAGGTATATGAATTATTGCATTGGGCTTTATTTAAAGTAGATTTAGATTTTATTTAAATAATTTCAAATCCGACCTAATTTACATAGTCCAACTCAAATAATCCAATCTTCATAGTGCAACTCGAATGGCCCAAAAGACTTCTTTTATTAATTTAATTTAAATAGCCGAGACTAAAGATATTTATTTTATTTTAGTCCTTTTGATTAAATAAATAAATTAAAAGTTCATTGTCTACAAATGCCCCTACTTCAAGTCTTGGGTAAAAGTTATGGGGCTAAAACTTTGAAGACAATACTAGAAGTACATAAGTGCATTTTTTTTTTTTCAAATTGCCGACATCCTCCATTTTAAAACAAACTAGTGCTATGAAAATCTATGGCACTTGCCATATTATTCACGCAAAAAATTCCGAAAAGTCTTTTTTTTTTTTTTTTTAAGACTAACGGGTTTGTAGACAATGTTCACACTATTTAAAACAAGGGCATAAAGCCCAAAACTGTTACCAACTGGTGGGGTATCTAGAATGGTGGCCGGAGCGGAATCGAGACGCGGGTGGCGGTCACGGTGGTCGAGGATGGTCTGGTAAATGCAAGGGATGTAGCTCTGGTAGTAGCCGTAGTGCTCCCAGGTCGTCTCATTCAATATCTAGTTGCGCAGCGGCTACTGTGATTTGGCACGGCAGCTCCACCCAGGACGAATTCAGAGCTGGCGATTTAAGAGCTCAAGATTTCGGAGGTTGTGACTTTGGAGGACGTGATTTTGGAGGTCGAGTCGGCACCGCTGCAGCAGTTGGTATCCTGGGGTTGTCACCGGAGCAGTGGAATTCCTTCATCAATTTGTTAAACAACTCTCCTCAACCCTCCTCTGATACATTCTCAGGTAAGAATGTGTTAAGTGTAAATTGGATTTTGGACAGTGTGTGTTCTCATTATATGACAGGTAAAATGAAATTTTTGAATAATTTGAGGTTTACTCCTCCTTATACCATTAGCCTTCCAAAATGGAACCAAAGCTAATGGAGTACGAATGGGTACTGCTTCCTTGAGTCCACAGTTGAATATTAGTCGGGTTTTATTCATCCCTCAACTTTGGTGTAATTTAATATCTCTTTCTCAGCTCTCCAAAGAGCGTTGAGTCTCTGCATCTATCCCTTTTTTGTTTTCTGAACCTTTGTTTGTGTTTGTGGAAAACTGAATTTGGCTCAGGATTCCCCCTTTTATTAATTCCGGAGTTTCTCTGAATTTGAAAGTTATCACTTAGTAGGTTTCCATACTAAGGCTCAATCCAATTAAGTCCGTAGCGTCTACAGATTTTGCCATATCCCCTTCCTTTGTTTTAAGATTAGGATTTCGTTGTATTATGATGCCATTCCCCTTTTCTTTCATTTTTACTGGAACCCTTGAATTCATTAGATAACAATTCCTAGCTCGAAGAAGTATTTTTTCCTCTTTGATTTCTTACCTATCTTCTCGTAGTCTCTGAAGGATGAGAACCAACTATGTAGCATCTACATCGAGAATTCAAGTATTGTATACGTCATTAGTCCGATCCTTTGTAGGAACTACCCGTAATAAGTAGCTTGAAAAATGGATCTGTTTATCATAAAGAGATTCGTCGTTCTTGACCTTGCTTCACCTTAATTGTTATTTGAACAAGTAAAAGTTCTATCTTGGTCCGAGTGGGTAAAAAGTGGCTTTCACCTTGTGGCTTTCTATGATGGGATTCTCTTCGATCTGCTGGAGGAAACCCTCGAGTCCCGTTCTACATGTCAATGCTGGCAACAATGAAATTTATAGTAAGAGAAAAATCCGTCGACTTAAAAAATTGTGAGGGTTCAAGTCCCTCTATCCCCAAAAAGCCTATTTGCCTCCCCAACTATATTATCCATTATATTCCCCCTTTCCTTTCGTAAGATTACGAGTAATCAAGAACGTCTGCGATAGAGGAAGACGAGAGATAACAAGTAAGAATAAAATTATTACAATTATTAATAATGATGTGTTAATGTTACAGGACCATATCTTGGGGACGCCGATTGGAGAGGGTGAAGAGAAAGATGGGATATACTATTTCAAACCACTACCTGTGTCGTTCAGTTTCGTTGGTTCTGTGCAAGTTCTTGACAGTAGTGTTTTATGGCATGTTTGGTTGGGACATCCATCTGAGTTAGCTATTAAAAATTTTTTGGGACAATCTTTTATGTCTAATTCCTTGAAAAAGTGCTCTATTTGTATTCGTGCCAAACGAACTCGTGATTCTTTTCCTACAAGTGTTAATAATGCCACCACAATATTTGATTTAATCCACTACGATCCATGGGGTCTGTATAAAGTTCCTTCTTCATGTGGTGCATCGTATTTTTTTACTATATTAGATGATTATTCACAGTGTCTATGGATTTTTTTGCTTAGGGAAAAACGTGATATGGATCAAACTTTGAAACATTTTTTTCTCTAGTTTGTACACAATTTAATAAACATGTTAAAGTTGCACATACAGATAATGGTACTGAATTTACATGTTTGAAATCATATTTTTTTGAATATGACAATTTACATCAAACCTCTATGATTTATACACTGCAATAGAATGAACGTGTTGAGTGTAAGTATCGTCATATTTTAATGTGGCTTGGACTTTATTTTTTCAAGCTAGTCTTCCTGTACAATTATGGGGAGAAAGTTTACTTAGTTCCGATTATTTGATCTGCTTCACATTCTTCTTTCTCAGTCTAGTAGTATACCTTGTAACTTTGGTGAGACGGCAGGGGTTCCTTGTGTGATCGCTCATCCGCAAGGGGGGGAGGGGTGACGCTGCACAGCTCGCTCATCTGACTGGACCCAGGGACGGAACCACGTTGAGGCTAGGGTGGGCTGGAGCCCACCCAGGATTTTTTTTTTTTTTTAAATTTTATATTTTTTGCATTTAAGCCCCCTCAAATTTTTTTTTCCGTTTAGCCCCCACAAAATGTAGGGACTGATTTATTAAAAAAAAAAAAAACAGCTACTCCAGCAAAAAGCCCCAAATCAATTTCATTTTTTTGCTTCTTCTCTCTCCCCGTCTCCGATCTCCACGTCCCGACTCCCGCTCCTGCACCGCACCTCACCGGCACCGCGCAGCCCAGCCCAGCACAGCAGCAGCAGCCCAGCCCCGCCCCCCCTCCCCCGCCCCACCCGCTCGCTCCGCTCGGCCGTCCGCTCCCCCCTCCCTCCTCTCGCGTGCGGCGACTCGGCTCCCGAAGATTCCGTCCCCCAGTCGCAGCAGCGGCGGCGCCACCACCAGCAGCAGCAAGCAGCAAGCAAAGCAACGTGGCAGGAAGAAGAAACGGTCAGCAGCAAGCAGTGTTTTAGCTTCACAACAATCTTGAACAAAAAAAAGTAAGTTTTCAGGAAAAGTTCCATTTCTATGATTTTTTATTTTGAGTGCTAAATTTTTTTTTTGGTAAATAGATTTTTGAGTGCTAAAATTTTTATGTTGTTATTTTATAGTGAAAAAATTGTCTAGGGTTTGTTTGGTAAAAATATGATTATTATGTAATTTATAGACTAATTAATTATTATGTTATACATAAAATGTGTTGAATTGTGAATTTAAAATATTTGAATATTATATAGGATTTTACTATGGAGAAATTTATTGGAAAATGGAAGAAGGGTCCTAAACCGGTTGAAGAAAAATCAGCTAATAAGAGAAATGTTAATACTGAAGATCGTGGGAAAATGCCTCGGGTAGAGTTTTCGGATTTTGAAATTATTGGTGATCCAGGATTGCGTAAACCAATTGATAGTTATCCTTATGAAGTTAGAGATGAATTAAGGAGACTTTATGTGGCTAAAGGGCCAACTCAACCATGTGATCATAAATTTCCGCATACTGATTTTGGTGAAATTAGAAGATCGTTTCAGAAGCAATGGTTTAAAGATTTTACTTGGTTAGAGTACAGTGTACATAAAGATGCAGCATTTTGTTTCTGTTGTTATTTGTTTGGTAAAGGTCAAAATCACAAACATGGTGATGATATATTTACAGAAGTTGGTTTTAAAAATTGGAAACGTGCAAAAGAAAAATTTAGAAACCATGAAGGTGCTGTAATTCAGTTGTTGGGTTTCAAAAATCAAAGACAGAATGTGGAATACATTTTATCGAAACAAAGTAGTCAAATTGAGATTGACTACCGTGCACGACTGACTGCTGTTGTAAAAGTTATTCGATTTTTATTAAGTCAGGGTTTAGCTTTCCGTGGAAATGATGAGTCCATAAATTCAATCCGAAGAGGTAATTTTCTTGAATTAACAAAATGGTATTGTGAGGAATCGGAAGAAGTAAATAAGGTCATGAACTTGAATGCTCCCTGAAATAATCGGTTGACTTCTCCTAAAATTCAAAAAAGAAATTGTTAATGCTTGTGCAATGAAGTGAGGCAAGCTATTATCAATGAGATTGGTGACAAGTTTTTTTTCTCTTTTGGTTGATGAGGCTCGAGATAGCTCTGTGAAGGAGCAATTGTCTATAGTTTTGAGATTTGTTAATGATAATGGAGAAGTGGTCGAGCGTTTTCTTGGAGTGGTACACGTCAGTGACACTTCTGCCCGGACTTTGAAAAATAGTATTGATGATTTCTTTGCAATAAATGGATTATCAATTTCACAGCTCAGAGGTCAAGGTTATGATGGGGCATCTAATGTGCGTGGCGAGCTTAATGGATTGAAACAAAAAATTTTAGATGAAAATAAGTACGCATATTATATTCATTGCTTTGCTCACCAACTTCAATTAGTGCTTGTGGCTACTTCAAAGAAAAAATGCTCACGTGTGTAGTTTTTTTTGAGTACCTTGCTAAGATTGTAAACATTGTTGGAGCTTCATGTAAAAGAAAGGATGCTCTTCTACAAAAGCGAGTATGATGATCTTGTAAAAAGTCTAGAAAGTGGAGAAATTGCTACGGGGAAAGGGCAAAAATCGGGGAAACAAGTTTAGCTCGGCCAGGTGACACTCGTTGGGGCTCTCACTTCAAAACAATAACTCGGATTTTGCATATGTGGGATGCAGTGACACATGTGCTTGAAACTATATATGAAGACGCTGATGAGGTCAATAGTCGAGGCATTGCTCGAGGTTTGATTGATAAAATGTGGCGATTTGAATTTGTATTCATTGCTCAATTAATGGTAAATGTATTGGCAAAAACAAATACATTGTCAATGTGCTTGCAACAAAGGACTCAAAACATAGTCACTGCTATCCGGATGATTAAGACAGTAAAGGAAGATTTGAAGAAGTACAGAAATGATGATGATTATTGGGAGGAGTTATTGGGTGTTGTTCATGCATTTTGTGTCAAACATGATATTTTCGTGCCGAACATGCAAGATCCTTTACCAGGCCAAGCTAGATTATACAGGAGTGTGGATGGGCAGCCAAAGACTTACTACCAGTTTTTTCGTCGAGACATCTTTTTTGAGGTAATTAATTTCAATGTTTTTTTAACTTATTACCTAATAGCTCAATTATTTGTAATATTATAAATTATTAACTGTTCTTTTCTCTATTTAATGTTAGGTACTTGATTTTATAGTCAAAGAAATGGATGATCGTTTTACGGAGTCAACTTCAGAGCTACTTCTTTGCATATCATGCCTTGATCCCAGAGATTCCTTTGTGCATTTTGATCGGGGTCAGTTACTCTGTCTATCTGAGTTCTATTCAGATGATTTTTCTATCTCTGATAAGTTTGAGCTTAAAGCACAACTTGATACATATATCTCTTACATGAGATCAAGTGATGGGGCAGCTTTCTCTGGCCTTACTGACATTGGAGATCTCGCAAAGAAGATGGTTGAGACGAATATTCACCAATTTTTTACTTTAGTTTATCGACTAATTGAGTTGGCTTTAGTCTTGCCTGTTGCTTCAGCGACCGTTGAAAGATCGTTTTCTGCTATGAGAACGATTAAGAATGATTTACGCAATAGGATAGGAGATGAGTTTCTCAACGACAGTTTGGTTTGCTATGTGGAGCAAGAGATTTTTAAGAGTATTGAAAATGAAGACATCTTGCAGCGGTTTCAAAATATGCAAACTCGATGAATAAAATTGCCATCTTAATCATTTCATTCACATGTAAAACTCTATTTTAAATCATTTTTCAGTAGTCATTTCTTTTTCATTCTTTGCATTGGGATGAATGTTATTTGTTTTTATATTAATCTTCTAATGTTCTAAATCAATTGCAGGTCATATTGGATTTCGTCTTCTGATCGTGTTTATCTCATTTGTTATCTCAAGATTCTGATCAAGATTCTCAGCTTTGATAGAGGTATTTATCCCGTGAGTGATGGGTAATCATTCCTCGTGAGTGATGGGTGATCACTCCTCATTGGTAATGGGCGATTACCTATTCTTTTGCTATATTATATGTGAATTTGGAATTGTTTGAGTTTTTTTTGTACATAGAATGTATCATTTTATAGACGAAATTCTGACAAAATTTTTTTTCCTCCAACCCCCAATCATATTGTTCTGATTCCGACCCTGACTGGACCAAATGCGACAACACAGCTCAGCTCATCCCAAATGCAACAGCCGCAGCATGATTCCACCTTAGCACAACATGAGTCCACCACAGCCCAGCATGAGTCAGTTGCCCCAATAACTCCAATGGCCCAGCTCCCTGTTTTGTCCTCCAGCGTTGAGCTAGAAGATTCTGCCCTTGTGAATTCCAACGTGGAAGTCCGGTCACTAAACAGTTCCGCGACTGGGTCCTCAAGTGGGTCTTTGGACATTGTGCCACCACCTGGTAATAATCTTCCAGAAAAATGTTCAGCAACCACCAGTTTTGGGATTGTGCCGAAGTGTTAGACACCGCCAATCGCCTGAAAAGTTGAAAGATTTCATTTGCTATACTGTTCGGTCTTCTCCTAATATATCTCTCTTCCTCTTCTATCTCTTCTTCAGTTTCCACATGTACTTCTTCGTATCTATTAATAAATTATCTTAATTGTAATAAATTTTCTAATTCGCACCGAAGTTCTAGCTCTTATTAGTGCAGGGGTTGATCCCACGAAATATTTTGAAGATGTTTCTCATTCTGAATGGCGTCTTGTTATGAAATATAAGATCAACGCTCTAGAAAAAACAGAACCTGGACATATAATAATTCACGCTAAATAAAATATTAAAAATTAAATAATTCATAAACATTGTAAATAATCATAAATTTTAATTAAATTTAACAAGTAATATACCCTAAATCAAAAATTAAAACTAACATATATAACCAGTTTAATCAACACTAACATATATACACATTGTAATATAAAATTTTTAAAATGAGATATGTGCCATAATGTTGCCTTTGGGATTAAGAAAAAGAAAATCAAAAAGCATACTAATTTTCTTTTTCACCAGCAGTAATTAGTGCCAATAATTAACCAAATTAAAGTGGAGGCCATCAATAGTATCATGAGATCACATGCCCCTCACGTTGAATGGAGTCCAAGAGAGAGACCATTAAAGCTATACATACTTTTAATAAAAAAATAATTAAGAAAAGCTATACATATATATATATATATGTATATATGGCCTTTCTACAATGGGGGCTCCAATGGAAATTTGCTACTATGTACTATCCGTTGAACTTGATTTATATTTTCATCTATAATTTATGCATGTGAATTATATTAAGACATATTCATTCTTTTTATTGTTCTTGTCTTCGTAATTGAAGATTTAATAAACAACAGGAGATGTGACTTAATATAGATAGTGTTTATGAATTCGGGGCATAAACCGGTCAATAATAAAATTGTCGTGATGTAATCAAGTTGCCGTTTTTAATTTTAGAGGTTAAAAATAATGAATTTTCAATTTTTGTTTAGAAAGTTTACATTTACATTTTGACCACAAGAGATTCAAAAAGAATATTACGAAGAATTTGTCATTATCTATTTTTTTTTCAAATAATCTGATATTCAAAAGTTATCCACGAACAACAGTACAAAAGATAGAAAAGATAAGATAACTTGTAGAAACTGGGGAGAAAATAGAAAAGAAGGTGGCAGGCATTTGGGAGTTTTGGTTCGGGCTTTAGACTATCCCCATTGCATAGAGAATTAAAAGCATTAATTCTAGTGGAAATAATTATAATAGGGATGATGAAGCATTGGACATATAGAAGAAAAAATTTTATTTCACGCACTCAAGTATAAATCATGAGACAACTTCAAGAATTAAAATGCATTTTTTCTACTTTACACCAATGTCGTATGTAGTGAAACTTGTCAATTGTTTTTAAAAACAATAAATAAAAAATAAAAAGAAAGAAACTGTGCTTGATGGTTTTTCTTCTTGTTCCCAAGGCAAAATGGCACCTATAGATATGATATGATACTATGACCCATCAAAGAGTTATTATGTTGGGAATTGAGGAGAGGAACTTGCTGACTGGTAATAATTATTTTTAAATGTGTTGTTTTAAACATAAATTAGTGAAAACTAATCGGAATAAAAATAATTACTAGTATAAAGAACTTCTTTCTACAACATGCAAAAAATAAATTGAAACCTTAAGTAATTAGCAATATGTTTGTTGTTGGGTGGTAAAAACTTATTTTTCATTATAAAGAAAAACCATTTTTCATCATCTTTAGGTGGACATACATACAAGTAAGAGAAAAGCTCTTTATTCCCCTATGAACGAACACAAGAAAGAGGACAATCATTTATTTCCCAAGGTTACAAAAATTAAAGCTATACTATATAGGTATTATAATTAGGAAGATTCTAAGAGAGTACTTTTATGCTTGCTTCCTCCAAAACAAGCCATGGAGTCCAGGTAACCACACAGCTGCCATGTAGAAAATCTTGAAAGAATCTCATTTATGCAAAGGCAAGGATATTTTATTCTTTTCTATTGCGTTTGGCATTTCTACAATGTGGTTTGGGGTTGGGGGATTCTTATGGAAATGTGCTGTATGTTGAAAATGAATGTCACTCATCAGCAGCTAAAAGGAGAGAAATCAACTAACTTCCCAAAACTTTACAGGTTCCTAATGACAACATGATGGCTAGACTGCCCACAAATGAATCAAATAATGTCAAGAGCTATACAAAATACATGTAGCTGAACTTGAGAGGATGTTTTCGTATATACTGAAATATCTATCGCCTGTCTTTGTTACAAAAAGATTACATAATGACCAAACTTCTCCCCCTTCAGTCCGCGCCCATAAGTAACATTTGGTGCCTGCCTCTCCAGGTTCAGCTGACGTTTGAGATTCTTTATAGACTCTCTCATGGGGTTAAGAAAATGAGAATCTTGAGAAGAGTGATAGTCCGGATCCTGAACTATCACTTGCAGCTGGGCTTGGTGGAGCAGCAGCTATTAGAGAGCGGTAGGCTTGCTGACACTTCTGCACCTGCAGAGGGACATTTAAATTGCAGCCTTTTAGTGAGGGGAAATTTAGCTTTAGAGTGTTTGTCAGGTAATTAATTCTTTGAAGAACTGATGAGTGAGTACAAGGATGTGTATTTCATGCATCTGAAGGAGCAAGAATTGAGAAATGAGGCCATAAAAGAATCCTTTAGAACTGTTTAACTTGGATAAAAGGAGTCCAACTTAAAGCTTGCACATAATATTTGAATTCAGAATATTGATCCTATAATGTATTGAGATAATCCCAAGAACATGTAGAATTCAAACACTAATGATTTGCAAGACGCCAGGCTGAACAGTTTCAGTAGACTACCCAATATGTATTTTGTGGCAAGGGTTTCATTACCGGTAAGTTCAGAATTTCAACAAAGTTTATAACATCATCCAAGAAAGAAGGAAAAAGACTTACCTCCTCTGGGCTAAATTGCAGAAGCATCGCAATTACTGGCAACAGAGCCTCCACTTCACCTAATTACAGTTGATCAAACATTGAAATTAAGTATGGAAACAACCATTGTGGCATGAAGCCTTTCACTTTGGAGGATATGGGACACAGAAGCTCATGAAGCATAGGTGTTCACAATTAATATTATAACATACCTGTTTCGAGAAGTTTTAAGACAACATTTTTTAGGTACGTCATATCCACACCTTCCCGCTTTTGCATTCTTTCCATGTTTCGTACTTCTTCCTTCAACATGGCTACCTGAAGTCATCATTATAGTCAAGTTCAAGTTACAATAGTCTAAAACAATGCAGAGAGAAATAGGAACTGAACTATGCATCTCTGTCCACCTTGTCCTCAGAGACAAAATGCAAAACATGACAAAGGAAAAAGAAAATGAACACAAGCGAAAAAAATCACTGCGTTTATCGTGCTACTGCCAGTACCTATTGACATTCTACAAACTAGAGAATCTTGTTTCTCCCGACAATCTAACAATTCTAACTGACCAGCACATACAAGCTCAGGCTCATGATGACTTTCCACGCATATCATAAGGTTGCTATAGTATGGAAAATAGAAAATTTTCAACAGCATATATTAAATACATTTGGGAAAGCATAACTTTTCAACATAAATCACAAGGCCACATGCAAACAACAGAAATATATTTAAAAAAAAAAAAACTAGAAAATACCTGAATACTGAAAGACGTAAAAAAAATATGGAACTAGAATATACCTGCTGGCTGTGAAGACGATTTTCACGTTCAAGCTCTTCAATTTCCTCCTAAATAGAAGAGGTTAGGAATAATGCTGAAATATATGAATCAACATACAAGTGTTTGAGAATTCCAACTCACTTGTAGAGCAAGAATGTGCCGATGTGATTGGGAGAGCTCCTCTTCTCTTTGAGCTTGTTGTCTCGCCAAAACCTATTACAAGAAGAAAATGTCAGTTGGCCACTAATCAGCAATCATTCTAGTTAGTGCCCCACCAAACGAGAGAGAGAGAGAGAGAGAGAGAGAGAGAGAGAGAGAGAGAGAGAGAGAGAGAGAGAGAGAGAGAGAGAGAGAGAGAGAGAGAGAGAGAGAGAGAGAGAGAGAGAGAGAGAGAGAGAGAGAGAGAGAGAGAGAGATTATCCTTCCGTGAAAACAAATAAGGTAAAAATATGTAGACGATATTTCACAGCAGATTTCCCAAAGAGACAATTTTACTAACCAAAAAGAATGATATTTGGTGCTTCATTACTATTCTGAAACCTTAACTGACATGTTGCTATAGAATGTAACTTCAATCAGAACTTGCCTGCAAAAGTTCAAGCAAAAAGAGAGGAGATTTTGTGCATACCAGAATCTGTTGTTCTGCTGCAGAAGTACTAGCATTTGGAGCCTCCAATTTTTGAAAAGCTGCATGTCAGTTCCAGTACAATGAGTCAAGCGGACAATTTCTTGACATTTATTTCATAATGATAAGAATTACACAAATAGGTCAACGATAAGAATCATACCTGAATCATTGGTGCCGCTGTAATCAGCCTGAGAACACAAAAGACAAGCAAAAAATGGAAAAAATCCAATATAAGTTCATGTATGAGGTTCTGGAATGTGGATGCTTAGTGTAAAACATAATAAGGTACAGCACAACCAGCTAGATATGTTAGAAGGAAGGAAAAGAATAAATACATTTAAACAAACAGCAAAAATTCATACACAGACACTCTGTACACTAATATACCTACAGGCAACAGACATGGATACATGCAGCGAGAACACCTATTACTGAGTGTCCTCGGTTGGGGGGCGGGGGTGAGAGAGCGTTTGATAGAGAATTACCGATGGTTTTGCTTCTAATGATTGACAAAGACTTTCATTTTCATTTAAGAGTCTAGAGATCTCATTGTCCTTCTCCTCAATCATTTTATCAGCAAGGTCACGAAATGAATCAAGCTCGTCCTACAAGCAATAAAACTCTAAAGTCAAAATATAACCATGTGTATTAATCATTAAGAGATGAAATTAAAGGTTTACTACCTTCAACTTTTTATACCGTGTTTTAAGATCCTCTAGTTCCTTTTGGACAATTTCACTGGAAGACTTCTCATTTTGATGCTTCAGTGCTTCGCACCTCACTGTAAGAGCAATTACAATGTTATCTCAAATACAGAAAAACTAGCAACAGAAAAGTAAACGTGAGACAAAAATGTTAGGAATTTACATCTCCAGGTTTCTTCAACATTTTGAAGGTTTACTTCCCATGCTTCCTTCTCTGATTGGTAGCTAGACAGAGCAGAGTTGAGCTTCAACTCGATGCTCTTGATCTGTTGCTCCGCAGCAATAAGTGCTTCATCTCTGTAAAGAACAAGAAACATCAGAATACAAGCAGAAGTTTCTCTATCTTCTTTCAATACACCATCTATAGAACTTATTGAATATCCCTTTTAGAGTCACAAGTGTTGTCTTAGATTCTTTTCTGAAGGTAATTAAACTTGTACTGGTGAACAGTTCCTCTGCAGAAATAAGAATACCCACCTCTAGTCTAGATATTAAAATGGAACTCGTAAATGAAAAAAATCTAGAAATTGATTGCAATATAAAGAAGACTGCTCTCATATATCTGCCATGGAAAGGAGACCTTAGGAGAATTGCAATCAAAAAATTTAAAGATTAAATGGATATAACTACCAGCACCAGGCAACAAAAGTAATTATCACCTCAGAGTAAGTTCCTTAGCATGATTAGCCAAAGCATGCTTCAGATCCTGGACAGCTTTATCCTTTTCTGTTGATAACAACATTATCTCTTTCTCAGCCTCCTGAAGGAAATATAAACTATTTTGAGTAATAAATTAACCAATAGCTCTATATGTTTCCATTTTAAACAAAACAAGCACGAGACTCATTTACTTTTAAAGCTTCTTCATGAGCTTTGAGTTGCTCATTATCCCGGGCAGCAGCTAGCTCCGCGTCCTTCCTCTGAAGAAGAGCATGTGCTCGGACCTTGTAAGAAGAAAATTCACTCTCAAGCCGGCTGATCTGCACATGTTAGCATTGAGATCCCATATTAGGATAAGAACATGCGTGCACATACAGAAAACCTATTTCAAGGAAAAGAAACGACAAAGCATTTTTAAATGCTACAAAGCATAGAGCAACAAGTATCTGATAATTCATTATTCATTCTCACTCCTACAGAAGTACTTCTTACAAAAGTTAACTTAAATCCTCTCTTTCAGGTACACATTCTCTCATCACCTATTAACCTTCCCAGCTCAACAAAAGACGTAATTCAGATGGTTAGAAATCATTTATGGACAAGAAAACTGTATCCTCCATAAGAGAAAGATCTAGCTTCCACTGCCAAATCATGAAAGGTATTCCTAGAAGATACCAATAGTACGTCTTGCATGCTATAACGTAGGTGAGCAGTGTACGACACGAGGACACAAGAAAAAATGATAATCTATGGATTCTTGTCAGGCTTTCATACAACACACTTCTGTTGTCTTCAGTAGATTGCCAATTGTTAAGCATTACTTTATTATACTTTTCCCGAATGGTTTTATATAATTCCAATGATTTATCGTAGAATGTAAAAAAGCTTCTGTATTTGCTAAACCAATACAAATATAGATATAACTCAACAATGTTGTTTTTTTTTTTTTTTCGTACTTTTTATTCCATATATCATCTTTTTAGTCTGCTTGTCACATCTCAGTAGAATATTACCAACAAAACTTTGTGAGATTTAAGCGCAAAAAGACAATGCAAGCTATGCAAGAACCTTGAATTGAGGTCAACATTTCTAAATCGAATCAGTTGCAAACTTAGCTTCAGGACAAACAAGTTACAGTATTTTTTTTAAGTTCCTCTAATTCTTCACTTCTGCACCAGCAGACAAGGAAGATGACAGTTACCTCCTCTCTGGCTGCCACTAGTTCAGCATCCTTTGTGTTTATCAGCTGAGTCTGAAGCGATAACTCCGATTCAAGTTGACCTGAGGCAGGAGTAAAATAAGCACAAGATTCTATGTTTTCAAAGAAAATAACAGAAACTGCAGAATAACTGAAATTATGCTAATACTTCTCATCTTGGCTACTTCAACTTCTGTGCGGATGAAGTTACTCTCAGCAATCTCAAGTTTTTGCTTGAGGGAATTAGAGGCCATTTCCCAACTGTCCTTTTCCTTTTCCTGAACCCATTGAAAATATTGCAACAAGGATAAAGGAGTCACATGGATCCTAAAGAAAATTAATAATAAAATGAACCAAAAACTTAAGAACACAATATGAGAGGCTGTAGCTGCATGTTCACACATAAAGAAGAAACTCTTCTTAGATTATCAGAATTAAACGTCTAGCCATTTAAGTTTAGAGTATGTTAACGTTAAGATGGAAGAAAGAAATAAAAATTAATAATAAAATTTTGAAGCTTGCAAAAAAAAAAAAAAAAAAAAGACGAGGTTTAGGAAAACATATATCAATAGCAATAATCAAGAGGGACAAAGAGAAACAGAAAGTGATGATGATATCTTTTTGTATAATGTTCATACTGTGTATACCAGGAAACCAACACAATGCAACTTTCCCTTATTTCATCTGGCATGCCCACAACAAAACCCAAGAACATAGAGAATTACATGTATGCATTCAAATATACACAAAGATGCTCAATTTTAAACAAAGTAATTATTTTATGTCAATGCAAGAAAAGCCAAGTCTTTGCTCCACAAGATACTCTGAATCCTATTGAAAGTAAGCATTATATTAAAGACAATACGATTTAGCAATTTGTAGTCCCAAACCAGCTCAGGCTTAACCCAAATAAACAAGATATGAAGGAAAAGAGAAGTAAAATGAAACCATTTTATGGGCTTTTGCATATAACTAGATAAGAGAGCATCAATATGGATAATTGGAGTCAGTACATGCTCGCTTTTTAGGTGCCCAAGCTCTCCTTTGAGAGTTTCCATAGCAGCTCTAAGCCGTGCAGCTTCACCACTTGAAGCTGCATCCATCTCTGCAATCTTAGACTCTTTCTCCGCAACCACAGCCTACAACATACAGAATTCACAATAACTAACTCTGTTAGCTTCAAGTTCAGGAGCAGCTTATAGAACCCAATATAGTTCAGTGACAATAATTAGGATACTTAACAGTAGCAAATATATAGAAGGAAAAAGAATGAAAGGTAGTGGTTAATTAAGTGAAGCAAACAAGTGATGAACATATGTTCCTTTTCCTCAGAGGATTCCCACCATTATTGTCTATGACGGGTGTTGGATCCTATAACATGAGATGCACCTTTTCAGACCTTTAAAAATGAAAGTTCCTTACCTTATTGAACCGATAATGGGAAAAGAGTCCTTACCTTATTGAACTGCTAATGGGAAGAGAGAGAGAGAGAGAGAGAGAGAGAGAGAGAGAGAGAGAGAGAGAGAGAGATTATGTGTGTGTTGTTTCACATCTTTTCTGGAGTTAAAGAGGGAAGGAGAGTTGCAACCCAAAAAAAAAGGAGGAAAGTTGATACCCGCAAAGACGAAATTGTTTCAACTGCTTTACTTCTTTCAGCTAATGCATCAGCAACTTGGGCTTCCAGACTCTCAATTTGCTGAAGATGTTTAAAAAGTTAATTAAAAAGAGGGGAACAAATATAGGCCATTATATTTCTACACATTGAGAATGAAGCACAAGATGAATCTTCATGAATATGTTTCTTATCCAAATGTCTAAATCCCATTTACCTTCTGATGCTTCGAAGAAAGTTCAGATATTGAAGCTAGCCTTTTTTCTTCAGCAGCCTGTAGTTGACCCCGCATATTTTCCAACATCTAGAAGTAACAAAAGATTTACAGGACTGACTATTAGCAAGACGTACTAGATTAAGATCTAGCTTCTAAAAACCACTGGAAAAACATAAATGGTGAACTTATTAAGCTTACTACCTGCTCTTTCTCCAAGAGATTTTGTTGCAATGCCTCAATAACATTCTCCTTAGGTTCAAAAGAATGACGTAATTCTTCAATGTTGTCTCGGAGTCTAAAACAAGAAATTATGTAAAGAATGTGAGAGCAAAGCAAACATGACAGTAAACCTCAGGCAGGATAAGTCTATCAGGCTTTGTTCAGGGAAGCAATTAGCTGAATAATCGCCCCCCCCCCTCCCCCCCCCCAAAGGATGTAAAAAATAAAAAAGGATGAGATGCTTGTCTCAAAATACAGTAATATATATATATATGCTAATTAGTCACGTGAGATAGGAACAGAATAAAATTTTGGTTGATAGTATGAAATAGAAGAAAAGTATTTCAGACATCTTCTGTGTGTTAATTAGAGTATTCATTCCAATATCCTGGCTGATACTAAACTTTCTAAGGAGATGTTTTTAGAAGAAAATTGAGCCTCAAAGTTTTGCAGAAGTGCAGATCAACAGTGAGAACCCATTCCAAATGTTCCTTTAAATAATAACTTATATTTGTATTTGATCATGTGAAGGAAATCTACTCGAAGTTAATTGGAGATTATACTTATTGTTTGCACTTCGTAATTGTTGCCTTTCTGCATCCATTGCTTTCAGTGCTTCATTGGCTTGTATTCGCGTGCGCTCTAGTTCTTGTTGCAGTCCTGTCAATTGAGATGATGCACGTTCAGCTTTTTCATTGACATCATGAAACTGGGCCTCCAGATCATCTTTTTCCTGAAAATGACAATCCCAAACAAAAACTGAACTTGATACCTGGACATTACATGCCTATAATTGAAAGTCATCAAAACCGCCAAAGAACAGACAATGTGTTTGCTACATCAAAGCATTACCAGTTAAATCATTTAACGGTGTCTCTTAGGTCGAATTAGAATCAAGGGAAAAAAATGAAGTCTACCTCTATTTCAATCCGCAGAAAAAAGAGGAAAGCTTCCAGCAAGTCAGAGAAATAACATTGGGTTGAAATGTTTACCATCTTACTTCAACACAAAAGATGACACATTGATATTCAAGTTATACAATTTTCAACTCAATTTTATTCTAAAAATTATGTCAAAACAGATGATTCAGAGAAAATACCGAAGATCATCAATGAGTTGGCACCTAATTTCTAAAAACGGTACCAGCATAGTCCTGACTTCTAATAGCAACTCTTTTCTATAGTACGCACTGAAGAAAGATACTACTCACAAGGTATTATTGGAGATGAGAAAATAACGCAACATGAAGACATTAAAAATTGCAACATAAGCTTAACATTAGCAAAGAACCTAAGGAAAAGGAGAGAGAAACTTTACCTTCTGAACCTCTTGAATGCGTTGTTTTGCTCGTTTGTGAAGCCTGTTGAACTTGGAATCCAATTCAGAGTATTTTTCATCACGTTCTTTAAGTTCTTGATCCATCTTCTGTTGAGCTATGCCAAAGAAACCAAAAAAATGAGTTTAGCCAATATGTTACATTTGTACTAAAGATTAAGAACAATAGCAGACAAATTTTGCTTAGACTTTCTCGGAATGATCTAGAATTAAGAACTTGGTTCAAAACCAATCAATTGGAAATATATTATGAATCAGTAATGGGAGATAAAAAAAAGAAATTTACAACCTTCAGAAAGTTTAGCATTGAGATCTCGGGCCTTCGCATCTGCTTCTGAGTATTCAGCACGAAGATGCTTAAGGGCTTCCTCCGCAGCACTGCGTGTTTGCCTTTCTTCCAGGAGTTCCCTCCTCAAGGATTCTATCTGCTCGACAAACTCTTTTGAATTGTGCATACCATTTTCTGAATCTAATGCTCCCTTTTGCATGGAAGGTCCATCAGAGTCCAAATGAATACTCTTCAACCTCTCAAATTGGGTTTTCAAGTATTCATTTTGAAAATTAAGTTCAACAACCATTTGAACGAGCTTATCGTGGCTGTCACTATCATCCTGAGTATTTTCCAATCCATTCTCCTTCACAAGCTTTCCCTCAGTCTCATTGCTTGTGTCAATCACTTGTTTCTCCTCTTCTGAAGCTTCTCTCTCCTGATAGTTCACAGATTCATTATTCTCTGTTCCATCCAATGACATGGCTGCAGCGTTTCCAAAACTCTGGATGTCTTTTTCTTTATTCCTTCCCCCCAGATGCTAAAGCACTCTACCCAACAACTGGAATATGAATGAAACTTTCAGAAAGTGACAAAGAAGAGACATTTTGTTGGAAAATGTTGGTAAAAAATTCTGTATGGGATGAATGATTCACCTAGCATATTCAATTTATTTGAAAAGTTATTAAACTCTCCCCATGCAATGAGAAGCAATCAACACTATACCCAAACAAGATTACAAGCAACAGAGTTAATAGCAATCTGAAAACCAGATAGTGAAAAACTTGAGTAAATTTGTGAATTTTGCACTGAAGGAAGTTGCACTTATTTTTTGAGGAAATAAGAAGTATGATTAGATATCAAAACAACTACACTCTGGCATTCTCCTCATCCACCACACAACTATACAAAAGAAAAATTGCAAAACCACTCCTAATTCAAGAAAAAAGATAAGCATCAAGCAAAATTAAAACCTGAAAGCAACTACTTTCTGTTTATTATGCTACCTTATGGTCTAGAATTAAAATTACACCGAGGAGCAGCTGTTTTACTAGCAAGTCTGCAAACAGAGGCATAAGTTTGTTGAAGAAATCATGCTTGAACAGTACCAACCAATTCAATAGAATCCAAGAATAGCAAGGCAAACTATGTTTAGGCCGATAGCAATATGGCATTTGGCACCAAGAAAAAAATAAACTTATTTATTACCCTCGTCACTTGTGCATCAATGAATTTTTTGCGGTAAAATTAAGAATTTCCCGCAGAAATAACATTACAGACTCCAAGCATGAAGCAGTTAACAATTCTCCCACACTAGCTAACAAAGTGATTACTGTATTGGACTGTTCAGCATCAATTAACTGATTTGAAGGTTCAAGAAAATTTATCTAAATTTAGCATCAAGCTTAAAATGCGCATATATAGATTACCATAGCAAATGTACACACTGAATTCATTCGAAACGAAAATGATGTAATTCACCTTTCAGATCTAACCAATGCCGCCAATTCCAGGGATGCTGATTATTGAATTTTCACCCAAGAATCAGACAAAATTAAGAACCCTAACCGTTGCTCTTGTAGTATGTAGAATTGAGTCAATTCAATTCCTTATAATCAGTTGTAGAGAATATTCATTCATGTGTGCAGAGTGCAGTGGCTTTGGAGAAAGCAGCGTGAGATCGCGGGAAGGTTTCCTAGCACTCTCACAAGTCAGATTTCTCAGTCAGATCAAATCAATGCTTCTTTTTTTTTTTTTCTTTTCCAACTTAGATCTTTCCTTTTCTTTTTTTCTTTTCTTTTTCACATTTACTATTTTTATTTTGAAAACTTTTTCATAATTTAGTTAGTTGATGCTAATTTTTTTTAAAAAAATTGTGAATATATTGTCAAAATATAATAACTCAATTTATTGGAACAATTAATCTTAAAATTCTTAATAATCTATAAGAAATATTATTGTGAAGATATTTTTCAAAGAAAATATTACTCAATTTATTGAAACAATTAATCTTAATTTACTAAAAAAAATGTAATTATTAGTAAATATAGACACGTACATTATCCTTTAAAAAGAAATAAAGAAAATTAGATGTATATTAGTATATTCTAAAATTTATCTATTTTGACTTGCACTCTTAAAATTTGAAGTTTTTTTATTTTGAAATGTACTTTAAGATTTTAAATAACTTCTGAATATTTAAATATATTTAAATTTTTATTTTTCTTTATTGGATTAAATAAGAAATAAATAAAATTTTCGAGCACCAGAAAAGGATGAAATTTTCAAATAGGCAACAGGGAAACCACACTTAATCTTAGATGAAGATTGAGATAATAAATAAGGAACCAAAACTAGATATGAGAGCAAATCCCCTCCTAGGAACGTTCTCAAGTTTATACATACCACATTGATTACCAAAAGTTTCTCCTTTTCTATTTGGGACAAATTAGGACAAAAAGTATCACGTCTCCAAACCCAACTCATGAGTATGCCAGTGTCCACAATCGAGATCGTCCAGTATATTCTTTAATATACTATCTAATACATACCTTTTATAGTAATTTTATTAATAAAAATCTTATATAGAATAAAAGTTAAACCATAAATTTTAAAAGATAAAAAGCTTTAAGAGAATATTACTATTAAAAGAAATGTACTAAAGTGTATAGTAGAAAAGTGTATAGTAGAAAACGTACTGGATGATCCTGAATACAATCACTACAAAACAATCAACTTCGTTATGTAAAAATAAATATCTTTAAGTAACCATGAATACTTAGTCCAAAGTTTTCGTACATATTTAATGTGAAATTGGGGGGTTTCACATAAAGATTAACATGTTTTTTAATCTGCTGTTGAGGTTGTTAAAGAAAGATAATCTCCTATAGATGAAATCTTCCATTTCAAGAGAGGTTAGAAGAAATAGAGAAAATAACATTTTTGACATCCTTATCCTTCTTCTACAGCATTTGAAGCATCAAGGAAAATTTATATTACATTCATTACCAATTTTTTTACATGATTGGATGATCTATTCCAATCAAATCTAGGACAAACTTTATTTTTCTGATCCTGCTGTATCTAACAGGGCGAAAACAGTCATAATTTTCACACTGTTGAAGTGAATGGGGGTTAAGTGCAGAGTCAAAATAGTAGCCTGCCTGCTAATGCATCTTTCGAGCATCTCCAGCATCTCCGTTTTCTTGAGAGCCAACTATTCCTGGAAAAACAATCATATGAATCGTAAAAGAAGCAGAGACAGGAAATAGAACATGAAGCAAAACCTGGGCACAGCTAAAGTTTTTCGCAGAATGATCCAAGGAAGGTATAATGCTTTATTCGTTCTATAGCATTCAATCCATAACTATTTGATACCTTGTTCTATGAGTTTGAGTTATAGTAAGCCTACGAGTGGAAACAAATCATAAATATACTTCAATAAAGATTCCTGCATTCATTTTTTCATTCCACTCATAAATATACTTCAATAAAGATTCCTGCATTCATTTTTTCATTCAGGGACCGGAAGAAGCTACTAATGTTGTTTTTGCTTTCTTGCTGATATGTAACATTGAATATCCTTTGTGTTCATACCACGACAAATGTATTTGTTTGAATAGTTTCTAACAAAATCTATGATATCAGCAACTCTTATCGCACTAGTAATGATTGGGAGTCTACCCATGGAGTGGTCAACTCAAGAAATGTTTGTATTCATCTCTTGTTTCTTCCTTGGTTCCTATCCAAAAGCCTTGTGTGTTTCGCCTATTAGAATTTTCTAGATTCTGAGTGTAAAGAACAGAAGTAGTCAAACTCGAAGACCTAGTAACTAGAGACTTAGGAATTTACAATAAATGACAAGACCATCTAAATAGTGAGCTAAGTATCCTAAAATAAATCCCGAGATACTTCCTGAACAATCAGATGCAGCAAAACAACCCAATTGGTAAAAAATTGAATGGTAGATCAAAGACTCTACAAAATCTTACCAGCAGATCTCCCTTCAATGCAACTAATAGCTACTTGCTCAAAGAATTCTCTGCTAGCATCTGCACGTAAATGTAAGCAATACTACAACATTAAACATTGATTAAATCAAAACTGGTAATAGAATCTCATATAAATACTAATTGAAGCAATGAATCAGTTCATACTGGGACAATAAAAGCAAAACGGAAAGCACAAGTGATTTGGCATTAGTGGCTTTAAGTAATATCTAGGTTGCTTGAATAAGTAGGACAGTGTAAAATGAATGTAGTGGCTTGCTTTTTCAACTCTACGAAGAGATAAAGAATTAAAAGCACACGAGTAATCTGTACACATACCATGCTTCATTGTTAGGGATGGATCCTGCTCATCTACATAGCCAATTACCTTTGCTGGTATTCCAGTCACCATACTTGAAAGCCAAAAAGAAAATTTCAATCATATACCACTGAACAATAGATTAAATTGTAATCACAAGCATAGGGGAAAAGTCCACATAAAGCGAGGTACACTACCTATGTGGAGGGACATCCTTTAATACCAATGAACCCGCACCTATCAGTGCCCCTTCACCTATTTTTATATTCCCAAGTATTGTGGCGCTAGCTCCAATAAGTGCACCTTGGCCTATTTTCGGATGGCGATCACCAATTTCTTTTCCTGTCCCCCCTAACGTTACACCCTGTGAGGTATTATTGTTAATAAAATAGAAATTCTTTAATAATATTCAAGTACCAACATAGACCTAAGATTTGTAAGGAAACAATGTTCCTTTGGATATCCTCGCACAGAAAAGGTCTAGCCTTACTGCTTCATTTTTCTAATTGTAATTGATCATTACTGCATCAGATAAAAACTTCTTAAACCAGTTCAAGAGGCATAACATTAGGAAAGAAACTATAGAAAAATTCCAAGAAAGATCCTTTCTATCCTTTTTTGGACCAAAATTCTAACAGATATGCCCAACTAAGAGAAAGAAAATTCCTGAATCTCATGATATGACATTGGAGATCTAGAAACATCTATTGAAGACAATGAGAACAGCCATAACTGTGAGGATTCAGGAATAGAAAGTGAAATAATACCACAGGAACAGACCAATATTTAAATAAAAATGCAAATCCAGAGGTATCACTCTGAGATGATCCTTTCATCCCGTTCTATCTTTCAAGGACAGGTTATTTTTTCCAATTTTTTCTGACCAAAAATTGCAACTAGTATTTCTTCCTTAACTACTCCATGGATTGCCCCAATTAGTGGTTGACATATTTATTAACTTATTTCAGTGCCACAATAATAGCTTGTCCCTTCTTTGATTTAAACAAATATTTTTTATTACATATCAAGGAGACAAGACAAAAGTTTTGCAGTTTATTTTCGGATTATGTAAAAAAATAATTTCAGCCTGATCCCACGACATCAGTTTCCAGATCCTCCCGAACTAGTGAGAAAATAGCTAGTATACCTGCATGAGTGAAACTCTATTTCCTACAACAGCAGTCTCACCAATCACCACGCCAGTGGCATGGTCCAATAGAATTCCTTCCCCGATTTTAGCAGCTGCAGAAATGTGCAAGCATGAAGAACAACAGATAAGGCTGAGTCCGTAAAATCTTACTGATAATGCAAGAGAAGCTAGTGAGCATTGACATGGTGCATTCATCATACTCAAAATACAAGCAAGAAAAAGAAATTGAAGAATTTACCGGGGTGTATGTCAACTCCAAAAACCTGGATAAGAGGAAGATAATCTTGTAAAACACTTAAGCATGACACCACATTTAAGAATACAATTATGAAATACTACCTCACTTATTCGACTTTGTAAAGCTGATGCTAAGACTTTGCGTCCTTGCTTCCATAATGCATGTGCAACTCGGTATGTTTGCAAAGAATGGTATCCCTAAGAATATGAGAATGGACAACTTAAAATATGAGAATGGACATATACTGAAATGAGGAATAGAACTTTTAAACCAAGTCCTGAATGAACCATCAACCTCAACCAAGTTAAATCTAGAATGTGAACAGGTGAAGACATGGTCAGATAGAGTACTACTTAGGATTAACAAGGAAAATTTCTTATCAAACGAAATAGCAAACTTTTCTTTAATGAATAAAGCATGAATGTCTTCCTAGAATCCAAGCTTTGAACTTTATCACAACCGGCATAATCATTAAAGATAACAACAATAATCAGTGATAAAAAAAAGGAAAAATGACAGGAGAAAGAAAAAATTAAAGCTTTTGCTTCCACATCTTGAATCTCCTTTCATTTGAATGTGTTTTTGCATACTGCAATATCTACTTTTAAACTAAAAATGTTCCTCCATGATAAAACAAAACAAAATGAACAAAAAGAATCAGCAACCAACTATAATGGCAAAAAAAGTAGATCAAACAATTGCAATGCAAATGAGAGGAGAATGCTATACCTTTAGGTACAGTAGGGCAGAAGAATATGACAAACAAGAAGGATCCCGATCTTTAAATGCCTTCCAAAAGAAACCATACATTTCAGATCAAATGTTAGCAAGGAAATATCATTCTACTTTCTACATATATCCAAAGGACACTGCAGAATGGCAAGTAAAATACCTGAATATCAAGGCGAATGGCACGTTGAATATCTTGTTCATGCATTATTACATCGTTGAAAATATCCAGTAGTTGTGTTGCCAAAAGAGTAGGATTTTGCAGGCGATTGGCGAGAACAAAGCTCAATGCTTGCTCCAAACAATGGTGTGACAATATACTGGCATAGAGAAAGCTGCTTAAAATTGGCTCCTTCTCAGCCTGAAAGACACAATATTATCAAGTAAACAACAGTCTCAAAAGCCCAAAATCACTATCTACATTACTAATCACCTTTTGTTTCTTCCTTCTTTTTTTTCGTTTTTTTGTTGAGGGTTATTGAATGTATTATCCAATTAGTTGCCACCCCACAACCAAGAAGGACCAGAAATATGAAGATAAACAACGTGAACTGAATGGAAATTAGTTTGATTTGACTTTTCCACTCAATATTGTTACTATAAGTAGAACTTCTCTTCCATTAAATAACTTATTAGAGAGGCATTTCAACTTCATTGTGTAGATGATGAATATGACATATTTTCCTCCTCCAACCATATTATAAGTTCAGTTTATTTTTCTCTACAGGAATTGCTCGTAAATTAAAAAAGCAAATGAACTAGAGCATAAAGAAAAATACTCAGATATCCAAATAAAGTGTTTTTATGAACAAAGTTATTTATATCCTATCCTTATTAGCTCTTCCATTTCTATGCCATATAAATTTTCCAAATTAGTCAGCTACAATTCACAGTTATATAAAGACAAATGCTGAAAAAAAACATTTTAAAGATTAAACCGCCATTAAACTCATAGTAAAGAAAAAATCAAGAAATGAAAATATAACCTCCAATTTGGCCTCTTCTGTGACAGCCTCCCAAATGGGATCACCAGGTTTACAACCACACTTAGCAACAGAACCGAGCAAATTCGGGTCGGGTTTCGCCACTCCCACAGCATAAACAGGAAACACTTTCTCCAGTTTATACTCGAAATTCTCCTCCTTCTCCTGTATCTCTTCTTCAATCAAAACAGTCCCGGGCGATTTCATCTGGGCTAGAGAAAACCAGCTCTCCTCCCTCAAACAAGCCATTAATTGTTGATTAATTCCTATCTTGACTATCAGAGTAGTATTTATTTTTAAACAATAAATGAAAACAGAGAATTAAAGGGGTTGAGTTAAAATTGCAGTTTTATATTCGCTAGCTTTTCATGATCGAAGTTTTTTCATGAGAATTATGATTGAGTTTTTTGAAGAAGGGGAGAGGAGGGGGCGTTTATATGTGGAACGATTTGGGCCATTGGAGCAATTAGCCCTTAGGAAAAGTGCATGGTGGCGTGGGGTTTGGGAGGCTGTAGCTTGGACTATTATGAAGTTCTTTTTTAGTTTCCCGACAAAGATTTTTGCCTTTTGGGGGGCTCAATTAGGAAGCAATTTCACATAATGGCCCAAATATTTTATGAATAGTGAAATAAGAGGATGTGCTAATATAGCTTTAAATTGTTTACACTTTTTTTTGTTTATATTCATTAATTTTTTTATTTATTTATAGTAAAAACTTTTATTTCATCTTTTTTTAACTATTAATTATTTTTTTTTTTAAAATTATTAAGTAGCTTTAATATAACAAGTTTATAATAATTTAATAATTTCACAGTAACATTCGGTACTTTTTTTACACATTTTTATAACCTAATTTAAAGAATTTAGTTATTTTCACCATTCAATTAAATCCATGTACAAAAATTCACTGAATTTCGCCATGAAATCATTGAATTGCTATACATATAATGTCGAAAATGATTCATACCAATAAAAAATATAAAATAAAAAGTTCATCACTATAAACTGAAAAGTAAGAATAGCTTGAGGCTATATATTAGCCAATTTCTCAATGTAAAATAACATTGTGACCATTTAAAGAAGTTTTGAGAGCAAAGGTAAAAGTTTATAAAACTTTGTTGGAATTTTCTAATTTCTTTAAAAGGAAATGACTATTTGTTATTTTTATATATTATTTTTAGTTTCATTTATTTGTATGTCTCAATATTTTCTAAATGTTATTTCTACCTACTAGTGGTCTTCATAGCAAATTCATGTAGATTTGCTTACTCTTTTCGCATGGGTGACTTATTTTGGGACAAGAAAGTCATCACAATCCTTTCATTCCATTTAACATAACTATAATAGTGACCTAACATACATATTCACATCATTGAATGACCTAATAATAACTTAAATAATCTTTTATGTTATATTGAGAAAAATAATTGTGATAACTTTTTTACTTTTTAAATAAGTCTCACATAAGAAGAACTTGAGTCAATTCGCTAGAATCTACTGTGAAAACCAATGGCAAATAGAAATAATATTTTGAAAAATTATGCCTATAAATAAATAAAATTAAACATGACAACCAAAGAATAGTTCGCCTATATTAATAGTAATTGATTTTTCCATTCATTGCAATAAATAATAAAAATTTATACATTTAAAATAATTCCATTCTTCCTTATTAGTATATGTATTTCAAAGCAATATATCTAGTATGTTTTATTTTTATTTTTCCTTTGTACATACTAGGGAAAAAGAATGCTTCTTAACATATAATTTATTGTTTGATGATATATAGTTTCTACCAATTAAATTGTCACTCATAGTTTAATTTATTTCTTTAAGTGTCCTTGTCTCAATCCAACTTGTATTAGGGCAAAAAAAAAAAATACGAGTCATGTTAAATAGTTGTTACTTTAATTATCAAACTTTGTCATTTCTGAGAAATTAGTCATATTTTTTCAACTCAAAATAATATTCTCACTCTTTTTCTTTTTTATAAGTAATACTGCATTTTCTATATAAATTTTATAATTCAATTATACATATACACTATAGTAAAATTCAAATGCAAGATGATATATATAATTTTATAATTCTTTTAATATCGTTAATCCACATGAATGTTGCTTTTTTTTTAATCTAAGCTCAAACTTTCAAAATTTACCTATTTGTGGAGATTTATATAGAAAGAAAACTTAGGAAAGTAATTAATTCACAATAAATAATTTTGAAATTACATAATATATATGACATATTCTCTAATCTAACAACTTGAAAGTTCTGCAAAATAACAAAGTTTTTGCGAACAATAATTGGTGCCAATGAATAAAATTTGGTTGTGCCGAGCACTTGTGACGTTATTAAATAGTGTGTTGAATTAAATTATTATTTAGTACTCATTAATTAAAAAGAAAAAATGTCGCCACAATTAAGAAATTGAGAAACAGTAGGGCCTTCTTGCCAATTATATTATTAAAAAGATTAAAAAGAAAACGTTAGTTATCTGATGAGGGAGGCTACAAAGAGACAAGAACAACAGAAGGGCTTCTTCTGGGAATAAGGCCAATTGATTTGGTATTGAGCCCATATTAACGACCAGGAACAATCTTTCTCCAATTGAAGCATTCTATGATTAGAAAATAAACCCCCAAAAAAAAAAAAAAAAAATTTCTAAAGAATAGTCGGAAAAGGCACCAATTCTTTTGTACAACGATTATTTTTTGAAGATGACCAATGATTGCTCTTTTTTTTTTTTTGGTTTTGTTTTTTAAAAAACCAGCATATAGTGAGAGATTTCAGTTCATTTCAATTAATAGAAGATGGGTAAGGATCATGTACAATAATTTTTAGAGTAAAAGGGTTATAAATAGGCTTGCATTAGGACTACTTAAAAAGGTTTTAAACAAATTATTTTGATCACTGAGGGAGTGCCTTCGCTATACTATTCATAGTTGCGGGGTTCAACTAGATGAGAGAGAGATTCATTCCGACTATTATAGTTGAGAGTATCAACTGTTTTTATGTCGTTCCCTCTTTATTTTTGCTCTCATTCACCAATGTGGTGTATGAGAGAAATAAACTCAACTAATCAGAGTAAATGTTTCGAAATCCTAAATATAGGAAGAGCAACTTTTTCATCCGTCCATCCCTTTGCGTAAAATGTCCTTAAATTATATTTTTCACAAATTTTACCTTCCAACTGTTTTTGAAGTATTAAAATTATCCTTCCAATCAATTATGAGGTGATATCCGACCAATTTTATACTGATTCCCGACTAATTTTGTAGTGGTATTCGCCTTAAACTAGTGCAAAATTTTTTGGAAAGACAATTTTAGTAATTCAAAAATAATTGGAGAATAAAAATAGTAAAAAGTAAGTTTAAGAGCATTTTAAGCCTCTCATAAATAGTGGGGGGGTTTATACCCTTTTACCTTAATCTATCTATTACTACATATATTTAAATATACATTTTACTCTCTCTCTCTCTCTCTCTCTCTCTCTCTCTCTCTCTCTCTCTCTCTCTCTCTCTCTCTCTCTCTCTCTCTCTCTCTCTCTCGTCCTAAAGTTTTGAGATCCTCATTCTCATTTTCTAGATTTTTAAGTATTTTTATTAAATAAAAAAATCCTGATTAGTTTGTAGTAACTACCACCTAATTTACTTCAAATTTATTCAATATTATCCTAACAAATCATATATATGAAGTAACTAATCATCATGTTTGCACGTCCTCCTCCCTATTTTTCTGTCTATTCCGATCTTCTCTATCTCACAAACTCCTCTATCTTTGTTTTGTTTCTCAACTGCAATAAAGGTATGGAAATTGTTCCTCTTTTTTTTTTTTTTTTGGTCTTTTATGTGCTAAATTTTTTATTGAACTTTCGTGAGAAGTTTCCATCAAAAGTTTCTATCTTCTTCTCTTCATCACCTTTTGTGTTACTTTGGCTATTTTAATTTTATGTGAATATTTCTTTGGCAGTTGAATTTCTCAAAAAATGTCAATGATTCTTTTGTCTTTTGTGTTTTGATTTTATGGAATTAACAGAATATGTTGCGTTCTAATTTTAATTTTAAAAACATCTCAATGGATCCTTCACGGTTGAAAAATTATGAATTTATTTCATTACTATTTTATATATATTATACATCCTCTCATCAATTCATGCCCCTTGAATTGTTGCATTTTTCTTATCATACTTGATCACATAGGAATTAATTTTATTTAATTATTTAAGTATTGTCTAATAGATTGATAGTCAATGGGGTCACACCTCAAGTTCATTTTGCTTAATAATTTAGTTTTTTAGTTATTTGATTAGAACTTATGTATTGATATATAAGATTTTAAATTCATAAAATTTAATAAAAATTTTAAATATTTAATTAATTTGAATTTTAAACATATGGGTGATTTTGATATGATAAGGAAATGCAGGTTTAATGTTAGCCATCTTACTCAAAAGAAAATCTTAGCTATCTCCCACTGGGTAGGTCATCATCTAATAAATTTGCAACTTTAAAATTTTAAAATTATTTATGAATCTTTGATTTGTGAATTAATATTTTTTTACATAACTTCTCTATTAATTAAGATATATCTTTGTATAAATATTTTTTAATTAAAATATTATGTTCCTATAGGATAATAAGAAAGTATTTGAATTTTGAACAAACTTACTCATTAGCCTTCATCCACGTCTCATAATCACTTTCAAAACCTACCATATATTTTCTTCACTTCCTTAATTAAAATTGGTCAAGTTATTGACAAAGTTTAAAAGGACTTGAAGCACAAAAAGTAAAAAAAAGTTTCCACTCACATTTATATTTTACCCTCCATTCCATTTTGCTATTGAGACATAAATTGCCATATATTACGTACGGAAGGAGATATAAAGTTCCCCCCTTCGGCACCTTCCATTTCATCACAGGGAAGGGAAGGGGAATTAAGGGAGAAGGGGCTGTGGGGGAGGCGGAGAATGGGGAAGTTAAGAGATTGTTTCTTTTCATCATGCATTACAAAATGATGTTTAATTGAAGCAAAATAATATGGTGTTTTCATATAAGAATAGTATTTTTATTATTTGTAAAACCTTTATATTAATAGTATAATTTTCCATTTTAAGAACTCTCTTACAATGAAGAATGTAATGATTTAGGAAATTTAATATCATCACTTCAAAAAAATTAATATTATATAAGATGACAATTATTATTTTATATCCATTTTGTGAGAGAAGAAATGAACGAGACTCAACAAAATGTTACATATTTTTAGGACTAAATTAATAGTTTTTTTGTAACTTCTATTTTGTTTATTTATTTTTTAGGAAAGAAAGAAACTTCTACTTGAAATATTCTTTATTATTTTTTCCTTTTGTATGATAATAATAGGCTAATTAAGTGAATGCAATTTTCTTTAAGAAATAAACATACATTTTTGCTTTTTTCCATAAAAAATAACATAGTAGAAATAACATTCTTATATGAAGATCATATTAATTAATAAATGCAAAATGAGATGCTATATCAGTATTCTGTGCTACGCACGGATTGTTTTGTGAGATTCATAAGATCACCAAACATTTTCGTGTACCTTGTCTCATTGATGAATGTTTTTATATCTTCAGTGATCAATTATATCTCATATACTTATTACAACTATAGTCCCTCGGTGAGTAACCCATATATGATTAATTTTGATATCCTATGTGTAATTTTTATTTTTCTTTGAAAGTATGAATTATTTTATGATTTTTTTTAAACAAATATTTCTTTTACTTTTTCTCAAGACGATAATAAATTATCTCTGACTTTTTTGTAGTCTTTACGTCCATATTTTCTCATGAATAGGGTTGATCATTTACTAAAACAATTTTATTCAGATGTTTGTTAAGAAAATGCGGATTCCTGGACTTTCTTTGTTTTTAAATTGTAATTGTTGGGATTACTTACTTCATGCATGCAAGAAAGTTTGACTAATGTTCTAATTTATGTTTCTTTTTGACTAAATAGCTAATGCTCTAATTAATATAATTATTTTTTTCATTAGATTCAACATCATCACATATAAATATAAAGTATTCTTTACAAGGAAAATCTTAATTTTTTTTTCTTATATTTTTTTTTGGATGCAGGCAGTGAGGAGGTGAAACCAAAAATTGGGAGCTTTTTAATATTTATGTGAATTTTGTTTAGTGAAACATAATGTGGAATGTTGTTGGTTTGAAATATTTAAATATTTAAGTGAAAATTGTTCATAAATACTTTTGGTTTCATTTTCTCTGTATTGAATTATATATAAGGTTTTCGTTTAAAATAGTATACGGATTGTTTTAATAAAATTTTTAATATAATGTTTTAGTCACAAAAATATATTAAATTAATTAAAAAATATTATTAAAAAAATTAAGAATGATGTTACATATGATTTAAGTGAATTGTGAAGAGCAAAAACGAACTCAATAATAATTTTTTACGAACTAGTAGTACTAAAAGGAGGCTGTCAATTTTCTGGGTAGCATTTTTGTGCCTTAAAAACTTACTAGTTTAAAGGAAAGAAAAACATTGAATGACTTATTCACTTGATAAATATTCCGTGTATCAATGAAAGGGAAAACCACTGAATTTGTCAATGAGTTTGCTTTGCATTTTCTTTTCCTCAAAAAAAAAAAAAAAAATGTATAATACTTTATAAGTATTACTTTCAGTTTATAAATCTCATATTTTTAGTTAATTAAAAAATAAATAAATTATTTATACATTTGAACTCTCCTCTCCTTTATCTCCACAAAATATTACTCCTCCTTCTCCTCAACTTTGCTGGAATCAACAGTCTGGCCATCTCGCCATTCTCCTCTATATTCAGTGATTTTGTCTGTGGTATAAAACTCGTTTGGTTGGTTATTAACTTGACTATAATGATACTTTTACCTTGATGACAAAGATAGTCACAGTTCGAATTGAAACAGATTCCTCAGTGTTAGTTTTTTTGCTTTGGTTAATGTAACATCTAGGTTCTGGTACTATATTAAAATTAAACATTTTTGTGAAATACAAGGAAGTTTCTAAAATGCTCTGAAAAAAGAAATGAAGTTTTTAAAAAGGAAACAGACCCGATATATACAAAGGAAACAAAATTGGTTTTATGGCTTGTAAATTTGTTGGGGTTCATCTCGGACTATCTGTAAATGGAAATATAATAATATGACCAAATTTGGACTAACAACAAGTCCAAGAAGAGTAACTAAGCCCATTTCTTATGTATATCTATAGAAATGGACTATAGGGCATTATGGATTCTTGTCTAAATCCATTTATCTACAAATGAAAAGGAACTTCATTTGTCTTTTTAACATTGTTTGGAACATCCAATTGGAAAAATCTTAAAAGTATTATTTATGGTATTTTCAAGTAAACTTCATATTATGCAGTCTAATAAGTAATTAGATGCATCCTATTAATAAAAATAAAAATAATAATGTAATTAGATGAGCTTGCTCCGGTGGTTGACCGCTACTCGGTCCATATATGGATCTCACATTTTTAAAAGTATCTCTTTAACAAGTCAAAATACTGAACAACAAGGACCAGGACGTCAACAATATTGTATTTTTTTTTACATAATTTTGTACGCATCCGTTAAAGAAGAAAAAAAAAACATAAGTCTCTTATATTTGTTTATGGGTCCTATGTTTTTTTTTTCCTTTTTTGAAAGGGGGTCCTATGCATTCGTTTTTCTGAAGCTAGATTTGTTATGTGTATATTCATCTACTCTAGTCAAGTGACTGAAGTCTATTTAATTATTTAATTAAGGTGTATTCTAAAAATGCACGTTAATACAAATAAAATAATTTTATATAATAATCACTAATATTAATTAATTACTTAAAATATATTTAAGGTTTTATCTAATAAATTAAAAATTAAAGTGTGAAGTGTGAATTAGTAAGTTTTGAATACAAAATTTAATTCTGAACTTTGAATTTAAAAATTAAAGTCTGAATTTGAATATGAAATTAATTAATCAGTGTGAATTATATATATAAAGTAAAATTTTGCAGACAATATATATTTTTAGATTTAAGAGTTTAGAGTTTAGTTAAAAAATTTTACTTAAAATTTATAATTATAATTAAACACAATTTAAACAATTAAGTAATTAAGTAATATATATATATATATATTAACAAACCTTAGAAAGTGAATTTAGAAGGTAAAAATATAATTTGTTAGGAAACTAAAATCTGAAAATAAGGACATAGATAGATCTATCTGGTGAGAAGACCTTATCATTCCTTCCTTGTCCAAATTCAATAAATAGCAAACTCCAAAAAAAGATGAGCATTTGGTTTTTAATTAATCATTGTGTTTATGCGTGTGAGGCATCCTTCAATTAACAAAAATGAAGACCTTTTCAATTAGGAATTGGATAATTGCTACTCCCAGCTTTTCAAAGTAAGTCTCCTTTTGGAAGTTAAAAGTTTTGTTTAATAACAAGTTTTCCTTTTACAACTTACAATAAACATAATAAAAATCTTTCATAGTTTAAATGTTTAATTTTTAATTTCTTTAATATATATATATATATAGAAGGAGCAATTGCCCAACATCTCCACCAATTACAAGAGCGGAGCTCTACCGAGTTTCTCTTAAATTTTCTATCACCAGTTTATATGATAAATTTTTTTTTCTATTGTTATCCTCCGATGGGTTCCATTTAAGAAAGGATAATATATTTTAAAAAAATATTCGATTTTAGTATTATCATTAGACAATCGAGTTCGTACTTATAGTATATCTAGAAAAAGTGATTCCTTGTTTAGAGCTTCAATTCGGTTTCTAAATTCCTTGTTTATATTATTTCCTTTTCTGTTTATGTTGTTGAAGGATACAATATCTCTAATATTGAGAAATGTACTGGCAACAGTCAATTTTAGTAGGTAACTCACGCTATTTCTTTAAATTTTAATAATTTATAACTTCTTTTTTTAAAAAAATCAATTAGAATCATCTGTAATAATTCTGGTAACATTTCCTTTTTTAATTTATTTCTTTATTAGAATTTATCTTTGTTTTAATATTTTTTTATTTGATAAATTTTATTTATAAAATATACAAAATTAGAAATATTATAAGAAGTGTTACAGAAATTGTTACGGACAATTCGAACTAAAAAATAAATATTTTTTATATTTTTATCTTATTTTATCTTTTTTCTCTCCCTTTTTTTAATTTTTTCTCTATAACTTATGAGAAATATATAAATAAAATATTTCAAAACTTTAAAGATTGTGCCACAATTTAAAAAAAAATACTTATTTTAAAAGTGAGTGAGCAGATGTTAGTCTCCTTCTCCTCCTGATGTGGCAACTCTTATCCAAAAAAAAACTCTGGTTATTTATGTGCATCAACATCATATCATGCAGGACCAATATGAAGGTGTACTTACAAAAGATTGCTCCATTGTCATTTTAATTTAGACTCAGGAGCTGCTTTAATATTTTCAATTCCGTACGACTCTCTTAAACTTCCTCTCAGCATGAATCAATTCTTTAAGAAATCAACAACTCGTTGGTTAATTAATGGGTTAAATCGATTCTTACAAAAAAATTTTACCCAAAGAACTCGTGGGCTGTGCCAATTTGCACAAGAAAGTGTTGAATTTGAGTCATTATCATGGAAATCCAGGGAGGGTTTGGTTAGATGCTCTGCGAACTATGTTCCTCTGTCTCCTATTAGTTTCTTAGAACGATCAGCGAAGATTTTTGGAGATAGAACATCGATTGTGCATGGTTCTTTGAGGTACACTTGGGAAGAAACTCGTGTAAGGTGTCTTAAACTCTCCTCTGCTTTAACTCAGTTGGGGATTTCTCGTGGCGATGTTGTAAGTTGATTTTCTTTTTCTTGGGGTTTTCTGGAATTGAAGTTGATGATTTCTTGGTTGTTATATAAATGTTGTTGGGCTATTTCTGTTTTTCTTTATCCATTTGGTTTATGTTGTTTTCATTTTGACTGAAATTCTTTGCTATGTAAGGATGTTTGGATACAGTTTGAAGTTGTTTTCCTTTTCGCATGAGCTTGATTGCGCTTTCTGATAAGAGAAATGGCCTAAAATGCCTTCAAACTATTTACTTTATCCAGTCATCTCATAAATCGCTTTTAAGAAACATCTTACACTTGAAATATTTGGGAAGTGTCATTTATGCTTTGTCCTCTGAAATCTTGCCATTTTAGAGAAGTAATTGACACTCGCTCGGTGTATGTCATATTGTTGAAGGCAAGATTTTTAGTTTACTTCTTTTCTTAGTACGTACTGTTAATTACTCGAAAAAAATTACCAGATTTTAGAGGTTAAGAGTATAAATGGCATCAATAAATGGTTGAGGGGTAATACATGTCTCAGAAATGATTGAGAGCAAACATGATAGTTTGAGGAAAATTTTCGTTATTTTTTCTTCTGATAATCTATGAAAAGGCATTTCTAGCTGATTAATTGATGTTCTGAAGTTCTGATGAATGATTCTCATGCTAAGACACAAAAGGCTTATGGCCTAGATGTGGATTAATTTTGGTAATTGCTCAATCGCATTCATATGATATATCATGTCCTTAAGGAAGAACAAAGTTTATTCTTGGAGTAGTATTGTTACTTATATATGCCGAAGTGTTGATATGTATAAATGAATAAAATTTCAGTCACTTGATTTGTAGGCTATACTGATAGTTCCTTCCTTGTGAAGTTTAACTCTATTCATCTTTCATCGTTTGTTAAGTAGAATTTGATTTTCTTATGAAGTCTTGGATGAAAACATGTATGTTTAAGGGCTGAAATGAACAGAGAGCAGTGCCAAATTGCATAGGAAATGCTATGAAGATTCATTAGTTCTATTAATTTGTAGCAGAATTTTAACTTCTGTGTCATATTAAATTTAATCTTGAGTAGGCTGCTACTCTGGCGCCTAATATACCAGCAATGCAAGAGCTGCATTTTGCTGTGCCAATGGCGGGGGCAGTTTTGTGTACCTTGAACACACGCCATAATCCGACTATGATATCACTCTTATTGGGACATTCCGAAGCCAAGGTACTCTTTGTCGATTACCAGTTCCTTCCGGTTGCTCAAGAGGCGATAAATCTTCTTGCAAATGAAGGAAGAGAACCTCCCGTTTTAGTCGTTATCCCTGAATCAGACGAACCATGTGGTTCTGCTTATCAGTATGAGACTCTATTGGGAATGGGACGTAGTGATTTCTGCATTCAGTGGCCAAAAACGGAATGGGATCCTATTAGTATCAATTACACTTCTGGCACAACATCAAGGCCTAAAGGAGTTGTTTATAGTCATAGAGGTGCTTATCTAAATGCAATTGCAACATTTTTCCTTCATGGAATGAGTTCAACGCCTGTTTATCTTTGGACAGTGCCCATGTTTCACTGCAATGGTTGGTGTTTGATTTGGGGTTTGGCAGCTTTAGGAGCTACTAATGTTTGCCTTAGGCGAGTTTTGCCGAAAGATATATTTGACAGTATTTCTCTCCACAAAGTCACACATATGGGAGGTGCACCAACTGTCCTAAACATGATCGCCAATTCATTGTCAATTGATCAAAGGCAACTTCCTCACAAGGTAGATATAATGACAGGCGGTGCACCACCTCCTCCTCAAATCATTTCTAAGATTGAAGGGCTCGGATTCAGAGTAGCACATTTGTATGGACTTACAGAAGTTTATGGTCCAGCTACATCTTGCTTATGGATACCTGAATGGGATTCTTTGCCTCTAGATGAACGAGCAAAGCTGAAAGCAAGACAAGGGGTACAACATATAGGTCTAGAGGAAGTTGATGTAAGGGATTCTGTGACCATGAAGAGTGTTCCAGCTGATGGTAAGACAATAGGTGAAGTTATGATCAGAGGAAATACCGTGATGTCTGGATACTTGAAAGATTTAAAAGCTACTGAAGAAGCTTTCAGGGGCGGATGGTTCAGGAGTGGTGATCTAGCCGTAAAACATCCTGATAACTACATTGAAGTAAAGGATCGGCTAAAGGACATTATAATTTCTGGGGGCGAGAATATAAGCTCGATTGAGGTAGAAACTGTTCTTTTTCGGCATCCGGCAGTTCTTGAGGCTGCAGTTGTTGGAAGGCCAGATAATCATTGGGGTCAAACTCCATGTGCATTTGTGAAGTTGAAAGAGGGAGTTAAAGTTGATTCTGAAGAGTTAATAAGATTTTGTAGGGATCAATTACCTCATTATATGGCACCCCGGACGATCATTTTCATGGATATACCAAAAACATCAACTGGCAAGGTTCAGAAGTTCATCCTGAGGGACAAAGCAAATGCTTTGGGCAGCCTCTTCTAAAGCAAAGTGGACGCTTGTCATGTTTCTATGTCCTGCTATGGCATATAGTTCTGCAGTGCAAATTTAAGAAGAGGAATTCAAGACTTGTTTTGGGATAATCCTCTGTACTTTGTCAGCATGCCTGTATAGCTTATATATGCCACCACATTGTTGATCTTTTAATGAATAATGATTGTCTTTATTTGTTTATTGTCACTTTGAATTCTGTACTTTTTAGGTAGTAGTTGCTGCTCTGCTGAGTTGAGTTTCCAGACAGCAGAGATGGATGTATCTTCAAGTGTTGAAGCTGCAGGGCTTAGAGCTGCTATGGAAACTCTCAAAAGGAGACCTTGCCCACCTAAAAAGCGAGAAATATTGTCAAAGAGATATATTATATTAATCAAAAGAGTTACAAATAAGTCTAATAACAATTTTAATTGAGCAACTCGATCTTTTAAAAAAAGAAAACATAGAGCAATTGGTTAAAATTTAAACCTCTAACTTGAAGGTGACATGTTTAAATTTCATTCATCCATTTTTACTGATCCATTTTGATCCGTCAGTAGGTAAGTGTCATCAAAGAGAGTTGATTGTGCACATGATGATGATTTCATAGAATCAATCACCTGTTAATTAAGAGAAAATAGGACACCCACAAAATCTGCTAATTATGTTAATGTAGTATTTATTATCTATACAAGGCAACTAAGGCATGTTAATTAAGGCAACTAAGGACACATATTCTGTAGCGAAATGCCACCTGTTTCTTGAGCGGTGAAATTATCATGTTTTGAAAAATAAAAAGTTGATTTGATGGTGTGGGATTCGGATTCTGCGGATGAAGATAGAGATTAGTTGTGGAGGAGTCTTGTCCTTGATGGGTTAGAATCACTATTGGAAGTGATGAGAGAGCAAGGGGCTAAGGGAAGAAAATATTGCAAAGGCAAAGGATGATGAGGTTGAGGATTGAAGAAAAGTAGATCTGAATTTGGAAGATGTGGACATGCTGCTGAACTGTTGAATATGGGAATTCAGCTTTTTCTTCTTTTTTCCCTTAAATACGCTTCATATTTTGGTTAGATGGGAAAGGTAGGACTGACGTGGATCAATAAGGGCAATTAAAAAATCTATAAAAATAATTTTAAAAAATTTTAAAATTTTTCTTTTCTCTTTCTCTTTCTCTTTTTAAAGAATTTTTCTTTAACTTTTTTTTATTCTAAAATTTTAATCTTTTACATTTCGGAGATATGTATAGATTACTTTAAAATTTTTTTGCAATAAAATATCGATTTTGTGTTACGAGAAGTTCTAAAAAATTTTTTTCGTAACTTAAGCGAAATCGGTTCAAGTGTTTTTTAAAATATGTAAATAAGTATAAAATTCTATGCACTTATTAACATGGAGTTTGATATTGGTTTACTGGTAAGCTTTTTATCGATATTTTCTTGCAAAAAATCTTTAAAGTAATTCATATCTACCTCCAAAATGTATTAAATGTGAAAGATTAAAGTTTTAGGGTAGAGAAAAGTTAAAGAGAAAAAATAAAATTTTTCGAATTATTCTTATAGATTTTCGAGTTGCCTTTATTGATCCCTTTAATGGTAAAGGGTATAAAAATATTTACCTTGGAATTTATCAATTACCTTTAAGCAGTAACATAATTAATAAACTTAGCAACCTCGACATTCTCTTTTCTTTTTTTTTTTTTTTCCCTTTTTCATTGCATTAATGTAATGCTAGCCAAACAAATAATGGATTTATATTTTGTATTTTGTAAACCTAAAAAAAAGGTTGGAATATAGTAACTTGATTAATTTTAAAAATAGTTGAGTTTTTGTGGGAGTTTACCTTTGTAAGAAAGAATTATTTTGTCAAAAGTTAAACATATTTTATCAAAGGTTTCTAAGAAAATAAAACCTTAAGAAAAATTTTAATTTTTTTTGTAGTGATTGAGTTAAAGGTTGGAGTTTGTATTTTTTTGCCCTCTCCAATTAGAGAATAAAATTCTCAATTAATTAATTATCATCTTTCACAAAAGTAAAATAACTAAGTCAATGTATATCCTCAACTGTGAAACATTAACCAATTCATTAGAAGAAGGAAGTAATTAATTACAAAGAAACATGAGAGGATAATTATAGGATTAGAGGACAAAATTACAACATGAATGGATTATAATAAGTAATTAAAACGGATTAAACAACATAAGGAAAATCAAAAGTAGATCATCATTCTTCTGTCTCAAACCAATTTTATTTTTTGAATTCTCATTAAAATTTGGTTGGATCTTAATAATATTACCAAAACTGGGAGCTACTGTGCTGTGCCCACAAACTTGCTCCCTTTTCTTTGACGGAACATTATTAATAATATTACCAAAACTAGGAAACGGACCAAGAATTTCTCGGTCTTGAAATAAACCGGTGGTTGGATTGGGAAGAATAATAAAGCTTTCCTCCTCGTAAACCTTTTGGCGTTTGAGGCTGGCTATAATGGTACGATTTTTGGCTGCTCATAATAATATTCTTGAATCCGCGGAAAGATTTCTGGAACTAGAGAGTAAAGATTTTCTTGTGGATATGAAATGAAAGGAATTAAAGAACCAGTGTTATAATTAAACAATTCTTGAGAAGAATAATAATAATCCACAAAATGATCCACCTGTGAATTATCTGAAAATAATATTTGAATAACAGCTCAAAGCCATGATCTACCTGCAACAAACATTAACACCATGCATGCATGCATGCATTAATGTTAAGAACGGAATCAAATGAATCACAACTTCAAAATTTTAATTCTGTTTACAACTGAATAAACATAACAAATTGGTTAGCAGTGTAATGAATCAAGAGAAAAATCGTCAAGCAGGAATGAATTAATCTAGGGGAAGTTACTAAGCCCCTCAAAACCCTTTACTTAATTTATTACTCATTTAACTTCAATTATTACCGTGCATCTATTTTTTTTTTTCAATTAACATACATAAATGCTACCAAATAGAACTGGAGAAAGATTTCAGGTGTCCAACACCATAGAATTCAACGTTAATAGCACAAATTTTATTAAAAAATTTATGAGATACTTTCTTGCAAACTATATAGAATTTGATACGGCACCCCACATTCAAGTTGATTTTGCATTCCCAATATTAATAGATTACATAATAATATCATATTTCATAATTTTTATATTCATATTGAAACTAAGAGAAGCTTCATCAGTTTGCAGTTATTTTTCTTGTCTCCTTGACCACGGAAATATTAAAAAATAGAACGAAATTGAAAAACAGATGGTTGACATCTTCTAGTAATGACATGCATTATTCTATGCGAGTAAATACACACAGTTAACCTTAAATTATTTTTATTTTCTTATTTTGTTTATAAATTTTTATTTTTATGTTTTACTCATAACCTATTATCGTAAACTATTATTGACTATCCTTTTTTTTTTTTTTAATTATTATTATTATTATAAATATCACATCTTAACACTAAGAAATTTAATAATTTAACTTACACAAATTGAATATTTTTTGTCCCTAAAAATATTCTTTTACATTTTTATTTTTTTCATCAAAAGGCATGGAAAAATTATATATAAAAATAAAAATGCAATAGCAAATCATCTATAGTAATAGAAAATAAATCACACTTAAACACACTAAATGGGTTAAGTACACAAAATAAGAAATAAAACAAATTAATAATAACTCTTTCATTTTCGTCATTTTAGTTCTTAAATTTTATCAATATGACAAACTTTCTATTAAGATACAAGTTAATTTGTCGAATTCTATCATAAATAAGATTATTTAATATTTATGATAGACTAAAAATAGTTTATGAGCATAAAAAGATGAAATAATAATCTAAGTACAAAATTAAAAAATAGAAAATTATTATTATTCATAATCGTTTTCTTCTAGTACTATTTATAATCAACTATAAAAGTAAGGGTTAAGTCCAAAAAACTAGGATTTGATCAACTAACATTCTAATATTTATGGTTAGATACATAATCCTCACATCATCTAATCATTAAAAAATTGATAGAAACAAGCGTATAATTCTTAAACTATCATTTAATAAAAATTTTAGGAATAATATAAACTTTAACGGTCTCCATTAAGATTATAATTAGTATTATATTACTAAGTGACAATTTTTTTAACATTAGGAGTGACGAGATACCAGCCATGTTGGTTATAAATCCACTCCACACCACTGTTGTTGAATAAAAAAGTTATCACGCTGGAAATTTTTTTTTTTCCATGGAAGGGTTTAGACTTAGCCTTAGTTTGGTTTGCGGAGGGGGAAGGGGAGGAGAGAGTGACAAATTTATTTCTATTAAGGAAATTGTATTCATTTACTTTAAAATTGTTTGGTAGAAGTCCGTTTGATTATGGTAAAAAGTAGAAAGTAAATAGTGATAGAACTAAAAGGGAGATTAAAATAAATAAATCTCAAGAAGTACCTTACTCAATAGATTATTCAGAATAAGGAATCGGAACATGTATCTTGATCCATGACGATCGAGAGATTTAAAAAATCGAGTTTGAATCTTATAATTGTTACGTATCTAGCTGTTTTTCCTCTAAGAGATGAGGACTTTTTAGAGGTGGCTAATGGTTTAAAGCATACATGCAATAAGATGCCATAACCCAAATATATAGATGTATTTGCTAAAAAATCCATCATAGTTTTGCAATACAACCCTAAGTTTTTACACATTTATAAAGAGACACTACCATTTTATTAAGATGACAGACCCACTTATATAAATATAGATTACCTTAATTGGGTCTCAAAAAATATATATAATAATAAACGCATAATTACATTAAGCAATACATGTACTTTCTTTCCTATATTATCATTAGCCCCACGCCCATTAGCTTAGAAATTAGTCATAAAAGATCAATCTTATCGTGTGATTGCAAGGCCAGTGAATAAGCTAATTACTTCTTCATTCGAAAAGGGAAAGGCAGGGGCTACGGGACTTACATGTTCAAATGCTATAAATACGTATGCACATAAATTAAGTCTAAAGATCTAACAAATAGTTTTTATTATATATAGTTTACTATTATATCTATTATAGAAAGTTGTAAATGTTATATATATTAGGAATGTATATATTGGGATAAGAGTTTAGTTTAAAATAAATTTGTAACAAACTAATTTGTAAGAGGATAAAATAGATTTTTTAACATTATTTACATTTCAATCCATCCCTTTTTGAAAGGACGAATTTGTTTTATATTACAATTAAATGACATAAATAGAACATTTACATTCTGATTTATGTCCCTTCTCACTAGAAAGTAAAATGCAACAAAGATTACCCAAAAAAAAAAAAAAAAAGAAAAGTCAGAGCACAAACCAATCAAAATCAACGGCGCTAGACTCCCTTATTTTCTGCAGGTTGTTGCGAGGGGAAGGCAATGAAACCGCAACCGGCGAAGGTATAGTGGAACACGACGAGCTTACCATTACAGAGAAGCAATTTTTGCCAGAAAAGCCGGCAGCTGTTTACAGTCGTCAATTTTTGCCTAAACTGTAATTCTCAGATAGTTTAAAATTTTATATTCATAAATAATTTACGATAATTAAATAAAAATTTTTATCATCAAACATCTCATTTTATCAGCTTTCATTAAAGGGCAATATAGGTCCATATTAAGAGAGTTCATTTTCTTCTAAAATAGACCTCATATATTCATGTGAGTAGTGCGTGTTGGATTTTATCAGCGTAGTATAAAATCTGAACTTTCAAAATTATTTTTTACTTTTTTCACTTATCACATCTTAATCAACACATTATTTAAAAAAATATAAAATTTTATTATTTTATTTGATTAAAGTAGAAATACAAAGGTGGTAATAAATAAGTTATTTATGAACCTGTCAGATCATCTGCTGCATGTCCCAGCCCTCCTTATCCTTGAGTTCTCCAAATAGATAATATTAAAACTGAGCTTTGACTTAGACAAGAAGACGATCCTTTGCAGGAGTTGCGAGTTGGATCAGAGCTACGTCTTGGCTCCTCCTCCTGGTAAACATTTCTTCGTCTACTTCTTCTTCTGAGTCCAAAAGCAATCTCCCACCATGCCCGACTCAATCCCCAGCCCATCTCCTTCAATAACCAGAAACAAGAAAACCCAATGGCCCTTAACTTTCCTTCTATGGATTCTTTTACCAGTATTTCCCGGAGTGATTTTCTACCAACTGGACTCCTTCGACCCTGGATCTTATCCAGCCCACGAATTGGTTCATAGAAAACCCATATTCGTCCCAAAAAGGAACAGTCACATGCTTCGAGGAGCTGAAGAGATTGGGAAGGGAAATTTGTTTGCTCCTGAAGATTTAGCTTATGAACCCAAATCTGGAGTAATATATACTGGCTGCGGCGATGGTTGGATCAAACGAGTTACGGTGAACGAGTCAGCGGCGGACATACTTGTGGAGAACTGGATAAATACCGGTGGCCGACCTCTCGGACTTGTCCATGGACACTATGGTGAAGTCGTCGTTGCTGATGCTTTTAAGGTAGTGTATTATTGATCCAATTTCTGAAATTAGTTCATTTGCAGTTTCAATTCTACATGGATCATATAATATAAATGATTTTCGCATTTCCACTGTATTATTTCCAATGAAAAAAATATATATGTTAAGTTTCCGGAGTTTGCGGGCAGCAGATGCAATAAGAGGCAGTCCTTTAAAGATGTGCCCGTTTTCTGGTAGTACCATGTGATAGATTCCACCTTCGGGTGGGTCTGGTTCCCGTTCTTGCTCTGATTCCTAATGAAGACAAGTCACTATCTGGAATAGGGTGAAGCCTGGATGCTAAATCCAAAAGTCTTAGTAGAAGGTAAAAAGGTGTATCTCACTTATATACAGAGTAAAGTCCCCAAGAGAACTTACTGAGTTTTTCATGTGGGACTCCAAAAGACCTCCATAAGGGAGAAAAGCCATATCCCATCACCATGGATAGTATGCTACCAGTACCAATGGAAGTGAATGCTAGAATTCCAGGAATTTTGGATTTACAAGGAGTTGAAAGGGTGCACCATACCAGTAGATTAAGGGAGTATTATTTCTAGGATTTGGAACTGTAGAATTCGATTTGTCATGAAGTTTGGGCAAATTGGTGTTAGAGCCTGTAAAATATGGTTTGGGATCATCTATCCCACTTTCTGCATTCCTACAAATTATATTGGTTTGACCATCAAAGTGTATTTTAAGTGACACGCTCTCATACTTCTACCGAAGAAGGTCAAGTGATCAAACCTGATTAAATAAAAACATTTCAATAGGTAAATCTTGATTTTCTACATAGTCTCTACATATTGAAGGAGCACGAGTCCCTTGGCATCTTGGTGAGGCTATGGTGAACAAGTTGGGTTTAATCTCTGCGAGTTTTGGCGAAAGGAATATTGCATAGCAGCAAGATGAACAATGATCCTTTAGTTGGAGTTACTATTTGATTCTACTGCCTTTTGCCTTTAATTAAGAAAAAAAAATACACATATATTGGTGGGCTCCCCTCGATTTTCTGTAGAACAGAAGTTTCTAACTGATCATAGTTGAAACTCCTGATTCATTAACCAAATGAAACTAATGTCAGAATTCTTTTTAAGTATTTCTATAGGAAATTGAAGTGTCAAATTTTATCTGTGGCAGGGATTACTGAATATAACAGCAGATGGTGAAGTGCATCTGTTGACAGATGAAGCAGATGGTATCAAATTCAAACTAACAGATGCCGTAGCGATTGCAGAAGATGGCACCCTCTATTTCACAGATGCTTCATACAAGTACAGCTTCAATGATTTTATCTGGGACTTTTTCGAGGGTCGACCTTATGGTAGATTGCTCCAATATGATCCATCATCTAAACAAACAAAAGTTCTTGTTAAAGATCTCTACTTTGCTAATGGTGTTGCAGTCTCTCCAGATCAAGATTTCGTCATCTTCTGTGAAACACCTCTGTAAGCTGCAAAAAATACCCTCTTCTTTCTATTATCTGTTTCTTGAACTTGACGCATTTCTGGAAATCTAAGAACTGAAACATGTTGATCATCATATCATAGCCGAGCATTTGGATAGTTTACGGTTGGAGTAAGAGAGAAAGACATGTTTCTGAGATTATTAAGGTTGTTTGTTTCTGAAATATGTAGGAGCAAGTGTAAGAAGTATTACATAAAAGGTGCAAGAGAAGGATCAGTGGACATTTTTGTTGAAAATTTGCCAGGAATACCTGATAACATTCGGTATGATGGAGAGGGCCATTATTGGATTGCACTGTCCACGGTGATTATAAACTGAACCTTCTTTTTCTTAAATTCATTATCATGTTTTGGTGCATTTCTTGATTCTAAATTCATCGCTGTTCTTGATCTGGAAACTAACAGGAACTTACATATGCATGGGAATTAGCACAAAAGTATCCATTTCTGAGAAAGATCATGGCGATTATGGAGAGGTACGTAGGGAGACCACATGTGGAGAAGAATTCAGGGGTTGTAGCAGTTGATTTGGAAGGGAAGCCTACTGAACACTATTATGATCAAGATTTGACGTTGATTTCAAGCGGCATCAAGATTGGGAATCATCTATATTGTGGTTCTATTAGATATCCCTACATTCTTCGGCTCAACTTGAATCAAAATCCTGCTTCTTCTTCTGCTGCTGCTGCTGCTTGAATTAGAAGCCCTTCCAGTTCCATTTCATGGGGACCTAGCTTGATTTCGTTCTTTCTTTATTTTTTTTTTTAAAAACAATTAGTGGATATTTTCACAAATTTCACCGACTTGAAGCTCTTGTATTATAGACTGTAGATACATACAATTTACAGCAGTAAAACAGCATTTGAGAAGAAGGGAAATCATGTTCCAGGAAGATATATATATTTGAAGAGAAAATATAACTGTTCATTCATCAAATTCCCAACTTCTTCCTTTGATGGTGTAATTATGGAGGCCTAAGGAATCCATCCTGTGGCGAGCCTATGCTACATTCAGTAACATTCTTCATGCTTATATTAACACTTCCATATCTCGAGCCTTTGGTTCATTCTCTTGCTGCAAGAACCACCATGGCCCATTTCTTGACGATAATCTGGGAACGAAAACACAGTTTTATAATCACAGGGAAAATTAAGGTGATGGACATCAAAGTTCAATAAAAGCAGATAGAAATGACCAAAAGAGCCAACATTATGACTTAAAATCTGATGGACATTTACCATTAGAAGTTTCCTGCTAGAACCTTTAACAGTTAATCTAAGTTCTAAACCTGGAATTTTGCAGCTAAAGACTGGAAACTTTCTACAGATATAATAAACACTTGTAACTTTGTCAGCCTACCTCATGTATCCAGCAACAATTCGCAATCCCATGAACAGAGTCAAACCAGACCAAACTCCTGAAAGACCGATTACTGATGGAGCATAAAGAAGAAACGCCGAAGATATTGCTCCAACCGTCATCTGGAAATTTTGTCAGAGACAAAAGATGAGGAAAAGTAACATGTTATCGTCTGTGAATCTTATAACATGCCTTAGCCAGGCTGCTTACCATGGAGCAGGCGGCAAATGGGAAATCTGAGACACCATAATGCAGTCCATCAAATATATAAGCCATAGCATTGATAGGTTGGCTGGCACCTACAAACTGTGATCACAGATTTAAGTGATCAGACAAAGATAAGAAAACGCATAAAACTTGTACACAGTATCATTCAATTACCAATACTCCGGACATAACAAGATTGAGAACTTGTGCATCAGTAGTGAACAACTTGGCCATTGAAGGAAAACCCAAACTCAGTATAATTGCTAAGCAAATGCCAGTACACAATCCTGCCTGGAAGAATATATACATACATTGATAAGTAAATATTCACATAGAAGACAGGCGACCACATGATAGAAACAACATTTCAGGTGAGTATTGATGGGGATAATGACACGATAAATTTACTCACCTTTATGGCAAAATAAGTAATTTCTTTCACTCTGACGAAGTCTCTTTTTGCGAAAGAACTTGCAATAAGTGCCTTCATGGAAACCAAATGGAGAAGGGTTATATAACTTAACAGGTAGTCAGGTACGTTTAACAAAAGCGACTGAAACAGGAACAATGTAAACAAGCAAGTCCCTGACTGTAAAACAAAGCATACATTTAGAACACTGATCCATCTTCCATTTCATAAGCAATGCGGAAGATGAAAAGTTTCTCCTTGCCCACTACCAGATATCGTAGGATATTCAAATGCTTACCTGGCCTGCTGCAGCTTGGGCATCTACTAGAAGAGATGCAGACAACCACACCTGCAAGCATATCTGATGAGCAGCCATAGCTATGGGTCCTTGACGAGCAGCCATTGATGTGCTCAATGTCACAGTCAGGACAGCTGCAAGAGTTCTTCCAAGAAGGAAACCACCTAAAGCAAAAGACATTTTCTTGAGCAAAATGACACGTTCATCATGGGAAAGAAAACTAAAAATCCTAAACATTTCATGAAAACTCCTCCTCATTGCCACTATTGGCATCTCAATTGTATCATGACCACTAGAAATTTGACTTCATAGAAGAAAACCACGACAAAATATATAAGTAAATTCTGAAAGAAGTATTTTTCCCAATACCAAGACATTAGCCCAGGAATGTGCTTGTCACAGGACCACTAATGTAGCATGTTAATAACTCAGAAGAGACTATAAATGAGAACAAGAATCTAAGAAAGGAAGACAAACCAGATTTTAGGTACTCTCCGAAGTGCAAACTTTTCATGTCCGGCAGCAGCAAAGCAGTTCTTTTATTTAGGTTCCATATCATTAAAAGAGTCACAAGATATCTGGAATTCGAAAGAGAGTTTAAGTAATATACCGCTGTTTCTCCTATAAAGATAATATGTAATTGTATATATAACTCTGTACGATACACGTGAAAAAAACCTACTGAGATGCAACAGTTGAAATGGCTGCGCCAGTTACACCCAATCCGCAAATATACATCAATAGTGGGAAGAAGAATACAGCTGCTAAATTCCCAAATCCTGCAAATTCCTTTATTCATTAGTAAGGAGTAAAAGATCAGCTGTTGCCCCTACCCATTGCAGCAAAACATAATAAAAGTTAGTGTACTATAATTCACAAATGATGTAAAATTCTTGCCTAAACATAATACAGGAGTCCTTGTATCTTTAAAACCACGGAGGATTCCTTGAATGGCTAGAGAAAGAACCACTGCTGGAGCACCAATTGCTCTAAGTTTAAGAAAATGTTCTGCTGGTGCCCTCATTGGAGAAGCCTGTATAGAGAATAAATTTCAATAAAGATTCTTGGACGGATACGAGTATGACTATGAAAATAGACCAATATATCAAACTCGAAATCATAGCAGATGTACATAATAAACATTTTGCAGTTACCAAAGATAGAACTTACCATGGATATACCCATCATATTGAGAAATAATCCTGATCCGTAATACATTGCAGCAGCTTCAACCACACCAATCACAATGGATAACACCAGCGCAGTTGAAACCGAGGGAAGTGTCAATCTTTCATCTGTATTGAAGAATGTTCATTGATAATGTCATAAAATTGGTTTGTCTTTTTTCATGTCAAGAACTCAGGTCATTGTAAGTTAACCTGAATCAGAATCCTTGTCTGCATGCCTAGAAATATCTTCAGCAACAAACGAAGTAGCCACACTAAGGAGAGGAATGTTGAACACCTTGGATATGATATTAAATATCGATATTGATATCCCAGCAGATGCCAACTCCATTGCACCTGCAATAAATATCTCATTAGTTCACAAGTAGAGGAACATAAATTCTCAGCAGGGAGATAAACAAAAGCACTTCCAACATTCAGAAGCCATCTTGCAACACATCATGATTTGCTTTTGTAGTTAATACGATGGATACTCAACTTGGGAAATATAAAAACATGAAGAAATGATACTATTCGCTGTAAGACTTAGAAATGTGGAAAGACTCTACTAACCTAGCCTTCCAATATAAGCCGTTTCCATGAGCTGTGCTAAGGGTTCAATTGCTTGTCCAGCAATTGCTGGTACTGATAGCATTATAAGTTCAGTTTGAACACTTGGTGCCTGTTCCTCATCTGAAGATACTCCTCCTAATGCACTGAAAACCATCATACAAGACATTGAGTTCTTCTATTTTTTGCGAATAAAAACACTTTTGTTCCAGCATTTAGTGTTAATTTAATATTCTGTTATCAGCCAAAGGACTATCTTCATAGAGCAAGAAGTATTAGACAAAAAAGCAGGTTCAAGAACATTATTTCAAACTCATTTCTTAGTCTATTATAATAGGAGGCAGAGTTCTAATAATAGCAGAGTTAAGAATTTTCAAAGAAAAGAGAAAAACTATGGATAGTCTGGATTCTTACATTACCCCTTCAGTTGTTCCATTTATGAGCTTCTCTCTGGTTACTGCAAACCTCTCCTCTGAACCAGAAGTACTCAATTGGAAATCCGAAACATGTTGATCACTTATTAATCCACAATTCTTAACAGCATTATTGAATTTGATCTGCTTCCCACAACTTTCTCTAAGAATACAATTATGAGAATTCCCCTTGTAAGTTCTAACTAAAATGGCCTTCTTAATCCCTCTTCTCTGACACTGTTTACCAGTAATACCACCAGCCACTGCAGCAGATAGCTTAATTGTTGCCATTAACTCACACTTGAATGTTACAAAAACCTGCAAAGTTTTCACAGAAAAATTTAATCTTTCCATAAAAATGTCCATTGAAGATTATACCCACCACAAAAACTTCTCTTTTTTGCCAAGCCCACCTAACTCACTGCTGTATTCCTCATGATTATGAGTCAATAATTGTAATCAAACTTGACATTTACAAAGGAAAAGTCCAGCTTTTTCTTGGAAAATTCAAACCCAGATGGGAAATGTACATAATTTTCTTTTTACTTGAATAATGAACAACCAAACCACAACCCATTTTTAGGTAATTCAACAAAATTATGTGATAAATTACAGGAAAGATTAATCCGATGTAAAAGAAAATGTAATGCACCAAGAAAACCCAAAAGAAAGTGAAAAAAAAAAAGGTGAATTACCTCTTTGGGGTTCTTGAATGGAGAAAAAGATGAAAAGAATGTATAGAAGGACTTGAATTCTACAACTTCCTTCTATACATTCTTGGGCAAAAATGAATCACATATGCTTGCTATTTTTTGCAGTTCAATTCACTTTGTCAAATAATGCGTGTGTGCTTATATCATATATAAAATAACGTGTGAGTAAACTGTTGATAATGATATCAGGCTTTGAATGAAGCAGCAGACTTCGTTGGGTAGTTGAGAGATGCAAATGACATGGGAGAACCGAGACCACACTACATGGGACCATTGTGTATATAAAAAAACAATATGCTATAAAATTGTGTAAAATTATAATTTAATAATTTGTTATTAAATAAATTTCATTATATATATCTATTGGAAGAAGCAAATCAACTAACTCACTACAACTATTCTTCCTAAATAACTAACTTACACTAAAGTTCAAAAGTTATAAATGGCTAAAGTCAAGTATTTCTCACACTCTAACTAAAAGATTTAACCCAATTCTCACACTCTAAAAGCTTTAATTCAAGCCCCCTAATATAGGGACTCATACAAGTGTGACTTTCATGAAAAAATAATGTGGGATTAATATCAATACTCCTATAAAGAAGTTGTTTAATAAATCTTCAACTTAAATTAAGAATCCAAATCAAACTCTAACAAATCTCCATCTTCACTTGTATTCCTAAGAACACTTCAAATAAGTTATGACTTACTCCATCTTCTCCAAATAAATCCAAATGGTGTCAACCATTTAGAACACCAACCAATACTTGAACTTGGAAATCAGAACTGGCTTCGTCAACACATCATCAAGATTGTCTTTTGTATCAACTTTCTCAATAGCCACGTCTCAATTCGAAACACAGTCTCGCAAAAAATAAAATCTCACATCAATATACTTGGACTTTTCATGATATATTTGGTCCTCAGATAAGTCAATAGCTTTCCAAACCCAAACTTCTATCTGTAAATCTTCTCTCACAGCTTCAGATCGTGCCATATACTCAGTTTCAGTTGTAGATAAAGCAACAGTAAATTGCAACACAACCCTCCAACTAATGACACCTCCAAACAAGGTAAAAATATATCCAATGATAGATCTTCTTTTATCTAAATTACTAGCATAATCAAAGTCCACATAATCAGTGATTCCATCTTGAATATATGAATTTCTATCGTAAGTCAGATACAAGTCTGCAGTACTTTTGAGATACCGTAGAATCCACTTAACAACTTGCCAATGCTCCTTTCTAGGATTAGCCATCTATACTAACAACACTTACTGAATGAACAATATCAGGACGTGTGCAGATCATAGTATATATCAAACTTCCAAAAACTTAAGCATAAGGAACGCGAGACATGTATTCCTCTTCCTCCTCGGTCTTTGGAAATAACTTTCCTGACAACTTGAAGTATGCTGCTAATGGCGTACTTACTGGTTTTGCCTTCTCCATGCCAAAACGTTCAATAATTTTCTTGATGTATTGTTTTTTAGGCAAGCATTGATGGAATTAAATAAATAAAACCCAGGAATTAACCTTACTCAATAGATTATTTAGAATAACGAATCGAAACGTGTAACTTGATCCATGGCAACTGACTGATTTTGAAGACCGGTTTTGAATCTTCTGATCTGATTTCTTCAAAGAGATGGAGACTTTTAAAGGTGGCTAATGATCTAAGCATACGTGCAATCAGGGACCATAACCCTAATAAATAGATGTATTTGCTAAACAACCCATCATAGTTTTGCAATATAACCCCTATGTTTCTACACATTTATAAAGAGATCCCACATTTTTATTAAGATGACAGACCCACCTATATAAATATAGATTACCTTAATTGAGTCTCAAAATATATATAATAACAAACACATAATTAAATTAAGCAATACATATATATATATCTACTTGTCCAAATGCTATATTTACGTGTGCACATGAATTAAGTCCAAAGATCTAACAATCTCCCACTTGGACTAATATTCATGTATACACTTGTACAAAAAATTATGTGATTGTCACTGTAGTAGCTAGCACACTTTAATTTGTCATCTTAAACCAACTCTGTCCGTTAATTTCATTAATACACGGATCAAAGGGACTTTCACTACATTAAAAGAACAATTAAACCCATCATTGGTCACATGCATTAATTCAACTAAATGACCTGAGTTGAGTGTGGATGTGTAGCATAGAAATTACATGTGAATGTAATCTATGCATGCCTATTTCCAACTGGTCCAACATAATTGAGATCACTTTAACATATAAATAGGAAATGAACAACTCAACAATATAGTCTTAATAAGCGAATGGTAGAAAATTATTGTCACATTAACAATAATAAATAAATAAAGTATGAGCATAAATATATATACAGACTCCCACTGAATTTAGACACCATCTAAAGATACAACACCCATATAGGTAGTATGTTCTGTAAAGACCTTCGGTGTCAATGCTTTAGTTAACGGATCTGCAAGCGTGGATCCTGACCCAATAAGCTCAATACTAATTATATCATTCTAAACTCGCTCTTTTACAACTAGAAACTTGAGGTCTATATACTTAGATTTTGTTGAGCTCCTATTATTGTTAGAAAAGTAGACTGCAGCTTTGTTATCACAAAAAAATTTAAGTGGTCTCTCAATATTGTCAACCACACGCAGTCCTGTAATGAAATTACACAGCCAAATAGCTTGATTTGATGCCTCAAAACACGCTACAAATTCTGCCTCTATTGTTGAAGAGGCAATGAGTGTCTGTTTGACACTTTTCCACGATATCGCCCCTTCAAATAGCAGAAAAATATATCCTGATGTAGATCTCATGCTATCTTGACATCCACCTAAGTCAGAATCTGAATATCCAACGATCTCAAGTTTATCTGACTTTCTATGATTGCGCATATAATGTTTTGTTTTATGCAAATACCTCATGACCCGCTTGGCTGCTATCCAATGTGCAGGACCCGGATTACTCAAATATCTGCCCAGCATACCAACTATAAATGCAAGGTCTGGACGAGTGCAGACTTGTGCATACATAAGGCTTCCAAATACTGAAGCATAAGGAATGCCTTCCATTTTCTTAGATTCAAAGTCATTATTAGGACACTGTTTGAGATTAAACTTATCTCCTTTGGCCACCGGAGTATCAAGTGGTTTACAATCTTGCATTCCAAATCGCTGTAATACCTTCTCGATGTATCCCTTTTGTGATAATCTAAGAATTCCTCGAGAACGATCTCGATGAATTTGGATTCCTAATATAAAAGATGCTTCACCAAGATCTTTCATCTCAAATTGCTTTGAGAGAAATTTCTTGGTTTCATGCATTAAGCCTACATCGTTACTAGTAAGCAAGATGTCATCTACATAAAGTACTAGAAAAATGTACTTATTTTTACAGAACTTGTGATACACACAATCATCCACAACATTTAAATCAAAACCAAAAGATAATATCACATTGTGAAATTTATAGTACTACTGACGAGAGTCTTGTTTGAGCCCATAGATGGATTTCTTAAGTTTACAAACCAATTGTTCAGAATTTTTAGATTCTAAACCTTCAGATTGTACCATATAAATTATCTCATCAATGTTCGATTTCCCCTTAAAAATTTACCTTTGTTCCCATTGAGAAAAACTATTTTGACATCCATCTGATGTAACACAAGGTCAAAATGTGCCACTAGTGCCATAATTATTCTAAAAGAGTCTTTCGAGAAAACATGAGAGAAAATCTCTTTTTAGTCAATGCCTTCCTTTTGAGTGAATCCCTTAGCGACTAGACGTGTTTTATATCTCTCCACATTGCCTTGTGAATCCCTTTTGGTTTTAAAAACCCATTTACAACCAATTGGTTTCACACCTTCTGGCAAAGGAACGAGATCCCACACGTCATTGTCTTTCATGGATTGAATTTCTTCAACCATGGCATCTATCCATTTACGAGCATTTGAGCTTTCAATGGCTTGACAAAAGGTGATTGGATCATCTTCTACTGAGTCAATGTTTTCCATATGCTCATTAAGATACACAATATAATCATCTGAAATTGCGCTTCTTTTTTCTCGAATGGATCTTCTTAAGGGCACTGGTTCTTGAGGTTGTTGAGGTTGCTCTATAAGAACAAAAGGTTGAGGAGCGACCAAATGATCAATTTCAGGCAAAGCCTGTTGATCTATATTATGAGGAAGCACAACATTGTCTTGTACTGAATTTTGTTATTGAACAAGATTAGGTATGAGAACCTGCACATGTTCAAGAACAACACTAGGAACGAGAATTGAGTTCTCATCAAAGACAAAGTTTCTTGCCTTATCTTCCCTTCCAACCTCAATATCCTCAAAGAATCGGGCATTTCCCGTCTAAAAAAATGTTCTGTTTTGGGAATTATAAAACTTGTAACCCCGTGACCGTTCAGTATCCAACAAAATAGCAACTAGCTGTTCTTTCATCCAATTTCTTCTCATTAGGCCTATAAGGTCTTGCCTCAGCTGGACATCCCCATATCCTGAAATGTCTTAAGACAGGTATCTTACCTGTCCACAACTCATATGGGGCTTTTGTTATTGCTTTAGTTGGAACTCTATTAAGTATATATACTGCAATCTTAAGTGCATCCCCCTATAGTGATTCTGGTAAATTAGTATGACAAATCATACTTCTTACCATGTCCTTAAGGGTTCTAATTCGTCTCTCAGCAACTCCATTCATGCTAGGTGACCCTGGCATATTATATTGAGGGACGATCCCACACTCTTCTAAAAATTTGGCGAATGGGCCTGGACGTTGTTCACCTGAACCGTCATTTCTGCCATAATATTCACCTCCAGGGTCAAATCTGATGCATTTAATCCTTTCGCCTAGTTGATTTTCAACTTCAGCCTTAAATGCTTTGAACTTATCCAAGGCCTCTGATTTCTCATGTATCAAATATAGGTAACCATAACGAGAGTAATCATCTATGAACGTTATAAAGTATTGTTGATCATTCAAGAAGCCACAGAGAATGGTCCACATATATCCATATGTACTAGTTCTAAAACGTCTTTAGTTCTCTCGGCACCTACTCTTTTCTTGTCTGTTAATTTACCTTTAATACACTTGACACATATTGTATTATTCGAAGTATCAAGCGTTTCAAGAATTCCTCAGACACAAGTCTGTTAATTCTCCTTTTGGAGATATGACATAATCTTTTGTGCCGTAATAAATAGAAGTTCTCATTAGTTAATTTTCGTTTGGTACCACGTGTACTTACATGCAAGGATTCATTAGAAGAAGTAGTCTCAAGCTCATATAAATTATCATGAGGATATAAAAAACTAGTTCCCAACAATTTAGAATCAAAATAGAGACGACACTGTCTATTACCAAATGAACAGAAAAAACCTTCTTTGTCCAAAACAGAAATAGAAACTAAATTTCGTCTAAATGACGTTACAATGAATGTCTCTTTTAATTCTAAAAATAAACCAGTCTTTAATGATAATTTAAAAGTGCCTATAGCTTGAACTTCTGTCATACTGCCATCTTCCTTATAGATGAATCTTTCATCATCCCTTGGTTGACAGTAACTCTGGCAACCCTACATAGATATACTTATATGAGTAGTGACAAACGAATCTAACCACCAAGTATATCTTGGCACCGAAGCTAAATTAACCTCTGAACAGACAAAAGTTAGAGGCATACCTTTCTTCACGCACCATGCGTGATACTTGGGGCATTCCTTCTTAACATGAGAGGGATCTTTGCAGAAAAAACACTTTATGTCTTTCGACTGTTCCTTCTGTTTTTTCTTCGTCGATGTATCCGCAGTCATTTTACTCTTTCTTTTCTTGTTACCTTTTGAGAAAGTGAGATTAACACTCTCGACCTTATGTTATATCATTCTCTCTTCCTCTTGCACTAAATGTGAGATGAGTTCATTGACTGTCCATTTGTCCTTTTGACAGTTGTAACTCACCTCAAACTGGCTAAATTGAGGAGGAAGAGACATCAAAACAAGGTACACCAATAGATCATCAGGAAGATCCAACTTCAGTGTCTTAAGTTTTGATATAATGTGAGACATCTCGAAAATGTATTCCCTAATGTTTCCCGAACCATTATACCTCATGGCAGTGAGTTTACGCAATTGCGTAATGATCTCTGTCTTTTTACTTTTTATAAAGCGTTGTTCCAACTGTTCGAGAAACTTGACTGCATTCTTCTCATCTGTCACGTTGGCAAGAAAAGTCTCCGGAATTGTACTCTTCATGATCATTAGACTTAACCCATTTGACCGTTCACACTGAGCCATTTCCCTCCATTGTTTGGAGGTACTAGTATCCGTCAGCTCAGCTGGTCGTGGGTCCCTAATGGCCAAGTCCAGATCCAGACAACCCACATGAATTGCAACCTTATTTTTCCAAGCTTTAAAGTTGGTACCATTTAATGGCGGAATATTACTCAAAATTAGCAGATAATTGAGCAACAGAAATACCAGTAACTGTAACAGAAAACATAATATAATAAAAATAAATAAAGCTCACTCATATATATAAAAAATTTAACAATTCATGAGCTATATTCATAACAAATCCAATCACAAGAATATCGGTGCAACACAAATCTAGTCTTTGGACAAAGAGTTAGCTTGCAAGTGTTTTTTCTTGATATAGTAATCGAGCACTAATAGTAAAATCCAGTCAAGTATCAAACCTTCCTTTGGGCCGACTTAACACTTACTATGGATACTTAATAACTATTACATGTTCATCACCACATATGTTTGTAATTCTCAGCCTAACAATAACAATCTTCCTTTGGGCCGATTGCTACCCGCATAAGAAATACAAAACACGACATCTAAATAGTTTATTATCGAAAGATTTTCATGGGAGAGCCTACTTTGGTAGGATGCCACTTCCACCAATTAATATAAAGTTATTAGACATACTCGTTAGAGCAACTTAAGTTGTTATGAACATGAGAAAAAACTTTAATTACATATTTTTCCATATTATGTATGTATCAGAATTCAGGATTAACAAATAAATTACGATACATATAAGAATTACATATAATATGTAAATAGCTTGATCCATAATTCACAGTAACATCAATATAATCAATGATAAATTTTTAAAAAAAAAAAAAAGGCATAAAAAACCAAAACAAAAAACATATGCATGCATAATTGTAATCCAAATTGCCTTGCATACGGTTATCAGCCAAGCTACGATTTTTTTTTTTTTAAACTGAAGAAAAGAAACAAGCCGTGGCGGAATCGCATTGATGGAACCAACTGTTTTATCTCATAACCATAACAATAATACTTCATATGATGAACGCATCAATTCATTCATATAAAAGAATAATACTTCATATAATACAAAATTGATTCCAAGGAAGCATATGGAGATTGGATAACTACAGCTGCAGGAAAAAACAAAAGTTTTTTTTTTTAATCCGAAGAACTAAACAAAGCCACGATGTAAACTGATCTTCATCAAATTGAAATTAAGAAGACAGATCGGAGGAAATTTGATCGGAATTTTTTTATTTCTTTTCTTGAAACTGATTTTTGAAAATCAACCCTAAATCAAGAATCTAAACAATCTTTGATGTAAGGAGGCTCTGATACCATTGATAGAATTAAATAAATAAAACCCAGGAATTAACCTTACTCAATAGATTATTTAGAATAACGAATCGAAACGTGTACCTTGATCCATGGCAATTAATTAATTTTGAAGACTGGGTTTGAATCTTCTGATTGTTACGTACGCAGCCTGATTTCCTCAAAGAGATGGGGACTTTTAAAGGTGGCTAATGATCTAAGCATACGTGCAATCAGGGACCATAACCCTAATATATAGATGTATTTGCTAAACAACCCATCATAGTTTTGCAATACAACCCCTAGATTTCTACACATTTATAAAGAGACCCCACACTTTTATTAAGATGACAGATCCACCTATATAAATATAGATTACCTTAATTGGCTCTCAAAATATATATAATAATAAACACATAATTAAATTAAGCAATACATGTACATCTACATGTCCAAATGCTATATAAATACGTGTGCACATGAATTAAGTCCAAAGATCTAACAATCATAGCTTTCTTGTTTTCCGATCTCTGTTAATCTCCATGCCTAAGATTCTCTTGGCAACACCTAAATCTTTCATCTCAAATTCACTGCTCAATTGTGCCTTCAACTTGTTCACTTCATCAATGCTTTTTCCAGCGATCAACTTATCATCAACATAAAGTAACAAGTAAAGCCATCACAATGCTTGTTCACTTTATCAATGCTTTTTCGATAATATACACAAGCGTCATAATCACTTCTTTTGAAATCGATCTTGGTCATAAAGCCATCAAAACACTTGTACCGCTGTCTTGGAGGCTGTTTGAGTCCGTAAAGGGACCTCTTCAATAAGCATACATGATCTTCCTTTCCACGAACTTCAAAACCTTCGGGTTGTTTCATATAGATGATCTCCTCAAGCTCTCTATGAAGAAAGACTGTTTTTACGTTAAGTTGCTAAAGTTCAAGATCATACTTAGCAGTCAAAGCTAATAACACCCAAATCAAGCTATGCTAACAATTGGTGAAACCCCTTGATTAAAGTCCACTCCATATCTCTGAGTGTAATCTTTTGCAACAAGTCTTGCCTTGTTTCTTATAGATTCTTTCTCTACGGGTTGAGTCTTTTCTTGAAAACCCACTTACAACCAACAATCTTTTGACCTATTGGATGTTTCACCAACTCCCAAGTCTTATTCTTATGCAAGGACTTCATTTCTTCTGCCATGTCGCCAATCCATTTTTCTGCTTGAGTTGATTCCACAGCTTCATCGAATGTTACAGGTTCATCATCGAAGCAAGTATCTTCATGAACATTTAATGTGTATGCAAAAAAGTCTAGATCCGCATATCTCTATGGAAGTTTGGTTTGTCTCTTCGAATGATGTCTAGCAATAGAATATTGCTCTTCATTTTCTCCATTGTCTCCATCATGAATTAGACTTTGTTGATTCAAAGATATCACTAGTGGTTGGCTCTGAATCTCGATCTCCTCCGTTCCGGATGTCTCTTCACTATTTGTATGTTTTGGTCTTGAGTTCTCATCCTGTGGATTCACCATACTCATCTCATACTGTTAATTACTTTGGATGTTTTGGGGCACCACAACCTAAATCCTTTAACTCCTGAAGAATATCCCAAGAAGATGCATTTCTTTGATCTAGGCTCTAATTTCCTTTCATTCACACGAATATATGCAAGACATCCGAAAATCTTCAACTTTGAATAGTCTGAGGGTTTTCCGAACCATAATTCTTCTGGAGTCTTCAACTCAATCGATATAGAGGGAGATCGATTCACCAAATAAGCTACTATTGAATTTGCTTCTGCCCAAAATTTCTTTGACAATCCAGCATTTGAAAGCAAGCATCTTGCTTTCTCAATCAAAGTGCGGTTCATACGTTCAACTACTCCATTCTGCTGAGGTGTACCAACAACTGTTAGGTGTCTTACAATGCCTTCTTTCTTTAAAAAATGCATTAAATTTGCCAGAACAAAATTCTAACCCATTGTTAGTTCGCAACCGCTTGATGTGTCTACCAATTTGCTTCTCAATCATTGTTTTCCATTGCTTGAAGATCTTGAACACATCATCCTTGTGCTTTAGGAAGAACATCCAAAGCTTCCTTGAGAAATCATCTATGAAGATTAACATGTATCGTGCTCCACCTAATGAAGGAACTCTTGAAGGACCCCAAAGATCCGAACGAATATAGTCTAATGTTTCTTTAGTTCTGTGAACACCTTTGCTGAAGGTAACTCTTCTTTGCTTCCAAAAAACACAATGTTCGCAGAAGTCCATGTCAGTCGTAGTTTGACCGCAGAGAAGACCTCTTTTACTTGAGATTGTCAAACCTTTCAAGCTCATATGCCCTAGTCACATATGCCATAATTTGGTGATATCTACATCTAATAAAGAAACTGCAGCTATACCAACTACTGTTGAGCCTTCCAAAATGTAGAGATTGCCAAAAACTTTTCTTCATTTCATTGCTACTAAAGCTCCTTTGCTAACTTTGAGGACTTCTCCAACACTGTTGAAGTGATATCCTTTAGCATCAAGTGCGCCCACAGAGATTAAATTCTTCTTTAAATATAGAGCATGTTTGATGTCTGTCAAAGTTCTAATAATGCCATCATGCATCTTCATCTTGATTATTTCTCTTTCAGCAACCTTGCATGGTGCATTGTTCCCCATCAGTACAACACCATTGTTGAAACCTTAATAAGTTAAAAACAATCTCTATTGAGGCATATGTGAAAAGACCATTCAGACTCAAGAACTCACTCGTCGGACGATCGTGGTTTATCAAACCTCATTGATGAGACACTTCCACCACTTGCTTCATGTGCAACATCAGCTTTTGCAGAGTCTTCTTTCTGCTTGTGTGTTGGTTCTTTACTTTGACTTCTTTGTCTCAGCTTGTAGCATTGCCTCTTGATGTGGCCTCTTTTCTTGCAATAATGGCAGATGATGTCTCTTTATCTTGGTTTTGACCTCGACCTTTGCTTGATCAAAATTTCTGTTGGCGTTTTTACCGCGAGCTACAAGGCCATCTCCTTAATTTTCTGAAGCGGAGCCGCTGATGTCACCATGATTGTTTCTTTGCGCAACAATACTTCTTGAACATCTTCTAATTCGATGGTATCACGACCGTAGAGCAACGCATCTCTGAAGTGCTTAAGACAACAACAAGAGAGCCAAGTCTTCTTCTTCGTACTTCACGTCTAAATTATTCAAATCTGTAACAATTAGGGTAATTAACGGGGCGGGTTTTACCCGTACCTGAGCGGGTCTGTACCCGTTTATAGCAGGTAAGGTTCAAAATTCATACCCGCGGACCCGGACCCGTATAACCTCTAGTAAATGGGTCTGGGTAGGGTATTATGATACCAACCCATTTACCCGTATACCCGATATAATAAAATTATAATATATATTTATATATTGTATTATTTTTATATTTTTTTATGCAGACATAATTTATATTGTATTGAGTTAGGAGTTTTGTTTTTATTGGATTAATGTATTTGTGAGGATTTTGCATGTACTTGAACTTTTAATCATTTGAATTAAAATATTTTTTTAAAGTTTAGAGATGTTTAAGGATTGTATTTATTGAGATAGATGTTACAGAAATTACATTAGTTAAGTTATAATTTTCGTTTTAGGGTTATAAATTATTTTATATATACTTTTATTTAACAAGAAAAAAAAATAGAAAAATGGCAGAGGGACAGGAACCCAAACCCTACTCGAGACCCTGGTAGGAAGGGTTTGGGTCTATAAATTTTATACCCGACGAGTTTGGGCCTGGGTCTAAGTCCATATTTTACTATAAGGGTCTGGGTCTGGTACAGGGAGTTCTGTACCTGTCTAGAAACGTTTACAGCCCTACTAACAATAGACTTGAACTCGTCAACATGTGATTGCAGAGATTTGTCTTCCTTTAGTCTAAAGGAGTAAAGTCGTTGCTTAAAGTGAAGTTTGTTGGTGAGATTCTTCTTCAAGCACTTTTCTTCCAACTGCTGCTATAAAGTTGCTGCAGACGTTTCTATGAGGAAAGTCTTGCAAAATCTCGTTAGAGAGATGTAGGATTTAGCGGACTACTTTGTTGTTCTTCCTCTTTTTCTTCTCTTCAGATATGCTTGCTAGCATTTTATCGAATCTGAGCAATGTATCTCAAGATCCATTTGCGTCAGGATTGCTTTCATCCTCCTTTGCCAAAGAAGATACCTTGAATCGCGATCAAGTTTCTCGATGTCGTGCTTGACGTTAACTGTGGCCATCTCATCTCATCTGGAACTAACCAAGCTCTAATACCAATTTGTTGGATGTCCACGGGTAGAGGAGAAACAAATCCACTAATTCAATGTGGAGAATTCAAAAATAAAGAATACTCTCTCAAACCTACAAAGCCTAAAAGACCCAAACCCAACTACAGCTACTCTCCCAAAATAACTAATTTAGGCTAAAGCCTAAAAGTTATATATGGCTAAAGCCCAAGTATTTTTCACACTCTAAAAGACAACCCAAGCCCCTTATATAAGGATTCATACAAGAGTAACTTTTGTGGGAAAGCAATGTTAATACTCCTATAAAGTTCCCTAATCCTAATCAACATTAATTAGGAATCCAAGTAAGTCTCTAATAAATCTTCAACTTGAATTAGGGATTCAAGTCGAACTCTTAACAATATGTATTAAAATTGTCCAAATTTTTACGACTTATTTATTGAAATAAAGAAAGTATTTAGAAAATTTCATTTTAAATACTACCTCTTTGTCAAAAGCAATGAACTCAAATAAATTGGATTTGCTGCAACTGGTGTTGTTTGATGAGGAGAGCCATAATATATTGTGGCGACCTACTGTATCAGATAAATTTTCTTCTCAACCTCTTTATCGTCTACTGGCTTCTTATCTTTTAGCGGTTCAGGTGCAGAGTGGAAGCAGGTATGGTAGATGCACGGGCCTCAGAAGTATAATTTATTTTCTTAGTTATTGAGACATACTGCTCTTAAGACATTTTTTGTGTTATATGATAAAGGGATGCGGGATGCTTCTAGTTGTGTACTCTGTGGTTCTGGCATTGAGACATGTCTTCATGTTGTTCAAGATTGTCCAAGGGTTCGACAGATATGGCAGGCTATGTTACCACAAAGGTTTCATTAATAAATTTTTCTCAATGGAAGAAGTTGGGAGTTGGGTGAACTTGAATGTTTCTAGTCAATTGTCGTGTGTTTCTTGTCGCTTTGAATGGCATAAAGTGTTTCATTGTGTGTTATCTAGCATGGCATTGGAAGAATAACAGTTGTATGAGTCGGATTATATGCCTCTTTGCTTTTCTTCTAAGTTAATATGTTTTCTCTTTTGGAGGAGCTTACATCCTTTCAGATTAGGTGAGTATTATCTAGTAGTGTAAGTGTAATTTTGTTTGAATTTTGCCCTTTGAATATATAATACAAGATACAGTTTAAACTATAAAAGCAATGAAACTCAAAATAAATTTTTTTGCTTTAGAAATTAAAAGCCAATCAAATTACTAAATACATTATAAAGAAAAAAATTTGTAATTTAATATCCAAAAATAAAAAATTTAAAAAATGAAATGTATCAATTGATTATATAAATTTTAATTAATTTAATTATCATAATAAACCTTTTTAAAAAATACTAAAAACTAAATTAATGCTTCGTCCTCTCAAATTTAAAATAAAGTTCCATACTATTATTTCTCAAAATTTTAACTGATAAACTTTGTTCAAGCACCAATAATTAAAGGTGCACTTGTATTATATTTTAATATAGGAGAAGTATCATAAAAAGGTAAATTATTTATGAGAATAAATACGAGATTCAAAATAAAAGATAAAAAATTATTTTTTTAAAGTCAAATGCAAATACACCTAAACCTCCTCCTGCACAAAGAAAAAGAATTAAAATGGAAAGTTTATTCTCATCAATAGCAATGAGATGCTTCTTCTTTAATATATTTTGTTGTTTTTTGGAAAGGTTACTATATATATATATATGTATGATAAAAAAAGGTTAATATATTTTGTTGTTAATTAATATATTATAATAATTCAATTAGCAAAAAAAAATAATAATTCATTAATATACTTATACTTCTATCTAGATGTATTATTATTTATTACTTAGAAAAAAAAAGAATAATTATTTATTATTTATTGGAAATAAGAATTATATTTTTATGGGGTCCACATGCAATTGAACCACGTAACTAGTTTTGGCTTATTCGGCCAAACTCGTCACCAAAGTCTTGGAATGTATATTACAAACGGTCTACAAATTTATTTTCTAATAAAAAAAAAACTATTGATTAATCCTTTTTTAAGAAAAAAGCCATTAATTAATATTAATTCAAAGAAAGGGACATAAACGATTTGAAAGGAAGAGAGATAGAGGTCGAAGCAGCCATCCTATCATTTCGAATCACTCACCTACCTCTTTGTTTTCAAAAAAAATAAAATTTAAAAAAACACCCACCTAACTACTCCCTCTATAAAATAAAAAAAAAAAAAAAAACAATACTCGCTTTTTTCCAGCTAAATAAACTCTACATACTTGATTTTCATAGTGATGAGGAACCAAAATATATTTGTTTTTTCATTTTTCGTACTGTTGAAGAATAATCCCCATGGAAACTTACATAACATTCTTATTTACAAATTCAAAGATTAATTTATTATTGAAAAAGGTCCAGTTCTTGATTTTTCTTTTGATTAAAAAAAAAAGAAAGTAATAAGATCTATATTCAATTTATATTACTTCCACATAACGTAAAACAAAAAAATAAATAAAGAATTTTTAAAAAATGGAATCCTTGATCATTCGGGGTGGGACTAAGGCGTTAATCGTAGAGTGTCCGCATAGATGTAATTCAATTGATTTTGAGTCTGAACTGGTAATAAGGTATTAATCGTAATGTAATTGATATAATTCTCTGAAATTTGTGATTCATAAATACTTAGTTCATAATATACAATTATTTTTTTTTCTTTTTGAGAGTGTTTAGAAGGGGAAAAAAAACAACTGTTTAGGTTCATATTGCACTTTTTATTTCATAAATGATTTTTTTTTTTAAACTTGATAAAAGATTCCTCAATTTAATCTTTAGAATATCCCACCGACACTCAATTGTTAACAGTGATCCATCAAGTGTATTTTTTTTATACATTGTGAAAGGAAAAATATGAATCGAATTTATATTCTATCACATAGTAAAATGTATTTTTAATCAATTGAGCTATGATCAAATTCTTCAATAAGTTATTTTCCTTTTTCATTTTTATTTTCTTTATGGCCTTCAACAGGAGATTTTTCATCAACTTACTGATGGAAAAATAGATCAGTGGTGTAGATTCTCATTAAAAAGTTGTTATTGTTGATAAATAAATGACCCTACACATGGCACCTAAAGTCCCAATGATTCAAATGAATTATTGATGCCCTTTTTTGTTTTGTGTCTTAGAATTTTTCAGTGAACCACAAAATGAGATATTATGAGATGGCATTTAATTCTAAAGTATTAGTGTTAACTGCAAACATTAAATCTTATTAGAAGTGTTTTTCCCCCTCAATTCAAGAGATATAACATTATCACGTTCCTTGATAGTGTTACTCTAACAAAATTAAGCAACCCAACATAAAGTATAACAGAAAATATTATTACTAATAATCCAGAAAAGTACTATTATAAGAACACATCTCAAATGTTTTTAATAAAAAATGCTTACCAAATATTCATTTGTCCGTTTACTTTGAGAAGAAATTTTTTTTCACTAAATAATACAAATCTTTTACGTTGAACCAATTAATTTGGTTAACTTTGAGCTATTAATTAGTCTCATCCTTTTGATAAAAAATAAAAAATAGCTTATCCTTGGTTTCAAATTATTTTATAGAACTTTTATGAAGAAACTATCATCTATAACTGGAATAGGTAATCTATTCGGCTTTTATAACAAATATTTTAGCTTAAAAAACCGGATAAAATAAGCCATCAACAAATTTTGAATATATATTTATTTATATATATATATATATCTAGAAAGACTTATTCAAAGGATTATAAAATTATTTTTTAATGAAAAATTGTGTGTTTGTTTATTTTCTATTGGGTTGACACATTCAACTAGAAGGATAATGTGGAAAAGAAGGGTAAAATATGAATTACAACATGGGAATGGCATGTGATGGCCCCCCCAACTTACAGGAAGTACTGGTCACCATATTATTGTTGTTATATTATTAGTCTCAATCAAAATCATCAAAACATTTGGTCTCGTCTACATTATTATTGGACATACAAATTTGTTGGCCCCATTTGCATTATTATTTCAATGTTGAAAGCAATTCAAACATGTTTCTTCATTCTAAAGAAATAATAATAATAATAATAATAAATGAAAGAAAAGCCAAATAACTGAAAGCTCTAATGCGAAGCTAACATAACTCTTTCCTTTTTTTCTTTTGTATTGAGGATCATCGAAATAAGAAAGAATATTATTTCTATTAAAATACCATTTATGGGAATTTCAATCGAGATGTTTATATGCCATTTAATCACATCACTCTTATCTCATATGGGATATGAATAAAGCAATGTGAGAGAGGATCCAGAAAACCTTTGGGAAAGAACTTTTTACAAAAACCATACTTTTTGATAGCTGAAAATCAGATTTATTTATGTACAATGTTGCATTCGTTCTCTAGAAAATTTCACAATGTAAATGCAACTTGGCTGAACTTGATAAATCATCTCTACCAAAGGCAAAAGGCCATGAAAAAATTACTCAAAAAGCGCCCAAGAAAGGCAACCAAGATTAAATTACCAAAGGCAAAAGGCAAAATTTCAACTTGGCTGAACTTGATAAATCATCTCTACCAAAGGCAAAAGGCCATGAAAAAATTACTCAAAAAGCGCCCAAGAAAGGCAACCAAGATTAAAATGATAGTTTATCTTCTCCATAATACGAGCTTGATTAATCCGAACTCTTTCCTACCCTGCAAGTACTGGAACCTGTAACAGATTGAAATGAATCAATGATGCATATCTTTATGCATCAGATATACGAGATTCATTTCAAACAAACCTCAGTATCTGATCTCTTCTGCAAGAACCACCAAGGTCCATTTCTATGAGACAATCTGCAAGCAAAACTACTTTCTTAGACACAATGTATAAAGATTTATCTCATAGTGTTAACTACAAACTACGCGTGAAATTTGTGTAGAAACTTGTCTGGCATCTCATGCAAAAGGGCATCAAATCAAGGGGCAATGGGTAAAAGTTTGAAGCAGCAGCAAACCATGAAGAGCATATATAATCCTCCTTTTCACTATCACATTGAAATTCTGTTTCAGAATGTTTTTACTCACTATTCTGGCCATTAAACAGTTCAAACTCGAGTTTTCAAAGGCTTCGTCATAAAAGTTATCTCCCTTTCCGGGCCAAACAAAATGAGTACTAGAATGTTTACCGCAAAAATCCAGTCACAGTGCGTAATCCCATGAACAAGGACAAGCCAGTCCAAACGCCAGAAAGGCCAAGAATTGAAGATCCATGGACAATAAATGCACATGATATTGCCCCAACAATCATCTAGAAATCGAATATGTTAAGTTTAGGATGATTATGAGATGTCAAAAACAAAATGTATCACATGCTCACATATGATAGTAAGGTCCCTTACCATGGAACAACCGGCATACGGGAAATCTGATACCCCATAGTGAAGCCCATCAAAAATATAGGCTACAGAACTAAGAATTTGACTCGCACTAACGAACTGTGAATGAATAGATCGGTGTCAAATGAAAAAACAAAGAAGTAAAAAGAGCAAAGCAGAGAGAAAGAGGGATACGCATACCATCACCATGGACCTAGTGATGCTCAAGACTTGCGCATCATTTGTAAGTAACTTCACTAGAGAAGGGAAAAACAAGCCCAAAATAACTGCTAAGGATACGCCAGTAAATAATCCTGTCTGGAGAAACATGAATCATAATGCATTAATGATATCAGGCAAAAAGGCTAAAACTATAACTTTAAATTACAGTAGAGGGAAATCTTTTGTGAATTGTGTAAGAAAAAAAAAGAATAAATTACCTTCAGAGCTGAATAGGTTATCTCTTTCGCCCTGCCATATTGACCTTTTGCGAGGGAACTTGCAATTAGAGCCTATGATGGAGATGAGCTTCGTTATAAACGTGCCAATGTTCTAAACTAAGGTAAAGTTCACATCTTGAAGAGGATGATGACACGAATCTTCTAAAAGAAATTGTAGAATATTGTATGATTACCTGAGCAGCTGCACCTTGGGCTTCAACAAGAAGAGCAGCAGACAGCCAGACTTGCAAGCATATCTGATGAGCAGCCACTGATAAAGCACCTAGACGAGCAACCATTGACGTGCTCAAAGTCACAGTTGTTGCGACAGCTATAGTTCTTCCCATAAGGAAACCACCTGAACAACAAGGACACATTGAAAATCAAATTATTCCAGAGATACTTCGAAAAGGACAATAAGGTATTAAGAAAGGATTCTTGAAGGTTGAATGTCTCAACATCAGTTGAGACGTGCCCTCTCCCTCATCGCTTTCCCTCTCTCTATCTAGCTGCAAGAACCGAATAGGTGTTGGACCACTTGAATGAAAAGGTGCTGCAAATGATTAAGGCCCACACTGGTTGGTGCTATCGAAGAGGAAAGGAGCTTTATCTACCATTACTGCTCTAAATCTTGACTTCTAAAATTCATTATTGAAGAACATTAACGTCAGGATGTGAAAATTGGTATTTTTTTGCAGACAAAAGTTCTTTGTTGTTTCTTAAAACAGATGATCAACTGAAGAAACCGAAAGAGAGTCCAAAATGCAAACATATCTTCAATGCAAGAATCATAATCTGAAGGATCCTGCTACTAGTAAAATGAGCAATCACCTGATTTTAAGTAGCCAGCAAACTGCAAATTTTTCATTCTGGGTAACTGCAGCATGGTCTTCTTGTTAAGATGCCACATCATCAAAAGGGCAACAATGTATCTGAAATATTGAACCATAAGTTAAACATCTCCGATATGGTTAAAGAACTGTTAATCTAGTGGAAGAACATACTGAGATGCAACCGTAGAAAGCGCAGCACCAGTAACGCCCAATCGAAAAATAAGCATGGATATGGGAAAGAAAAGTACAGCAGCCAAATTGCCAATTCCTGCAGAGTCAGTCAGTGGTATTCATCAGACTATCTAAAGAAAATTTGTTAGCAGATGCTGATGTGAAACTAATTAGGCCCACGTTAAGTAATAACCATACATTCAAATTTGCAATATGATAAATTCCTTGATTGAACATTTGAATAAGAAGCACTTGCCTATACACAATACAGGCGTCTTTGTATCCTTAAACCCACGGAAGATGCCTTGAATGGCTAGAGAAACCACCACTGCTGGAGCACCAATTGCTCTGAGTCTAAGAAAATGTTCTGCTTGAATGCGCATTGGAGAAGTCTGTTAAAAGCAAAAGAGTCAGAGAAGACCCTCATGATTTAAATAAATATATGCAACGAAAATAATGACTCTGCCAAACCTAGAGATTCATACAACTGACAATTGTTAAAGCTATTGTGCAAAAAACTACGAATCGAAGTTCTACTATATATGCAATAGAAAACTTACTTTCGGTACACCCATTATATTTAGAAATAGTCCTGAACCTAAGGTCATTGCTGCAGCCTCAAACAGTCCGATTGCAAAGGATAATGCTAAGGCTGTAGAAACTGAGGGCAACATCCTTTTTCCATCTGTTGATCAAGTTCTCATCAACCCTTTTTTTAATCTTTTGATGCCATTCCATACAAATAACCAATTTTTCACGGTCAACTAATTTTACCTGAATTTGAGTCATTGGATAAAGATTGAGAAATGTCTTCCGCAACAAATGAAGTTGCTACACTGAGAAGAGGGATGTTGAACAACTTAGATGTTACGTTGAATATGGATAATGACACTCCAGCAGCAGCCAATTCCAGTACACCTTTCAAAGGCATTTAATTTTTTTAGTTGCTTGGTATGATAAATTGGCACGAAAGAGGAAAATGAACATCTACAAAATGGGGACCAAATTGAAGTCTGATCAAGATAAAACTGCACCTACTTGTAAATAAACAAGTACTGATGATTTGGGTGATTACCTAATCTTCCAACATAAGCAGTCCCCATAAGCTGGGACAATGGTTCAATTGCTTGTCCTGCAATAGCAGGCAGTGACAGCATTATGAGCTCCCACAGGATACTTGGTTTTCGGGTCTCAACGATCAATGGTCCTGCTAATTCACTAAGAATTTCAACTCAGAATTCATCTATGGTTTTCCCATTGATGGTGATCATTAATTATTCAGAATTTTTCCAAAAAATAACAAATTTTGGCACAAATCAACATCTCATTTGCAAAATGTAAATGTAGTTTTGGGTGCCAAAGAATAAAGAAGCTTTATGGGTTTCAGAATTTAGCAGAACTTGTTAATTTATAATGCGCAGGAATATGCATTTTTTCTTGTATTCTTGAAAATAATTTGCATTAATCATCCCAAATTTAACAGATAAAAATTATAAAATAAAAGAGAGAGAGAGAGAGAGAGAGAGAGAGAGAGAGAGAGAGAGAGAGAGAGAGAGAGAGAGAGAGAGAGAGAGAGAGAGAGAGAGGTCAAAGTCACAAACTTACAAGGTTTTTTCACTTGATCCGTCCACCTTGCTTGGTGAAGTAAACCTTTCGTCCACATCAGAAGAACCCAATTCTTGATCCAATGCAGGCTGATCAAAGACTAACCCAGAATGCTGAATAACATTATTGATTCTCAATTTCAAACCCTTACTACGATTTTCTCCTAGAGAACAATGACGAGGAACCCATATGCAAGAATTAAAAGTAGATGTTTTTTTTATTGCCTTTCTTTGCCAACTTTCTCCTGTAATGCCGGAACCTGAAAGCCTGAGGACTGACATTTCCGGCACAGCAAAACCTGCAAAATATTTCAAAACCCCCAACTGAAATTTTATTCTACTGAGATACTAGTAGTTCCCAATAGTATTTTGTATTCCTTTTCTTGTTGTTCTATTTCATGGATGGGTTCACCATTTTTATATCATTATTGAGCATTCCAACCAAGAGACAAGGAGAAGTAATAAACTGATTGAAAAAGAATTGCAGAAACAGAGAGAAGTTTACACAATTATGAAAGAAAATGGCATGAATGGAGTTTGTTTATTACCACCAAATTTTTTATTTATCTCATGGGTGTATATTTTATATTACATAACTAAAAAAATTTCGTATTCTTTTATTTGTCACAATTATGTTTTTAAAGTAATATATTTAATAAAATTTTTTATTTTATATCTTTCTTTCAAATAATAAATTTTATATCTTTTAAATTTTTTAATATAAAATGAATAGTCTAATTTAGATAATAACATTTAGAATTCATGAATACTAGTAGTTTAGTTTATATGATAATATTTAAAATTTTATATTGTTTTAAATAATGTGATATTTAAAATTTGATAAGTAAAACAAAGAATATTCCATGTATATTAAATCTGTTGATAATATTTTTTCTCGAAAATCAATTGGACAATTATTTTATGGGGAACCTGAACCTTATGTTACCATTAAAAAGGGTTGAAGTCCTCGTCAACATTTTTTATATCCAAAAACTGATCAAATCTAAGAAAGATGCTCGAAAACTACTATTACTACTAATCAATTTCATAGAACCAGTTTTTTTTTTTTTTCTTTTTTCTTTTTAAAGATCCAAGAACCAGTCTTGAAATTGCTTGCAGCGGACATTTAAAAAACTACTTTTTCTTTTTTCTGAAACGGACCATGTCTGGAAATTCTCTGGCACTTGCGCTAGTAACGAACGAAAGTCAAAAAATTTTGGCCAGAATTTTTTTTTAAAAAAAATTTTGATTTTTTTTTAACAGATATTTCTACGATCTAAAATAGTAACATTGTAAATAAAAGAAAATAGATTGAAGAATTAAAATTTGTTTTCAATTTGGACGGTCGGATCTTCCAAGATCTGAGTTGAAATTTGTAATCCTAGAAAGATGTTAGAGAGAAAGTGAAATTTTTCGAATTATCCTTATAAATTCCCGAGTTGTTTTTATCGGCCCCTAAATTACTTTTTCTTTTTTCTGAAACGGGACCATGTGTTTTTTTCCTTTCTTTTCTTGTTTTCTAATTTTTTTTTTAAATGGCCCCATTCTTTAGAATGTGGACTAAACTGGCCTTGTCATGAAAATTATGTCCTTCTTTTGTCATGAAAATAAGCACTAGCCATCCATTCAAATAGTCTTTTTTTCTTCTGGATATAATGCTTTCTCTAATTTTTCAAATTTTTATAACATTTTTATTATATTTATATTTCGGAAGCCAAGATTACAAAATAATTTATATATAAATATCAACAATTAAAACTTCAAATTTTATTCATTTTTTGCGAAAGGAAATTATACACAAAAATTCATTTCATTCATTATAAACAAAGATTCATTAATTAGATAAATTGGGTTATGAAATATATAAACCATATTTTTGTTCGGTATGAAATCTACAATTTCAAATCGGTCTAAATCCAGATTTATTTATTATTTATATTATTTTTAAGTATAAAAGTAAATGTTATTTTTCGTATATAATATATATACTTCTACCATGTTTGGCTACCTACTAGTAATTTTATCTCTTTTAGTCCTCAACTGATTTACTAATAACTTTTTTATCATTTCGGACCATTTCTCGCATGTTTGACTGGTAGTCAATAATTTATTCCCTATTATATTAAAACAACTTGAGTTAAAATGGACAAGAAAAAAGGCAATACTTTGAGATAAATTGTTAACTAGCAATTAAAATATGTCGAAAATTGTCTAAAAAAACTAAAACATTACTCATAAATTAATTACGGACAAAAAAGATAAAATTAATAGTTAAGAATAGAAACTGACATAGCCATGTTGAGGATAAAAAAAAAGTTTGTTCTCAACTATAGACAAAATAAAAATATTACAACAATTAAAAATATGTTATCATATATTTTCTTCAATTGAATAAAAAATATTAAATTATAAAGAATGAATAATTCTTTTAAGATATAATTAAAAATAAAAGAAATATAACAGCTCAAAAAAAATAAAAAAGAAACAAAAAAATAAAGATAAAGATAAAAATTTTAACAAAAGAAGGATATTAATCTATGAGAAGACCATTTTAGTCCCTCTTTTTCTAAAATTGACCTTTTTAGTCTCCTTTAAAAAAGGGCCATTTAAAAAAAATCCTATTTTCTAAATAAGGAAACTAATCATTCATATGCTGTCGAATATCTTAATACACTTTATATCACACTTGTTTTATATTAATTTCATTGACATAAACACTATAAAATAAAAATAAACTCTAATGCTATATTTGATTCGTGAAAATGTGGTGAAATAGAATTATTTTTCTAACATTTCTTTCTATTCCAGTATGTAGTGAAATTAGAAGTAGGTATGGTCCTTCCATGGTAAAGCCCATTCTAGGAAGAAGTTAGAAAGATTTTTCTATACCAAAATTTATGTAAAGGCTTTTTCAAGAGAAGTATAACTTATTTTAAAAAAATATTAGACTATTATACTTTCAATATATTATATACATTATGCGCAATTAAAAAATATGACTTAAACTAAACACTGTCATTGAGAAGAGCCTATCTATAATCTCTTAAAAATAAACTAGAGGAAGAGGGATACAAAGAAACTACAATCATCGGTTTTGATCATGACTTAACTCAAATTTTTTCTTTGTTATTGACAACAATGAGAAAGTTGAATGGGTGAAGATAATAATTTCATACTTGTTTAATTTCTGTATATCGTACTTTCTTTTATTTTGATCTTAAAAAGAGTTATTTTATGATCATTTTCAATCTTATATATGAATATTTATATTTTAATAAGCTATTTGATTTTTTTGGAGCTTTAATGTGTGTTAGAATATGAAAAATATTTTATGCTAGAAATGACATTTATGTCATATTATATAATTTTATTCTATTTCGACATAAAATAATAAAATTTTCAAACAAAGAAAAAAATCTCATTTCATTATACATTTTCCTTACAAACATGAGAATGGAAAAAGGATTATATTCCATTATGGATGAGAAATGATTTCGAGTGGTAAAAGATTCCATTCCTTGTCATTTCAGTATATCAAATATGCTGTAAATTCTTAAAGATATTCTTTTAAGGGAGAAGTGTTACTATCAAAGGAAATAAAGTGTATTAGAGGGCGGTATTGAAAGATGTACTATACGATCCTAAGTACTAAAAGGAATATAAGAAAGAGTATATTAGAAAATGTATCAGACGATTTTGAGTGCATTCATATAAAATTGGCCAAAACCATTACAATCGAAATAATTCTTAAAAATTTTCTCTAAATTACTAAAAGAGAAAAGTTAAGTGATCGAGACAACCATACAATTGAGTTATGTAAAGTAATAATAAAATTATATTTATAAGGAGAAAACGCATTAAATTTAATAAGACATAATATACTTTATCGCAAGCTTTCCTTAAAATCTTCAAACCGTATCCAAACAAGTATATAACTATATATTTACATATATTCCCTCGGTTTCATATTACTATCTATCACGTTAAGACATGATATAAGTATTAAGAAAGTAATTAGATTCTTTTAATTTTTAAGTTAAATATTTTTTATTAAAAATATAAATTTATTTAAATAATTTTTAAGTATTTATTACATAAAATTTTTATTTAATACTCATTTTTTTAAAATATGTCTATATATGGCAATTAATATCACGGAGGGAGTACTTTAAAGGGTCATCAAATCAGACGCATAAAAAATTCCCACCTCCTATGGGGTTCAAGACCACTGCCCCTGATTTTTTTTTTTTTTTTTTTTTGCCTTTTTCGGAAAGCTCATGATTTATCTTTTTAAACGGGTTATGTCTTCAATATTAAGTGTGGCCCGTGGGTTGGGTTGATTTATGCTGTTGGGCTCTTTTTTTTTTTTTTTTGAAAAGGATATATACTATTGGACTCATTTGTCCTTTTCTTTTAAATGGACAATAATTTAAAGGGACTAATTTATAAATTATTTCCAAAACTGTATGATGTAACATGACCATGACCGTGCCAAATATACCATTACTTTTTACGACTCATAATTTAAGAGAAAATATTCTATAAAAACCATAAATATATAATTCAACATCGCTAATTAATATCATAATTTGTTACAACATATTTTTAGGATAAATTAAATCATCATTTGTTAGATAGCATGTCTTTTAGGAAAGATACCTATCCAATCACATGCTTGTGGACTTTAAATCAATTGTAACAACCAAATCTCTTATTTGTATTATTATGATTTTTGTTTCTTGAAAACCCAAAGGGAAATGACACATTTGTCATTATCATATATCGGATTTATATACATATATAAGAGAGAGAGAGAGCCCAAAATTTTGAGAGAATCATGGAAATGCATATTGAAGGCCATGCAATAGCAATATTGGCAATTATGAAGAGCAGAGGGTGTCGCCCCTATTGGGCTTGTGATACACGTGATTATGTACGATTGTAGGCCACCCACCATTGGGCTTGAGATACACGTGGTTGTCTTTTTTAAAAAAAAGAAAGTAAAGTTTAGTGTACCTATATTCTTACCAGTCCCATGCACAGATAAAGCACACAAATCTTTTGTAACATTTTTTTTCTGGTAACATCTTTTATAACATTTTATTTTATAATATATTTTTATCGTAAGATTTATCTTTTTTTCTTAAAGTTTATTTTTTATTTAGTAAATTTTATTAATAAAATATACAAAATTAGAAATGTTACAGAGAGTGTTACAAAAAATATTACAGAGGATCTGAGATCATGTAACTCAACAATTTTACAAATTAGAGACTTATGATCTTAATTTGCACTAGAAACCATCCGACATTATCACACCCCAAACAAAAAAGTTAAAAAAGAGAGTAAAAGTCGATTGTTGAAAGTATGAAAAAAAAAAAAAAAAAGTAAGAAAGTAGATGGGATTGAAAAATTTTTTTATTCAATTTTGGTGAAAAGTAAATTTTGTTTGAGAATGTGGGATTCAAACTTTAAAAAAAAAAATTATTTTTAGATCCAATCTAAATTGCATCATAAATTGTCATCAGATAGAGTAACTTATTAATTAAACATATATAAATAAAAAATATGTATACCTCGAACTTCTCTACTGTATTAACTGTGACCGAGTAAGGTAGCAGTATGTTTCTTGGCACTATAATATATTAATCCACAACACATTCGAAAACTATATAAAGTAGCAGAAACTTATATATGCATAAGTAGATCTATAGCTTATGATACAAAAGTTTAAAAAACAATATAATCCAAAATATTATACAACCAAAAGTATTCTTAAGTTGTACTAAGTAACTACAGTAACTCATTTTTTAAGCCAAATGTGCACATAGAGTAAAGAAGTCCCATATAACCCACAAGACCAGCTTCTATGAGCTTACTGTTCCACCTCCCAATAAAAACCATGTGAAAAAACATGCCATGCAAAAGGTATGAGTTGAAAAGTTTAGTGAGTCACGTAGGATGTGTGTTAATGTGCATTTTTTTCAAATAGATAATGCAGTCTTGCAAGAGTTCAAGCAAAGCAAGAGATTCATTTTTCTGATAATTTCAAAAGAAGCTGCATAAACACATATGAAGGTTTATAATGCAACTAGGAAATCTAAGCGAATTAGATGATTCAGGACACATCAATGCAACCGCCAAAACTGAATTTCAAATCATCCTAGAATCAGGCTTGACGGACATATATCCGGAACCCATAACGGGTCATCAGAACTAAGTTTTAACATCCTGTAACCAATATCAACTCAAGCACCGCCTACACGAACGTTTGATTTCACAAATACTGCTTTTTCTAAACAAAGCCAGGCTACACAAAAACTGAGGCACCTACCAGTCAATATTTGGTGACCACCCTAACTTCGAGCCCCTCCTGACTCTCTACTAACTAGTCTACCATACCTTTCGGTAGCAATCAAACATAGCACTGGTTGGGCCGAACCCTCAACGGTGCTACATTCCCTATCTAGTGGGTCCACATCAAAAGTTAGAGTACATCTATGCGATTGAAAGAGGCACTAGCACAGGGGACCATTCATATATAGTGCATTTCTCCGAACGTTTTCTTACACATATCAAGATAAATGGGCGGTTCATGCACATTTCCAAAACAAAAGAACTTCAACCGACCATCCAAGTAAGTTTAAAACATATCCATATTCCAAAATAAAAAAGACCACATAAATAGTTATTTAGATATTTCTGAGTCATAATCAATTCAGAATAACAAAATCACCCGTTCGCCAATCCAAATCATGCTTATGTAGGTTTTACAAATATGACATGTATATGTATCTCAAATCCCGTAATTTTCATATAACAGATCATTTTCAAATCATATATATTTTCATGCACTACAAAAATATAAGCAAATACTGATGGATCACATTGTCGGCATCTCGTCGATACGACCTTATTAAAGACGGCAAAGCGACAATTACATGACCGTCGGTCACGTCACATCGGTACTTACTATTCCCAACAACATTACCGACAGACATTTTCCTTGCTATTTCAGCAGCCAATGCCCCTCTTCCGTAAAAAACAAATACCAGCGGGTTCTGTTTTCTGTCAGTAAGCATTACCGACAACAAAGCCGACGATTATCTTTCCGTCGATGATGCTAACGAGTAATACCGATGGCATGTGATGTCGGTTTTCAGTTTTTTTAAATCTTTGTTTGCTGCAGTGAGGCCTTTGATATTCCACGGGTAAGGTTTTTTTTATATATATATAATTAGTAAAACAGAGCAAAGACTCTCTGAACTGCAAAAAAATCCAATAGTAACAATATATATTCATAAATTCATGCTTATACATGAAATATCAAACCCTTAAAATATCCATAAACTAAAACATCAAACCTATAATTTATTATCGATAGTATTCTGACATAATATATATAAAATAAAGTAAACATTAATGTCCTTAAAGCCGCAATTCAATTAGTGGAGGCAATACCTTATGAAATTGAAAAAAAGCTTGGAGTTCGATTCTTAATACTCTCTCTCTCTCTCTCTATATATATATATATATAAATGTATATATTTTTAAAAAAATCACAACTTTGAAGACAATTCAACAAAGCATCTTGACTGACCCCAAGACATTTTCTATACTTACCTCTTCTTCTTTCCAACCTTTTTGGTAAAGGATTTAGGTACAGTTCTAAACTGTACAAAAGTAGAATCCTCCAACTTACCTTCTATGAAAATACAAACAAATAATGTGATCTCTTTATAATAAATAAAGATCTATTGTTCTCATATCATATAATAGCCAATCAAACGAAATAAATGTAACTAATAACTAGTAATATGCTCAGTACTAGCTAAAATGTCTGCTGGCATTAGATCAAGGTATCTCCTACAAAATCTTTTAAGGTTGTGTTTGGTTCTAGAAGTAGATTTGGAATTCCTATTCCTTTATTTGATAGATCTATAGAATTGGTGTGGATTTACTTTTAATTTCAATTAATTTGTTTGGGAAAAAAATTATAGAATTGGAATTCAAAAAGTAAATACATATTTATTTCAAATGTGTTTGTGTATATATGTAAAGGTGATGGGGAAATTAGTGTGCTTGAGAGAGGGTGTATGTGTGGAGGTGTGAGAGAGAAAGTGTATGGTAGTGTGTGAGAGAGCAAGAATCTGTGCGGGAACAGGGAGAAACTATATGTGTAGGGTCGTGTAGAATATAATATTACTAAAATGATGAATTTGAAAATCTGGTAGAATTTGAAATTGGAATTTTTGGTTTTTGATATTATAATTGAATTTGTGGAATTGGAAATGTATTCTAAATTCATAATTAATTTTACACCCAAATAAAACAATTGAATTGGAAATTTCTATTCCATACTCTAATTCTGTGGCTCCAAACACAACTTTAAATATTTGTGTACATATACAAGGACACATTAATTTGAGTAGGAATCATTCTTCAAATAACAATGAAGAATTTGGCATTATCAAGGAATAAACCTCTACAACTTTTATTATACTTATTATTATTGAATTTGATTACCTTAGAAATGGCATATTTTAAAAAAAAAATTATTCCAAGTATGTCTTTTCAACCTCAACCCACTGATAATTGCCGCCAAAATATATGTTCCCAATCAACTAGAATCCCTCTAGCTTAAGGGGAGGAGGGGGGTGGGGGGCATCAAGCAATTCCAAACACCAAACAAATAACAAGCAGATATTCACGATTCAAGGGAATTTTCCTCACATATTCAAGCAAAAAAAAAAAATACATTACCGGTGGCGGCGGCAACGGCAACAGTTTCACGTCAAATCTAGTCAGCTCCAACTTCTCTAGAAAGAAGAAGAATCACAAGTAATAAGAAGAAAATAATTAGAAGAAGAAGAAGAAAAAATACAGGAGAAATAGAGAGAGAGAGAGAGAGAGAGAGAGAGAGAGAGAGAGAGAGAGAGAGAGAGAGAGAGAGAGAGAGAGTATTAACGACAGTGGCAACGGGTTGTGATGGTGGGTGTTGGATGAAGACGTCGTTGGCGGTAGGGCGTCTGTCAGTGAGATGGTGGGAGGGGTGAGAGGGAAAATTGGTGTTTTTTTGTAGAGAAATGATTTGGGGAAGAAGAGAAGGGTTTGTCCAATTTTGATATATTTACTAATTTATTACTGACGACATTCTTACGGTAAGGACTGTTGGTACTAATTTTCAACAGTTACTGACGATTGTGTCGTTGGTAACACCGTAGGAAGTTAAATTTATACCCGACAATATTAAAAGGCCGTCGTTATCGTTGTCGGTAATTTATTTCAAGAACCGACGGAAAACATTTCGTTCCCTAAAACCGTCCGTATTTTAAATAACCAACGGTTTATTCTATCTGTAAAACATCGTCACTTTTTGGTGCCCAATTTCACTCTATTTTTTTTATCTAAAACCCACAACATTCTTTTTCCCGTTGGTGTTCTATCATAAATTATAGATGGTGTCTTATTCCGTCTCTAAATTGGTTCAGTGATGAAACTTGCAAGAGATAGTAAATCTTTCCAATACAAAACACCTACACAGAGCATCACTTCTATGCATTTCTAATACACAAGTAAAAAACATTATGGAAAACTCCAATTTAAAGGGACTTACGAAAGTAAAGCATTCATTTATTTATGAAAATAGCAAGGTCAAATATTTAAAATATTTGTATCAAGTATAGTTATTTAAGAAAACATTGTTAGCACCACTAAAATAATTATGTTGATTGATGGACTCACCTATGAACCGAATTGTTCAATTACGAAGTATGAATTCTTACAAATAAAATGATAAAAATACTTAAAATAATTAAATCTCTAATATTTTCAACCCCTAAAATAAAAATATAATTATCTTTCCAAAATAAGATGTATCAATTCAATTTCATGTCTCGAAATATCCTATGCTAGAGAATCATAAATTTAATTTATTATATTCAATTAAATATAATTAAATTTCCATAATTAATAAACAAAAGAAAATTAAAAAATTATTCAAATTCTATAATTCAAAACATTCTTCGATATTCCCAATATTAACCAAATAAAGATCATAAAACCAATTAAAACTCATAAGGTGTCATCTTAAGAAACATAAAGAGATTGAAGAACTAAAATATACTAAAGGAAAGAAGGAAATGCTTACTTGGATTAAATATGTTTGCTGGAGGCAGAGGAGAAAAATAAAAAAATGAATGAGATTCGCAAGTCTCACATATATATATATATATATGTACTATACTATGCATAAGTAATACCAGGATTGATTTTGGCATTAAAAGCCAAATAGAAACACACGTAATATACGTATGTATAGGTACCAAGAAAAATGTATAAAGGGTTTTAGGTGGCACACGAAAATGGGTGATTAGTGGCGACATTAATTGGAAGGAGAAAAAATAATAATACTAAATGACAATTATAGTTTCTTACGTTTATAAGTATATTTATAGATATTTTTGTTTCTCAATTTTTTTTTCAGAAGAAAATTTCCGTAGGATCTTAATAATACTAACATAATGCTTTTCAAAAAAAATAATAGTAACATATTATCACAAAATCATGCGATGTGTTTAGATACTTTATCCAAATATTTTCAAAGTTTGATACCATTTTATAAAATCATCCAATTATTAATTCAATACATCAAATAATTACACACTTCAGATCTATACTCATAATTTAAAATAAACTCCAAACTTCCCTTTTAGACCAAAAAATTTTGATTGTTTCAATTATTTATGAGTTTTATGAATGTTTCTATGATGGATTTTATGGAGGTAGTTATACTATACTACTTATACATATGAAATTGGGATAATCAATAATTAAGGATTTATGCACTTATTTATGTAGTTTTTTTTTCCTATGCATTAATTTATTGTAAATAGTTTATTTGTAATTTTTCACTTATTTTTATTTTTCAAATCGTTCAAAATATTCTAACATTGATTTAGACCTTTCATAAATAATTTACTTTTCATAAACTTCAAGATAAAATATTTATCCTTATCTACAAAAAAATATAAGAACTAAAAAAGTTTCTTCTAATATTATTTTATTTTTTAATTTGTCCTAAACATTTTCATACAAAAATGTATTTCTAAAGAGCACTTGGATCTATGGCCCTCAATATCTTAAATTTCTTAATATATTTAATTTAGAGTACATATAAAATATATATGAAGTACTTTTTTAGTTTTAAATAAATTGAAAGTTTCCAGTGGGGAAAACAATCTAAATTTTCCTGATTTATTATCTTGAAGAAATTACATTATATAGTGGGTTACTTTCCTAAACAATTAGGAAAGTAAATATCCTATAAGATTTAGGATTTCTACATATAGAAATATCTAAATAAAAGAATGAGCTAAATATAGAAGCTGTTAAATATCTAATTATGGAAGCTGCTAAATATAAGCCTCAATACTTCCCCTCAAGTTGGAGCATGAAGGTCGGTAATGCCCAACTTGCACGCTAAATGATGAAACTGAGTAGGATGAAGAGCCTTTGTGAGAATATCAGCAGACTGAAGATCGCTTCGAATGTAGGAGGGAAAAATAAAACCAGCTTGGAAAGCATCCCGGACAAAATGGCAATCAATTTCAATATGCTTAGTCTGTTCGTGGAAGACGGGATTGGCCGCGATGTGAAGAGCGGCCTGATTATCACAATGTAGCTGAATGGGGCGAGTGATGGGAACTTGAAGATCTTTAAGGAGGCGAGATAACCATTTTAACTCACACAAAGTCATAGCCATAGAGCAATATTCAGCCTCGGCAGAAGAACGAGAAACCGTGTGTTATTTCTTCGTTTTCCAAGAAATAGGCAATCCACCGAGAGAGATAAAATATCCTGTAACAGAACGGCGAGTAATAGGACACGTAGCCCAATCTGAATCACAATATGCAGTTAAGTACAAAGGAGACTTAGACTGAAGAAGTATGCCACGACCTGGACTGCCTTTGAGATATCGAACAACACGAATAGTAGCATCCCAATGAGCACAATGGGGAGCGTGCATGAACTGAGCAAGTGTGTGAACAGCATAAGTGAGCTCAGGACGAGTAAGAGTGAGGTAGATCAACTTGCCAATGAGACGACGATAGCGTTCTGGCTGATCGAAGGAAGGACCAGTCGCCTTGGCCAAATGATGATTCGGTTCAATAGGAGTAGAGGCCGGTTTGGCTCCCAATAAACCGGTTTCTGAGAGAATTTCCAAGGTGTACTTGCGTTGGCACAAAAATAAACCCGAAGGATTTCTTGCAATTTCGATACCTAAGAAATATTTAAGGGGACCCAAGTCTTTCATATGGAAGCAAGCACTCAAGGAGGCTTTAAACTTAGTGATGGAGGTAAGAGAATTCCCAGTAATTAATAAATCGTCCACATAGATGAGGACGCATAAAAAGACATTATTCCGAGAGTAAGTAAAAAAAGAATAATCGGCATAGGACTAAGAAAATCCACACTTATGGAGAGCGCTGGTGAGCTTCGAAAACCAACACCGGGGTGCTTGACGGAGACCATACAAGGATTTCTGGAGTTTGCAAACCTGGCCAGAGTGAGGAGGACGAAATCCAGGGGGGCCGCATATATACTTCCTCGTGCAAATCACCGTGGAGAAAAGCATTATGGACATCCATCTGATGTATCGGCCAATTTCGGGAGGCGGCCATGGACAGGAGAGTACGAACAGTAACCATCTTAGCAACGGGAGCAAAAGTCTCTGTAAAGTCAATGCCTTCGGCCTAGGTGTTTTCCAAAATGACCAACCGAGCTTTATATCGCTCAATTGTACCATCTGCTTTATATTTGATGCGGAAAACCCATTTGCTGCCTAGTGCACGTTTACCTGGAGGCAAAGTAGTCAATGACCATGTGCCATTTTGTACCAAGGCATTAATTTCTTCTTGCCTGGCGGCACGCCATTTAGGATTAGACACAGCTTCAGAATATTTGGTGGGTTCCGGTTCTGTAGTAACAGATGCTAGAAAGTGCCGATGAGGAGCAGAGAATTTATCATAATTTATGAAATTTGTAAGAGGATAACGGGACTTACCTAAGAAAGCCGTGGAGGAAGATGGAGCAGAAGAAGGGGATACAGTAGACGTCCAAGCTGCATGACAGTCGAAGTTTTGAAGCCGTGCCGGAATCGTCTTAAGATGTGTACTTTTTCTAGTGCCAAGGGGAGCAAAAGGCATGGTGGGTGGAGTTGGACTTGGACTTGGTACTGGAAGTGTATGTGGGCTGAGGGAGGCTGGGTCGTCCGAGGAGGATGGGCCAGTGGGCTGGTCCGCGGCAGGATTTGCTATAGAGGTTGGGCCAGCGTCTGGGCCCTTTTCTGGCCTGCAAGGTGCGGCTGAAGAGGGGCCCGTTGCTGGGGTTGTGTCTAGGCAGTGGGTTTGTATGTGTGGATGGTTTAGTGGCTGGGGTTGGGCCTGTAGCGGGATCAGTTTGGGGTGGATTTTGCGGAGGTGGGTTGTTGTGCAAATAACTCAAAGGTTGTGACCCAAAGTTGTAAGAATGAGAAAATTCGGGGGGTGTTGTAACAGTATCTGAATATTCTTTATAAAGAAACTTGGTTTCATCAAAAACCACATCTCTGGACAGAATAAATTTCTTGCTTTGTAAATCATAAAATCGCCAGCCTTTCTTGTTGTAGGGATAGCCGAGAAAAACAAAAACGCGACTACGAGCACGAAATTTATCTTTGGGTAGATCATGATCATGGATATAAGCAAGGCACCCAAAACTTTTAATATGAGAATAAGATGGCTTCTCATTATATAACATTTCATAAGGCGTCTTCCCTTGTAACAAAGAAGAGGGGGTACGATTAATAAGATATCCTGCCGTTAAGACGCACTCCTCCCAAAACTTTATGGGTAAATGAGCTTGGAACTGAAAAGCCCGAGCAACATTAAGAATATGACGATGCTTGCGCTCTACTCGACCATTTTGTTGAGGCGTGCCAACAATAGTAGTTCGATGGATCATTTCATGTGTGGAAAAATTTAATTTTAAGCAGAGAAACAGTTTTGTGAAACTGTGTTTTGACCATGGCAAAGTAGTCTTTTAAAACATTTGCTAAATAAATCCATGTTAGAATTTGGGCTTGGGCCTAACTCACCTCAAAAGGTACCTCAAGAGGGGAGGACTGCCCAAGTCTTTATAAGTTGTAATTATTTTGTTTAATTAGCCGATGTGGGATTCTCAACACATCCCCTCACGCCCAGGAATGGACATCTGGCGCTTGGAATTTTGCAGGATTGGACATCTGAGAGGGTGGCCCAACAACTGGCTCTGATACCATATTAGAATTTTTAGGCTTGGGCCTAACTCACTCCAAAAGGTACCTCAAGAGGGGAGGACTGCCCAAGTCTTTATAAGTAGTAATTATTTTTCTTTAATTAGCCGATGTGGGATTCTCAACATATTGAGGCTTATATTTAGCAGCTTCCATAATTAGATATTTAGCACCTTCTATATTTAGCTCAATATGTTGAGAATCCCACATCGGCTAATTAAAGAAAAATAATTACTACTATAAAGACTTGGGCAGTCCTCCCCTCTTGAGGTACCTTTTGGGGTGAGTTAGGCCCAAGCCCAAAAATTCTAATATAAATACTTATAATGCAATTGGGTTAAATTTAGATTTGAAAAAAGTTTTAAAAGAATTAAAATCTTGGGCTCATGAAAGATAATTTATTGATGTGAAATTTAAAGTGAAAAAATAAATTTATTTTTGTTTTGATATTTAAGACATATTTAATTCTTTAAGATTCACTTTTTTTTAGTTCAAAATTTAAGACCCTCTCAAGTGTTTAGAAGTAATTGATTCAACACTCATTACAAAAAACTTATTATAATAACATACAAATATAAAATATTAATTTTTTAATTACTTTTTTTGGAAGTATATTAAAATGCACTTGACAATATTTCTTTAAAGCATAGAGTTTATTTTTTTTATTGGGTGGTGAGAGGAAAGGGTTGAGGGTAATGGGGATAAGAGGTTTTATTTTATTTTATTTTATTTTTTGGTGGGGAGCTTGGGAGGGGAGAGAAGAGGGGGGTTTTTGAGGGGGAGGGGAAGAGAGAGAGGGATGAGGAGGGGGGAGGGGATTTTTAGGGCATAGGGGAAAGAAGGGTGTTTTTTTGGATAGAAAAGGGGGGAGAGTCAAGGGTGTGGGAAAAGAGCAGTTTTTTGTTTCTTTTTTGTTGTGGCAGAAAGAAGGTTGATTTCTTGAGTGGGGTTGTGAGGAAGAAGGTTTTTTTGATGGGGGAGTAGGAGCGAAGGTGTGGGGAAAGAAGGATATTTTGTTAGGGAAGGTGGAGGGGGGAGGGGATGTATGGGAAAGAGGGTTTTTTTTTAAAGAGGAGAGGAGGGGAGGGGAGAAGGGGTAAGAAGAAGGGAGCACACGGGAGTGTAGGGAAAAGAGTTTTTTTATTTTTTAGGGAGAGTGGGGAGTGGGGAAGGGATTAAGAGAGGTTTAATTTAAGATAGTAACTCAAGGTAAAAACAACTCTTATATAAGATGTTTTATGCTTAAATTACATATAAAAAATAAATAATATTATATTCGTACATTTTTTTATTATAAAAATGCAATCTCCATGGGGAGAGAGGGAGGAAGAGAGAGAAGGAGTAGGGTTTTCTTGGGTGGGGCAGAGTGGGGAGGGCCTGAGGAATAGTTGTTTATTTATTATTTTTTTTCTTTGGGGGCGGGGAGAGGGGGCTAAGGGATTGGGAACGAGGGTGGGGGAAAAGTGATCTTTGTTAGGGAAGGGAGGGGTGTGTGGGAAAGAGGGTTTATTTTTTTTATTTTTTTGGAAGAAGAGCGGGGGAGGGAAGGGACGGGAAGAAAAGTGGAAGGGAGAGGGGTGTGGGGGAAAGAGGTTTTTGCCTTTCTTTTTTAGGGGAAGAGAGTTGGGTTAAGAGAAAGATTTAATTTTGGGAGTAAATTAATATTAAAAACAACTCTTATAACATACATTTTATGTTTAAACTAACTATAAACAAATAAAAAATATAATATTATATATGTATTTTTTTACTTAAATAATATTTTCATTAAAAAATAAAATATCACATACGTACATTTTTTTAATTATGATATTCAATTCCCGTGCATAGTACGAGATTTTAACTGGTATATATATATATATTTCAATACCACTTTTCTTCTCTCTCTTATCCTAAAGTTTTAGAGGTTTGATTCTTAATTTCTAGACTTTTCTTTTTTTTAATTAATTAAAAAATTCTCATTGATTATAATAAACTCAACCCGTAAAACCTATTAACAATTTAATTTCAAGTTAATGATAACAACTACTCACGTTCCAATCATTATAACTACTCTTCTTCCCATCAAACCTGTTGGACTAGTGACCAATTTTCACATTATTTTTATTTTTCTCTTTTGGCCCAATTTTAATCCCAATGATGAGAAAAGAACCTGGTGGGCCTCTTTAAGATAGGAAGTTGGGCTGGCAGACTTTGATGCCGGGCGGGTGACTTGTCTATATATTCTTCTCTTTCTCTTCAGCCTGCCCTAATCCTCTCATTTGTGCTGTGCCGCCACTGCCTTCTCTTGCCCTCTGACCTTCTGTCTTCCTCTCTCTTCTTTCGAACAGCCTGTCTGTTCGTTTTTCTGTGCGACCCTTCGGGACTGTCATTCACTGGTCTGTGCCGGTTAACCCTTCGGGTTACCGCGTGTGTGACTACAGTGAGAGGAAAGGGTGCTTTTGCTGAGAGAGAGAGAGTTTGAGAGCACCGTTTTGAGGCCATCGGTTCGCTGAGGGATTCACTCGGTTATTCACCGGAAGAACACTCCAGGGCTGCCCTTCATCGCGCACGTTGAGGCCGAACTCACCGAGTTCATTCGGCTCCTACTGTTGGTGCCCTAACCGAGACCTGAAGGGTCTCGAGGTAAAGATCGAACCTTTCTTTCATTTATTTGTTGCTAACAGTGTTTCTGTTCTTTTACTATTCTCCGAGTATATTCCGGAGACGTTGAAGAAGAAGAGGAGCCATTCTGTAATAGATTAGGTTTCTTCCTTTTCTGTTTTGCTTCCTCTATTTGGGAACTGTAATAGTAAATAGGTGATGTTCTGTAATAGTAAATAGGCTATTATTATTGTTTGGTTGCCGGAGTTTATAACAGTGGTATCAGAGCTACGGTTGTCAGAGCAACCGTCCGGCTACCACTCGGTTTCAGATCCACGCAAGATCTGATAAAGGGAAGTCTCTCAACCTTTTTATCTTTCGTTTATCTGCTTCTGCTTTGATTATTACCGTTAGATCTGCTGCATATGTTTGTTGGATCTTAATATTGTTACTGCTTTGCTGTTAAACTGCTCTTGGGTTTTCTGCACCTGTTTCTGTTCACTGTTAATGATTACATACATCTGCCTCATTCTATTACACCTGCCGTTTCTAAATCTGTTGTGTTCTTTTTCTGGGTTATTATCCTGTTCATTATTATAACTGCAGTACTTCAGTTTTCTGTGTTCTGTTTCTGGTAATTTTTTTTAAAATCTAAAACTCAAGCCTGGCTAGAGTCCAAGAGATTTCCAGTATCTGTGTCTTGGAGGTTTTCATTACCTGTTACAAACGCTGCAATAACTGTGATCGATTCTGTACTGTGATTGTTTTAGTTTTTCGCTATTTCTGTCTCTGTTAAATCTAATGTACTTCCGCACTGTTTTTGGTTATAAAACACTACTGCGTTTCACGTACTGAACTGTGCTGTTTTTCGTTAAAGCAAAATCCAGGTTTTTATTTGTGTGACAAAAACTTCTTTTTTTTTTTTTTTTAAATCTTCCATTTGTCTAGCCATCGATTACTCCTATTTGCCATTTAATCATGTCTGTTCAAAAGATTGAAACTGACAAGTTTGATGGCAAATCTGATTTTGTAATGTGGCGTAGAAAAATGAAAGCAGTTTTAGTCCAAAATAAAATCGCACCCGCAATTTGTAGCCCCTAAAAGTATCCGGAATCTTGGAAGGGCGAAGTGCTTTTTGAAAAACTTGGTGATGCGCACAGTTGCCTCACCTTGTATTTAACCGATAACGTTTTACGAGAAATAGACCAAAAAGATAATGCTTTTGAAATTTGGACGAAACTAGAAAAACTATATTTGGGTAAATCCTTATCTAATAAGATTTATTTAAAAGAACAACTTTTTGGTTTCAAAATGAGCGGGTCGAAATCTCTTTCAGAAAACATCGACGATTTAAACAAAATAGTTTTGGAATTACAAAACGTCGGTGAAAAGATTTCTGATGAAAATATTGCTGTAATTTTACTGAATTCCTTGCCTGAATCGTTTAATGATGTTAAGTCTGCTATTAAGTATGGTAGAGATGACTTAACTCTTGCTGATGTGAAAAACACTTTAAAATCAAAGGACCTTGATTTGCGAAAAGAAAACAAATCCAACGGAGAGAACCTTTACGTGAGAGGGAGGGTTGACAGGAGAGAATCTTCTAGTCACCGTTCTAAAAGTAAAGGGAGGTCAAAATCACGAGATAAGAAAGTGAAGTGTTTTTATTGTGGCAAGGAAGGTCATATGAAAAATAAGTGTTTTAAAAGGATTAAAGAGGAAAAACAACGTAAACAAGGTAAGGGGAGTGATAAAAATGACAAAACTCACGATTTTGAATCTATGGTAATTCAATGTATTCTGAAGTTTTGTGTGTATCCTCGTCCCTTTCCCCTGTTTCTGAACACTAGATCCTTGATTCAGGATGCACTTTTCATATGACTCCAAACAAGCATTGGTTTTCAGATTTCAAACCCCTTGAGCATGGAAAAGTTTTTATTGGTAATAATCATGTTTGTGAAATAAAAGGAATTGGAAACGTTTTTGTTAAAATGCATGATGGTGTGACCAGAAAATTAACTGAGGTGAGATATATGCCCAACCTCCGTCGGAATCTAATCTCCCTTGGTTTTTGAAACTAATGGTTTTTTGTACAAATCTGAAAATGGCATTATGAAAGTTTGCAAAGGAGCACTGGTCATGCTCAAAGGTTTTAAAAAGGATGGTCTTTACCATTTAATTGGAAAAACTGTTTGCGAAGCATCTGCATTGGTTTCAAAAACTGTTCTTGAAAAGACTCTGTTGTGGCACCGTCTTATTGGCCACATCAGTGAAAAAGGACTACATTGCCTTCACAAACAAAATCTTTTGGGTGGTGACAAAATCGAGTCTTTGGATTTTTGTGACCACTGTGTACTTGAAAAACAGCATAAAATCAGTTTTTTAGTTGACACACACAAGTCCATTTCTGTCCTTGATTATGTGCACTGTGATTTGTGGGGGCCTGAAAAGGTTCCAACTTATGGTGGGAATGTTTATTTCTTATCTATTGTTGATGATTTTTCTAGGCATGTATGTGTATTTCTTTTAAAATCAAAAGATCAAACGTTTGAAAAATTTTTTGAATGGAAACGCCTTGCCAAAAATCAAACTGGAAATAAACTAAAAACAATTAGGACAGATAATGGCCTTGAGTTCTGTAATAAAAAGTTTGCTGATTTATGTGCATTGCATGGCATATTACACTATAGGACTGTTAGGCACAATCCATAGCAAAATGGAGTTGCTGAAAGGATGAACCGTACTATAATGGATAAGGTTAGGTTGGTGTCTTCAGGAATTCCAAAACCTTTTTGGGGAGAAGCTGTAAGTACAACTGTCTACCCCATTAATAGATCACCCTCAACAGCCATAAACTTCAAAACTCCCTTAGAATTGTGGTCCAGAGAACCACCAAACTTGTCAAACCTTAGAGTGTTTGGATGTGCTGCATTTGCACATCAAAAAGAGGGTAAGTTAGACCCAAGGTCAAGGAAGGGAGTGTTTTTAGGCTACCCTAGTGGGGTAAAGGGATACAAAGATTGGCTCAAAGGTGAGCCGGGGGTGAGGGTTATTGTGAGTAGGGATGTGGTCTTCAACGAACTTGATATGCCTTGCCTCAAGGCTAAAACCAGTCCTGACAGCCCTAGTGACATTCCTGTTGATGGGAATATTGCCTTGGAGGAGGAGGACACCTCCGAACCTGCACAACTCCACGATCAACCTGAAACCAGTGAAGTGTCGGATATGCCGACTAGTCAGCAGCAGGAAACCAGCACGCCTGAATCTGAAAATTCAGATGAGGATGATGAGGATCATCCCAAGGCATAAGCCCAAGCTCTAAGAGACTACCAGCTATCTAGAGATAGAGTTAGGAGAGAGACGAGAAAACTCGCTAGGTATGGTTATTCCTACATCGTCTCATATGCCTGCGCCGCTGCAACCTATATGGAAGAAAAGGAACCTCTGTGTTTTTTTGATGTTTTAAAGAGTCCTAACCGTTCTTTGTGGTTGCATGCTATGGAAGAGGAAATGTCCTCACTTCATAAAAACAAAACCTGGATTCTTGTTCAAAAACCCTCAAAGCAAAAATTAATTGATTGCAAATGGATTTTTTAAATCAAAGAGCCAGAATCTGCCAATAAACCCCCAAGGTTCAAGGCTAGGCTGGTTGCAAAAGGTTTTTCTCAAGTTGAGGGCATCGATTTTAATGAAATATTTTCTCCCGTTGTTAAATATAAAACAATTAGGATAATGCTTGCAATCATTGCCTTTTATGATCTTGATCTTGAACAACTTGATGTAAAAACTACCTTTTTGCATGGGGAACTTGAAGAGTCTATTTACATGCGTCAACCACCAGGTTTTGAGGAAAAGGGTAAAGAAAACATGGCATGTTTGTTGAAAAAGTCTCTGTAAGGACTTAAACAATCACCTAGGCAATGGTATAAACGTTTTGACTCTTTCATGCTTAAAGCTGGTTTTGTTAAAAGCAATTATGATAGCTGTTTATATTTCTGTGGTGATAATTTTGAGACTGCTATTTATCTTTTGCTGTATGTGGATGATATGCTAATTGCCTGTAAGCATAGAGATAAGATTACTCGCTTGAAATCTTTGCTGAAGTCTGAATTTGATATGAAGGACTTAGGCTTTGCGTCTAGAATCCTTGGGATGAACATTAGTAGGGATAGAGCTGATAGATCCTTATTCATATCCCAGAAATCCTTCTTGCAGAAAATTGTTTCCAAATTTTCGATGCATTTATGCAAACCAGTTTGTACACCACTTGCGAGCCACTTTCAGCTTTCGGAAAAATCTTGCCCCAAAACTGATAGAGAAAAGAATGACATGGCCAATATACCTTATAGAATGGCTATAGGATCCGTCATGTATTCTATGATTTCCACCCGACCTGATATTGCTTATTCTATATGCCTTCTTAGCCGAGTCATGTCCAACTCGAGTAGGGATCATTGGGCAGCTCTTAAGTGGTTGTTACGTTATATTAATGGGACTATTGATAGGGGTCTTCTTTATCATAATTGGTCTAATAATTTTGAACTGGTTGGATATGTGGATTCTGACTTTGCAGGTGATAAAGATGGTAGGAAATCTACCACTTCTTATTTCTTTACTTTGGCAGAGAATTGCATATCATGGAAATCACAGTTGCAGCCTGTAGTCGCTCTATCGATTACGGAGGCTGAATATATTGCTGCCACTGAGGCAATTAAGGAAGCCATTTGGCTTCAAGGCTTACTATCTGAATTGCATGTTTTAAATTCTAAAGCTGTGATTTATACTAATAGTCAAAGTTGTCTTCACTTGTGTAAAAACCCCGTTTATCATGAACTAACTAAACATATAGATGTTAAGTATCATTTCATTAGGGAAAAGGTTTCAAGTGGCTTAGTTAATATTGAGAAAATTAGTACTAAAGATAATCCTTCAGATTTTGGTACTAAAATTGTGACAACTGATAAGTTTTCTTTGTGCAGGGACCTCCTTCATATAGATGAAGGTTGATTCTTTTGAGTCATTGTTGGCTGAAAAATTAAATGAAAATATGTTCAAGGTGGAGTTTGTTGGACTAGTGGCCTATTTTCACATTATTTTTATTTTTCTCTTTTTGGCCCAATTTTAATCCCAATGATGAGAAAAGAACCTGGTGGGCCTCTTTAAGAAAGGAAGTTGGGCTGGCAGACTTTGATGCCGGGCGGGCTGGGTTCAACCCGACCCGCCCAGGTGACTTGTCTATATATTCTTTTCTTTCTCTTCAGCCTGCCCTAATCCTCTCATTTGTGCTGTGCCGCCTCTACCTTCTCTTGCCCTCTGACCTTTTGTCTTCCTCTCTCTTCTTTCGAACAGCCTGTCTGTTCATTTTTCTGTGCGACCCTTCGGGACTCTCATTCGCTGGTCTGTGCCGGTTAACCCTTCGGGTTACCGCGTGTGTGACTGCAGTGAGAGGAAAGGGTGTTTTTGCTGAGAGAGAGAGAGTTTGAGAACACCGTTTTGAGGCCACCGGTTCGCTGAGGGATTCACTCGGTTCTTCACCAGAAGAACACTCCAAGGCTGCTCTTCGTCGCGCACGCTGAGGCCGAACTCACCGAGTTCGTTCGGCTCCTGCTGTTGGTGCCCTAATCGAGACCTGAAGGGTCTCGAGGTAAAGATCGAACCTTTCTTTCTTTTATTTGTTGCTAACAGTGTTTCTGTTCTTTTACTATTCTCCGAGTATGTTCCGGAGACGTTGAAGAAGAAGAGGAGCCATTCTGTAATAGATTAGGTTTCTTCCTTTTCTGTTTTGCTTCCTCTATTTGGGAACTGTAATAGTAAATAGGTGCTGTTCTGGAATAGTAAATAGGCTATTATTATTGTTTGGTTGCCGGAGTTTATAACAAAACCCTTTAACACTATCAGTTTCCTAACATATATGATCTCCACTAATCTTTTCAAGTATTACACTTTCTTTTTCTTTTTATTTTTTCCAAGTCATGATGTTGTGATGCTTATGATTAAACTATGAATAACCATATGGTTAGTGTTTTAATTTGACATTAATATTTTATTGCTCTAAAAATATAACTGAATATAGATTAAAATGTTTACATAAATCTATCACTTGAAAAAATAATTAGATACATTACCTTTCATTTACTATTAGTGCTAATGGTTTCTCCATTTGCAGTTTGCATTTTCTTTCTCAAAATCGAAATATATTTCATAATATTTCATCAATTGTGTCTTTATATATTTGTTATAGAGATAGTTTATTCTTTTTCTTCCAACCCTTCAATATCCTATAACTTTTTATTTTTTATGTTTTCAAAAACTTTGATTGGTTAAAAAAAGATTTGAATTACAAATAATTTAATAATATTTGTTAAATTTCGAATTATATTTACTTTTAGATAATCAATAAAGTTTAATAAAGTTTGATTATTTTAGATTATAATTTTCTGAATTTATTGGTGAATTATAGGAATTTATGATTGTTACTCATTCCTTCATCAATAAGAAGGTGGCCACTCTAAAGGCTCTCTCTCGCTAAACTCTCTCTCTCTCTCTCTCTCTCTCTCTCTCTCTCTCTCTCTCCAAAATTCTTTTTTTATATGAAGATGAATTGAGATGATAATATACTTATTCTATACATCAAATAAAAAGTTACAATTGTCACTATATTCATTTGAGGTTTTTTTTTGGGTTGGGCCCAGATATAAATAATGGGTACTAAAGAGGCCAATTTTTTTTTTTTTAATTCGACTCTGGCCATAACGCACAGCCATTGTACGTTATCCCAGATGATAACGCACAATTGTTGTGTGTTATCCCTAATCACGCGGCTTAAATCGCGTTCAGCCGCGCTAATTGCGAAAAAAAATGACGTGGATCCTATCTGGCGCTGACGTGGTGATAACATACAATGACTGTGCGTTATCAAGCTTAATAACGCACAACCATTATGCGTTATTAAGCTTGATAACGCACTGTGACTATGCATTATCACGTTATAAAAAACTCTACCACATCTGCCTCCCCCTTCCCGCCCCCTTCCTTATTTTTTCAGCCTATTTATTCTTCCCCCTTTCTTCTCCCTTATTTTTCTTACTGCATTTTTTTTTCATCAGCCTCTTCTCTCTCTTTCCTCCCTCATTCTTCTTCCTTTTTTCAGCCTCTTCTCTCCCTTTCATCCCTCATTCTTCTTCCTTTTTTTAGCCTTCTCCATCTAAAACTTTTTTGCAACCTCCTCCGCCACCGCTCGGTAAGTTATTTTCCTATTCCTTTTATTTTTTGACTTCTTATTATTATATTTTGACTTCTCTTCTTTTAATACTTGTGTATTTTATTTCGAAGTTTACAGTTAAAAATTAGTTAATATTTGAAGTTCAAGTTTGAATCTGCGAGACTTTCTTTGGAGTACGAAGGTTATTAAAGATTTGGAGTGGAAAACGGTAGACTAGAGCTGCATTTTAAATTTTCGGTAAGTTTTCATTTAAAATTTTTTTGGTGTATTATTTATTAAGTTTAATTATTGTGTGTTTGGGTTTGTTATTTGTTGTTTGTTAATCATTTTTATGAATTTTATTTGTTAATTTGAATTAATTTATTTTTTGTGAAATTGGGTTCTGGATTTATGTATAAAATTGTTGTTATTAATAAATTTGTATAAATTTGATAATTTTATGTATATAATTATTTTTTGCATTTAAAAAGTGATATTAGGGTGATGTATTATTTTCATGAATTTATTTGGATAATTAGGTTTAATTTCTTACCTTACTTTATGATTATTTGAAATTTTTTTAATTATTTAGATAATTATTTTGCATATTTCGTATAAATTATTGGGGAGAAAATATGGGAACCTGTAATTCGGTATTTTTAACTTTTTTTTTTTTTTTTTGTAAAAGAGTAGAACCAATATTTGGAAATTAATAGTTTAGTAATTAATATTTTTATTTAAACTATAGAACCTTAATAGTGAATTTACGAAGTAGTAAAATACTTATTTATAAAATATACAATAAGTAACCTTGAAAAACTTAAAAATTTTAAAATTTAAATAATACAAAACTTAAAAATCTATTATTAAAATCCAAAATTTTATATTCATTTTTTTTTGTGAAGGTGGGGTTTGGATTTATGTTTGAAATTGCTGTATTAATAAATTTGCACAAATTTGATAATTTTATGTTTATAATTATTTTTTGCATTTAAAAAGTGATCTTAGTGTGATGAATTATTTTCATGAATTTATTTATTTGGATAATTAGGGTTGAATTTTTTACCTTAGTTTATGATTATTTGAAAAAATTTTTAATTACTTAGATAATTATTTTGCACATTTCGTATAAATTTTCGAGTAGAAAATATGAGAACCTGTAATTTAGTATTTTTATTATATGGTTTTTTTTTTTTTTTTTTTGTAAATAGTATAACAAGTACTTGGAAATTTATAGTTTAGTAATAAATACTTTTATTTAAACTTTAAAACCGTAATAGTGAATTTATGAAGTAGTAAAATGCTTACCTATAAAGTATACTATAAGTAACTTAAAAAACTTAAAAATTCTAAACTTTAAATACTAGAAAATGTAAGAATCTATTATCAAAATCCAAAAATTTACATCAAACAATAAACCGTAAAATTATAAACTTTTTAACAGTAAACCTTAAAAAACCAAAATCATAATATTAAAATTCTATAGGGTACATTATAAAAACTTTAAAAACCTTTAAAATTGATTTTTGAAACATTAAAAAATAAGACTAGAAACTCTGTAACAGTAAACCTTAATAAACCTGAAGAACCTTAAAATTGATATTTTGAACATTAAACCGTGAAATTGTCAACGTTGTAACAGTAATCTCTCTTGCGTTACAATCTTAATATTTTAAACACTGAACCATAAAACTGTAAACTTTGTAACAGCAAACCCTTAAAAAAAACCAAAATCTGAATATTTTAAACATTAATTCGTAAAACTGTAAATTACGTAACAGTAAACCTTAAAAACTTTAAAATCTTATTTTTTTAAACATTAAACCGTACATCCCTAAATTTTGCTCCAGTAAACCCTAAAAATAATATTTGGAAACATTAAACTGTAAAACTATAAACTTCATAACTGTTAAACGTAATACCAGTTAAATCTTAATATTCTTGATGATTAACTATAAATTATAAAACATATAAAACCCTAAAAACACTAAATTTCATATGCTAAAAAACATTCAAACCTAAAACCCTAAAATGCAGTGTATCATAAAGAACACACCTTAAAGAGTTTGGAATTATAATTTATTTAAATTTTTTAATTTTAACATATAGATATTGACAGTATCTGAAACTATAATTAATGTAGATAGAAGAAGTGCCAGCACACGTGACGATAATTACTGTTCATGGTACATCCGTATAAAAAAAAAGCCACGCACAATCGGTGAGAAATAACCAGATTCGTCAAAAAATACACATGCCTTGTACAGATAGCACAAAACAAACACAGAAATTTGTCTTCAAAATTTATATCAATGTCTATATCACACCTAGTTGGCAACGATCCTGAGATACTTGTTTCGAACATCATTCAAGAAGTGTAGGTATTGTTTCAAATTGGCTGTACTTACAAGCAGGCATGGTATGCTTGAAAATTTGCCATCGAGGGGGTTTTTGGTAGCTGGGATACAACCTTCAGTATTTTACCTAAATACTTACAAGCTGTACAGGATTTAAAGATTGTATACGAACTTTTGCATCACAGAACAAGCAGTCCCCCTAATTTTGTTTTCAAATTTGTTTTCTGATGTTTCTCGCCATGTATAGACGGATTTCCATATTGCCGGCCGGTGATTTCTGTGGATGGAACACACTTAAGGGGGCGTGCAGTTAATTACAAGTACGTGGGATGCAAATAATCACTTTTTTCACTTGCTTTTGCAATTGTTGATAAGGAATCCTCCGAGAGTTGGAATTGGTTCCTTAAAAACTTGTGAGAATACATTGTCAAAGATCGCCACGTATGCCTCATTTCTGATCGCCACAAAGGTATTTTCTCTACTATTCAAAATCAACCTTTGTGGCAACTACCATTTGCAGTTCACCGGTTTTGCTTACACCACATTCGAGCAAATTTCAACAAGACTTTTAAAAATACAAACCTAAAAAGCTTGATGTAGCAGGCCGGAACAGAAACAAAACAATGAAAATTTGACCGTGTAATGAAAGAGATTCAAGAAAGAAATGTCGATGCTTACATTTACTTGAGGAAGTTGGACCCAGAGAAATGGACACTGTTGCATGATGGCGGTCATAGACACGGTATCATGACAACCAACATTTCTAAAGCACTTATCAGTGTGTTGAAGAAAGCTAGGGTTCTACCTTTAAAAGCCCTAGTTGAACTAATATTTAACAAACTAGTTAAGTACTTTCACCAACACCGTGAAGAGGCGGAAAATTGTGTGTATCCATTTCCAACTCGAATTTTTGACAAGTTCTTGCAGATTGAAATGAAATCAAGAGAACACAAAGTTACAACTTACAATCCGCGAGAGGGAATATGCATGGTCAGATCTCCAATCCGGGTTTTTGGTACGGGAAACAATGTTTGTACTTTGCGGCTAAATAATAAATCATGCAGTTGCGGAAAATGGCAAACATATACATTGCCTTGTTTTCATGTTCTTGCAGTGTGTAGAGAAAATGGGTCAAGAACAGATACTTATGTGCCAGAAATATATTAGTGACAAACGTACAGAAGAACTTACCAAGCGAATTTTCATTCGGTCTTGAGTGAGAACTTTTGGAGGGATATTCCTTTTAATTTAACATTCTATCCTCCAAACATGAAAAAGGAATGGGGTAGGAAACAGGGCAAGCGATTTCAGGGGGAAAATGGATTATGGAAATCCGGATTCTCCCCCAAGATGTGGCAGATGTCTCATGCCGGGACATAATAGGAAAATTTGTAATAACCCCGGCCGAGCAATGTATAAGTTTGACATTTTCTTGAAATAGTTGTAATAAAACATGTTTCTACTAATGAAAATTTTCTTTCCATTTCTTCTAATTACTACATCATTGCTCTAAATTTTTACAATTTCTTAAGCATTACTTCTTCAAATAACTTGCGATTAAATTGTTAAAATATAAATATATTTTCCAATAAAACGATAGAAATATTATAAAATAAGTTAAATATAATCAATACAGTCTTTTTAAAAAAATTATACAATTATAAGTTTTCTCAAAAGAAATTTTCATTAAAAGCAAAAAAAAATTTCATTAAAAAAAATAAAGAAAAAAATTTAAAAAAATAATAAAAAATAAAAAATTACGTGTCTGAATGCATAACGAGTATGTGTTATTGTCTCATCATAACATACATCCATTGTGCGTTATCAGCCACATCGGCTGATTAGGGGAGGATGCTGCATTATGGTCTCTTCCAGAATTTAAAAAAAAAAAAAAAAGGTCTCTTTAGTACTCAATACTAAAACTGGACCCAACCCAAAAAAAAACCTTCATTTGATCCATTTTTTTCTTGTAACATATTGTGTAATATATTCTTTATGAAAAGATATACATATTTAATATTTTCTATGCTTTTTATACTTTGTGATACGGAGGGATTGAAATAACAATGCAAATTGATTCCCTAATTTGCATTTTCTTGATATTTATCATTTTGACATGATAAAACTTTACTCTTTGATGAACTTCTATTTTATTCTTAATAGGACTTAACATTTTGGTGTATTTTATCAAGAAAATTTAATTAAATTTGGATAATATGTTTTTTTTTTTTATAAAGATATCTTAATTAGACTGAATGTATAACATGTCCATATTTTTTTTTTTTCTAGATTGTTTTTTCTTTTTTTTACTATTCTCTCTATGATTATGGATTTTTTAAACTGTTTCTTTGGATTTTTTTAATTTCTATGGTTATCAAATTATAATTATCTTATTGTATATAATTTATTTCAATTGTGTTATAATTTTCAAAAGGTTATTATAAAATGCTTTGGAAAGGATAGAATTTTAATATTAATTTTTAAATAATATATTTTTTATATAATAAAATATTTTATTCTTGTGCACAGCCCAAGTTGTTTTGTTAATTAATTTAATGTTGTACTAATTATTTTTATAATATAATAAATATAAAAAACAATACCCCTTTCTTCGAAAAAGTAAAAAAAAGGAGGATTAGTGAGTACAATTAAAAAAGGAGCTAAAATATTAATTAGAAGAGTAAAGAGTATAAAGTTTTTGTACAACGAAATTAACATTATTTCTTTACCCAACCATCATCATCCCCTTTAACCTCTCCCTAAGAACAAACTTTTGTATCTTTCCAGTAGAATTCACAGGCAATTCCCCAAAAATCACAGCCTTAGGAATCATGTAAACCGGCAAACTCTTCTCACAGAAACTGATAATTTCTTCAGAATCAGCCCTAAATCCTTCTTTAATCTTCACAAACGCACACGGAATCTCACCAAAAACATCATCCGATTTTCCGACGACCGCAACCTCCATAACCGCCGGATGATTTGCAATTACAGATTCAACTTCTAAACTACTTACGATTTCTCCGCCGCCGGTAATAATTACATCCACCGCCCGATCTTTTAACTGTATATTTCCATTTTGATTTTTAATTCCCAGATCTTTAGTTCTGTACCATCCTCCTTTAAATACTTCTTCAGTCGATTTCGATTTTTTTAAATACCCTAACATTATCGTATTACTTTTTAACATTATTTCTCCGATTGTTTTTCCATCCGAAGGTACACTGGCCATTGTTACCGGATCTTTCACATCAATTCCGTCGATTATTAAATTACGAATTCCTTGTCGAATTTCTAGATTATCATCCGGAATTTCAGATCTCCATGGAAGTGACGTCACTGGACCAAGTGCTTCGCTCATACCATAACCGTATGAAATATTGAATCCTAGGGATTCGAGTTTTGTTCGGATTTGGGGATTTGTAGGCATTGTTCCGGCGACTAGTACGTCAACATTATACGGCGTCGTTGGGGGATGATCTGTTTCGGCAATTTTGTTTAATATGATTGGTGGACCACAGAAATGTGTGACGCTGTGTTGAAATATGTTTTCTAGAATTGATTTTCCGGTGACTTGTCTTAGGCAGATATTAGTTCCTCCTAATGCAGCTATGGTCCATGGAAAGCACCAGCCATTGCAGCGGAACATGTCGACTGTCCAAAGGAATATTGGCTTTAGGCTCATTCCGGTGCGGAGTACTTGGCTTAATGCATTTAGATATGTAGCTCTATGGCTGTAAATGGCACCTTTAGGCTTGCCTGTTGTGGGAATTTAGGAGGAATGAAGACAAAGACTAATATTTTGTTAATTAATATAAAGGAAAAAGTAAAATAAAATGAAGCTTATTATCATTATTATTACCTGTGGAACCGGAAGTGTAGTTTATTGAGATGGGATGACATTCATCCTTAGGATAAACAATCTGAAAATCGATTTTTCCCATTCTTAACAAACTTTGATAATCAAATTGATCTTCTTCCACTTTAATAATATGAGATTGATCTTTGCGATCAATTTCTTGGATCAATATTAAGATTGGTGGAGTAATGGAATTTGTTTTTTTTGTATGGGAAAGTAACAAGGCAATTGCTTCTTCAACAACTTCAATGAATTCATAATCCACAAAGATGGCTTTAGCTTCCAATTCTTCCAATTTTTCAGATAAAACTTTTGCATTCAAGTTTGTGTTAAGCGCACAAAGAACACCTCCCGCCATTGGAACACCAAAATGTAGCTCGTATAGTTCTGGTATATTTGGTGCCACTGCTGCTACCTTTCAAATTATTAAAGCGAATTCAGCTTCAAAATATTAATAATCACCCTTTCTTTCTTCTTCTTTTTTTCCTCCAAAATTTTCCCCCTTGCTCATTGAATTTAATTTGATGAAGGTAGGTGCATTTGAATTAGATTTAATAATGTAATAAGTAGAGTGTTTCTTACTTTAAATTGTATAAAAAGATAAATTACTTGTGAGGAGAGAGAGGTGGAGTTCAAAGTGAAAAATAAATTTATCTTTTACACCACTAGAATAAACAAATTTTAGTTTTTTTTTCTTTCTTTAATAACATGGATATCAATTGAGACGGGATAGTTTGATGAAATCCATCCTCATTTTGAAGTGAGTAACATTTTCTTTATTCATTTTAACTTGTAATATTGTGTTAATTTTTGTGTCTTTTTTTCATTTGTCACAATATAATATTTAGTGAATTTTTTTTATTACATACTCTAATTAATAATAAATTCTAATATATATTTTTTAATTCTAATATAGTATAAATAATAATGGGGTAAAAAAAATTTTTGAAAAACATTCTAATTTACATAAAAGAATATTTAAAATTTTATATTTTTTATAATAATATAACATTTAATTAGAAATGAAAATAGGGAGAGTAATTCACAAGGAGACAAACTGAAAGTTGTTAGTAGCTTGTAATACTTAAGTTTTTTCTGACGAAATTCCCCTAACACGGCTTTGACTAATTAATGTAAAGTCAAAAGTCATTACTTGAGAAGGGGTAAAAATAGACAACGACACATCATCTCATTGGAATATCACCCCATCGTTTATATTACTTTATATTTTCTTTTCATAATATATTTTATTCATAATGTTTATTTTTTTAATAAATTTATTAATAAAATTAAAAAATATACTAACTATACGAGTAATTGGAATATCCCAACAGCAATTATATATATACGAAATTTCCAAATGATTTGTTTTTCTAGGAAAAAATCCCAAATGAATTTAATTTCTTTAAGAAATACAAGAAAAAAAATCTATCTAGCGTACTCATATTCATTGGAATTGAAATCATAAATTTTAGTAATGGTTTGATTTATTTGTCCATAAATAATCGTGTTGTTTGATAATGCTTTTAACCAAAAAAATTTAACTACTACTATCTTAAATTTTTTTTTTTTCATTTTAGAAATCATAATATCTCATTAAACTTTGTTACGTAGTTTATTTTTGCAATTTTCAAGTCTAATTTCTAAAAGAACATGAATCGAAAATCAAGCTTATACAGAAAATGAATTAAAACTACATTTTAAATGTCACATTTAACACGAAAAGTGAATTAAACTTTAAATTCTTATATACTAATTAGTAGTTAAAAGTTTAATTGTAAATAGTAGAGAAATAATAAAAAACTAAAAGCAGAATTAATTTATGGAGAATGTTAACCTAAAGTTAGAATTCAAATTGAGAATGAAATTTTGCGGGGATTTATAAAATGAATATGGAGGAAGGGGATAATGTATACTCACAATATGGCCTTGAGAAATTCCCAATTGAGATAGAGAAGATGCAAGCTTGATGCATCTATCATATGTTTCTCTCCATATATATTGCCTATTTCTATAAACAATAGAAACCCTATCTCCATAAACAAATGCTGCTCTCTCTAAGAAGCTTATGGGAGTGAGAGGTACATAATTTGCATCACAAAGTACCATCCCCTCCATTACTCACTTGATTTCTTCTTCTTCTTCTTCTTCTTCTCAAACAGTGGGGTGTCTACCTCTCTATTTATACACCCCCCCCACACATGATCTCAGCAATATATGCAGATGATGATGAATACTCTCTTGTGTAAGTAATTTAGTGTTGAGATATGCACTAACGTGTTTCTGACGCAGCATGAATATGCAATAAATATTTCAGTCACACAAATATTAATAATAATAATTACTAATGCTTCATTTCATTCTTATGCTACTGTAGAGACCTTCTTCCCTCTAACTCCTTCTGCATTAGTCAATAATTCTTGAATATCAGATTAACAAAAAAATTACTACTACTTCCTTCTTATCCCGTGTAATAATTTACTGTGACAAAATTAAATAAATGTTTCTTTTTTAAAAAAAAAGTGAAAATAAATATATTTGACTCTTCTTATGCAATCTCTATGCATACCCTACCCTGCAACTAGATGAGATAAATATTATAAAGAAAGTGTACTAAAAGATAAATTAAAAATTTTTAAAAAGCAAAATTAAAGAGTTTAAAAATTCAGTTATTATCGTGCTAACTCTTGCAAACAATTACTTTCTTCATAAGAGAATAATTTTTGTGGGACAAACAAAACGAGTTTCAAAAGCTATTAATGTGGTGGTTTTTCTTTAAAGGTAACGTAACAAATTTTTCTTAGTCCTAGTTTGTTATAAAAAGAGTTAGAGTTTGGGGTGGAGTTAAGATCGTTTGGAACATCTCATAATATTTTCTTTGCGATATTCTTAATATAGTATTTTAATATAAAACATATCAAATAAAAATAAAATTCAAAAGAAAAGAATAAATTTTCAGAACAAAAATATTATAAAAATAAATGTTAATGTTAAAAAGAATGTTACATATGATCTTTAGGGATATGATCTTTAGGGAAGGGGAAGAGGTGGAGATGGAGAGTATTAATGACACCATTTACTTGTATTAATTAAGAAAAAATATTAATTTATTCCCAACTTGCTTGGTCCCTTTAATTATTTGATTAAGTAAAATGTGGAAAGTAAATATTTTTTATTATATTTAATTTATTATTATACTTTTTTTTAATTTTAGAGCATTAAACAAAGTTAAGATTATGATAAATTTGTAATAAATTAACTAATTTGTAAGAAAATAAAATATTCTTGTTAAAGAAATAATAGAATAGTTATTTTAATATTATTTACGTTTCTATCCATCAATTTTAAGACGGACTTTATTGCTAACATAAAGAAGTTTTCTTCCATATGTTTCAAACCACTGTTACGTTACAATTGAATGACGTAGATATGTAGTCCAAGTCCTACGCCCCTCCCCATATTCTTCCCCTCATCTCACTCTAACCAAAGAAGGGGTTAGCCAAAAATGTCTATGCCCTACGCGGAGCAAATCCGTCTAATGAGAGGTGAAAATTAAGTTAAATTTAATTTCATAGATTACATGCATTAACCATTTTTCTTTTTTTGGAAATTTATATGCATTATTGAGATCATATATGGATCCATAATAATTAATGGAGCTTAATTAAGTAGAGATTGAAATAATGAGTCAGACCATAAGAGAACATATTTAAATAAAAAGAACAAAAAAGAGAAAGTGCTGATAAGATCAAAGACAAAGACTTCACTTAAGCTGATATCTTCAAAATTGCATCAGCAGCAACAATTACTAATGCAATTCACGTAGATTTCACCAACAATATCAACATGCTTTATATCTAATAAATGACGTCTTCTGTGTTTCTGGTTTTTCCTTTTCTAAAATAACAAAAATAAAGTTGAAATTTCTTTCTTTAGTAACTTATTAAGCAAGTTATTGATCAGATGCATATAAATAATAAAAGAAAGTGGAAATAGTAGATTACCACTCAAGAATGTCAATGGAAGAAGTTTCCAATTTGAATACTCCAAACTATATATATATATATTATTGATTGTTATGGGTGGTGTGTAATGACATAAGATCGCGAGTTAAAAATGTGACTCATGAGTATAGAGCTTTAGCTAGGACAAAGAAAGTCCAGTTTCTAGACCATTTATCAATTTTTCATTTCAATCTGGGCAATTATGTTTTAAAAAAAATTATACAAAATTATTGCATTTTATCGGCTGAATGAATCCTAATTTCATCAAGGTAATATTATCGAGGGTTGGATTGGGAGATTTAGAAAAAGATTCATTATGTGTTTGTTTATCTTTTATTTCTATTCACTTTTAAAGTTTTGTAGCTAATTAGAGAAAAGAAGGGAGGATGCCCTCGAGATATATATATATATATATATATGTTCTAGTTCTTTAGAAAGATTGCAGAAATGTTTGTTCCTCATAGAATTTAGTTATAATTTATTAAGGTTGAGGAGAACAATTGTTATTATTATTATTATTATAAACTATTTAAGTAAAACTTAAAGATTATTAGGTACTATAAACACATGCCGTCCTTTGTCAAAAAAAAGTATGAAACTAAGATTTCAAGAAATTACGCGTATATATATATATATATATATTAATAAGTCATAGCGACTTATAGTTGGAGAATTAGAAGAGCAAAATAACGACAAGAATCTATTATTTATTACATAATTTGTAATTTTCAACTGTATTCATGCATGTATGTCACTTCTCTCCAACCCCCTCTTCCTCAAAGCTCGTATAATATATTATTTTTTTAATCTTTTTTTATAAATGATATATGCATACTATTTACCACTATTTTACTTGGCCTCTGCAAAAATTAAATTCATACTTTGCCATTATAAGTATATAATTGTACAGGTGTAATGTGTACAGCTGCTAATATATACGTACAAATTTAAAAAATATAGCTTATGAATATATATGATTGTTACGGATAGTGTAATGTGTATGCACAAATTTAAAAAATATGATTCATGAATATAGTATTATTTATATAATTCATTATTTGCCAATCATTCTTAAATAACAGTAAAATAAATATTTTATTATATCGTATAATTGCGTTATAATTTTTCCATATAGGATAGTGGACAGATATGTATCATTTCTATATGCGAATTGTCGTGATACAATGTAATTCATATATATGAATTTTCTCTCTCTATATATATCCAATCCTATAATTAATAGTAAAAATTTGTATGTAGCATGGTGTAACAAATTCATCCAAAAGCTAACTTACAATTATGCGGTTGGTGGCATACAATACAATGTACAAATGCAGGTTTCACATTGTGTTAGATAATAAAAAATTGAAGTGAAAGGGTCAATGGTGGTTGTAGAACTTCATGGATGGATATATATTGATAAGGGTAGTAGATTTTTGAGTTTTCAAATTTATTTTCCGATTTCCAAGCCAAGGGGTTTTTCTTATAAAACACCCCCCCAAAAAAAAAACTTTGACATATAGAATGCAAAGTTTTCTAGAAATTGTAGAAAATAAGGTTTTCTATCGATTATTCATCCACTCACATCCTTCTCATATTACTTTTTTCGTGAATACTTTTTTCCTTCACGATTTATTTTTTCTTAGAATTCGCATTTTATTAATAAAATATTATGGAGTATATATTACAAAGATGTTTATGATGAATTGAAACGTTATTCATGCACAATGATTTCTCCTTCTAGAATAGTTGACATTAATATTTAAAGTCTTCCTAAAACATTTTCACTACACAAACCTCTCTTGGTGAGATCTTGTTGAAATTAAAATGAAACTTGACAAATAATAAGTCAAATCGTCTAATATACCTTTTAATGCACCTTATTATAATACTTGCGATTTATTAATACATTCTCTATAATAAATAATAAATTTAAACTTTACAAGATAAATATAAAAAAATTATTATTAAAAAAGGTATATTAGAAAGTATAGTAAATTTGAGAAGCAACATATTAAAAAATACAATTTAAATTTGGTAGATTGATAAATAAATTGTATCTTTTCCTTTTTTCTTTTTCTCTTTTGGGCTCAAATAAAGACTATAATTAGAGTATCGGTGGGGTGGGCATGATTCATAAGCGTAGTAGTAATATTCTAGCCCAAAATGTTTCTGAGTTTATGGCTTTGAAAACATTTAGTTCGTAAAGAGTTATAATATGGCCTAAACCAGCCCAATCATTATGTAGTCCATCCCAATATTTTCTTTTGTTGGAAAGCCCGGCCCACTATTATTAGTAACCTACTTTTCCAAATTGATTTGAATTACTAAAAGATTTAGTGTACCCCAACTCTTTTTTGTATGTTTTTAATTAGCTACTATATCTTTTAATTTGAACAATTAAGTATCTAAATTAAGTTTTTATATAAATTAAGCTACTTGATTTTATAAAATTAACAGAGTATTTTAAGAATTTTGGCTCAAACATTCAAAAAACAAGCAAAAATGCTCATAATTATAATATTAATATATGAGATTCAAGAGGTTTTTAATGTTATTTTACAGATTTTTACACCCAAAATATAGAACAAAAATAATAGAACTTACAACCAAATCGAATGAATAGAAAAGATTACCTAAGCTATTACAAGTTCTTCAAAATATCACAAAAGATAATGGCGTAAGTCATATGAATATATGGGATGAGAACACTCTTAGAAGGGCAGAATCTCACATTGTTAACTCATCAAAGAATTATTCTCTATCTCAAATGTTTCTTTCAAGTAGCCGGTCAAGCCATGAGGTTGACTAAGTCTACCGTCAACCACCAAAGAAGTGGTGCAAGAAGAAACAGAACAAGAGGTCACAGAAAGTAGAAAGGGGAAGGCTAAGAAACCCTAAAGGGAGGCGGCCCAAAGAGAGGAGAGAATGAAAAGAGATTAGGGCAAATATTCAGCAATGATTATGTATACATTTATATACAATAATTTAGAGCCCAAGTTAAATAGTTTGAGATCCAAGCTCAATACTTATCATTGAGTACAAAAAGGATTCAAGTAAAATGTGGGTACAATTGAGCCAAGGGCCAATAGTTATGTTAAAGAAGAAAATTTGATTTAGGTATTCAATTGTCAAAAGTAAATAATATGATACAGAATTGACACTGATCCAAGACTTTGGTAATATTTTTTAAATTAACTGGAAAATTTATTAAGTAAAAATTAGTTCTAACCAGCACATTATTTCTCGATGATTTTCCTAAAGAAAATTTTAGAAGGAATTACTACTGGAACCCTCAATATGGTAAGCTAAAGCATGTGCGAGAATGTTCTTTTGATTGCTTAAAAAAAAAATAGAATTATAAAACTTAACTAGGAGTATTTAAAATTGACAGTGTATATAATATAATATATTAAAGTTTGACTATTAGATAAATTGCAATCTAATACGATTTTATAATCATTTTTATACAATATTATAGTAATTAAAACGATCAGTTAAACTTTGTACCTGTATCAGATATAAAACTCTTATTGTATTCATATTGTTTCCTTCAAAAAAAAAAAAAAAAAAGTATATGGCTATTGCTATTTTATCTTCTTATCAAGAATGCTTACCTTTGTTTGTTGATCAAATCAAATATGCTTATCTAAAAAAAACTTAAAGAATTAAGTTTAGAGGGGTAGGCATGTCCATTCATCTGCATTAGCAAGTAGATAATATCGGTTGAAATTAAAAGAGCAAAGTCCACCACCTTTTATTAGTCATACATCTCGAAGAAGAAGCAAAAAGTCCCCAACCTTTTATTAAAAATAAAATAAAATTCCCCCACGACTTAGAACAAGTGCAAGACAACAAGAAGTTAGGCTCCCCATTAATACTTGGATACTTAAATTAATAGCGAAACTTGTAAGGAATAATAAAGGAATAAAGACGTATCATTATTAAGAGTATAAAACTAAGAATTTAGAGTTTATTAAGTGAAGGATGTAACTTAATTATATAGAGACAAATTTTAAAAGAAATTGTGAACTTGTTATGTGAGATTTTTAAAAAACTTTTTAAGGGGATGAAAAATCTTATCTCACCAATACAGTGAGAACATTGAAGTTTTATAAAATTTTTAAAAATGAGACAAAATGGCAAATTAGCCTTATTTAAAAAATAAAAGAGTATTTAAATAGTTAAAAGAATAATAATGAAAATGTGTCATTAATAATCCACAATTATATTGTATAAAAAATCCATAAATATATTACCACTATGAATTGAAAAGATGAATAAGTATTTTGAAACAATCAAAATGAAAATTATTTCTTTAAAAAAATAAAAAAACATTTGAGAAATACTTTTTAGAAGACAATTCTGTACAGTATTTAATTGACTAGAATAAACATGAATACATGATGCACCGTGTTTTAGGGAGTGTTTATGGGACAATTTTTGACGAAAGTATGGACTAATTTGTCTTTTTCAATTTTTGGATAATTAGATTTGTTTATATTACTTATAGATATTGCAAAGAACTTTCATCTTGAAAGCCATTGTAAACAACTTGTTCATAATCGGGATCGTGTAATATATTTTTTTACTACACATCTTATATAATAATTTTATTAATATATATTATAAAATTAAAAATAAATTAAAAAAATTATTATTAAAATATATATTAAACAGTGTATATAGCCTGAATTAGACGATTTTGAGTATTTGTCTATACCTTCCGCTCTCAAAATCAAAATTTCGGTCATTTTAAATTATTTTTATGCCCAAAATATTTTCGGAGTGATAAAATTAAATGTTATGTAGTTTAATATTTTAAACAAAGAAAAATATATCGATTTTCAACTCAACGTTATCTTTGTAATTCTCTTTGTCGTCTAAGACACATACTCTTCCTAATATATCATATTTTTTGTTTTAAATATTTGATAGTATATTGTTATTTGAAAAGATAGTGTATTTATTATGAAGACAAAGTCAAGAGGCTGCGGACGAATGGAATTTTTCTATTAATTTTTAATTCTTGGAAGAATTTGAGGCCAATCCCCTCAAACTAGCCAAACTTTGAATTGGTCTTCGGTCGTTTTGCACCTAAGCACCAAAAAGATTAGATATTTAAGACTTTACCCCTGAGCTTCATATATTTTGCAATTCGACACCTTACAAAAATTAATGTTCAAAAAATTAGACTGGAGATTCAGCCGATCAAGTTACTAGTTTACTAGTTTATTGATTCAACCGGTCAAATCACTAGTCGAACTGGTCGGTTCAACAGTTTATTTGACGTTTAATTTTTAATTGATTTTTTAAAAAAACCAAACCAATCTAGGATTCGGTTTCCGATTCAACTGATTGGACAGGCTGATCAAGTCGATTTTCTCAACAATGACAAAAATAGACAAACATTTACATTCCATTCACATGATGATTTTTGCTTAATCTTTTAAGATTAATGTGACTTAAATAAATAGTTAGTAAGTATAATAAAACTCTCATTAATAATTGATAGATAATAACGCACTTGATTATCTATTGAAAATTGTCATATATGTTAGTGAGTGTGATTTAAGAAAAAAATTATGAAAATAGTATAATAATAAAAAAGTAGATATAAGTTTTTTAAATATAATATAATTTCGTAAATAGTTGGTGAGTATTTATAAAGATCTTCCATTTCCATTTCTTATGAAGATGAGATAAAATTATAATTTTTATGTGATAATATTTAAAGAGAATAATGAAAGAATAAATTGTCACATTGTAATATGATTCATCAATTCTAATTAGGCAAATAAGAAAAAGGGTCACATTATTAAAAAAAAAAAAAGGGTCACATTGTAATTTTCTGTAAATTGATTATAAAATGGAAAGCAAGCATTAATAGAAATGTTGGGGGTCAAATTGCAAAGTACTACCACATTGTACATAGATACAAAAAGTCTTCAGTTTTTGGAGGACCAAGACCAAAAGTCTTCGGTCCTACCGTGTGTTCGAAGAAATTCCTCAAAGAAAACCTTTATATAACCTGCAATTCCCCTGTCCTCCAGGAACCCATAAGCCAATCTCATTTCGTTTGATCTTAATCAAGAAACATGAAGCATTCAATTTTTCTTCTCTTAGCCCTCTCCACATTATCATTGATCTTGGCAGAACAATGTGGTAGCCAAGCTGGTAATGCTCTGTGCCCAAATAATCTTTGCTGCAGCAAATTTGGTTGGTGTGGAGACACTGATGCCTATTGCAAAGATGGGTGCCAGAGCCAATGCAGGGGTGGTCCAACTCCAAACCCTACTCCTACGGTACCCAGTACCGGCGGCAGTGGTGTTAGCTCCATAATTAGTGAAGCTCAGTTCAATGATATGCTCAAGTATAGTAGGGATTCAAGATGTCCCAGCAATGGATTCTATACTTACAGAGCTTTCATTGCCGCTGCAAATACTTTCAATGGATTCGGAACCACCGGTGATGCCGATACCCGTAAACGAGAAATTGCGGCTTTCTTGGGCCAAACTTCCCACGAGACCACAGGTTAGTCAATAGCAATTTACTCATCTTTTTAATGTTTTAGGACGCTTTATTTGACTTTAATTTCATTTTGCTGAAATGGGCTTGTTTTGTTTTTTGGTTAGGCGGATGGCCAAGCGCACCAGATGGTCCATATGCTTGGGGTTATTGCTTTATCACAGAAAGAAACCCCCCTGCTGGAGATTTCTGTACTTCCAGAGATTGGCCTTGTGCCCCTGGTAAACGATACATTGGCAGAGGCCCTATTCAACTAACTCAGTAAGTTGTTCAATCTCTCAAAGAATGATCTTTTATGTGTGGTTGTCTTTGTAATTGACCATCCAATTGGATAAGTAAGTTTTATGCCCCACTGAGTGCACCTCTAATTTTCAGGCCATGAGTGACACTGGTGGCGGTCTTTGACCATTGACATTGACATTAACCTTACAAATTATTTTCTTTTTGCAGCAATTACAACTATGGTCAAGCAGGACAAGCACTAAGAGCAGATTTGATAAACAATCCTGATTTGGTAGCAACAGATGCAGTGATATCATTCAGAACAGCAATCTGGTTTTGGATGACACCACAGGCGAACAAACCCTCAAGCCATGATGTTATCACAGGAAGATGGACTCCTTCTGCTGCAGATAGAGCTGCCGGAAGAGTGCCTGGATATGGTGTGATCACAAACATTATAAATGGTGGACTCGAGTGTGGACAAGGTGCTAATGATAGAGTGGCTAGTAGAATTGGGTTCTACAAGAGATATTGCGATATATTTAGAATTGGCTATGGAAATAACCTTGATTGCTACAATCAAAGGCACTTTTAATTCTTCAAAAATTTTAAAATAAAATGATTTACACCTTTTGTGCTCCTTTAAATTGGAAGGCTATTCCATGTAAAATTAATATTTGTTGAAATAAAATTTCTTACATGACCAACAAGTTATTTATGGTCACTTTGAAATTGTAAAGTCACATTGTACGATTTGATAAGAAAATTTGTAATTACTATTTAAAGATACATATTAAATGAATTATCTTGCGTTAACTTACATAAAATTTCAGTTATACTAAATAAGTCTCCATATAAAAATATGTAATGGAAAATTTTATATTGAAGGAGTGGCGAAAAGTACTTTTATATAAGGTTGTAAACGGGTTGTAAATGAATTCACGACACCCTATTTTGGATCCAGTCCCATTTGAAGAAGGTATTGGGCAGGGTTGTACATACCTTCTTGACAGATCTAAAATTTCTAATAATAATAATAACAACGATGATGATAATAATAATAATAATGATAATAATAATAATAATAATAGAAATTGGTGATGTAGTTTTAAACTCATTTTTAATTTTTTATTTATATACAAGAATTTTTATTTTATATTGTTCGAGAAATGAGCTATAAATAATCTTAACCTATTTTAACTTATATATTTATAATCATGAATTTTTATTTAATATAACCACGAACTATTTTATATCTTCTGTCACAAACTTTGATTTTATCTTTTTCTAATCATGCACTATTTTTTTTCTTTTTGAAAATTATCATGAACTATTTTCGACCTTTCAAATATAGCTATGAATTTATTTGAAAGGTCGAAACTAGTTCATTGCTATTTTTAGAAGAATAAAGATTATTTATGATTAGAAAAAAATAAAATAAAAGTTTATTATTATAAATAGAAAACAAAATAGTTCATGGTTGGAAAAAGTTAAAATAAAAGTGCGTAGTTATAAAAGGAAAAGTTGAAATAGTTCAAGTTATTTATAACTAATTTCTCTATATTTTTATATAGACATGAACGATTATTGACATTACATACATAGTAATTTAATGATTTCACGATGAAATTTTGTACATACATAAATTACATATTCTATTAATTAAATGATAAAAAATAACTAAATTCTTCAAATTAGGTTATAAAAATGTGAAAAATGTACTTAAATTTTATTGTAAAATTATTAAATTGTTATAAATATGTTAAAAATAATTCATGCCTAAAAAATAAAATAAAAAATTTTAATTATAAAAAGTTAAAATCAAAATAGTTTAAAACTATATAATCAATTCATCTAATAATAATGATAATCATGTTTTGCATGATTAAATTGGTGGGTCATTTTTCTCAAAAGAAAAAAAATGGTGGGTCTTCCATGCATGTCTGGAACCCTCGTGTGCCATAAATGTCTTGTCTGTGTAATATAATCCTTTTTGGGGGGGTGGTGGGGGGGGCGGGGGTGGTTCCAAGATATAATCCTATTATATGTATTTCAGTGGCTGGCCGACATGATCACTGGCAAAAAAAACAGTATTTTACTGAGCAGTTTAACTAAAGAAATTATGGGCTCTGTCCTGGGTTAAATATTTAGCAGTTAGACCTGCCAATGATTTGCTGATTTTTCATCATATATTTGAGTTGCAATTTTCAATTTCTTTTGAGGAAGAATGAAGGAAAAGCCTAAGCCACGTAAATTTTCAAGTACATTTTTAGCAATGATCAAGTCTAATATTCACTTGTTGATAGGAGTTTTTGGATTTGGAATGGTTTTTTCTGTGATGGCTCTGTTTATTTTTCAAGAGAACAGCAGAAAATTTTTAGTTGATTCCTCTTTGTCTCCAAGCTGTGATTTCTTTTCAGGAAAATGGGTTTATGATAATGAAAATTATCCATTATATAGAGGCCACCAATGTTCATTCTTGTTTGAAGGAGTTGATTGTGAGAAATACGGTAGAAAGAACTTGAATTATCAGCATTGGAGATGGCAACCCAATGATTGTGATCTTCCAAGGTATGTGTTTCTTCCTCTGCTTTTTCTTCGCCTCTTTTTTAACTATAGACAGAACTAGAAGAGAATCTTATTTATTTGGTTTTTTTTTTTTTTTTAAGGCTCAATGTAACAAAAATGTTGGAGAAGTTGAGGAACAAGAGGGTTGTTTATGTTGGAGATTCATTGAATAGGAATCAATGGTATTCAATGGCATGCCTAATTGAGTCATCTATCCCAAAAACACCAAAACATCTTCATTTCAATGGATCCTTAGTCACCTACAAAATCATTGTGAGTTTACTCTTTCCTATAAACAAACCTCATTTCTTAGTACTTAGTTTCTAATAGGGACCATTGTTCAACTGCAGCCTTCTGTGTGATGACATGCGGGCATAGCTCTAATACACTTTCAGTCATATTATTTAGTAACCTCAAAAGTAACCTCAAAAGTAATTAGTTAGAGAACAGAATGTAATTTCATCATTTTTAAACATTTAATTTTTGTTGGTTGAACATATTCTAACCTCAATTCTAACATTTGTGTTCCATGTACTTAAAAAGGATTACAATGTTTCAATTGATTTCTATTGGGAACCAATGCTATTGGAATCAAATTGTGATGATCCAACATATCATCGGGTATCTGAACGAATAATCAAGGCAGATGGAATTGAAAAACATGCCAAGAATTGGGAAGATGCAGATGTTCTTGTATTTAATTCTTACATTTGGTGGAGACAGCTAAAACTAAAGGTTTTGTGAGTACTTCATTCTTACATGTTTTTGCTAATTTTTTTGGACCATAATGTTTCTTTTGTCTAATTTTTGAGGATTATTTTCTTCAGGCGAGGATCATTTGAAAGTGCTAATTCAACATATGAAGATGTTGAGATGTTGCAGGCATATGAGATGACTTTGAAAACATGGTCTCATTGGCTCAATAATCATGTTAATCATACAAACACCATTGTCTTCTTTGTTAGCCCATCCCCAACTCATAACAAGTATGATTCCTCAATCTTTACTCAAACCTAAATTTTGATGCTACCAAGTACATTTTCTTCTTATAAGTTTTTGGCTGTTCTCTTTCTTTTAAGGTATCTTTTGAGGTGAAGTTAGACACAAGTCTATTTCCAATATAGTATAAGAGTTATCTAATCCAATATTGAACCATTAGTATTGGGTTACCAGTATCCAATCCTATAAATTTCACACTACAGATGTCCTCCTCTCTTTTGGAGCCAATATTGTTGAGAATCTCATATTGACTTGCTAGTGAGTATATTTACTCCTTATAATAAAATTTGAACAATCATTCCTTTCTTGAGGTACGTTTTAGGCTTAGAATTAGACTCTCAAATTCGTCTACAATATAGTATTGAAAACTTCATATTCCAGATATCCTTTCCTCTTACAAATGTTGGGATACAATCCCCATTCGGTCCCTCCCCTTTGGCTCTTGTCATATCCATTTTGTGTTGGGTTCTAACCTCAAAAGAGGGATTTTTGTATGGCAGGGCTGAAGAATGGGGAAAACCAAAAGGACAAAAGTGCTTTTATGAAACAGAGCCAATATCAGAAGAAGGATACTGGGGAAAGGACTCAGATCCAAAAATGATGAGGTTAGTAGAAGAAGCCATTGATAGATTGAGTAGCAGAGGTTTTAAAGCACAAATGCTTAACATTACTCAACTTTCAGAATACAGAAAAGATGGACATCCATCAAATTACAGAAAGTTTTGGGATTCATTAACACAAGAACAATTAACAACACCAAATTATCATACAGACTGTACACACTGGTGCCTTCCTGGTGTTCCTGATGTTTGGAATCAACTCTTGTATGCTTACTTGATTCAAATTTTATAAATTTTATCAAATATTTCTTCTTAACAATTTTGTTTCATCACTCTGTTTAGTAAATTTCTTCTCGTGCAATAGTTCATGAATCTTATAGAAAGATAAGTCATACTAATATGAAGTTAAATACTCATTGTGTGCAAGGAAAAGTGCACTAAATTTTGTGTAACAAGCTTCAAAGGTTTAAAATAAGCTTGAAAGAAGTGTCCGGTTGAAGTTAAATTTGTTGCACATTATATGAGAGTGTGTTAAAGTAACTGATGATCTTCTTGAACGTAATTTAAACTTAGAATCTCTCTAATCTCATAATGTCCTAAAGTGACACATAATATGAAACAAAGATAGTAATTTATAAAGCATATAAGAAGGAAAACTGAACTAAATTTTGTGTAACAAAGTTTGAGAGGTTTGAAATGAGGGGGAAATTCTTTTATGATCGGTCTACTCCCTATTTATGATTGTTATTATTTTCATAATTGAAGACTACATTAAGGTCCATTTGAAATTAGGCCCGATTATTTTACATATGGATCTGGGCTTCAAAATACAAACTCCTCACAAAAGGCCCAGTTCCTTTTAACAGAATAGTATATCTTGGTATAGTCCGTTATTGTAAATGGACGAATATGCCCATTGGGTCCTTTTTCACTGATAAATAATGCCCATTAGGCCTAGTATGGCTGATTTCCTGCCTACACGTCGATTGTAATCCAACTAAAGGAATCCTTCTTAGTTTAAAAGCCCACTAAAGGAATTTATATTTATTTTATTTGAATTCAAAATGGAAAAATAAGAAAAAAAAAACTTTGTAAAGTATTGCTTGGGATAAAAATGAAAAAATAGAAAATTTGTAACCAAAAGAGAAAGATGTGAGACAATATGTTTTTTTAGGTAAAAGAATAGAAATTATATTAAATTAGTTTGAGCGTAGAATAAAGATAATATTTCAGTAAATAAAACATTTTTTCTTTTATCTTATTAAGAATTATTACCTCATGCTTATTATATTTCTTTTGTAATGGTGTGAAAATTGAGAAGAAGCCCTAAAAAAAGTGATGAAAAAAAAGATTTTATAAATTAATTAGGTGGTACGACTTTCCTTATTTAGGTATCATTACATGACTTATTAAATGAGAGATTTTGAGTTCGAGTCACTCACAGAGCGATTTAATATCGTACATTAGTCTTATACAGTGCTGGTTAGAGTCTTGTATATTTTCATCCCTTTTATATTAGTCGATGACTCTCTAATACTGCATTAAATAAATACTTTTTAAGTGGAGGGTTTGGAAGGCAATCCAAAGTGAAAATGCACTAGAAATCCTGTATTTAGGGTGAAGGTGCATTGATGAATGATGATGCCTTTGGAATTTAGGAGTTCTGTTTTTGGTCTTTGGGACGACTCTTCTTCCCCTATTTTGAGGAAATTTGAGCGGTTTCTATTAGCTTTATGCTTGACTATATAAATGGAAGCCTAACACCATAGACAAACTTTACACATACTTTAATTTGTTGAATTGGTCAATAATCATCACAATACACCAAAAATTATGTTATCGCCTCAAAAAAAAATTTTTTTATGCCATTTTATTGAAAATTTATCCAAATATATGTAGAAAAAGTCCAAGCATATGCCATTGAACAAACAGAAAATTCTCTTTTAGCTAACAAGTCTACAAAGGGAACATTTCACCTCCAATATTGTCAATTTATTCTTTCATTGAGCAATAAAATGAGCACACAATTTGATCATCTGGTCACATAACTAACACATGTATGCATATCATATTAGATCATTTGCTGAGAGTAGCTTTGTGATGCAGCTTCTAGACTTTGTTTTACTTTACTATTTTTGCTTCAAGGATAATTCTACTAATCCATGTGTTCCTCATCTAAACACTTTAAAACTATTCTCTAAATTATCCTCATCCTACCCCAATAATTGGTAACTAAATTGCTAATATTAATACAATGTTTACTCCAAAAAAAAAAAAAATACAATTTATCACGAATTTAATTATTAAATTTGGCCTTATGTTGAAAGAATTCCGAGTTAGATCACTTAGAATTTTCTATAACAATATCCTCCATAACTTCACATTCATTTTATGATACTTAATTCGTAAGGTTTAGAGTTCAGGGCTTATATTAATCTTTTATAATCTATGATTTACATATAAAAATACTATAATAAAAATGGTTATAGGAGTAATCTTACAATTCAATTCTATTTAGATCTCTTTCAGTTGAGAATTAGACTCGGTCATCGCAACTAAAATTGGATAAGAATTAGTGTCACTAATATGTAAACACACGAAAAAAATTGAATCGAAATTAGTCTTACAACTGGTTAGATATTTCTAGAAAGTAAAATTTAGAAGACAATAAGCCTACATAGTATAAGAGTTGAACTCGCAAACATGAAGTTTATGAAAGAAGACAACAAACCTGCACTATGTAGTAGTTGAACTTCGAAAGTCTCAACTTTTGTTACTTAACAAAGTCGTCTAATCAAACTTGAAAAATTATAAAGAAAACTATACGGTACGAGGCGAATAGATAGGGGACTCATGAGTCAAGTCTTTTAGGCAAAATTCCAATTCAATTTCAATCAAAAACTCAATAGCAGCCTCTGTTTTTCCACAAGGGTTGTTTCCTTCCTAGTTATGATACGTGTGCAATGGGTCAAATACAGATGATAAATTCATTACACGTATATAGAAACTCTTGTTTGTATATTGGAAAATTATGCGTGGAAAAGTCTTTCTTTCTTCACTCTTTTACCTATAAATATAACCCAATTTTCCCTTGTTTTAAATCCACCAAATATTGAGAGAAATTAATAGAAAAAAGAGTGGGAAAAAATGAGGATTTTGGCAGTGATTTTGTGCACTTTCTTGTGCCTTATTGGTGTGTCTTGGGCACAAGTTGGTTCAATTGTTAGTAAATCTTTATTTGATCAAATGTTAAAGCATAGAAATGATGCAAATTGTGCTGCTAAAGGCTTCTATACTTATGAAGCTTTCGTATCAGCTGCTGGGTCCTTTGGGGCTTTTGGCACCACTGGTGATATCAATACTCGTAAACGTGAAATCGCTGCCTTTTTGGCTCAAACTTCTCATGAAACTACAGGTATTCATGTTATGACTAAAATTATTTCAAAAATTTTATAATATTTGTTCATTTAAATATTAGATAAGTGTTACATATATATTATATTTATAAATATTGAACGTTCGTAGACTCGAAAGATCATCGTAATCATAGATAAATGAATAAATTTAAAAAAAACATTCGATATTATTTAAGTTAATAATAATCTTTAAAAAATGAATAATGTATTTAAATACACAATATTCAACAAATATAATAATAAAGAATATAATCTTTTTATCTTGCGCTTTTAGCCAACTTTCAATTTGAAATCACTGGCATTTTGACCTGCCAGACGAATCCGACATGACCCATCATGATGTACGAATTGGCTATTGATTTAGTGTAATGTACTGGGCGTGGATTTCCATCCTCTCATTGAGTAGATGACCCAAACACAGATGAGAGAGCTAAATCGTGGTACAATAAAGCAAAAGAAAAGAAAAGAAATGAGTAGTAAAATGAGAATATTGAAAAAAAGAAAAAACAAAGATTTGTAATGATGAGTCTTGATTAAACATAATGCAGGTGGATGGGCAACAGCACCAGATGGACCATATGCATGGGGATACTGCTTCAAGCAAGAACAAGGAAACCCTCCAAGTTACTGTGTCCAAAACCAACAGTGGCCATGCGCTCCTGGCAAGAAATACTTCGGACGAGGTCCCATCCAACTATCCTAGTAAGCCACTAACTTGTTCAATTTTTCTTCTCTTCTAATTATTTTTTATTACTAGAGTTTTTTCTTAAATTGTTGAAAAAATTCTTTAAAAAATTAGTAACTTCTGAAAAAAAAAAAAAATACTTGTAAAGTAAATTTTTAAGAAAATATTTTTTCAACTTCGTTATAAGTTAAAGACATATGAAATAGATAGTCAGAGTAATAATAAAAGTATATCTATCTTATTTTAAATAATTGAGAATGTATATAAATTCACATTTTTAATTGTGTAATGTATAATTAAGAGAAAGTAGCATATTTTAGTCTCGGAAGTTTAGAAATTGATACAATATAACTTTCAAAAGTTTATTTTCTGCAAGTATTATCTGAAACAATTTATGTAAATTCAAAAAAATTCTTTTACTTTCAAATATGTAACTTCCATAAAAAGAAATTTCATGGTCTGCTTATGTAAGATAATTCTAAAGATAAAATAGATATTATGAGTTATTTTTTTTTCAAATGAAATACACTTAAGGGCCGATGGGAAGAAAATATAAGTTACAGCTTGCAAAGTTGCCCACTCTTGCACCAACTTAATTGCCCTAGGATTAGGCAATGCCTATATGTACCATGTGTAGTTAACATCTCCCACTCTTGAGTATTACATTAAATTATGCTACGTAATTAGTTTCTCCCAAAGAATTTACTGAGAATATATGTTTGACTTGCAGCAACTACAACTATGGTCCAGCAGGAAGAGCCATTGGTGCTGATTTACTAAACAACCCTGATTTAGTAGCAAATGATGCCACAATTTCTTTCAAGACTGCACTATGGTTTTGGATGACACCACAATCACCAAAACCTTCTTCCCATGATGTCATGACCGGCCGATGGAGGCCGTCGGGAGCAGATTCGGCGGCCGGCCGAGTCCCTGGCTATGGTGTGGTTACAAACATTATCAATGGTGGGATTGAATGTGGCAAAGGAAACAACGCTCAGATGCAAAACAGGATTGGTTTCTTTAGAAGATATTGTGATATATTGGGGGTTAGCTATGGAGACAATCTTGATTGTGCCAACCAGAGGCCATTTGCATAGATAATATAATCAAGCTGGTGTCCTTATTAAAATAAATTGATGAAATAAAGATTGATGGTTCGTTCATTTGCTAGAATATGAACCTGAAATTTGTACTTTTTGAGTTTGTAATGCTCAATAATTAATACGTGAGGACTATTTATGTGCAATCCCATTTTTATTGTGAAATCCCAAACCCCCATACCTTCCTAAACCTCTTTCTCTCTCTCTAAAAAATTTTCGGCTAGAAAGAGCCACAAACACTTAAACTTTTCCGTTTAATTCATTTTAGTACCTGAACTAAAAAATTGCCTATTTTAATACCTCAACTTAAAAAATCTTTCTATTTTAATACTTTCGCTAAAAAAAAGTGTTAATGGTAACGAGACAATCCACGTGCGCGTCTCATGACCTTTTTTCAGGGGCTTTTTGGTTAGAAAAAATTGACAACTCCATTGAAAACAAAGAAACTCTTCGAAATGAAAATGGTAGTCGTATAATTTAAACTACAAAATTTCAACAGTTATTTGCTTCGAAGGTGATTACAACCACTCTAAATAACAAGAAGCAAGCTCAGTTAGTTTTGGGGTTGCAAAGTTATTAAGAAGGACCAAAGTTCAAATCCAAACAACGACAGTGTTGAAATTTCAACATCTCCAATGTGAGGGGTGCTTTCTTGTGCGTACCAAGGCTTGACCTTTAATTTGTAGGACCGCTGTGTTACCATGATTTACATCCTGCACTTAAACATCAAGCAGTCTTATAGAGGCCTTAAGGCGAGGAATTACGTGTTAACCCTTTTCTTGAACGCAAGTGTTAAAATGGAGAGGTTTTTTAAGTTGAGGTGTTAAAAGAGGCAATTTTTTAGTTCAAGTGTTAAAATGGATAAAACGGAAAAGTTTAGGTGTTTACGATACTTGTTACCTAAATTTTTCGTCAAAAAATTTAAATTTGAGTTTTTAAATCAGGACCATTCTACATGAATATATTAATATATCGATTTTAATTTTTTAATTTTTATCGATTTGAAAATTTTTTTTTATAATCCGAGCGAGCCTCCGGTTAGGAGCCCGACCAACCGGTTGCGCGTGCGGTCCACCCGAATTATCCAAAATTTGAATTTTTTTTAAAGGGTTCTAGTTTGATGAATTTTTTGGAAAAAATCAATTGAACTTGGCAGGTTGCCGAGCTCAATTAATTGGGCATTTTGTCCGAACTGACCCTTTTTTCAAATTTTTCAAAAACATGAAATTTTTGCTAATGTTTTTAATTTGAGTTTATGTTCATATTTTTTTTTTTTTTCATATTATCTAAAACTGATTCAAATCATTAGTTTGCACTAGATTTAGTTAGATAGAATTGTAAATGAGTGAGAAAGTGAAAGGGAACAAATGAAGGTGCATGAGATTATTCCAGTCAAATACGAATTCCAAATAGCAATCCCCCGATCTACTATTTCTTTTTTTTTTTTAAACATAAATAAAAAGGGATTGGATTATGAATTACCTTTAAGCAATTTTTTTTCAGAGTAATTACCTTTAATGAATTGCAAAAATATGTTATACCTACAGATTATCTTTAATTATGGTTCTTTTCAGTTTTGTATTTGTTATATGAGAATAATATCTTTCACTTTGTATAGGCTAAAAATATCTTTCATTATATACTTGTTTTACATAATATTTCTATAATTTTTTATGAAAGAAGAATTATATTTTCTCATCCCGTCAGGAAAAGTATTATTTCCTGATAATTTTCCTAAAGCAAAATTAGTTAGTTCGAACTAACAAATTATTTCTTGATGATTTTCTTAAAAAAAGTAGTATGACAAGTTAAAACATGTGTCAGAATATTCTTCGATTACTTAAGAAAAGAAATAGAATTATTAAACTCAAGTAGAAGGACTCGAAATTGATTAGTGTATCTGATATAATATATTGAAGTATGACTCATTAGATAAATTGCAATCTAATACGATTTTATAATCATTTTTATATAATATTATAATAATTAAAACGATGAGCTATACTTTGTACCTTTAATATATTTATGTTTTTTCCTTAAAAAAGAGTATATGGCTATTGCTATTTTCTCTTCTTATCAAGAATGCTTACCTTTCTTTTGGATCAAATCAAATATGCTTATCTAAAAAAACTTAAAGAATTAAGTTTAGAGGGGTAGCATGTCCATTCATCTGCATTAGCCAGCAGATAATATCAGTTGAAATTAAAAGAGCAACTTTCAAATTCCCCCACCTTATCGGTTTTCCAAAGACTTAGAACAAGACTTTCTTCAAAAAAAAAAAAAAAGAACCAAGTCTTCCACTATTGGTAATACCATTTCCTTTTTGGATATTGATGATTTTATGCCTTAGCGTGGGCATCCATGCAAGACTACAACAAGTCAAGGCGAAAGTCACAACTTTAAGTAGGTCTCAGTGGAAAGACCGGAAGCATTCACGTTGATTTCCTCTCGGGAAAGTATATATCAAAGGATACGAAAAGGATAGGAGTCGGAAGTCAATATCGAATCATTATTATCAAGGGTGTAATAGTAAAAATTTAAAATTAAATTATCAAACTCCTTATTAAGTAAAGCGTGTATCTTATTTATAGAAAGATAAATCCTAATTAAAGTTATAGACTTTCTATTTGTAGTCCAAAGCCTCTCCTTAAAAGATGAAAAGTCATATCCCTATGAGATATGATGATAAAATTAAAGTTTCATAAAATTCTTGAAAATTAGACAAAATGGCAAAATTAGCCCTCCTTTTAAAAAGTGAAAGCGTATTTAGAGAATGAAAGAATAGTAATGAAAATGTGTCATTACTAATCCACAATATATTGCATAAAATAAGTTGATAAAATATATTATGAACTAATCTAAAAGCCTGTGCCATGCAGGGAAAATGTATTTTATATTTTTTTAAAGAAATATTAAAACAAAAATAAAGATATGTTATATGCATTTTTATAAGATAATTTTCTTAATTTATTTGTTACTTTATATTTTTGTGAAAGTAGATAAAATTAAAAAGAAGGTAATTATTTTTTGGAGAAAAGAAAATAATTATTATAAGCTTAAATAATCTATAAAGAGAAATAACTTAGCATATAAAAAAATAGATATTTTTAAGGAAAAAATAAAATACTTAAATGTTTGTTTCTTTTTAGGGTGATTTTATTATAAATAAAAAAGAGAAAAAAGTTATTATTTAGAAAAAATGTTAAATTTAATAATGTGAAAATGTTACAAATTTAAAAAAAATAGACTAAAGATCTTACGTTGTCAATATATAATATTCTATTTTTGAGAAAAATAAAAATATTATTTAATAAAAGAGAAAAGTATTATTTAACAGCACACCCAAAAAAATATCCTACATTTAAAAAAAATGAAAGAATTTAAAAAATATCTAAAGATTCATAATACTTTCCCCCCAAAAAATATATTTCTCTGCTTCCCTCCCTATTCCTAACCTCCCTCTTCATTTTTACTTAGACGCTTAAACTTACATATTCAATCTCACAAAATATTATATAAGATTCGAACTGATTTAAGATTGTTTATAGGAAAAAAGTCGAATAAAGCAAAGGAAAAGAAAAGAAATGAATAAAATGAGAATATTGGAGAAAAGAAAATGTGTTTTGTAGTGATGACCCTTAATTTGCTTGTTGATTAAACACTGGACTGCAGGTGGATGGGCAACAGCAACAGATGGACCATATGCACGGGGATACTGCTTCAAGCAAGAACAAGGCAACCCTACAAGTTATTGTGTCCAAAACCAACAGTGGCCATGCGCTACTGGCAAGAAATACTTCGGACGAGGCCCCATCCAGCTATCCTAGTAGGCCACTAACTTGTTCAATTTTTTGATTACTAGATTTTTTCTTAAATTGTTGAAAAAATACTTTATAAATTAGTTTAATTAAAGCAAATCGAAAAAAATACTTCCAAAGTTTTTTTAAAGAATATTTTTTCAATTTCCTTATAAGTTAAAAACATATGAAATAGATTGTCAGAGAAGTTAAAAAAATAGTGTATATTTTATTTTAAATAATTGAGAATATAACTTCAACAAAACTAGTGCATATTTTAGTATCAAAAGTTCAGGTATTGACAAAACTTTCAAACTGTTATGGATTCGAAAATTCAAGAAGATCTTTTTACCTCAACTACGCTAACTTGCATAACAGAAATTACACAAGCTGTTCATGCAAGGTAATATGATGAGTAAAATAAATATTATGGAGTATTTCATCCAAACAAAATACAACTTGAGGTTTGGTTGGAAGAAATAAAAACTACTCCCTCGCAAAACCCCACGCTTGCACCTTCTTAATTGCCTTACGATATTAGGCAAAGCCTATATGTACCATGTGTAATTAACATCCCTCCCCCACTATTAAGTATTACATTAAATTATCCTACGTAATTAGTTTCTCCCAAAGAATTTACTGAGAAAATATGTTTGACTTGCAGCAACTACAACTATGGTCTAGCAGGAAGAGCCATTGGTGTTGATTTACTAAACAACCCTGATTTAGTTCCACAATTGCTTTCAAGACGGCACTATGGTTTTGGATGACACCACAATTTCCAAAACCTTCTTCCCATGATGTCATGACCCGCCAACCCTGGCTATGGAGTGGTTACAAACATTATTAATGGTGGAATTGAAACAGGATTGGTTTTTTTAGAAGATATTGTGATATATTGGGAGTTAGCTATGGAAAGAATCTTGATTTTGCCAACCAGAGGCCATTTGCATGGATAATCTAATTAAGCTGGTGTCCTTATTAAAATAAATTGATGAAATAAAGATTGATGGTTCGCTCATTTGCTAGAATATGAACCTGAAATTTGTACTTTTTGAATATGTAATGCTCAGTTATTAATATGTGAAGACTATTTCTTTGTGTAATCCCTTTTTTTATGTGCAGCCATAAACCCCCAAATCCTCCAAAACCTATTTTTCTTTTTATCTTTTTCTACCAAAGTTTTTTGTCAAAAGATTTAAGTTTGATGATGATCAGACCATTCTACATGAAATCTTGAACAAAAGAATATATATATATATATATATATATATATTACCAATTCAACTTCAAGAGGGCAAAAATAAAAAAAATCCGAAAATTTTTTTGGGTAACCCGGATGGGCCGGCCTGCAACACGTGCGGCCTGGGCTACTCAAAATTTGGATTTTTTTTTTTAGTTTTAAAAATGGTTCTAGCTTGGTGAACTTTCCGGAAAAATCAATTAAGCTCGGGTAGGTTGTCGGGGCTCAATTGATTGGGATATTGTGCCGGGATGGATCCTTTTTTCAAAAAAATTGAATTTTTGTTAATGTTTTTAATTTGAATATATGTTTATACTTTTTCATATTATTTAAAACTATTTCAAATCATTCGATTGTTATTAGATTTATTAGAGATAAGTTAGAGAATTGTAAACTAGTGAAAAAGTGAAAGGGAGAAAATGAGAATGCACAAGGTTACTCCAGTAAAACATAAATTGCAAATAGCAATCGGTTTTTTTTTTTTTTAGCCTTTTTTTTCTAGAAAGACCACTAAAGTGGTCATAAAAAAATTTTTTATTCGTAATCTGACCATAACGTATAATTGTTGTACGTTATTAATTAGGATAACACACAATAGTTGTGTATTATCACTTAATCCCAATTTTCCACCATAATTCGCCGAAGTAGCAGATAACACATAACTTTTGTGCGTTATCAGCCATTTTTTTTTTTTGTTTATGATGATTAGAAAGAAAGAATTTGTGAAGGTATTTGAAAAATTTGAAACATTTATAAGTATGCGATCGGATGTTCGTTTAACGCATATGACTACTCGTTTCAATGGTTCTTGTAAAGATAAACACAACAGCATTGCCGAAAAAGTGATCCTGATGCGTTTCGGAGAAAAAATTGTCCCGTATAGTCGAAAATTTTGACAGGACATAACTTTGCGCTCGCACGTTCGATTGAGGCGATTCTTGTGGGCATTTCGGATATTTTTTCAAAATCTTATGGGCCAGAGAAGTGTGGAAGAAGTTAATCACCCCTAACCAAATTAGTGGCTTCTGGCATGTTAATGAGACAAGAAAATGGATTGACCTGAATTTGAATTACTTGAATGCCTCCCTTGAGACCTCAACACCATGGGAGATAGTTTTTTGCCATGCTATTCACATGCTATGGTGGTTGAGAAACAAGCAAGTATATGAGTTAGATACCCCTCCCCTTCCTTGTGAGGATATGGTGTTCTTTATTTTGTATAGAGTTAGGGGAACTATTTGGTTAACTACAACTTGAATGTAAATGTACACACATAAGATAGGAATATCACTCACCAAATATGGTGACAGTGTAAACCGCTGCTCTGTATTTTGTATATTGGTTGATATATTAATATACATAGATCCCTTTACAGTAAAAAAAATAAAAAATTTAAAGAGAAAATAGTCACTGACAAGAGGTGCGTGATTCGATGGTATAAACCTCTCACTTAGGTATTTTCACTTAATATATCAAGTGAAAAATGTTGAATTCGAGTCTTCCAGTGTTTTGTGCACTTCAATCTATTCCCGACTAGTCGATGATTCTCGGATACCGAGTTACCAAAAAAAAGAAAAAATGGTCTATTTAGTCCTTAACTTATTTGCGTTTAGCGGGTTTAATCCTTAATTGTTATTTTTCAGAATTAAAAGTTCGTAATATATTTACACTTAGCAAACTCAATTCCACATCCTTGTTTTTAGCACTATGAACTTTAAATTAATTTGCACTTAATGTACTCATTGTCTAACCTTGGTATCAAAAGGCGAAATTCCTCGTTCACAGGGCCCTCATCAGACTGCCCGATGCTCAGGTGGAAGATGAAAATCATGGTAATTCAGAGGCTAGCAGACTGGAGGCCAGGCACTGGTGCGCACAAGAACTACCCCCACATTGGAGAGGTTGTAATTCTCATACTGCCATTGCCAGCATTTGAACCTTGGACATTCGTACCAACTCTGCAGCCTCAAAATCAATTAAGCTACGCCCAAGTGGGCAACTCATTGTCTAACCTATTTATGCGTATTCTTTGTTTTTCATTAATCGTGCGGATAAATTTTAAATTGATATATGGAAATTGACAATTGTGTGGAGTAAGGATCTGATTTTTTTAAAATTTCTAAAGAGTATTTGGAAATATGCCATTTGTGTCAAGCTGGTATCTCTGTGAGATTTCAAACGTAAAAATAAAGAAGGTTAACGGCTAAATCTACCAAGTATAAATATATTAGGATTCTTAATGCTGAAATAAAGTTTAGAGACTAAGTTCCTTAAGCATAAGAGTATTCACTATTTGATTTAAATTAAATACTGATGGAATTAAACTAAATTTTGTATTTTAATTTGATTTTTTTGGTTTTTTTAGTTCAATTCAATTCAAATTTCAAAGCTTGAAGAAGAAGCAGCGATTTCAAACAGTTGGTTATGTATTTAGGAGTGAATTTTTCATTCAATTCATTACATTACATGGGTGTTTTACCGCATAAATGTAGTATACAAGGTCTGAGAATCTGATTCCAATATGGTTTTTATTATGCAAAGTAGAAAGGTGGTTGTTGACCCATACTGCAGTAGTAGTTGGTTAAACTAGCAACCTTTTAGATGAGTTCAATAAAAATGCTTCTGAATTTGCCTATACAAGTTTCCATCTCTATTATTAGCCAGAAGAGGTACTTACTTAGGTCGATGAGCAGTAAGCAAGGCATTCTATTAGTGAACTATTTTCATTTTCTTTCAAGCTTGTTTCTTGTTCATTTTCCTTTTCTTTCATCATAATGAACTGAATTCTGAAATCCCTTTTGCATTTTATTTCTAGTTAACCTAAGTCCTCCTTTCTCATGTCCTCTTTTGCTTAACATTTGTTCACTTTCATGAGAGATTCAAATCATGACACCTGCAATGTCCTTGTTATACTATTGAGAGGTATCTGGTATCCAAAGATATATGAACCTGACTAATACAGGCTCAAGCTACAAAGCAAACACAGAGTCTCGACTCTCACTTGCATTTGCTGAGAAAAAGGGCTAAGCAGTGAATGGTTGACCAGTTCAATGTGCTTGTCTCTCTCATCTTTGTTCCTGGATTATACATATGAGCTTCATTCTTTTTGCTTCTTCAATATCTTATTGTCATAAATCTTTAATAGAATCATTGTTTGTTGGTTTTTGGGAAATTTTCTCAAAATATTCATCAACTATTTATTTAAGTCGAAAATATTTTAAAAGTTGTTCTTTTATTTTTCTTATATTAAAAAACTAAAGTCGCGTAGGCCGAGTTTGGCACAATGAAGGCTGAGTTTGACATGTGCCATCAGTTTCAAAGATAAAATTGTCGAAATACATCATTCCCTCATAGGTAAATAGTTAGTTTTGATATACAAATTTGGGTTGAATATTCGATTAGATGATTAATTTTTGGAACTAATAATGTGTTTGCACTATTTTAGCTTTGAGATTGGTGCCACGTGAACCGAATGTGCTTTTCTTTGTGGAGTCAACTTTGTTTAATAGTGACGTATCAGTTTAAGAATATAAAAATTACTGTTTGAGTATTTTGCAATTTTAAATAAATGGTTAGTAGATATTTTGGGAGAATTTCACTTATTGGTTATAGCTTCCATATTTCATTATATAATTTTGCTGGAATAATATTTTGTTTCCTCCTTGGGGTACTAGTGCCATAATTCAAGCAGTTCTTCTTCATTTGTATAACAAAATAGCTAGTCAATAAAGATTCAGCTACATGATTGCATGCCTTGTTTCTTGATGCATGAAAGATAGGTTTATTTATTTAGTTTAAAGGGCTTCAAGATAGTTATTCTCAGCAATTATCAGTCATTATTTTCATAAATAATAATTTGGATAGATTTTTAGTTTGGAAAGAGTACGTTTTATTGAGGAAAAAAATAGGATTTGGAGTAAATAAAGTGAGATGCTTACTGCTTTTTATCCTCCTCCGATTATATTTGAATTAGATTTCATAAAGAAATTTAATATAAATTCTTCACTTTAAATCTCATCTTTTTTCTCATAAATATTTTTTATTTTTATAAAACGCAATAAAATTATAAAAACTAACATTTATTCATCATTCCCAATCATACTCGTCTCAACATAACAATTCACTTAGTCTCGCATAAACTTTTGCCTTATAAATGCAATCGGGATCATCTAATACATTCTCTAGTACACTTTTTTTATAAAAGAAATATAATATAGGATGTACTAGAGCTACAAATGAAGGAAGTTGCTATTTTTGAGTTGTATATGGAAAATGAAAGAAATACAGGGGCTTTACCGAAATTTCTATTAACTTGGATGCCCTGGGAGAAACTCGTCACTTTTTCATTTTAGAAGAACAACGCATTACTTGCAATCCAAGCTCCATCTCCTCGTCTTCCTTCAACGGTGTTCTAAATTCTTTCTTAAACCCCTGTTAAACCCTAACTCGGATCCTTATAAAAAACCTTGACGCAAAAGACGGGTGCGCTGTTCTAAGTAACCACATCTCTGCGATTTTTGCAGGAACAGGGACATTTGGGAAAATAAGCTAAACGGGTACGAAACCCTACGGAGGATTGAATCATCAGAAACAGAAGCTAGATCAAGGAGAAGAAGAAGGAATCAAGAATAATGGGGAAGTTACCTCCTTCATTCAGAAATGCCAAGCTGCCAATGACTGCTCTACTTAAAAAACCCAATTCAGCAGTTCTTGCTGAACAGCAATCTTCATCTCAGAAGCCCCATTACTTGGCTAAAACAACTCCGGTGAAGAAACCCAAGAAAACCCAACCAGAAGCTGCAATTCAAGTCCCACAAGTGAATTTCAATTCGCATAATCTCTCGGATGCCAAAACACTTTTCAACCAGCTGGTTGCTGCTCCAGGAAAGCTCCCTTTTGACCTTAAGTTTTGCAACTCAATCTTGCAATCGTTTTCGTTATCTGCAAGTGTTCAAGATTCAATCTTTTTCCTTAAGCATATGATTAAGGCCCACCCACCCTTTTCCCCTGATAGGTCTACTTACCATGTTCTTCTTGTCCAATCTTGCAAGGCACCTGATTTAAGTCTCTCCTCTGTTCACCAGGTGCTTAATTTTATGTCTGGCCAGGGGTTTCCTCCAAATAAGGTGTCTCTAGATATTTCTGTGAGGACCCTTTGTTCCTCTGGTCGTGAAGAGCATGCCATTGAGTTGGTTAAGGAGCTCTCAGCCAGGGATTTGCCTCCTGATTCTTTTACTTACAATTTTTTAGTTAAACATCTTGTTAAGAATAGGGAATTGAGTACAGTGAATAGCTATATTAAGGAAATGAGGGAGTGTTTTGATGTAAAGCCTGATCTTGTAACCTATACGATCATGATTGACAATGTTTGTAATAAGAAGAACCTCCGTGAAGCAATGCGGTTGTTAGGTGTGTTGAGCGAGGAGGGATATAAACCTGATTGTTACGTTTTCAATACAATAATGAAAGGCCATTGTATGCTGAGTCAAAGCAGCGAGGTCTTGGAAGTGTATAGGAAAATGTTGGAGGAAGGGGTGAAACCAGACCTTGTGACTTACAATACTTTGATTTATGGGTTATCCAAGTCAGGAAGGGTAAAGGAGGCGAAGAAGTTCCTCCGAGTCATGGCAGAGACGGGGCATTTTCCAGATGCTGTCACTTATACATCTCTAATGAATGGGATGTGCAGAGAGGGGGATGCACTGGGGGCATTGGCATTGTTGGAGGAGATGGAGGCACAGGGGTGTACACCTAATGCATGCACATATAACACATTGCTGCATGGATTGTGTAAGGCTAGGTTGTTGGACAAGGGAATTCAATTATATAAGGTGATGAAAGAGGGTAACATGGAACTTGAGACGGGATCTTATGGGACATTTTTGAGGGCTCTCTGTAGGAATGGTAGAGTGCCTGAAGCATATGAAGTATTTGATTATGCAGTGGAAAGTAAGAGCATGACAGATGTTGCTGCTTATACAACATTAGAAAGTACTCTTAAGTGGCTGAAGAAAGCTAAAGAACAAGGCCTTGCTGTTTAATCTAAATCATTGGTAATTTCCCCTTTCAAAGCCTTCAGTTACTTTTTTATGGTATTTTGATAATTGATGGATGAAGTATTTTGTATTAGTTTTGCCTGATTCTTATTCAAACTCTATTGATTAACCTAATGGTATGAATTTGGACAATGTTGGATTAGCAGAAACTATTCTAGTGCATGGAACTTTTAACCTAAAGTAAGTAATATGCAAAGAAAAAGTAGTAATTTCAAATGCTTGTCAAGAATTTAGGAGTTCTCTCAGTAAGCGGATTTTTCCTAATTGTCAGAAGTCTGTGAATTTTCAGTCATTGCGTTGGTTTTTATACAGAATAAAAATAGTATGTATAAATTTCAATTTTGTCTTTTAAAATATACACTTGTCTCAGTTGAATACTTCAAAATAGAAAGATCTCTAGAGAACCCTTGAAAATGTAAATTTCGTCTCAATCAACTCAAGTCCATTTCTTGACAGTAGAAGACTAATAGAAAATCACTTTGGAGCTTAAAAGAATAAAAGGAAAATAAATGATGAGTCTCAGAATCTCCTTTCTATCCCTTCTTTTTCCTCATATCCTTCTTCTCCTATCTTACAGGTTTCAAGAAAAATTTTAGGAAAAATAGCATTTTTCAACATAAATATGATCAACCAACCAAACAATTCTTCTCAATTCCTCTATTTTCTCTACTCAATGTCTTCACCTACTCCTTCACAATGGCAATTTTCAACTTCCCCGGACTACCTGCTCAAGTCTCGGACAGTCTCAGAGAACAACAAAGACTTATCCCTTGATTTTTTTTTTTTAAAAAAAAAGACTCATCCCAGGAATCAGAAGTTTGAGAATTTAGGCAGAAGAAGTTTTCTTCTTTCTTTTTCAGTTTGATTATTCCCTCGAATAAATGTTTCTTGTATAAATGAAGCACCAAGTAAAAGGATATGAGGTGGGGAGGCACCAAGTAAAGGGATATGAAGAATCTTCCCTTGAAAATATGGTGGCAATGAGGAGAAGGATAAAGAGGAGGAGAAGGAATTTAGGTCTGCAATCGGGTTTCAGAGGAGGAAGAAGAACCAGATATTAGAAGTTGGTTTTTAGTTAGGACCGCAAATTGTTGGTTTTTTCATTTTTCTTCTGCTGTTCAAAAGTGGATGGAGATGTTTGATTGACACACTTTAAGCATTTTGAAAGACTCTTTATAAACTTTTGTAAATTGGATCGTTAGTTGACACACAAGTATGTATTTTAAGAGACCATATTGAAATTTATCCAAATAGTATAGAAGGTCCAGGAATCTGATACAAATATGGTTTCTATTATGCAAAGTAGAAAGGTTTTTCATTACCTTTCTACCCTGCAGTACTAGTTGGGTAAAGTTGGAATTATTCATTGCAGTCATACACCAATCATCTGTACCTTTCTCAATGATTACCACCTTTCTGTTCTTTTGGAGAGTTATGTACCAAATTTATATGGATTATTTGTCATCTTTGAACTATCTTTAGGATAGAAATTTGTGCAACCTGTGGAATGACATATTTATATGTTGGATACTTTCTCTTCTTATTCAATTTGAGCTATTGCTTCCCTGATGAGAAAATGCATCAGAGTATTCACTCAAAGAGGATAGAGTTTTAATGAGCTGTTAAGCAAAAGCACCCAGCCTTATTGAATTGTTTCATTTGTTGAGAAAAGGGCAAAGGATATGGTTGGCAGTTGCCTAAGTTCCAGCAGTACCAAAGGATCCTTTTTTCTCCTCTTCATAACGAGGTGCTAAGTGTCTGTCACATGGAAATTTTGTTTAGCACTTCTGCTAGTTCTCTTGTATGTGAGTATATTGAGTCAACTGATCTTTGTTGCTGGATTATCCACATGAGCTTTGATAGTGGTTTCATCATGCCTTTTCTTCTTCAATATCTATGTCATAAATATATAACCGAATCATTGTTTGTTGTTTATAGCTTTCATATTTCACCAGACATATATTCTTTCTCTCTTTTCTGTTTAGACGGAACTGAGTTCATTGATATACTTGCTCCGTGTAATGTTTTCCGATTGTATTTCTCTTCCCTCTAGGTACTGCTATTACTCAAGGCTAGGTCTTCTTCATTGTATACGAAATAGTCACAAAATTCAGTCATATGACTGCATGCCTTATTCTGGATGCTATGGAACAAAGGATTATCCCGGACCTACACCGAGGGAGCTCCCATGTCACAGTGCAGGAACAGGAAGGGCTTAAAGACTAATCACTTTAGACAAGAAAGGAGTCCTCCAAAAACTGCAAGGTTATACGGTAAGCATGGAAAGATATTGCAGTTACAAGGGAGCAATGGGAAGTTAGCTTTGTAAAATAGCTTATGGCGAAGAAGACTATTTGAAATAGGATGATCCCTTTTGACTAATGTAGAAAATCAGCTATTCCTTGGTTTATAGCAACCCCCAAGAACTCCGGAGGTGGCAATCCCCCAGCCATGTTTTCTGTCCGGTTTCTTTTCTTTTTCCCATTTTTTCTTGATTTTTGAGTTTGTCGTCATGAAACTCAAGGATTAGAAACTCATTATTATGTTTATTTCCTCTGTTTGCCGTGATGACAAATATAGTACTCCGTTTTTCGAATTCTGTATAAAATGATCATGCATATTGAGGTAAATAATGATTCTGCCACTTCTTCTAAGTATATTTCTTTGCTTTGTGTTATTGTTCATAGTTTCTTTTGTTGTGTTTCTGGAATATAGTTTGTGAAGCCTCCACATGATGCTTATGGTATTCTTTTGCTTGTTTGTTGTACTTAATACTGAGCCCATAGTCGCAAACTGAGTCCTTGAAATATTCATTTTGACATAGTAAAGAAATTGTCACGTATGAGTCGTGGTTGTGGGTGTTGTCAGGCCTATGAGTTATGCTTTTGAACTTGCGGGCCTAGGATGTGACATAAACCGAACCCACCCAATATGTTGGGAATTACTTGAACAGCCATCTCTATTAGATTTTGTGTAATTGCAGGTATGGATGGAGGGCTCAAGAGGTCTGGTAAGCCAGCTGATCTCAAAGCCATTGAGAACATGTGCAGTTATGGGTGAACAGAAACATTAGGGGATTGTCTGTATTCTCAATTGCTATTTTTCACCTCCTTTGGATTAAATCTTGACCTAATTAGATTACAGAAACACACCCCATGTGCTACCATCGTGAATCAATCTTGAAGGCAAATCCTCATTTATCCTTGTCTAGGGTTTTGTAGTCAAATTGATGGAAATGTAGTAGTATCATTCTTTTGATATAGATAGGGTTAATCTCCTAGCACAATGTACATTGCATGGAATCTTGTATTCTCTTAGTGCCTCCTGACAACCAAAGTTGCTATTCCATAACCCTTCAAGTTCGTGATATCCTTGCATAATGGTTGTCTGTAAACTGCTCCACAGAGATAGGAGAGAAGACAAAAAGGTTGTACTAACCCCCATTCCTACACCCCCCAAATGCCACGCTCATAGAACTGATGAACTAGAGAGGAAGGATGGAGAGTTAAGAAAATTTTGTTAAAGATCAGATTCATAAGTAGAGATTTGAATCATGTAAACTATATTAAGTTACGTCACTCATATTATTATTTTTTTGAATCCATTTTCTGCATAAATAAGGACACCGAGAGTTCACAACAAAACTTTAGTATTCCGGAAAGCCATAAGTAAGTTGTGTAGTTTTGCCCTTGGTTGGCAACAAGTCTCTATCTCCATGCTTGATGCACATGTAACTTCACTCATCTTCACTTTTCGTACTCATTTTCTCCATGAATAAAATCTCGAGCCATTTATGAACCTAATCCGTAAAAGAACTGTGCTATTCTAGGGAGCTACAGGTAAGTTAGTTGTGTGGCCCTAGTGTTTCCCTTGGCTGCCAAACAAGTCTCTGCCTACTACCATGCTAAACACACATGTAAATTTTTTTTCTAGCATCAAATTCCAAAGTCTGGCACAAAACATATTCTAAGTACTGCCTTGTCTACTATAAACACAACCTAATCTGCCAGCTCTATTCAATCTAGGGATAAAAAATATTTGTTGTTTCACCAACTTGCCGCTCATTAGAACACGAGGCCTCGAAAACTAGCTTTTCAATTGTATAAAATAAACCTTTGTCTGAAATCTGTCAACTTTTTCTGTCGCTCTCTCTCTAGTGATGATCAATTCATTGTTCTGACTATTTTTTGTAGACACATGTCCTTCATTGCCAGCCATTAATGTTCTCACAGTGATAAACAATTTGATTAATGGAGATTTTGAATTCTTGTTGATGGAAGGCAATGAATGAAGAATAAAACTTTTGTAAGATTGTTGTTTGAAAAGGTTTATGCGATAACACTCTCTCATGTGATAAGTATAATAATTTTCGATGGTATATAAGTATAAATTTAATAATCTATATTTCAGGAAAAAAATGTCAATTGGAATATATATTCTGGCGTAATAAAGACAATTGCAGGTAGTTGGTTGTGGGAACGTGTTCCCATGCTTATTAATACATATCATCCGCAAAGCAATACAAGTATATGCTGAATGTACAAAACTTAACATTATGGTATTGGAATATATTTAATGATGAGATGTGACTAATTATTATACAGTATGTGATGTAAGACACTCCTAAAATGTCATGTCCTTAGTCTAGTCTTGAGTTTAAATCTAATAAAAAAATCTGACTGACAATTGTAAAATAATTAATTGTGATTATGAGACGCAAAGGGTGACATTTTGATTGAAACACATAAATAAAAAGAAGGCTAAACGTTGGTGTTGTTGACACCATATGGTTAAAGGAATATAAAATGTAAGCTATTGTTGGTGAAACATGCAACAATATCATTTAAGGGTGGTAGGGGGAATCAGACTGATGTCACATGCAACAGAATTTTAGCAGAGAGGCCTTTACTGATATAAAAATCGTCTAAATCCCTTCTTCTTCTACAACCATTTCCACACAAAATTTTAGCCTAAGGAAAAAAAAAAAAAAACCATGTCTACTTCTTCTTCTGAATCAATTGGTCTTCAATTCCATGGCAGATCCATTAGTTTACCATCAAGATTAAATCCCAATTCCCTTACCATTGAAGCAGAGCTAAACAAACTGAAAACCTTTGAATCCTCTGTTTCACAGCCTCTAAATGGAGAAACTATTCAAAATGGTCTTCTTGGACTAGCAGAATTGTACAATTCTGTTCAAGAACTACTTGAATCACCATCAACACAACAACATCTTCTTCAATATCAAAATGGGATTTTAGTAGAAGAGGCACTTGAGAGATCAGTAGAAGTATTAGACTCTGTGGGCGCAATCCGTGACTTGTTCTTAATAATAAAAGAACAAGTCCAAATCCTTCAATCTTCTCTAAGAAGAAAGAATGGAGATAATTCAAGTATTGAAAGTGATATAACTTCATATCTTTCCTTTAGAAAGAAAGCAAAGAAAGAAATATCAAAAGCCCTCAAAACACTTAACCATTTGGTAAACAAAGTTGGATCATTTTTTGTATTGGAACCCAACTATTATCAAGGCCTATCAATGGTGATTAAAGTGATTAGAGAAGTGACTTCAATTACCATTTCTATATTGAAATCTCTCTTGTTGTTCTTGTCTGCATCGCCGCGATCAACGAAAACAAATGGTGGATGGTCATTGATTTCAAGATTGATGATCACAAAATCTTCATCAGCAGCAGCTTCTCCTCAATTAGGCCAAATTGTAAGTGATGTGGGATGTGTGGATATTGCTCTAATGACCCTTCATGGGAATATCAAAAGCAATGAAGCTAAGGATAATCTACAAATGGCAAGAAGAAAATTAGAGATTCTTGAAAGAAGCAGTGAAGATCTTGAAAATGGTTTAGAATGTTTGTTTAGACAATTGGTTAGAAACAGAGTTACTCTGCTTAATATTTTAACACATTAGGATGAAGAAATTACTTCTGTATGTATGTGATACAAATTTTGTAAAAAAAAAAATATGTTAGAATGAAATATTGAGTTCTATTCATATCCATTTTTTTATATTTATTTTTTGTTGTTCTTGACAATAGTAATAATTCTTTTGCATGATCAAGCTAAAGTAAACAAAGATCAAAAGAATAAAGTAGGGAAAGAAGAGATAAGCTAAAGCTAAGATTTTCCTTTGTATTTTGATCTTTTCAATGTGTAAATTTTCTTTGATCTATTGTTCTATGTCCCTTCTTAATCAAGATTATTAGAAGAAATTGTTTTTCTGGACCTTTTGAACATTTTTAAGTTTTCATTTCATAAGGTGCTACTAAATTACTCACACAGTAAAAATACACCATAAGGTCTCAAATTGAATTTTGATCAAATAGATATTCGTTCATTTTTTCTATTGTTTTGTAACAATATAAGTTTGTAATAAGATCAATCCATCGGTATATTTAAGACCATTTGAATTAGATGGACTTTGAAGCAAAAGGCCCAAGCCTTAAAGACTAATGCCCAATAAGGCATTATCCAAACGAACCTTAAAAGATTCATAGAGTCTAAACAATCTAATCCTATTAATCTTACAATAAAAATAATAAAACTTCTTAAATTTTCTTTTTATAAAATATATGAATTTATTATTATACCAAAGGATATATTACTCATCTGCTCGACATCTCTAAGTATTCTTTGCTAACTGTCCCTTCTCTGGGGTCAGAATCCATCAATTTCCTTACAATAAAAATCATCTCCAAGTGATTTAATTCAAGTGATAAATAATCAATTTAGCAATTATACATGTCGATTATGGAAGAAAAATGATTGAAATCTAATAACATAAACCATGGGGAAGGAGAAGCTGGAAATCTAGTTTTAACCTCGTATTATTTCTTAATAAAGCATGATTAACACTATCATTATTACTTCTCTGATGTAGTAATCTAGTAAAGTAGTATTATTATCCAACATGAATTCGACAGAATTATGAATGTTTAATTGTACTAAACATTTTCTTTGAATACTTAATTAGCAACCTCACATGGGACTAATCATTGAAACTAAATCGAATTTCGTACAATTTCATAAGGACAAATTAAGGTGAAAAAATGTACCTCTCTGACTAATAAGAAATCCAAAATTTGTAAGGTAGAAAATTTTGTCTGGTACGGTCTCTGATAATGAAATTATTGATGATGCTTATGCTTAATTATGGCTAAAAATCGATTAATGTTTCAACTAATGATAATCACATGGCAATTTTGGAGACAGTAGAACAAAATGTTCGTTTTGAATAAAACAAGATTCAGTCGATTTAGCTTTCTTGTCTTATGGACTTTTTTGAAGGGGGGTTCATCTAAGAATTCCCAGATTCATTCACCTCCAGATTTTTGTTAACTCATCACATGGGGATGATTGATCAAAATAAATTCAGAAAAAGAAAACAAATTTGAAGATTTACTAATAAAATGTTTTTGTAGAGTCTTGGTGGGACAATTCTTTGTATGAGTGACACTTCAGAATAATTTGAACCGTCTGTATTAGGGTAGAATGTGTAGGATAGGGCACTCGCAGCGACAACTTTGATCAAATGTGTAGGATAGGTGGGAGGTAGTGACACACAACGACCAATCCTAAAAGACCACTCTTTCTTCTAAGGATGCCTAACCCCTGCACCGATCATTCGGGGAGAGGCGGACAGTGCGAGGTGGGTAGTTTATCTGGGACAGATGCCTCCCAAAGAGTAACAGAGGTGTTCAAAAGTAGGCTCAAGCTAATATTCTGCTCATGAGTGTAATGGTATAAGCCTACTTGACTATGAGATCAACTGGTCGAACAGAAACGAAAGTCGAACATAGTGATCCGGGAGTCCTGTGTGGAAGGCCAAATGCTCAACGGATCAAAAGTACACCGGGGATAACAGGCTGATGTCCAAGAGCTCTTATCGACAGAGTCGTTTGGCACCTCGATGTCGACTCATCACATCTTGGGGTTGAAGAAGATCCTAAGGGTTTATTTGTTCGCCGATTCAAGTGATACGTGCGTTGAGTTTAGAATGTCGTAAGATAGTTCGGTTCCTATCTACCGCTGGTGTTAAAGGGAGAATTGCGAGGAAGTATTCATCAAGGCTGAAAACAGTGGTAGAGGTAGAGGCTGGGGAGGACCATGGCCCCCCTCAATTGTTTTGGTGCTTTATGTTTTACATACGATTATGGCTATTTTGCGTTAGGATTAAGTATATTTACTATTTTAGCCTCCCTAAAATATTTGTGTACTTTATATAATATTACAAATAAATATATCTATTTTTATGTTAAAATTAGCATATTTTATTATTTTAATCTCTTAAATTAAAATGAATGAATGTTCATTCAAGAATTTCCAATGGAAGTAGTTTAGATTTAGTTATTGGAGGATAGATATAAGGGGATAAAATTGCAAGTGTTTTTTGTCCCCTTGAACAACCTACAATTCTGCCATTCACATGCAATTCTGTAAGGAAAACATATGGCCTGTAATTCATTTTTTTTAATGTTGTTTTTGTCCGTAGAAATGGGCATTTGACAGAGATTGAGTTGATGAGGTTCTTGCAATCAATGAATTTCCCCAATGGTTTATGTTTATCTATATCTCTTTTAGTTTCCGTTATTCTCTGCGCTTTATATGATTGGGTTGCGGCCCATTCAACTTCTGTTTCGGTGGGGAGCAAACTACTTATAGCACCCCCTTCAGATTTACTGCTATTTATTTATTTTGTTTGGACTAGACAATTTCACTCGCTATTTCAAAGTATGCCAATTACACCAAGAATGACAAATTATGTGTGATTGATTCATGTTCTGTTGAAAGAGATTTAAACTTTAATAATGGATAAAAAAATTTTATTTATGTACATGATAAAATAATATTCCTTCTGGTTTCTTTACATTATATTTTTCAAAAAAATATAAAATTTTAAATATTTTTTATATGAATTAGAATATCTTCAAATCAATCCATATCTAAATTATTACTTTTGTAACATATTAGAAGAATTTTATAATTTTATTTTTTTATAAAAAAGTATTATGGGAAATTTTTTATTAAATGTTGTATTGAATTTAAAATGTGAAGTGAAAAATATAAATAAAAATAAAATGTGACAAGTAAAAAAATTAAGGAGGATGAATGAAACTTGTATATAACTAATAACTCAATAAGATATGTAAATAATAGAATGATGCATGTTGGCATTAGTTGAATTTAGATGATGTAAAAAAAATCCACACCATGTAAGTGTCATTTGGCAATGAGTGAGATCCCGATTATGAAAAAAATAAAAAAAAAAGGATATGATATGGGGTTGGTGGCATTGTTCATAAGATGGTGAGGTGTGATGTTTCATTGAGGACTAATCCTATTTAGGGTTACAAAACATTTCCCTATTTTCCACCAAAGAGACCTAAATAAACTATAGTAGAAATGCCGGTTGTTGGTTTAAGGAGAGGTATATATTTTGTTGCTTCGAGATTCTTTATTTATGCCCTTCAAAAAATTTTTCTTTCTTTATTTTTAGAGTTTGTTAATGTGTATTTAACTTTTTTTTTTTGGTGAGATTTTGTAGAGAATAATTATGCAAAATAAAATAATTATGAAGAAAAAAGCAAATGTTGCTTTTGAAGTTGACCCCTTGAATCAAGCTTTTATTGCAGCGTGTTATGTTTTTTCTCCCATTACTAGTAGGTTGATGGGTCGTATGCCGAGTACACATGTTTTGACTTTGTGTGTGTCCATAACTAAAAATTGGTGACCTAACTACCGCCGTTCTACTAAACATACCACTAATCACCGAATTCATATGAGCAACTGAGAGTAAGCAATGATTTTCTTAAGGTCGATCTGTCTTAAAATGGTTGAGGAAGTATATATTATAGCAATTGCACTTCAGGAAACATGGGTATTGAAAATCTTAAAAATCCTTAAGTTCCCAATATAAAGAGAACTCCTGCCAAGATGACAGAATTCTATTTCAATCTTGAATTGTTCCCACCAACCACTCACACTCAAGATCCGGGTTCCCTTGATTGGATCTCAGGACTACAAAGTCTATTCATCCGCCATTGCCCTCAGAAGGGGAAGCAAACCCGAACTCTCAATCTTGACCCCCGTTGAAAAAGGCTATTCATAATATATTTACCTTGTTCAGGTTTGATCCTTATTTTATTTTTTTTGTTGCTCAACTAATTTACAAGTACCTTTTTTGGTCCTCAAATAATTTACGAGTAACTTTTTTCATCCTTTTAGACGAACTTTGACAATTTGGACCGTTAGTCAATGATTTCTCTTCGATTATATTAAAATAACATGAGAAAAATGAAAATTCACACAACTCAAGTTAAGAAAGAAAAGATTTTTTCTTTTTCTTTTTACTTGAATGGTGTAAATTTCTATTTTTACCATTTTTCATTTTAATATAACCAAAAAGAAATCGTTGACCACTAATTAAAATTGCCCAAATTTGTCCAAAAGGATCAAAATAGTTATTTGTAAATTAGTTGAGAACCAAAACAGATAAAAAAATTTTGTTAGAGATAAAACTTGAATAAGGTAAATAGATTAGCCACTAAAAACAACATTTACTCATGAAAAATATATATATTAATAGAATTTAATTATTTCCTGGAGTAAATAATATATAATTGTAATAATTATTATGATTGATTCTTAAGGGAAAGTAAGTAGTTCAATTTGTATTATGATTATGTGGGTAGTATAATTAGGGTTTAATATTATTTGAACTTAAAATGGAAAAATTATGAAATTTGGGAGAAGATTGTATTGAATTATTAGAATGGGAAAATAATTTAGCAGTTGATTTGAGATCTCAGTATAAATTTTGGGTGAAAATATCATAATGGAAGAAATAATGAAAAAGAAAAAGAGAAAAATAATGTCAGAAGTGGGATTTGAACCCACGCCCTCGTTAGAGGACCAGAACTTGAGTCTGGCGCCTTAGACCACTCGGCCATCCTGACTTGATGCTTTACTTCATTAAAATAATGATATTCAAACAATGATTTCGCCCCACAGAACCCAAAAAGTCTATCCCTTTTCTGAAAGCCCAAATACTACATAGAACTACAAATGGGCTTTAGTTTGGCCTTTACCCTCTATGATTGATTGATAAATAAAACAATTTTTCCATGTAAGAAAAACAAGGTAAACTAGAAAACTTATTAAAGTTCTCATAAGAAAGGAAAAACTAGTGAATAAAAAAAATTAAGAATTGAAATCAACGAAGGAAAACAATTAGAAAAAAAATATAAATGCTTTTGACTTAGATTTTAATTTAAAGTTTAATATATTTTTACATTATATCATATATGACTTCTTTCATAAATAACTAGTCGTCATGAAGAAACAAAAATTTTCTTTCATGAATAAATAACTGTTTGGCTCTTGGAAAATTAAAGAAACAAAAATCCACGTACGTGCCTTTTTAGAGCTGTTCATTTATTTATTTATTTTTCAATTTATTCAATATATTTATGTACAAACATACAAAGGATGATTTTTTTATTTTTATTTTTTGTTTCTTTTGTCCCTTGATGTGTAAAAAAATGAATGAAAAGATGAAATGCACCAAGACTATATTTGAATTGGGGGGATGATGATGATGTTATTTTGGCAAAGGGAGAATGAAACAATTGCAAACAATTTTATTAAAAAACAAAAACATATGTCACCCATATTACCCTCACATGTAAATATACTTATTTTTCTTTATCTTGACCAATGGGATAGCTCAAGATGGGTCAAAGCATGGAATAGCAATCTAGTTCATGACAAAAAAAAAAATTTTTCTTTTTTTTTTTTTTTGGCAAGAAAAAGAAATTTCTTATTAAGTTTTTACAAAATGGGAATTTTTGAAAATAAATCAATTCGGTCGCATCCGGACCAGTGTAATTTGACATTGTTTGTTCTTGATAAAGTTATTTTATAAAAATAGAATTGTTGGTAATAACAAAAATATATCTTAATGTAAGAATTTTACATTGAATTTAAAAAGAAAATGTCATTTAAATACAGAGTAATGATTATTTTGGTCCTTATAAGTTATTCCAATCTCACCACTTGATCTTACTATGTCCTTCTCAGCCATGATACTCATTAGTCATATATTGTAACCTACTAATCCCTTTAAGCATATTCAATAGGACTACTTAGTTGTATTTGTATTCTGCAAGTATTATAATGAATAGAAAAAGAATTGTGGGAGGAGGCAATAAAATGAGTTTAACTTAGGTTAAAATGTACCTTTTTCAATTTATGAAGTATATAAAGTTTGACTTTCATTTAGAGATTGAACTTTAATGTTACACATTTCTTGGCGTATTAAAAAGAGATTTGAACTTTCAACCTTATAAACATTCTCAATGTACATATTCATTGCATCAAATTAGTAAAATGAATAATAGGAGATAGTTAAGAGAGGAAATCTGAACCAGACATAATGCACAAAATATAAAACTCATACGAACCAAGTTATGTACTACAACAATATAACTAACAAAAAAAAAACATAATGAGAATACACTAGTAGTGAAAACACAAACTCCTTGTACAAGAAGAAAAGCAAAATCCTTACATTTCAAGATTAGCATTATTTTGCACTTCCAACTTTTTTTTTTTTATGAATTATTTTTGCACTTCCATATGTACCAGATGGATAAGAAGAAGAAAATGATCAAAACAAAAACTTAGTACCATTATTAACATCTAACAACATTATTTAAACACAAATGAATTGGACCACACACACACACACACAAAGCCAACAATCCATACGTGCACACAATTTAACAACCCACATAATCCATTTTTTAATATCCATCACTGATCCAATATCTCTCTTCAAAAGGAAAAAATATCCGAAAAATCCCATTTTTTAATCTTTCACAATCTTCAATTATCAATGGAGGAATCTCTCTTTATCACCTTTAAAAAAATACTACCTTTTTTTTTTCTTTTTTCTTTATCATCCTTAAAAAAATACTTGTATGTTCTTGTTATTGATGAAATAAGGCTCCTAAAACCAAGACAACCTCAACAAGCCACGTACCAAACTTCAAGATTTGTAAGAAGGCAAATTCAATGCAATGTGGCAGTCATTGGGCAATGGCATTGGCTGGGGAGCAAAACTTTGCTGACTCTTCACTATACATTGCCTAAAAACTCACCACATAAGCCCATTTAGCCATTAAAGAAATGGGGTAAATTATTTGAGTTTCGTTGGCCAAATTTCTTGCAAGTTTTTTTTGCCTTTCAAAAACCCCACAACGCCAGCACATGGGAGATCACAATTTTCTTAGCAGAATCTTACTCATCTTGTCCCCTTCTGTTCCTCACTACACCTATAAGTAACCCCTTCTTGAAATTTTCTTTCCTCATCAAAAAAACAGTGGAAAAAAACAAACCAAAATAGAGTGACAAAGATGGCTGCTTTTTCATCAAAATCTAGCCATATTAGATCAATTAGTTTGCCTTGCAGATCACATCCAACTACAATTAGAATTGAAGAAGAGTTGAACAAGATCAAGAACTTTGAATTTTCAGCTACAAATTCAACACCAGCAGAGGCAATTTCAACTGGGCTATCAAGATTGGGGGAAATTTATAAGGCCATGGATGAACTTCTAAATTTGCCTCAAACAATTGAAGCCCTTTCTAAACATCAAAATGAGAAATGGGTTGATGAATTTCTTGATAAATCATTAAGGGTTCTTGATATTTGTGGGATTAGTAAAGAATTCATTTCACAATCTAAGGAGAATGTAAGAGAATTTCAGTCTTGTTTAAGGAGAAGATCAAGGAAAGGGGATTCTTCTGCAATTCTTGAAATGAGTATTCACAAATACATTTCTTTTAGAAAGAAAATGAAGAAAGATTCCAAGAAATCAATTGGGATTTTGAGGCAAATTGATCAAGAAATCGTGGGTTCATCAGCGATTCTTGATGTGAATCAACACGTTTCTGCAATTATTCGTGTTTTAAGAGAAGTTAATTCGATTAGTATTTTAATTTTTCAATCGGTTCTGGCATTTTTATCATCAGCTCAATCTTTGAAGAAATCAAGTAAATGGTCTTTGGTTTCGAGATTGATTCATAAAGGAAAAGTGGCTTCTTTTGAAGATTCATCAAAGGATTGTTTCAATGAGTTTGAAAGCGTGGATGTAGCTCTACGAGGTCTATGCAGAAATGATGGTGTTCAAATTCAGACTGTACAAAGTAGATTGGAATCGTTGGAAGGTAGCATTGAAAGCGTCGAGAATGAATTGGAAGCAATGTTTAGGTGCTTGATTAGATCAAGAACTTGTCTCCTCAACGTTTTCTCGTGTTAGATTAAAAACGCTTTCAATGTTATTGTTTATCCCAAATTCTGCATAGGTCATCCATTTTTTGGGACAGGATTTGCTTATAAAATTCAATGTATATGAAGGGTCATTTTGTAATTATACACACAATATAGATATTATCACGGAAAAATTATACACTTCATACATTGGTTTTTTCCATTTTTCTCATATTTATTTATTTTCCCTTTTTGGTTGGATCGATTCCTAAAACTATTATTCATTATTGAGCTATATGCAAGCAAAAAATTGAAAGAGAAAAATAAAATTTCAGTGATCTTTATACATATATATTATGAAATCATTATATGAGATCTTAAAAGTATTCAGTAGGAAAATTTTCCTTGTAAATTTTTTCTGTGTTTCTCTACTATTCTGTATTTACAAAAAATGACTTTCTCTAAAGGAGGAAGTTATTCCAAGATATGTGCCTAAATATCTAAACTATCACATGACATATCAACATAACAATATTTTAAATTTTAACACTCTCCCTCAAGTTGGAGCAAAAATAGAACTAACAAAGTCAAATTATTATGAATAGGGCGATGATACGCATTCGCTCATAGAAAACAAAACGGTATTAGCCCCCATTGCTTAGGTACTTATCGAGTATAGAATAAATCTGCTTCTCTTCGTTCCTGCGAACAGAATTAGTCCATTTTTTTACTACCAACAGAATAAGACAAATATTAACCCCTGTTCTGAAATAATTCACCGAACCTGGGAGATTCATAGGATAGTCAGAGTAGAGTATGTTCAAATGCAATAAAGTTACATAGTGTCTATTTTTCTTTGATAAAGGGGTATTTCCATGGGTTTACCTAGGTATCGTGTTCATACCATTGTATTGAATGATCCCGGCCGCTACAGATCACAAACGCCCAACTTACAAATTAGCTTGCAGAATTGTGGCAGATGTAGTGCTTTCGTGAGAACATCAGCTGGTTGCGAAGCACTTGGAATGTAAACTGGAGTGATCAAATCTGCCTGAAATGCATCACGAACAAAATGACAATCTATCTCTATGTGTTTGGTACGCTCGTGAAACACTGGATTTGCTGCAATATAAATAGCTACTTGGCTGTCACAATGAAGAGGTATGGAGTAATTTGCAGAAATCTGAAGATCACTAAGAAGTTGACGAAGCCACTTCAATTCACACAATGTCACAGCCATGGCTCGATATTCAGCTTCAGCGGAAGAACGTGACATTGTATGTTGCTTCTTTGTCTTCCATGAGATGGGAGAATGACCAAGTGAAATAAAATACCCAGAAACGGAACGTCGGGTCACCGGTCAACCAGCCCAATCGGAATCACAATAAGCGACCAGATGAAGAGGTGCAGTGGAACGGAGAAGTATTCCCTGTCTCGGTATACCTTTGAGGAAACGAATGACCCGAAGAGCTGCATCCTAGTGCTCCTTGTGTGGATTCTGCATAAACTAAGCAAGAATATGTACAGAATAGGCAAGGTCTGGTCGTGTTATAGACAAGTAAATCAATTTTCCGACAAGACGCCGATACCGGTCCAGATGAGCAAAGAAATCTCCAGAAGCTTTAGCCAATTGATGGTTTGGTTCCATTGGTGGAGAAATAGGCTTGGAACCTAGCATACCTGCTTCAGATATAATTTCCAACGCATATTTGCGTTGACTCAAATAAAACCCTGCTTTTTGCTGCGAGTAATTTCAATGCCTAAAAAGTACTTAAGATGACCCAGATCTTTCATATAGAAACAAGATCCTAGGTAAGACTTAAATTTGTTAATGCTGACTACATCATTTCCAGAAATCAACATAAATTAAAATGCAGAGAAAGATGTTATTTTTCCTAAAAGTAAACAGTGAATAATTTGCATATGACTGTGTGAATCCACATTGACGAAGAGAATTCGTGATTTTAGAAAACTAACACCGAGGAGCCTGACGCAATCCATATAACGATTTATTCAAGCGACAAACTTGATGGGGTTTTGAAGTGCGAAATCCAGGAGGTATTTTCATATATACTTCTTCAGATAAATCTCCGTGTAAGAAGGCGTTATGTACGTCCATTTGATGAACTTCCCAATTTCGGCCAGTTGCTACAGATAATAAAATACGCACAGTTACCATCTTTGCGACGGATGCAAATGTCTCAGTATAATCAACCCCTTCTTGCTGAGTATTTCCGAACACCACCAATCTTGCTTTGTATCGCTCAATGGTTACATCAGATTTATATTTGATTCTATATACCCACTTGCTGCCTAGTGCTCGTTTCCCGGGTGGTAGTTCTGTCATAGTCCACGTATTATTTCTCTCAAGTGCATTTATCTCCTATTTCATAGCAAGGCACCATTCTGGTACTAAAGCAGCTTCGGAGTATTTAGTGGGTTCTATACCTGCGTTGACAGCTTCTACAAAGCCTCAATGTGAACTTGAAAATTTATCATAAGAAATGTAATGAGTTAACGGATACAGTGACGTACCTCTAGGACCCGAAGAAGAAGGCGAAGGAGGAGGGATATACCAGGATTAGACAAAACAGTATGACAGACATAGTCCCTCAATTTTCCAGGAGGTTTATGTACCCTGTTACTTCGACGAAGTGGCAACCGTTCAATATTATTTTCTATTTGTTGTTCACCACCTGAATTATTCGACCCAAACACCGAACTGGAGCAACTGGAACTGCCGTTGGAATTAGTACTACTACTGTTTGTCTCATTATAATTTCTCCCAAACAATTCTTCCTCATGGGCTGCAGAAATATTGTCCAATCCACTATCTTGGGCTCTATGTGCGCGCGGCCCAGACTCCAGTTGAGGCTACTGATTGCACTGTGCTGCCCACTGAATCTCCTCAATTTCATGCGGCTGGACCCTTTCTGTTTGTTGGGTTGTGCGCTGGGCTTCAGGGAAATCTGGGGATTGGACTTGCTCTACAGGCCGTGAGGAGCGCTGGTGAAGCGGCCCACCTGCTGAAGTGTAGTCTGGCACATGGGCCCCTTGTTGGACTGGTCCAGAAGAAATCTTTTGGGCTCCTGAAATGCCATAGAATTGTTGCTGATGGATTGGCCCACTTTCTTCTATTGCTGATTGACTGCTCCCCCTTTTTCCTAAACAGGTCTCGGAAATTTCAGCAAAATTGAAATTTACTTGGTTTTCTTGATGAAAAACAACTTGAGATTCAGAAAAAAAAAATGGGAATTTATCTTCAACAAACACAACATCATGAGAAGTTATAAACTCATGTGTTTTCAAATCAAAGAATTTTCACCTTTTTTTTTTTTATACGGATAGCCTAAAAATATACATTGCCTCCCTCGAGGTTTAAATTTGTCTTTAGGCAACCCATGATCGTGCACATATGCTAAACAACCAAAACTCTTTATATGAGAATATGATGGAACTTTATTAAATAACAATTCGAATGACGTTTTCCCTTTTAATACAAACAACGGTGTACGATTAATTAAATAACCAGCAGTGAGTATACTTTCTCCCCAAAATTGTGTTGGGAGATTTGCCTAAAATAGCAAAGCATGGGCCACATTGAGTATGTGACGATGCTTACGTTCGACATGACCATTCAGTTGGGGTGTATGTACCATAGAGGTTTGATGCAACATACAATTTTCCAAAAAATATGATCTCAAACAAGAAAACTTTGTCCTAATATAAGTTCGAATGACTTTAACACGTTTATCAAACTGAGTGTTTACCATGACAAAAAATTGTTTCAAGGTTTGTGCAACTTCTCTTTTTTTCATTAAGCAAGAAAATCCAAACACACCTTGTGTAATCATCTACCATAGTCAAAAAATAACTCGCACCACAAGATGAAGGAATTTTATAAGGCCCCCCAAAGATCACAATGTATCAAATCAAATGTTGCAACAGCATTATTCATACTAATAGGAAATGATTCTCTTGTTTTTTTAGCACGTAAGCAAATTGAGCAATTATCTAAGGAATTAAGATCAAAAGGCTTTCCCAAAAACTTATTAATAACGAATTTAGACGGGTGTCCCAAACGTTTATGCCACAAAGTCCCCAAGTCTGAATGTCCAACAGAATAAGCAAAATTCAATTGTTTAGGTAATTGTCTAAAATAGTATATCCCATCTCTTTCTTCACCCGCTCCAATCGGCATCCCCGAGATACGGTCTTGCAACATTAACACACCATCATTAATTATGATTATACAATTATTTGCTTTGGAGAGCTATGAGAGAGACAGGAGATTACACCGAAGTTTAGGTATAAAAAGTACGTTGTCAACATTTAATTTAGAGTGCAAATAAATTGAACCCAAAGTTTCACCAGTGGTTTTAGTTCCATTAGGTAACGTAATCGTATAAGGAGGAGAGGGTCTTAATTTTGACAAAAAATCCTTTCTGCCTGTCATGTGATGTGAACATCCACTGTCTAAGATCCAGTCTTTTTTCACCTTACCAGATAGAGTATCCTCTGATGAAGAAGAATTCTTTTGATTGTTTAACAAATTTATAAAAGCATTCCACTGAGCTGGTGAGAGACCAGGTATACCCACTGAAAATACTTCTCCTACCACTGCTCCAGCCATTCTGTTTTGGTCATCTGCTCGGTGTGGTTCGACGGTGGAGCGGCGGCTTGCGTCGCTATTTGAGAAGCTCACATCTGCTGTTTTTATCCACTGTTCGCCGGGAAAGACGAGCCAGAGCTCGCCGGAATCACGCCTTTCCACGGCTGCGCCGATGGAGAGACAGGCATGCCGCGGTTGAAGCCCATTCTGCGGCGACCTCTTCCTCTGCTTACTCTTCCTCTTCCTCTTCTACCTCCAACGCCAGCATCTGCTGACCGGTCAGGCCATCGATCTGTCGCTGGAAATCCCACCAAATGGTAACAATTTCTGGCCTCATGACCTTGTTTGAAACAATAAGTACATTGTATAGAGTTTGATTTTGGTGCTGCAAATGCCACTGCTTCAGTTCCAATTTCTGCATTTCTTATCATTTTTCTGTGAGCTTCTTCTTTAATAATCATGGCATAAACTTTCTTAATATTTGAGATTGGTTCCATTTGCAGTATGTTTGATCGTACAGTACAGAAAATTGTATCATCTAATCCAATTAAAAATTGATGAATTTTATCTTCCTCTCTTTGTTTAGCAATTTCATTAATCATCCCACAGGTACAGGCAGGCAATTGTTGGTAATTGATTAACTCATCCCAGATTTTCTTTAACTTAGCAAAGTAGGCTGAGATAGACATACCAGATTGTTTACAATTTACCAGTGCTGTTATAAGTTCGCGTTTTCTGGGTGCATTGCTTGACATAAACTGCTCCTTCAGATCTTCCCATAGTTCATCACACCTTTCTGCATAAGACATGGTGGCTCTTAGGTTAGGCTCAATGGTATTCAAAATCCATGAGCCTACCATTGTGTTGATTGTCCACCATTCTTCCTCTTCAGCAGTGCCGGGTTTCAGTTTTGGAATTGTGCCTTCTACAAATCCGAGTTTCTTCTTTGCTCGCAATGCCAAAAGCATTGCTTTCACCCATTCATCGTAATTATCTTCTTTAAGCTGCACTTGTGTAAGAATTAAGTGCGGGCTGTCTGAGGCTGCCAATTGATAGGCTTCCTTTTGAATATTAACATGTTCATCCATAATCTTAAATGCAAAGAAAAATTGCATAAGAAAACAGATTGATATATGTGAATTGCTGAAGGCTTTTATCAAAGTGAACAGAATTTCTTTTTCTTTTCCTCGTTTTAGAACTTGGCTCTGATAGAAAAACTTTCCTGTAAATTTTTTCTGTGTTTCTATCCTCTGCTACTTCGTATTTACAAAAGATGACTTCCTCTAAAGGAGAAAGTTGTTCCAAGATATGTGCCTAAATATCTAAACCATCAGATAACATACCAACATAATAATATTTCAAATTTCAACAGATCTTAAGGTGGAAAATAGAATCAAAAGGAGTAAATGAAAAAATTATTTCTATAAAAAAGGAGAAATCAAATGTCTTTTTTTTTTTTTTTTGGGGTAAAAATGTTGAAAAAGGGCCAAATTATCATTATTTTCCGAGGAAAAGGCCAAATTAAAATTTTTTAATTCATTAAGAGAACAAATTAAACTTTTTTTTACCTATTAAGTTAGTTATGTATATGATAAGTTAATAGAAACGTCAATATTGCCATTCACAATTTAACATATATGAGGTCTAAAATATTTCATTATCAACTTTAAACCTAAAATATTTCATCATCAACATTGGTTTACCGATATTTTCATCCATATTAATTTCATTGTACCAGCTGATTTGTTTTGAAGTAATATAGGTTTATTAAAAAAAACAAAAATTTCTTTTTTCGTTTTTTAAAATAAGGGGACAAATTAAATTTGAAACTATGCGTATGGCACAATCATCTCTAAACGTATTAAAAAAAAAATGGCAATAAATGCAAAAATAAATTTGTAGCCGTCTTCCACGTGTTGAGGTTGCATGTCCAACGGGGCCTTATTAAAAGGACTACACGTGTGCTTACAAGATTTGAGCTAAGAAAATGAGTTGCTTTCATTTTCATTTTTATAAATAAATATTTTATTTTCATTCCAAAAGAAGTTATTTCAATTCTTTTTGTTAAAAAAAATCGTGATAAAAATAATACTTTAATAATAAAAGTATGCATTATTAAATTAAAAATTTTAGATTCAAATAACATATATTTTTTATAATTATGAAAAGATATTGCGAATGAAGTGTATCATTTTAATTTTTTGTTTTCTTTTTGGGTTGGGATGCTGGGGGATTTTATCTAATTTGATTATCATGTTATAGAATATTTTGCCATCCTATTTTATAGAATATTTTGTCACCAAAAAAAAAAAAAAAAAACTTTAAAAGTTCCTTGTAATAAGAAATAAAAAAATAAACAATTCTCGAAGTGTAAAAGATAATTATAGGTTGGGAGATTTCTTTTGCTCAGAAAAATAGACTTCATTTTATTATTAGCATTTGATGAAATGAAAAAAATAATAATAATTTGAAGAAAATGTCAATGGTCTAATTCTAGAAAATATTAGCTGTAGCAAGAGTGATTAATTATTAAGATCACATGCATTGTAGAGAGTAATTGTCCAAGGATTATTTATGAGTTGCTGCCATGGAAGGAAACATTAGAAGAACAAAGCCACTCGTGCACATAAATAATTTTCATTTATTATATATGTTTAGGATCCTTATATTTTGTGGTTGGATGAGGGAGGACCATCATATTATTATTGAGGAACCACTCGTGCAACTTCAAAGAAACTCCACATATAATTATATGTATTTTGTCTTAATTAACCACCATATCTCTCTTCTAGATCCCTCTATACATGTCTAACATGAATAAAAGTATAAATGATGAATTTGTAAATCTATTAAAGAAAATTCTTGAATCTAGAATAACGTTTTTCAAAGATAATGTAATTATAAAATTTCAAAACTTAATATGTACGTGTATGATAAAGTCTGATTACTCATATTGCTTGATACTTGAGACATAATGATAGAAAGGACTTCCGATGTCTAAGTTAGTTGGTGCAAATATAGAGAGATAATAATAATAATAATAAATTAAAAATTAGAACGAAATAAAAATAGTAAATAATATGTCTCAAAAGTTCTACAAGAACGTTTGAAAGTTTTTAGCAGGGAAATCAATCTGACTTTCCTGTCTTTGTTATTACAAAATGATTATATTATATAAGTTACAAACTAATCCTCTAATCTAAAGGAAAAGTATCATTATTAGGAAACTATCTAAAATACGTTATAGAAATATCAAAATAAGGGAAGTATCACTATTAGGAAACTACCTAAAATACGTTATAGAAATATCAAAATAAGGAAAGTATGTAAATATAGAAACTATCTAAATATAGGTTATAACACTCCCCCTCAAGTTGGAGCATGAAGATCGGTAATTGCCAACTTGCAAGCTAGTGGATGAAAGGAGGCGGGGTGAAGAGCCTTAGTAAATATATCAGCCGCTTGAACCGCACTCCGAATGTAGAGGGGAGAAATAAAACCATCTTGGAGGGCATCGCGGACAAAATGGCTATCAATTTCAATATGCTTAGTCCGTTCGTGAAAGACAGGATTAACCGCGATATGAAGTGCGGCCTGATTATCATAATATAGTGGAATAGGCCGAGTGATGGGAACGTGAAGATCCTGAAGCAGACGAGCTAACCATTTTAATTCACACAAAGTCATCGCCATAGAGCGATATTCAGCCTCAACAGAAGAACGAGACACAGTGTGTTGTTTCTTCGTTTTCCAAGAAATAGGAGATCCACCGAGGGAAATAAAAAAACATGTGATAGAACGACGAGTAACAAGACATGTAGCCCAATATGAATCACAATATGCAGTCAAGAATAAAGGAGACTGAGACTGAAGAAGGATGCCACGACCAGGACTGCCTTTCAGATAGCAAACAACACGAAGAGCCGCATCCCAATGAGCACAACGTGGGGCATGCATAAACTGAGCCAGTGTATGAACCGCATAGGCAAGCTCAGTCGAGTAAGAGTAAGGTAGATCAACTTGCCAATGAGGCGGCGATAGCGTTCTGGCTTATCGAAGTAAGGACCAGTAGCTTTGGCAAACTGATGATTAGGTTCAATAGGAGTAGAGGCTGGTTTAGCACCTAATAAACTAGTCTCAGAGAGAATTTCCAAAGTATACTTACGTTGACACAAAAATAAACCAGAAGGATTTCTGGTAATTTCGATACCCAAAAAATATTTAAGGGGGCCCAAGTCCTTCATGTGGAAGCAAGCACTCAATGAAGTTTTAAACTTAGTAACAGAGGTAGGAGAATTTTCAGCAATTAATAAATCGTCCACATAGATGAGGACGCATAAAAACACATGATTTCGAGAGTAAGTAAAAAGAGAGTAATCAGCATAGGATTGAGAAAATCCACACTTACGAAGCTCGGTAGTAAGCTTTGAAAAACAATACCGAGGTGCTTGACAGAGACCATATAAAGATTTTTTGAATTTGCAGACCTGACTAAAGTGAGAAGGGCGAAATCCAGGTGGAGGGTGCATATAAACTTCCTCCTGTAAATCTCCATGGAGAAAGGCATTATGAATGTCCATCTGATGTATCGGCCAGTTTTGAGCGGCGGCAACAGACAGGAGAGTACGAACAGTGACCATCCAGGGGCAAAAGTTTCTGTAAAATCAATATCTTCTGCCTGTGTGTTTCCTAAAACCATCAAGCGGGCTTTATACCTTTCAATTGTACCGTCAGCTTTATATTTGATACGGAAATCCCATTTACTCCCAAGTGCACGTTTTCCTAGGGGCAAGGTCGTTAACGTCATGTGCCATTTTTCACCAACGCATTAATTTTTTCTTGCATGGCGGCACGCCATTTAGGATTGAACGCAGCTTCAGAGTATTTGGTTAGTTCAGTTTCTATAGTAACAAATGCTAGAAAGTGCTGATGAGGGGTAGAAAACATGTCATAATTTATGAAGTTTGTAAGAGGATAACGGGACTTACCTGAGAAAGTCGTGGAGGAAGATGGAGCAGAAGAAGGGGACATGAAAAGACTTCCACACTGCATTACGGTCAAAATCTTGGAGTCGTGCCGGAATTGTTTTAAGACAGGTACTTTTTCTAGTGCCAAGAGGAGCAGGAAACATTTTGGGTGGAGATGGACACTGGCTGAAGTTGCATGTGGGCTGTTGTTATATGGGTTAAAGGTAGAGAAAGGGTCTTATGGAGAAGCTGGTAGGCTGGCTGGTGAAGAAAGGGAAGGCACTGGGCTTGGCCCGAGTACAGAAGGCCCGGACGAGGGAAGAGGAGAGGTTGGAGCGGGTGGGGTTACTAGGCTGCGCGAGTTTGGGCCAGTAGAGAGAAGCCCGCGCGGAGCTGCAGCAGAAAGGGTGACGAGCGGAAGGGCTGGGCAACTGGGCTGGGCTGGAGGAGCTGAGAATGGGCCAACGTGTGGTTGGTTGGTTGGGCTGAGGTTTTGGGCGGATGGCTGGGTAGGTGCAGCTGGTGATGGGCCAGCGGCTGGGAGGGGTGAATTTGCTTGGGAAGGGCTATTTGTAGGTGGGTCTTGGTGCAAATAACTTAAATTTTGTGTCCCAAAATTGTAAGAATGAGAGAAATCTGGGAAAGTTGGTAGAATATCATTTTTATAGGGAAACTGGGTTTCATCAAAAACCACATCTCTGGACAGAAGAAATTTCTTGTTTTGTAAATCATAAAATCGCCAACATTTCTTGTAGTAGAGATAGCCGAGAAAGACACAAACTCGACTACGAGCACGGAACTTGTCTTTGTAGTGATCATGATCATGGACATAAGCGAGACACCCGAAACTTTTGATTTGAGAATAAGATGGCTTCTCGTTATATAACAATTCATAAGGTATCTTTCCTTGTAACAAAGAGGAGGGGTGCGATTGATAAGATATCCTGCCATTAAGACACACTCCCCCCAAAACTTTATGGGTAGGTTAGCTTGGAACCGCAGAGCCCGAGTAACATTGAGAATATGACAATGCTTGCGTTCTACTCGACTATTTTGTTGAGGCGTGCCAGCAACAGTAGTTTGATGTATCATTCCATGTGTGGAAAATATGATTTTAAGCAAAGAAATTCCGTGACATTATCACTACGAACTATTTTTACAGTTTTGTGAAACTGTGTTTTGACCATGGCAAAGTAATCTTTTAAAACAGTGGCTACATGGCTTTCCTCAGTAACTAAATAGATCCAAACAACTCTAGAATAATCATCGAAGATGGTAAGAAAATATGAAGCACCAACAGTGGATGTGGTTTTGTAAGGTCCCTAGAGATCACAGTGAATTAAATCAAAAATGGCAGAGACTTTATTAAGACTTAAAGAAAAATGATTACGAGTTTGCTTGGCACGTAAACAAATGGTGCAAGGAGTAGTAGAAGTTATAGTTTTCTTAGAAAGTCCTAAAAAATTTTTCACGACAAAATCCGAAGGATGTCCTAATCGGATATGCCACAAGGTGCTTGAATCAAAAACAACACTAGAAAAGGCGAACATATCCGTCAACGACAAAGGTTTGTAGAAGTATATCTCATTCCTCTGCTCACCCACTCCAATCGGCCACATCGAGGTACGGTCCTCTATCACACAAAATTCATTAGAGATAGTAATAAAACACTTCGAATCTCGTTTTAATTATGCTAACGAAATTAAATTACACTTGAGCTCAGGAATAAAAAATACACTTAGTAATGTTCGTTTCGGGTTTAAAGAAACTATTCCTTCCTGCAGAGCAAAAGTTTTAGCACCATTCGGTAGGTTAACTGTATATGGATGTATGATACTTAAATGTTTAAAAAAAATCTTTCCTACCAGACATGTGATGAGAACAGCCCGAGTCTAAAATCCATAAATGTTCATACCAGAGGGTGTATCAGTTTGTGGAGGAGTGGGATCATTGAGCAAGGTCAACAATTTTGACCATTGGTTGGAATCTAGATTTGGAAAGTTTCCAAATCTGTGACTGCTATTTGTTGAAAGATTTCCAAAACTGTTGCTTCCTTTTATGGAAGACGGTTGTGTGCCGCTGCTGCTATTCCCGATCACTGTTGCCGCCCATTCGCGGCCATCGCTTGCTGGTCCGAGAGAGGGCCGCCGTCCGCGACCAGTGCTCCCCCTACCGTGTGGTGTCCGTCTGACGTTGTCTCCTCTTCATCCGCCGCCGCGGTGAGCTGCAGAACCGCCATAGAAGCTTCTAGTTCAGCCAGCTCCAGATCTGGGCCACCATTCAGGAAAACCTACCAGAAGGAAGCAGCTGGAGACGTCATGCCCTTCCCGATGACAATGGCTGCAAGATAGCCTTGAAGAAGAAGAAGAAGGCGACGCCGCCACACCGCTTGTTTTGGTGACGGCGAAGGCTGCTCCGTCGTGGTTGCTGTCTTCCATTCGGGCCAAATTTTTGTGTTATTCTTCTTTGCAAATTTGGGCAAGAATTGTTCTCATTTTTGGCATTGGTTCCTGTTGAATCATATGAGAATGAACGGTTCCATACAGTGTTTCATTTAATCCCATCGAAAATTGAAAGATTTTTTCTTCTTCTCTTTCATTGATAATAACTGTTAACAAGTCTGTATCTACAGAATATGGGAGTTATAGTTGTCTAACTCATCCCATAATTTTTTTAAACGCAAATAGTACGCATGTATTGAGTCTCCTCCTTGTTTGCAATTTGCTAATGCGGTTTTTAACTCATATTTTCGGGGCCTGTTCCCAACTAAAAATCTTTCCTTTAAATATGTCCACAATTCATCCGCTCATTCAGAGTAGTTTATAGAATAACGAAGAGAGGGTTCGATACTGTTGAAAATCCATGAATTCACTAAAGTGTTTATTTCCCACCATTCTTCTTCTTTGTCCGGGTCATCTTCTGGTATAGGGATTGTTCCATCTATAAATCCCAATTTTTTCTTCGAACGTAAAGCCAAGCGTATGGCTTTTATCCATTCGGCATAGTTATTGTCTTTGTCGTTTTCCTTTAATTGGATTGTCGTTATGATCAGCCCTGGACCATCAGAGATGCCACAAAGTAGGCATATTTTTTTATTCTACGAACATGGCTTTCTTCTACCATATCGTTTTCAACATTGCCAACATCTTCCATGTCATAACTCATTATGAGAATTTAGACAAGGCTGGCTCTGATACCATGAAAGTTTCCAGTGGGAAAATCAATCTGACTTTCCTGTCTTTGTTATTGCAAAATGATTATATTATATAAGTTACAAACTAATCCTCTAATCTAAAGGAAAGTATCAATATTAGGAAACTGCCTAAAATACGTTATAGAAATATCAAAATGAGGAAAATATCACTATTAGGAAACTACCTAAAATACGTTATAGAAATATCAAAATAAGGAAAGTATGTAAATACAGAAACTATCTAAATATAGGTTCCAACAACGTTTAAGTCAATAAGCCCTTTTTGAACCTTCGTTGAAAGTGGGCTTTAAACTTTTGGACTACGTATTACCTATTTGATCGTTATGGAAAGAGATAAACCTTGTGTTTATTTAGTTAGGTTGAACCCACTTAGGATACTATGTAACATTTTTTGTAATATTTTCTTTTATAATAAGCTTTTCTCTTTAAGGTTTATCTTTTTCCATTAGGGTTTATCTTTTATTTGGTAAATTTTATTAATAAAATATACCAAATTAAGAATATTACAGAAAGTGTTATAAGAAATGTTATAGACGAACCGAACCGAGTTGAATCCATCAGTAATAAGATTTATCATTTTAGAAAACCTAAGAGAATGAACGTTGCTTGTCACCCTAATTTTATCCTTGCTATATAAGAAGGAACTTTTACACTTGATTAATCTCTAAAAATATAAACATTATACACATAGATTTATAAATGACTGAATATCTTTAGAGAACTTTTTATGGGTAATAAGTAGATTACAAATTTTGAGGGCAATTATAGGCCTCTTATTTAAGAAAATACATTAGTGTTTGCAACAGAGACACAGAATATTGTATTGTATTTGTATGATGAGTAGGGGTAATTTAGGCAAAAGGGCGTTGATTGTAGCAGTCAAGGTTAATTCCATAATCAACTCCCAACATGTCACAATACCTTTTGTAGAAGCCAATTCTATCAGCCCCTGCAGCATTAGGACCTTGTCCACACTCGAGTCCACCATTAATGATGTTCGTGATCACACCATATCCAGGGGATCTCCTTGCAGCTCTATCTGCATCAGATGGAGTCCATCTTCCTACGGCTACCACGTGGCTTGAGGGTTTGTTCCCCTGTGGTGTCATCCAAAACCAGATTGCTGTTTTGAATGATATTACTGCATCCGTTGCTACTAAATCAGGATTATTTATCAAATCTACTCCAAGTGCTTGTCCTGCTTGACCATAGTTGTAATTGCTGCAACCCCAAATAAATAAATTAAAATGATTTCCATATTTCAAATTAATGATCCATGTTGATACTGAATATGTCATGCTGATGATACCGGAAATTAATTGCAAGTGCTAGTTATATTTTCTCCGTTGAGATTTATCTAAATTATACATGCATTTTGTATATAAATACATTCCAATTATTTACATTTCTAAAACTAATTAATTTATACTACTAATTTTAATAAAAAAATTTATCAGAAAATTATAATTCTGCTGTAGTTTAAAATATTTCTAAAAATATCATTTTGTGAGTTATTTCTTGTTTATTGACAATGATATATTTCATTACAGAAATTAAACTAATAATAGAAATGTTAGTGAGGGTATTATGGTTTTAATATATGGTATAGTAAATAAGAACTAGATAATCGAAATGATATTTTAAAAAAATTTTAAACTTTTTGTGACTAAATTGTTATTTTCTGATAATTTTTTACTGAAATTAATAATAAAAATTAATAAGTTATAAATAACAAGGATGTATTTGTAGTATACACAAAATAGATGGATGAAATTATTTGACAAATATGAAGGAAAAAATGTAATTAATGCTAATTAAAAAGAAGATTTCAACACTCGTATATTTACTTTTTTAAACTATTTTACTATACCTGTTTAGAATTCTGAAGATGTAAGTTATTTTATATTAACATAGATAATAATACATGCATGTCTTTTATCCATTTTGTAATTTGTTTCATATTGGTTTTTTAAAGGGGAATTCGTTTTTTATTTTAGTTAGCACAACTATATTTTATCCCCAAAAAAAAAGTGAAATTAAGTACTATATGTAGTGAAGAACTTACTGAGTGAGTTGAATAGGACCTCTGCCATAGTATTGTCTACCAGGAGGGCATGGCCATGCGCTTGAAGAGCAGTAATTTCCAGACGGGTTTCTTTCTCTAATGAAGCAATAACCCCATGCATATGGACCATCTGGTGCACTTCCCCACCCACCTGCCCTCATTATTCATAACTAATTAATTTATAGTTGGAGCGCAAAATTTTTAAAATTGTAAAAATGAAAATCTGGGAAAGTCCAAGATTTGATGAGAAATTACCTGTAGTTTCATGGGAAGTTTGGGCAAGGAAAGCGGCAATTTCTCTTTTACGAAAGGTAAGATCACCAGTTGTTCCAAAGCCATTAAAAGATCTAGCTGCCGTTATAAATGCATTATAACTATAAAACCCATTACTTGGACATCTTCCATCGTTACGATATTTAAGCATCTGATCAAACAGAGCTGGTGTTATAATTGAACCAATGTCCGAACCCCCAGACGGCGGCGTTTTGCATTGGCTTTGACAACCATTTCCGCAGTAATCCTCGGTTGTTCCACACCAACCATATTGGCTACAACATAGGTTATTTGGACATAATGCATTTCCTGCTTGTCTTCCACATTGTTCTCCTGAGATTAATGTGGTAAGAAGAAGAAGAAGAAGAAAGGTTATTGTAAGAAATGAATAATAATACTTCATTATTATTATTATTTTAGTTAATTAAGGGTGTGATTCTTTGAAGAGAATGAAGAGGTATATATATAGGTCATTCCAAATATGGTTTTTTAGACTTTTGGTTTCACCAATACTCCACGAAAGTGGTGAGGTGTGAAACTTTTTCAACTTGGCCACTTTGAAATGAGTATTATTGATGAATGTTACATAAACAAATAATTAAACTAAGTATTAGTATAATTTTTTAGTTTTTTAGGAAAAAATAATATAATTTTGTGAAGTTTTAACTCTCGCCACTCAAATAAAGCGTTAAAGGTAATTTAAAATGTTTATAAATTTATCAGTTTTTATATACATCAACTAACTAGTTTAAGTTGTCAAATATCAAATAAGTAATTGATTTTTGTTTTTTTTTTTTTTTTGTACCCACAAATAAAGTTCTGTATTATAAACTAGATAGGTCACCAGTAAATAAGGTTGAATAAAGGTGAATTTAGTGAAGAAGAGTATATGCTACTCTCAGTCTCGTGTAATATTAATTTCAAGGATAAAATTATTTGAACAGGTCATTCTGTACAAATTTTAAAGATAAACAGTTCTTTAGGGTATATAAGTTTAGGTTTGGTATTTGATTAAGTACTTGATATTTGGATAGAATAACGTGTTAATCTTAACTGTTTCACCCCTAAAATTCACGTCAAACAAATCACACATGCTAACTTAGCAATATAAGTTTCACAATTTTAACTTATAAAAAATAAAGAAAATCACTTCTTAAAACTTGATTACACAATTGATGTATATTTTTGGAAAAAAATTTTTAATCATAAACTATTTTAATTTTTTATATTTATTTGAATATTTTTTAATTAATTAATTCATCTTTAATCATCAATACTTAACTCACATCTATTTCACGTCTCCTCATTTTTAAGTATATATTTTCTTCATTGTCACTAAAATACGGCATAAGCATATATAATTTGCGACATAAAACTTTATCATAAATGAGAAAATTCTAATATAATACTTATAAAAAAATCATGTAGCAATATTATTATATGAACTATGGAGATCAGAATGGGATAATGATACGAGAAGGGGATGTTGAGTGCAAAACATAACAAAACCGTTTTGACATTAGTAATATATTATTAGTATGATGAGATGATAGTTCAGTTGATTAGAAATATAGGTTATGTGTTCACGGTTGATTAGAAATATAAAATAAAAATACTATATTAGTGAAAATATTTGACCGTTAATCTTCCGCAGCCTATGACTACTTCTTTGGGTAATATATAAGAGAGAGAATTTATGTGAGTCGCATTCAAAAGCTAAAGAAACTTTCAATCTAAGAGTCCATTTAGAGAAGCAAAAAAACATTATCCAGAAACACAAAGAATGCGGAAAAAATGGTGGAAATTCTGAATTCTTCACGACTTCCTCTGATCTGTCTGAAAAGAGAATGTTTGACTAGATAGACTTGTTCTAGTAATAAGATTATGTTTGGACCATTCCTTTTCTTATCTTTTATTTATATTGTTTTATTGGGTTCGTATGCTAAAACTATCGATTAATTAGAGAAAAATCGAAAGGTACGAGACTTTCAAACAGTAGTACAAAACTAGCATTAATTATTAAATTATTTTTTAAATGACTTGAAATCAATATCTCTCACTTGACATGTCAAGTAAAGATAACTAAATGCACCTCCTCTTGTCTCCCTTTTTATTCCTTCAGCTTCTCCACAAGCAAAACCAAAAGCAGGACATATTTGACATATTTTTTTATTTATTTGGGTTGATTTTTGGTTCAGAAAATTTGAGTTTTTTATTTTTAAAAAATTTATAAAAGTTAAACTAATTATGAAAAGAGAAGGTACGATCTAAAACGAAAAAATTAAAAACAAATGGATCAAGAATCAATCATATTAAGGCTTTTTTTAATTTTAAAATTTAATTATATGTTCCTCCTGTACTCCAAACACAGTTAATTATATATTATCTTTATTTTTCTAGCAACAAAATTGAGCCCCAGTTTTTCATATTTTTATTTAAAATAAGTCGTTTTAACTTATTTTGAACTAGAAATTATTTTTTAATTACTTTTTATTATTTATTATATCTAATTTTTAATTTTAAAATAAATTAAAAACTTTATTTTTTGAAAAGTTAATTTAAGAATACTTTTTAAAACTATTTCTTTAACACCGTAAAATTAAAAATGTTAAAATATTTTTTTAAAAGACTTACTTTTTAGAAATATATTTTTTAAGCGACTTAACAAAATAAAAGTAATGAAGAATAGGGCAAGGTATAAAAGTTCAACCGAACACTTTTTAGAAAAAAAAAAAAAAACTCTTCTGAAAAAGAGATTTGAAGGTCACTAAAATGAGTTCTTACCCGATCATGTTATGATATTATATTACAAAGGAAAAATATAAACGCTATCTGCTCCTCCCAATTACATTATTAAACATAATAATTAAAAGATAAAACTAGTGCTATTGCAAACAAAGTACTACAAAATATTAAATCCGCCCACTTAGAGAGATTACAAAGATCTCATTTCTATTAAAAAAACATAATATATAATAACTCTCCAAGGATAAGAACACCTACAAGTTGCTTCTATAGAAAATAAAGAAACTCCATAATCTATTTCTCTTAATTAACCAACATTATGCTTTATTAGATCCCTCGACACGGTCTATTTAATGCGTACTCAGAGCATATATTAATACAGAAATATCTTATATTATATAGAAAAATTAACAATGCTAATCACTAAATTATTTTTTAATTTTAACTTAGTTTTTAATCTTTGTTTTCATTTTTTAGTCCCCAAACATTTGTGTTTCTAAAAACTTTTAATCATTATCGCTAATTTCACAGCAAAATTCAGTAAAAAAAAAAAATGTGAATCACACATAACTCATAAACAAGCCTAAAAAGGACCTTTCACTTACTGAATTTACCATTACTTTATAAACAAAATAATGGGTTCTAAATGAATAATTGAAATATTTTTGAGGTTTATGTAAAATTTTTCTTAAATAACAGAAAATTCCCTCCAAATTTAGATAAATTTCCTAAAATTTTCCGCTAAATTTGGAGAAAATTTCTCTAATTGAATATCTGAAACATTCTTGAGGTTTAAACTTATGTTTCTCCAAATTTAAAGAAAATTTCACTTAAACTCAAGAATATTTGAAGTATTCAATTAGATTCTATTATTTTGTTTAATAGAGTAATATGTGAGTTAAAGTAAGTGAAATGTATTTATTAATCTTACTAATAAGTCAAATGAGACTCACATATTTTTATTGTTGGATTTCATCGTGAAATTAGTAGCGAGGACTAAATCTTCTTAAAATAAGTTTTCCGGACTAACAAAATGAAAACAAAGATTGAGACCAAATTAAGATAAATAAAAAAATTATGTACTAATATTTCTAATTCCTGTATTATATAGGATAGTTAAGTGCGAATTTATGAATCTAAAACTATCATATATAATGATATGGAATGATTAGTGTCTGTAATGTAAGACAAAATAAATATGTTTTCGTCTTGTTTTTTCAGGTAAATAAAAAGGAAGGAACTCATGACAAGATCACCATATAAATGAAACATATAAAACTCCCAAATAACTGGTAAATCTTACATCTTCAATGAGGTCAAATTGAAGCTACCTCAATGTTCAAAGTAGAGACAGAAGCACAAAATGACTAGAAATTAACGTTGGTATTTAAGGAAAACGAGTTTGAAAGTAGCAATCAAGGTTCTTTCCATAGCCAACTCCCAAAATGTCACAATACCTTTTGTAAAATCCAATTCTATCAGCAACTCCATCATTAGTACCCCAACCACAATCACTCCCGCTAATTATATTAATAATCACACCATAACCAGGCAGCCTTTTAGCTGCCCTATCAGCACTAGTTGGCTTCCATTTTCCTGTTATCACATCATGGCTTGAGGGTTTTGTAGTTTGTGGAGTCATCCAAAACCATATTGCTGTTTTGAATGATATAACTGCGTCTGTTTCTACTAAATCAGGGTTATTTATCAAGTTTACTCCAATTCCTCTTCCTGCTCGCCCATATTCCTGATTGCTGCAAAAACATTTCAATACTTCAAAGTTAATACTATCTCTCGTAAAAAATATTAGTCTTTTTGAACTTGTGTACAAATACTAAAGCTGTTGAAAATAAGATAATTTTTAAGTCAAAATACTTTTAATGTTCCTAATAAATAAAGAGAGAGATAAAGAATATAGAAGGTGAATAAATGAATGAAGACATGAACGAAGATGAAAATAATGTATTAAATGTCTATTTAACCTCAATCATTTTAAAAATACTCATATTTTCGATCGAAGATGATAATTGTAGTGTTAAAACACGCTCCTTACTGAATTCAAAAGCATACTCTTCTATCAATGTATATGTACAAAGCAAAAATTAATAGTCAATGTTTCTTTAAAAAAAATTGAATTTGAACTAATTAACTCAACTAAAAAAAAAGGTACTTCAAACCCCACACGCCAAAGACTGGACATATGTGAAAATAGGACAGAATTACTCTCATCTTATGTTAAAAAAATTAAGTTTGTGGGTATCTCCAACAAAGCAGCTGAGAGAGAGAGAGAGTAATTTAACTATATACAATTAATTTTTCTAAGAATTAGGCAATGTGATATCTCAATCTATTACTTAGAAATATCTTGCGATGAAAATTGTCAATTTAGTTTCTAAAATTTAAATTTTGACATAACATTTTTCATAAAGATTATTTTGTTGTCAAATAATTTTCGTTAAAAAAGTTATGCAGAATGATTCACGTGTGATAATCTAAAAGATAAAATAGTTATTATAAGCTATTTTGTTCAAAAGAAATACAAGTGAGATGTGAGCCTTGGGAGGGGGAAGCTTTTATCTTCCCCTATATCAAGCCTAGATGTGTTTTATATGCAGAAAATCGCTTATAATGCATATTTTACACTTTAGACTATCTCGTGTGAGTATATTGTGCAAATTGTTTTACAGAAGTTAAATGTTTGGTCACAAAAAGATCTTATTAGATTTATGTGATTTGTTTAGGGACTACGTTCGAAAATAAACTTTAAGAATCATATCATATCAACGCTTAAACTTTAAGGACTAAATTGACCATTTTTTCTAACTTGTTAATTACAAGATGAAAAAGTCGTTGATGAAGAACTTGAGAACCGATAAAGTACGCACGGAGATCTAAAAGATATACGCAAAAAAAACTTCATTTTCCCTACCTCACTTTCTCTCACCTCTCCCTACAAATTCAGGAGTGTTCTTAAAGTTCTTGAAGAAATTCAAGTAAAACATAAATGATTTTGAGAATTTAATTAAAGAAAATATCGATTTTCAAATTAAAAAAAATGCACTATAATTTCGGTCCAGTTGGACCGAAATTATCCAAGAATTTCGACTCAACCAATCGAAATTCTTAGTTAATTTTGGCTGAGACGAAATTAAGGTATAAATTTTTTTTTTAAGTTATAAATGTGTGTTTTTTTAACTTTTTAAATAAATATGTTGTTTAGTTTAATAATTGAAGTTTAATGTTAAAAAACTAACAAAATAACATATTCATAACTTTAAAAAAATTATATATTGGAAACCACTTATTTCGGTCCGTTGTACCGAAACTATTTCGGCCCGAAACTAAGGATTTTCTAAATTTTTTCAATAATTTGACTGATTTTTACATCTAAATCAATATTTTCTATAAAAAAAATTCTTCAAAATCATTTATGTTTCTTCAAGAACTTGAAGAACATTCAGGATTTTTATCGGTCCCCAAGAACTCTTCCAAAATAATCTAGCACTCTACCAAAATAATCTAGCAAAAAAAAGGGCCAAGTCCAAATAACCCCTCAAGTTGGGGCTACTTATCAATCGAAGACATAAGCCTTTTTTTAATCAAGAAGCCCCCAAAAGTTTACATAAATTGTCAATTCAAGTCATGAGCTTTTTTTTTTTTTTTGGACAAAGCCCCCGACGTTTGACAAATTTTGTCAATTGAGGAAATAATTTTTTTGCTTTTTTTGAAAAGAATATATACACTGTTAATAAAATTAGGAAAAATGTGAATTTATCTCAAATTCAATCACTTGCCTTTCTTCATATTTCATATTTCTCTTCCAATTTCATTTTTTATTTCTATCATTTTCTTCCAACTCTGTAATAATGACTTATTTTTTTACGCATTACATGTCTTTCATTATATTTCATATTTTCTCATTATCTTTCGCTTTTAATTTCTTTTTCAAAATTATCTCGAATATCTTCCTATATGCATCAAAGAAACAATTATTCTGATATATACAATGTTGTAAATGTGATAAAAAAATGATAAATGAAATAATTTTGTAGGTAAAAATGAACAAATTTGCACAAGTTTTTGAGGATTTTTTGTTAGGAAAAAGTTATAAAAGAAATTGGAAAAAAAAAAAAAAATCCCTTACCCAAATAGCTGAATAGGGCCTCTGGCATAATATTTTTTACCAGTAGGGCAAGGCCAACGTTTGGAAGTGCAGTAATTCCCAGTATCTTCTCCTCTGATATGGCAATAGCCCCATGCAAATGGACCATCCGGTGCAGTTAGCCACCCACCTGTAAACCCATTTTAATACTAATTACTTCATTTCTTTATATTTATTTATCACTTACACATACTTTTCATTTAAAAAAATATGAGTCACTTTATTAAATTAATAGTGTATTAAATCTAAATTTTTCTTACATATCCCTATTTTTTATTATTATTATTATTATTATTATTATTATTATTATTGAGAAAACTTATATTTCTCAAGTAAAACAATTTAATCCATTCTAATTATTTTCTTAATAGTTACATTTTGTTCAAAATCAAAAATTAATTTAAAGAGAAGAGAGGCGTTTTAGTTAAACTAAAGGGCTGTAGTGAAAGTTGAATTATTTGTAAAATAAAAGTAGGACTCAAAATAAAAAGTGAAAAGAAAATTTAACTAAAACATGATATCTAATGAAAAAAAATTACACTTTTCCTAAACTAAATCATCTATCCAAATAAACTTTGTATACTTTTTCCATTTTTTTACTTGTTATATTATGAAAACAATGCAATATTTAATAAATTTTTTCCTAATATACCCTTCAATTAAAATAAATTTCAACATCTTTTACTCTTCTAACCTAGAAACTTATAGAAATAATAAAAAAAAGAGCATAGTTGAAGGGCATTAGAGTTCATACAGGAAAAAAATCATTTAAAATTTCGTATTTTCTTAAATGGTATGATGTTTAAAATGTGACAATTAATAAAAAATAGAAGGAATATTAAAATCTAGAAAAATTCAAATATTCACTTCCAATGCTAATTAATTTTCTTTCAGAAACAATTTGCTTGGACAAAATTTAAAGACTGACTCACCTCACTTTTTTATTTGTCAGACTTTACTATTTTTCGTGTTTTTTTTCTTTTCACATTAAGATTCTAAAGTGATATTTAATATATTCTTTTATTATACTCTTCTAACATGAAAATTAATATCAATAATAATAAAGAGAGAAAAATTATAAAAAATATTTTAATTTATACAAAAAATAAAATATTTAAAATTTGGTACGGAAAATGTGACAAAGTAAAAAAGAAAAAAAAAACGAGGGAGTAATTCAAAGTGGGTGCTTGCTTACCAGCTGTTTGTTTGGAAGTTTGACCCAAGAAAGCAGCGATTTCCCTCTTGCGAGTATTTAGATTACCGGTGGTTCCGAAGCCTTCAAAAGATTTAGCAGCCGTCACAAATGCTTCGTAAGTATAGAATTTTTCGCTCCGGCAGCTCGTATCATTACGATGTTTGAGCATCTCATCAAAGACAGCTCGACTTATGATAGAGCTGATGCCGGCAGCTTCTGCTGCAGGGGAACCGCCATTGAAGAATATTGATGAACACAATGTGGAAAGAATTAGAAACAAAGCAAAATGTGAATACTTCATTTTTATTTTTATTTTTTTGGCTTCTGAATTTAGTTACTGAGAAGAAGAAGAAGAATAGAAGGATCTGATTTGTGGAAAAGAATAGAATAGAGGGCTCTATTTATAAAGGTATGATTTGACACAGAGTATGATGAGATCTTCAGTGAATTCCCCCCTTTTTTTGGAAGGAGAATAAAAAAAAAAAAAGGAAAAAACTAATCTATTATTAATATTAATAAAGGGTACCAAAGAGAAATGTAAATAAAGTTACGGAAAATTTTGTGATTATATTCATAAACTAGTACCATTTTTTTATTAATAACAAAAAAACTTCTTTTTCAAAAATATTATATCTTTTTTTTTGTATGGTAAATATATATAATATATTTTAAGTACAGTAAATATATTCAACACAGCAATTTTCGTCACATTTCATGTATATCATTTGTATCTTGAACCTTTCATTAAAGATATTTTGCTTTTAAAATGGTGGATTTAAAAAAAATAGTTTTTAGATGATAAGTAGTCAAAGATGATGAAAATTAATGTATATTATTATATAAATATGTGTCGTTTTAGTTTTAATTATGTAAATTACTATTTAATGAGGGACTTATGGGGAGGCATATGTCTAAAAACGTGTCTTATTCCAAGTGTCTCAATTTGTTAGGGGAACACTATTTAGATTGGCTTTTAGTTGAAAAAAATGAATTTTTTTTTTATTTGCAGTTTGTGAAATTAGATCATTTATAAAAGAAAACGTGAGACTTAACTTTCTTTTTTTTTAAAAAAAAAAGGAATAAAATTTCCTTTAGAAAAATAAATATATTAACGCTTCCAAATACTCTTAGTTCATTTGTTTGAAGAATTAGCTAACAAAATATTTTACCTAATATTAAATATAAAGAAATTAAGTGGACTCAATAATAATTACCAATCGAATAATGTCAATTTTTCTTTCTAAAAAATCATAATTTTTAATATCTTGCAACCAACAAGCCCTCCATTTATTGAAATTCTCTTATCCCTATACATATATCAGAGAATATCGAAATTATAATTATATTTTTACAAAATTACAATCAAGATGCACAACAATGAAAATTTTATTAAACTATAGTCAAATATTTAGGTTTATTTGTAATTTGATTGAAGAATTATTTAAACACTTCAAATATTTATTTATTAGGTAATAGTAATTTTATTTAATAAGAAAAATTTATTTGTTATTAGTTTATTAATTAAAGAGAAAGAATATAATTTAATGAAGTTTCCAATATTTATCCATAGTAAAAAAATAAACTTCAGAATAAATAACCATAATTAACTCTTTAAGATAGTGGAAATGCACTTGAGTTTTCGTTATCTCCCACTTATATCACTTTTGCTTAAAAATATTAGCATTTTTTTTAACATTAAAAATCAACCTTAAGAAAACCTTAACAAAACCCCTTTGTTGTCTTCATTGAGTATCCTTCCTAATACATATGAAATGAAACAAATAACAAAAAAACGAAATCAGTAAAAAAAAATTACTATACACTCGACATACGATCCCACAATATGAATCTTTGCATAGAAAAAAGATTTTAAAAAATAGAAATTAAAAGAAAAGTCGGTATTATTGCACATAAAATATTTTATTTTTGTTTTATTTATTTGAAAAGGCACATAAAGTACTTAGAAACGTGGTTCGAGTAATATAATTATAAAGATGTTCATTCAATAGAAAATATTCCATATGTTTAGTAGCCTAATTAAATTAATCACCCATATCTTTTGGATCATTACAATTGGGATTCTCTGTCCTTTTTTTTTTTTTCCCAAAGGAAATACAAATGGGATTATGGAACCCACTAGTGCGATTCCACATAAGCTCCTACATCATCTATCCCTCTTAATTAAACACCCACATGTTTTTTAGATTCCTCTATCAAGACTTTGTAATTTAGTTTAATAATTAATTATTATTATTATTATTATTATTATTATTATTATTTTGGTCCATGATCTAGATTAATTAATGAAATGGAAAGGAGCCTTTCCAATTTGATGGATTTAAAATACTCTTTTCATTTTATTGCTTGAATGGAAAGATTAAAATAAAATTGATGATTCTTTTTTATATACAACAAAATTATTATTTAGTATCATAATATAGAATTCAAACGCCATAATAATATAATTTATAAATATTAAAAATTGATTGTTGGAATATACTCAATGCATAAATATGCTATAATAATATAAATAAAAATTTGATACATTGTTTAAGTGTTATTTTCGTTAAATTAATTAAACTTGCATTAGTACTATTTTATGGATTGTTCTTATCTATTGATTTAGTTCACAACAAAATTGTAGTATTCTCTTTCTCTAAAATCATGAAAGTATAATAGTTATAAAGAATATTTTTTAATTTTCTTACTTATGAAGAAATCTTTTATAAATTTTAGAATGACAGAACTTTCTTACTCATTTTTGTAATAGACATTCATATCAAAAGATTTTTCTTACTTTAGTTTTACATACTAAATGCTAGAAAATGTACTAAGCACTGTCAATATTTTTTGTTCTAACTCTTGATCGATCTCTATAATATCAATGGGATTGGTAGTATATTGGTTTATATGTGTATATTTTGTGACACTTAGAATATTAATTAAGAGTGTGTCTAGATTTTTACTTTCAAAATCAAAATATTACTGTCTAACATATAACTCGTAAGAGACCTTGCATCCTCTCACTAATGTTTGAAGTTCAAAGTAAAGGTACCAACCAACATGTTTATTTAAGACAAAATATATATATATTTTTTTTTTGGTGAATGACAAAAGTTTTGTTTCTCTTGGTCATGTGGGCCTTATTTGCTCACATTTTTCATTTTTATTTTCAGCCCAATACTTCCTATGATGATATGGAGTGGGTTCACTAAAGATATGGGCTGAATTTTATTGGGCCAAGATGCCAGGCCGAGCCGGGCCAACCCGCCCGCCCATGGTGACTTAGGGTTTCCCTATATATATGTCCTATTTTTGGGAGCTGCCCCAATTTTAGAAAGGCAGCCCCATCTCTCTTCTTCTTCACAGCATTTTCAGCTTCCATCTTCAGCCTTCTTTTCTTCCTCCTCCTCACTGCCATTACCGCCGCTGCACTCCTCCATGATCTCTCAGTCGCCGACGCAGCGAGTCGGCACCACTGCCTGACTGCCGTCGGGCGACCGTGAAGGGAAGAGAGAGAGAGTGAGCTGTGAGAGAGAGAGAGAGAGAGAGAGAAGAGAGAGAGAGAGAGATAGTGAGAGAGAGACCCATTTTCGGGTGAATCTCAGTCCGAGCTGGGGGACCGTCGCCGCTGCTCCCGGAGTTCATCCTCGGCTCGCCGGTGGTCCCAGCTGCTGCCAGCTCGCTGCTCTCTGCCGGATCGGCCCGACGCCAGAGCTCCCGGCTTCAGGTGAGTATCTCTTCCTTTGGTCTTTTCTTGTTTTCTTGCTAACTTCCTTCTGCAGGGGACTAGCGATCTACACTGCAGTTGCTAGGAGAAGAAGAAGAAAGACGTTTTCTTTCTCAAGAAGAAAACGAGGGGACCAGATCTGGGAATAAGAAGAAAATGGAGGACTATTATGTAAATCTGTAATAGTTTAGGGACCTTTCTGCAATTTCTTGTTTTTGAGGGCTGTAATAGTAAATAGGAAAGTTGAGTGTAATAGTAAATAGGTTTGTGGATCTAACAATCCACACAACAGTGGTATCAGAGCCCGGAAACAACTTCAACTTTCCGGTGCTCTTGTGGACCGGCGGCTACCTCTCGGGTTGACCTTTCGGACCCACGGGAAGCTGTTGAGTTCAGTGGATCCAGCTCGAGGGAAGCATCCTTAAACCTTCTCTGTTTATTTCAGCCTTTTTTGGTAGATCGTTACTATTATTCTTGCCTATTTTGCTAGATCTGTTTATTTTCTGTTAGATCTGCTTATTTGCTTTAAATCTGCCGTCACGGATCTGCTATTTTGTGAATCTAGTTTATTTTTCGAAAAATCTAAAACCCAAGCTCGGCTTGAGTCCAAAGAGACTTCAAGTAGTCTGTGCCTTGGTGATTTTACATAGCGATTGCAAAGTGTAGTTATTATTCGTGGTTGTTGATTTTTATTGTTATTTGTGTTGGAAGGCTGTTGCTCAGCCCTTACCTGTTTATTTCTGTCTCGGTTATTATTGTGCAAACTGCGCTTTCTCTGTTGTGAAATTCTTTGTGTTTCACCTATTTTATTGCGCCGTTTTTCAAAAGAAAAATCCGGGCATTTTATTTGTGTGACAAACTTTTTTTTCTTTTATTTTTCCAGCCATTGATTACTCTTATTTGCCATTTTTAATCATGTCTGTTCCAAAAATTGAAACCGACGAGTTTGATGGCAAATCTGATTTTGTAATGTGGCATAGAAAAATGAAAGCAGTTTTAGTCCAAAATAAAATCGCACCCGCAATCTGTAGCCCTGAAAAGGATCTGGAATCTTGGAAGGGTGAAGTACTTTCTGAAAAACTTGGTGATGCCCACAGTTGCCTCACCTTGCATTTAACCGATAATGTTTTGAGAGAAATAGACGAAAAGGACAACGCTTTTGAAATTTGGACAAAACTCAAAAAATTGTATTTGGAAAAATCGTTATCAAATAAGATTTATCTAAAGGAAAAACTTTTCGGTTTTAAAATGAGCGGGTCGAAATCTCTTTCAAAAAATATTGATGATTTAAACAAAATTGTTTTGGAATTGCAAAACGTTGGAGAGAAGATCTCCGATGAAAAGCGTTCTTTGTTATTTTATTAAACTCCTTGCCTGAGTCTTTTAATGATGTTAAATCTGCTATCAAGTATGGCAGAGATGATTTGACTCTTGCTGATGTGAAAAACGCTTTAAAATCAAAGGACCTTGATTTGAGAAAAGAAAACAAAACAAACGGAGAGAACCTTTACGTGAGAGGGAGGGTTGGCCCGGGAGAGAATCTTCTAGTCACCGTTTTAAAAGTAAAGGGAGGTCGAAATCACGAGATAAGAAAGTGAAGTGTTTTTTCTTGTGGCAAGGGAAGGTCATATGAAAAATAAGTGTTTTAAGAGAATCAAAGATGAAAAACAACGTAAACAAGGTAAAGGGAGTGATAAAAATGACAAAACCCACGATTTTGATTCGGATGGTAATTCTATGTATTACGAGATTTTGTGTGTATCCCCTTCCCCTTCTTCCCGTTTCGATCATTGGATTCTTGATTACAGTTGCACTTTTCATATGACTCCAAACAAGCATTGGTTTTCGATTTTAAACCCCTTGAACAGGGGAAAAGTTTTTATGGGTAATAATCATGTTTGTGAAATTAAAGGAATTGGAAATGTTTTTATTAAAATGCATGATGGTGTGACCGGGAAAATCGACCGAGGTGAGATATGTGCCCGACCTTCGTCGGAATCTAATCTCCCTTGGTGTTTTTTGACTCAAATGGTTTTTTCTTATAAATCGAAAATAGCATTATGAAAGTTTGCAAAGGAGCACTGGTCATGCTCTAAGGTTTTAAAAAGGATGGTCTCTACCATTTAATTGGAAAAACTGTTTTAGAAGCATCTGCATTGGTTTCCAAAACTGTTCCTAAAAAGACTCTGTTGTGGCACCGAAGGATTGGCCACATCAGTGAAAAAGGACTACATTGCCTTCACAAACAAAATCTTTTGGGGGGTGACAAAATCGAATCTTTGGATTTTTGTGACCACTGTGTTCTTGGAAAACAGCATAAAATTAGTTTTTCAGTTGGCACACACAAGTCCACTTCTGTCCTTGATTATGTGCATTGTGATTTGTGGGGACCTGAAAAGGTTCCAACTTATGGTGGAAATGTTTATTTCTTATCTGTTGTTGATGATTTTTCTAGGCATGTATGGGTATTTCTTTTAAAATCAAAAGATCAAACTTTTGAAAAATTTTCTGAATGGAAACGCCTTGCCGAAAATCAAACTGGAAATAAACTAAAAACAATTAGGACAGATAATGGTCTTGAGTTTTGTAATAAACGGTTTGCTGATTTATGTGCATTGCATGGCATAATACACCATAGGACTGTTAGGCACAACCCTCAACAAAATGGAGTTCGTTTGAAAGGATGAACCAGTACTATAATGGATAAGGTTAGGTGCCTTATGGTGTCTTCAGGAATCCCAAAACCCTTTTGGGGAGAAGCTGTAAGTACAGCTGTCTACCTCAGTAATAGATCACCCTCAACAGCCATAAACTTCAAAACTCCCTTAGAGTTGTGGTCCGGAGAACCACCAAACTTGTCAAACCTTAGAGTATTTGGATGTGCTGCATTTGCACATCAAAAGGAGGGTAAGTTAGACCCAAGGTCAAGAAAGTGAGTGTTTTTGGGCTACCCTAGTGGGGTAAAGGGTTACAAAGTTTGGCTCAAAGGTGAGCCGGGGGTGAGGGTTATTGTGAGTAGGGATGTGGTCTTCAATGAACTTGATATGCCTTGCCTAAAGGCTAAAACCAATCCTGATAACCCTAGTGACATTCCTGTTGATGGGAATATTCCCGTGGAGGTGGAGGACACCTCCAAACCTGCACAACCCCACGATCAACCTGAAACCAGTGAAGTGTCGAATATACCAACCAGTCAGCAGCCGGAAACCAGCACGCCTGAATCTGAAAATTCAGATGAGGATCATCCCGAGGCACAAGCCCAAGCTCTAAGAGACTACCAGCTGTCTAGAGATAGGGTTAGGAGAGAGACGAGAAAACCCGCTAGGTACGGTTACTCCTACATCGTCTCATATGCATGTGCTGCTGCATCTTTTATTGAAGAAAAAGAACCTCTGTGCTTTTCTGATGTTTTAAAGAGTCCTAACCGTTCTTTGTGGTTGCATGCTATGGAAGAGGAAATGTCCTCACTTCGTAAAAACAAAACCTAGATTCTTGTTCAAAAACCCTCAAAGCAAAAATTAATTGATTGCAAATGGATTTTTAAGGTCAAAGAGCCGGATTCTGCCAACGAACCCCCAAGGTTCAAGGCTAGGTTGGTTGCAAAAGGTTTTTCTCAAGTTGAGGGCATCGATTTTAATGAAATATTTTCTCCCGTTGTTAAATATAAAACAATTAGGATAATGCTTGCAATTGTTGCCTTTTATGATCTTGATCTTGAACAACTTAATGTGAAAACTGCATTTTTGCATGGGGAACTTGAAGAGACTATTTACATGCGTCAACCACCAGGTTTTGAGGAAAAGGTTAGGAGAACATGGCATGTTTGTTGAAAAAGTCCTTATACGGACTTAAACAATCACCTAGGCAATGGTATAAACGTTTTGACTCTTTTATGATTAAAGCTGGTTTTGTTAAAAGCAATTATGATAGCTGTTTGTATTTCTGTGGTGATAATGTTGAAACTGCTATTTATCTTTTGCTGTATGTAGATGATATGCTAATTGCCTGTAAGCATAGAGATAAGATTATTCACTTGAAATCTTTGCTGAAGTCCGAATTTGATATGAAGGACTTAGGTTCTGCGTCTAGAATCCTTGGGATGAACATTTGTAGGGATAGAGCTGATAGATCCTTATTCATATCCCAGAAATCCTTCTTGCAGAAAATTGTTTCCAAATTTTCGATGCATTTATGCAAACCAGTTTGTACACCACTTGCGAGCCACTTTCAGCTTTCTGAAAAATCTTGCCCCAAAACCGACAAAGAAAAGAATGACATGGCCCATATACCTTATAGAATGGCTATAGGATCCGTCATGTATTCTATGATATCCACCCGACTCGATATTGCTTATTCCATAAGCCTTCTTAGCCGATTCATGTCTAATCCGGGTAAGGGATCATTGAGCGACTCTTAAGTGGTTGTTGCGTTATATTAATGGGACTATTGATAGGGGTCTTCTTTATCATAATTGGTCCGATAATTTTGAAGCTGGTTGGATATGTGGATTCGACTTTGCAGGGTGATAAAGATGGTAGGAAATCTACCACTTCTTATTTCTTTACTTTGGCAGGAATTGCATATCGTGGAAATCACGATTGCAGACTGTAGTCGCTTTATCGACTACGGAGGTCGAATACATTGCTGCCACTGAGGCAATTAAGGAAGCCATTTGGCTTCAAGGCTTACTATCTGAATTGCATGTTTTAAATTCTAAAGCTGTGATTTATACTGATAGTCAAAGTTGTCTTCACTTGTGTAAAAATCTTGTTTATCATGAAAGAACTAAACATATAGATGTTAAGTATCATTTCATTAGGGAAAAGGTTTCAAGTGGCTTAGTTAGTATTGAGAAAATTAGTACTAAAGATAATCCTGCAGACTTTGGTACTAAAATTGTGACAGCTGATAAATTCTCTTTGTGCAGGGATCTTCTTCACATTAATGAAGGTTGACTCTTTTTTAGTCGGTTGTGGCTGGAATTTTATGGAAAAATGTGTTCAAGGTGGAGTTTGTTGGTCATGTGGGCCTTATTTGCTCACATTTTTCATTTTTATTTTCAGCCCAATACTCCCTATGATGATATGGAGTGGGTTCACTAAAGATATGGGCTGGATTTTATTGGGCCAAGATGCCGGGCCGGGTCGGGCCAATCCGGCCCGCCCATGGTGGCTTAGGGCTTCCCTATATATATGTCCTATTTTTGGGAGCTGCCCCAATTTTAGAAAGGCAGCCCCATCTCTCTTCTTCTTCACAGCATTTTCAGCTTCCATCTTCAGCCTTCTTTTCTTCCTCCTCCTCACTGCCATTACCGCCGCTGCACTCCTCCATGATCTCTCAGTCGCCGACGCAGCGAGTCGGCACCACTGCCTGACTGCCGTCGGGCGACCGTGAAGGGAAGAGAGAGAGAGTGAGCTGTGAGAGAGAGAGAGAGAGAGAGAGAGAGAAGAGAGAGAGAGAGAGAGAGAGAGAGAGAGATAGTGAGGGAGAGACCCATTTTCGGGTGAATCTCAGTCCGAGCTGAGGGACCGTCGCCGCTGCTCCCGGAGTTCATCCTCAGCTCGCCGGTGGTCCTCGCTGCTGCCGCTGCTGCTGCTGCTGCTACTGCCGGATCGACCGACATCGAGCTCCGGCTTCAGGTGAGTATCTCTTCCTTTGGTCTTTTCTTGTTTTCTTGCTAACTTCCTTCTGCAGGACCGGCGATCTACAGCTGCCGTTGCCGAAGAAGAAGAAGAAAGACGTTTTCTTTCTCAAGAAGAAAACAGGGACCAGATCTGGGAATAAGAAGAAAATGGAGGACTATTATGTAAATCTGTAATAGTTTAGGAACCTTTCTGCAATTTCTGATTTTGGAGGGCTGTAATAGTAAATAGAAAAGTTGAGTGTAATAGTAAATAGATTTGTGGATCTAACAATCCACACAACCGTTTCCAACAACATAATAAGACTAGAAATTAGAAATTATATGGTGCTGGTAAATCAGATTTTTTAAGGAAAAGGATCTTGAAAGTAGCACTCAAGGTTCTTTCCATAGCCAACTCCCAAAATGTCACAATTCCTTTGGTAAAATCCAATTCTATCAGCAACTCCATCATTAGCACCCCAACCACAATCACTCCCGCTTATTATATTAATAGTCACACCATAACCAGGCAGCCTCTTAGAAGCCCTATCACCACTAGTTGGCTTCCATTTTCCTATCATCACATCATGGCATGAGGGCTTGTACCCTTTTGCTGTCATCCAAAACCATATTGCTATTTTGAATGATATAACTGCGTTTGTTTCTACCAAATTAGGGTTATTTATCAAATCTACTCCAATTGCTCTTCCTGCTCGCCCATACACCTCATTTCTGCAAAAGAACAAAAAAAATCAATTTAGTCTAATTCCGTCCTCAAAGGTAACAGATGGAAATATGATCAATATATGTTAACAATGTTAGTACTTAGAAATAAGTTGTTAATTAGAAGACGAAAAAGTAGATAGTGTAGAGAAGTTTACCCAGATAGTTGAAAAGGCCCTCTGGCATAATACTTTCTACCAGCAGGGCGGGGCCAGCTATTTGAAGTGCAGAAATTCCCAGAAATATCCCCTCCTATGATATGGCAATAGCCCCATGCAAATGGTCCATCCGGTGCAGTTAGCCATCCACCTTTACAATAACATAAAATATCCGTTTTAATACTAATTACAAAGAGATTAAATAACATTTTAAATATGTAAAATTAGACATTTGTGACTAGTACAAGATTCATTAAGTGGCTCTGATATTATGATAAAAAATTAAGTTTAAATCTAACTCATTTCAAAAGTATTTCAAGAGGAGAAACATTATCCAAAAGTATTTTTCGTTAACTGTTTGAAGTAAAATTTTCTACAATATTTTATGGAATAAGGAAATCGAGAAAAAAATAGAAGATTTGTTAAAATTATATTTTCTCAATCACTTAATAGGATTAGGATTTTTCAATCCCAGTAGAAAGTTTGCAAATTTGGAAGGGGAGAGATACTTATAAAATACATTGTCTTATGCTCAACTTGGACAAAGATTAATCTTGAATTTTTCAACAGTTTTTTGTTTCGGATTCCACATCTTTCACAAAGAATCTACATTTCATGAACTTCAAGAAAAATATACACGCCAAACTCAAATTTGACCTCTATCTAAATTGAGTCTCTACTTTGATACAGTTTAGTTTTGAAAAAGCGGAATAATTTGTGAGAAGTGTTGTATGTCCCAAAATTGAAATAGTATCCATTCTCATACCTTAATTTTCGATAAAGTTTGTAAGTTTCTCCGTAAAATTATACAGTGGGGTATTTTGTTGAGAGATCGAATCATGTTACTCCTTCGGATCATAAATATAAAGAGTTTTAGATATTTGCACACAAATAAAGGATCTTGAAAGCATGATAATTTTTCAAGTATAAAAACTTTCTACCATTCATAAATGAGGAAAGAGATGGATAGTAAGATTGAAATAAATGAACATAAAAATAGGTAAAGATGAAAAAAAAAAAAAAAGTAGATTAAAAACTTATTGGAAGTAGTAAAAACACTTATATTTTTCACAATCCGCAATAGGTATAGATAAATTACACGTGCAAATATAAAAGATACGCGCGAAAAATTCAAAAAAAATTCCCTCCAAAATTTTCTCTCTCTCTCTTCTCTCTACAAGATTTAAGAACTTTAAACTCAAATCTGTTCAAATCCGATTGCTGAAACTTGAAAAAGAAAGTTAGCACATTGTTTTATATTCGTTTATTTACAATTTTATTTGTTTAAATATTAAAAAAACACAACGGGGTTTGGAAGAGACTACAAAATTTTTTAGAAATTTTAGTCCAAATGGCCAAAATTTCTTAAAAATTTCGACTAACCCCCTCCCCAAAATAAAAAAATAATTTTTTTAAGTTTTTGGAGGTTAACCAAAATTCTCTCATAATTTTAGCTATCTGGCCGAAGTTTCTCAAACATTTTGTAGTCTTTTCCAAGTTTAATTCGTTGTATTTTTTGAATTTTTAAACCAATGTACTCCTAGATAAACGAATATAGAACAATATACTAACTTTTTTTCCAGTTTCAACGATCAAATTTGAGCAAATTTTAGTTTGAAGGTCTTAAATCTTGTAAAGAAAAAAAAGAGTTTGATAAAGACAGAAAAATTTAAAAGGAAATTTTATTTTAAATTTTTAACGTATATCTTTTATATTTTTGCACTATTTTATCTATATCCTTATTTATTCTATCTTTTTTCTCCATATATTTTTTTTTTTTTGTGTGTTTTCAATCTCGATTTTCAACAAGTGCTTTGAAACTCAATAAGTGGCATTAGAACCCAGAATATTTTAAAAGTGACATAAATTTAAAAAATGGAGGAATAATATTTAGAATCTCGAAAATTCGAGCTAGATGCTCACCCCTATCTAAGCTCAATTTTTTTTTAACGAATAATTTACTTTTTGTGAAAAAATTTTTTAAAGAAAATGAAGGAAAGTGAGTGCTAATTACCGGCAGTTTCCTTGGAAGTTAGACCGAAGAAAGCAGCGATTTCTCTCTTGCGAGTCTTGTGATCACCGATGGTTCCGAAGCCTTCAAAAGATTTAGCTGCCATCACAAATGCTTCGTATGTATAGAATTTTTCCGTCCGGCAGCTCGTATCGTTACGACGTTTGAGCATCTCATCAAAGATAGCTGGACTTAGGATTGAACTGATGCCGGCGTCGGCAGCTTCTGCCATAGGTGAATCGCCGCCATGGGCTGTTAAGAATAATGCTGAAAACGTGGAAATTAAAATAAATATAGCAAAAAATGAGTACTTATTCATATTATTCTGCTTCTCTATTTTTTGTCTTAATTTTGTTATTGGAGAATAGAATAGAAGTTTTATATCTGGATTTATATGGAAAAGGAATAGAAGGATAAATAATGGAAATGCACTTGGCTATGATGGACGATCATTGTTTCCGAGAAGTGGTGGTGGCCCTATGAGCTGTCAAAGTTTGACGGCCAAATATTAACTTCCACTAATAACACTCCTTTCATCAGCTAATTTAATACAAATGAAAATGCATAAACTTCTGTGCAATAACAAAGTTATTGACTAATTTAAAGGATATTAGAAGGCAGAATGTTTTTAAACATAACACTAAACTGACATATGACATTAAATTGGAGCAAATTATTAAACCACACACGTCTTATTTTATTTTAAAGATCGATTTTTTTAATAAGAAAAATCACACTTTTTGTCCACAAACCTTTCACACTTCTCTTATTTTATTTATATGTAATTTTTTTAACATTTTAACCAAATACAATTTATGTGCAGTTTATATTACTAAATTATTAACAAAAGTGTTAAAATCTGATGAATTTTTACATGTGAGTAATATGTTATGAGAAAGAGAGGGATATTTTTATTCTTTAAAGAATATTAATATATAAAAAAGACAAAAAAAAGGATAAATATTTAAAGAGTGTTAAACACCGATTAGATTTTAAATAAAAAAGTTTCACGCTTTTTATATAAATAATTTACATTTTTCACGTAAAATTATTCATTTTTTACATTTTTATTTTTAATCAAAATGGTCGACACCTGTGCAAGTGACATACATGTTATCTGGTGCTTGTGAAATCGGTCTCATGTCTTCTGTTTGTTGCCTTCTTTGCCAGTGGATCTGCGACTTGATTAGTGACGTGTACTGTGGTTCCTGGCGTCTGGGCCACGAGCAACGTGGGACTGGATTGGGCCGTTAATTGGACTGCATTTCCCTGGGCTGGGATGGTGAGGTTGAGACCAGGTCGCTGAATCATGATGGGCTTGGCCCCGTGTGGAAAGTGATAGCCTTATGCTGCTCCGGGCTTGGGCTATCGTGACTATATAGTTTTTTTTTCTTATAAAAAGTGTTTTTGATGGGATTAATAAACATTACAATTGAGTTTCTCCAAACAAAAAAACCGAGTTTCATAAGTAATACACGGCAATTCTATATTTAAAAAAAAAAAAAACTCAATCTAGAAAAATTCTCTCAAACCTCCCTCTACAAAATTTACATTTTTTTTAAATTTCTAACCAAAAAAAGGAATAGAATAAGTATGAGTGATAATGGAGGGCTTCCAAATTATGAAAATGAGAGAAAAATATGTTTAAACAATATCATTAAATACAACACTGTTAAAACGATTATATAATCAGATTTAAAGGATTATAATACAATATTGTTAGAACAATATCAAATAATAAACGTGATAATAGAAATAGTAAGATAAGTAAAAAAAGAAATAAAACTTGAACACGAGTCTTGAATTATTTCAATTTCCTTAAAATAGATTCATCCCCTCACGGCATGGTACTAGAGGTTTTGTTGAATGTCTGTTTCCCAAGATAAAAGGGGATCTAAAATTTGCTTTGCACTGAATCAGTTCATCAGCGAACTTGAACAAGGGAACCAAATGAACACTGTGAAAACTATACTGAAAGAAAAAAATGCAAAGAAGAATTTCTATAAGAGAAAATGTGTCTTAGAGGCGGCTGGAAATACTGCTATTTATAGACTGAATATTGAATGCACAATTAACTGCTCCAATAAAGACCATTCTTCATTATTCATCTAGCAACTGTTATAATTCATTTACTGAATTCTGCATTGTTACAACATAGCATATTAAAACAGTGATTACAAAATTTAAAACCCAATTTAAATTTGGCAAAACAAAATAGCAAAACGTGGATCTAACTAGATCCCATTGCGCAAGTCATGCCATGCACAAACCTCACTTTCACCTTCTCTTGGGTGCACGCACATGAGACAATGGTTTGTCTTAGTAATTTACCATTTACAGAGCACTTCTACATATAAAATGATTCCCTTTTTTTATGCCTCTCTCATCTGAAATTTAAATATGGTAACCTTGATAAACTAATTTCTCATTCATACCACTTCAATTCTACAAAATATGTCCAACAAAATCAACAAAAAATTCGATCTTTAAAAAAAAAAAAAAAAACTACAATTTTTTATAATTTCCCTGATGAACTAAGTCAAAAAATCCGAATTTGATTGCTCAAACCCATATGTATGAGTATTTTTTATAAAAGGACAAACACACATCCCCTTATAAACCATAGAAAAATTTTCAATCAGCTCCTTATGTTTATTACATAAAGACCGATTGAAAATGCCTTTATAATTTATAAGGGGATGAGTTAAAATTCCTTTATAAGATAAGGGGATGAGTCAAAATTTCTTTATAAACCTCTTCATTTCATAAAAGAATTTGGAAAATTTAGGAGTTTAAATTTTTTACTCTTTGTAAAAACCGATTCGAAAGAAATAAAAGAGTAAGGTAGAGTAGCTAACATAGTATGAATAAACATAAGAGTGAGATTCCCAAGTGTTTAGGTTATAATAATTGAGGAAATAATTGCATGCATTGCTGCTCAGTCTCAAATTTAGGCTCAACATGATAGGAATTTGTTTGAAATACCTCTTATATAGGAATGCCTTAAGTTTCATTTATGCGTAGTTTAAAATGTATATTTATTTTCGATTTGAATTGAAGATTATAATTGGTGCAATGTTGAATATTTAAATTCTTTTTATGATGCTATAAAATATTTAAAGTCAGATTTTTAGCTTTTGAATAAGAATTACACTTATAAGTGTTACATAAAAATTAAATCTAGATCAATCAAAACAATTCATACAATAAAAATGAAATTTAAGAAAAACATAGCAGGTAATATAAATATTAGTATGAAAGTTGATTGTGGATGTTGTCCATGGCGTAGCAGAGCAGGTTGCAAACCTTACCGCAAACAGTGTTAAGACATACCACTCGTGCACATCATTTATTAATCTCAAACTCATCATCATCATACATATAATTATTTCAATTCACAGCCATATCCCTCCATTTAAAAAAGATTTCTCTAGATCACAGAAAATCCTATAAAATTTCTAGTTTATTTGATCTTTAAAATCTGTATTATAGAGGTTCTTTCTATCGAGACATATTCATTATCTACTCTCCAGCCTAAAACCAACTTTTATGGATTCATGAGCCTAATCTATAGCTGGCGGTGGTACCATCCATCCATGAGAGGTCCACCAGACCAGATAGAAGAAGAACAACTCTCCATTGAAATCTGAGTTTAATAATTTAAGGGTTGGAACTTTGAAATATGAGATGTAACCTAACCAATTTGATTACTATATTTTGATATATTTTAGAATAATAATCTGTTGTGTTATTTATGGGTTATGTTGGTTGAAGCTTGGACAAGATAAACCCAATCCACACAAAAATTCACTTCTCTTCACATGTTCATTAAACCAACCTAATATTCAATCAATGTACACTTCTGCCAACCTCCTCTTTGTTTTTTTTTTTTTCCCCCTAAGGGATTGATAAATATAATGATATATATATATATATTTTTTTTTTCATATATTTTTCTTGTTTCATTACTTTCATCTTTTCTTTTTAAAAAACTCAAACTAAAAATCACAAATTTATGAGATTCGAATTTAGATAGGTGAAATAAATTTAAAGTTCTGATAAATAATAATTATTTTACCTTTATGCATGAATATTTTTGAAAAAATATTCAAATCATAAAAAAATTGGATTTTACGATACTACATCAAGACAAGTTATATTGTGTAAGAGAAACACAAGGTTGATCAAGTGTTTATCTTGAATACTCGGTAGCTTTGGCTGGGTTTCAATGCATGACACCCGATTGGAGTTGTCCAGTGTTCTCCTTGACATCCATTGCTCGACTGATTGTAGAGTGGTGATTTGTGATCGTTAGGGGAATGTGAGGGTAACTTTGACTCAATAACTTTCTGTTCCTCCGTTCACATAATGAAAGTATAAACTACCATTAGAGAATTCTATTTTGCTCACTTTTGTGTCGTTATGACAAATAACTAAAGAGGTTTGCCAAAAAACTCATTTGTCTTACGCCTACTTCTCCCTTGCTGGGGATTTTATCCTGGCCATCCAAGATTCTTTTGTTGTTAATTATAGTTGTTATTAAATAATTTGTCTACTGTACATTAGTCGTAAAGTTAATATTGTAATCTATAACTTGGCTTATATTGGTTCTAAATTATTTACCCAATAGATGCGTTTTAATCATATTTCTCTTCAATTGTATTTTATTGTTTGTTCTTCTATATTATAATGCCGCAAGTTATTAAAAAACGAGAGAGAGAGAGAGAGAGAGAGAATAAAATTGGTATGTCCGTACATTTAAAAAAAAAAAACTATGATAGAAAGAGAGAGAAAGGCAGAAGTAGAATTATCCTGATGGTAAATGAATAATAATAGTACAAGAATCATCTCCTCCCACCCTACCCTATATAAGAAGATGATCAAGAAAAGTTGAGACGAAATGAATACTATCCCTATCCCAATCCCAAACATGGCTTCTTCTTCCAACAACAAGAAATCCCACAATCGTTCAGTAAGTTTGCCTGCTAGATCCCATCCCAGTACTATCAAGATTGAGCAATTAGTCAACAAAATCAAGTCTTTGGATTCATCTTCTTCTTCTTCTTCTTGTTCTTTGAGGGCTGAAAAAATTATCAATTCTCTTTATGGGCTCAAAGAATTATACCAATCCATTGATCAATTTCTTGCATTGCCACTCATTAATCAAAGATCATCATCAGCTCTTTCCCAATCAGATCATGGAAAGAAAATCAATGAACTATTGGATGAATCTGTGAAATATATTGATATTTGCAGCAGTTCAAGAGACAAAATTATGTTAATGAAAGAAGCTATTAGAGGGCTTCAATCATCTTTTAGAAGAAGTAAAATTGGGGATTTAAGAATTGATGAAGAAATTTCTGTTTTTATGAGTTCAAGAAAGAATATTCATAAGGAAATTCTTTCAATTTCTAAGGCTCTGTTTAAGTTGAAAAACAGATATTTTCTAAAATTGGATTATTTTTCAAATTCTTCATCAGAAGATCAATTCAAAATTGTGATTAGATATATAATTGAAGCTAATTTCTTGACAATTTCTTGTTTTTCTTCGCTTTTGTTGTTTCTTTCTGGGCCTGTTTTGAAGAAATCAAAGGGTAGTAAATGGTCATTGGTGGTTTCTAAACTGATCTCTTCTAATTATGAAGTTGAAAGAAGGGATGGTTTAAATGAGGTGGAGAATGTGGATATAGCCCTTAATAATTTGATGAATTTGGGGGATTGTGGAAGGGAAAAGATTGAATTTGCACAAAGAAAGTTGGAGGGGTTGGAATTGATCATGGAGAATCTTGAAAATGGTTTGGAGGTTTTGTTTAGGCATTTGATCCGTACAAGAGTTTCTCTTCTCAACACTTTTTCTCAATAGTAGTAAGATAGTAGTTTAATCACATAATTACTTTTTACCGAATCAAAGATTTCGAACCATATTTTGTTCTTCGGATGATTTTTTGTACTAGGATAGAAGCAAGAATATTTGTCGTTTGAATGTATATTTAGTCATGTGTGACATCTCTGGTTTTAGGTTTTTTTAGAAGCCAGTGTAAAGTCACAAACAATTGTATAGAATCATGTATTGAAAAATTGTATATCAAGAAAATGTATTTACCCCTCAAAGACAGGCAAAGATTGAATTTTAATTGCATTTTGATTGTTTTTTTTTTTATAATAAGGTAATCTTTTATCTTTTCATAAAAAAAAAAAAAAGAAAAAAAATGTAATTCTAAAGTCTTCCATGTCTTCTTTCATATTTTTTAATATATAGAAAGAGAGAATAATGATTTGTTTCCAGAAACTCTAACCTCATATTTCTATCACTGAATTAATATTTTATCACCATACGGTTCTTCTATTTTCTTAACTCAAACAGAATTGCAAACCTTAGGTTCATTTTCATCATGGTATTAGCTCCAAGTAGGAGGTTTGATTTCTGATTTGATTTTCTGCTTCACAATTGTATTTGGAACAGATTGATTGTTTTTTATTTTTGTTTGGTGAAGTTACTGCTCTTCAATGGTGATTGTTGGGTGACAATATTCTGTCACATTTTGAGGTGAGAAATTAAGTTTTTTTCTAAGGTTTGTTGTCTGGAATAATGGTTATGGAATTGGTATAGAATATGAATCATTCATTCTATATTCATCCAAGTGAGAGTACTCATTAGATGTTGTCAGAAGCAGTACTGGAAGGAGGAGTAAATTATCATGCTTGGAGCAGAGAGGTAAGAAGATCTCTTGGTTCGAAGAACGAATTATGTTTCATTGGAGAAGAGAAACCTAGTGTTAAAATTCCTAAACCAAGAGATCAGTTATTCGATTATTGGAGGCAGGCCAATGATATGGTTATCAGTAGGTTACACAAGTCAATGAATGAGACAATAAAGCCAAGCATTATTTGGATTAACAGTGCGAGGGACATTTGGAAGGATTTAGAAGAAAGATATGACAGGGGAGACGATTATAGATTGTCAGATTTTCTAGAGTCCTTCCGTGTATAGAAACAAGAAAGATTTGAGTATAGATGATTACTATACAAATCTTAAGATAGTGTGGTATGAGAGTTTAATGCTTAGGCCTATACTAGTTTATACATGTAATCCACAACCAGCTTGCACTTGTGAAGTAGTAAAGAAGGTCAGGGATAATGTAAATGCAGAGTTTGTGCTGAAATTTGTGAAAGGATTGAATGATTCCTTTGAATCAGTAAGTTCTAGAGTTTTGACTACTTTTCCTTTGGCTGATATTAATACAGTTTTTAACATAGCTATTACACATGAGAGGCAACAAAGTTGTGGCAGTGTGTTGCCTCAAGTGATGTATACTCAAGGGGTTGGAAGTATAGCAAATAGTAATAATGAAACTGCAGTATCTCAGGTTAATGCTAGTTTCCAGAATGCGTGAAGGAAAAGATTTATTGGACAAAGGAAAACTTTATTTTGTACATTTTGTAATGGAAGAGGTCATACCATTGATAGATGTCACAAAAAGCATAGCTACCCACCAAATCACAAGTATAAAGGAAAGAATGGTACTAGCTATGGTGTTGTTTCAAACAATATGGGTGATAATTTCACTCATAGTGGAAAAGTCTTTGCTAGAAGTGTTATGATAGGAAATATAGCTGGGGAGCATTCCACCCATTCTACTAGTCCTACCATGTAACATAATGGTCAAATACAGAATGCTAATTCTGTATCACAAATTGTTGGAGGATCTTTGATGCAAAATGCAGGAGCACATGCAGCTAATCATGCCATTCCAAATCTTTTTATTGAGTAGTTTGATAAGTTGCTATACTTACTAAATAATACACAACTGCATAATTCTGTGCATGCAGGTGTTAGTATTGTTGCAAGTTCCTTGGTGAATCAGACTAGGGTATTCCAATCTATATCTAATAGTGCCACAGGTAAAGGAACTCATCCTCTTTCTAAGCTTTGGGTTATGGACTCTGGAACCACTGATCATATTACTTGTTCCATTTCAAACTTTACTTCTTTTTTCCCAATCTTTAATACTTTTGTTCAATTACCTAATCAGCACTTATTATCTACTACACATAAAGGAGTTGTCCATCTCAGTGATAGATTAATGTTGAAAAATGCTCTTTATGTTCTTGATTTTAGCTTCAATCTCATCTCTTTAACTAAACTCACACTTCAGAATTCTTGTGAAGTAGTGGTTAATCCTACCTCTTGTGTTATTCAGGATCTCGCAACCAAGAGGAGGATTGGATCAGCTAAATAGGAATAAGACTTATATGTTCTTGATCTCTCATCTTTAGAAAACCCTTTTATTCCTTCTATTATTCCACATTCTGCTAATCTTTCTTTTGTTGCTGCTTCTGTTAGTTCTCAGAATTATGTTCAGTTTGATCCTCAAGAAGTGTCAAAACTTATGTGGCACTATAGATTAGGACACTTATCACATCCAAGACTACAGTTGTTAAATCATGAACATTCTGAAATTACTTTGAATAAGAATTGTCATTATTCAGTGTGTCCTTTGGCTAAGCAGCATAGACTTTACTTTCCTATTTATAATTCTAATACTGAAAAATGCTTCAGTTGTTACATATGGATATTTGTGGACCTAGCAGTGTCCCTACTGTTGATGATGATAAGTATTTTCTTACCATTATTGATGATTATAGTAGATACACATGGCTTTTTCTTCTTAAAGATAAGGGCTCAGCTAGGCTGCAATTGCAGCATTTATGTGCCTATGTTGAAAATCATTTTGAAACCACTGTTAAAACTATTAGAATTGATAATGGATTAGAATTTCACATGCCTATTTTCTTTGCTTCCAAAGGCATTTTACACCAAAAGTCCTGTTTTTACACTCCTCAACAAAATGACATAGTTGAGAGAAAGCCTCAACACATTCTTAATATTGGGAGAGCTCTTAAACATCAATCCTCTTTACCACTTAGTTACTGGGTTATTGTGTTAAACATGCAACATTACTGATTAACCTCACTCCTTCTCCTCTTATTCATAACAAAACTCTCCATGAAATGTTGCATAGCACCAAACCTTCTTATAATTCCCTTAGAGTATTTGGTTGTTTGGCCTATGCCTGTACAATTGAGCATGCGAGATCAAAATTTGATCCTAGAGAAAGGCAACTTGTATACTTAGAAAACTCACCTGTCACAAAAGGGTAGATATTGTTGGATCTACATATACATAGTCTTTTTATTTCAAGGGATGTATCTTTCCTTACAAACAACCATCTAGTTTCCCTTCATCTTCTTCAACTTCAACTGCTAATTTCTCTTCTTCTTTTCCAGTCCCTTCTAGTACTGCTGCTTATGACACTGAACAGTTCTACAATTTGATCCTTCTTCCTCTTCTCACACTGTTCAATCTTCTCTTCCATCTTCTATTACAGGTTTAAGGAGGTCTACCAGAACCAAACATACACTTGCATATTTACAGGATTTTGATTGTACTCTTCCTTCTAATTCTTCTCCTCATCATGTTGCATCTATTCTCACATATGATCATTTACCCTCAGATCATAGATCTTTTGCTTTATCTGTAGGATCAGTCCCTGAACCTCAACACTATAAGATGGGATGTCCTAAGTAGGAAGAGGCTATGCAATTAGTGATTGGTTCTTTGGAATCCAATAATACTTGGACAGTAGTTCATTTACCTCCTGGTAAGCATGCTATATGTAAATGGGTCTATAAAGTTAAATATAAGTCTTATGGTTCTATGGAAAGATATAAAGCAAGACTTGTTGCTAAGGGGTATACTCAACATCATGAGATTGATTATGTTGAAACTTTTAGTCCTGTGGCTAAAATGCCTACCATAAGAGTTATTTTCAGGGTTGCAACAGCTAGGGGTGGATCTTGCATTAATTGAATGTTAACAATGCCTTTTTGCATGGTGATTTACATGAAGAAGTATATACGCATCCTCTACTTGGTTATATTATTCCTGCTAGTCATGTATGCAAACTGAATAGGTCTTGATATGGGTTTAAATAGGCTTCTAGGCAATGGAATGCCACATTAACAAAACCTTGTTACTAATGGGTTTTCATCAATCATGGCATGACTATAGTTTGTTTGTGAAACAGCACAGTGGAGTGGTGATTATTTTGTTAGTGTATGTTGATAATGTTATATCGATCAGTAGTCAAGGAGAAGCAATAGAGCAAGTTAAGATTACTCATCATGATTTGTTCAAGATTAAAGACTTAGGTGCTGCTAAGTACTTTCTTGGAATGGAAATTTTGAGAAGTGATAGAGGTATTTTTCTTAATCAGAGAAAGTATGCACTTGATTTTCTTGAAACAGCTCGTTTTTTAGACTGTAAGCCTGCCGCAACACCAATGGAGACATATGTCAAACTTGGACAAGGAGATTCAGAATTATTGGAGGATAATGTCATCTATAGAAGTTTGATTGTGAAATTGCTCAACTTGAGAATTACTAGACCAGATATTAGTTATGTTGTTCAGCAACTTTCACAATTTCTTGACAAGCCAACAATTTTCCATTTGAGAACATTGCATAGGGTCTTGAGATATATGAAGGCAGCTCCTGAACAAGGTTTGTTGTTTCCTTCTGATTACACCATCCAGTTAGCAGCTATTCAAACTTAGATTGGGCAGGCTGTGCTGAAACTAGGAAATCAGTTACTGGTTTCTATGTTTTCCTAGGTAAGGCTCTTATTTCTTGGAGGTCTAAGAAGCAATCTATAGTTTTTTAGAGTTCTGTGAATTGCAGAATATAGAGCAATGGATATGTTAACCTATGAATTGCAATGGTTATTGTACTTACATGGTGATCTAGGGTTGGATCAAAACCAACCAGTCCCTGTGTTTTGTGATGCTAAGAGTGCAATATATATTATTGAAAATCCTATTTTTCATGACAGGACAAAGTACATAAAAATTGATTGTTATATTATTTGAACAAAATTTCTTGCAAGTATTATCCAATCTCTTGGTACTTCTACTCACAAGCAATTAGCAGACCTTTTTACAAAAAGTTTAGGTGTTGTAAGGTTCAAGGAATTGGTTGTCCAACTGGGAGTTATGCATGCAAGGTGCCGGTTGTGGAGGGATATTGAAGATGAATAATGGTTTGAGGAAGATTAAATCAGAAGAAAATAAAAGGATAGATGAAGGAAGGTTGTGTTCTCAGGTCACATATTTTTATTAGAGTTTTATTTAAAATCAAAAGGGACCCATGCCACATAGGAAGGACATGTGTATAGAATTAATTAGAAGTCAGTTTAGTTTTTTTTTCTTTTTTTTGTATATAATAAATGTATATAAATTGATGTAAATAAGCTGAATTATCAATAAGAAGGATTCTCATTTTTTTTTTTAATCTCTCTTCACTAATTTCTCTCTATTGTTGTCTCATTTTCTTAGCTCAAATAGAATTGCAAACCCTAAGTTCATTTTCATCATTGACTGACTTTGACTAATCCAAAAGCGTTCAGTATTCAAAGATATACGATCCTAATTAGTCCTGACTGATCTAAAATACTTTGTATTTAAAACTACACAATCTTTACTAATCTAAACTCAACTTATAAAACACTCACAAAATTAATAACTCTTACTCAAATATTAAGAATTTAACTTTAATATTTTTATAATATTATGAAGAAAGTTTAAACCTTACACATTTGTCGTAATATCCTTATTTATTATGCTAAATCTTGGACCTTACAGAAAATACTTATCTAGTGTGCCAATCAATCCCGTTATATTACTCATTTAATTCCTTTTCTCAATTATTTACCCAAAAATAATCTAAATCTTAATTGCATAATAAACGGAAAACACATACCTTGCCGGCGCGTCAAATGTCAAGATAACGTCTCTTTGTTGGCACTGTAGCCTGATGATGAATAACCTCCTCGCGCCGACGAATCCCCCAGCTGGAATCGCCACGTCATTACTCTTAATTCTATTTTATTTCCGTTTTTTTTTTTCGTCATAGACGACCGTTACGCTCAAAACCGCCCCCCTTCTCCTCCAATCCAACCCTCACTCACTCCCTTCTTTACTAACCCCTCTCTCTCTCTCTCTCTCCAAATTCTCTCTCTTTCACACAGACACACAGTGGGTAGTTGCTCCGGGCCTCCGTTATGACCGTCGCCAGCGTCGCCTCTCACCATTGCAAGAAGGCTATGAAGCTCGGCCTTTCTCTTTTCCGCAATCGCTTCAATTCTTCCAAATGGTAACCTCATTTCTTCAAAAAAATTCCCTTTGTTTTAATCTCTTTTATTTATGTGTTTTTTTGGGGGGTTTATTGTGTTTATAACGATTGGAACAGTAAGACAATGGCGAAGATGGCTGTGGCGAGGATTAAGTTGCTGAGGAATAAGAGGGAAGTTGTGGTGAGGCAGATGAGGAGAGATATTGCTATGCTACTTGAATCTAAACAGGATGCTACTGCTCGCGTTAGGGTAAATTTTTCTTCAAATTTCATGCCTTATATTCAGTTTATTTTTACTTAATGTCAGCACAATTTTACTGTTTGAGGGAACTCTGCTTTTGAGCCTATTTTGGATTGATTTTGTTCTTTCGTTTATAGTAATATAATTCAAGTAGAATAGTTTATTAGTGTATAATAGATTGGGAGATCCTTCGTTTAATTTATGTTCAGGAGCTGTTCTTTGAATTGAATTTCTTGGATATGAAATTCGGGAAGAATCTTTGATTATGATTCTGAAATTGGGTATTTGGGGCTAATTGTAATTGTCTGGGAGAGATCTTTAAACACACTTTGGTTGGGTTTAGTTTTCTGCATGAGAGATAAGAAAAGCTTTGGGTTTGGGTTGGTGAGCTAATCAATCAGTGTTGTAGCTCAGTGAGCAAATACTATTCTTTCATCAGAAAATGCCTTCTCATTTATCATTTGTTTATATATTCTGCAAAACTGGATTTTCAAGCTTAACAAGGCAGCTCACTTTTTCCACAAGGAGTCATCATCATAACATTTGGCTAGACTGAACTTGTTTTTTATCTCGCAATGTAGGTTGAACATGTAATAAGAGAGCAGAATATTATGGCTGCAAATGAGTTTATTGAGCTCTTCTGCGAACTAATCGTGGCTAGACTCTCAATTATTGCAAAGCAAAGGTACACTACTTTTTTCAATGTTTGGAAAAGCCTGCATCATCAGCCTATGATACAAAATTGGATTCATCTGTTCCAGGGACTGCCCTGCTGATCTAAAAGAAGGGATATCAAGTGTCATATTTGCAGCCCCTCGTTGCTCAGATATTCCAGAACTGTTGGGAATTCGGGATGTATTTGAGAAGAAGTATGGAAAAGATTTTGTTTCTGCTGCAACTGACCTACGACCCAATGCTGGAGTGAATCGCATGGTATCATGCCTTAACATTTTTTGGTTTCATTGACATTCATACATACAGTAAGCAATGAGAAAAGTCCTTCCCTTGCATTCTTCTATAGCCACCTCTACAATTAACTTTCTTTCTTTCCTTTCCAGCTTATTGATAAGCTTTCTGTCAGAACCCCATCTGGTGAAGTAAAACTGAAAGTCATGAAAGAAATAGCAAAGGAATACCAGGTGGATTGGGATACTGCAGAATCTGAGATGGAGCTTCTCAAGCCCCCAGAAGAGCGTATAGTATGTTTTTCACACTCTCCCATTTTATGCAGTTCATTGCTCAATGTTTCTTTTTCTCCCTCCCCTTTCTCCCCCTCCACTTTTGCTATTCTGCCAGTGTGTGGCATATCCGCATATGAAAATATTTAAGTGCACCTGTCTGGTGTGAAAACCATATCTTTATCTCCCTAACTGATGATGCTTTATACGATCAGGAAGGACCAACTGCTTTCGTGAGTGCAACTACCTTACCGATGAAGCAAATACCAAATCAACTGGAGCAGAATTACCCAACCAGCAAGTAAGTTTCTAATGGTTAAAAGTATGAAATTTTTGCAAAAAATAATTTTGACAGAGAACCTTTACAGAATTTATGGGGCAATCGTTTTTATTTCCGCAAGGCAAGTTATAGAACATCTATCTGCCAACATTATGTGCAAGTCTCTTGTTGAACTTTATACACTTAAACATGTTTTTGAACAGAATATTACTTTAGTTTGCACACATTTTGAAGCTATAAGTTGTTCATCTTCTCTCAACCACTGAAACAGGATTCAAAATAATGGAGAGTGCAACAGAATTAAATATGAAAATGCAGCATCAGCTGCTGAAGCTGCTGCAGAGTCTGCTAAGGAAGCAATTGCTGCGGCTGAAGCTGCTGCCTATCTGGTTGATAAAGAGAGGCGTACATCTGGTAATAGGTGGAATGGTGCAACTGTCAATGATGTTCCTTCTCAAATTCAGGCGGATCAATTTAAGGTCCAGAAGTATGCGACACAAAGGAGCTCTCATGACAGCACTTCACATTACACGACCAATGAGCCTATGAACCATGTGGACATGCAAAAGATGTATAGAAGACATAGCTATAACAACCCTGCTCAATCAGATGTCAAGTTTGATGAATCAGATTACGATGAAGAAATGGAAATTGAGCAACCCCCGAATGGCATCAACTTACCGCCCAACCAACCTGTCGGGAAGATTCATAGGAGGCACAGCTACAATGTTCCTTCTAGTCATTCGGATATCAAATTTGACGAGTCAGATTGTGATGATGATGATGGCGAGATGGAATATTCTTCATCAAAGGAGCCTCCTCGTAGACCTGCACCACAGATGCCTGGTGTTCATCCCAAACTTCCAGACTATGACACTCTTGCTGCTCGTTTTGAAGCTCTCAAATATCGCAAAACATAGAAATACTGGATTCTATCTCTTACCTGAGAATCATACTTTGTAGTTTTCCTATATTTGTCATGAGTTAGTCGTGTCCATATTAAGCGTATAAGAACATTCTACTATATACTTTAATGTGAGAGATCACAAGTTATGGCCTTATGGGATGAGAATTGTTTACTGTTATATCTATATTTCTAATAATAATTCATACAACTTAAGGAATAATATATTGTGCCATTGTGGTTATTCCCGTAGCCAGAAATCTTGTCCTGCTGATTAAACATTCCAACTTTTTCTTTCATACAGGAGAGAAGAAATTTGAATTCAGAACTTCTATTTCAATAAGAAATATTTTTAGCACTAAGTTGAGCTCTAAAGACCCACTGACTGAGCATGGAAATTGCTTATGTCTAGTTCTTGCATGAAACAGCATCCACAAGCTTAAAAACATAATACAATCGCCAGAATGCATAAAAACATTAACCAATAACTGGACATTAAATGCAAAAGAAATAGAAACAAACTCTTCTTAAAGATTATCCAGCTCAAAATTTGAGTACAACTCAAGGAAAAAATTGATTTGATTAAAAAATGCACTAAAGTAATGAAAACCTAGCCATAGCTACATGACACAACTATGTGTTAGTAGCTCTGGTGTATATTTGCTGGCTTGCATGAGCAGAGACCAAACGGATCAGACCTCTAGCCATCAACTCTCTTATGGCCTTCCTTGCAAGTGATCCACTTATCTGTAGGGTTTCCACAAACGAATCCAAAAGGAAGACAAAATCATCAGATTGCGTATTATAGATTTTAGTAGAAATGGAGGAAAACTCTATAACAGAAAATAACACAAAACCATCATTACAAATAGACCAGATGGTATTATACAATATGGGTTACTTCAAACAATATTGCATAAAAAAATAGCTCAAATGAATAATTTATTCAAATAAAGCAAATCAATTCGTTATGGGGGGAGAAAAAGGAATGACCTTTTAAAACAAACGAGCCAGAAGAAATCAGAAATCACCTTGAGACGGTCAGAGAGTGCTGAGGGAGTGATAAGCTTGGCCCTTGCAGCATCAGATAGGAGCTTATCGTAGGTACCCTTATCGAACAATACCATGTTGTTAACCTTCTCCTTTTGCTTTACCTTGCTCCACTTCTGCAAATTCCAATTTTTACACAGGAAAAAAAAAAAAAAAAGGTGTTCTCGTTAGGTTAAATTTATAACAAGTAACCTAGAAAACAAAAAGCAACCGGACGGTACAAGACCTTCTTCTTCTGCTTTCCACCGGACTTTGCTGGCTTGGAGGCCGGAGCAGCGGCCTTATCCTTCTTCGGTGCCTGCAAAATCGAAAAATCCAAAGAGAAGAAAGTTCAGAATCTGACGTTTTCTCGTTGAAACCAAACGAACAAATGACATTGATTTCGAAGACAAACCATCGGAGGAAATCGGGAGCTCCTAGGGTTTGAGTGGTGGCTGCTGCCGAGAGTCGGATATAAGAACGGCAGCCGAGGATGATAAAGAACTAAAAAGCCCAACAGGGTTTCGAGGGTTTTTTTTTTCCTCCGGTTTTCTTTCTCTTTTAATTATATAAAAATCATTCATAGTGTTCTAATTTTAATTTTTCTAAAAAATGTTTTTAAAAAGTTTTTATAAAATGTAAATTCTTTTATCAATATAAAAAGTAAAAAAAAAATTTATTTACGTTTAAATCCAATCAAAATAGACCTTGAATTTCTATTTGGTATAAAATATTTTTTATAATTTAATTAGTAAATGAGAGGAAATAACTAATTATTTATACATCTTTTTTAATATATAAAAAAATGATATAAAATAATATACCAAATTGGCATATTTTTATTTATTTTCTCAATTTTATTTTGTAAAATATAGGACTCTATTTGAATTAATTTTAACTAATTTTTTTAATATTTTTGCACTTTGAATTCACATTTTTTCACAAACAAATTTTATAAAATTCAAGAATAAAATTTTCACTTTTTTTAAACTAAAAACAAATATAAATAAAGGTTTATTATAAAGTGTTATAAATAATATATTGACAAAAATAACCCAACGAGAGATTTTGTGTCAAATATACAGAAATTATTTAGTCTTAAAACAGAAGTAAAAAAAAAAAACAGTGAATATAAGTATAACAAAAATTTCCCAGAAAAAAAAAGTATAACAAAATTGGATTTTATGGTCTCTAATTATACTTATGCCAAAGTGTAAAAGGAAATATTTATTTAGCCAAAGAAAAAAGAAAGAAAATTTTCACTAGAGTCCAGTGGGTTTTGCAAAAGACGAAATTGCCCCTCTTATGGCTTATTTTCCTTATCCTTCCCGAACCGAACCCGCCCACTTCATCGTTACTACAACTTAGCCCAAGAAGCAGCAGTAACAGTTGCAGTAGCAATAGATAGAGTTGCTTGCTGGCCATTGCTGCTAACTATAAACACTTGCGAGCTTCTCTTTTATCCAATTCTTAGCAGGAAGTATAAGCCGGGTCCCCTTTTCTACTTTTGGTTTATGGGTACAATTCTTGCTTCAATTATTTTGTTTCATTTCCAGATGAACCTTTACTTGTTGCCTTTATCATTCTTGTTGCTTTATTTAAATTGTCTTCTGGGTTTTCAAGAATATATGAATTCTTTGGAGATTTTTTCATTCTATTTAGCTTTTGGGTTGCTGTTTTTGTTAAAACAAACAGAAGGGGGATATGCTTAATAAGCTGAAATTTGTGCTTCAAATAAGTAGTTGTGGGGCAAAAGTGTGGTGCATAATTTGGAGAGAAGGTTTCGTGTTTGAGGGCAGGGATCATTTGAGAATGCTAGTTCAATTTTGCATCCCCATTGTTTAGTCCATGGTGTTGAGCTAAAACTAATTACCTGAATTCTCTCAGGTTGATATTAGGCTTTTCTTTTGTCTCTGTTTTAATATCCATTTCTTGTTGAATTTTTTTTCAGAAATCTTGTACTTTTTGATGGATGATTGATGCAGAACATTATGATTCCTCAAGTGGCTCAATTGAAGTGTAATTTCAGAAATCCTGGCTCAGAGAAGTTGTTTCAGCTCATGGTCAACATTTCGAGATGGTTATTATCTTGTCTTCTGCTGAACACAGTGGTTTATGTAGCACAAGAAAGGTACCTTGTGCTAAAAGGACTGCAATGTTTCGTTGCTGCTTAAACTAGTTTCGTACAGAAAATCTGTAAAGAACTTATCTAGTTAACAACATCCAGTCACTAACTATTACTAATTCATGTTCTTGGTCATTGCAGATACCGAGTGAGAGCCACCATCTATGCAATTGTTTCCTGAAGAGAGAGATGTGGACCTCGTGTGACATCCATTGGAGGCCTGCACCTGAGTGTTCTATGTTAATGCTTTCGCCTAATAAACAAATCAGAAAAGTTTTAATAAGGGACTCGCAGAGTCAGTCTTGTACGAGAAGAACCCCAATTAGTAGGTCATGCCTGCAAGAAAGCAGGTCACCCCTATGTCCTTTTCTAGCTAGAGGTATTATTTTGAAAATTGCTTTCTCATAACTTCAACTCTGCAATAATATGTTGCTGAACACTCAAATGCTTCCAGTGCTTTGGCAGATTATTACAAGACCAAGAACTGTTTGAGGAGTGTTTCTTCTGTCTCAAAACCCACAGCGGGTAATTATAAGTTATTCTGTGAAGCTATTAATAATATATCCAGAAAGCGTTCAGATTCAGGCAATTTTTTTCCAGTTAACTGTGACATTATAGAGGAGCCTTGGCTGTTTCACCCTTCCAAACACTCTCATCATCTTGTGGATTCGGATTCTCCTGGTATTCTTACTGATGAAATTGACATTGCAGAGTGCCTTAGTATTGATATTCTAGGGTCAGAAACCTCAACTCAGTCCACTGATCCATATTCTAATTGTGAGGTTACACTCAGTGCACCAAATGGGAGCTCTATTTCGTATGGAACTGTTCTTCAGGAAGGCCACCCTGTTGAGGAGCCCTGGCTAGTCCAACCGTCAGTTAAGTCTCCCAGTTTTAATGTGAAGACAGCTAATGACTTCAATATAAGCGATCAGTCTATAAAACATACAGAGAATTCCCTGGAGTCTCAAGATGAGCACCAATTAGTCCCAGAAAAACTTTTGCCTCAAGAAGAAAATAGTTTGACGTCTGTCGAGGACTCTGTTACCACAACAATACTGATCAATTCCTCTATATGCACCATGCAAAGGATTGCAGTGTTGGAAGATGGAAAATTGGTTGAGTTGTTGCTGGAACCTGTAAAAAACAATGTGCAGTGTGATAGTGTATATCTAGGAGTAGTTACAAAGTTGGTTCCCCACATGGGTGGTGCATTTGTAAACATCGGTGGTCCGAGACCCTCGCTTATGGATATAAGGCCTAACAGGGAACCTTTTGTATTCCCTCCATTCTGCAATGATTCCCAGGAAAAAGATGGGAACGGATCTGTCCTTTACGTGCTTGGTGAAAATGGAGATGTTCCTAGCATCAAAACCATTTCAGATGAAATAGAAGAAGCTGATGATGTCGACGATAATGAAGTTGATGATGATTTAGAAGAGTATGTGGATGATAATTTTGGGGAACATGAAAATGGTGACAGTTGTGATTTCACACAAGTACTACAGGGAAACTCGAATGGCAGTATAGCTGGTAACAGCATTGAAGTTAGTTCTGAGAGTTATTCAAAACAATCAAGCATGGATAGCTATGAGACACAAAGTCCAGATATTGATGATCAAATCAAAGATGTTATCACTGATCACAGAGGTGGTAGAAAGTGGGCTCACGTTCAAAAAGGCACAAAAATCATTGTACAAGTTGTCAAAGAAGGATTGGGTACAAAAGGCCCTACACTGACTGCTTATCCAAAATTAAGAAGCAGATTCTGGGTATTAAAAATGCTCAAAAGAACGTATATTGGTAGCATTAAATTCCTCTGTTTATGTTCTTTTCCTTTGGATGCAGATTTTGATTGCTCGGTGCAGCACAATAGGGATTTCCAAGAAAATCTCTGGTGTTGAGCGTACTCGGTTGAGAGTCATAGCAAAAAGACTGCAACCTCCAGGATTTGGTCTTACTGTGAGGACAGTTGCCGCCAGTCATTCGTTAGACGAGTTACAGAAGGATCTGGACGGATTACTCTCCACTTGGAAAAGTATAATGGAACATGCAAAATCTGCAGCCCTTGCTGCAGATGAAGGCGTAGATGGAGCAGTTCCTGTTATGTTGCATCGGGCAATGGGTCAAACACTCTCTGTTGTCCAAGATTACTTTAATGAGAAGGTCAGTCATAAGTGCATTTTGTTGTTGCTCACTTATCTGGACCATCATAGCCTGTATACTCATGCTGTTTTGACCTGTTTTTTGACATCCAGGTGGAAAGCATGATAGTCGATTCCCCAAGGACATACCACGAGGTATGACTTTACATCATAGGTAATATAGTTCACAAACTAGAGCCTACTTGGTCCGAGGGACTGAAAGGGTGTATGGAGCAATCTGGGAAATACAGATAAGAAAATGAGTGTCCGCATTAAAGAACTCAGTGCTGCCTAATTCAAGAATAAAATGTTTAAAATAGTTGAATTCTATTTCATTAACTTCTGTGCTTTGGATTTTTTTCTGGAGTTGTTTATTGTTCTCATCGTATTTGGTACTAGGGGGTCACTGAGGAAACTGAAGAGTAAGGAATGGTAATTGCTAGAATGTATCCATACAGGAAAATATAATGTTTTGATTGTCCAATGCTTGTAAATTCACAGCATTTTATTCTTAAAACTTTAATAAAGTTTCATAATATCTTTTTTTCAAAAGTAGATAAATAATGACTGGAGTTTGATTGGTCCCAAATACATTGTTCATTGAGCAATTGAATTATGCTGATATCATGTAGGTGAACTACCAGATTTGTTGATATCTGATCACAATTGCTGACTGTTGCTAGTTACATGCTGCAGGTTACAAACTATCTGCAGGAAATAGCTCCTAATCTTTGTGATCGAGTTGAGTTGTACAGCAAAGCTACTCCTCTTTTTGATGAATATAAAATTGAGGATGAGATAAATAACATCCTTACTAAAAGGTCAGAGATAGCTTTCATTGTATACATACTCTTGATTATGTATACATACTCTTGATTAACTGCATCATAATATGTAAAGTTGACATATGGATATCAATAAAGAGCTCGTACGGGTTGATTTAGTTTCCTTTTGGGCCACTGCAGGACTTTTCTTTACTTTCTTCCATTGCCATTTATGTCTAAAGTAATGAGTTTGCACATTTTTTTAGTCTTTCCTTATTTGTTGGTCTTTTTTACCTGAATCACATTGGTTTTCCTAGAACATGTCTTACCCCTATAATTGAATCTTATCCTTGACCTTATTCTATTTTATGGTATCCCTCCCCTTTCAGGGTCCCACTTGCTAATGGAGGTTATCTGGTGATTGAACAAACAGAGGCATTAGTTTCCATTGATGTGAATGGTGGGCATTGCATGCTGGGTCAAGGGACTTCACAAGAGAAAGCTATTCTGGATGTGAATCTTGCAGCTGCCAAACAGGTGGGGCTTTTATATTTGTCTATTTGCCAAATTTTTAACCAGTAGCTGGGGATTTGAATTAAATCTTTTTAACTCATTCGAAATAACTATGGCTAAACATTTCAGCACCATGGAGATGTTTATTTCTTTATTTGTGGTGCTTGTGTGTATTCTAAGCCAGTCTGTGGACTGTTCTTAGTCTTTGCTGGTTCAGTCATTTTAGTAGTTATTGCGTAGTTCTCTCTGTATCATTCTGGTTTTTAGAGTCCAATCTTAAGATAGTTCCATAACAGTGAATTGTTTACACGAGTGGTTCACTATGGAAACTGAAGAATTTTACTTTCAGATTGCTAGGGAACTGAGGCTGCGAGATATTGGTGGTATTATCGTTGTAGATTTCATTGATATGCTGGACGACTGTAAGTTTTTCGATTTTCTTTATACTTCTCAGCCTTTTATGTGTTTACATTATCTCAATGACAGCCTAGCTGATAGAACTAGAATTCCCCAGCAGTTAGTTCTTCGAAAAGTTGAACTCCGAAAAAGTCCACCATCTTTTTCAAGTGTGCAGGGTTAACTGTCTCCTCAAATCAAATACCTTGTCCTGTGCCTACTTTTGTTTTTCATTTGAATGCATATTTGAAATAAACTGTGTGTTGTCTTGCAGCAAATAAAAGATTAGTTTATGAAGAAGTTAAGAAGGCAGTTGAAAGAGATCGATCAATGGTTAAAGTTTCTGAATTATCAAGGCACGGACTTATGGAAATCACAAGAAAGAGGGTAAAAATTTCTAAATTTAATCTTACTTGGTTCCCTCCTTTGAGGAGTAACTTTCCCAATGTCAAATGGTGAATCTGTTTTATGTAGAGTTGAGCATGGTTATGTTATATATACAGGTTAGACCCAGCGTGACTTTTATGATCAGCGAACCATGTACATGCTGTCATGGAACTGGCAGAGTGGAAGCTTTAGAGACCTCATTCTCTAAAATTGAGCATGAAATCTGCCGGCTTCTTGTAAAACTCTCTCTCTCTTACCCTATTTTCCATTTCTTTCGCCTTTTTCATCTTTTTCTCTTTGGGGGTGTGGATGACTAGTGAGTCAATCACTGAATATCCTCGTATTCTAATTTCTAGTTTTATGTTTTATCAACCAGTCAATGATGGACAAGAAAGCCGACTCTGAGAATCCCAATTCATGGCCAAGTTTTATTCTTAGAGTTGATAGGTACATGTGCAATTATCTAACCTCAGGAAAGCGGACAAAGCTTGCAGTCTTGAGTAGTTCTCTGAAGGTCTGGATTCTACTAAAGGTGAGAACCATTCATCACATTTATTATGTAGCCATTCTTGATAGTTTTGCTCAGGCCTTATTCCTTTCCTATTTTACTGCTCATCAGCACTGGAGGAATTGTTGGGGTTTGTAGGCATTACTTGTTTCATTGTTTCCATGGATATGGTTGTTTCATGGTTTGGAAAAAGGTTAATGCTTTGCTCAGAAAAGGGAAAATAGTTGAAAATGCAGTTCATCTATTTCTGAATTGTCATTTTGAACCAAAATCTTGTGTCCAATTTTCATCTCACACTACTTTTTGGTGTGGTTAGAATAGCCCAAACACTACAGAATATATGGTGTTTCCAGGCTGTGCAATACCTAAAAACATGTGAAACTCATGTGACATTGCGCAGTCTAGAACCACTGAATTCCATTGTGTTTCCGGCCAACGCGAAAATAGTTTGAGGTCACAAAAAAAGGACTCAGTCGCAGGCAATTCAAAAATAGATAAACTAGACAAGATCTTAAGATACCTATGTCTGAGCCCTTTAAGATGTGAAATAACAGGTAGCGAGAGGATTTACAAGGGGAAGCTTTGAGCTGAAACCATTGGTGGATGATAAGGAAAACAAGCAACAGCAGAAGCAGCATCAAGCTACTATACCTATTCTGAGAACAACTGAGGTTGGAACTTATAATCCCACCAAAAAGGTCACTCTCTTCCCTATCAAAAAGTGGAAAACTGGACGGAATTGATGCCGCCTGCCTCTGCATATATATGCTGTTGTACAGACTACAGATTGAGCGCGATTTTTGTACGGCTGCCCAGAATTTCTAGTCTTCCTTGTTTTTTCATTCTTTTGGAAAGTGGGGATAGACTATAATGTTCTCGTTATACAAAATGTTACAGAAAATCTAAACTGAGTGGTTATCTGTGTCATTTACATACATTTTTCTCCTTATCGAATAAATTTTGCAGAAATAGAAAGTTATCATGAGTTGGTCTAATTATAGCTCCATTATAAAATCTCTTTCACAATGCCATGACACCCTACAAAAACAGACCAAAAGTTGTTTCATCTCCAAAACAGGTGATTGTTTTTCAAATGCAAACCAATGCTAATATCTCTCAAATGAATGAATGTATATAAATGTATAGAGTATTTGTAAAGAAGAGCAATAAGGTAAAAACTACCAAGAACAAAGTAATCAGCTAACAGCAACGACAAGACAAGACATCACAGCATGAATATGGTCTCGATTTCTCTTCAAGTTCCAGCGCAGTAGGCAAACGCTCCATCTTATATAACCCCCCTCTTGCACAACAGAAGTCGTACAAATTTCTGCATACTCCTTTGCTAAAGGGATATACTCTTTCAGGAATTCCCCTGCAGATTAAAGCCAAGTATAACGCTTTAACATATAGACCAAGGACAACCTGATAAGCATAAATTCATTTTGTTTATATGGATGTACATAGTTTGTTTGATAAAACAATCCACCAAAAATGAAGACATGCTCAAGATCTCACATTTCTTATCCCAGCACCAAATATTAATCAAATTTTCATCTCATTTCTATATACTCTAACCTCTGAAATTAAAAGAGTGGGGGGCCGGCTGATGTTATAGGTTATGGGAGCATGATAAATATAAATCATGAATAATATCAGACTACCATCAAGGAATCAAACATCATTAAGAAACAGGTATGCTTAATTCCATGCCACAAGCAACATGATGACCAGTTAGTGACAGCTCGGCCACAAGAAAAGTAGTAATTACATCAAGTAATCAACTGACCTCAAATATGGAATTCGCCGCCTTCTTACAAGCTCATAGGTGGTTTGATTAGTCATTATCAGATAGCTGTTCCAAAACACAAATGACAAGTGCATAATACATCCACAAAAGGGTAGAATGCTTAAGATAAGGGTAGATCCTACAGAGAGAACAGCACTTACCTATGAAATAGGAGGAGAAGCAGCAGGAAAATAATGGAGATTGATAAAGTAGCCAACAGTAAGATCATAATAATATCTACCCACCTGAAAGAGACAGATAAAAGATCTAATTTTAACTTCAGGCGAAGATTTTGAGCAACAAAGACCAACAAAAGCTGTTGTTACTAAAAAACTTCATCTCCAATTTCAATTTATTTAAAAAATTAAAAAAGGCAAAATTTTGATGAAGCCACCAAATTGACCATACCATGATTCTTTTATATTATATTTGAGGTATGTAATGTACAAAATGCCAGTCCAAAGGGATAGTGCCGTCTCCTCACAGATGTACCACCTATCAATAAAGTTCTTATTAATAACAATAACCACAAATTAATAAGTTCCAGAGATCATATGAGAAAGCTAATAATGAAATATTATAACCAATCTAAATAATTATATTACTAAGTTCGAACTATCAGAAAAGAGAAACAATCAGTTTATGAGCTTAAAATTTTAAGCATGATCCTGATAATAAAGAACAACAACAAATGTCTAGTAAATCTTTCATATTACCCACTCAATGAACCAATAATGCAAATGGCCTCATCAACAGTGATCTTTGGTCATTAACAGCATGCCTAAATGAAGAAAATATTTCATCACTGAACTTTCCACTAGTACTACAAAGACAACATAACAAATTGGCAACAGTTTTTAAAAAAAAAAATAATAAGTTTCAGAAGCTAAAATTGAAGCAGATTTTGAGAGCCCTTAGCTGTGGGTACCCCTAATAGATCTTTTAATCAGTAAAGTCTCAGTTCCTTTGTTCTACGGCTAATTTTGTTTTTGCAGTTCAAAATCAAGAGATTTATTTAAGAAGGGAAAAAGAAAAACTATACTTGAAATCAAAGGAAAAACAAGAAACATCTTATCAGGATGAGCGATGAAATAATACTGGAGCAAAAACAAAGATAAGATATACCAAAATCTACAGTGGTTTCCCTGTCCAACACATGTCCCGATCCAAACGCAGTGATGATCAAACTGAAGCACACATTTATCGCAATCATGGCAATGTTTTGTCCGTGGAGGCTGCAAAGTTTTACAGTAAGTTAGGACCACAGATAAGAAATGGAGGCATGTTTTACACACTTGAAGAGAATTAAAGATCATCAAATGTGATTGAAGCTATGTACACAATACTGTACAATGAAAGAGTATTAACCTGGTCTCTAGGTATCTCATTACAACTACCAAAGAATAAATTGAGAAGTTCTGGACAAAGACATCGCCCAACACAGTAAAATGGATGTGTTCATCCAGGATTACTCTTGGGAGCCTACTAGCTATTTGTGAGTGGCGTAAAAGAAAACGTGATACTTGATATTACTAGAGATGATGACGATAAACGGGGGCATAGGTTTCCTTGCGAGAATATTTTGTAATGCAAACCTATATTCAATGCCATAAAAAGTTACTAGAAATGACGATGACATATGGGGGAATAGGTTTTCTTGCGAGAATATTATGTAATGGCAACCCTGTATTCAATGCCATCAAAAATTTCTAGCGACTTGTGTTTAATAATTCAGATAAAGTAACCATGCAGCGTGCATGCTTCGGAGAAAAATTCTATTGAGGGAAATGAAAAGAGAACTTTTTATACTAACTATTACTCCTCATCCTTTGTGATTGCAGAATGGATTACAAAAGGAGACAAGGAAACAAATCAGCAAATAAAACATTAGCATAGCAGTTAATAAAATACCGATTTGAATTTCCAATCTTAAGAGATCTTAAAATTTTGGAACAAGAACTCTACACTCTGACTCACCTGATTTATAGATTGACAAAAAAATTAATAAATACTAGAAGAAAATAAAAATTTGCCAACCTGTAAAACATTACAATAGGAGCACGTCCAATTTCTGAGAACACAGAGAACCAGTTAGTAAGAAATAATTGTTGTTTTAAGCCACGACTTATCTCACATCTACATATCCGCACTCCAATATGAAAAAGAAATAAACAAAAACAGAGTCAATTTCAAAACTATCAAATAGAAATAAATAACAAAAAAAGCAAATAAAAGTATTGAAGACTTACATACAAGCAACAAATTTAACGGTGTATTTGGTTTAGATTTCATTTCCAAAACTAAAACAAAACTCTCACTTTAGCCCCTCCCCTTTTTACTCACAAACAATCTACCTTGCACTAAACCAAGACAAAACAACACACTTCTTTAAACAAAGACCTAAACCAAATACACCATAAATGTGAGAATTTCCAAGAAAACCAATGAGGAGAATAAATTGTATATTTCCATATCCATTGTTTGTTATAATAGATAAATATCGTATTAAAGAAAACATTCCAACAGAATGAGAACTCAGCATTGCGACACCCCTTAACCATTTAAGTGTCCTTCTCAAGCTATCTCTCATGCCAAAGAAAATTTCTGGATAACGAAACACAAGTTTCTCCAAAATGATTGAAGAAATACACTAAGCAAGAACCGAAAATGTGTCCCTCTTCTTTGTGTCCCTCTTCTTCCCTTGTTTTTCCTTTTAACCCTCTCGCCTTCTAAGTTTTCTTCTTTTGTAAAGATTTATTACCTTGGAGAAGAACCGGGAGGGTACATATCCATCACTAGCTTTGTCCAAGAGCTTGTGTCGTTGCCTCGAAGATTTTTCTCAATCTGGTTTCTGTCCACCGTAATTACAACACTGCCATTTTTGCTTGACGCAGGTTGTCTTTGCTTAATCATTGAAAAACAAGACAGGCAAAATAAACCGCAATAAGGTAACTCAGTAATCAGAGAATAAAACATCTCATTATCTGCACAAACAAACATAGTTATCCATTCTTATGTACTAAAATCAGAAAGGAAAATATCTTACTTCGAGCTTACTGATGTCCTCCTCAATAAGGCATCATTCTCGTTTACAACCCTCATTGCATCAAGAACATAACTATACTTTAAAGGCACCTTGGATTAGAAAAGAGTAATATAACAGAGATGCAAATATTCTAGAAGAAGCAGGCCGAAAAGTACCCAGGAGAGGAATTAGAGGTCAAGAAATACTGGATCAGTGTGGAGAAAAATAGTAACAAATATATTGATGTATACCTGCATCAGATAAAAAAAGGACATTACTAAACTAGGATTCTGTATTTATCATTAGAGACAACAAAAGTACAAACCAAGCATATAGATAAAAAAAATTCCGATGGTTTATGTTTATAGTGTTTTAAAAGGCACAATGAGATGTGTGCTCCTCATGACAAGAGGTCTATGGTCCGATGGCACGACCCCCTCACTTAGGTACCTCCACTTGGCATGGCATGGCATGCCAAGTGAGAAGTCCTGAATTCGAATTACCCAAAGGAAGGAGCGGTTTGATGCCGCATGCTAACCTTGCGTTGATATTTGGAGACCTTGTACACTCCGATCACTCCCGAATTAGTCAATAAGTCTTGGATATGAGGTTATCAAAAAAAGATGTGTGCTCCTCATAATTAACAGGAATGATGGGCAACCCTTGGCTATATTGAATAATTTCAGGTTCAGTTAGTTGCTTCTTCTCAAACTAAAGTTCAAACTATTGAACCCTTCAAAATGTTCCTACTGGACTGATGCTCCAACGGGTTTGCTTGGGCGAGACATGCTTAGAGTAATATCAATGGGAAGTGGGGATTCCAACATTCGAAAAGCTTGGGAGCTACAGTTGAGCCATCAGAGTTAAACTACCTTGATGTAATTCCAGTAGTATTAGAAACAATATTAAAACTGATGGCACTAACAATTATGGCAACCCTACCAGGTAATAAATTATTCTGAGCAACCAATAAACTAAAAAGCATAACTGTCTGTCCAATAAACACACATTACCAAGGTTCTTTCTTGGTTTTCTCGATCAAATCCTTATCAAATATGAAGATAATTCCAACGTATACGAAGTGCAATGTCACCAACGCAACCTTCAAACATAAAGCAGATCTCCGAGCTACAAAAATTTCAAAATCTCACATGAAAACAAAACAATAATCACATTATTACTCTATCACACCACTTATTGATGATTAATTATGAAAAATTTACATTACCAGGATCGGAGAGACACGGGAAGAAGCGAAAGCATCGGTCTGAAACACGATCCCTCATATCACGGAGGGAAACGCCGCAAAAGGCACCCATTTCTTCTCTCATTAATTCAAACCATCTTCCATTTAGCTTCTCACTCTAAAACCAATTGAGGAGAAGAAATTTACAGCTCTTATTATAAGAGAGAGAAGAAGGAAATGAAGAATACTGAGGAAGAATAGTAAGTTTAGAGAGAGAAGTAACAAATTATACACACAGCTAAACCAGTGTGTACTAATAAGACGACGACGACTCTAGATGGAGACGAGCATCTGATTACGTGCCCTATTTAGTGTTTATACTTGTTAGGTGAAATTTTCACTTTAGTCCCTAATGTATTGTGGTTTATTCTATTTTAGGCTCCTTAGTTTTTGGTTTGCACATTTTAGTCCCTAAAAGTTTTCAAAATTTTGGCTTCTTTAATAATTTGTATATTGTTTCAAACAAAATATAATAATTTGTACATGTATAACTCTTTACTAAGATTTCTATATCCCCTAAAAAAATTCTATATATTATTACATACAATATATTATTTGTAAAAGGACAAAAATATATTTCATTAGTCATAAAAGTTGTAAACCAATATATTCTATTTGTTTCAGCATATTTATGATATTTGGATATAGAAATAACGAGAGATAAAATAGATAATGAACTAGAAGACTTCTAAGAATTATAAATTATTGTGTATTTTTATTCTCCTGAAATCTAAGTTCTTCAATCTTATGATTTAGTTACATTTCATGTTATTTCCAAAAAAAAGGGAAAAAGTAGAGTTTATATTATTATTATTATTATTATTATTATTATTATTGATGCTACTTAAGAACTTTTAATTTTTCATTTCTTAGTGTCTATAAGATGAAAATAATAAAGATGAGAAATTGAATGATAAGAAGACAAATCCTATTATGTTTTAAAAGGAAAGTAAATATAATACATAAATTATTTTATAATATTAAAGAAAAGATGTACAAACAACTTTTTGTGAAGATATAAAAATAAAAAAGCTTTTTTATGAAAGAAAAGGTCTATTATATAATTTGTCATTTTTTTGAATGAATGAAATTGTCCTTGAACAATGTCTTTGATGGTGCAAAATTATCTAGGTTAATTACATTTTTCTCTTTAAAGTTTGTCCAAATTATAATTTCATTCCTCTATTTTTTATAAATTACAAATACATTCTTATAGTTTATATTTTTATAACTTATTAGTGCCTACTACTAATTTTAATGAAAATTTTTTATCAGAAAATAATGATTATCTGGTAAAAAGTTTAAAATCTTATGAAAATATTAGTTTGCAAGTTTACTTCTTATTTATTATCATATATTAAAATAATAATATCCTTCATTACAGAAATTAGATTAATTAAAATAATTTTAGCAAGGGTATTATCGTCATTATATATAATAATAAACAAGTAAACTTGCAAAATGATATTGTAGGAAGACCTTAAACTTTTTACCGCATAATCATTATTTTCTGATAAATTTTTTTAATGAAATTAGTATTAGGGATTAATAAGTTATAAAAATATAAACGATAAGGATGTATTTGTAATTTATAGAAAATAGAGGGATGGAATTATAAATTGAACAAAACCTCAAGGAGGAAAATGTAATTAACCCAAATTATTTCTATTACTAACATGCAACACATTTGGATGGTTTTTCTTAAGTGAGTTAGACATCATTGGTGATTCTAGTTTTTCTTGCTTAACTAATTAATGTAAACGCTAGCATGAATCTTGTGCTCTATTCTACGATGATGGTACTCCTTATCCTTTTGATGTATCTATTTTTGTTGATGATGATCCTTGTTTTAGTTATGATACTGATTTAATTCCTTTATTCCCTCTTTCTGTAATGTTTCTCTTTTAGATCAAAAGCTTTCTTTAGATACTGCAACTCTAAGATGAAGAAGGGTATTGACCAGGAAAATGTAATGTTCAATGGCGAGTTACAACATAAAGGGTTATCCACATTTAAAAAGATGGCTTGTCTCACAATTTATGGCCTAGGCATTCCTGTTGTAGCTTCGCTTGAACCAATTGCTACCACTGATCTGAATGCGAACACCTTTCCACAAAAGAAAGCACTTGAAGACTCTTCTGTTCATGTTGACAATCTATTAGTGAAGCGTTTTAAAGTTACTGACGTTGATGTCTCTTCTAGACCAGTGGTGGGAGCTGATGATTAGCCCCATTGAGGACAATGAGTCTTTTATATTGGAATTGTCGTGGCCTTAATAGTCCACGTGCAATTGAAGCTCTTCGCAGTTTTGTTATCACTCCAAAACCTTATATTGTTTTCGTTTCGAAAACCAAATGTCTTAAGAATAAAATGAACTCTATTAGAATTACTTTAAGTTTTGATTGTGCTTTTTTATGTAGATAGAATCGGACTTTCTGGAGGTTTGGATTTTTTTTGGAATAATGAGAGTTTGTGTGTCTTTGTTAGATTATTCTGTGGGTCACATTGATGTTTTTATTATTTTATCTAATTCTTCGCCTTTTCGTTTTACTGGTTTTTATGGCAGTCATAAGGTTGAACTTTGTAAGTTCTCTTGGGATCTCTTATGTAAACTATAATCCCTTTCTGATCTACCATAGCTTGTTGCAGGAGATTTTAATGAGATTCTTTCTTTAGATGAAAAGACTGGAAGAACAAGGAATGCCTAGCAAATTGATAACTTTCGCAATGCGCTCTCTGATTCAGGTCTTTTTTATTTAGGATTTAAAGGTCCTAAGTTTACATGGAAAAGTAATAAAGTATGCAATGATCATATTCGTACTCCAAGATTTTAAATCCATTAATGAGTATAATTCAGCCATGTTTAGAATCACTTTCAACTAAAATTATGTGAAGAAAATATAACTGATGCTGATATGCTAGAAAAAACATTCTCCACATTCATGCCCCCAATATGCTCCTGCAGCAGCAATATTGAGAAAAAGGTTTGAATAAGTATTCTGATTAATTTCATGTCTTCTTGTGGCTGAACAAAATAATGAGTTGCTAACGAAAAATCATAAGCCTCGACCTACTAGCTCTACTCCATTGCCTGAAGAGAATGCAACAAGAGTTTCTAATCGTGGAAGAGGTCATGGCCGTCAATGGCGGAACCACTTAGGGGCTCGGGTAGGCTCGAGCCCCCCCTCCCCCTCCCCCTCCCCGGAAAAAAAATTTAGGAATTTTGATGTTTTTACATTCAAGTCTCCCCAATTTGAATGTTTTTGTACCTGGAATGCATCTATTTTATAGACGAAATTTCGACAAAATATTTTAATATTAATCAGCCCCTAATGGCCTGGTTCCGCCACTAATGGCCGTGGTCAAGGTCGTGGTCATGGAGGTGGTCGAGGCAAATACTTTTTTTATTATCATGACAAGGAGCAAAATTTCTCAAAATCTAAAAATAACGAGAAAATAAAAGGGAAAGAGATAGATCCAACAAATCGTGAGGACATGTGTTATCGATGTGGTATGAAATGGACATTGGTTGCGTACCTGTCATACGGCTAATCATCTTGTTGATCTTTATCAGTCCTCCATTAAAAAAAGGAAAAGAGTGTTGAAGCAAATTTTACTTTACAAAATCCCGCTGAAAATAATAATGATGTTGAGGATGTTTCTATTGATGTGACTCATTTGGATGTGATTGATTTTTCTTATAATATGTAGAAGGCAAATAATAATTGCATATCTTTATATTAAATATTACTATTTTATTTCTTATTATCTTATTTTAAAGTTTTAAATTATTTATATATTTGTGTTTGAAGGTAATATGACACTTATTCCCTATCTTGTATTAAAAAATGAATATGAAGATAATTGTCTTATTGAAAGTGGAACACTGCACATCATACTTAAGAATAAAAAGTATTTTTCTCAAATAAATAAGGGAAAGATAGATGTTCATACCATAAAATGGTAGTGAAAAATTAATTGAAAGCTACGAAAGTGCTAATATAGCTGAAGGAATTATGTTAGTCATTCATAATGCATTAGTCTCCACAAAGTCTCGGAGAAATCTATTAAGTTTTAAAGATATCCGCCAAAATAGATATCACATTGAGACATGAATGACACTAAATTTTTGTGCATTACTGCAATCATTTTAGGTAAAAAAAATATTTGAGAAGTTACCATCTCTTTCGTCTGGCCTATAATGCGCTAAAATTAGTGCAATTGAAATGCATCATTTGGTAAACCAAAAGTTTAATGATCCATATAAGTTTATAATTTGGCATGATCGATTGGGTCATCTCGGATCCATAATGATGCATAGAATAATTGAAAACACACATGGTCATCAGTTTAAAGGTCATAAGATATTGAATACAGAAGAATTCACAAGTACTGCTTGCTCTCAAGGGAAGTTGATAATTAAGTCAACACAAACAAAAATAGGAGCTAAATCTCCTAAATTTTTTGAACTGGATTCATGGTGATATTGTAGATCCTATTCATCCACCATGTGGACCATTTAGATATTTTATGGTTCTAATTGACGCATCAACACAATGGTCAAATGTATGTCTGTTATTAACTTGCAACCTGGGGTTTGTGAGAATTCTTGCTCAAATAATTGGATTACGAGTACAATTTCTAGACTATCCCATTAAGAAACTTCATTTAGACAATGCTGGTGAATATTCTTCCTATACCTTCGATGCTTATTGCATGTCAACTGGTATAAGTATTCAACATCCTGTAGCTCATGTTCATACACAGAATGGGCTAGTTGAGTCATTAATTAAATGACTGCAGTTAATTGTTAGACCCTTACATGTAGCAACACTTATACGTATAAGGCTGGCAAGTTATCATAAATACTCTCCATTACAATTAGCTTTTGGTTCTTAACCAAATGTATCACATTTGAGATTTTTTGGGTATGCAATTTATGTTCCTATTGCTCCAAATCAATGCACCAAGAGGGTCCTCAAAGGAGGTTGGGGATATATGTGGGATATGAGTCTCTTTCCATCGTAAGGTATCTTGAACCATTAACAGACGATGTCTTTACTGCAAGATTTGCTGGTTGTCATTTTGATGAAATAGTGTTCCCTAAATTAGGGGAGAACATCAACAACACAAGAAATACATTATATAGAAAACATCATCACTAAGTCATCTAGACCCACACACAAGTACTATTGAACTGGAAGTTCAAAAGATAATTCATTTGTAAGGAATTGCAAATTAGTTGCTTGATGCATATGAAGACTCTACAAGAGTTACAAAATCTCATCTCCCAACTGTAGATGCTTCTATTAGAATAGATGTCCCAACATGACAAAATATAAGATTTATAGCTAATGATTTTAAAACACGCTTGAAGCGTGGCCGACCTCTTGGTTCCAGTGATAAAAATCCTCGAGAGAAAAAGATATTGAATGATCAAAGTGATCCTCCAGAAGAGTTGGATAAAAGGAGCCAAAAAAATATTGATAGAACTATTTAGGATTCACAAAATAATGAAAATATAAAGAATTTCTTAAATTTTGTTGCTACAGGTGAAAGTTGGAATCAAGCGGATAAGATTCCTGATAATGCCTTTGCATAATGTAGCACTTAATATTTTAAGTGATAATTTAGACTCTGAACTAAGGTCAGTTGGTTAAAATGGAAAGATGCGATTTAATCAGAGTTGGACTCACTTAACAAATGTAAAGCTTTTGGACAGTAGTCCAAACACCAAAAGATATAAAACCAGTTGGCTATAAATGGGTATTTGTGAGAAAACGAAATGAACAAAATGAAGTCCTAAGGTATAAAGTACGACTTGTAGCCCAAGGATTTTCTCAAATACCGGGTGTTTATTATGAGGAGACATATTCTCCTATAATTGATGGAATCACATTTCGATGTCTTGTGGGCTTAGCAGTAATTGAAAAGTTTGATATATGGCTTTTAGACATTATTACTGCAGGAGCTTGATAGTAACATTTATATGAAAGTCCCTGAAAATTTTCTCATGCCTGAAGTATGTACATCAAGCACTCGTAAAAATTATTTCATCAAATTACATAAATCCCTGTATGAATTAAAGCAATCTGGAAAAATGTGGTATAATCGTCATAGTGAAAGTTTGATTCAAGCCGGATATAAAAATGATTCGATTTGTCCATGTGTTTTTATCAAGAAATGTGAATAAGGATTTGTTATAGTTGCGATATGTGTTGATGATATTAATCCCATTAGGACTTCTGAGAGCTTCTGAAAGCAAGAGATTATTTAAAACAAGAATTTGAGATTAAGGATTTTGGAAGAACCAAGTTTTGTCTTGGTTCACAAATTGAACATCTGGAAGATGGAATCTTTTTTTCGCAATCAAACATATACTGAGAAAGTACTTAAAAGATTTACATGGACAATGCACATTCTTTAAGTACTTCAACAGTCGTTCGATCATTAGACGTTGCTAGAGATACATTTCAACCGTGAGAGGAGGATGAAGAATTATTGGTCATGAAGTACCTTATCTTAGTGCAATTCATGCACTAATGTATCTGCAAATAATACACGTCCTGACATATCATTTGCAGTAAATTTGTTGACAAGATATAGTTCTTCTCAATCCGACGATATTGGAATGATATTGAATATGTCTTCTGATATCTCCAATGAACCAAAGATTTTATATTGTTTTATGCAAAAGAATAAAAAACATGCATTGATTGGCTATGCAGATGCTGGTTATTTATCTGATCCTCACAAGGCACGCTCTCAAACGGGCTATTTATTTACATGTGGTAATATTGTTATATCATGACGTTCTACAAAACAATCGATATCATCCACATCTTCGAATCATGCCGAATTAATAGCTTCCATGAAGCAAGTCGAGAATGTGTGTAGTTGAGATCATTGGTCAATTACATCCAAGAAAAGTTGTGATTTATCATCCGAAAAAGAAATTCCTATTGTGTTGCATGAGGATAATGCAGCTTGTATAGCTCAATTGAAAGGAGGATATATCAAGGGAGAATGGACTAAACACATTTCGCCAAAAGTTTTCTTTACACACGAGCTTCAAAATAAGGGTAAAATTATTGTGCAACAAATTCAATAATGTAATAATCCGGCTAATTTATTTATTAAGACTTTGCCGGCTGCTGCTTTTAAGAGATGATTTATAAGATTGGTATGCGAAGATTCAAGGATCTTAAGAGATCAAATCAACAGGGGAGTAAATATAAAGAATAACGTCTTTTTTCTTCACTAGATATTTTTTTCGCTAAATTTTTTTTATCTATTAAAGTTTTAACTAGACATATTCTTTATATAAAACATCTAAGGTAAGAGTTACAAATTAATTAATTAAGATGGATGTCATCTCCTTGAAACCCCCCACAATATTAATCCTCTTGAAAGCCCCACTTGATTACTCACTTCATTATCCCTCTTAATATACGGCTTTATTCAATGTATGAATGCTTTATTTATGTTTTGATTTCCTTGTCTATAAAAATACGAGGCATGGGTTGAATGAAGGGACACCATGAAGAAGAATATCCATCTCCTCCGTCTAGGATTGTTGTTATTCTAAATTCACAACAAATAATTTTTTTTAGATAGAATATTAGTAATTATTTTAAGAATGTCAATTAGCAAACCACAAAATTGAATCCTCTTATTAGAATGTAGCAAAGACACAGAAGATGCTGATGTGGTCCGTTAAGCACGGCCCTCCGTCCCCAAGGAAGAAGAAGTTCTTGGCAGAGCTATGCCAATCTTTGCTGCCACCGCCTCTTCCTCTCTCATCTCTTGTCCCCCATTCCTAATTACCACAGCAGCAACGGAGAAAATTAAAGAGAAAACAAGAAAATTTTCACAGACGGGTCAGGGAAGACGGGGGAGGATTCTTGAATTTTTTACCCCAGTACCACCATCTTCCCTCACCCTTTTTTTTTAAGTGTGCAATTTCAAGATTCTGCATATCTGATTCTTGAATTGTACTCTTGAAAAGTAGTAAATCGGAAATCATATATGGTTGCTGCATTTTGTTTGTGTTTTATTGTTTATTAAGATGAGTTTGCCATATAATGGAGCCGGCTGCGGGGATTTGTTCAACCCGGTCATCTCCATGGCCACCCAGGTTTCTGGGATGCTCGTAATCTCCCACTTCTTTCAAATTTTGCTCAAGCCATTGGGTCAAGCGGCGCCCATTTCTCAATTTCTCGTAAGTATGTTATCAAGAAAATTTATTTCAGGCATGCCCTTTTCTCTTGATTGCATGGTTGATTCGTAGAAATGGCCAGTTTTTTCATTCAGGAATCTTTAAATTTACAATGTTGTTGGTTAGCTAGCTTGCTCTAATCCCCTGAGTTGTGATGCAAAAATAAAAGGGCCTCCATATCTTATATTAGTTATTTCAATTTGTTTGTTATACAGGCAGGGTTTGTTATAGGGCCTTCAGGATTATCAAGAATTCGTCAAGTAAAAGAGTTTTTCTTTCCAAATTTTGCCAGTGATTACTACGAAACATTGATGTTATCTTCTAGAATTGTTATAATGTTTCTGATTGGTCTGGAGATGGATTTTCCTTACCTTTTCCGCAACAAGCGCCCAGCTACCGTAATTGCTTGTAGTACCAGCTTTATGTGTACCCTGTTTGCAGGAGCTGTGACATCTTTTATACATGAAGAGACCAAATCCCATGGCCCTCGTGTAATGATGTGGTTAATGATCACAGTGATCTTATCCAACACGGCCGCTCCTGTTATGGTCCGTTTAGCTATTGATTTAAAGATTGCAAACTCAGATATTGGGAGGATGGCTATATCTTCTACCATAATTGGCGATATATATGCTGTCATATTATTGGCTGTAATTACAAAGATTAAGCGAAACTATTCGATGTTCATGTGGATCTCATTTGCTCTTATATATATTGGCATTGTTGTAGCAGTTATCTTCCTCAATGTATATGTGGTAAATTGGATGAATAGAAGAAATTACAACAAAAAGTACCTAACAAACACTGAATTCTTTTGTCTACTGGCAATCGTGTTTGTCACTGCCAATGCTCTTGAAACTATGGGAGTCAGCAGTATACTTGCTTGTCTTGTCATTGGAATAATGTTCCCTAGAGGAGGCAAAGCAGCTCGGACATTGTCCATTAAACTCTCGTACTCAGTTAATACCTTCATACTTCCAATCTACTTTGGCTATATTGGGTTCAGGGCAGATTTCAGCTCTATCAACACCCTTGGAAGATTTGTAGTTATTTTTTTGGTGATGTTGCTGAGTATTGGTGGAAAGATTACTGGAACACTTCTTGCTTGCTCCCACCTGAAGATTCCCTTGAACGAGGGAGTCCTCATTTCTTTTCTAATGAATTTGAAAGGTCATGTTGATTTGTTGACATTGAGCATCGGCATGCAAGATAAGGTTAGCTCCACAACGGTATCTTTACACTTGATTAACAAAACTGGAAAATTTTAGTTCACTTTCTCTGTAATTAGTTTTCATCTTTTCTGAAGGTTGCTCTTGTAATGAAATATCAAAAAAAGGGAGAACTTTATGTCTATAGCTCGTTGCTACTTTGTCCTGCCATGTAGAGAAAAACTCTCTTCTTCCTTACAAATAAAAAGATTACTAATTTCATTATTCAATTTGTGCAGGTCATAATGAATCAAGAATTCTACAACTTGATGGTAACAGCCATAGTCATCAATACAATAGTATGGGGGCCAATTATAACTTTCATGGTAAAAAGAGAGAGGGATGTCCTGGAGTTCAGGCACATAGCTTTTGAAGCTCAAAATCCAAATAGCGAACTGCGGCTGCTAGCCTGTGTCCATGGTCCTCGTCCGGTGGCAACAATGGTTGGGCTCATTTATGCATCAAGAGGCTCTGACACTATTCCTATAACCCCTCATTTGATGCACCTGATTGAGCTACCTGAAAAAACAAAGACCAATTTGATGTATAACCAGCTAGAAGCTGATGAACTTAGTGATGATGATGATTATGGGGGTAATGATGTGGTGGAAATTAACGATGCGGTAGATATTTTTACTGCTGACACAGGAGTCATGATTCATCAAGTTAAAGTTGTATCACCTTTCATGAACATGTATTTGGATGTATGTGAGTTTGCTTTAGATGTAAGAGCATCTATCATAATCCTTCCTTTCCACAAACACCAGAGAATTGATGGAAAATTGGAGTGTGGAAAAGAAGGCATAAGGACCACTAATCAGAAAGTCCTCCGCAATGCTCAATGTACGGTTGCCATTCTTGTAGATCGAGGACTTATGGCTGGAGCCTCAAATATGTCAGGTGATTCTTTGCAGCATGTTGCGATATTGTTTTTTGGTGGTCCTGATGATCGTGAAGCACTGGGATTTAGTAAACGTCTTGGCATGCATCATCACATAAACCTCACAGTTATCAGATTTCTTCCACCACCTGGTACAAGAGGACATATAGGAGTTAATATTGCTCATAAAGAGAAGGACGTCCTAATGGCAATACCTGATCTTGAAAATGATGCAGACACTGCAGCCTTGACCGATTTCTATAATAGGTATGTATAAGCATCAGTTTGTTTTTTTTTTTTTCTGGCAGTTTTAAAATTGCTCGAGTAACTGAACTTTAGATTATTGTCTGATCATATACAGCCTCTGTGAATAAACAGACATTTAAATAGTGCATTAGAAGTTTCTTTATTCATGGTTACAAGTTTTACATCCATGATTACTAGGTATGTAACATCAGGACAAGTAGGTTTCGTGGAGAAGCAAGTTGAGAATGGGGCAGAGACTGCATCTGCTTTAAGAGACATGGTTGGCATGTACTCGATGTTTATAGTAGGAAAAGGCGGACGAAGGCATTCACCTCTAACAACCGGAATGAGTGACTGGGAAGAGTGTCCTGAGCTTGGTACAGTAGGGGATTTCTTGGCTTCTGCAGAATTTGATCTCAGTGGTTCAGTTTTAGTCATACAACGGCATAGACCTTCAAAGAAAGACAAAAATCTTCAATAAACTTGGAACTTGCCAGCATTAAGATATCTTACCTTCATCTTCAATCGTGACAGTAAGTTCAATCTGCTGCTCAAGTCCATGTTTTTTTAAAGTTAAGGTGCAATGCGATTAATGGAGCCGAAAGAAACAAAGGTTATTGTCGAATTTTCAAGTCAAAATGACAGGTGATGAGATTGGTTAGAGTTGCTGTAAAATATTAGAATCAGTCTAGGTTGGTTGTATTTCCCATGTAAATGGTACTAATTAGAAATCAAGATTTATACATTTTTTTTTTTTTGTTTTTTTGGGTATTTTGATGATTTGGTCTAATTAATCTTCCTTTGTTAGGGAATAGAATAGGATGAAGAATGGAAAAGTAGACTCTGCTGTTGTGTTGTTTTGTAGAGAGCTTTCAGTCTAGAATTCATGGAGTAAACATAGAGAAGTCTGATCCCCTTTTCTGGTATCCACTCTTTTTTCTGGAAATTCAGGGGAAGAACTTTTCTGTTTCTCAGGAAGATCTAAATTGTTTAAGATAGTTTTGTAATTAAAGATTCACAGGGATTCATTAACATTTGACATGGGGCAATTTTTAGAGAGGAGAACATTTCATTCGTGTATCCCTTCCCTACTAATGATGTGTTATCATTTTTGTGTTCCACTTCAACTTTTATAGTAGTCTTATTCTACGTTTAGGCTAGGTTAGGTTAGGTTCGCAATTTCTTTATTTTAAAGTTATATTTCTAATAAATGAGTTGTCATGAGAGATTCTACGACTATAGAGCGTGTTCTAGGGTAAAGCTAGAACATCCGGAGGGGCCGAAATTTTAAATAAAATTTAACTTCAGAAAAACTAATATTAAAGTGTTATTTTTTTTGTACTGAGTAACTTAGGCACCATTGGATTGGGTTTAAAAAACCTGATCTTTTTATTTTGGGAATAGGGATCAACATTGAGCTAAATAAGGTGGTTCAATAAGAGACAAAATTTAAAAATTAAGGAAAATGATCATTTCACCCTCATTGAACTACTAGAATTGGCTCAATATTGATCCCTTTATCACTATTTTTTATACCTCTCCTTTTACAAACAATTGACTATTTTATGCATTTCAAGTAAAAAAATATAATATTTTTCATTCTTAATTAATTTGGACTGGGGCCAAAATGGTAAACTATACTGATTTTAATATGAAATGGATAAATTATAGGGTTAATTACATTAAAATACCCTTAAGTTTAGTGTTTTTTCACTTTAATACCTTAACTAACGTTATCTTTTCAATAGTTTAGTATATTTAACTAATGGTCAACCGTAATGATGTTAACTTTTTATGAAAAAGTTATTTTTTCTGTATCTATAACTAAATATTTAAAAACATTTAAAATAATGAGCTAGTTTCATTAAATTATTATAATATTTGTAACTATTTTTACGTTTATAGTTTAATATTAATTGATGTTTTTTATATATGTGTGCATTATTTTTTAATTCTTTTAAAATACAATTGAACTAACTTTAATCTAAGATCTAGTTTTTTCAAATATAATTTTTATATTTTACTTTAAAATTTTCAAAATAAACAAAAAATTTTAAAAATTCTTTAATTTCAAAATAATTCTCATTATATTCCAAAATTAGATTTATTACGTTAATAGTAATAGTGAGAGGGTTCCTGTTTTGGTGTAAATCATGACTCAAGCCTCTATGTTAGCATCGAGGAGGTTGGCAAACATGGAACTAATCAACTAAACGTGAAAAAAGAAAGGAAGTAATTAGCCTGTATGGGCATAGCTCAGTTGATTTTAGAGTTACAGAGTTGGTACTAAAGTTCAATGTTCAAATTCTGGCAGCGGTCGTGTGAGAATTTCAACTTCTCCAATGTGGGGGTGGTTGCCTCAGTGTCTGGCCTCCAATCTTCCAACTGGCCGTTGGACAGTCTGGTAGGGTCCTGTGAGAGAGGAATTTCGCCTTTTGATATCAAGAAAGGAAGTAATTAAAGAAGGAGCAGCTTCGATCCTCGTCCTCCTCCTCCGATTTGTACGTATAACTTGTTCTGCTGTGGTTGGAAACTAAGTTCCAAGTAAACTCTCATCTGATGAAACCAAATGAATATTCTCTCATTTTAGGCTTGAAAATGATGTTATTAGTCAATCGTTCTAATCAATGAAATATTAAAACAAAACTCACCATACAATGCAATGTTCGCCGCAAAATTGGCAAGTTCATCGTATCATTCACTTTGCCACTGAATGATTGGTTGTTAAGAATATTATGAGACTGCATTTAACCTTCTACATTGGATTTCCTTTACTTTCAATTGGCCTATGCCTATATTTTTTTTACTATTTCTCGATTCTTCTAAAGTTCCCACCATTTATTGTACAGGCAAATTCCTATTTACGTTTACGAGCATCTCACTATGAAAAAGACACTTTTTCTTGTTTCACATATTTTCAAGGAAAAATAAAAAAATAAACCATAAGTAAAAATCTGTAATTTTTGGGAGATTCCAAGTATTTCACTTAGATTATTACAATGTTTTAGGCCTGTCTAATCTATGAATATTCTTAATTCCCAGCTTCTCACGTTTTTTTTTGTTTTTTTATTTAGATTAATTACATTTTTCTCTTGAGATTAGTCTACATTATAATTTTATCTCTCTATTTTGTATTAATTACAAATAGATTTTTATTGTTTATATATTCATAACTAATTAATCAATATTACCAATTTCAATAAAAAGAATTTTTTCTAAAAGTAATTATTTAGTGGCAAAAGATTTAAAATTTTCTTAAAATATTATTTACGTATCTAATTTCTATTTACTATAATGTATTAGACCATTATACACTTTCTATAATAGTTATTTTGTAGTCTAACTTCATAAAATGAATGACATTGTTATCTTAATATATATGGTGTACTAAACAAGAAGTAGACTCGCATATTTAATTTTTTAGGAAGATTTTATATTTGTTATTAGAATTTTTTTTATTGGATTAATTCATTATGAATATATAAACAATAAAGACATATTTATAATTTATATATAAAAAAATATAAAAATTGTAATTTAGACAAAGCTCAATGTAATTAACCCACTTTCATTTATTTTTTTTATAAAAAAAGTTGAGCTTAGTAAGGAGTAGATAATGACTTAGTTGGCAATACCTGCTTGATTCTTTTTGACATATTTTTGGTATAAATTAAGATGTAAAGATCAATGTTTAAACACACCAAACAAAAATTGATAAAAATGGGAAAAGGTAGAAGATTGAGTCTTGTGTGGTCGTTGGTGAAATTGTTGATGATAATATCAGTAGTTGTATTGGGGATTAATGGTGCAGAATTACCAGCAGTGTTCATATTTGGTGATTCAACTGCAGATGTTGGCACTAATAATCATCTTCAAGGATGTTTAGCTACTGCTAATAACAGATTCTATGGGATTGATTATCCTTTTTCCAAGCCAACTGGGAGATTTAGCAATGGCTATAACACTGCTGATGAAGTTGGTACGCTCTTCTTATATTCATTCACTTTAAAGCTTTGCAAAAATAAATTCTGTTACGGATCAGATTCATTCATAAGTTGAACTCATTTTCTCCACAAGTAAAAATTGATTGATGGATGACATGATTTAATATAGTTCAAGAGTTGAGATTCACACACGTATAAACTTAGTTTATAAGTGGGGGATATGAATTCTTTGAACTATATTAAGTCGATACTTTGAACTTAGTTTCTTTACAATTGAAAATTGATATATTTATTTGATGATGTGACTTAATATACTTCAAGAATTCATATACATATATAAATCTCCTTCTTTGAACTATACTTATTTTGTCAATACATTAGATTGTTTTCTCCATAAGTAAAAACTGATATATGTATTTAATGACATAATTTAATATAGTTCAAAAGTTCAAATATATACCTATGAACCTTGTTCTTTGGACTATACTAGTCACTATTCAAAAACTTGAAAAAGAAAGAATATTTGGCCTTGAAAAACTTGGGGAATTTGATGAGTTATTATTTTCTTGTGTTATTAGTGAGGCTATTGGGAGATTTTCGAGAGAGCCCACAACCTTATCTTTATCTGATCACGCATATGTCAAGTTTCAAAAGCAAAATAGTTGGAGGTGTGAATTTTGCATCTGGAGGTGCAGGACTCTTTGATGATACTGGAAAAGCAAATTTTGTAAGCCTTTTCAATTATCTTTTCACCTCTTTTACTGATTTTGATCTTCAAGAGAAGGTCAAGTTTTTTTATATCTAAAAAGAGAATAGTGGCAGTTTAAGCATATGGCCAACGCCACTCCATCTTCTAACCTTACCAGATCCCTCCATACATCAGTATTCCCATCATGGTGATATTAATCCCAACTTAACTTGAATTATACTAACTATCACACACATGAAATTTTGTCCGAATTTTTTTAACATGACATCACATGCAAGAGTTGAAATTATGATCCTATATTACCATTAGTATTGACAATTCCTTTACAATGTCCAAACTGCCGTATTTTTGTTTCCTTACTAGTTTGGTTGTGATTGTAAAATATAAAATGGGAAACCCAATAATTTGCCACAATAAATAAACGTATCGTATTGTGAAAGATGAAAGGTTGAATGTTCAAATCCTTCTCATAATGCCATAAAATGGCCATAGCCAAACCCAAATCCCAAAAATAGAGTCAAAATCCTCCAAATAAAAGTCAAATTCTGTAATCGCTTCAAAACCCAGTCCAAATTATTCAGAACTACATACCCCTAAATATCAAGTACTATCTCTGGTCATAAATATAAAGGGATTTTAGATATTTACACACAAATTAAGAGTGTTGAAATAAGACCATTCTTGAATTACAATACCCTTTCTACCCTTCATAAATGAGAAAGAGATAGATAGTAGTAGTGAAATAAATCTATACTATTATAAAAGTATGGGAGGAGGTCATGTATGATTTACACTTTTTTGATTTCTTACGTTTTTTAACTACCTAAAATACATTTTAATTAAATGAATTATTAATTTTAAGTATAATGAAATATTGTCACTTTAAAATTTTTTTTTTTTGGTATAACTAAATTAATAATAGTAGTCATATAAGTTAAATGGAGAGTTTTGAACAATAAATAGACAGGGTACAATAATGAAAAGTTATTTACATGGAAGAGTTGAAAGAATTTGTTAACTATATAATTATTTAAAAGTTACAAAAAATATAATAAAAAATACATGAGGTAAATAAAGTTAGATAGAATAATAATATAAATTGCATGAAGTTTATAAGTAAAAGAAGAGTTAAAGAGAATTTGTTAATTAGATAGTTCTTTGAAAGTCACAAAAGTTCGATGGAAGGATAGTAAAATCCATGAAGTTTGTAAGTAAAAGAAGGAGTTGAAGAGAATTTGTTAATTAGATTAGTTATTTGAAAGTTACATAAAATATAATAAAATTTACATTAGGTTAATAAAGTTATATACAAGGATATAAAAATTCCATGAAGTTTGTAAGTAAATTTAAAAATATTAAACAAGTTAAAATTGAAGGAAAATAAATAATTAATAAAAATATAAGAATAACGAATGATTAATTAAAATTACCTAATTTTAGATGGGGTAAAAATTGTATGAATAAAAATTAAGTTAGAAAATTTATTCGTAAAGGTATTTTAATAGAGAAGTAAACATTATTATTTTTTAAGTTAATAATTGTATAAAAGATAATAAAAATTTACGTAAAAAAATAAAAAAAATTTAAAATTATTTATAAAATACGTTTAATAAAAAGAACAAAGGAATTTTTGAAAATACTCTTCTTAACTTGTAGAAAACAATTTATTTTACAAACTTTGTTACATTTTACTAATGAATAGAAAAGATGTAAACATGAAAAAATGTCAATAAATACTTATTGAAAATTATAAAACTCATTATATTTCTGACTGAAGTAGTACCTTTTAGGAGAATTAAAACAAAAACCAAAGTGGGATGTGACAAACAATGTTAACTCATTGACGTGTTTATTTGGATAGAATTTTAATTGTGAGAATTTTTTAAAATTTTGTAAAAATAAAATCTGTAATTGTTTGTGAAAGGAGTGAGTTCCAAAACTGAAAATTTTATTGGGTTTCGAAACAAAACCCCCTATTCAAACAAAGACTGAGACTCCATTGGAGAAGAGTTGGAGTTCAACTACCATTTTTGTCTTTATTTTTGTACTAAAATCTATTTGTTTAACAGTAATTTGGTGTTTTTCACAATAGTTTGAAGATTAACTAACAAACTCTGCTACAATCAGAAAAATGTGGTTCCTTTGGGACAACAAATTCAACAATTTGCAGCAGTACAAGGAAACATTACAGAGCTTCTTGGTTCCCCCAAAGCAGAAAATCATCTGGCTAATTCATTATACCTCATAAGTGTGGGCAGCAATGATATCTTTGACAATGCAAACCATACTAATCCCATAATACTCCTATCCAATCTTACCAACTCTTATGCCAATCACTTAAAGGTTATGGTCGTAATCTTATTCCTTTCTAAATCTAACGTTGTTTTCTGTTCTTTTGCTACCATGTTTTGGTTTCAAGTGATGTTTTAATCTGCAGAATTTATATGATCTGGGAGCAAGGAAATTTGGGATAGTAAGTGTACCAAACATAGGATGTATCCCGGCAATCCGCTACCTTTTTGGAGGTAATTGTTCAGAAGGCTTGAACAGTCTGGCACGAGCATTCTACACTTCAGTACAAGGCTTGATGCAGAACTTCAGTTCTTCATATAATGGTGTTCATTATTCACTTGGAAATGCTTTCCAGATGACTCAGAACATCCTCGACAACCCTCGTGCAAACGGTAAAAGCATCAGATTATTACAAGTAAACAGAGATTAATGTAATAGTAGAGGAGGATTCTGAACATGTCATACTAATAGTACTATATTATCTAATGCAGGTTTCAAAAATGTTATTGATGCCTGCTGTGGAGATGGGAAATTCAATGGCAAAAACAAGTGTACTCCAAAATCAAATCTTTGTCTGAAAAGAAACCAATTTTTATTCTGGGATTGGTTTCATCCAACTCAAAAGGCATCCAAATTGGCAGCTGAGACATTAGTCTTTGCAGAAGGAGCAGAATATGTCACTCCTATGAATTTCAGCACACTGGCTGCTACAGTTATCAACTAAAAAGATGATCCACACAGCTTAAATACTACTAGTCGAAAGCCACCAGTTCATAGTTCTTCGACTTCTCTGAATAAAATTGAGCCAAGATCATAAGTCGTGGCGATCCCATTCAGGAATAAGCAAAGTTATGTAACTTACATGTCTTCTTATTCCATAAGTTACATTCTGATGTAACTTTCATTCTAGTTTCTGTCAAACTAAGAGGTACTTCCCAATCAGAATTGATCAATAGTGTTGTACTGTGAAAATCATGTCCCGAGGCAGACAAAGACTTATTATGAATTATAGAGAAATATTTTTCTTTGTAGATAAATGTTTCCGAACAGCCATACTAGATTGATAAGCAAACAATTTCTGCTTAAGCAGTACATAAGGATACCCTATAAATGAAAGAAAATTGGCAGGCTTTGAAAAGGAAACTATTTCATACCAAACTTTGTTGTCCTCATCCAGTGTCATTGAGAAACGCTCTTCTCCTGCCTGCTGACAACCAAATCAAACCAAAAATATAACTATTGTTTGCATTTTAAAGAATAAATGCCAGAGACTGTAAAAGATCAAAGAGCAAAATCAAGGAATTTGTAAGGAAACAAGTCACCGCAGTTACCTTTCCAGTGAAGTTTTAGATTCAATGCTGTGAAACGTCATTAACATAATTAATTTCACTAAATACAGTTTGGGTGGGATAACAGGACATGAGAATTCCCAATATGCTTGTCATTGTATAGGCATTACTTGGAACGAACTTGTATGATCTGATGTCAGAATTTAATGGTGTTATATATGGGCAGAGGAAATACTTAGAGAGAGAAGAAAGTCGACATCACAGAGCAGTCCTTACAGTAATAACAACACGATATAACAAGTAAATTGCCAATTAGTTAAGAGTATGTTCCTTTAGATACGATAGACCTTGAAATTGAATCAAAACCTTTAGGTCATTGAACACCAGTAATTTACCTGTATACAATTACAGAATGAATTCAAAAACATATTGTGGACTTCTAATGCATGAAAAGCTAAAGATCATCCCTCAGAGAATACTGAAGGCCTTCCTAGCATCAACATAAATTCCCATGGATACAGAATATAGAAGTCCTGCATCTAAACCATGACTACCTAGCTATCTCCCCATATACTGAATTTCACTCTCCCAGCAGAACTGTTTTTGATGTTACATTAGAGTAGACAGTTTATAAAAAAACGTAATTGTTCTTGCATTTTCCCCATGTGTGGACCTAAATGTCGAAATGCAATCAATAGAGCTTAATAGGTAAAGCAGCCAAACATCAAACACATAAATTTTTTGTAGTCATGTCAATAAATGCAAGAAGAGATTCACAAACATATCCACAGAGTTAAACTGATCAGAACTTGCACAAGAGCCACTGACCAATAAATGTCCTTGGAGAGTGCCACCACCAAAGCTAAACGAAGCTTTAGCCTTTCCGGAGCTTTTGTTATCGTTTACATACACCACTTGTAAAGGCATCACAAGCCACGGTAAGAATTCCTTTACACAGACACAGAACTTCTCTCCATTTCGAATTGGCGTTTTGGGATCAACAAATGCCCAATCTAGTCCAAAATGCCTGCAGATTTTGTTGAAATGTATAAGTAATAATGCCCCTCGTTTGTTACCAACGTGCATTATTTTCACAACATAAGTAAACATTCTTTCAGTGGAACAAACCTCCAACTTTTAAGAGCTAATTTACCCCTCTCAAATGTATCAGGACCTGATCCAACAAAAGTTCGGGCATGATTAACAACGAAACCACCTTTTGAAAGTTCACTGTCATTCTGAACAGAAGATGCAGGTTTAGCAGTGGCTCCTCTATATTTCGCCTCATAGTTAAAGGTGCCAGACCTGTTTCATTTGCAAATTTCACTAATTGAACAGCTGAGCAGCCAACTAAATAGAATATAAGAGTAAATTAATGGACAAATAGAAAATTGCGGAAACTCAAGAGGCAAGTGATTTACTTGTTTATACAGGACTTCTGATCCTCTGAAGATGGACGATCCCAGCTCAAGAAAATCATTTCTGCTCCATATACAAGGAATATCGTCATACAATTTTTCAGTTGAAAGCATTGCAAATGCAAGAAGAAGCTAAAAGTAAATCGAGGGTGGAATTTTTCGAGCAAATCAAAATTTACCTGAATCGCAATCAAATTGGGGGTTTTTGTTCTTGAAGGTTTGTCTACAGCAATACAGACTTCACTCGTGAGCAAGAGATGAGGTTATTGACTGCGCAGTGTTTGAACGCATTAGGTCCAGCGTCCATACATTATTTGAACGCTACAGACAAGGTGAGATATGTAGCTTAGAGGATTAAAGCATGTAACTATAAACTACGATGTTAAGGGTTATAATCCCTCCCTGCCCCCAACGGGCTAAAGTAGAACGGATCTACACCGAGGCGCATTAAACCTTCCCATTTATAGTACGGGTCAAGGCCAAACCCATTAATAACATTTGAACACACGAGGATAATCTTTTTGATTTGAATTAGAAGACATATCATAAATAGTAGATTTACGTATACAAATTTATTTATTTTTCTTTTGAGAAGAAATATAAATATTTATTAGCAAGAATATTTATTAGCAAGAGTATACAATAAATGCAGTTAGGCATGATTACATTACATGGGATAAACCTAAAGCAAATTTAGCTAGTATATCTGTTTCTGGGTCTATGAATTTTGGCAAGCCCCCTCAAATTCATATTTCTCACTCTATTTTTGAATTCACTAGACAAATTCTAAATAGAGGACAAATCACAGATACCAAAATTACAATTCTTCACAATTGTGCTATTATCACTCTCAGTAGTAAGTGATAATATTAAAAAGAATGCCACAAATTTATGTTTTACAGCTCGACACTACTTATAGTCATAAATATAATGAGTTTTAGACACTTGCACACATATTAAGGATTTTAAAAAAAATACAATTTTTAATTATGATAGTCTTTCTACCCTTCATAAATGAGGGGAAAATAGATAGTTTGAGTGAAATAAATTAATAGAAAGATATGTAAAGATGAAAAAAGTCAATAAATACTTATTGAACTTTGTAAAAACTCTTATATTATTGATCATCCTTAATGGTCTAAAACTCCTTATATTTTTTACCAGAAAGAGTATTTCGCTAGGAAAACTATACCATCTCTAGTTGGAAATATAAGTAGGGAAATTCCCTTAAAATGCTCATCAACTATTTACTTAAGTTGCATAATGTCCTTGAACTCATGTTTTATTTTTTTATATCCCTAAACTAAGATCGTGTATCATAAAATAGTATACAACCATAAATAATGACGGTACCACCTCCCGGATTACACATGCTACTCACGTGTGTTTGTGGAGGGAAAAAATTGTCCATCTACTACAAAATTGTCTATTAAATAGCAGCAATGCCACTTTCAGTAAATTCTGTGCTGCTCACATGTATATTTACAGTGGAAGATGTTTTGTTTTTTAGGGAAATCTTTTAATGAACAATTTTGCCTCTCCACAAACACACATGTGAGCATCATGTGATCTCCGAGAAGTGGCCTAACGCTATTTATGGCGGTACATGATTTTAGTTTAGGGATATAGAAAAATAAAGTATGAATTAAGGGGTATTGTGCAATTTAAGTAAATAGTTGAGGAGTAGTTTAAGGTAATTTCTCATATAAGTATTTTGGAGGTTGAATGGATGGTTAAAAATAAAAGTTATTTTACACATATCAAGAAGTATTTATTGTGTAATTTCCAACTATATCCATTCATTTACTTCATTTGCTTCTCTCTCCCCTTCTTTCTCATTATTTATTAAGGGCATGAATGGTATATTACTTTAAAAATTGCCTTAATTTATACCCTCTTAATCTTTGTGCATGAATAGGGATGGTAATAAAGTGGGTCCAATTGGTTAGCCACCGCTCCCTACCCATTTGCACCTGTTTGACTCCAATTTGATTGGGGATCCAAGTAGGAATAGAGATGAATTTTGTATCTAAACTTGATGATAGGATGGGGGCGGGGATCATGTTCTACTCATCCTCACCACCCCCCTCTCTCCCAACCCATCTTAACTCATCTCCATTATTATATATATATATATATAATTTTGTTAGTAAAATACTAAACTAAACACTAAAAACGAAAAAGTTACTACTCTATTACTTACTCTCATTCTCTATTTTCATTATATTACTAATTGGACTTTTGTTATGTATTATTTTGATTGAAGATTGTTGAACTAGTGTTTGAGTTTTTTTTATTATTACACATGATTAAACGTTTTTTGCAAGGAGTATTACTTGTATTATTTTTTAAAATTTTAATTCGTTTGATTTTGTGTAATAATATTATTGAAAATAACACATCTAATTCTCCATTTGATTCCCTAATTCCCAATAGATTTAGCGAGGATGGGGATTAGTTAGGGGAGGTTGCATTGGAGAAGGGGATGATTTTCATACCCAAATACGGGGATGAGTTGGTGATGAAGACAAAGTAAGGAGGTGGGGATGGAGTCGCTGCTCCTACCCACCCTATGCATGAATCTAAAAGAACTTATATTTCTAATAGAAGATAATATAAAACGATATAAAAAATCGATTGGAATTGTCAAGTACATCATCTAATATACTCTCTAGTACGTATATTTTATAGTAGTTTTATTAATAAAAATTTTATAAAATAAAAGATAAATCATAAAAAATAAAAAATAAAAAATATTATTAAATGAAATATATTAAAGAGTGAACTAGAAAATGTTCTAAACGTCTGAGCGCACAAGAATCCTAAACATAGAAATACATATCTTAACTTGAGACAAACTTTAGGCCCATATTCCCTACTCTAAACAAACTGTGGCTCAAAAAGACGAGCTCCGACTAGAGCATATGCAAGCAACGATGGCTATATTGGGTAAGGTAGAAAATGACTTAGCGACAATTCAATAAGTACACGTCTACTTCTACCCATCGGAAGCAAGACTCCTCTTGATACCAACCTTCCCCTGTAACTCATTCAATCTATTTACTATTTTATATCCTTTCAAAAATTTTCAACAAATAAAATTCTTGTTCAAATACCATCTTTTTCACTACATTAATTAAATAAAAACATAACCTCTCGCTTCAATACATTAAAACATACATACTGTTCAAAATATATTATAATTTTAAATGTCTCATTATAATGTTAAAAACAATCTTACTAGTTACTAACGATCTATTTTTTTTAGTAAGATTGCTTTTAACATTATAATGAGACATGTCATATTTCACTATCTTTGACCTTTGATTAAATAAAAAAACATATCGTTAATCTTTCTTATCTTTTTTTTTTTTTCCTGGAGAATCATTGTTTCTATTATTATTATTATTATTATCTTATCCAATCTTTTCCCTTCAGGTAATATTTTATAATCTCCTTTATCAAGCAGAGATATTTTTATATTATCTCTAATAAATAGCCATGCTAGTCCATTGAATTGGATAATATTCAGTAAATGATATATGTTGAATTTGGACAATAAATTTTTTTTCTTGAGCTTGATAGTTCCTCTCAAATTTTATTGTGAGATAATTCACTAATATGTAAATTAATTTCACAAGAGCTAACATATACAGTTCCCTATCATTCAAGCCTCGATCCACACTACAAACAGAGAAAAGGTAAAAGGGCAGCGGAAACTCTAAAAAAAAACAAAAATTCCAAACAGCACTTTACTCCTCCCTGACCGACAGAACGCCGTCGTTTTCCCTTACGAAATACACCTTGTTGAGTACATCTCCGCAGGCGAGTCCGCCGGAGCACCGTACACCCTCGGATGATCACTCTCCAAACCGTAATCCATCATCGGACGGTACTCCAAGTCTTCATCATGATCGTATACAAAATCTGGAATTTCAATTTCGTTTCTCCTCACATGATCCCAAAGATAATCTACCCTACTAATGTACCTCAATTTCCCATACAACCTGAGAATAAAAAATGCAGCGAATCGAACGCGTTATTCGTAAATTCATAGTAGGCACCCTGTAAAGAGGAAAGCGTGTTCGGAAGTGAAGAATACTTACCCTCCGCTGAAGAGAAATCGGCCAAAAGTGGCGAGGAAGAGTCTGGCTTGAAGGCCGGGATGAACAAAATACACAGCTTCAAGATTGTCTCTGACTTTAGCCGGAATCGCATCGTAGATTGACCTCAGAGCAGAAATTCCGACGAAATTCTGGCTCTTCTCTACGTCCGTGTGCAAATACACCACGGCAAACGGCTGTTTCTCTAGCTCCGGAAAGATTTTCTCCTCTAGGTATTTCTTCACAACATCAACACTGACAATCCTCGCTGATAACGCAAACGGCAAAAAGAACAGAGTTAAAATTCAGTAGAAAAAATCAACGGAAATCAACAAAGACGTTAATGAATTCAACCAGATTGTTACCAAGGAAGAATTTGCCGATGATGCGGAAGATTTGACGACCACGTTTGTCTCTGCCGCGGATCTGGAAAATCCGGAGTTTCTGTATAAGTTCCATAGCTTCGGTGAACTCCGAAGACATGTCGAATTGATTTGATATTTAAAACACAACTAAAACTGAAAATTCAAAAAACCGAGAGAGTTAACTGTATTATAGCGGTGCGCGGCGGTGGGGGGGCGTTGGATTTGATTGATTTGAATTAAAAAGCAATGGAAGAAAGGGAAAGATGGATATGGGGAGTATTTAAATAAACTGGTTAATAAAGAATAGTATCGGGAAGAAGAAGAAGAAGAAGGATAAGGAGAGGAGAGGAGATGAGATGGTGAATGGAGAGAAAAGGCGGAAAAGGAATTTTGGAGGAAAACGAGGAGATGAGATGAAGGAATATTCCAAAGGATGTTCCTTTGTGGATAATTTTTGTTCGGTTAAATCATCTCTGACTCTGACTCTGACTCTGACTCATCCCACGGACGGACGCATCCACACAGATCTCCTTCTCTTACTATAGTGGGACCTCTCCCCATCCGTTTAATATCATTCTCATCGGCTTTTTAATTTTCTTTTCATTATTTATATGGAAAGCGAAAATTTTCATTTACACATAGACTCAAAATTAAAAATTGATATGCACAAACAATTACCTTTTATATATTTTTTAATTAAAATACATTTTATTTAAGTTTAAAAACAAAAATAATTTTAATATTTTTTTATTAAAGATAAATTTGGTTTAAATTTAAAAATGAAATTAATTTTTTATTTTTAGTATTGTTATCATCAATCTTTTCATATTAAAAACATAATACAATAAAGTTTTCGTGAAAATTATAAACTTCTACAATGGAATTCCTTTTCCTTCTAGAAGAACTTGAAAGAAAAAAGGAACTTGTAGGCCCAACAAGGAGTGGGCTAGTTTCACAGGCCGTCCCTCCTCAATGGACTATGATTTGGAAGGGATATGGATTGTGGGCCTCGAGCACTCCTTTCCGTCCCACATCGAAAGGCTGAGAAGACAAGTGAGAAGGAGAGGATTATAAAAGTGGAAGTTCTGGCAATTTTGATCGGCATCTTTGCGCTTGGGGCAATGACGCAGCTAGTGAGGTACTAACCGAGGCGCGTCTATTGCTGGTTGAAAACTATTTCCAAACCCCCTCTAAGGCCTGGGTTTGCCCTAGGCCTTCGAGAATTTCTGGAAGGGCTCCCTTTATCGGGTAAAGCCCTACAATTCTTGAGTTTCAAAATTATTCTATTGCATAATAATACGGTATTTGGCAATTTTTGGTAAGGTAATAAGAATTCATAATATGCTGTTTCTAATGACAACATTTTTACCTTATTAAATATTGTCTTCTTTTAATGTCTTTTTTTAGTATCTTCAATTATGAGTAATCCTATTAATTTTTAATATAAATATTTTTATTAATTATATTAAAATTTATTGTCTTCAATTAATTTATGAGTAATTTTTTTAATTTTTAATATAAATATTTTTATTGACAACTTAAATTAGGAAAAAATTAAAAGAAATTTTTTTCTTACTTAAGTTGTTGGGTGAATTTCATTTTATCTTTTTTTTTTTTTTTATTTTAATATAACAGTTGCATGTAAATTAGACATTTTATTCTTTTTTTTATTTTAATATAACAATTGCATCTAAATTAGTTAAGGGTAAAAAAAATAAAAATATTTGTTAACGATCTAAACAAGGTAAAAATATATTATGGATTAAAAGTAATATTTATTTCAATAAAATCCTTGAGATTTTGGGTGTTGATGATGAGAGTCCAAAATAAAAAATTTGATTGAAGTTAAAACTCAAAATGTGTACTCCCTTCCATATTAAGCAATATAATATGAATGACGTGTAATGAAGGGTAGGATAGCAGTTTTGATCCCTTGTAAAATATTACAGAAGATCCTAAATAAGAAGATCCTAAATAAGTAGAGTAGATAAAACACCAATATAATATCAGTTCATAATCATTTCATAAAAAGGTAAAATAGACAAAATGGTAAAAAGTAGGATACAAGAAATGGAATAGAAGACTGGTTTAATAATAGAGCCACAACCCTTTGTTCTCTACAATTGTCACATTGGCTAATCAGCTGATATACAAACAACCTGTTCCTCATTCAACTAGGAAACTGCTACTACTATTCATAAATAATTCCTTTCAAGGAATCTGTGTATATGTGTAAGCTATACATAAAAAGTAGGCAAAAGAATGATCTAATTAGACTGACTAGCAAGATCTTCAAGCTCAATTCCAGATGCCTTAGCAAGCTCCGAAAACTCTTGTTCTCCACTCAGAACCTGCACAAAGTGGAAACCCCCATAAATTAACCTTTCTCAGAACTATACATCCATAGTATGTTCGTAGTGCCCCCGAGAAGTAGGCTTCTCTATCTTCTTTTTCGTTTGAGTAAAAATCTCAAGGAACAGATCCCTATTATTTTCTATTTTGGTCATAATCTTATCTACAAGACATATGAACAAATAATATTCATCAGGCTGGTCAAGCAAAAAACCATGTTTAGTTGTTGACAAGGCTTAATCATCGTAAAACAGTTGCATACATATTTATAAGACAAAAATTGAGTTCGTTTGGGATGATCAAAGGAAAATATGTAAATGTGAGGGTTACTCGCCTGACCATTGATCACCCAAGTAGGGAAGCCCTCGATCTTTACATCTGCACACGCCTTGGCTATTTTAATACCTTTCCTGTATCCATCAGGGAAGCATTCTACATAATCCAATATCTTTGCTGCTTCCCGCCCAAACATCTAAACAAAAATACACCAGGAAATTGCATGAAATTTAGTCAGAAATACAGAGCTGAGACACAACGTTTTTATAGAATATTCAGGCTTGATGTTCCACATACTGTAAGTTGTTTTTCTGCAACTAAAAGCTTGCATACTCGAGACACAATGAAAGTTTAAGTACCTCCTTCTGTTCTAGACAATGAGAACACCAGAAAGCTCCATACATTTTTGCTCCAATTGAATGTAGATGCTTTGCCAGAGAAACAGCCAGAGGACTTGATTCTGTTGTCACCTCAGGTTGGAAAAAGGGCAGTTCAGTCTCAGCCAGGCTGTTCAAAGTTAAAGGGACTGATTAAAACAGAATGATGGCTCAAGAATAAGGAAACAAAAATTCTTTTCTACTCAATTAGAAAACATTCAATGGAATGATCATATTTATGAAGTCAAATTTTAAGGCGAAAGGGTAAGTAGTCTTGTTTCTCTTCAAAGTCAGGGTTATTCTTCTCTTTCAACCTACCTAGCCTTCGGCGACTTATTTGCAAAACCATTAGCTTACATCTAGATCCTAGTCATCCATATAACATCCTAAAAGCTTACACTATTGAGCTTATCTATTCCTATGAAAGTAAACCAAATGGAGATGCCCCCCAATACAAGGTAAAAGAGTTGCAAGGGTTACCCAAAAGTTGCCGCAAGACTTGGTTACCTTGTAGAGATAGGCTGAGAAGTAACATAAGAGGCACTCAACGCCGTAACAACCAAACCAGCTACGCATAGTTGTAAAATTACCTCCTTTTGAATCTCCTCTGATCCTAAATCCTGGAAATTAACCCCCAAAGTTTAAGTTGGTTAATGCTTAAGTTGTAAATGCTTTTAAAAAATTAAGAAATTCTTGGGCGAGGAATAACCTTTAAGCTGATGAAGAACAAGGAAAAGGATAAGAAAGCTGAAGCTAAACAATATAAACAAGGTTCTCCAGCAAATTTTGTACTTAGAATGTACAAGAAGTATGCACTAGCAACTGCCATGGATGTAGTTGTTACAAGCAAAATAGACCGACCAGTCGTTCTATCCATCTCAAAAGGAAACTTCTTTCCACCCAAACTTAGGCCAAGCATTGCCACTACTCCATAAGCAACCATACCAATCAATGGGAGAGGAATACCTGGCAAATGAAAATTGCTGAAAATTTAATCTTTTTTCCAAACTATTAACTTACAAATTGAGTTATTATGATGTTTTCTATCAATTTGATGAACAAATAAAGACAATCAACACAATGCTAAACGAGGTGAAGTTCAATTTGTGTAAAATTTTCTCTAAAACCAAAACAAAAAGTATTGAACTAAAGCTGGAAATAGCTTTTATACCGAAAACAACTGAGTAATCGCTATTGAGGACGCTGCCACAAGAGCCACCGCCACCGACGGGACAGAAGGCGTCGGAGTTTGTGAGCTTGAGGTAGGTCAAATATGAAGTCTCCAGAAACCCAATTGCTCCAAGCCCTGCGCACCAATTGTATGCTGAATTGTCGCTTCCATTAGAAGACGGAGATAGCGGCGTCGGAGGGGAAACGGTCGACGTCGTTTTAAACACAGAATCTTCTCTAGTATCTCCTTTACTTTCCTCTGACATGCAATTCACTCGAAACAACAAGAATCTCCGACCCCATCTATCACTCTTCAAATTTCAAGACCATCAAATTGAGACGTCAAGAACAAACAAGCAATAAACAAAATACAAGAAAACAAGAAAGGAAGGAACGAAATAGAGGACCTTGAAGTTGATATGAAGAAGGGAAGTGGTCGAATTTAACTGAAGAGTAGGACAGAGAAGAGGGGTCTGGAAGGACAGTGAAGAGGCTGATGTCCCGTTAACGAAGCTCGCCATTTCAGCTAAGGTGATAGCTCCTTTAACGGAAAAGTAGCTGCCGCCGGCCGGCGGTGATGAAATGCTTTCCTGGTTTTCAGGGGAACACCACCGGAAGGGCTTTTGACCTGTTTGGCCTGGTTTTCACAATAAGTAACAGCCAAGCCTGGTAACCGGCTTCGAAATCTATCCCACATGGAAAACTCGGGGAAAAGAAGAGGGCATCTCCTAATATAAAACAGCAACACGGACAGCCGGTAAGCTCATACCTTTCTCGGCCTTTTGGCTAAGATCAAGTGTAGTATCTGTTCTTATCAGTTTAATATCTGATACGTGGGCCATCGGCCCACACGATATTAACTCAATTTTTTAAGGGGGAGAGCCCATTAAGATAGCTTGCTATCCGGGTTCTCGAGCGTCGCCTAGGCGTTGCACTACAGCCCAGGCCTGGCGCACCCCACCAAATCTAGTCTTAATATTTGGTTTTAAGTTTATGAATAGCCTTAGAGATGATATAAATTTATACGGGGATTCTAATTTTTATTCTTTTTATTAGGGATTTTTTTCCTTTGATTGGCTCCCTTAACAAAGGGGGCCATATTGACTAAAGTGGTACCATGTTAATCCTTTACATTTATTTATTTATTTTTTCTATCTGTGGTAGTTATACCTCTTTTATTTTTTGTTCTTTACAATTTTTAATCAAATAATTAATTATTTATTTTATAAAATTATTCTTTTATTTAATTGAAAGAAAAGTATTATTTTTTATAATATTTTATTCTATCTTATATTTAGCGACTCAAGATCAAAAATTAATTTATATATTTAAGAATTTAACAACTAAAATTTAAATATCATTCTTTTCATTAATTAAAATTAATGTCTTGGAAACAAATTAATTTAATTTTAAAGTATATAAAAATATTAAATATATAAAAGTATCAAATTTGGATTATATTTAGATTTTTCTTCATTTAAAATTTGTATTCTTTACTAGTAGGGTTATGCATTCTCATTTTTTAACAATATTTTTATTTATAATTTTTAAAATAAAACAAATCACAATATATTTTCTTAATTTTAATTTAAAAAGTTCTATAATTATTTGAAAGTTTTATCTATAACATAAGTAATACAATTTGAAACACAATATTCAAACAACAACACTAACAAATAAGATATTAATTTCTAAATAAATTAAATAATCTTTTAATATCTATTTTTTAACCTTTTAATATTCTTTAGTGAATTTATCCAACATACAAAATGATACACATGTAAAAGAAAATAAAATTAATTTATATTAAATGATTACATATATAAGAAAAAATAGGAACAATTTATATTTTCAAAACTTTCTAACTAAAAGTCGGTTTGTTTTTTTTACTAATTCTTTTTACTAATGAAATTGATAAAATTTTCATTTTATTTGTTGAATTATTTATTTTTTGGAGAGAATGTTGAATATTTACATATATAAATATTTTTTAATTTTGAATTTCTAAATATAAATAGAATCTTCTTGAAATACATATGGGTAGAATAAAAATAAAACGTAGTGATAATTTTTCTTTAGTTAAAGAAAAGAACAATTTCAGTAAAAAAAAGTAACAAACGGTCTCTTAAAGAAATAAAAGAAATATGATATTCGATAAAAAAAAAAAAAAAAAACAATGGCAATATTGAATGGAAGGCACAAGATAAAATTGATGATTGGCTAAAGGTAGACATTTGTCTTATAATATGGCCACTTTAAGTCTTCTTTAAAAACAGGAGGCTATTTTAAATAAAAAAAAATCGTTCTGGTAAATTGATTATGTAAGAAATTAATGTCTTAATTTCTAATATTAATTTTTTTTGGTTTGAGAATTTATTAAAAAGAAACATAGGATTGAAAGAGTAAATTAACAAAGTATTTTATGTAGATGTATAGGGATATTTTTAATTGAATGTCTATGAATTTGAAGTATCTCGGATCGTGCATTACTAACTAGTCGAATAGTGTGTATTACTTCTTTCTATGATCCTCCTACCGATCTAATTAGTACTATTAAAACGAATCATTGGCATATGCAGATCCGTCCATATTGACCTTTAATCTTAAATTATTTGTGTAGATTATATCAAATTTAAAATATTAATCATATAAGCACCTATCAAATTTTACCATTGCATACGTATGTGGATTGTTCCGAATTGTACATACTTTTGAATTATTTATGTGAATCATATCTTTATTTATAATTTTAAAATATTACTCTGATAAGTATTATCAGAATAGACAGTTGCGTGTAGATGCAGATCAGTCTGCATTGACCCGTTTGACAATTCTAAATCTAATGGCTTAACAAAATTTTCCTTAAATTAAATCTAAACCTTCTAAAAGATTGCTAAACATTAAAAATATGAAAATTTTAAGCTAATTCATATTAGGAGTAAATAAAGCATATCATATATAATAATTTAATTTAAATCGCTTTAAGAATATTAAAAAAGTTGAATTTTAAATTAAAGTTTTAATTCATATTAGTGTGTAAAGATAAATGTATAGACGATAATTTTTTTTTATAATTGGAATCTTAAAGCTAATATTTTCAATAATATTAATCCCACCACTTTTTTCTCCACCTTTTGGAATGAAATTGGTTTCCTTTGAAATGGAATTGTTGATTTTTGGTGCAAAATGATAAAATTATGTTTGAAATAATAATTGCCACAACTTTTTTTTGGAATAGAATTGATCAAATTTATGCAAATGTTAAATTTTCTCTTGTCGATTACTACGAAATGAAGATTCATTCGGGGAAAAAAAATGTATAAAAGGAAGAAACTGAGAATGGTAAGGGCTTGGAATGAATGGTCCCTAGAATTATGGGCTCCAGTAGGTGAAGCGTGAATATGTGTCACGGAGTTTACCTACTCAACTTTTATTGGAACTTATCTTTATTGAAATTTTAGAGTTCTTTTGGATTAAGTTTTAAATTAAAAATTTATTTATTTATTTGTAATTTTTTACTTTGGACCCTATATCTTCTTCTACAAGTAATATGTTTTTTATGTTTTTTGAATAAAAATTTTCACTTTTTTCATTTTATTTTTAATCTGAACCCTTAATCTTTTTACAACTGAGAAGAAATTTGAAAAACTTAACAACATAAGAGAATTAACGGTAATGGCCGCCCTTTAGATTATTCAAATATAAAAGAGACAATACAATTCTTTATCCATCTCGGTATTGTACAACTTAATAGTATGAATCAAACTTTCCACAAGTTATCTTTTTGTAAGTTTTTCTCCTTTTCATAACTGAGACCAATATAAACTATTTATAGCCCAAATAACTCACAACTACCCCCTAACAATAACCCACATGTTAAAAGTAACATATGCCTATAATTTTCTAAAATCAAGCCACTACCTTGACGTGGCAGTGTTGTCAGGAAGTGTCTAGACATGACTTGGAATTCTGGACGCCACTGAGCAATATGGTCGAGAAATCTGGAAATTGCTGGACACTAGACGACATGTCCGAGATTCCTGAACACCATGTGAGATTGAGATAGGTCAAATATTAAGTCTTTAGAAACCTAATTGCTCCAAGCCCTACACACCAATTGTATGATAAAATTGTCACTTCCATTAGAAGAAGAAAATGGTAGCGTTGGAGGCAACTCCGACAACACTATTTTTAGTCCAAAATCTTCTCTACTATCTCCTTTATTTTCCCCCGACAAGCAATTCACTCGAAACAACAAGAATATCCGACTACAACTACCACTCTTCAAATTTTAAGACCATCAATCAAATTGAAACGTCAGGAACAAACAAGCAATACAGAAAATCAAAAGAAAACAAGAAAGAAAGGAATGAAATTAGGACCTTGAAATGAAGAAGGGAAGCATGGGCTGAATTTAACTAAAGAGGGGTCTGGAAAGATAGGGGAGAAACTAATGTGCCATTGATGAAGCTCGCCATTTCAGCTCACTTAACAATGATGATGGCTCCTCGGATTCAGAGAGTAACTCCGACAAAGGGCTTTGGACCTGTTTCGCCTGGTTTTCATATGAAGTTAGAAGACAATATTGGAAACGCCTTCGATATCAATCCCACATGGCAAAACTCAGGGAAAAGAAGAGGACATCTTCTAATGTAAAAGGTCAACATGGACTAAGAAGAAGCTCATACCTTTCTCGGCCTTTAGGCTAAGATCAAGTGAAGTATCTGTTCTTATACGTTTAATATCTGATATGTGGGCCATTGGTCCACATGATATTAACTCAATTTTATAAGAAGAACCCATTAAGATAGCTTGCTATTTGGGATCTTGAGCATCGCGTAGGCGTTGCACTAAATACCTGCTATTTGGGTTTGAGTGTCGGTTAAGTGTTGCACTACAGACCAAGCTTGGCGCATCCAACCTAATTAAGTCTAAAATTTTAGCCCAAACTACAGTCTAGGCATGACGCACCCAACTTTAAGTCAAATTTTAGCCCAAATGTATGAATTGTGTGAGAGAGAACATAATTTACTAAGATTAAGGTTAAATTGTGTCTTTTTATAAACTTTTGAGTTGAATCATATCGAAAATCACTCTAATCTTGGCCGATTTTTGTCAAATAGAACTCGATCTTATATTTCACTTTCCGTAGATGAGCCTGAAAATTTGCACGGAGGGTGGAGGGTCATCGTAGCATGGGCAATGCTAGGATTTGTTTCAGGATTCATTCCGGTTCGACCGAAATTCATCGAATAGGACGTGATTTATATATATAATTCATAGGATCGGGAACGAAAACTTGTCGATCTTATATTTTACTTTCCGGGAATGATATCAGCCCAAAAATTTGCATGGAGAGTGACCGTGGCATGGGGAATGCGAGGATTAGTCTCGGGAATCATTCCGATTTTGGCCGAAATTCGTCGAACATGAGGTGATTTATATATATAATTAATGGGATTGGGACGAAAACTTTTTGCCTTATATTTCAATTTTTGCGGATAATATCTGCCAAAAAATTTGCACAGATAGCATGGGGAATTCTAGGATTAGTCTCGGGAATCATTCCAGTTTCGGCTAAAAATTGTCGAGTAGGACGTGATTTATATAATTCACAAGACCGAGGACGAAAACCTGTTGACCTTATATTTCAATTTTCGTGGATGATATCAGTGCGGACATTTGTACAGAGAGTCACCGTGGCAAGGGGAATGCTAGGGTTAGTCTCACAAATCATTCCAGTTTCGGCCGAAATTCGTCGAACAGGACGTGATCACGGGATCGAGGATGAAAACTTGTCGATATTATATTTCACTTTTCAGGGATGATATCAGCGCGAAAATTTGTGTGTCACGCTAGGATTAGTCTCGAGAATAATTACGGTTTGGGTCGAAATTTTTTGAACAAGACATGATCTATATAATTCACGGGATCTGAGACGAAAACTTATCGATCTTATATTTCACTTTCCGGAGATGATATCAGCGCGGAAATTTGCAAGGAGGGTCACCGTTGCATGGGGAACGCTAGGATTAGTCTCAAGAATCATTCCAGTTTTAGCTAAAATTCATCGAACAGGACGTGATTTAATTCATGGAATCGGGGATGAAACTTGTAGATCTTTTATTTCACTTTCCGAGGATTATATCAACGCAAAAATTTGCACAGAGAGTTACCATGGCATGGGAAATACTAGGATTATTCTCGAGAATCATTCCAGTTTCAACCGAAATTTGTTGAATAGGGATTGATTTAATTCATGGGATTAGTGACGAAAACTTGTCGATCTTATATTTAACTCTCCGGGGATGATGTAAGTGCGAAAATTTGAACAGAGGGTCACCGTGGCATGGGGAACGCAAGAATTAATCTCAGGAATTATTCCAGTTTCGGTCGAAATTCGTCGAACAGGATCTGATTTATAAATAAATTCACGAGATCGGGGACAAAAACTTGTTTGATTTTATATTTCACTTTCTAGGGATGATATTAGACCAGAAATTTGCACGGGAGGTCACTGTAGCACGAGGAACGCTAGGATTAGTCTCGAGAATCATTCTGATTCGACAAAATTCATCAAACATGATGTGATTTATAATTTACAAGATCAGGGAATGAAAACTTGTCGACCTTATATTTAATTCTCTACAGATGATATCAACCCTAAAATTTGCACGGAGGGTTGCTATGGTATGAGGAAGGCTAGGATTAGTCTCAGGAATAATTCCTATATCGGCTGAAATTTGTTGAACAGAAAGTGAATTATTCATAGATCGGGGACAAAAACTTGTCGACCTTATATTTAAATTTCTGCAAATGATATCAGCGCAAAAATTTCCACGGAGAGGCATCGTGGCATGGGTAACGGTTAGTCTCGAGAATCATTCCAGTTTCGGACAAAATTCGTCGAACAGGAGGTGATTTATAATAATTCACGGGATCGGAGTCTAAAATTTGTAGATCTTATATTTATTTTTTTAGAGATGATATAAGAGCAAAAATTTGCACGGAGGGTCGTCGTGGCATGGGGAATGCTAGAATTAATCTCGGGAATCATTCCGGTTATAGTCACAATTTTGTCGAATAGGATGTGATTATTAATCGGATCGGGGATGAAAACTTGTTGACCTTATATTTCAATTTTCGAGTATAATATCAGCCTAAAAATTTGCATGGAGGGTCACCGTGGCCCGGCAAACGCTAGGATTAATCTCAAAATCATTCCGGTTTCGACCGAAATTCGTCAAATAGGAAATGATTTATAAGAATTCACGCGATCGGGGACGAAAACTTGTAGATCTTATATTTACCTTTCCAGGATGATATAAGTGCAAAAATTTTTATGGAGGGTCCTCAGTTCTGGTTTTGGCCAAAATTTGTTGAAAGGATGTGATTCATGGGATTGAGGCCGAAAACTTGTTGACCTTATATTTCAATTTCTGCGAATGATATCATCCCGAAAATTTGCATGGAGGGTTACTGTGGCATGGGGAACACTAGGATTTGTCTCAGGAATCATTTCAATTTTGGCCAAAAATTTTCTAGCAGGACGTGATTTATATCACGGGATTAGGGGTGAAAACTTGTCGACCTTATACTTTAATTTCCGCAAATGATATCAACATGAAAATTTGCACGGAGGGTCACTGTGGAATGGGGAATGTTATGATTAGTCTCGAGAGTCATAACAGTTTCGGCCGAAATTTGTCGAACAGGATGTGATTTATAATTCAAGGGATCGGGGAAAAAAACTTGTTGACCTTATATTTCAATTTCTGCGGATGATATTAGTGAAAAATTTTCACAGAGGATCATCGTGGCATGGGCAACACTAGGATTAGTCTCAGGAATCATTCTGGTGTCGGTCAAAATTCATCGAACAGGACGTGATTTAATTCACGGGATTGGGGTTGAAAACTTATCGATTTTATATTCACATTCCCAGGATGATATCAGACCAAAAATTTACATGGAGGGTCACCGTGGCATTGGGAACGATAAGATTAATCTTTAGAATAATTCAAGTTTCGACATAAATTCGTCAAACAGGACATGATTTTTATCACGAGAGTGGGGACGAAAACTTGTGGACCTTATATTTCAATTTTTGCTGATGATATCAGTGGGATAATTTGCACGGAATATCACAGTAGAATGGGAAAAGCTATGATTAGTCTCGAGAATCATTCTAGTGCCAAAATTTGTCGACCATATATTTCAATTTCTGAGCATGATATCAGCGCAAAAATTTGCACGGAGGGTCACCGGGGTATGGGCAACGCTAGGATTAGTCTCAAGAATCATTCTGGTTTAGGTCAAAATTCGTCAAACAAGACGTGATTTAATTCACAGGATAGGGTCGAAAACTTGTCGAATTTATATTTCACTTTTCGAGGATGATATCAGACCAAAAATTGCACAGAGGGTCACCGTAGAATAGGGAACTTTAGGATTAGTCTCGAGAATCATTCCAGTTCGACCGAAATTCGTCGAACAGGACGTGTTTATAACTCACAGGATTGGGGACGAAAACTTGTCGACCTTATATTTCAATTTTTGCGGATGATGTCAGTGCAAAAATTTTCACGGAGGATCACCGTGGCATGGGGAACTCTTGGGTTAGTCTTGGGAATCATTCCAGTTTTTGGTCGAAATTCGTCGAATAGGACATAATTTATATATATAATTCACGGGATCAAGGACGAAAACTTGTCGATCTTATATTTTATTTTCTAGGGATAATATTAGTGCAAAAATTTGCAGGGAGGATCACCGTGGCATGGAGAATGCTAGGATTAGTCTTGTGAATCATTCTGCTTTCTACCGAAATTCGTGAAACAAGACGTGATTTACATAGGATCGGGGATGAAAACTTGTTGACCATATATTTCAATTCCCGCGGATGATATTAGCGCGAAAATTTGCATGAACAGTCAACGTGGCATGGGGAACGCTTGGATTAGTCTCGGGAATCATTTCGGTTCGACTGAAATTCGTCGAACAGGACGTTATTCACTGGATTGGGGAGGAAAACTTGTCGATCTTATATGTATCTTTCCAAGGGTGATATCATCGTGAAAATTTGCACAGAGGGTCATCATGCATGGGAAACTCTAGGATTAATCTTGGAAATTATTCTGGTTTCGGCGAAAATTTGTCCAATAGGAAGTGATTTATAATTCTCGGGATTGGGGTTGAAAATTCGTCGACCTTATATTTTAATTTTTGCGGATGATATCAGCCCAAAAATATGCACGGAGGGTCACCTTTGCATGGGAAATGGTTAGGATTAGTCTCGAGAATCATTTCAGTTTGGTCGAAATTCGTCGAATAGGATGTCATTTATTCATGGGATAAGGGACAAAAACTTGTCGACCTTATATTTCAATTTTCGCGGATGATATTAGAGCGAAATTCGTAAGGAGGGTCACCGTGGCTTGGGAAACTCTAGGGTTAGCCTGAGGAATCATTCTTGTTTCGATCAAAATTCGTCGAACAAGACGTGATTCATGGGATCGAGGACGAAAACTTGTCGATCTTATATTTCACTTTCTGGGAAATACTAAATCGTCCCATCTCGACTCGGGGACTTTGGTTCTTCCCAGAATTTGTGCTACTTTATAATCTATATAAAATAAAATCTTGAGTTATACCAAGTAAAGTACTTCTTTTAAATTTGAATCGAAATGAGAATGTTGTTAGGGAAAATAAAAATATCAAAGGAAACCAAAAAGGGATATTGGCTCGAAAATTTGTGCAAACGGTTGCTGTGGCATGGGGAATGTTAGGATTAGTTTAGAGAATCATTTCTGTTTCGACCGAAATTCATAGAACAGGACGTGATTTAAATCACGGGATTGGGGATGAAAACTTGTCGACCTTATATTTCAATTTTCACGGATGATATTAGTGCGAAAACTTGCACGAAGGGTCACCGTGGCATGGGTAATGCTAGGATAAGTCTCGTGAATCATTTCAGTTTCGAATGAAATTTATCGAACAAGATGTGATCAATTCACGGAATTGGAGTAAAAAACTTGTCGATCTTATATTTATCTTTCCAGGGATGATATTAGCGGAAAAATTTGCACAGAGGATCAGCGTGACATGGGAATGTTAGGATTAGTCTCAAGAATCATTTCGATTTCGATAGAAATTTGTAAAATAGGACGTGATTTATAATTCATGGGATGGTGGACGAAGACTTATCGACCTAAAGTGTCTAAAAAGCTAATTATTAAATATCAAGACAAGTTATCGTTCTTTATTTTTCAATTTTTGCTATATTTTCTCGTTTCTTCTCTTCTTTTTTTCTCTTCACTAACTTTACTATCTCTTTCTAAAAAGAAAAATCTAATCCCTTCCTTCCTTTTTCTGTTTTTTCCTTTTTATGACGAGAGAGAGAGAGAGAGAGAGAGAGAGAGAGAGAGAGAGAGAGAGAGAGAGAGAGAGAGAGAGAGAGAGAAATTTGTCCATAATAATCACTTAATAAATTGACAATAATTACTTTTAAAAATCGATAAACAGTCTTTGTATCTTTTAAATCCAAATTAGGTACTTAATTGTCATAGTGGTAAGTTTAGGTACTCAATTGTCACTAAAGAACACTTCAAGGTACCGATATATGGATTTAACCCTAAACTTTTTTCCCAAGAATACCCTTATTCAATTAATACATCAATACCTAGTCATTCTTAAAAAATAAATTATTTACATCTTAAAAAGTTTTAGAATAAGAAGTTTATAAAATTAATAAAGGAATATTATAGGAATTTTACTATAAAAAATACATTGATTTCATATTTTATTAATTTGTGTGAAAATACAACTTAACCTTATATTATGAAATAGAAGTAATTTTATATTAATTTATTGATGAATTATCTGGTCGAATGATTCTCTGAGTAAATCAATGTGTTTTTAATTTTTTCTTTTTAAATACTTTTTTGGTGGTTTGAAAATTTATTAAGAAGAAACATAGGATTGTGAGAGTAAATTAATGTACTCTCTCCGGGGTATATAAGTCTTTTTAACTTAAATTTGATTGTCAAAATTATAAATTTTTTTGCACATTTCTATGTATATTTATTCTAGTCTCCAATTCTATCCTTTTTAATTCATTATTATCTTTATTTCCTCTCTTTCTCTCTCTTTATTAATTTATTGATGTAAAATAAATATCTTACATAAAAAATGATATTATTTTCTTAATCCTTAATTAATATGCAAAGTCAAAATAGACTTATATTCTTGACCGGAGATAGTATACTTTTAAGTTGATGTATAGGGAATTTTTTAAATGCAATGTCTAAATTACTATATAAAGTCTAGGAATCTAAAGTCTCTACTTTAGTTTAACGGCTCGGATCGTATGTACTACTTTGTACGATCCTCTTATCGATCTAATTAGCACCGTCAAAACAAACTATTGTGCAGGTATGAACTGTTCTAGACTGACCTTTAATCTTAAATTATTTGTATGAATCATATCATTATTTATAAATGTAAATTTAAGATATTTATCACATAAGCACTATCAAAATAGGCCGTCACATACTGAATGAACTGGTCCAAATTGACAAGTGAGTTTGAATTATTATGTATAAGTCATATCTTTATTTATGATGACAATTTTAAAATATTAATCAGATAAGTACGATTAAAATAGGCCGTTACGTGTAGATGCGGACCGGTCTGCACTGACCTATTCGACGGTATTAGATCTAATGCCTTAACAACATAAACTTCCTTAAATTAAGTCTAAACCTTATAAAAGATTGCTAAACATTAAAAATATTAAAAATTTAAGCTAATTCATATTAGAAGTAAATATAATAATTAAATTTAAGTGTAAAATACAGTTTAGTCCCCAAAATTGAATAACATTTTCAATCAAGGGTCTGGAAATGGAAAGTTGTCAATTTAATCCTTGTAATTGGCTAAAATGCAACAATTAAGGGTTTCTTTGGATGGCTGTTTGAAATTTAACAGCTTAAGAAAAAAATAACAAATTGGAGTTTTTATGAAAGAATTTAATTTCATAATGTCAAAATAATAATTTAATTTTATTTGTTTATTCTCTAAATCCAAACCCTAAATACCACAACCTCCACACGTGGCTGTCATTGCTGCCGCTGCCTATAGAGAAACAGTAACAACAGTAAATGGTGAAGGTGGCTGGCTATACCTTTTAAAGTTAAAGTTACATAAAAGAAAGAGATAAATTATAGAATTAAATATTTTTTAACCTAATTATTCATTTTTCCTTACATATGGATCCCAGCAGCTTTGTCCATTTTTTGTTTGCAGTTAAATATTTAACAGCCATCCAAAGAGCCCTTAGTTGGGGCATTTTAGCGACTAGGTTGACATTTTTACCTTTGTAGGCCCTTAATTGTAAATGTCATCCAATTTCAAGGACTAAATTAAATTTAGCCCAATAACTTTAAAATTTTCATGTAATATGATTCAATATTAAAAAATTGAAATTTTAAATTAAAATTTTAATTTATAATAGTGTGTGTAAATATATATTTATAGACGATAAATCTTTTTTATAATTGTAATCTCAAAACTAATATTTTCAATAATATAAATTGGTTTCCTTTGAAATGGAATATGTTGAATTTTTGTGCAAAATGATAAAACTCTCTATTTGAAATGTTAATTCCCACCCCTTTTTAGATAGAATTTATCAAATTTATGCGAATGTTAAATTTTCTCTTGTCAATTACAAAAGGAAGACCCCTCAAAAAAAAAAAAAAAAAAAAGAAAACAAAACAAAAGGAAGAGATTGAGAATGCTAAGGGCATGGAATGAATGGGCCCTAGATAGATTATGGGCTCCAGTAGGCTGACTTGTCGAATGGCAGTGAACATCGAGAAGCGTGGTTGTGGATATGGGATTTCCAGGCAGGCAGGTGCCCCAATTTTTGGAACTTATCTTGGATGTGGACGATCAACGGTGACTCAGGGATAGAGACCAATTACGCAAGATTGAGGTGTCACCCCATTTCCATCTCCATGTTGCAGACCTCTAATAATATCTTCTTCCTTAAATATGGTCGCCATTCAGCCTCGAATTCACACATATTGGATACAATAAGAAGAGTGTTTCAAAAATCCATTACGACGTTTCTGAGAAAAATCAAAGATTGTTGCTATTGAAGAACGACGATGAGGACTCTCTCTGCTTTCTCGGCATTTCAGCTGAATCTTGCAAAGGGTACCCATGAAAGGTGGTTTGAATTGAATATCTGGTTTCTATATCTTTTTTTTTTTCGTTTCTTTTATGTATTTGTGTTTTGAAATATTGAAAGAATTTTTGGGTCATGTAGGAATTTGCCAGTTTCGTTGTTATCAATTGCTAAAGCTGAGTACCGGATGCCGAAAAGACGGATTTTTCAAACCGGCAAAAGAAGTTCAAGCTTTGGGTGGGCATTTTCTACGTAGTTAAACAGAGTTTGATTTTGGGTTTCTTTTTTCTTTTTATTTAGATTATTAATAATAATGATTTTGTGGCAGTGGGATGGCAACGGTAGGAGAGAATGTTCAATCAACTGTTGCAGTTCCAACATCAGTTCCAGTTCGAGTTGCTCATGAACTCCTTCAAGCTGGGCATCGTTATTTAGATGTTAGGTACTGTTTTGGTTTGCCTAATTCATAACAATCAAGCACTGGATTAATAATAATTATGACCACCATGTCTTCGGAGTTTGATGATATATGTATCTGTTGGTCTGCAGGACTCCAGAAGAGTTTAGTACTGGTCATGCTGTGGGAGCTATCAATGTGCCTTACCTGTTTAGAGTTGGATCAGGTCAATTTATTACTCTTTCAAGAATGTTCAGATGATAGTTATTATCAGCATTGATCTTTATCTTGCATTTTGCTCTACTAAGCTTTGTTTATTCATGTTGAGGACTATGATAAATATTGAATTCCATCTTTGAGTTGTAATTCAATGTATGAATTCCATCTTTAAAGAAAGTAAGAACAGAATGAGAGAAAGAGATTACATTCATCAATTTTAGCTTCATGTGCATCTTTTTGAAAAATACTGTTATTTTTGTATGTGAATACAGGCATGACTAAAAATGCTAACTTTTTGGAGGAGGTGCTTGAACATTTTGGAAAAGATGATGAAATTATTGTTGTAAGCTCTTAAGTTTTGCTTTATGGAATTGTTACTTAGTAGTAGCTCTGGACCATCATTCTTGATGAAGAGTTACTCGTCTTTACATTTCACAGGGATGCCAATTGGGGAAAAGATCACTAATGGCTGCAACTGATCTTATGTCTGCTGTAAGTTCTTTCTTGAAGTAGAATCCTTCAATTCTGTTCGGATTAAGCTCGAATAGGATTAACGAAGAGTGATTGATCATCAGCTTGGATATGTCATCATATCACTATTTGGAGTCATTGGTTGACCTCTGCGGTCGAATCTTTTACCTATGCAAATTCCTCCTTGAAAGCATTGTTTTTTTTTTTTTTTGCAGCTTATATACCTTTATCTACTGATGAGAGATTAGCAGTGGGGTTTCTACACATATTAACGATTGATTCTTGATATTTTGCACTCCACTCTGTTTGTTTTTCATGTTCTTTTAAGCCATTGTGAATCAATATTTTGATGTTAAGGACCATTCTTCATGTGTTATTTTAAGAGTCTCCACACATTTGTTTGACCTTCATACAGGACAAAAAGAAAAATCTTAATGGCCAATCCCGATTTTTAATAGGTGATTAAAAATACTTAAAGAGGACAAGATGTACTAGAAGATGTACTAAATTTTCATGTTTTAAACAATACTAGATGATCCTGAGTCCGTGTTTTATAAATATAGCAGACATATAAGTGAAGTTGAAGAAACGTGTTTTGTGGTCATTCTTGAAAAATTCTGATTGAAAGATCACGCATGGTTTCGCAGGGATTTAGTGGTATTACTGACATAGCAGGTGGATATGCTGCTTGGGTTCAGAATGGACTCCCAACAGAGTCTTGATGACTTTGCTGACTGACTGATTGATATGTAGAGGCAAAATAACATTGAATAAAGAGCATGGATTTGTATAGGCATTATGAGCATGGGGCAGGCATACATTATGAGCATGAGCATGGAATCCTTCCTAATGGGAATTGTACAGTGATGCAGTGGCTTGGGTGACTTTTGCAATAAAAATGAATTCCATGTTTTATATATGTCTTTTGTACATTTACAGTAACTGCAAACCTCAGATATTGTTTGCCTGTGATGAACATAAAAATGATCTAAAAATTTAGATAAAAATGATCTAAAAATTTAGGTAACTGATGGTGAAGAAGGGTCAAGGGGTTTTTCACCTTCCACTGCTGGAAAATTGCGGTTTAAAGAGTTTTAGTATTTTTTTTTTTATTTTTAAGGAGCGTTTGCTATTTAGAAATTTATAATTTTCATTAAAAGAAATTTGTTCTATATAGTGTACTTAAAATTTAAATTTGGTGTAAATTTGGTCTATATAGCACACGCAAAGTGAAAACGTTTAAATTGTATTTCTTTTTTTGATTTTTTAATTATCAAATAATGAGTAAAGTAAAAGTGTTTAAATTATAATTCTTTTGATACGGATGGTTTAAGTTTTGATTTTTAATTACTAGACAAGGTTTAAATTATACTCTTTTTCTTTTTTGATAGGGTGATAGGGTAATTAATTAACTCTTTTTCTTTTTTGATAGGGTGATAAGGTAATTAGTTTAATAGTAAATTTAATAACAAAAAGGGTGAAAGGACAATTAATTTAATAGTAAAAAATACTTTTTGTCTGATAAAAATGTTTTGTTATTAAAAAAAGTTTTCTTATAGATAAATTTATATTTTTATTAATAAATTATGTAATCTGTATGATTAGTAATTCACATCATGTAATCTAATACGTCAGTAGAGATATAAAATCTGATCAAACACGGGTAAAAGTGGAATTTGTGATGTTGCAATGGCATTGAGGCATAAGTTACAAAATTACCAAATATTCGAAAGCTAGTATTCGTTTGGGTTGAAGAGTATGAATGAAGAAATTTGTTTGAGCAGCTTAATTTTTAATAGTAGTTTACTTTCGAGTCCCGCCAACAGGAACTAGTTGGTGGTTGGGCATGAGAAGACAAGGAAAGGTTTATAACTAACAAAATCAGAAGAAATTCATCCCACCACGTTCTCATTTCAGACACACACACACACACACGCCATGAAATGAAATGTCTCTATCAAGAAACAATATAATGGTGTTTCCCATTTCTCCCTACCTTTTTAAACCCCCCAGAAGGAAGAAGCTTCAGGCAAATTAAGAATCACAATGAGGATGCCAGGGAGGAACTGGTTCCGTAGAAAGCTTTTCCGATCATCATCTCCTCCTCATCAGGAGACGCTAATCATCCTCCATAATAACACCTCAAGTGGCAGCTTCACCGAAACAGAAACAGCTACCACCGCCCGCCGCAGTGTTGAAACTCCTCGTTTTTTGTCCAAAGAAGAACTGGCCGCCATCAAGATCCAATCCTCATTCCGGGGTCATCTTGTATCCCATCTATCTATCTATATACAATATTCCTTTTCTTAGAATAGCTAAATTTATTGCTTTTCTTCTTTATGGTGTTTGATTCTTGGTAATAAAAATGGTGACAGGCAAGACGGGCATTTCGAGCTTTGAGAAGCCTTGTGAAGCTGCAAGCTGTTGTTCGAGGGGTGTCCGTGAGAAGACAAGCTCGTATAGCTCTACAGTGCATGCATGCCCTTGCCAGATTGCAAGTCACTGTCCGAGCTCGCCAGCTCCTCATGCATTGATCATCTGCTGATTCATTTTACAGCAGTGTGTTCTTTTTTCTAGATATACATGTGATTCAAACCCAGATTTCTGACATAAACATAACTTACCAAGAAACGCTTTTACCACTATTGTATAATCACATTGTTGTGCTTTCAAAATTTTTTGGGGGAGAGGGAGGCGGGTGGAATTAAGATATGAGCTCAGAAAAGAGACATTCAACAAGATAAAAAAGAATGATACCAAATGCCTAATGTGATGAAGAATGAAACCAAATGCCTAATGTGATGATTTGTAAGAAAGTCTTCAATTAAGTTACACCATTAGTATGGAATTGGAATTAATCACTAATATAATCTTCTACCATCAACAAAGGCTTGGCTAAAAAACAAAAATATTCACTGAAACAACGCTTAATGTGGTCAACAATGGTCATTCTCGCTGTACACAAGGCAATTAGATCATGTAAAATTCTCAATGATGACCCTTTCGGAGGGAAGAGAAAAAAGCACCAATAGATTTGTCCTTGTGTCGATCTTCTCCGTCATCCCCTACCTGTTTCAGAAGCACCTAAAACTGAACACAGTCCTTATTGAGATAATATCCATGCAAGTGGTATACAGATGAATGCCTTACCTCCTTTGCAATTCTTTTAAGTATTTCTAAAATCTCCGAGAAATTTGGTCTTACATTTGGATCTTGCTGCCAACATTTCTCGAGCAGTTCTACCAACTTTGGATGTGTGTTCTTAGGTATTGCTGGCCGTAAACCCTGATAACCATGACAATCAATTTAGACAGTTGCGTAAAGGAGAGAAAAATTGCTTAGATCAGAAATATGTATGAGATACCTGTTGAACCACTCCAATTGCTGCTTGCAAAGGCGTCAAATTGGAATATGGAATCTAGAACCCGTCACCCAATTAAACATATTTTAATAAGTTGAAAAACAGATGAATGCTCAAGTACTTAAAAAAATGCAATGAGGTCTTACTTCTCTGGTCAGAAGCTCCCAAAGCACGACCCCAAAACTGAACACATCGGCCTTGTGATCATAGGGTTTGTGCTCAATCACCTTCAGTACATCAAGATCATTCATATATTAAAGTAGGATACAAATATGCAACGATCTAATAGATTCAGAACATCCGCAATTCATGTACTAGATTTACACACCTCAGGAGCCATCCACCTATATGTTCCGGTTTCTGCAGTCATCACTCCAGTTTCAGACACCACCCTGGCAACCCCAAAATCAGCAACTTTAACCACCTGTAAGTGGAAGACAATAGCTTTAACAAAATCATTAGTAAATAAAAAAAATAAAAAGCCATGGTGCCCAAAACACGACTGACAGATAGAAGTACCTATCTTCTATACAAAAATATCACATTCAATAGGAACGATCTCCTGAAAGACTCTACCCAGCCCTCACAATACCCAAGGAAAAAGGTTGAGACAGGAACTATAAGCCAGTGGATCAAAATAAACGATTTTCCTCACCGTTTCTAAAGGTTGTACCAAAAAGGTACCAACTTTTCTCGACATCAAGTTTTGTGCAGACTAATTAGTTTGAACACTGTACATGGGCCTAATTAATAAATAATGCCTTCATTACCAAAAAAGAAAGAAGGAAACTCTCTTTTATGATAATCTGTCTGTGTTCGAGTTTCCATTAACACTATCAAGCTATTAAGAACCTTTGGCTTACATATAGTTGTTCAAATATTCTTCATAGGTAATTCTTAAAAAGGACTCTTACTTCATGTTCATCCATTAAAAGATTGGCAGTCTTCAGATCCCGGTGGATTATATTATTCTGGTGCAGATAGTTCATTCCCTTGGAAACATCCATTGCTACTTTTAGTAGAGTAGAAAGCTTAAAAGTGCCCTTTTGTTTGTGCAGAAAGTTGTACACGCTTCCTTTAGACATGAATTCTGATGATAATAACAGAGAGAGAAACCATGTCAGAATAAGCTTTTAAAATGCAGAATAAAATTGTTATAATTCTTCAATAGGTCATTGGGAGACCACTTGCTAACTGTGGCATAGGTACACATCTTGCTATTATTCCATATGATGAGCTTTTCATGATTCTTTGGAGGAAAATTAACCCTAGTGGTGAACACATCATCTTTAAATTTGAAGGGTAACTGAAATACACTGATATTTTTATGGAATCAAGTCAAGATCTTAATGCTGATGATAGACTTCAGAAGATAATTGGAACCCTGAAAACAAGTTACCTGTCACAATGCAGAGGTTCGGAGGTCTTGTGCAAGCGCCCATGAATTGAACAACATTCTTATGCCGAATTTTCCTGTAAACGAATAATAATGTCATGAAAAGAACAAGAAACAGAGGAGAAATAATTTCAATTCTGCTGCTCAACATAGACCTTTGTGGATCTACTTTACTACAAATCTCACTGTTATACAACCAGATACAAGAAAGCAAGAGAAGTTTAAATATGACAGTTGAAGTTAAAAAAAAAAGTTAAATGTTCAGTTTATTGGTCCGGAAATTCATCTATGCAACCTCCAAATCAGTTGTTCCTAATATAAACTTTCACTTATTACACAGCCGGTTCATAGCAAGTAACAACATAACGTGGAGCGCAAGTATAACTAGAAAGTGCAAATAGAAAAAGATTTTACAGACCTCATAATGAAGACCTCCTGAGAGAACTCTTTCAACATGTCTATATTTACTCGGTCAGGCTTGAGAACCTTTATGGCTACATCTTGACTGCAATAAGTTCCTTTATACCTGAGAAGGTAGAAAAGAATGAGTACTGTAAATTCCTGCCCTAAGTAGGACGATAAAAGAATTTCAGAACTTACAGATCACCAAATGATCCAGCTGCAATCTTATTCCCAAATTTCAATTGGCGGGCATCAATTTCCCAGACATCAATCTCATCAGTTGGTATCTTGACATACTCAGAAATGCACTGGGCACCTTTATTGTTATGCTCACTGGTAGTAGCTGGAGTCTGTCGTTCCGAGGAAGGTCTCTGCCAAGAATTGTACCATATGATTTAGCACATCATATTATTTATGTCCCTAGCACATAGTGCCTAGCAGAGATAATGAGTAGAGATTTAGGTGTTTATAAAATATCACCCTAAGATATCTAAGAAATTTTTACGATGAATGGATTAATTTCTCGCGATGGTACTGTTCCGCATAGCCATTTCTGAGAACTCCAAAATAGAGATTACACCAAAAAGTTGAAATTGATTACTGTTGATGCAGTTATTTACATACAGAATTTGGCCAATTCGTCAATCCATATATAAAATTGTGATAAAGCTGCGGGTTAGACTGTCTTTGGTTAGACGTAAATCCAAAGATACTGACAAGGATGTTCCCAGACAGATTCTCAGATAATGGGGATTGTCATAATAAGGAATCATCATAATGCATAACAAAAAGTAAATATTTCTAACAGTTACTGATATAAGAAGAAAATGTTAAAATCTTGTTTATTTTGGATAATGGAAATGAGAAGAGATTTACCTTCATCTTTAAAATTTCCTTTTGCACCTTACTTTTAAGTAGCTCAGTTTCCTGGGATTTGTAAGAGTAAGCATCAGTATATACTTGACACATTATGGGGAAGAGGGAAAAGGGAACATACTAAGAGTGAAGAAAGAAAAAGCTCTTACTGAATGATAGTAAAGCCAATCTAAAACATATGTGAATAACAATCTAAAACATAAGGGCTTCAAATATAAATAATAAGCAGAAATACTACATCCTAGAAAGAAGTTCGCAAAATAGAACACCAAGCAATTTATGGAGAATACTGACATCAACATTTTGAACATACATGGAATATCTCTTGGGGAAAACCGCTTGTCACGAATAATTTGAACCAGTTCCCCAATCATGAAGCAGTCGCTCTTAATAGAGTTTCTTTACGGCCGATTATTTTCAAACCAAGAAGTTCAAACAGGACATATCTATAGAAGAGATGTATAATTTGAAGACATCATGCACAGTTGATATCATATCTACAACTAAACAACTGCATAACCATAAAACGTTACCCAAGTACATCTACATTCTTAATTTCTGAAGTAAAGAAAAGGAGAATACCTCATAAGGCCATCCAACAACAACAAAGACATCCAATGAGAAGCCATCAGTTGTAGAGAAAGCATGAGCTTCTTCAATGTTCAGTCCAATCTCAGAAAGTAGCGATGTCAACTGCAGATTTGGAGTCTCCAGTCAATATATATATATATATATTCATAATTAATAATCAGAAACATAATTACACATTTATAGTATTCATATGAAGTATATATAACCTCTATAAATTTTGTAGCTAGTTTTATTTGAATAGGACTTTCAACTAAATAAACTTGTGCTTTCACTCTTAAATCACCCAATCTAATTCAGAAACTAGAAAAAGAAGATCCAAAGTTCTTATTATATCAACTATCGTAATTTTTATTATCATTAGTTTTAGAGGGATGGGGTGGGCAGAGAGTTAAAAGTTAGTCAAAATTCCACATCAATGTCTCACAATTAGAGAGGAGAAGGAAGGGGAAAAAGTAACCACCTCGCTTAGCAATTTTGGCCTGTCAATTGTTGAAAAAGTGATCTCATGCATAGGCCTGCAAGATAACCAATTACGGGAAAACTTGAGCCAAAAACCATATATTCAAAATAAAGTAAACAAAGACATAAGACCCTTTACAGGAAAGTTTTTGACCAGAATGCATCGTTGGAAAACCTTTTTAGTTTTACTCTATTGTATGGTTTATGCAAAGGAATAATAGCAAGTTCAAAAACTCAGAAGATTTTTCTCTGGTTGAATCCTTTTGTTCTTTGCAAGATACACCAAGAAAAAGAACAAGAAGGGCATAGGGTATTATCTATTAAGAGCAGCCAGGAAACAATGGTTAAGATACTTGTAAGAAAAAACATGAGCACATTTTAGCCAGGTAACCCTGTTTTATGATTGAAGCCCTACCAGTCGGTCCATGGAAAGATTATAATTTGCATGACTACAATAAAAGTATTAAATGTTTTAAAATATTGGTTTATCAATTTTCAACCTCCAATCCAAAAGAATGAGAAAAAATACAGCAGCTCGGATTCTATAAAAGCAAAGGTTGGTGGCAAAATGAACCATATTAACCAATCAAAACAAAATCCGGAACATCATTTGAGGATTTCCAAGAACAAAATTAAGTGACAGTGAGTTGCTCACATATTTTTACCTGGAGGTTCGAAAAATTGAATCCATATCACCTTCCCCATCATCCAGATGGGTTCCATTAGCTTGACGACCAAGGGCCTCGAGATTGGATGATGAACCAAATGTAGGTGGAGCATGGCTCCTAGAATTGGAGATGAGGACAAAACATGCAGCAAAGCAGAGCTGATTAAATAATTCAAAGAAGAGATAGCAGAGCAGAGATTATAAACCCAAAACCACATAACCGTAGACAAGGACATCGGATTACCCCCGTCGACTGGATGGCCGAGGTAGACTTTGAGCATCTTCCTTCACTGAAGAGTCCATATCAACAGAATCTGCTTCATCACCAACAGAAGCCGGGTGAACCTGTATGAGGTAATTAGTGAGAACCAGAAGTAAGTGAATCAAATAGAGAAGGAAATTTGTGTTTATATTCCAATACTTAAAAGATTCTGCCTTTGGGAAAAAATTCCTCAAAAAACTTCAGAAATTTAGTCCAACTTAAAAGTCATTTCATACAGATGTGCCAAATGGTAGTACCAACACCTCCCGCAAAGAGACATACAGAATATAAGGTAGCAGAAATGATGATTGGCAATGAGCAAATGAGAAATAATGATAACCGCTAAGGGCATAGCTATTCCTCTGAGGAGTAATCTCAAATAAGGATTAAGGTTCTTGGCCCAGCCAACAGACATTACAACGAGAACACATTGTAATACCTGGACAAGCCGGACTTCAACAACCGGACAATTACTTGGATCCTCAGCGAGCTGCAGTAATCGCTTGTGTGTCAACACATCTTCTGCTCTTTCCACATTCACATCCATCGCATATCTGCAAAAAATTCGACGTTTCTAATCAAAATCATTCCTTGACCATCATTGGAAAAGGCTCCACAGGTTCATGCACAAGTGACAGAAGCAGAAACAGAGCTACATAAACATACGTTACCAAAATGCAACCTTTCATGCATATTTACTTCTCGTATCAAATGCTATCCCAAAGTTCTCCCTCTCCAGCTAAGTACAAATGCATACACTATACATGACGTACAATTTTTTGTCTTCTTTTGTGTGCGTTCAATATGTCGATCTTTATGCAACCAAAGGTCCAAAACAAATGCTCATCCATCCAAGTTTATACGGAACAACCAAACCGCTAGTAACAAAAACAATAAAGGAAGAACATAATTAATAGTCGAGGACAGGGTTTAAGCTACGAACCTGGCAGGGAGGCGATTAAAATGCTGCCAAAGCTCATCCTCAAAGCCAGGTAGTTTAACCTCATCATGATCCAAATCATGGAGTCGGTTAATAACTTCGTTGTAAACTTCGAGACGCTGCCTCTCTTGCCGGCTTTTCTTAGCGGACGAGGCCTCCATCGCTCGACTTCCGCAGCTCTCATTATCATCCATCGCCATTCAATCTCAGTACTTTGTAACTACTACTACAACTACTACTACAGAAAAGCCAAAATTTCAGCTCTACTACTAAAATTCACGAATCCAGGGATCGAATTCAAGCTAAAGAAAGCGAAATGAGTGAATTTTGCATCAAAATAATGGAGAAAATCACAGAATTTGGGCGACAAGACGGAGGAGAGTAAAGATCAAGAGGAGAGAGAGAGAGAGAGAGAGAGAGATTCGGGTTTAGCTTTGTTTGATGAGTAGAGAGAGAATAAGAAGTGGTGCGCTCTTGGTTTTGTTGGGAACTGACAACGAGGCATGACGTAGCTTTCATGGGCTCCACAAATAGAGGTTTATCCTCTTCGAAACCCACGGCCCACCCGGTCCACCCGGCCCATCCCGATTCCCTTCTCCTTCTTAAAAACAACAGTTGACCTTCCTTTCTAGCAATTGACCCTAGTAGCTTACTAAATGGTTTATAGCACGGGGATTGTATACTTTATTTTTTAATATATTATTTAGTATATTTTTTTAATAATCATTTTCTTAAAATTTTATTTATAAAAAATTTATATTAATAAAATTATTATAAAAAAAATTTGTTAAAATATATATTAAAAAATTATAATAAATAATTCTGACCGATTTAATAGGTATTCTTTATCAGATCACACGTTTTGATTCGAACCACATTCAGATAAAACTAGAAAAAATTTCGCTATTAAAAATTAAGAAAATGATCTTTCAAAATAAGTGAGAATATCATTAAAAAATTATATGTATTACACCCTTCACATATCATACTCAATTAATAAAAAATATAATTTAAATCTCAAAAAATATGAGAATCTTGATTGTCAAACTCATCGTAATTGTATATTTCATACTTCGTTCTTGGGCCATTATAAAAGCATGGAAAGGGTCAACGACGGAACGTCGCAATTTGAATGTCATATTGGCTGGTCATTAGCTCTCATTCTCATCAAGCTAGCTGAACTAGCTGATAAGGGCTAACGAGTTCTCACAATCAAGTAAATATATTTATAGATTCAATAGAATCTTAAAAAGAAGTGTTTTATAATTATTTTTAATCTTATATATAAAAATTTATACTTTATAAAATATTATTATAATTTTTGTAAAACTTTAATGTGTTAGAGTTTGTAAAATATATTTATAATTAAAATGGTATTTAGAACACACTATATATAATTTCATTTAATTCTGATATTAATTAAATAATAATTTTTTAAATAAAAAAATCATCATTTTATATTACATTTTTCTTCCAAACATTAAAATTAAAATGAAAAAAAAAAAAAACCGCATTCTATCCATAGGAAAATGAATTGTATTCTATATCATTTTATTTGAGTAAAACAATCGCGTCGTTACTCCGTCTATATTATTTTCTATGAATTCCATTGTATATTATTTTCTCTAAAGTCCCTCTATTCATTTTGGTTTGTTGGAGATATGGCTTAATTTATGTAGCATGTTAAGAATATGCTTTCAACTTCTACCACTACTCAAATTTTATAATTTCTCAGAAAACATCATTGCTTACATCCTAACTTCTTATAAAATACTAATTAATATTTCTTATCTTTTACTCTAATTTATAGAATAGAATTACTCATTTTTCTAAATTAGATCCATAACATTCATTCTCATATATTTTGGTCTATTCAAGCTAATTTTGAATAAATTTGAATCCTAATTTTACTTTTTATTTTCTTTTAAAAAAACTAAGTCGATGAACTAAGAATTAATGGAACAATTAAAGAATATAATTAAAAGTTAGAATGATAAAAAAATTTAAAAAATATATATATATATAGAAAACTTTTGTTTCTCTGTGATAAGGAAAGATTCTTTCTCCCGACAGTGATCAAGACCAGAAGTAGTATTGTTCTAAATTGCAATACCCCATTTGAGAATTAAAAAGTTCCGGTATAGTTCCACACATAAATAAAAAATATAAATGGCAACAGGAATGTAATTTAATGGCATGATATCCTCATTTAAGTACTTTTATTTGACATGTCAAGTAAGGTATATTGAATTTGAATCATGTAGAATTCAGTTTAATATTATAAATCAATCTTATATTGTTATTTGGAACCTTGTGCTTATGATTCCTCTCATTAGATCGGTTAATGAATTAAAAAAATATAAAATAGTATTTGCAGTTGAACTAATCTATTAAGCTGATGTGGAATCCATCTCAAGAAGAAGAAGAAGAAGATGAGCCTCGACTGTGGCTGCCTCCCCCCACATGGCCGCCACCCAGACATTCACATTCACTGTATGCGGCTATCCGGCGTGGCTGTATATAAACAAATATAATACACTTGCTGCTACCACTAGTAATTATATGCATCACTTTTGACCACCCCCAAAAAAATAAAAAAAATTATAAGCATCACTCTATGCATCATCTCTCTATTAATATTGTGAATAATATTATGCTTATGCACTAAACATTTATTACTATTTATATTTATTTGGATACTATTATTCTCAATTAATTTCGTATATTTTGAACAATATTAGGTTGATATCAGGTCTATAAATTACGTTTACATATTTGTAATCACCGAACAAAATATGTTACTATATTGGTTATTTTAAAATATAAAATTTATTAAAATTAATATAAGAATATTAGTGGTATTTTATTTTAAAAAATACATCGAATCAACATTTTCAAATCTAAAACGAAAATAGTATTACATAATCAACAAATATAATATCAAAATGATCTCAGGTATTAAAATTAAATTACGTTTCATTTATTATTCACTCGATACAAATTGATATATTTCAACTTTAGTCACCTAAACAAGCTATGGAGTAATTATACTAATTTATAATCAAAATAATCATTTTCCCTCACAAAAAATATGTATAATTGATAATCCTTTAAAATAAGAAAGGGGGGTGACTTAGTAAATTTCGTGAAGAAAGGAAACTCAATTTCAAGTATACAAAGTATGTGAGGAGAATGGAACATGCATTGAGTTAAATATTGTGGTTGACCAAATGTTTTTCATCACATTTAAAAAGGGTATAATAAAACTTTTTTTAATTATCAACTTTTTTTTTTTTTTTTTCAAGATTGATCTTGAGTTTGGTAGGTAGGTTTTCCCAAATTTGGATTTTTTTGTTCACTGTTGTCATGCTACCTCCATTACCATATTAAGTATACCTACAAAATTAAAATTATATATGGGGAGGATTTTTATATAATTATTTGCCACTATTCTCCCCATCTCATGTAATATTTCAATATATAATTATTGTGTATTGAATTTTATATATAACTAAATCAAGTAGTAGCCAACACCCTCAACAACCATAATTTGGACATACCTAGATATATAATAGTATGATTTAGAAAAAGTAAATTAGAAACACTCCTTAAAAAAAAAAAGAAACTCATTCTAATCTCCTATTATTGATACATTTTTAATTCTAATGCATCCTTTAAGATGAAGATGAGGGACAGTCTAATAACATAATACCTTTTTCTTAAATATTTATACACAACTTTGTTAAGAGAGAATTCGTGAGTTTGAATCACCTTGAAAGCGGTTTCATATCAAATTTTTATTCTTATGTCTCAAAGATCTCCATTGAGAGGTAAAAGAAAAAAAAAATTACATTCTCTAGAATAAATTTTGATAAAATTTAATCATTAATACAAATTAAATAATTTGATGCATTATACTTAAACAGAAAAAGCATAAGAGAAGAATTTTCACGTAAAAAGAAAATTAAATATTATTTGGCATCTGTAGACAGTACATACTTTAGAGCCTCACAAGAGTAGGGTATTTAGAATTGGTTGGACCAGGGCCATAAGAAATGGGCCTTTAAGTTTGCACAGCGGCCCATTATTTGACCATCCACAGACTATTTTTCCATCTTTTGTTTTCTATTTTTGGATTTTCTTCTTCTTCTTTTTCTTGATAACCTTGATATTCATCTTCGACTAATTCAGAAGTGAACGAGGAACATAAGGCCTACGAATAGTGTACGAAATTGAAAATTCTGTATAAAATATTATTCAAAATAACTTGAAACTAAGTATTCTTATTTGATATGTTAGGTGAAGATACTTAAAAGTAGGAAAGTCTTGCCATCGACCTACCACCTTGTTTGTTAATTTTCTTCTTATTTTAATGGTTGTGTATTTGTATAGTAGCTGTGTTTTCAATATTGAGGACAAAAAGTGTGGGTTTAAAAAGAGTAGCATATGTTTTTTTTTTTTTTTCCCCAATATGGAGGGTTGTTAATTTCCAATTAATAATAATAAATAGTGGATCTTGCTTAAAATAACTTTGGCCAATTGGTCACTGCAGCTTAGTACTGTAACTTTCTCTTTGAGGCAAAGAATATTATAGTTTGGGAATATTCTTATAATGATATAAATAATGACCAACGTTTCACAAAAAAGGAATAATGACCAACGGAAAATGAAAGCCAAAACTAGAATGAATCCAATAAGCAAATAATGAAAAGATTGAGTTTAGCTTTGGGACCAATTTCCCCAAAGATTACCATTTTTAAGAAAACTAGTATATATCATCTTGATTTATTATCAAAAAGAACTTTTCTAGTTGATTTATAACTAGGCAAATTGTTGTATTTAATCCCCAAATATATATATTTTTGTTCGATAAGATTAGTTTTAAATTATTTTTTCAAACTATTAAATTCTTAATTTATTTCAGGTAAATTATTTAGTCATTCCGTTAACTTTTTGGTTAGTCAAGCTATTTTTTAGTGGTTTAATGGTGCAAGATATTAGTTGACTATCGATTGACTAACAAAAAAAAAATTAACAGGAGAACAATATTCACGCGAAAATAAATTGAAAATTTAATAGTTAAAAAAAAAAAGATTAAGTATCAATTTTACCAAACAAAAAATATTTGAGGACTAAATACACTCATTTGCCTTATAATCATCTTGATCATAAGTGAACTTTTTTAGATGAAGGGATTGATTCAATTGTTTTTCAACTTCTTTCACATCTGTTTGTTTCTATAATGTGGTTTCAATTGGTTAAAACTTAAAAGTAAGCATTAATCAACTATTAAGTTATTTACAAAATTATAATTAATAAAATAAAATGCATTGACTTTAAAATTTCTTTTCGAAAACCACAGGAAAAGAATCCATAGTATCTTATAATATGTAATAGAGAAAATATTTATATTGTGGCAGAAGAAAATTAATTTCAATTTCTATTCTTCGAATATAATGTCACCTACTTTGAGTAGGTCTTGCATTAATAAACATCATCCAAACTTCACCTAAAAATATTCACACAAAGATGAAAAGATAATTGACATTTATATATACAATGAATATTGTCCAATTGGACTATTTTCTTGACCGGCAATAGAAATTCAAGAGGAAAAAACAGTCATTTATAGTAGTAAATTACAATTTTTTAGCCTCACAGCAAATAACTAAACTTTTTTATACAACAAAATATATTACTTCCCATTCAATCAGAAATATAAGTATTTTTTACTCTTTCACACGGTTTAATATTTCTAAAATTAAGCTGTTTTATAGCGTCAAAAATTCAATTTATCATTATCTTTTTCTTCAACCCTTCTCTCTCTTCTACTTAAGAGTTCAATATTTAAGAATTCAAAATATTAACTAATTCAAACACTCTAATTCAGATAAGTAAATGAGAATATATTTAGAAAAAATTATCAAATTATAATTAAAAAAAACTTATATTTTTTATTATCTTTAAAAGTTTTAAAAGAACATATATTTTTAACTCGACATTGTCTAGAAGATAAGTTTTGAACCATCACATTTTGTTTTTTTTTTTTTTTTCCTCCTGGAATTGAACCATCATTGTGCACACTATATATGAATATGTTGACCATATGATTAATTAATTGTGTTTTGGAAAAAAGTTTCTTTTCTTTTTTGTTACCAACAAGGAATGGGATGATTAATTGTTGAGAAATAACAAATGCTTCTCAAATATAAGCTAAAATTGAACAATTCATTGACCAATTTAACTACATAACATTCTTTCTAACATTCAAAACTAAAAGTTTTTTTGTCCGTACAACTATATTATCTATAAAATAGCAACGAATGAATATCTCACATTTTTAAGTAAACTCTCGATTAATATTCAACAAAGTCGACTTAGATCCTAGCTAAATCTTGAAAGTAATCTAAATATATAAACCAATTCCAATTCAATTCATGGTTATTTGCTCATGAATTACTGTCAATATAATCTCAAAATGGCTTATTAAATTGTTTGTTAATTCATGATTAATGAATAAGAACTATATATATAGTGTATAGTATATATAGCTTAGGTATTATTAAGCCAAGAAAACTCATTGTCTCACATCAAGAAAAGCATACCAATAATGCAATAATCCCATAATAGTTCTATATCATATACATACAAAATAGAGATATAGACCCTTTTAACTATATTAAATCACATAAAAAAAAAAAGAATTATGTCCAACTTATAAATGATTAGGGATATTTAAAAAATATACAATAGATAGATGATGTGATTTAATATATTCATGACAATGTTGTATAATAGAAATTTCATAATCCCCCATTGCATTCAATTAGAGAATTGCTCAAGTCTAATCATTTTAAATTACCATATGATGATTACCCCAATAATTAAAAGATTTTTTAGCATAGTTAATGATTCTCATGATCATAATCAAGATCTTAAACAGTGAAGAAAATATATAGCTTTTGACTCAACAGTGGTATATAATATGAAGAGATCTTCAAAAATGTTAAAGAGAAAAGAAACTAGAAATTATTATAATTTAAGAAAAACCCTAATCATCAAAATTTAAAACAATATAGAGAACACATACCTTTGTGATGAATTTTTTCTCTGTTTTGGAAGTGAAGAAAATGAAAAACAAAACTAAGATATTGGCACGGCTCAATCAAAATCAAAACTCCCCTTTAATAAATGGTGTTTGTCTGAGTGAACCAGGCCAATATCAAAGTTCTCATTTCATGCTATGATCATTCATAATTTGTCTTCTTCAATCTTGTCTGGCATCTGCTACATATATATAAAGGGTTATGGAAACCCTAAAAGGGCCTGAAAATTACAAAGGGTTAATGAAGATTAGAGAGAGAGAGAAGGGGGGAGGGGGGGGTTGGGGAAATTGGAAGAAATGCATAGTGAGTAAAGGGTAAGAATGTCTGGGGGAAATTTAAGGATGAGGGAAAGGAGGAGTCTGTTGAGAGCATTTAAAACCGCTACTACCAAAGCAGAAAGACGGGTCAGTGCATTTAATTCCATTATTCTCCTTTCCCTCTCCTCTCTCTCTCCTCCCTCTCCCTCTCCCACACATACAGAAGATTCAACCAAGGCCTTATAAGCGTAACTTAATTGATTTTGGGTTACAGATTATAGAATTAGTATTCAGAATGAAGGTTTGGATATTGACAACGTCAAATTCCTAAACCTCAAATCTATAGAACTATTGAGTACATCATGATTTATATCATCCATCGTTTGGTGATATAAAAAAACTAAACCACAAGATTTACAAAGCCATAACGTATACTCCACTGCCTGAAATGTTGATTCTCACCAAGGCTAAAACCCAAAACTAACCTCTCTATATTCAATATTCAACCATCCTTTGACCCTATTTTCTTGTATAGAAAAAAAATTATAAAGACCATCTGTAATATTTTTTATATATAACTTTTTTATTTAGATTTATTTATTATTTTTTAATAGGATCACAATAAAGGCGAACGTTTTCTACTTGTAATTTGACTAAGCTAGAGTTCAATCCATGAATCACATATGTATATAGTTGAGAAAAAAAGAACCCAAGAAAATTGTTTTGTCATTAGTTACTAATCAAAGACAAGGACAAAAGTAAGTCACCATATACAACTTTTATTTCCATTTTTTTTCTAATGTTAAGTCACCTAACTGATAATATGGCCAACCCAGTTGAAAATTTGAATACAGATTTTCCTGGTCTTCTCGTGAAAAAGAGAAAATCAAACTCCCATTCTAATCCAATTCACATCACATGACAAGAAAATTTACAATCTCCTTCCCTATGCATATTTAGAGATCTAAAACTATGTGCACAAATGTACACGCGATAGATAACGTACGATCACACTTGAGATAAATACAATATGATTAAATGGCTATGAGAGTATAAAAACGATACAAGGTGCGACACTATATTATGCAAAACTAAGGTTGACATTGCATAACATTTAAATCTTAGTTTAATTGAGGTGAAATTAGAGAAGAGAAGTAAATCAAGACGTAAATGTCTATTTACATCGTTTAGTTGTAACAGAAAAATAGATGGGATGTAAGTAAAGAGGAGCACTCTTCCATGTCAGCAAATCAACCCCTCCCAAAATTAAAATGTGGATGGTATGTAAATATGGAGGAACAATCCTACCATGTTAGCAAATCAGCCTCCTCCCAAAACAATACTACAATATATTAAAAACACCATTTTATTTAGCGTAAACTAAATTCCTACCCAATATACATATAACATTCATAAATTTGTACAATGGATATAATAATAAATTACATTTAATAAAATTATTTATTTTCATTTTCACCACAACCAGTAAATGTGATTTTTTATTTTGCCCCTACTAAACAGTTTTGAAGTAACAATACTTTCTACCATAGTGGAAGTAATGGTGTCATTTCCCCTCCCCTACCTCTCCACATACCCGGCTAAAATCTCGAAGTTCTATACCGAGACTCATATATGTTCTTACAAATAATCCAACATTTACGAGAATAAGACAAAATTCTCAAAATCGAATTTTATTTAAATAGATAAAAATGGATATCATTCTTAATCTCAAATTTAAATATTTTCTTACGGACTATTCTATTTATTTAAAATTCAATACAAAAATCTCAAAATCAAACTCTATTTAAATAAAACAGTGAGGGGTGAGGTGGGGACCACTGATATGTTTCAAGCACTTGTGGATCTAGGGATAAGATGGTCATTTTGATGATGAAGATGAATAGCTAGGGTTTTTTGCACATAATAAAGGGGAGAGATTCAAAAATCAAATTTTTTGCAAAATAGTAAAGGCAGAGAGAGAAAGAGGCACTACTATAACAAAAGGGATTGCCCATGATGATGGTGATACTCACTGTGTACTAGCAGCAGCAGCAGAGAGAGAAAGAGAGCAGTGGTGAGTGAAGGGAGGCCCCTCAATTTGCCATAAATGAAGGGAATCTCTCTTTATCTCTCTATCTCTGAATACATAATAAACACTGCATGAAAGAAAGAGGAGAGTAACGGATAGGCCAGAATGGAAAACCAAACCATTAATGCCAAACTAACCCCAACAGAGGGAATCAATCAAACAGTTGATGCGCGCATACCGTGCCCTTCGTCCGTCGATGCCCCCAATCGTCCATTGATAGAGAATCGTGTTGCCCGTGAACTTGACGAACGAATTTAATTCCAACTACCATCGATCAAATCTCAGAGATCTGGAGAAAACGGAATCTTCTGATTTAATTTTCAATCTGAGTACTGTTCATCCCAAAAAAGAAATTAAAACCAGATGAGATTGCGAAAAATTGCGCCATACCTTAAATTGAAAACGAATTATAAAACCAGTACTGATGAATTGATCTTGTGGAAGGAAAACTAATTACAATTCTGGAACATTTTTTCCATGTACCAAGAGGAAAATCATGAGCCAAAGGAAAGGAAAATCTCGAGGGAAATAGATCCAGAGATTGGGATTTGGTCTCGATTTTCATGTGTTTTGCAGGGCTTGCAAGTAGAACATAGAGGTTGCTAAATATAATGTTGTATTATGTATAGCTAAGGTTGTATGTATGCAATAGCTTAAGGAAAGTCCGCCCGAATAGAACACACGACACGTATGGCATCATTAAATAAGGTTCAATTTAGCAAAAAAGAAGCACGTGTGAATTGTGTAACAAAAATTTTAGGAGTAGCATTGTTCAAGCACACATTTTCGTTAAATTTCAACGGTAAATAGTTTATTTAGATATATAAATTTGAGTCGGATATCTTATTAAGTAGTTAATATCGATGGAATGAACGTGTTTTGACAATTTTACCTCTGAGACTTGTGTCACACGATATATGCACATGCTCTTCTATATATGTCAGATAAGTAGCCTTTAGTTATGGCGAATCAACTTTAGGTATATGGCTTTTGTCTTTGGGCATAATAAAGTAAAAAAAAAATGTCTTCTTGGTTATTTTGTAATTTGAATAAATAGTTGGTAGATATATTATGAATTATGTGTAGCGAAGGTTGTACGAATACAATAGCTTAAGAAAAGTCCGCCTGAAAAGAACACATGACACGTATAGCATCATTAAATAAGGTTTACTCTAGCAAAAAGGAAACACATGTGACTTGTGTAACACAAATTCTAGGAGTAGCATTGTTCAAACACATTTTCATTAAATTTCAACGGTAAATAATTAATTTAGATATATAAATTCGAGTCAAGATATCTTATTAAGTGGTTAATATCTATGGAATGAACATGTTTTGACAATTTTACCTCCGAGACGAGTGTCACACGATATATGCACATGCTCTTCTATTTATGTCGAGATGAGCGGTCTTTAGTTATGGCGTATCAATTTTAGGTCTATGACTTTTGTCTACGAGCATAATCAAGTAAAAAAAATGTCTTCTTAGTTATTTTGTATCTTGAATAAATAGTGAGTAGATATGTTATGAATTAGATTTTTGTGGATCAGAACATTTTTTTCGTGTATAAATAGGAAAATCTCTAGGGAAAAAGATCCAAATATTAGGCTTCGTGTGTCGATCTTCATGTGTTTTGGAGGGAAGAAAGGAAATAAATTTTAAAGGTACAGAGAGGTTGCTGTCTCCATGTAGTCCAAAAGCGAGAGCTAATAGCAACAAAATACTATAATGTTGTATCATGTGTAGTGAAATTTTTAACTATGACATCACTCAAGTAGGTCTGCCCACAAAGAAGCACACGACACGTGTAATGTAAATTTTAGGGATAAAATTGTTCAAGCACGTAATTTTCTTTCAAAAGTAAATAATTGATTTGGATATATAGATCCGTGCTCGGATAATAATTAAGTGGTTGATATAAGATTTGATATTGTATTATGTATTGTGAAAGTTGTATGTATGGTATAGCTTAGAAAGATCTATCTGAAAAGAACACACGACAGGTATGGCAATAAACATGTTTTGACAATAAAGCATGGAATCATTAAATAAGGTTCAATCCAGCAAAAAAGAAGAACACGTGACTTGTGTAACATAAATTTTAGGGGTAGAATTGTTGAAGAACACATTTTCATTAAATTTCAAGGGTAAATAGCTTATCAAGATATATAAATCCGAGTGGGATATCTTATTAAGTAGTTAATATCGATTGAATGAATGTGTTTTGATAATTTTACCTCCGAGACTGGTGTCACACGATATATGCACATGCTCTTCTATATATATCATATGGGAAGTCTTTACTTATGGAGTATCAACTTTAGACATATGACTTTTGTCTATGGGCATAATAAAGTAAAAAAATGTCTTCTTAATTATTTTGTAACTTGAATAAATAGTTGATAGACATGTTATGAATTAGATTTTTGTAGATCAGAACATTTTTTTGGTGTATAAAGAGGAAAATCTCTAGAGAAAAAGATTCAGAGATTGGGCTTAGTGTGTCGACTTTCCGGTGTCTTGGAGGGAAGAAAGGAAATAAATTTTACTGGTACAAAGAGGTTGCTATGTCCATGTCGTCCAAAAGTGCGAGCTAATAGCAATAAAATACTATAATGTTGTATCATGCGTAGTGAAATATTTAACTATGACACCACTCAAGTAGGTCCGCCCACAAAGAAGCACAAGACACATGTAATGCAAATTTTAGGGACAAAATTGTTCAAGCACGTAATTTATTTTCAAAAGTAAATAATTGATTTATATATAGATTTGAGTTTGGATATATAATTAAGTGGTTGATATAAGATTTTATGTTGTATTATGTATAATGATAGTCGTATTTATGGCATAGCTTAAGAAAGATCTGCGCGAAAAGAACACACGACATGTATGGCAATAAACCTGTTTTGACAATAACGTATAGCATCATTAAATAAGGTTCGATCAAGCAAAAAGTACATCTGAGTTGTGTAACACAAGTTTTAGGGGTAGCATTGTTCAAGCACATATCTTCATTAAATTTCAAGGATAAATAGTTTATCTAGATATATAAATCCGAGTTAGATATCTTATTAAGCAGTTAATATCGATGGAATGGACGTGTTTTGACAAGTTTACCTCCGACACTAGTGTCACAAGATATATGCACATGCTCTTCTATATATGTCAAATGAGCAGTCTTTAGCAATGGCATATCAATTTTAGGTATATGACTTTTGTCTGTGGGCATAATAAAGTAAAAAAATGTCTTGTTAGTTTTTTTTTTTAACTTGAATAAATAGTTGGTAGATATGTTATGAATTAGATTTTTGTGGATCAGAACATATTTTTCGTGTATAAAGAGAAAAATCTCTAGGTAACAAGATCCAGAGATCGGGCTTCGAGTGTCGAATTTCATGTGTTTTTTAGGGAAGGAAGGAAATAAATTTTAGTGCTACAGAGAGGTTGTTATCCCCATGTCATCCAAAAGTGCAAGCTAATAGTAGTGAAATATTATATTGTTGTATCATGCGTAGTGAAATTTGTACCTATGACACCGCTGAAGTAGGTCCCGCAAAGAAGCACAAAACACATGTATGCAAATTTTAGGGATAAAATTGTTCGAGCACGTACTTTCTTTCAAAAATAAATAATTGATTTGGGTGTATAGATTCGAGTTCGGACATATAATTAAGTGGTTTGTATAAGATACATATAATTAAGTGGTTAGTATAAGATTTGATGTTGTATTATGTAAAGTGAAAGTTGTATGTATATCATATCTTAAGAAAGGTCGGTCCGAAAAGAACACACGACACGTATGGCAATAAACGTGTTTTCAAAATAATGTATGACATCATTAAATAAGGTTCAAGCCAGCAAAAAAGAAGAACACGGGACTAGTGTAACACAAGTTTTAGGGGTAGCGTTGTTCAAGCACACATTTTCATTAAATTTCAAGGGTAAATTGTTTATCTAGATATATAAATCAAGTGGGATATCTTATTAAGTAGTTAATATTGATGGAATGAACGTGTCTTGATAATTTTGGCTCCGAGACTGGTGTCACACGATATATGCACATGCTCTTCTATATATATCAGATGAGAAGTCTTTAGTTATGGCGTATCAATTTTAGGCATATAACTTTTGTCTATGGGCATAATAAAGTAAAAACTGTCTTCTTAATTATTTTGTAACTTGAATAAATAGTTGGTAGATTTGTTATGAATTAGATTTTTGTGGATAAGAATATTTTTTTGTGAATAAAGAGGAAAATCTCTACGAAAAAAAAATCTAGAGATTGGGTTTGTCGACTTTCGTGCATTTTGGAGGGAAGAAAGGAAATAAATTTTACTGGTACAGAGAGGTTGCTATCTCCATGTCGTCCAAAAGTGCGAGCTAATAGTAATAAAATACTATAATATTGTATCATGTGTAGTGAAATTTTTAACTATGATACCACTCAAGTAGGTTCGCCCACAAAGAAGCACAAGACACGTGTAATGCAAATTTTAGGGACAAAATTGTTCAAGCACGTAATTTTCCTTCAAAAGTAAATAATTGATTGTGATATATAGATCTGAGTTCGGATATATAATTAAGTGGTTGATATAAGATTTGATGTTGTATTATGTATACTGATAGTCGTATGTATGGATAGCCTAAGAAAGATCCGCTCGAAAAGAACACACGACATATATGGCAATAAACCTATTATGACAATAACGTATGGCATCATTAAATAAGGTTCGATCCAGCAAACAGAAGCACTTCTGACTTGTGTCGCACAAGTTTTAGGGGTAGCATTGTTCGAGCACATATTTTTCATTAAATTTCAAGGTAAATAGTTTATCTAGATATATAAATCCGAGTCAGATGTCTTGTTAAGTAGTTAATATCGAGGGGTAAATATCGACGTGTTTTGACAATTTTACCTCCGAGACTAGTGTCACACGATATATGCACATGCTCTTCTATATATGTCAAATGAGCAGTCTTTAGCTATGGCATATCAATTTTAGATATATGACTTTCGTCTGTGGGCATAATAAAGCAAGAAAATGTCTTGTTAGTTACTTTGTAACATGAATAAATAGTTAGTAGATATGTTATGAATTAGATTTTTGTGGATCAGGACATATTTTTCGTGTATAAAGAGAAAAATCTCTAGGGAACAATATCCAGAGGTCGGGCTTCGAGTGTCGAATTTCATGTGTTTTTTAGGGAAGAAAGCAAATAAAATTTACTGGTACAGAAAGGTTGCTACCTCCATATCGTCCAAAAGTGCAAGCTAATAGCAGTAACATATTATATTGTTGTATCATGCGTAGTGAAATTTGTACCTATGACACCGCTGAAGTAGGTCCGCCAGCAAAGAAGCACACGACACATGTATGCAAATTTTAGGGATAAAATTGTTCGAGCACGTACTTTTCTTTCAAAAGTAAATAATTGATTTGGGTGTATAGATTCGAGTTTAGACATATAATTAAGTGGTTAGTATAAGATACATATAATTAAGTGGTTAGTATAAGATTTGATGTTGTATTTGTTAGTATATGCCCTAAGACCAATTGACTCACATTTATCATTTATGAAGCATGTATTTTTTGAATTGTATTTTATTTTCTTGGTCATCAAGTATGTGACTTGATAGTAAAACCTTTATAGCTAATAAAATACTATTTTTATTTGTCCCTAGTTTATTACATCTTGTAAACTAGTTTGAAGTTGATTGATGGTCAAGTTTTACTGATCATGAATATGAGATATAAAATCAATTCATAAATACATATTGAGAATATTGTATTGGACATGACCCAAAGTGAAGAAGAAATATTGCATGGGTTTAAGTTATAAGTATTTCTTCTCAGTTTTATATTTAGTGTCCTTTGACCTAATGTTTCTAATGTTTCTTGCATGGGGAGAAAATATGTTTTGACATAGTCAAACATCACTTTTAATTAGGTGATTATTATGACTATTGGTTGGCTTATTTTCTTGTCATGGCTTGAATATTGGAGATAATGAAAGGGATTTGTCCCTCTCTTTTTAGAGAGAGATATCCATGGGCCCCTTGATAAGGAAGACTGGAAAATATGCATGGCCATGCTCAAATAAGTATTAATAAGGTGTTATTAATATTATTTGTTGGAACAATCTGCCTGGTGATCAAGTAAATGGTTAAGTAAGTTTTATGAGGATGACTTGGTCCATGCCTTATACTTAATTAGGATATCGTGTGACAAAAGGACTAAATATTAAATCTGATGCTAGGTTATTATTACATTTACTTAACTTGAGTAAGCATAATGTCTTGCTAGAGGCCGCTTATGTTTTGTGAATAAATGTCTAGGACATTTTTCATTCACTGCCAACGTTAAGTGAACCTACAGGGTCACACGCATAGACGATCTTGTGAGCATAATATCCACGTTCAATGAATCTAGATTGTGTCCAGATTCGTTGAACGTATACAAAAGCGGAATCAGATTCCATATTGTATTTTCTAGTAAGTTAATAATTAATTAATTTTATTTAATTGAATAAATGAAATTAATTACTTAATATTACTCATCCAACCGTTGGATGATTATAGGAATAGACGGACGAGATAAAACTATCATTAGATGACAGTTAGGATTTTAATATTGACAGCTCTAAAATGTTATGTTAACCTTTTCTTGGTGGCCGTCCTTTATCTAATAAAAGAAAAACAAAACCCTAAACCCTAGAACGACGATATAATATCTAGTCTCCTTTCTCCGAAATACGACTGATTACCAGATAGTCAGGATCAGTTCTGAACAGTTTTCAGAACACAGAAGGGGCTAGCATCCCGATCGCTTGTAGAGGAGTTCGTCGCGTGGATACCAGTAGAGGGGGAAGCATACAAAGCAGCGCCTCCACAACGAACAATAAAAACATTGAGGTAATTTCTGTCCAATCGATTTTTCTAGTGTGTGCAGATCCTGTTGGTGGATTTCCGTAGTTTTATTTTGTTTTGTTTTTACCTACGGAGTCCAACAGTATTATGTAAGTGAAAGTTGTATGTATATCATAGCTTAAGAAAGGTCGGCCGGAAAAAAACACATGACACGTATGGCAATAAACGTGTTTTCCCGATAGCTTATGGCATCATTAAACAAGGTTCAAGCCAGCAAAAAAGAAGAACACGGGACTTGTGTACACAAGTTTTAGGGGTAGCGTTGTTCAAGCACACATTTTCATTAAATTTCATGGGTAAATAGTTTATCTAGATATATAAATCCGAGTGGGATATCTTATTAAGTAGTTAATATCGATGGAATGAACGTGTCTTGATAATTTTTCCTCCGAGACTGGTGTCACACGATATATGCACATGCTCTTCTATATATATATATATCATATGAGAAGTCTTTAGTTATGGCGTATCAATTTTAGGCATATGACTTTTGTCTATGGGCATAATAAAGTAAAAACTGTCTTCTTAATTATTTTGTAACTTGAATAAATAGTTGGTAGATATGTTATGAATTAGATTTCTGTGGATCAGAACATTTTTTTGGTGTATAAAGAGGAAAATCTATAGGGAAAAAAAATCTAGAGATTGGGTTTCGCGTATCACTTTCGTGCGTTTTACGGGGAAGAAAGGAAATAAATTTTACTGATACAGAGAGGTTGTTATATCCATATCGTCCAAAAGTGCGAGCTAATAGAAATGAAATACTAAAATGTTGTATCATTCGTAGTGGAATTTGTACCTGTGACACCGCTCAAGTAGGTCCGTGCGCAAAGACACACACGACATGTGTAATGCAAATTTTAGGAAGAAAATTGTTCAAGCACGTACATTTCTTTCAAAAGTAAATAATTGATTTTAATATATAGATCTGAGTTCAGATCTATATTTAAGTGGTTGATACAAGATTTGATGTTGTATTATGTATAATGATAGTCGTATGTACGGCATAGCTTAAGAAAGATCCGCTCGAAAAGAACACACGACATGTATGGCAATATACTGTTTTGACAATAATGTATGGCATCATTAAATAAGGTTCGATCCAGCAAAAAGAAGCACATCTAACTTGTGTAACACAAGTTTTACGGGTAGCATTGTTCAAGCACATATTTTCATTAAATTTCATGGGTAAATAGTTTATCTAGATATATAAATCCTAGTCAGATATCTTATTAAGTAGTTAATATTGAGAGAATGAACGTGTTTTGACAATTTTACCTCCGAGACTAGTGTCACACGATATATGCACATGCTCTTCTATATATGTCAAATGAGCCGTCTTTAGCTATGGCATATCAATTTTAGGTATATGACTTTTGTCTGTGGGCATAATTAAGTAAAAAAAATGTTTTGTTAGTTATTTTGTAACTTGAATAAATAGTTGGTAGATATGTTATGAATTTGATTTTGGATCAGAACAATTTTTTTCGTGTGTAAAGAGAAAAATCTCTAGGGAATAAGATCCAGAGATCGGTCTTCGAGTGTCGAATTTCATGTTTTTTTTAGGGAAGAAAGGAAATAAATTTTACTAGTACAAAGAGGTTGTTATCTCTATGTTGTCAAGCTAATAACAGTGATATATTATATTGTTGTATCATGCGTAGTGAAATTTGTACCTATGACACCATTGAAGTAGGTCCGCCCGCAAAGAAGAACACGACACATGTATGCAAATTTTAGGAATAAAATTGTTCGAGTTCGGACATATAATTAAGTGGTTGATATAAGATTTGATGTTGTATTATGTAAAGTGAAATTTGTATGTATATCATAGCTTAAGAAATGTCAGCTTGAAAAGAACACACGACACGTATGGCAATAAACGTGTTTTCCAATAGCGTATGGCATCATTAAATGAGGTTCAAGCCAGCAAAAAAAAAAGAACACGGGACTTGTATAACACAAGTTTTCGGGGTAGATTTGTTCAAGCACACATTTTCATCAAATTTTAAGGGTAAATAGTTTATCTAGATATATAAATCCAAGTGAGATATCTTTTTAAGTAGTTAATATCGATGAAATAAACATTTCTTGATAATTTTACCTCCGAGACTGGTGTCACACGATATATGCACATGCTCTTCTATATATATTAGATGAGAAGTCTTTAGTTATGGCGTATCAATTTTAGGCATATGACTTTTGTCTATGGGCATAATAAAGTAAAAAAATGTCTTCTTAATTATTTTGTAACTTGAATAAATAATTGGTAGATATGTTATGAATTATATTTTTGTGGATCGGAGCATTTTTTTGGTGTATGAAGAGGAAAATCTCTACGGAAAAAAATCTAGAGATTGGGTTTCATGTGTCGACTTTCATGCGTTTTGGAGGGTAGAAAGGAAATAAATTTTACTGATACAGAGAAGTTGCTATCTCCATATCGTCCAAAAGTTCGGGCTAATAGCAATGAAATACTAAAATGTTGTATCATGAGTAGTGAAATTTGTACCTGTGACACCGCTTAAGTAGGTTTGTGCGCAAAGACACATACGACACGTATAATGCAAATTTTAGGTAAAATTGTTTGAGCACGTACTTTTTTTACAAAAGTAAATAATTGATTTGGTGTATCGATCTGAGTTCAAAGATATAAATAAGTTGTTAATAAAAGATTTGATATTGTATTATGTATAGTAAAAGTTGTGTGTATGGCATAGTTTAAGAAAGGTCCGCCTCAAAAGAAAACACACGAATAGTATGGCAATAAACGTGTTTTCACAATAGCGTATGGCATCATTAATTAAAGTTCAATCCAGCAAAATAGAAAAACATGTGACTTGTGTAACATAAAGTTTTAGGGGTAGCATTGTTTAAGCACATATTTTCATTAAATTTCAAGGGTAAATAGTTTATTTCGATATATAAATCCAAGTCGGATATCTTATTAAGTGGTTAATATCGATGGAAAGAACGTGTTTTGACAATTTTACCTCCTTGACTGGTGTCACACGATATATGCACATGCTCTTTTATATATGTCAGATGAGCAATCTCTAGTTATGGTGTATCAATTTCAAGTATATGACTTTTTGTCAGTGGGCATAATAAAGTAAAAAAAATGTCTTCTTAGTTATTTTGTAACTTGAATAAATAGTGGGTAGATATGTTATTAATTACATTTTTGTGGATCAGAACATTTTTTATGTATAAAAAGGAAAATCTCTGGGAAAAAAAATATAGAGATTGGGCTTCGTACGTCGACTTTCATGTGTTTTGAAGGGAAGAAAGGAAATAAATTTTACTTGTACAAAGAGGTTGCTATCTCTCCAAAAGTGCAAGCTAATAGCAATGAAATACTATAGTATTGTATTATGTGTAGTGAAAGTTGTACCTATGACACTGCTCAAGTAGGTCTGGCCACAAAGAAGCACACGTAACGTGTAATGCAAATTTTAGGGATAAAATTATTCAAACATGTAATTTTCTTTCAAAAGGAAATAATCGATTTTGATATTTAGATCCGAGTTCGGATATATGATTATATTGTTAATATAAGATTTGATGTTGTATTATGTATAGTAACAGTTGTATGTATGGCATAGCTTAAAAATGGTCCGCTCGAAAAGAACACACGACATGTATGGCCATAAACTTGGTTTTTTTCACTATAACATATGGCATCATTGAAAAAGATTCAATCCAGCAAAAAAGAAGCACACGTGACTTGAGTGTAACACAAGTTTTAGGGGTAGCATTGTTCAAGTACACATTTTCATTAAATTTCAAGGGTAAATAGTTTATTTAGATATATAAATCCGAGTCGATTTATTAAGTAGTTAATATCGATGGAATGGACGTGTTTTTGCAAGTTTACCTCCGAGACTGGTGTCGCATGATATATGCACATGCTCTTCTATATATGTCAGATGAGTAGTCTTTAGTTATGGAGTTTCAATTTTAGGTATATGACTTTTGTCTATGTGCATAATAAAGTAAAAAATGTCTTCTTAGTTGTTTTGTAACTTGAATAAATAGTGGGTAGATATGTTATGATTTAGATTTTCTGGATCAGAACATTTTTTCGTGTATAAAGAGAAAAATCTCTAAGGAATAGGATCCAGAGATTGGGCTTGGTGTGTTGACTTTCATGTGTTTTGGAGGGAAGAAAAGAAATAAATTTTACTGGTATTGAGAGGTTGCTATCTCCATGTCATCCAAAAGTGCAAGCTAATAGCAATGAAATACTATAATATCGTATCATGTGTAGTGAAATTTATACCTATGACGCTGCTCAAGTAGGTCCGCTCGCAAAGAAGCACAAGACACGTGTAATACAAATTTTAGGGATAAAATTATTCAAGCACGTAATCTTCTTTCAAAAGTAAATAATTTATTTGGATATATAGAGTTCAGATATGTAATTAAGTGGTTAATATAAGATTTGATGTCGTATTATGTATAGTGAAAGTTGTATGTATGGCATAGCTTAAGAAAGGTCCACTCGAAAAGAACACTCGACACGTATGGCAATAAACTTGTTTTCACAATATGTATGGCATCATTAAAAAAGGTTACATCCAGCAAAAAAGAAGCACACGTGACTTGTGTAACACAAGTTTTAGGAGTAGCATTGTTCAAGTACACATTTTCATTAAATTTCAAGGGTAAAGAGTTTATTTAGATATATAAATCCGAGTCAGATATTTTATTAAGTAGTTAATATCGATGGAAAGAACGTATTTTTTCAAGTTTACCTCTGAGACTGGTGTCTGCACGATATATGCACATGCTCTTCTATATATATGTCAGATGAGTAGTTTTAGTTATGGCGTTTCAATTTTAGGTGTATGACTTTTGTCTGTGGGCATAATAAAGTAAAAAACGTCTTCCTAGTTATTTTGTAACTTGAATAAATGGTGGGTAGATATGTTATGATTTAGATTTTTTGGATGAGAACATTTTTTTCGTGTATAAAGAGGAAAATCTCTAAGGAATAAAATCCAGAGATTGGGCTTGGTGTGTTGACTTTCATGTATTTTGGAGGGAAGAAAGAAAATAAATTTTACTGGTATAGAGAGGTTGCTATCTCCATGTCATCCAAAAGTTCGAGCTAATAGCAATGAAATAATATAATGTCATATCATGTGTAGTGAAATTTTTGTACCTATGACACCGCTCAAGTAGGTCCGCTCGCAAAGAAGCACAGGACAAGTGTAATACAAATTTTAGGGATAAAATTATTCAAGCACGTAATTGTCTTTCAAAAGTAAATAATTTATTTGGATATAGATCCGAGTTCAGATATTTAATTAACTGGTTAATAGGTGATTTGATGTCGTATTATGTATAGTGAAAGTTGTATGTATGTCATAGCTTAAGAAAGGTTTGCCCAAAAAGAACACACGACATGTTTGGTAATAAACTATTTTCACAATAACGTATGGCATCATTAAAAAAGGTTAAATCCAGTAAAAAAAGAAGCACACGTGACTTGTGTAACACAAGTTCTAGGGGTAGCATTTTCAAGTACACATTTTCATTAAATTTCACGAGTAAATAGTTTATTTAGATATATATATCTGAGTCGGATATCTCATTAAGTGGTTAACATCGATGGAATGCACGTGTTTGGACAAGTTTACCTCCGAGACTGGTGTCACATGATATTTGCACGTGCTCTTCTATATATGTCAAATGAGCAATCTTTAGTTATGGCATTTCAATTTTAGATATATGACTTTTGTCCGTGGGCATAATAAAGTAAAAAAAAAATGTCTTCTTAGTTATTTTGTAACTTGAATAGATAGTGGGTAGATATGTTATGAATTAGATTTTTGTAGATTAGAACATTTTTTTTGTGTATAAAGAGGAAAATCTCTAGGGAAAAAGATCCAGAGATTGGGCTTCGTGTGTCGAATTTCATGTGTTTTGGAGGGAAGAAAGGAAATAAATTTTACTGGTACAGAGAGGTTGCTATCTCCATGTCATCTAAAAGTGTAGTGAAATTTGTACCTATGACACTACTCAAGTAGGTCCACCCGCAAAGAAGCACAGGATACGTGTAATGCAAATTTTAGGAATAAAATTATTCAAGCACGTAGTTTCTTTCAAAAGTAAATAATTTATTTGGATATATAGATCCGAGTTCAGATATATAATTAAGTGGTTAAAATAAGATTTGATGTTTTATTATGTATAGTGAAAGTTGTATGCATGGCATAGCTTAAGAAAGGTCTGCCCAAAAAGAACACATGTGTGGCAATAAACTTGTTTTTACAATAACATATGGCATCATTAAAAAAGGTTAAATCCAGCAAAAAAGAAGCACACGTGACTTGCGTAACATAAGTTTTAGGGGTAGCATTGTTCAAGTACACATTTTCATTAAATTTCATGGGTAAATAGTTTATTTAGATATATAAATGCCGAGTTGGATATTTTATGAGGTGGTTAATATCGATGGAATGAACGTGTTTTGACAATTTTACCTCTGAGACTGGTGCCACACAATATATGTACATACTCTTCTAGATATGTCGAGATGAGCAATCTTTAGTTATGGTATATCAATTTTAGGCATATCACTTTTCCCTTTGGGCATAATAAAGTAAAAAAAAATGTCTTCTTAGTCAATTTGTAACTTAAATAAATAGTTTTTAAATATGTTATGAATTAGATTTTTGTGAATCAGAGCATTTTTTTCATGTATAAAGAGGAAAATCTCTAGGGAAAAATATCCAGAGATTGGGTTTTGTGTGTCGACTTTCATGTGTTTTGGAGGGAAGAAAGGAAATAAATTTTACTGGTACAGAGAGGTCGCTATTTCCATGTTGTCCAACAATGCGAGCTAATAGCAATGATATACTATAATATGGGATCATGTGTAGTGAAATTTGTACTTTTGCACCGCTCAAGTAGGTCCGCCGCAAAGAAGCACAGAACACTCGTAATGCAAGTTTTAGGGATAAAATTGTTCAAGCACGTAATTTCTTTCAAAAGTAAATAATTGATTTGAATATATAAATTCGAGTTCGGATATATAATTAAGTGGTTAATATTAGATTTGATGGAGTGGACGTGTTTTGACTTGCGTATGGTACCACTGAAGGAGAAGGCTGAGTGTAAGAAAAAAGAAGCACACATGATTTGTGTAACAAGTTTTAGGGGTAAATACATTCAAGGATGCATTTTCACAAAATTTTAGGGGTAAACAGTTAATCTACTAGATATATAAATTTGAGTCGAATATCTTATTAAGTGGTTAATATTTGATGGAATGGACGTGTTTTGAAAATTTTACCTCCAATACTGGTGTCACACGATATATGCACATACTCTTCGATATAAGTCACGGTTAAGTATTCTTTAGTAACGGCGTACCAATTTTAGGTATACGAATTTAGTCTGTAGGCATAATAAAATATAAATAGCTTCTTTGCCATATTTCAACTTGAATAAATAGTTGTTAGATATGTGATGAATTAGATTTTTGTGTATCAAAACATTTTTTCTGTGTTATCAAGAGGAAAATCTCTAGGGAAAAAGATCAAGAGATTACACTTCGTGTGTCAATTTTCGTGTGTTTTGGAGGGAGGAAAGGAAATAAATTTACTAGTACAGAGACGTTGCTATCTCCATGTCGTCCAAAAGAGTGAGCTAATAGCAAAGAAAAAAAATATAATTTTTATCATGTGTAGCGAAAGTTGTACCTGACACCGCTCAAGAATGTCTGCCCGCAAAGAAGCACGCGTCACATGTACTGCAAATTTTAGGGATAAAATTGTTCAAGCACGTAATTTTCTTTCAAAGATAAAATAATTGATTTGGTTATATAGATCCAAGTCCTGTATATGATTAAGTGGTTAGCATAGAATTTGATGGTTGAGCCCGGCTAAAAGAAGCACACATGATTTGTGTAACACAAGTTTTAGGGGTAAAATTGCTCAAGCACACATTTCAAAAAATTTCAAGCATAAACAGTTGATCTGGATATATAAAGTCTGTCAGATATCTTATTAAGTGGTTAATATTTGATGAAATGAACGTTTTTTTGATAATTTTAACTCCGATACTAGTGTCACATGATATATGCACATGCTCTAATATATATATATATATATATGTAGAGATGAGCATTCTTTACTGATGGCATACCAATTTTAGGTATACAAATTTAGTTTGTGGGCATAATAAAATAAAAGATATCTTCTTAACTATTTTCAACTTGAATAAATAGTTGGTAGATATGTTATGAATTAGAAAATTTCTTTGCATCAGAACATTTTTTTCCGTGTATCAAGAGGGAAATCTCGAGGAAAATGATCGAGAGATTGGGCTTTGTGTATCGAATTTCATGTGTTTGGAGGGAAAAAAGGAAATAAATTTTACTAGTGCAGAGAGTTTGCTATCTCCATGTTGTCCAAAAGTGTGAGTTGATAGCTAGAAAATATTATAACGTTGTATTATGTGTAGTGAAAGCTGTACCTATGGCACAGCTCAAGAAGGTCCGCCCGCAAAGAAGCACACGAACATGTAATGCAAATTTTATGGGTAAAATTGTTCAAGCACGTTATTTTCTTTCGATGGTAAATAATTTATTTGGATGTATGGATCCAAGTTCGGACATATGATTATGTGGTTAACATATTATTTTGATGGTTGAGTTCGACTAAAAAGAAGCACACATGATTTGTGTAATACAAATTTTAGGGGTAAAGTTGCTCAAGCACACATTTTAAAAAATTTCAAAGGCATACAGTTGATCTGGATATATAACTCCGAATTGGATATCTTATGAAGTGGTTAATATTTGATGGAATGAACGTGTTTTGATAATTTTACCTTCTTGATAACTGTCACATGATATATGCACATGCTCCAGGGAAAAAGTTCTCAAGATTGGATTTTATGTTTCGATTTTCATGTGTTTGGAGGGAAGAAAGGAAATAAATTATTTTCTAGCATCCAAAAGAGTGAGTTAATAGCAAGAAAATATTATAATATTGTATCGTGTGTAGTGAAAATTGTACTTATCGAAACTGAATATCTTACGTTATAAATTCGTCAACTTCTAATTAAAAAGTCTCAATTATTATCATTCGGTCAAGAAAGCATAGACGTTTCTCATTGTTAAAGATGTTGCGGGATATTTTAATATAATATATATATACAATGAAAGGAAATGGTTTTGTCTTATTTATACAAAAGGCAATATATAATTTTTCACAGAGCTTTTGTAGCTTGTCTTATTTTTAGTATATGTTTATTGTTTCTTAGGTGAAGAATTCAATTTGGGTCCCCAACGTTTGAAAGCGAAAGTAATTAATAAAAATTCTACAACTTCATCTAATTTCACGAATTCATTTAGCAGCAACAACAACTAGTACTATTACCAAGAAATTATAACATGTACTTGTCACTCCTTTTCTTATTTCAACTTTCATTTGTGATTACTTTATTTTTTTCACATTCAATTATAGTCAAAATTGACCTAACGATTTAATATATATATATAGCAGTTTTTTTTTTCTCTTTTGGTTGTTATTTTGATTTTTTTTTATTTTTTATATACTAAAAAATGTGATATGATTCGAACTTAAAACTTTCGACCAACTAAGGAGCATTTTTTATGTAACAAAATACTATATTACTACCTCCGGTAATAAAATATAAGTATTTTTTTATGAACAGTATATAAGTCTTTTTAGAAGGTTGATGAGTAATAAAAAAAAAATATCATTTTATAACTTTCAATTATTTATTGAATTTTTTTACCTTTATCCACTTTTCTATTTATTTATTTTACTCATACTATTTATCTCTTTCTTTATTCATGTAGGATAGAAAGGGTATTGTATTTCGAAAAGGTCTTATCTTCAAGATCTCTAATCTTTAGCTACAAGTCCAAGAGAACATATATATATATATTTTCGAATGGGGATAGTAATAATAAAACCTCAGATTTCCCTAAAAAAAATAATAATAAAACCTAAGATTAATTAGTAGTATCTGATTAATATGGGACCAAAATGTGTACTTGAGATACATTATGGGCCCATTTGTAAATTCTCTCATTTATTTGCGGTCTCTTGTCATCTTTCTTTCCTATATTTTCGTCCGGTCCTTCTCTGGTCATCTGAAACCCCTCACTCATTTATTTCCCCTCTCTAGTCATCTCCTCGCAATAAATTAAGATGGTTCATTATTTGATTTAAATTGAATATCGAATTGAATTAAATTTTGGTTTAATTTTTTAATTCAATCCGATTTGATTTATAAAAAGTATAAAAAATTCGATTTAATTTTCGATTTTAATTTTATAAATGAAAATTAAAATAAATTGAAATACCTCCCGATCTCAATATTAGTTTTAGAAAATTTCACCCATTCTAAATGTAATTACGCGAAATCCATCAATTTCAATTTCAATTCTACTAAATCATCAATTCCAATTTCAATTCCATTATTAACTGTATAATTTTATTTTCATGTTTTATCACACGTTCATCTTCTCTCTAAAATTTAAGCACACTTTATATCTCTTTAAAATTTACAACACTTTCTCTCTCTAAAATTTACGACACTTTCTTTGTCTAAAATTCATGCTCATTTATTTCTCTAGAATTTCCGCTCACTTCCTCTCCCTAAAATTCACGACACTTTCTTTGTTTAAAATTCACGCTCATTTATCTCTCTAGAATTTCTTCTCACTTCCTCTATCTAAAATTCACGACACTTTCTTTGTCTAAAATTCACACTCATTTATCTCTCTAGAATTTCCGCTCACTTCCTCTCCCTAAAATTCACGACACTTTCTTTGTCTAAAATTCACGCTCATTTATCTCTCTAGAATTTCCGCTCACTTCCTCTCTCTAAAATTCATGACACTTTCTTTGTCTAAAATTCACGCTCATTTCTCTAGAATTCTCGCTCACTTTCTCTCTCTAAAATTCACGACATTCGTATTGGAATTGGAATGCCAATCGAACATTTCGATTAGAAGAAATTGAACCAAAAAAAAGAAAAAATAACCCCAATTGAAAGATTGTTCATAATTCAGTTGAAACCAAACCGAATTGAAAAAATACACTACTCAGAAAAAAAAATGAAAACTTTAGCTTATTTAGTTAAAATCGAGCCAAATTGAATTAAACTGAAAAAGAATTGGTTTGGTCAATTTAATTTTTAACAAAATATTGTTCAATTCGATTTCAATTTAAAGAAAAAATAAACAAAATTTCAAACCAAAAATCAAATACACAGCGTTATGTATAAGGACGAGAGCATGAGGGTTTTAGTTTGGAAAAAAGTTGTTTTTCAAAATTTTGATAAAGTATTTGTAAGAAACATAGAATTCATAACTAAAAGAAGAAATCCATTTAGATCCTTTTTAATTTTTTAAAGATATAGTCATTTTCTCATCTAAATAAAAATTTTGATTTGTTGAAGAAGTATTATATAATTCTTTTTTCATGACGGTTATAAATACAATTTAATTTTTAAATTTAATCCGTAAATAGTTTATGGATGGAAGGAAAAGTTTGAAATTCTTATTTTGCATTTGAAATTAAAATCACATGCAAAGAGAATGCTAGTTGTCGTTGGAATATCTATGAGAATATGATGGTGGGGTATTTTTTTTGACAATTTAAAAGTTTTTAATGTATATAAAAAATAAAAAAAGTTACATAAAAAGATTTATACAAAGTAGGCAAAATATAAATGTTTAAAGAAAAATTTATTAAAATATCATTAAACTATTTAAACAAGTCTTGTTATATTTCACAAATTTATAATGTTAAATTTTATTTATTTATATCAATAAACTATTTTTATATATCTTTAAAAAATTTCTAATAAATGCCCTATTTTCTCTAAATATAAAGCCTTCTTTCGCAGCATGAATGATCTACTTCATCCGCATTCGTCCATTTCAAGTGGGAAATCATTATTTTTGGAAAGAATATGGTAAAGAAAAATCTACTCTTAAAAAATATAACACATTTAATAATTTGTCATATTTCGAATTGGAAAATGAATATTTATTTTATGATATATAAAAAATAATTTACTAATATAAATAAATAAAATTTGATATCATAAATATTATACAACCTGCCTAAATAACTTAGTAATGTTTTCAAAGTATTTTTATTTTTTATAAATATTAATAGTAATTTTTTCAATAAAATATTCATGTAAGGAGAAAATGTAATATAAAAAATGTGGGGTAAGGGTTAAAGACAAATTCATAGCTGTCTAATACGTTTTTTAAAGATTGTATTAAAAGTTAAATTAAATGAAAGAACATATCAAAGATGTATTAAATAAGGGTTGATAAAATCAATTTGAAAATTTAAAAAAAATTCAGTGTGAAAAAATTTTAAAAAATTTTATTTTAAAAAAAAAAATTTCTCTCTTTAATACCAACTCATTCAATCTTAGATCTATACAAATTCGACAGGATGAAAATTAAAAAAAAAAAAAAGTAGTACTGAAAACAGATATTTCTCTACCGTTAATTCCGGATGACAATTGACGAGCAACGGCGGAAACTGAAGTCCTCCGCGTTGCTTCTGTTCATTGGAAACCAAACCAACCGCGTTCAAATCATCCACTCTTACACGCTCCGATATTTCCTCTATTAAGCAAACTCCCGCAATTTAATGGCTGATAATCTTACCTTCTTCTTTCTTATCCCCAAATCCCTTCTACCAATCCTAACCATATCATTTCCTGGCTTTTAATCTAGGCCATTAATCCAATCACCTGTTTATATACTATAAATTAAGAAACTATTGCTCAAAGATTATTGAATCTGCTGATCAAACAAGAAAGCTACGGAAGAAGTTTTTATTTTGGGACTAAATTGATTTTGGGGTGAATTTTTTTTCATTGAATTGAATGGGTCAATGTACTTCAACTCATCAAACAAGTTACTACCAAAAAAGAATTTCTTCTGGACATTCAAAAAGATCATGGGATTATGATAATGATTTGAGGAAAAAAAGGTATTTCTCCATTGTTAAAGAACATCGTTCCAGATTTTATATCGTTAGAAAATGTATTATTATGCTCATCTTTTGGCATAAATATCGAAAGATTTGAATTTTCCTTCAATTTATTTTGTTCACTTATTAATGTACAGAGCAATAGCCTCTCTAATCTGCATATATCATATAAACCAAGTGTTTATGTTGATTTTATTGGTTTCTGAGATTTTATTTTCTTTCTTTTAGTTTTTGCTCTGTTTCAGCCCTTTGACTGTGCAGATTGCTTCGAATTCTCCCTTCTGATCTAAAATCACTGAGCAAATTTACTTGAATCTTGAAAATTTAATATGACTAATGAATCTTTGGTCGTTCAATTCGGCTGAATCTATATTAACATAACTGTCAATTCAGAGAAACATGCTATATAATAATATAGAAACAACTTTGTGTACAAGGTTTCTGTCAATGGATTCTAGCAAATTCTTGCATTCATCGTCAGCGTCAACAACACTAGCTTCCTGTCTTAGAATGAAAAGAGACTAATCCGTCTTAGTTCAAGTTATAACCGAAGAGATAAATCCGATTAACGAATGAAGATATGAACTCTTTGAATCATATTCGAAATAGACTCGAACTATGACGGGAAACATAAATATTTGGACCAATAATAAATATCAATAAATCACATCGAACAGGTTCATAACAGAATATTGGATTTAAAACAAATAAATGAGATAGTGTGGAAATAAGTAATATAAAAGTAATAAAGAGAAAGACAAAAGATTTATATGGTTTGATTAATTAACTTAGGTTTACAGGCGAAGGAGAAACAAATCTACTAATTCACCATTGTAGAGAAAAAACTCTATTAAATCCGCAAAGCCCAACGGCATATAGCCCATATCCTATAGCTAGACAAATGGCCAAAAATCCTACATATTTTTCACACTTAAAAGACTTAACCCAAACACTTAACCCAAACTCTTTTATATATATAAAGTATTCAAGACATCTAAAAATCTTAATACAAACTCCTTTATATCCAAATCTAAAGTATATATCTTCTAAATCTTCAACTTGAATTAAGAATATAAGTGAAATCCTAATACAGAATTTTCTAATATCTAACCTATAAGCTATTTCAAAATAACTGGAGTTCTCTTTCTTTTTCATAAGACATTTGGTATCCTTGAGACCTCACCAATTCGTAAAACTAATCCATCTTTGTTTAATTGCACCCTTAAGAATAACACGAATGATGTTGTACTCGAATAGTTTATTTCTTATTCGATAGAATGCATAAAAGAGAATTCTATTATGGGCGCAGTTTATATGATCAAGAACTTGAACTCTTTTCACCATATTAAGCCATAATTCAATGAACTCAATTCATGATTGGGGACATGAAACCCTTAGATCATATTAAAGCACATTGCTTACGTGTGGCACATTGTTAATGTACAATTTAATATAGTTGAGGGGTTCATGTCTCTATTCGTAAACTAAATTCATGAAAAAAATTTTCAAAGTGTAAATTGAAAGAATCTTTTCAGACGGTATGTTTCCTTACTGTTCCAAGATATTCTTGTCTTTCTAGATTCTCAAATGAATCTAAAAAGAATGTTGGAGGATCCAATCCAAAATAAGACAAAAAAAGGCAGAGATTATATCAAAGCTAGACCATCCTTGGCCCAAAACTTCCCCTGCCTTTTGATGTATATATTTTGTTAAAAAACAAAAACCAACCCACCAAAAACAGAAACAAAATTTCCAATTCCAATCTACAAGAAATGGCATGGAGTACATCAACAACAACAACCGAGCAGCTTCCACCAGGACTAATGCCAGATTTATCGTCGCCGCCGTGGCTAAACAAAGCAGATAATGACTGGGAACTAACAGCAGCAGCAATGGTTGGACTACAAAGTGTACCAGGACTAGTTATTCTATATGGAAGTATGGTTAAAAAGAAATGGGCAGTAAATTCAGCATTCATGGCACTATATGCCTTTGCTGCTGTCTTAATTTGTTGGGTACTTTGGGGTCATAGAATGTCATTTGGGACTGATATTGGTACCATAATTGGCAAACCTCAACAATCTTTAAACGAAAAGTACCTTTTAAATCAATTCAATTCATATTCTCAAGCTTATTTTTTACCAAATGCTGATTATGTTTTCTACCAATTTGCATTTGCTGCCATTACTGTTATATTATTGGCAGGTTCATTGCTTGGGAGGATGAACTTTTATGCTTGGATGGTTTTTGTACCATTGTGGTTGACATTTTGTTATACAGTTGGTGCTCATACTATTTGGGGTTCTGGTTTTCTTGTAAGGAGAGGCATTATTGACTTCTCTGGTGGTTATGTTATTCATTTGTCTTCTGGTGTTGCTGGTTTCACTGCTGCCTATTGGGTAATTTTTTCCTCTTCCTTTGCAAAACAAATTTTGTTCATGATGTTGTGTCCTAGTTTAAACATTGTTTTGTTAATTAAAATTAGTGGAAATGTTTGTTGGTAATGGTAGGTAGGACCAAGGCATTCTCAAGACAGGCAACATTTTCCACCAAACAACATAATACATGTATTGGGAGGAGCAGGTTTCCTGTGGATGGGATGGACAGGTTTCAATGGTGGATCACCACTTTCAGCTGGTCTCATTACTTCCCTTGCTGTTCTAAATACCCATCTTTGCACAGCAACTAGCCTCCTAGTATGGCTTTCCATGGATATGATCTACTACAAGAAAAGCTCTGTTATTGGTGCTGTTCAAGGGATGATCACTGGCCTTGTTTGCATCACTCCTGCTGCAGGTCTCTTCTTAATAATTAACCAACTTTTAACTTATTTTAAGACGTTTTCAAGTTGTATTCGATTACATATTATGTTTTTGTCAACTGATTCTATGCATGCAGACCCAAAAATACAAAAACATAATTAGTAGATCTGACGGCATCCATAACCTACTAATTGGTAACCGTTCTCGTTATGCTAAAATAGATATTTTAAAAGTGTCATGAGCACTTTGATATCCTTATCCGATACGGAATAAGTATCATGTGTTTTTGTGCTACATAAATATGAGTGTAAGCATCTATGCCACTTTAGAATATTTATTTTGATAGAACAAGTTTCATTGTGAAGAAATTAGCCATGAATACTATCAGACCTATTAGTTACAATCTCATATTCGCGGGTGCAAGGCTTGACATTAGGCCCATGTTTATATATATCTTTCAAACACCTCATACTTATTTCATCTGGAATAGAAGTGTTATAATTTTTAACTTGAAAAAAGTTTAAAGGAGTTATGTTTTAAAACTAACTTGAACATCGCATATGCATATTGATACTGTTAAAAATGAAAATGCATCATTGTTCATAAAAAGATTGAGTTGATACACACTATTTTGCAGGAATAGTGGAGACTTGGGCAGCAGGACTAATGGGGATCTTATCTGGGGTGATACCATGGTACACAATGATGGTTCTACACAAGAAAATCTCATTTTTTCAGCAGGTAGACGATACATTAGGCGTCTTCCACACCCATGCTGTGGCAGGTGCACTGGGAGGACTACTATCCGGCATATTTGCAAAACCTGCATTACTAGAAAAGTTCTATGGCAAAAACTACCGCCGGGGCTTTCTCTACGGCTTACTAGAGGGAGAAATAGTAGACGGAGTTAAACAAGTAGTTTACCAGATAGCGGGAGCAGCTTTTATTTCAGCCTGGAACGCGGTGGTAACGAGCTTGATCTGCATTTTGGTTAGCCAAATTGTTAACCTGAGAATGAATGAAGAAGACCTGCAAATTGGAGATGATGCAGTACATGGAGAAGAAGCATATGCATTGTGGGGAGATGGTGAAAGACATCCTCCCCCACTTAGATTCAACATGACACCAAAAATTCCTTCATTTTGTAGACGCCATTAAAATGCCATCTCTAATGATCTTCAAGCTTGTAATCCCATCTTTTCTAGATGATCAATACTCATGTTGATCCAGATTAGATTAGTACGATCACATATTTCATCATATCTAATAAAATCTTGCCATCCTTTTCTTCATCCTTTTGATGTAAACCATTGTCGTTTTTCTATTCATAGTCAAAAGCTTCTTTTCAATCTTTTGTACCCATAAACTATGTACAATCTTGCAGGTATGAAAAATTATACTCAACGCAACAGTTATCAAAATATATTTTAAACAATGCCGCTGCACATGAGTTCCTTATTAAGTCATAGCCACATATCTAAAATTAAAATGACATATTCAGCAAATACACATCTCTGTAATCTTCCATTGTACATGACTTATAAAATTCTTGTTTTTACAGAGTTCACCACTTTTTTAAGAATCAAAATGACTTATATAAAGGGCTCACGTGCAAGCCGCATGTCTAAAATGTGCCGGAAACAACCACGTTGAGTATAATTTGTCATACTAACAAAATTGTAGATAGTCCTGGGTATAGAAATTCGGAAAAAAAAAAAAAAGAGTTTTTGGTAATATAAAAGCGACAATAGTTTATGAGTATATATAGCTAATTTCTCAACTAACAAATATTAAGTCATAAAAGAGCATGCTTAACAAAATTCATCAGAAGAAAACAGTAGAACTTCTTCCTTGCTTTCATTTATCAACTGTGATATATATATACAAAGGGTTCAGCATAGAAAGTATACAATTATATCAGAAAAAACTCGTCAAATTCACTTTTTAAAGCAGCAACTGGAAACTTTGATTAGATAGAAGGTATATAGTTCAATGCTGTACATAATTTTCCTCAACAACGTATATTCATTACTCGAGATTTCCTCTAACCTGGCTAGGGCCGAGTACAATAGCTGTTAAACAATCATAAGCGACTCTTTACACACGTGCACAACATGTTGCTACTTGGATTCACGAAGCTTCATAAGTTTGTCTCTCCACATGGCTACACGAAGTCAAAACAAAAATATTTGAGTCTAGCTCGCAGTTATGGAAGCAAAATTAGTATGCAACACGCGGATCAAATGCTAGCATGACCAAACATCACTACCTGCGTCGCTGTATCTTTCCTCTTGAGCTGCCAAATTCATATTCCTCACCAGAATAAGTTCTTCTGTAAGTAAATCTGGACCATCTGCAGCACTGCAAAAGCTAAAATTTAACGCTTAGTTAACGTTATTAGCAATGGGAGAAAAGGTCTTCAAAGGAAACAGTAGTTAACCTGTCCAAAGTCACATCATATACGGATTTCTTTTTCTTCATCCCATGGAGAATTTTAGTTGCATCTGCCAACACGATCTGTTTATTTACATATATTGGTGCCTGCAGGAATTGATTTCTTTTATCAGAGTAAACACTAACAATTAAGGAAATATGTGAAGGAGGAGAAATAAGTCAATCTGCTGAGACCAGAGATCCAAAACATATGAATTTTAGTTCGATTGAAACGACAAGAAATAAAGATATGTCAGTTATCGTAGAAGTCATGGATCAAGTAGCATCTGTACAGAGCAAAGATTCTATCTTAGCATGCACAAAATATGTAACTTGAACGAAATGGTTTCGAGTAATCAGTCACAAAAAGTTGTAGAAACTATCTTGTTCCAAAAAGCCTCGATCTTCCCCATGTAAGAGACAAAAGGTATTGGTAATTTATTTCTGAAACTAGAACCATAATACTCATGCAAAGCAACTTTTTAAATAGAAGATGGTGTCATCTGATAAGATTCCGGAACAAGTACAAGAATGCTTTAGTGGCTGAATGAACTCATCCACAGAGAATTTTTATATTGATTTAGGAGCCAGCTAGAGTCTTCATAGGTGCACAAAAGCATACCTTGCATCTTTTCGCAATGTTGATGGCATCAGATGGACGTGCATCTACATACATAGTACTCATTTCCCCTGCCTAAAAAACAAAAACAATATCAAACTCATCCAAGTGTGATTCTGTGAAATTTCATGTGTACTTTTTACATACCTTGTGGAGAAACACTTTCGCAAAGTAAGTATTTACAACTCTTTCTGTAATTTTCACCATTTTGACCTGAGTTTGGAGTGTTGAGATTTAGAACGATGCTTGAGAACTACGCGAGGAAGGAGTAAAACTCTCACTACTAACAAAACTAGAAAGGAACCAATGTCTACAAATAAAAAGAAAAAAAGGCAAGCAATGGTGCATCTGTATCTGGAAACGGAAGAGCAATTATGGCATCATGGAGAGAATGATGGACACTTAAGACACTTTTGACATCAAACCCAGCCAGAGGAAATGCAAATGGTATTATAGAGCAACATGAAATGCAGATTTTGGCACTGGCACAGTAACCGTTATTCTAAAGCAGAACCTTTTACACTTCTTCTATTTGTCAAACTTTGTCTACGAAGGAAGTGATATGAAAATATGGTCAGACACAAAGGCAGTGAGACCTATAGAATGACTGTTGGCAATTGTTCATAAAAGTCATCTTCTTAGCTTATTCAGTTTACATGGCCAGCCTGGACATGCATATGCTTTAACATAACATCAAGAATTAAGTCAAACATCAGCACATTCAAATAGAATCCAGAATAATAACCACAAAATTCGAATAAGTGAACTTACTAAGAATTGCCTAGAAACAAATCAAGATCCTACGCGTAAAAGAAAGTACTTACTTCATAGCCAAGTTGATCCATGAGATTCCTTGAAAGCTGAAACTGGTTGGGACAATCCTGCAACAAGCAAACAAATCAGCAATAATAAACTGTGAACACTTATGAGGTTTCATCTTAGTCAAGAGATTACCCCTCTGTCATCCTCATGAAAGGAATCTATAAGTTTTTCGACAGCATGTCCTTCTGAAGTAACAAGAATATAGGTTAGTATTGTCGCAAGCACACCCCCTCTTCAGAAGCAACTGAAGGAGACAAGAATATATACCTACTGTAATCGGCAGAACAAAGTCTCCATCACAAGAAATATGAAGAAATATAGCTGGAGACTTAAAGTGACGAGAGAAGCCTGGTCCTACGGAATTAACTTGAGATCTAGGATCATTTGGTTGAACTGAAAATGGGCCTAACTGAAGAGGTGACCGCCCTTTAGTCTCTTCTTGAGATCCATGCATAAGCATACGATAGTGACCAATAGTTTCTGCAGTTTAAAAGGACATTTTCCAGTCTTTTTATATAGACCACAATGCAGAAATCAAAATAAACCCTTGAACATTAAGGGGAAACAGGAGTTCCATAAATTATAACTGCATAACTAGATTGTTTATCAACTCAAACAAGGATAATAAACCCAGAACCAATTGCATTTCCCAGACCAGCTTTAGACAAATAGGAACAACAACAGAAACGAAAAACAATGGGAAAAAGAAGTTGGATAGTAGGAAATTACAATAAAATGGTAAGCATGCACAAGCAGTATGTCTATAAGATGATCATTGCATTCTACCTCTTCGTGGATACTTCCTGTTTTAGTATCAAAAAGACCTTTTCTTTTTCTCTTTCCATCCCTGGTTCTTCTCCTTTAATTATGAATCAACTATCCAATAAGAAAGAGCTAGCAGGAGAATCTATTATCTAATAGTCTTAGAAAGACTTCATATTACTCCTCCCCATCCCCAACAAACAAAAGAAACCATTGGGGGAAAAAATGCAGCTTTATGGTGATGAATTCAGCCAGCAGACTCTTCACCAGTAAGTAAAAGAAACCAAATTAGTCCAAGAATCGCCTAAAATGTAGCAGTTCAAGAATGAAATTGAACATCATTATTACAAGACAAGACAAAATCAAACTACGAAAACCCAAAAAAGATGGTAAATTTAGGAATAACCTGACATGAGAATGGTAGCCTCAACATAATCTTCATCGTCATCTTCGCGATTGCTTCCTCCACCGTTATGATCCCATTCGCGACTAAATCTTCTAAATGAAAATTTACAAGAAATTAACCTAACAGACCTCAATCCTACCCTACTCTTACCGACCCAATGACGCTTCCAAGAATCTAAAAATCGAATCGAAACTTGTTTCCGGGATGAATAACAATGCGAACTCGAAAAGGGACTGCAACAAATTGATTGATCCGTCACAGCCCCAATTCCGGTTACGGTACAGGAATTCAACTGGGCTCCAAGCATATCTTGAACAAGAAAACAGGAATCCAACAACATTCAACTATAACTTCGAAATCTTGCAAAAATAGCTGATATTTATTGATACTCAGAATGAATTTAGAAAACAGGAGAAGATAACATTAACAGAGATCGGATGTTTAAGGTAATAAATAAAGATTAAGAATCAGCTGGAGTTGATGATATTAATACAATAATGACCCACCGACCACGTGATATTATATCTAAGGAGATTAGCAGAGAATAAGGAGGATGATGATCCTATCCAGCTTTGCTCTACTAATTATATATAATGCAGCTTGGTGAAACAAAGGAAAGAGAGTGATTTGCAAACCATTTAGCCCAAAATTTTTAGGTTTGGAGTAATGAGCAAATTTGGTCCTATAATATATTTTGTTTGAATTTGGTCTTAAATATTTTTTTCTTTTCATTCTAAATCGATAATTATTTATTTATAATTTTAAAAAATAAATAGAAAAATAATGTGGGTCTAACTTTGGATAAAATAAATAATTATATCACTAAATTTATAAATTACTCATAAGTTTTGAAAAATTAATTTGCAAAAACTAATTCCAAAATTAATTTATTTATTGCAAATTACCCTTAAATAATTTATTTTAATAATTTTAGTCTAATTTTTTTTATTTAAATGATTATAATCTTTTTCCGATAATATAGATATTTATTGAACTAATATAAATGTGAGAGTAAAATATTGAAGTAAAAGATTTAAAATTAAGTTGCAACAAGTAAAATAATTCAAGTATTGTTTTTCAAATTACTCAAAATTATATAGGCACTATTCTTCATTACTTATACTTTTTTTAACATTTAATAATAAGTGCTTATAAAAAAGTTGTTTAGTTTTTTAAAAATATATTTTCATTCGTTTAAGCTCAACTTATAGTTTAAAATGAGATAAGAGCATATGATTTTAATCAATGGAGAACAGAGCCACGTAGAAGGCTTTGCTTTTACCTTTTAGTACATTTTATTACTATAATTACAATTTGGTATCTTAAAGTTTACCTTCTATTCCTTTCCAATTTGGCCTAATCCTAGATGGCAATTTCTAGTCCATCAGTGATTTATTTATTGAGATTAATTACATTCTTTTCACTAGGTTTGTCAAAATTACAATTTAGTCCTTCTACTTTAAATACATTATAAATATATCCTCATTGTTTATAATTTCATAATGAATTAATTTTATTTCCACGGCCTAAAAGGTCATAATCCCTAAGAAGCTAGCTACGCAGGAATCCCTCAACGTAACCAGTTAGCAGGATAAAGTATCGTTTGTTACCGGAACTAAACAGATACATCACAACCATCTATAGAATTAAAAAAGAACTCTCAGTCAGTCAATACTTAATATATCTGAATCTGATAAATTTCGTTCCTAATAGTGTCTTTCCATCAATACCTTCCAAATTTATACATTTTCACTTTGGACGGAGTAAGAGCGAGAATAAACTTAACTCATTCAATAGTTTGTTCGGGTGTGCATTTGCACCTTGTATATAAAATCAATAGATGAAGATTTGGCACACGAAGAGAAAGTGATGGGTCTCAAGCAGTAATAGTCCAAACAGCCAAATGCGTGGGCACGCCACACGGCACCCATCCTCCAGCAAGGCACCTGCATTCATCAAACTCACCAATTCCACACTCCTAAACAAACTACATTGACTGATTGAGGTTTGGATTCTATTGATAAAATGTAACGAGTTTTGAGCTTTAATTCGGTAACTTAGCAGAGTTTTGAGCTTTAATTCGATAATTTAGCAAAGTAGGTAAGCGCACTTTTGAATAAGTGTAAAATTTTGCATAAGCCGAAGAAAATAATCCCTTAATATATAAATGAGCTCTCCAATGGGAGTTGCAATTCTTGAATAGCCCAAGAAAAGAATCCCTTAATATGTTCAGTTTCACAATTAAGAATGTGTAAAATCTTTACCTATCAAGCAATCCAAAAAGACTAATCTGACAATCTCATCTACAATCATCAGCTTTGTGGTAGGATTCTAAGTCTATACTTTGATACATATTAAGAGATAAAACTGCTAGTGTCTTTCTATACAGGAAGCAGCTAAGGAGAATCTGTTCAACGCAGCCCCTTCCGCGTTAACTTTTGTTGTTTTTTGTGGTTGACATAACAATATAATATGCAAGCTCAAGTCCGGAAGAATGGAGGCACCAAAGGAAAGTGTCAACACCACCATAAGATCATCCTGCTGCTAGAAAAGTTGTGAACCAGGAGACTAAATGAACTACTCCTGGTGGTTTCTTGGCAGCTGTTTTAAGAGCTTGATTAGTTCATATGTCCTTGTGTCTCTGCCCGAGTAAAGGCAAAGGTCAAGTGGGGTTAGGCCGTCCTGCAAGTGAATTTCAATGTTTAGAGATAACGATATACAATTAACATAAGATGTTCAACTATCCAAGGCAAAAGGCAAAAAATGGGGATGTCTATGTAGCTATTATATGTTCTAGTGTTCAATAAGGTAAGTTTGACATTTAAGAAGGAAAGTAAGAGCCATCCAGGGTGAAGGAAAAAAGTGAGACATAGATAGTTGGCACTATCGCCAAAGCTTACTCTGTTCTTCAAGGTTTTGTCAGCTCCCTTGATTAATAAAAGCCTCACTATATCTGTTCTGCGAGATTGAACAGCTAAATGTAATGGTGTCCAGCCATCCTGAAAGTGCAAAGAAGAAACACAAGTAATTCTGCTGAGAAACTAGATGAAGCAGAGCAAAGGAGAGACTAACTAATAAAGAGCATGGGAGAGAATAATATATGGTCTAGACATACATTGTCCGGTATGTTAATGTCAACATTATACAACAGAAGAATCTTAATCATCAGACTTGATGCCCGACGAACAGCATAATGCATCAAGGTAGCTCCATCCTGTTCTCAGAGAAAAAATGGTGAAGATTAAACAATAAACCCAAGCCAAAAAGAGAAAAATCTTTAATGACATAAGTGGAGAGGACACGGGGCTTGCTAATGCTCATTGACCATATGAAAACATTCAAATCAATTTCGAAGATCTGGAATACGGAAATTAATATAGTTAATACTCTACAAGTAAAGTTTCTGTCATTTCAGCATGAAGGCACGACAACTAACAACTAGGAGAACATGTAAAGAAGCAAAAAGTCAGTCATCCAAATATTGATTTTACCGTAGCTAACATCAATAGAGACAGTAAAAGATGTTCAATGGACTTCTTGTTAATGAATTTAAGGAGAATGTATAAATGCACTAGTTTCACCACTACTGTCCAAGACCTTCTATCGTTTGTCTAGAGTCTCACAAGGACAGGGGCACAACTTCAAGCAAGCAGAAAACAAAGGAACTTTGATCATGAATCAGAATGGTTCTGGAAACATTTTTCCTAAATCATATATAGCTTACCTTATCACGAACAAATGGACTTGCCGATTCTCGCAATAGACAATTAAAAATAGCCTGCTTATTCCCAAGTATAGCTTTATGAATTGCAGTCAATTCGTCCTGTTGAATAGACAGAAAATCCGAGCTCAGATAGAAAATCCTAAACAACCAAACAGAACCTAACACCACAAATATTGGAGAGTAGAGAATGAAACAAGGGTTGTCTTTCAAGGCACCTTGTCAGAGGCATTGATATCGACATTGTGTCTCAACAAAGAAGTCATAAGGTAGAAGTCTCCAGAGGCAGCAAGAGTATGTAAAGGCAGCCACTTTCCCTGAAAATGATTCAATGATAGAAAAACAATTATACCATATCATTCTAGCGGGATAATTTGTTGGAAATGAGAATTCCATAGAGAAGAAAAGAGGGGTCAAATTGGACAAAAGGTTACTTATACCCTTAAAAGTACAATCCCAAAAGTATATAAAATAGAGAGGAGAATATAATTCCTGCTTAAACAACAAAGAGACGTATACATTCATATGGTCGTGTTTTTCATCAGTTCAGTTAAAAGTTCAAATATGCAGGTACGCAAACTTACTGAAGTAGCAGCATCCAGATCAGGAATCTTTCTACTTAAGAGGAGTTTTTCTTCCTTGGTGAATAACTTGCGACGACCTAATCAAATAAGGTTCAGAAAGCAAGTCAAGCAAAAAAGAAAAGGTAGGAGGGGTTAGAGTTAGGTAAAGCAAGAAAGATAGGCGGAATACTCGGTAGAATGTACGTACTAATGCTGTGAGAACTGACAAAGGAGCACCTTACACTAGATTGGAGAAGAGTTCAATACTTAAAGATATGAAACTAGTAACTAAACATATGATTACGAGAAAGCATCCATAGTAAAGTAAGAGCCAAGGCAGAAGACTTTTAGCATGCTGTTACTTCATGATTTATACATTTACAGTTTCGGGAAGGTCTGCACCATACAAGTTCATAATCTTGATCAGTTTATCCCCCATCAATGTTCCGTATTTACAGTGTGGGTCAGGGTAAACTTCCTACCATTCTATACATCACAGTTCTCGCTCGAATTTATGTTAATATTTTGCATTTCAAACTAAGATGTCCTACTGAAACGCAATCACCATTTAAAGATGAAGCTCAAGAAAACACATACAATCTTCAATTTGAACCATTCAAAGAACATGCAATGATTCATGAAAACCACATTGTGATTCTTCGCAACAGATCACATAAGAGATGGAAAAACAAAGAACTATGGTGCAAGTAATCGAATTAAGTGTATTTTAAATATGTAACTTAGAAGAATTCCTACAAGGCTATCCTACTACTGTATATACACATAAACAAGTTATAAGAAATCCCCATATAAGAAATGAAAGCAAGAGCCAAAAGGTATACCTTCAGATGATGTCTTTGCAGCTTTTGGATCATAAATACCACTGTTGAAAAACTCAGTGATATCATCTAATCCTCCACCATAAACAGCCAACCTCGGATTCCTCGGTGGCACCCTACTACTTGAAGCATTCACATTAGAGTCCTCCTCTGCATTTCCCTGCACCTCCTTATCATCATCTTCTTGCTGTTCTTGTTCATCCTCACTGAATTCCGGATTATCAAGAACAAGGGGCTTCAATTGATTCAATTTTTCATCCCTATACTTCAAATATTCATCTAGCCTCACATTTTTCACATTCCCACTTCCTCCTATAGGATTTAACGCTTCCCTTCTCTTCTCCACTTTTCTCCCAAATTCCAATTCCTGGGCAAGCTTTCGCCTTTCTTTCTTAGTAATATTAATTTCCTTCTGCACCTCAATCCATTTTTCCGGAATTAAATTTTCCGGCTCCACCACTTCAATCGAGGACTTCTGTTTCAATTTCCTCTTGGGCTGGTTGCTTCTTGGTTTAATCAAAGACTCTTCTTGCAGAAATGGGTCATCAAAAATACCTTCCTCGAAGACAAGGCAATCGCCAATAACGGGTTCATCATCATCTTCGTCAACAACGCCATTTTGTCTGGAAAATTGCAGAGAACGAGGAGGTAATGATAAGATTGAGGCCCTTCTAGAGATTCTTGGATTAAGAATGAAATTTTTTGGCCGGTAAAGATTGTAAGGGCAAGAAAGAGGAGCTGAGGTTGCTGTGGGGGAGGAAAGAAGAGAGCAGAATTTAGGAGTTGGAGGGTTTAGAAGAGATGGTGACACTTTCATCTTCCTCAGCTGTGACAGTAGAGCTCAGCAAAGAGAGAAGATTGGCGTTTGCTATTTTGCAGCCTAGAATCAGTTGGCTGTTGCCTGAAGTCGTCCACCATACCAACGCTTTTAGGGTGCTCTGAACTTCGAAGTCGTTCTCCATTTTACTCGTATCCTCATTTCTAGGCACTAATTATCCGACTCGAACTACATCCATTTAATAACATATTAAATAACAAATTCTATAAAATTAAAAAAAATTTATAAAATTAAAGATAAATCTTATTAAAGAAAGTATATTAAATAATATTTTCTTATCATAAATGTAAGAGATTTTAAATTTTTATACACAAATTAATAATTTTAAAAATAAATTAATTTTTTAATTACACTACTCTTTTATCAATAAAAAAAGAAATAAATAATCAAAATAAATAAATTAATAAAAACATAAATGAAAGATAAAAACTTCAATAAATACTCACTAAAAATTATAAAAAAATTCTTATTTTATTGATTATCCTCAATGCATAAACTTTTTAAAAGATCTTTTTTGAATAATATCCCCATTTAACTTTTCTGCCTCCATTAATTCAAAAAAAATATGTAAAAAAGGACAGTATTAAAGGAAGAGTACACAAAAAATTGGAAAAGAAGAGAACGAATGCTTAATAATATAGGAAAAAACGTTACATAAAATCTTTTTTAAAGCAAATGTCACAAAAGATTTGGAATGATACTTTTCCTCACCGCATTTTGCATTAAAAGAGTTACAAAAAATTTTGAAAATAACCCTTTCTTCACCACATTCTGCATTAAAAGGGTTACAAAAAATTTTGAAATGACCGTTTCTTCACCACATGTTCAATGCAGAAACTATGTTTAATCAAAACTAGTATCAGAATGAGCCAACAGTGTGAAAGATTACCAAAGGCATAACTTTAGAAGCAAACACCAATGCAAATTATAGATACAGAACAGAGAGTAGCATCAAACGATTACATAACTATGACCAAATAGTAATTATAACACAGAATCTCCAGTTCAATCCTAACCAAAACACTCTGGAAATAGTTTTCAGCACAGTTTCCTTCCACCATGTTTCATCTAGAACCACGGGCATGGCTCCTTTCAGGACTCTTTTAACGGTAAGGAGAATAGGACCTAGAGCGATCCCTTCTTGACCTCCCACCATAAGGTGATCGCCTTGGAGAATAGTCACGACCACCACCTCGATAAGGTGGTGGTGAACGCCTTGGAGGAGACCTTCGATATCCATAGTCATCACGGCTAGAACCACCACCACCACGGTACCTACCAGTACCACGGTCACCACGATAACCTTTCACCCACAGATATCAACGCATTAGACTCCAGAAGGGATCAACTGAAACGGCAAATTCAAAAATAACCAGAACACAAGTAACTTAACTCACCATCTCCCCTACTGCTTTTCAGACCAAGATAATGACCAGGTGTGGGAGTCCTTGGGCGCTTCCTTCGAGACTGAAAAATAAGTAAACATCTTCAATCCATGAAAGTGAAATAAAGCATATACTACCGAAATCCTGAATTGATAGAAAACAAAAACAGAAATATAGAAAAACACTCTTCATTGTTTGTATTACCAAAAAGCGTAGTGATATGCATCATAAGAAACATAATATTAATTAAGAATGACAAACAAAAAAAAACAGCTCAGAAGCAGGAAATTTGGGCAGATTGAAAGAATACACTCCTATAGCATCCACCTAACAAACAAACCCACAGCACCCTTCTTTCTTTTATCTTTATTCTCAGGAATCTATTGGGAAAGATACCGGATGTTCACATACTGAACTAGTTCATCACCATTACGTTTTAAAAACTATTCCTGTTGTGTTTTATGAAAACCAAAAATGACAAATGAGAAAAACCAATGCTGGTATTAGATACCATAAAAGCCTGATTAGAATGTTGATAATGTCTGGTGATTAGTTGAGAGTTGAAAGTATTTGCTGAGGTTGTATAGTTGTTGGGCAATATAGTTGCCATGTTTAGTTGATCATTTGCATGTGAAAAGCTGTTTTAGCTGGCCATTGATCAAGCTGTTTGACTAAATTGTTGCAATGATTGAACTCATCAACTTTGATTGCTGCCAACATAGCTGACGCAATTTCTTCTGAATATAACCAGAAAACCTCCAAGTCAAGACGACAGATAAACTATTGAAGACTCACTGTTTGCCATTAATCTGCGTAACTTACCCTCTCTACGGTTATGTATCGGCCCTCAAGAATAGACTGATTCAGATGCTTGATGCAGCGATTGGCGTCTTCAACAGAATCCATTGTTATAAACGCAAAACCACGAGATATACGAGATCGTGGCTCCACAACCAAGAATACTGATTTAACCTGGAGAATAAAACACATGTCACCAAGGAGAATGAGCTATGAAGACTAATATAAGTTCAGTAACACGACAGAAGATGATTCTATAATCCTCCAAACTCATGTCTCTTTTCTACCCACATCATGCTTTGCATTACCATAACTCATAATTGCAAAAAGAATTCATGTTGAACTTATTACTTTTAACCAAATCTCAGTGGCAGCATCTACTTATCTCACACAGCGAACACAATCCAAGAAAAACCAAAAAAAGGTTCAGAGTTTAACCTTTCCCTCTTTTGAGAAATGATCTTCAAGATCTCTTTCAGTAACCCTTGTGGACAGGCCAGTGACATATAGTGTGTTCCCAGGATTAGAGGTCTCAGCTGGCCTGTATAATCAACAACAAACAACTCTGAGATAATACAGGTAGATAACTTATAGCCATGTTCCCAACATGCAATATCTCAAGCAATCAAAACAACTACCTGCCACGACTTCTAGACCTAGACCTGGACCTTGATCTGGACCTGGCTTGAGGTCTTGGCCACGATCTGGATCTCGAGCGTGACCTTGATCTCGATTTCTCTTCCCATGGAGAAGGAGACCTTGAATACCTAATAAACAAATACGTCAAAATTTTCAGATCCATTGCATCAAGGCAGTGAATTGATAACAGTGTGATCCGGATAACAATGGATACATTATTAGCAAAAGACAATTAAAAAAACTGAAAGACACGAGGAAAATCGGTATATAATAACCCAAAAAATGATTAAACAGATTCCAGGAGGGCCCCTCATTCACATCAACAACATAGATTTACTTGATCCCCAACATTGCCAATTACAGCTTAATTGAAGGAACCACAGAGAGATAAATAACAACCTTTTCATGACACTGACCCGTAAGAGATAAAAAAATAAAAAATAAAAAAAATGGAAAGAGACATCAAAGTACGATATCAGTAACAGTTATTCATTTTGACAATACATTCATCAATCTGACTTCAATTATCTCCCAAGTAACACAATCCTAGAGTTTAAATAGTATTAACCAAATCAACAAATCAGGATAAAACATGAGCGTTGCAGTGCCCTGGTTACTGGAAATCTACACTTACAGCTCTATCAAATCACAAACAGAATCAGACAAAAGAAAGAAATACGCCCAAAGTAAAAACATGCAAAATGCAAACCAACCATCCGTACAAGCTAAAATGAAAAGGTTCACACGGCTATAAGCAACAACTAATGCTGCATCATTCCATGCAAAACCAAGTCTTGCCGAAACAATTCTACTCTTTTAGCAAAAGGAGAGACATTGTTTTATGGTTTCTAGTACAACATTCTCCATCATACAACGAGAAGTTTTATCATCCTCAAAGTATTAAGGAAGAAACAGAAATAAGAAGATAGAATTATCTTATACAATCACCAGATAAATGGAGGACCGCAAAGGTTGCAGAAATTGTGAAGGAATAAGAAAACAGAAGGAAGAGAAACTTGGTTCAAATCACAATCCAAAGCCCAGCTAAATTTTGAAAGATCCCTTATTTGGGGTGCATTTGGATTGGAGTTACAAGGAGAACCCCACATTCTCATTCACAACCAATTTACCTTTCGAGAAACCCAAGAAAAAATTTCAACTTTTTCCAAACTTAATTATAATCTAAATTCACGGAAGTTTCCAGTCCCAAAGACCAAAATCCCCTTGGTGTCAAATCAATTACAAAATTCTTTTGATTAAAAAAAGGACAAACTAATTTTACATTGGAGATAGCCGGCGAAGGAGATCGAAGATTCCGAATTCACGGTGAAAAGTAATTATAAAAATAACATTGATAGCACAAGCAGATTTCCAAATGATTTTCTTTGGAAAACACAAGCAGAAAGAAACATAGTAAAGGATTCTTGTTTGATTACCTTTTCTGAGGAGAATCGGCCTGCAAAAATAAAAGAGAGAGAGAGAGAGACACAATTTTCAGCTTGTCAATTCATTGGCAACTATCAAATTCATGCAAAAAATCATTCAATTCAAACAAAAGTAACCAGAGAAGAAGAAAAGGAGAAAGTCAATCAGAGAGGTAGAAGTGCTTGCCATTTCGATCCGAAGAGAGAACCCTAATTCGAAGACTCTGAAGGGTTTACGGCGAATGCATCGTGCCGCTTATAAAAGGGGAATTTTTGACCTGTTTGACGCTGAGTTCCGTAAATAGCTTTAACGCATTGTAACCATTGCTTTAATTGGGTGCCGACCGTAAGCCTGAAGCTAAAACTGTGGAGATTGGATTTGGTGTCCAATATGAACGCAATCAGATTAACAAGCGCATGGTTTTTTCATGATAAATTTTAACCTTCCCCGACATGTAATTTTAATAAAAAGAATTATATACACTGAGGAGGAAATATAAATTCCACCCTATGTTTGTATTTTGTATTTTTTTAAAGAAAATACTATTCCTTTCAAAAAAAAAAAAAATTACTATTATATTTGTGCTTAGAAAAGGTACAAAAAATTGAAAAATTGATAAAGATTTCATACTTGAGAAGGAAGATCTTAAAAAGTTTTTTATACACATTATAAACGGGATTTTAAGTTAACCAAAACTTATTATATGGTAAAAAATACTTGTAACCAAGCAAAATATTACTTTGTTATTTAATTGTTTTGCTTTGTAGAAAAAGTACCTAATCAAAAAACATTTGGATTATTATTTTCTTTACTGTTGTTTTTTTTTTCAAAAAAAAATATTTATTATTATTTCAACATTAAGTGTCCAAAGATTCCTTTTGCTTTTAATTATTATCTTGTGACTTAGTTGATTTTATAGTCTCCACAGAGAAAGCTTCATAAGGTATTATGCAGTAATTATGGCTGATTTACCTTCTCCATAATAAAAGAAAAGTTATGTTTCCTCTAAAATGAAATAGTGTATTTGGTCCAAAAATTCAAATCCCATTCAAACATTAATCGATAAAAAAAATACATTACAAACAAATAATTCTCAGAAAATACAATGAAGAACTTGTCTATTTCACTAGAGATCATCCATTCCCACAAATCATAAACCATAATAAATAGTCCAAAATTAACTAAGTATAGAAAAGAAGTCCTAAAGAACAAACTTCTGGTAAATAACCTGTACAATTTATTCACACCAGGAAAAAAAAAAAAAAATCCAACCTAGGAAAAAACACATGACATTTGGACATCAAGTAGTCAAAATGTCAGGCAATGTAGGAGAAGGAACTCCTAGTATTTTACCACCAACATCTGGGAAATTTTCACAGCCAGGCAGGGGACCAACATTTCCATCATCATCTATGTTTATAGGATACTTGAGGAGATGCCCTTCTAAGAGACTGAATTCATCTGCTGCGAATCTTTTCCAGTTGTTCTCCGCGATCTCATTAACTCTCCTTACGCATTCCAATGTCCCTGGCTCTTCGAAAGATTTATGTAGCCCCCCAACGTGTTCGGCCCACAGAGACTTTCTGTAACCATATATCTGTCAAGAAATTCGATGATTATGAGGAACAGAGAAGACAACGAGAAAGAAAGCTAAAAATTAGAAGTCATTCACTATACATTCTTGCAGTAGATAGAATCAAGATGCCGCCACAGAATATGTATCGAAAGAATGGTGATAACTATACCTGCCCGTAAGGATGCTGCTGCTTTGCAGCCCAAGTATGATGAGGCTGATATGCACCCATTGCTATCTCAGTGTCTTTTGTTCCAGCCATTGACCTTTGATTCAGGTTGGCCGACCCAATAATTATATACTCGTCGTCCACTATCATTCCTTTGGCATGGACATATATCATAAATCGCCCAAACTTCACAGAATCGGATATCTGATAGCAGGATTACAATTGAACATCAAAAATGTCTTCCATATTAAATAACACAGCTAAAAAATATCCATTCATGCTCATCAAAATTTCCATTGTAAAACAAAGTATATAATGCTCTACATGATTATAAATTTTTAACACCGGCTATAACCTCACCTTATCCAAATTTCCTTGGCTTAAAAAATTGGTGAGGCAGCTTCAAGTTCTTAAGATAAATCATAATGAAGTATCACAAAAGATGAATATACAATCATAAAGAGTGAGCATAAAACTACTATATGTGCCCTTCCGTCTTTAATCAGCAAGTTAAGAAATCAATTGAATACATATACTGTCAAACCATTGCATCAATTTGTCCAACAAATAGAAGGCAACGGAAAATGGAACAGGAGAATATAACTGAAGTCATTTCAATACTTTTTTTAAATCAATAATACGTATATTTAATGATTGGTTTCTGAGTGAGCTACTTTTAGATCACCTAGTTCAAGGTTTATCGCATTGTATTTCTTCTATCTCAATTAGATTTACGATGCTTGAGATCATAGCAATTGATGGTGTTCAAGTTCATATATCAAGTGCTCAACAGTAAAATGAGGATTGTCAAAACAACAGATGGATGTGGGCCGCGTGTCAACAAGAAAATATCCAATGTGCAATGTCCTTCATAGGTACATATGCATACTTGTTTACTTATTATAATTATCAAATATTTATTAAACCAAGAGTATCTTTATGGATAGCCAACCTTATCAGGATCTCCCAATGATTGACTAATTGAACTTGGAAACTCTTCTCGATTGCCAAGGCAATAGAAATTCAGATAGTCAAGAGGATGAGAGTCTATAAGTTTCATGGATTTAAGCTCCTCCGCAATCACCTTATACATTGTCTGTATTGTCTGGCTCTGTGAAAAGCAAAGCAAGTCGATGTCAGTAATACAATTCCACATACAACTTGCTCTAGACTTCTCTAAGGTGTTAGGACTTTTTGCTGGGTAGGTGTTAGGACTTCCATTTCTGAAATTCAAAAATTTTGAGCATAATGATCATCAATTCTTGTTAGAAAATTAAAATGTCATAGTAAAACATATGCGTATCAAGAGAAGGAGCCAAAGAGCCAAATCGCATGATTTGGCAGTAGAGTACAAGGATGATGATAATGATGATGATGATGATGGTGATACATGATAATAACAGCAGCAGCAGCAATTAGAAGATACTATACAAAGTTGAAGTGTATATCCTACTAATCTGATGAACCAATTCCTGGAGATATAATAGCTCTTAATAATGAAGAAAAACCCAAGGAGCAGAGAAAAGTTGTCAGAGTGGGATTCAAGAATGCAGCCACCTTCTTGCACTCCAAGATGTAATTTTTATCTTTTACGTCTCCTACATACAACTAGTCATGCAGCAACCTCATTATTACACTAAAGCCTCTTAAGTCTTTCTATGTTCCTCCACTTCGCACTAGTTGAATAAGGGGAAAAAAACAGTAACTTGCAAAATTAGACAAATCCATTAACTTTCAACTCAAATTTTAACGCAAAAAACTATCGTCCATCTTAAGAAACCGAGAGCTTAAAGTTACATCACCTGCCAAAAAAGAATTTCTTGCACAGAATTTGTTTTGGGGTCACCTTCAGGCCACATTGGTATTACCACATACACTGCAAATCTCTCCCCAGCTCTAATTTTACTAATAATTTTTAGTGTCAACTCCATTGGAATCTGATGATCAGCTCCTGTCAGACAAAGCAAGCAGCTAGTAGGAAAATAATGCTTCTGTCTTGCAAGAATAATCAATCACCTCCAGTGGAAGAATAACCATAAAATCAAATTACAGCCGGAAGAAGAGAAAACTCCTTGGTGTACTTAAGAAAAGTTCTCTATCATTAAAATACCGACGTGAAACTTGGTAGATCCTGTCCTCATATTTCTTTTCATAATTCACTAGTGCTTATTTATATGATTTTAAGTTAACATGTCCATACACGATCACAGTAAAAAAATTTTAAGCATAAACTATTCAACACTCCCACCTCTCAAGCTCTGTGAAATTGACCATCACATATAAGATGAAAGGAAGGAAGTATATCATATTTCATGTTGAAATATCCCTGAACTCAATAATAATACCTTCAACAAATTATTCACAAGAAACAAATGTGTCCCACATATATATAAGCAAATAATGAATAAACGATTGTAGAATGCATATCCATTACTAGCCATATAAAGTTGAAGATGTAGTAAGACACTGAAATTTAACCTGCATCTTTGTATGACGGCCAAGCATATGATGAGCCCAAAAAATATTGATTTTCGATATATATAAAATGCTGAGCAGATCTAATTGCTTGGATATATGCTGTTTGGATGCTTCTGTCTACCACTAGCTTTTTCGAGCATATGAGATTCTGTAACAAATGAATCCATTGGAAACAAAGATATCAACAAATGAATTTTTTCAAAAACATAGCAACACATTTGCAGGCAGGCAGACCCTGATGAGGAAAAAAAAAACCAATCTTGCGTGACAATGCAATATTTTCTTCATGCTATATAGTGCAACATGCTTGCAAAAAGGACATGGCATTTATAAATAACTAGTTAAAGAAAAGATGATTGTTCAAGAAATAATTGAAATACGTGAAACTAATTTCGAGATCAAACCCTCTCATAAGTTAAAGCTGTTTGAATAAGCTAAAACAGAAAAAAGAATTAAGATGACCCAACTTATGTTATGGAAATTAGAAACGGGCCTAAATAAAACAAACATGAATTTTCACTTGACCTGTGCCTCAGCAGCATCATAGTATTTTGGGAAACCCGCCACAGAGCCTGAATCAATGGAACGGAATATCTGTAGAACAGAAAACAGGATAAATTTTAGAATGTTCAAGAAATTCTGTCAACTGATGACACTGAAAGGCTATCCTACCTGCACATGCCAATTTTCTGGATAATCTTCCCCACAAACATACAGTCGGGGATCATCTTCCGGGACCACTGTATACCCTTTCTTTGAAACTGCAAAAGCTGGACTCAGTATCCATGATATACGTTCGATTTTTATCATCGCATCATCATGCCAATGACTAATTTTTTTCTTAAGCAAACTAAATTCTCTCCACTTTGTTGCTTTCTTCCAACGTTGAGCAAAGTTTATAAGAACATCATATGCAGCAGGCCCTTCAATTTTGCAATGCAGGTCATGCCATGGTTGCCTCGGAGCCTTTGTCCCTGGCTGGTAAATGTACGGCGAGAAAAGATGCATAAAGAGCTACCACAAGTCTTGATAAAAGTATAATTCAAATGGACAGTGCAACCTTCCTATGCATCGGTTTTTCAAAAGTCTGAAACTAAACAAAACAAGAACCTAGCATGTAATTTCCTTTGATCCTTTTGACTTTGCTAATCTATCTAGATTTCTTGCGTATTTCTGATGTTTTGTGATAATGTTAACATGTGCAAGATTAGATCTCATCATCTTTCAAAGCAGTCTATGATCTTTATTCAACCATTAAATACCCACCCATATGCATGTTAAGAAAGTACTATTCTTCAGCATGGTAAATGAATATGATCCATGTAACTTCATAGTTTCCTAGCATGCTAAATCATGAAAGAATATCGAAAATAAGTATCAGAATGTAGCTATGGCTTAAAATAATTTCACAAATATAAATATATTACTTTCGTAAGCATATTGAAAGCAATATTGTTAAATATCTACTATCCTTTCTGCTTCAATCAAAATGAGCATAAGATTATTATCATTAATAAGGATGAAAAAGAACATTTTCTGAGATTCTGACTTTATCATCCCTAACCCACCTTCTTAAACATATCCAGATATTTGAGGGCATAGTTAACTAATGACAAAAGATGTTACTTTTTTCAAGAGTAAACAAAAAACAAAGATGAATAACTTACAGGAAATGTCGGTTGATGGAAATCATCTTTGAAAACAGTGTCAAGACCACGAAATAATCGATGCTCTGGTGTGTCATATCGACCATCACAGAGATCAAGACCACCTATAAATGCTGTAACTTTCCGATTGTTACCAGAAGCCTGAGTATCCACAAGCACACATTTCTGATGGTGTGTAAAGAAAGTGCCTACCACCTGGAAAGCAATCATTACTGAAACAAGTCATGGAAACAATAAATGCTTTCTTCCAATTTTTCTCTAAGAAGAGATAGACTGCTGTTCAATAACTCCTAACATGAGTACTATTCTCTTCAAGAAAGTATTTGAACTGAAAAACTTGAGTTCCTAGACTTGATTGTGGTTTCTTCAGCGCAAACTCTGAGAGCTGCATAGAGGTCTAGGAAAGCAAAACCTGATCATGATAACAGCCAAGCCTTAGGATTTTTGTGAAAACTTTTATAGTTTTATGGGTTTGTAATTGCTGAGTCCAGGGATATGTCAGTACGCAGTGCGGAATGAAATATGTTATGATTTAAGAATTATGCAGGAATAAAAGGATTATAAAACAATTTACAACTAGATACACTTTTCCTGCAATTCTTAATATTTAAATAGCTTTTAACAGAATGATTAAAACTTGAATCTTAGTGACTACCATTTCATTAAAGTCCTCAAGTTTCCATTTTAAATGCCAATGGCCAGCACAAGATCGGGCAAGTGATTGTTCAAGAAACATACAAGGCACATCTAACCAAAACAGATTAACATAAACTCGTAACCTACTTTCTGCTTCATATAGCTGGTTTTACTGCTTGCATAACGTGGAGAAAGAACACAAATGACTGACGAGTGCTTAAAGAACTTCTTTGTCTCTTCATCATGCGTTTGCATGACTCCTTCCTGCATGTAAGACTTTGAACATTACTCAAAGAAAAGAACGAAGTTAAAAAATTGTAATTATGTTTAAAAACGAAGTTCAAAAATTGTAATAATGCTTCCTATGGCATCATATGCTCCAAAATATCTGCAAAATTCTTTTCAGGAACTCACTGCAGGCGTTCAAACTATAAACTATGCCAAGAAATGTAACAGTCCCGGTATGATAAACCAAGAGGGAAAGACCATAAACCAACAGAAAATTCTGTGACTTGGGACAATGATTCATTTAGTAGGGAATGTAGTTCCATGAAATTATAATAGTCTACACAAAAAAAGTAACATAGAGCATGCTAATTGCTAGAGGCAATTGCAAATCTGATTTCATAATTGCATAGTATAGACTGCTGTCTTTTACAAAATGAAGGTCATCCAGCTCTGTGGGCTGGAAAAGGAGTCTGAACATGTTGATTCCCTAGTACCTCAATTTAATCAAATAAATATGTATGTCTCTTCGTATTTGTTTGCAATATCCATAGGTATCTTATATCGGAGGTTTTCTGAATACATAAATGAATCATAAATAAGGTAATGAACAGAATAGCCCCCGATAAGTTTGAAGGTATAAACTGTAAAACAGTTTTCACATTGAATCTAACAGCCAAATAACTTGTAGACTTTATTTATGTTCCCAAGTGGCCAACAAACAACTCGCAACTTACACATAAAATTCTCCTTGATCAAGCATATCTATAATACCATGACAGAAATAGGAAGAAAAGATTGTCACAGTAAATATTGCCCCCAGGTCCAGAATAAGAAGCTTAACAAAGTTACAAGACTATGATCAGAAACAGAAATGCTAAATAATTCGAACTGGGAGAATGTAATCCAGTTACTTCTCACGTTATTGATCAGTGATGAGTGAAATTTGATAGACATTGTATACATGGTTTAGAAAAATAAAAAGCCACAACTTTTACTCAGATGCATGATATGGAAGGGGTAAGGAACTTAGCAGAGTAGAGCCCACGGTGGTTCTTCTGACTAAGCCTTTAACAATGTGAAAATTAAGAAGTATTATATATCAAATGTAACCTATAACTATAGAATATATAAAATATTAATTCATCACTATCTTAATCTAGGAAAGGACACAAGGAATCAGAATCAGCAAGAATAAAAAAACATTCAAGAGAGCTTCGTTTCGTACCGTCTTAAGAAAGAATTTATGGTGTGAAGTCTTATCATCCCAAACTAAAAGAAGAACACGAACCCCTTCTTCTGACTTATACTTCAACAGTTCACCAAGAGTCAAATCTCCACCTCGCGGCAAAGGTCTGGTGGGTTCTCTAACCAACTTAATCTTATGAAAAACAGACCAACCCACAATGTAAATCATGTGATGAGCCTCTGCTATGGCATAACATATATCTTCCCAACACTTATGTTGATCATAAACCATGCCACCATCCAATTTGATTTCAGGTAACTTCACATCATGGCTTATATGTGCATCTTGATAAAGGGTCAAAGAATGTCCTCTCCTGAGTGGAAAATAAGTGTTTCTTACGCCCCTTTTCTCAGGGTCCCCAGCAATTCCATGCTTATAAAGTGGATTCTCATCACATGAAACGAATTTCATCTCAATATTGAGAGCGGAATCGGGCTTAGGCGGCTTCCCATTGATGTCCATCAGTGGGAACCAACCCGATATTTCCTTCCCGGAGGCAATTTCATCTGCCGGAATTTTCACTGTCCCTATCATTTGAGCTCCAAAAACATCATCATCTTTGACCCGAAACTCCAAAAACTCAAGGGGATGAGCTAAGGGAATGATAAAATGCTCGTCCCAAAGCGGATTTTGTGCATTGGGTATTACACGGGTGCGGGCTAAAGTGGCTTGAGGTACACAGACAGTACAATAAGGGTCACTAGTAATAATTTTGGGATGATGATGGTGCACTTTCCTACCCCTTCGGCGTTCTACACCACCACCGCCGTGGTCTAAGCCATCTTCATGAGTCGGAGGAGGAGTACAACAGGTATTACAAGCAGCAAAACAACTACGAAGACGCTGAGAAGTTAAGTCCATATTGGGCAAATGTCTTGCCTCAATTATATGCAAATCCAAGTCTCCATGCAAGTAAATCATCTTATTAATTGAATTTTCAGCCATTTTCAAACAACCCAGAAACTAAAATCTTATCTTAACCACAAAACAAGACCAGAAGCAGAGAAACCCTGGTTCTGAACAACACGGAAATTGAGAATTAATCTACCAAAATGTTCACGAAATAAAAACTTATACGGGGAAGTGAATTTGGTGTGAAGAAAAAATCACGTTGAAGGAATGAAGCAATAGGGAAGGGGTGAGGAAAGAATCGTGGGCACGTTGGGGATGGGGGTGGACGGTACGGTGCATTGATGCCTGCGAGCAGAGAGAGAGAGAGAGAGGGCGGTTGGGAGTAGAACAGGGTCTTCTGGGATTCTCTCTCTTTCTTGGGATACTCCGACGACGTTTGGATGGATGGATGGATGGATACTCTTACCGGCAAATGCCACGTGTGACAAGTAGAATTCGTGACACCGCATCAAAGGTTGTACTATCTGTATCATCTTGGGATTGGATAAACTCTTTTCTTTTTTTCGGCTAAATAGGATTAGATAAACATATTTAATTATGAATTAAAATGATCTACTGTCGTGGCAAGTATATGATCACTAATGTATGTTCTAGACAAATTTTTTTTTAACTCATTACATTTTATTAATATTTAAATTTTTTATTTTTTATATTTGTAAAAGATAAATTTTGATTTTTTTAAACTCTTCTAATATGAAACTCCTTGTATACATAATAACAATAATAATAATAAGAAGGAGATATATTGATTTGAATGACTTTCTAATGCATATAATATTTTTTATTTTTTTAGAAAATATGATATTTGTAATAAATAAAAATAATAATAAAATACTAATAAAATATATTAAATACAAGATAAATTTAAATACAATCTTTTATGAACTCAAACAATAAAATTATACAAAAAATCAAATTAAATTCTTATTCAAGTTAAACAAAAATATATTTTTAATCACAACAAAATATTACATATTTTAATTTGAATATGTAATAGGAGTGAAATTTAAAATTTGGAGCTGATTTATGAGCAATTTTGTTACATTTCCAAGTCGTAAAATTTCAAGTTTTTCCTTTAACAAAATCATGTTATACTAATAATCTATAAATATTTTTCACACAATCTATAAATATTTAACTCATGAAATGGTTTTATTTCATCATTTGAAATTTAGTTTTCACTTTATCACATAGTGACGAAAAATTAATTTTAGTATATCTGTATTATTCTTTTCTTTTTTGTCAAGGACAATATTTTGATATTTAGCCAAAAAAAAAAAAAAACAATATTCGGATTAGTCTATGATACGTTTTGAGTTTCGGGGCAGTTTTTATTTGAATGGGCCAATGCTAATGAAGTATTTGATATGTTCGAAATTCCCCCAAAACCTTTGCCAAGTAAAGAATCAACATGAATATGCTCACTTGGTAAACTTACTTTAACCAATTACACTCTATAAAAAAAATAAAAAATTTAATCAGTTAGAGGAATTTTCCTTCTCTTTTAGTACTACTACATCAATTTTGTTTTGGCTTTTCTTTTTTATCTTTTCAATAAATATCATATATCAATAAATATCGTACATCTGGTACAAGAGATTTGTGATGCAATGATGTAACTTTTTATTTAAATATTTTTATTTGATAGACCAAATGAAATGTTTTAAATTCAAATCATCAGTGAACAACTTAATGTTGCATTACATCCTTGTGCTGTTATTTGAAAATTTTTTGTGCCTTCCCAATTAATCAATGAGTCCTGGAATCGGGTTTAAAAAAAATTTATAATACAAATTCCTATGTATGAGAGTACAAATTATTTGAAATTGAAGTGGTAAGTTGTTTCATAATATAATTATAAACTTATGCTAAAAAAATTAAAGCATGTTAAATTTTATAATACTTACAGTATAAATTGAAAATGTGTAGTATTTTCCCTATTTTTTTTTCCTAAGAAGAATATATATTACGTTTTTTTCTAATTTTACTTTATGCTTTATTAGACTACAAGTTTTTATTATGTTTTAAATACAAGAAGTTCCACGCTGTTATTAAATTATAATTATGGCTTTATTTTTAAAAAAGTTTTGTTTTAAAATGTTTTTAGAAAAGTTAAAATGTCATTTACAATCACGGTGGAAAATGGGGTTATTTTTTTAATGTGAAAAATGTAATTTATAATTTAACGCGAATTTAACTGTCACATTATCAAATTGAGGAAATTACGGTAAACATTGTGATTATTAATTGTCCCATTATTCACATTTGTTTAAGAGCCCATTATTCATAATTTAAGAAAAAAATAATTTAAGAAGGGTACAAAACATAAGTTTTTTTTAAGATACAAAATATACCTTCTTAAATTTTGTACTCCCTCTATTTTTTTTCCTTGTCATATAATAGCAATTACCGTAATTTTTACTTGTCACATTGTGGTTCTAATACAATAATTATTGAATTTTTTTTTTTATTATATCCTCTTATTAGTTATGAATTATAAACTATTTTTATTTTTTTAACATGAAAACAAGTAGAATTAGTAATGAGAATAAAGAAATTTTTTAATGATATTTTAGTCTATATGAGAAAAAAATATTTAAAATATTATATTTTTTAAAATAATTAATTTAAAATATAACAAGTTAAAAAAAAGAGTATTTGTTTGAGCGTGGAGAATTTGATGAAGATGGAGGGAACATCAAATAATGTTGTGGAGACAATGACTTGTAGTGAGGTCGTTCATCTGCATTTATCAGCCAAAATAACTGGCGATAATTTCTCACACTTGTCACCTTTTTTTCTTTTTTTTATTAAGTCACACTTGCCACCTTTTCCCCTTGCCATTTCTTATAGAAATATAAATATAGATAATTTGTCACTTCAAAAAAAGAGAGAAAAAAACGAATATATGTCATTTATGAATAAGGTCCAGTTTATGTAAATATTTTTTTTCAATGCAAAAGATGAGTGTTAATAATTGTGCCCTTCAAAAATATAATTGCGATTTAATACACTTTATGTTTATATTTCAAACTTAAAATTTTCCAAAGTGAATATTCCTTGTTTGAATTAGAAGTGAAGTAAAACACTAAAAAATTATGAAAGAAGAAAAATGAAGAAAGATATGTATACATTCATTTTGTACTTTTCTTCCACTTCAAAAAATGAATATTCATAGTAGAACTTTTTAAGATAAAAAAATGAATAATTTTTTTTTTTAAACCAAGTATCTTTAAATAAGGAAATACAGTATTTATTTATTATTTTTTTTAAAAAGAGGTACTTATTTGATTTTCTTTATGCGTAAAAGGATTTTTTTCCAGATAAATCATAATTTTATCAATAAATTATTACTTTACCATCAATAAATTAAACTTTTCTTTGCATAAAATAAATATACCTTTGTTATTTTTCTAAAAATACAATTTAAAATCGGTGTTTTATAAGCTACTGCTTGATCACTTGTTTTAGTAGAAAAATGAGATGCTTGAAGGGTTTGTAAGGAATATTGCACATAACTCTTCCAATGTTTTGATTTTTGTCATTGCAGACCTTTATTTTATAATATTCCTATCAAGATAGCCAATCTCAAATTTTTGCAAATGATTAAAATGGATCACTTAACTTAAAAAGTTAACACTTTCGTCATTTTAATATTACCAAATTATCGAAAGTAACATCTTCATTTGATTTGCACGTCAATTGCTAACGAAAAAGTGTCACATGACTATTGAGATTCATATCGAATGCTTTGTCATTTTTCCTCAAATTTGAACCTCCTAGACCTTGTTTGATTCAAGAATTTTAGTGTGAAAAAAGGAAAAAGGGAAAAAAGAAAAACAGAATTTCTAGAAAACTAAAATATATGCCTTGCTTGTTTGGTTAACTAAAGAAAATTCTAAGGAAATTAAATTTCTCTTAGTTGGTATGTCAATTTGAAGATGGAAATGAAAAAGGAAAAATAAGAAAGAAGATAAAAAAAGACTTTATTAGCACAAAGAAAATAATTATTAGCGCTATTAACATTAATTTTTCAGAAACATAATTGATAAGAATTAAACGTATTCCCTACTTTAGAACTAACTATAACTTTTTTGATGTTTTTATCAATTTTTACAAAGCATTTCAATTTATTTTTGTTACTCTCAATTTTTGTTTGAAATTTCAATTTTCATATGTATTCAAACTTAAATGTAGTATAACTTAGTTAAAACATATTTCCAATTTTCGAAATAGACAAAAAATATTATTTTCATTTTTTCGATTAGATTCTATTTGAAAAATTCAAAACTGAAAATAACATGAAATACCTGATAAATCTCAACTCAGTGCCCAAATTTTGTGATCAAGTAATAAAAATTTACTCTTTAAAAAAGGACTAATTTAATTCAGTATCTTCATCTATTATTGCCATAGCATTGTATAATAGCAATGAATTCTCATTTGGTGAAAACATAAAAAATATATTTTGGCAACCATAATACTAACTCCACAATTATCTTGCAATAAAGCATCAAATTCCATAGTTCTTCTTCAAATGTTCCACAAGTGCAAGAAGGATACCATCATCAACCACAAAAGGAAAATTCTCAATATAACAAACCGACAAAAAAAAAAAAAAAAAAAAGTTGATTAAACAATCAGTTTCAAGTTTTGCACAAAAGATATGCCATATATTGGTTGGTAGTTCTACAATCATTCACTTGAAATAGATATATCTTTCCATACAAAGATAAGGTAAGCTCCAATCTTCAGGAAACATCTCAACAGAAAATGCAGAGAAACAAAAGACGATATAAATCTCTCTTGATTTCAATTTCAAGAACAAGTCTTTCTAGTCATAGCTTATTCTTGAATATGCCACTGCCAGGATGTGGATCTTAATTGAACAAATGCAAGTCCAAAAGCCAAGTATTGATCAAAGAAAAGCCAACTCTCACATTCAGAGGCTGCAAAACCAGATGCCACCATTCTTCTTGCAATCAAGACTTGAATTAATGCTTTTCTCACCAAAACAAGTGCACCAAACATTCCCATTTACATGTGACTCCATCAAGAAAACAGCAATAGGAATAAACATGGGAGATAAGCTACCTAAGGATACATCCAAGTTTTTATTTCATTTCATTTTTTTTTTTCTCAATCGAATAGAAGATTAACATAAGTTGGAATCATAATGAGAAACAAGACCAAGATATATTACCTTAAGTTGCTCTAAACAAGTAGAAGACCAACTTAAATATAGCTCAAAAGTTTCCCCTTTCTTAACTTTGATCAGCAAAAGACTACTTTGAGAGAGACTCAATAGTTAAACTACTTGCTGTTCTGCCAAAAAGGGTTAGATTTCTTAGGCTCAGTAACCATCTTCGGAACATTCCAGTTCTACACATCCCTGCAACATGCCACAACAGCTGAAGAATCAATTCGAGAGATAGTTACATTAAATACAGGACGGTACGGTGCATTGATGCCGGCGAGCAGAGAGAGAGCGAGAGAGTGGGCGGTTGGGAGTATAATAGCGTCTTCTGGGATTCTCTCTCTTTCTTGGTATACTCCGACGACGTTTGGATGGATGGATCGATACTCTTACCGGCAAAGGAAGGTGTGACAAGTAGATTTCGTTCAGATATAGTAAAGATATTAGCAGCCTAAATTTTAATCCTTAATTCCAACCCTTAAACAAAAAAAAATATTTTCTATGGATAGATACTTCTGCCGACGCCTGAATTCCAATCCTTAAAAATAAATGTTTTCTAATCCTTTCTGGTTTTAGATTTGGATGGATACTCCTGACAAGTAGATTTTGTTCACATTTTCCAATCGTTAAACAAAAATAAATGTTCTCTAATCCTTTTTTGTTTTGGTTTTGGATAGATACTCTTATCAGCCTCTGAATTCCGATCCTTGAACAAAAATAAGTATTTTCTAATCCTATTTGGTTTTGGTTTTGTCCTACTTTTATCTGTGTATATATATATACCCCTTAACCCCTTTAAGTAATTCATCTTTCCAATTCCATTATCAAATATTCAAGAAATCTTTCTTTAAAACTTTTCAACAATGGCATTTTTATCACATATTCTTCTTGCTGTTTCGATCAGTGTCATGTTATTTTCTGGTTCTTGTTTCGAATTCTTCGAATCATCAGCCAGAGCTGCCTCGCCTGTTTCTGACGATCATCATCATCATCATCATCATCATGAAGAACCTGCTTCTGCACAAGGGACTAATAATGAAGTAAATGTGGATGATTTTGGGGCCATAGGAGACGGAGTTAATGATGATACAGAAGCATTCCTCAAAGCTTGGAACAACATTTGTTCTTCTTCTTCTAAGGCTATATTTCATGTTCCTGTCGGAAAAGAATACAATCTTAAACCCATTACTTTTCAGGGCCCTTGCAATTCTCCCATCACATTCAATCTTAATGGCGATATTTTTGCTTCCAAGAATCTAGGAGATTACGAAAAGAACACAAGGTATTGGATCGTATTTAAGAACATTCAAGATTTGACACTCAATGGCGGCGGAGGAACAATTGATGGAAACGGACAAGTATGGTGGCCTAAACATTGCAAGAGAGATAAAACCCAACCTTGTATTGCCAGAGCGACAGCTTTAACTTTCGAAAGCTGCAAGAATTTGCTAGTTAATAATTTGAATTTAAGGAATTCACAAAGAATGCATCTTACCATTGATGATTGTAAGAATGTAGAATTGTCACATATCAAGATAAATTCGCCTAGAGATAGTCCTAACACGGACGGAATTCATATAACAGGATCAACAAACGTTGATCTTAGCCATTGCGTGATTAGTACAGGAGACGATTGTGTTTCCATCGTCGGTGGATCTCATGATATTATGGCTACAAATATGGTATGCGGACCTAGCCATGGCATTAGTATTGGAAGCTTAGGAGAAGACGGGAAAATTGACATTGTATCGAATATTAAAGTGAGAGGAGCACTTATTGCAGGAGCAGATAATGGGGTTAGAATCAAGAGTTGGCAAGGAGGAAAAGGAATTGCAGAGAACATTGTTTTTCAAGATATAAGGATGTTACATGTGAAGAATCCTATAATAATTGATCAATTTTATTGCGACAAGAAAGGTAAATGTCCGGAAGAAGAAAAGGAAGCAGTGAAGATAAGGAATGTTGTGTACGAGAATATAAAAGGATTCAGCGCGAGTAAAGATGGGATTAGTTTGAATTGCAGTAAGAATGTACCTTGCGAAGGTATTACAATGGAGGATGTTGAATTGGTTTATAAAGATGGTAGCAGTGAGGCTGTCTGTTCAAGTGCCAAAGTCTCTGAAAAAGGACTAATCTCACCGCGGTGCTCAACGACTAGTCAGTGATTCTTGAAGCTTTTTTTTTTTTGTAAAAAATGTAGTAGGAAAAAGGGTACTGATATGATCTTGTAATCTTTATTTACTGTTAGCTTTGGAATTTTCTTTTCACTATATATATTTTTTTCTTTTGCACAAATCAAATCTACTTTGTAGTTTGCACAAATGCAATGATTAGCAGTCTGTTGTTTTCAGTTCTTACTTCTTACTTGAGAGAAGGCATAAGATTCATTAATATTGGGAGTTTCTGCAGTGATCCTAAATGCATACAAGTTAGAGCAGAAAGAGCAAACATATCTTAATATCATGTTGCTCTAATAACAAAACTATCCATTACAATGAATGCAACCCAAGAGTTTTCGAGTTCTTCTAATGGCTTTGCAAACTTTTTTAACTATGAAACTTGGAACTAGGACAAGAGGGCGCTCTTTAGATCTGGAACTAACACAGCCGGAGATTTCTTTTCATCGAAAAATATTCCCCTCTGTTATTTCTGGTCCTCCACTTGCCCGGATTCGGCAACAATGCTTATTTCAACCTGAAAATTTCTGGTTCTGAAAAATTTTCCCCCTTATGTCAACCTGCTATTTGAGACTCACCCTAGTAATGATCTTGGTTTCTGTGCTCCCAATATCTCTGCAATGCATGCCCCTACCCCTTCTCCTCTTCTGTGTTATTTTACATCTCATGAGGTTGGAAAAAATGCTATTCACTTGCATGATTGTGTTATTCTATCTGCGACAATCCCCCCTCCTTTGGTTATCAACCCATGTACAGGAATTCTATCCCCACCTACTGCCCCCCCTTTCTCCTCCATTAGCTCATCCCCCCAATTCTGAAATCAAACACCACCCTCAGCTCCTCTGGACCCCTGCATAACCTGACTTCTCCCTCTCCTGAATTGGCCTTTCTGTGCATCCTTCCCTCTCCAAACAAAGACCCTACTGCACCCAACCCCCGGTACCAATTGAAGTCCACTCGGAACACCGAAATTGAGCACACCGATTCCCCTGTCTCACCACCTCTTCCTTCCCAACGCACTGTTACTTGCAAATTCACTCTTAACTCAAACCAACTTTGACCCCAACGAGCAGCCCACTGCATGTTCAAACTCCTCCAAATACCAGCTGCCCCCCTCTGCAAATCACCACCTTCCCATCGTCCTCCCGTAACCCAACAATCCCCCCTCCAGTCACGCCGCTGCTGCCACCCCCTATTGCTTCTGCGGCAACTATACTTCACCCCCCACACTTACGCACAGACCTCGTATCTATACTACCTACGCCTTCTCCCACTAACCTAGAATCCCGATTAATCTCCACCTCCCACCAAGAAAAATCACAGCATAATAGTTTGAATTTCCCAAACAATTCAACATATAAAACAGGAAAATTGTTGAAAAAAAGCTCCCAATTACCTGTTAATTTCTCCTCCTCCACCACGGCTTCTTTCTCATTCCCTTCTCCGGCTCCCTCTCCCTCCCCACTGCTCCCATTAATTCCGGTGCTGCTGCCGGAACCTCCTGATCCCCCGACCCAGGTTGCTCCGGTAGAGAGCAGTGCGCCTGACAATGCTACCGCCCCTGCTGCAAGTCAGAATTTTATCATATTTAGTTCTAAAACACATTCGGTTAAATTAGAATACAATTTTAACAAGGACCTTTATTTTTCTAAATTTGATATTTAGCCCCTAATCTTGACTCTATTCACACTCAACCTAGGTTGATAGTACCAGAATCTCCCATTAATTATAAAAGCGCTCCTATTGATTGTCCATATTTTTGTGACCCCACCTTGTGCTTAATTAATGACTTAAATTCAAATAATGGGCCTATGGAGATTTGGAATACCGATCTGGAGGCTTTTTATGCAATCCATGACTTTTGCCTTTCTACTGGAATCTCAGTGCATAATTTTTGCTTTGGTTGAATACCAGGTATATAAGATTTTATGTATTCTAAAAATAATAAGTCCTATGATCCAGTTCTTGACTTCTCTTCTGTACTATCACAGTTTACTTTTTCTAGCCTTGTGGAAAAAACAGTCTCCTAGCTCTCTTACATGTGTGATCTTTAGTGGCGAGAATTGTGAGAACAAGAATGACAGATTAAGAAAACCTTCCAGCTTCAAGCGATAGATCAGGGAGGTGAAAGTTGACTCTACTGCTTCTGCACGGCAGCCATTAATCACTTTGGAGAATGTTCTAGTTGGTTATGGTCCATTCCCACTAAAACGGAGTATGCCTAACCCTATCGTGACTTGTGAAGATCCAAATCAAGTTTTGAAGCGGTCTAAACTGTCTGCTCCTTCAATCATCACTGCACCAGTGGCAGAGGTTGTACAGCTCTACTGAGGCCAATGAGTCTTCTAGTTTGGAATTGTCGGGGTCTCAGTAGCCCTCGACAATGTTCATATTTCTTTAGGGTATGATTATGGATTTTTGTTGATAGAACTAGCCTTTTTGGTGGACTTAGTGTGCTTTGGAATAATAACTCCACTGTTTCTTTGCTTGGTTACTCTTCTAGTCACATTGATGTCCTATTTCCTTGCTTAATTCTGGTCCATTTCTTTTTACTCGTTTCTATGGAAATCCTAAAACAGAACTGTGACTTTTTTCTTGGGATTTTTCGCGCCATTTATATACTATGTCTGACTTATCTTGGATTGTTGCAGGTAATTTTAATGAGATCTTACTTTAGGATAAAAAAACAGGACGAGATAGAAATAATTGGCAGATGAAAAACTTTCAAAACGTTCTCACAAACATTGGACTTTCTGATCTTGGGTATGAAGGGCCTAAATTCACATGGAAAGGGCCAGAACAGGGTAGCGACTTTATTCTGGCCCGATTGGATAGAGGTTTAGTATGCTTCTTTTTCTCAAATCTTTCCTTCTGTACTGTACTCAACACTTCGGTAAGTCATCCGGACCATCTGGCTCTTATTATCTCCCTTTTTCAAAGTCCTATATGTCGAAATAGAAATAATCCCAAGAAAAACGCTTTGAGTCACATTGGCTAAAAGATGAGGAATACTCTGTCTATTTCTCAAACCTTTGGTTACTTGACCCATCTCCTACTGCAAATACTGTAAGATCTAATCTCAGCTCTATTCTGGAACATCAACTTGAGTGGAACAAGAAAAAATACGGTAAAAAGACTCGTCTACAGCTTGATTCTCTCTAATTTCAACCTTCATGGTCCATTAAAGACGAACTGAAACTAGAATCAAAATAGAGGAGGATTACTGGAAAATGCGATCCCGGGCAGATTGGCTTTTGGAAGGTGATCGCAATACCGGTTTTTTTCATCGGAAAGCATCACAATGGCACAAGCGAAATACCATTGCCAAGATCACAGATACAAACAGAATTACTCATGATGGTTCCGCTAGGATAGAATCTGTCATTCTCACTCATTTTTATTCTATGTATACCTCTAATAATTCTGAACTTGTCTTACAGAATGGTATGATTGATAGAACATTTGGATTGGATGAAATAAGCTCCCTTTAAAAACCTTTCACCACTAACCAAGTGTTGTATGCACTTAAATAAATGAAAGGTAGGAAGGTGCCCGGACCTAATGGCTTACGGGCATAGTTTTTACACAAGTACTGGCACATCTTAGGAGACAAGGTAGTGAGCATGACCCTTGATATTTTAAATGATTGGGAAGACATCAGTAGATTTAATGATACCAATATCAATTTAATCCCAAAAATAAAGTCTCTCAAAATGGCTAAAGAATATAGGCCTATTAGTCTTTGTAACACAATGTATAAACTTGTTTTTAAGACCATTGTCAATCGGCTTAAGCCTTTTATGTCTTCTGTTATCCATTATAGCTAGAGTGCTTTTGTTGAAAAGAGACTCATAACTAATAATTTTATCATTGCTTTTGAAGCGTTTCACTCTATGACCCAGGGCAAAATTAATGGGCTCTAATCATTTTGCTCTCAAGCTTGATCTTAGTAAGCCTTTTGATATGGTAGAATGGGGTTACTTGGAATCTGTTATGATAGCTATGAAATTCCCTTATGTTTTGGTCTCCCTTATTATGAGATGCATTCATTCTGTGCAGTTTTCAGTTCTTGTAAATGACATTCATACTACTAGTTTCTCCTTACCCATGGTATCCGTAAAGATGATCCCCTATCCCCATATTTGTTTATCATTTATGCAGAAGGCCTTTCCTCTATGATCAGCTACTCTGAACATCAAGGTTTATTCTCGGGTCTGCGTTTTAATGTCTTGCCCTTCTATTCCTCACCTCTTTTTTGGCAGATGATAGCATTATTTTTTGTAAAGCTTCTATCCAACAAGCAGAAGCAATCTAGAATGTTTTGCATCCTTATGCCTCCATCTTTAGGCAGGATATAAATTGCCAAAAGTCTTCTTTATTTTTTGATAAAATGGTTCCTCTATCTCTACAGGATTCCATCACCTCCTTGCTTGGTATTCCGTCTGCAGAAGGACATGGTACTTATTTTGGGCTTCACTATCTTATTGGGTGATTCAAAAAAGAAATTTTCCAATTTTTAAAGGACCGGGTTTGGAAAAAACTTAGTGGATGGAAGGAAAGAGTCTTATCTCAAGCGGGTAAAGAGGTTCTCATTAAAAGCGTAGTTCAGGCTATACCAACCTATGCTATGTCTTGTTTTTTATTCCCTGCCAATACTATACGTTCTTTAAATTCTATGGTTCTACAATTTTTTTTTGGGGGGAGGGAGAGGGGTTTGAAGGTAATAAAAAGTTATGTTAAAAATTCTGGGATGACCTTTGCAAGGCAAAAAAACTAGGGGGCATGCAGTTTAAAGATTTTGAGGGATTTAATTTGGCTCTTCTTGCCACGCAATGTTGGCACATTTTTACTACTCCATCTTCTATGGTTGCTGACTGTAATCGGGCCAAATATTTCTCCTCAAGACAATTCCTGCATGCTTCGTTAGGGCGTAGTCCTTCTTTTCTCTGGTGGAAGCCTCCTTGAAGAGAGATACCTTATCTCATTAGGATTGCGTTGTCGTATTGGCAATGACCTCTCCACTCATATTATGGATAAGTGGATCCCTACCTTGAATAGTTTTAAACTATCATATTTCTTCCTCAACAGAGTTCATGAGAGGAAGGTGGTAGACCTTATAGATTTTAATAGGGTTGTTGGTGAAAAGACAAGGTCTGCCACTTCTTCCTCCCATATGAAGCTAATACAATTCTACAAATCCCTCTTAGCCTTGCTTGGACTGATGACAGGCTTATTTGGCATTTCGCTCCTAATGATATTTATTTGGTGAAATCAGGTTATAGGGCGGGCATAGTTTTTATGAATTCCACTGGCAGGTTGGTTGGAACATCAATAATCGATCAAGAAACAAAGGTTGGAAGGAGATCCACTGTCTCCGGTTCAACCAAAGATCAAACTTTTCCTTTGGAGGGTTGCTCAAAATGTCCTTCCCTCATGTAGTAATCTGCTGAGGAGAGGTATGTCTGAAAATCTGGCTTGTGTTTATTGTGGTTACCAAATTGAATACGCCAGGCATGCCTTGTTTGATTGCATCTTTGCCACAAAAATAAAAAAATAAAAATGCGGAGCTATTTGCCTTTAGGGGAAAAGTGGTGCCTTACTTCTACTCTCAACTTTTTGGATTTAATGCATTCAGTTTTATTTGCTTATAATTTTGAAGCTGCTGCTCATTTTGCTACCTGTGCTTGACTGATTTGGTTTGCCCACAATAGACTAAAAAAAGAAGGATCAAGCCCGATCTAATAGTTGATTGCAAATCAAGCTCTGTAATATTCTAAAGAATATTCATCGCTATTTTTCCTCTTCATCTGGTGAGGCAGTTTTTCCCCAGCCCCAACGACACTGGTGTCTTCGAATCTACGCATACTAAAAGTCAATATTGATGTTGCTTTCTGGGAATGTTGGATTGACATAGGTATTTTGGTCCGTACCTATCTAGGCATCCCTTTGTTTGCTAAAACTTTGCATCGGATAGGCGTTGATTCCGTGCAATATGGGAAACTTTTAGATGTTATTGAGGGATATGTAGTTGGCTACACTCTATCAGCACAACTAATAATTGAAAGTGATTATCTTCTGGCTGTCAGTTGTCTTTCTCGGGATATCCTTAATAGTATTGACTCATTTAATATTACTTTCTTGCATAGTTACTGTACAAGAAATTCCCGACCCATTATTTAGCAAAACTTGCCCTGCAATCCCCTATACCCCAGAAATGAACTCACAACATTCCTACAAGAGAGATAATAAATATAACTCGATGGATATTAATAATATATAAGTTTATTTTGTTTAAAAAAAAAAGGGGACTATCTGAAATTGAGAGTCGGTAGATGGACTACGATTTTGTGATAGACACAGACTCCTACAAGACTACGACTTTAAAAGCGGGCGGCTGATGCTGAAGGCCCAAACCGGCAAACCCTAACCTCTATATTCTCATTTCTGATGGGGCAAAAACTAAAAGCCCTAACCTAACCTCACTTCCCTTCCTCTATTTGGTTCTGGGCGCGCCTCTAAGTATTCATCACCACCGTCCGCCACCAACTGCCACCACCAGCTGCTCCTCGGATTCCTGGATAGCTGGCTATCATCTCATCTCAACAAGCTGGCCGACACCAAGAATCCATCCGCCGGTAGTAAATTCATTTTTATTAGAGGTAAGTTTCTGTTATATCTTAGAAAGCAGTAGTAGGTCGTATCAATTTGTTCAAATATGTTTGAGCGAAGAGTTTGAATAGTTTTTTGCGCATAAATGGACCCGGTTATCTAGCTGGGATTTCTTTTTTCTTTTTTTTTGCTAGTTTTGATCTTGATTGATATATCATTTATCAGCATGTTCGTTTTACTGATTTTCGTTGGTTTCTTGTTTTCTTGTCGATGCCGTTTAGAATCAAACGAATCTATAGGGATTCCTGAGATGATTCTTTCGGTCAGAAAACAAAACTCTTGATGGGATATAGTAAGTAGGAATCGGCTTTCAATTTCATTCTTTGCATCCTAGAAGGTAGGCAATTGTATTGGACTTTTATGCTTTCATCAAATAGTAAATATCAGGGCAATCAGTTGCCATTAAATATAGATTTGCTTGTTCCTCCCTAAACCTGGTTAGCTAATCGCCTCCTGGGAAAAATGCCACCTGGGGAATACTATGGTGCAATGTGCCTGGAAGACTAATTTTTCTATGACAGTTTTGTTGTCGCAGGGAATGCTAAGAAGTGTTATGATGTATACTTTCAGTTGTATGTGCTGCTTTGACTTCTACTGAGCTGTAATGGATTAATCATTTTCGTTTGTTTGCTAATCATAGGTGTTAGCTTTGGTGCTGGACTAAAAATACCTGGACCTTCTTGTTAATGTGACCTTGAAGGGTTTCCATTTTACTGCTGACTAGTGAACAAGTTATGGCCCCTATTAGAAGTTTGCCACTGATTACTTACTCGAAAGAGATTGTTGATGGACAACCAATTTATGTTTCATCAAATTCCTTTCCTGTTAAGGCCTCCAATCTTGAACCTGCTGGACATGCTTTTCATTCAGCTGCTCTTAGAGTAGCTGGCTTTTCTGAGGAAGAAGATATTGATAATGATAAGAGCGATACTCCAAATGAGAAGGAACAGTCATACACTCAATCATCTGATTCATACAGCACTAAAGGCAAAAAGAAATCTGGTTCTGGTGAGAAGATACAGGATCATTATGCGTTATTGGGATTGGGTCATTTGAGGTATCTTGCTACTGAGGATCAAATACGAAAGAGCTACCGGGAGACTGCTTTAAGGCATCATCCTGATAAGCAGGCTGCTCTTCTCTTGGCTGAAGAAACTGAAGCTGCAAAACAAGCTAAAAAAGATGAAATAGAGAATCACTTCAAAGCCATCCAAGAAGCATATGAGGTCCTGATTGATCCTCTCAGAAGAAGGGTTTATGACTCTACAGATGAATTTGACGATGAGATTCCTACTGATTGTGCCCCACAAGACTTCTTTAAAGTATTTGGACCAGCATTCTTGAGGAATGGACGTTGGTCAGTGACCCAACCTATCCCTTCTTTAGGGGATGAAAATACATCTCTCAAAGATGTGGATAACTTCTATAATTTCTGGTATAGCTTCAAAAGCTGGAGGGAATTTCCACATGCTGATGAGTTTGACCTTGAGCAAGCGGAATCTAGAGATCACAGAAGGTGGATGGAAAGGCAGAATGCAAAACTTTCTGAGAGAGCGAGGAAGGATGAATATGCCCGGATACGGTCTCTTGTTGATAATGCTTATAAAAGGGATCCTAGAATATTGGGAAGAAAGGAAGCAGAGAAAGCAGAGAAACAGAGGAAAAAGGAGGCCAAAGTTCTGGCCAAGAAATTGCAGGAGGAAGAAGCAGCCAGGGCTGCTGCAGAGGAGAAACGCAGAAAAGAGGAAGAAGATAGAAAGGCTGCTGAAGCTGCTTCGCAACAGAAGAAAGCAAGAGAAAAAGAGAAGAGACTACTGCGCAAAGAGAGAACTCGGCTTCGGACACTTATGGTTCCAGTTTCCTCTGCACGTTTGCTTGACGTTACTGAGGAGGATGTGGAAGGGCTGTGTATGTCACTTGATATGGATCAGTTGAGAAATTTATGTGACAAGATTGAAGGAAAGGAAGAATATGAAAGGGCCAAAATCCTGAAAGATGCACTTGGACACAGTCAAAACTCAAAGGATGAGAGAGAAGACAAGAGGATCCCGCAACAGAATGGTTCTGTAGAGGCTAATGGGAAAGTTCCATCTAGCACAAGTGAGAGAAAAGATAAACCATGGAGCAAAGAAGAGATTGAGCTTTTGAGGAAGGGGATGCAGAAATATCCCAAAGGTACATCACGGAGGTGGGAGGTAATTTCGGAGTATATTGGTACAGGGAGATCAGTTGAGGAGATATTGAAGGCAACAAAAACTGTTTTGCTGCAGAAGCCGGACTCAGCTAAAGCTTTTGACTCATTTCTTGAGAAAAGGAAAGCAGCTCCATCCATTGCATCTCCTCTGTCTACAAGAGAGGAACTCGAAGGAGTATCAAACAGTAATGTGCCCCAGGCAAACGCTACCACAAAGTCAGAAACTTTACAGGAGTCATCGTCTCCCAGCCAAGCTGCCCCCAGTGCAGACGTGGGCAGTGAAAATGGAGACCAGGACACATGGTCCGCTGTTCAGGAGAGAGCTTTGATTCAAGCTTTGAAAACTTTCCCCAAGGAGACTAACCAACGATGGGAACGGGTTGCTGCTGCAGTTCCAGGGAAAACTGTGAACCAGTGTAAGAAAAAGTTCACACTGCTGAAAGAGAGCTTCAGAAACAAGAAAACAACTGCTGTTTAAGTTTGTCTTCTTCATCTTCACTGAAGGAAAGTGAATTGCCATGCTAAGAATTTTTTTTAAATTCTTCGGCTGAGGGGTGATTACAGCCAGCCCCCCTTTTTGACCAATATGTTATACATATATTCTTATTATTCTATCAAATATTATTGGAGAGTAGAATGGTGAATTACAGAGCTAGAACCTGCCCATGCCATGTTTACAGTAATGATTTTTTTTTTTTTTTCTGTATTCTTTTTCATTTATAGTAAAAGTTCTTTTTAAATTTTTTTTTTTTTTGGGTAGATTCCAGAAATGGATCCATTAGCTACATTCATCTTCCTAAGTAGTTGGGGGGGGTTGTTAAGAACTGAGAATAAAGATGGATGAGTTGCAATAAGCTGTTCCCTTGCACTAACAGAACTTGGTGAATAATAAAAAATAAAAAAAAAAGGAACAAAAAATTTACTTTTTTAATTCATGTTTTCAGTCATCTATGCAGTTCAAGGAAGACTCGTGAAGATTGTTGTGTCTATGGTTTAATGCCAAGGAATTGACCAAAGAAATCAAACCATATGAAGTAATTATTGAAGGGGATTCTCCTGATGTTATGTTTGGCGGAGATTCGGAGAATAAATGTGATTGAAGAGTGTAGAAACATTTTAAGGAATTATTAGCTTAGTTGGAAGGTTTCCCCATACTTATGGTAATTGTAATATGGTTACTCATAGACTTGTTTAAGTGGTGTAAATTTCTGAATTTTTTGTGTGGACATATCTCTATCAATGGTATTTCCCCCTGAAATCCTCAGTGAGGGTGGGGATGGATGAGTAGTGTTCTACTCTTTCTCTTCGTAAAGATATTTTAATTAATGGTTAAATTTCTATTCATAAAAAAAAAATATATATATAATACTAGTAGGAAGATTGTCATATTTAGGCTTTATTTGATAAATTAATTTATCTCTTAAAATGAATTAATTAAGAATTTATAGAATTAAGTATATTTGATAACAAATAATTTTAAGTATTTAATATATTAAGTGCGTTTAATAACAATATTTGTAGTTATAAATTGTATGCTTAATTGTTATGCTTAATTGTAATTATAAATTTTATGTGAAAATTTCTTCATTAACTCTGAACTCTAATATATGACAATACATTATTGTTTGCAAAATCATAACACTTATATATATGATTACCAATTATTAATTAATTCAGCATTCAGTTTTCAGATTCAGTATTCAAACTTCAACTTTCAGTTCTATCAAACGAGGTCTTAGTTCCCAAATAAATTAAGTTTCTCTATTTTGGTCATTTAATTTTAATTTTAGTCGTTTTAATCTCTAAATAATTTACTCTATTCTTTTTAGTCATTTTGGAAAAATTTACCCTTGTAAATAAATTTAAATTTTTTGGTCAAAAGATCATAATGATAATTCTATAATTTCACATACATAATAATAAAGAAGGGGGAAGAAAATTGTGGGTTTTTTAAAAATATTTTAGTATTTGAAATTAAATAATTATCCTTACGATCTTTTGAGAAAAAACTTTGAATTTGACAAAAAAAAAACTTCCAAAAGGATGAAAAAGAGCGATAATAAATTATTTGAGGATCGAAATGGATGAAATTAAAATTGAAAGACCAACATAGAAAAACTTAAATTAATTTGAGACTAAATAGGACAATCTTACTAAATTAATATATTTTATTCACTGTTTTTAAAAATTAGTTAGCGCTGGATCTGTTGGGCATCTCCCAATTTTGTTAAAATAATCAAGAAAAGAGTACAAAGGACAATGCATAAAACTTATCCAAAAGAGGCGGACAAACCACTTTAAAAATAGAAACATAACTATATAGGAAAAAAATAAGTACTAACTTTTATTTCAGAAATAAGGTGCAGTCGGCATATAGATAAAGTAGAAAAAAGGCATGTAGGAGTAAAATTACAATCAAAATTGACTAAAACGTTTGCAATATATGTGATACATTTGTTACTTTATGTTTATTATCTGCGTGCAACTATTCGACTGAAGAATTAAAAAATACTCTGAACAATAAACAAAACAAAAAATAATACTTCAAGCAACCCACTCAACAGATTTTTTTTTCCATTTGAACTCATCTCGATAATTTTCTAGTTGCAGATTCTAGGGATGACCATGCCCATCTGCCTTTCTAACTCTGCCCATATATATTAGTACTTTGTTCACACTCCTTAATCAGTGTTTTCGAGTTTGAACCCTGAAAATAGAGAAATCAATATGGTCAACACTTAACCAGAATTTTTGAGTCCTTAAAATGGAAAACTCATTTTCACCAACACTTATCCCTGACTTTGAGAAGGAAAAACTCAGCTAACACTTACCCCTAACGAGGACAATGCCGGTGCAATGGAAGCGAGAATTAATTTAAGCGCGACCTGTACTGAAAAAAGCTCCCACAGTTAGACTCCCAAGATACCTCTTGCCAGAGCCACAAAAAGAAATAACCAACCCAAAACTGTCTTGAAGATATTTTCCATAGAGTCAATTGTTCAAAATGGTAACTTAGGAACCAAAAATAGGGCACCAGGGAACGTGTACAGATCTACATTTGATACTCTCATCATAGTCTTTTCTTCTTTTACTATGGATACATCACATACATATTGAATTCATCGGTCGGTGCAAATTCAGTTCATCCCCCACCGGAGGGAATTGAAACAGAAATGTGGCCCTGTTTTCTTGTGAAACCCCCACATGGAAAAAAAAAAGCCCCTTCATCGACTACTAATCTTAATCATCCTTGACACTCTTGTCATCTCTGTCACTTGTTTTTGAAGTATATTGACTTGTAGATGATGGTGAGTACCCGGGTGCACTCGGTGAATATCCAGCAGCACTTGGACTGAATATATAATAATGGAGGACGAATAAGTTAAATAAGGATGGGCAACTAAAAAATGTGTTTACCTCAAAACAAAGCTACACAAGTAAATGGTTGAATTTACCTGTACTGCAGAGAGCTTGGACTGTAATCTGGGCTTGCACCGGAGTTGTATGGACTAAAAAGACAAGGAAAAATGATTTTCAAATTCGATGCAAAATATAGCAGAAAGGCACCCTAGAAACAGGTCCCCACCCCTATCTCTCCCGTCAATGCAGCAACAATAACTAAAGCTCTCAGCAGTAGACGAGCAGATACTATAAAGTGGGAAAAGTCCACGAAAACCAAGCAGAACCATATAGCAAACTTGTGTACACACTCGTGATGGGAAAACCCTCCAAAATCAGAAAATCATATGCAAATCTGAGCTGAACAGGTTATATAAATTATTTACCTGCTAGGACTATAAGTGGGGCTGGATGGAGAATATGATGGAGAAGTCGGAGAGTACGATGGTGATGTTGGGCTGCATAAAACATAGCCATTCAGGCAGGTCAAATGATAGATATTTCAAACAGTCCAGTATAGCAAGTTATGTGCAAAAGCAAATTATTTTAATGTTTTAAAACATTGAGTGCAGGTAATAGCAGAAAGTCAAGGGCTTTAAACAGAATAAGCAAAGCCAGTTTGTGTATGTGGAATCTTCATCACTAACCTGTAACTTGGAGAAGAAGGACTGTATGGACTAGAAGGTGATATCTTTGGAGTTGTAGGCGAGTAAGCAAGTGATGGGCTGTACCTCGCTGAGGGGTTGTAACTAGGAGAAGTAGGGCTGTAGCTAGGTGAGGTAGGACTATAACTTGGAGAAGTAGGGCTATAACCAGGAGAGGTGGGACTGTATGCAGGTGAGGTGGGACTGTATGATGGAGAAGTTGGACTGTAAGATGGAGAGGTAGGGCTATAAGAAGGTGAGGTAGGGCTATATGAAGGTGATGTGGGGCTGTAAGAAGGAGATGTCGGGCTGTAAGATGGTGAGGTTGGACTGTATGCTGGTGAGGTGGGACTGTAAGCTGGAGAAGTGGGACTGTATGCAGGAGAAGTGGGGCTATAGCTGGGTGAAGTAGGGCTATAACTTGGAGACGTCGGGCTATAGCTTGGTGACGTAGGGCTATAACTTGGCGACGTTGGAGAGTATGAAGGACTGGTGGGAGAGTAAGCTGGACTAGTTGGGCTATATCCAGGAGAGCTAGGACTATAGGTTGGAGAAGTTGGGCTATATCCAGGAGAAGTGGGGCTGTACCCAGGGGAAGTGGGGCTATACCCTGGGGAAGTAGGGCTGTACCCTGGAGATGAGGGACTATATCCTGGAGATGATGGGCTATAACCTGGAGACGAAGTTGGCGAGAAAGCCATTCCACTAACATAAGGCGAGAACTGAGCATCCGAAGCAGGTGACAACCGGACATTTGGACTTAACAAATAACTTGGAGACATCATGCCTTCATGATATGGTGTTCCAGTGATCGGTGAACGGCCAGGTGTCATGCCAAATTCTAGGTTCCCTTCCATGTAACTGGGAAGAGGGATCTCAATAGCTTGTTTCAACATCTCCTCATTGAGTAACAAGGCACAGTCTCCTGTGCCAATGGGTGCAAGCTGTCCCAACATAATATTTTCAGTTACACCCCTCAGGTGATCTGTTTCTGCAAATACAGCAGCATCAAGAAGTATGTCCACAGTTTCTTCAAATGAGCACCTCATCAAAGGCCCAGTGTCATTTCGATTGATACCATGACGAGTGATTGCCATCAAGTGACCTCGGTAAGTCATGGTATCGCACAATATAGCAAGATGCCGGTAGTTAACATAAGATCCATCAAAAGAAATGACAACGCGCAGTTCATCAAGCAATGATCTGCGTACTGCCTCAATTCCAAGAACTTCAATAACTTCAATCAAGTGGTTACTTGTTGTCCTCTTTGCATCGACATCTTCATGGCACATGACAGCCAACAGATTAACACCTTCAGTATCCAACATCCACTCATTGTCTGCCCTAAATCCCTCTTCCTGATTGAATTTGTTTACTTTTGTATTTTTTATGAATACCTTATTGATATCTGGAATACCTCGTAGAGCCATCTCTGTTAGCATGTTACTCTCAATCTTTTTAAGGAAAACATCATCCTCAGACTCATCATTCAGTTCACCCTTGGGAGCTTCATCATTCATGATACGAATACGGAGAATCAGCTTATCAGCATTGTCATCATTGAATATGCAAGTCAGATCATCATCAAACTCAAGATTAATCTTTTCTGCAATATCTGCCATACTTAGCTTCTTGTCCACCATCATTTCACGGTTCAACTCTATACGGAGTAACCAGGGAGAGATCTTATCAGGATCAATTTCTTCATCGGGCATTTCATAATAGGACTTAACAAATTCAACATCTTCAGGAATTATTGTGCTCATCGGATCCGGATCGTACCACACTTCGGTCGCATGGGTCACACTCCGTAATGTAGTGTACTCTAAAGCACACTGCACACTTTTTGCCCTTTCCTTTGCTCTACTCACTTCAGGCTTCAAGTACACAGACAGAGAAGGTGTTTTTATTTTCTTAGCCACATTAATAATCTCCCTCAACCTAGGAACACCAAGGGTGACATTCTTTGCACTCACACCAGCATAATGGAATGTATTAAGAGTCATCTGTGTAGCAGGCTCTCCAATGGATTGTGCTGCAACACAACCAATCATTTCTCCAGGTGCCACCAGTGATTGCAAAAATCGTGATTCTATCTCACCAATAACCCACTCAAAAGCTTCCTGAGTAAGTCTATAGTCCTTCAATACCCTTTTACTTGCCAAGGAACTGCGAAGTAATATATTGAAGAAAAGCGTTGCATTCTTTTGAGCTTCCTTACTCAGATAATCATCCCCGTGAACAACCTTGAGCCTTTCTTGTAGCTTATCAACAAATTCAACAATCTGCAAGGGATGCATATCCGAAGGCCTACGGAAATCAATTTTGAAAGTCTTCTGGGCATTTGAGATGAGCCTCTTGATATTGACAGGCAGGGGCCAAGTGTTGTCACCTGTAGTTGCAATCTCTGATCCAAGTAGCAACCTATCGGCTTCCAGTTTCTGAACCTCAGCATCGAACACACTCCGAATTTCTCGGATGGTCTTCAGATCTTCCACTGCTTCTGGATGCATATAATCTGGTTGCCACGTTGGGTCATCAATCTCATATTTAAACATGTCATCAAATTCGGATTTCTTAACTTTCAAAGCTTCCAGCTTCTGGGATTCAATCCAAACAGCATCCATACCATCTTCTCCATAAAGAAACTGAATGACATCCCCCAGAGAATTCCTCACCGTGCCATCATATTTGACCATAATATCCTCCATTGCCTTTACCAATCTTCTCTGGATGTAACCAGTTTCAGAAGTTTTTACAGCAGTATCTATGAGACCTTCCCTACCACCCATGGCGTGGAAAAAGAATTCTTGAGGGGTCAACCCTCGCAAGTAAGAGTTCTCCACAAAACCACGACTTTCTGGACCTAAATCCTCCTTCAAAAAATGTGGCAGTGTTCTATCAACGAAGCCATAAGGAATCCGCTTGCCTTCGACATTCTGTTGGCCCACACAAGCAGTCATTTGAGATATATTGATGAAACTTCCCTTAGATCCTGCAGTAACCATAGCCTTAAGATTGTTACTCTCTGACAAGCTCTTCTGAGCACTGCTTCCAGCATCATCACGAGCCTTGTTCAGCACCTATGAGCACAGAGCATGGTCAAACGCTATTGTTCAGTTCAAAAAGAAAATCCAACGCAATAAGTTGGCCGAGGAGAACTGTATTAGGAAAATACAAAATAGCAATAATAACTGCAATAACTCCAGCTAACCATTACAACGAACTCTCAACACTTGGTTCCTCACCCATCCAATATAAAAAGTAAACAGAAAAGATAAAAACAAGAAGCAGAAAGGAATTGGGAACTACAAGACACAAGGATACCCAAATTTAATTCGACAACTCTACCCCCATCACATGCATATTAATCCCTCCGTTTTTTTTACTTGTCACTATTCTGTCAATTTCAGTTTTTACTTGTTACATTGTTGAAAACAATGCAATTTTAATGAAAATTTTCACATCATATCCTTTCAACATTTTAACCTCTCTTTCAATTCTTGGTCATTGAAAAGTGTAACATAATAATCGTTTCCTCATTTTCACCATTTCACAAAGTAACATGAGAGATTAAGTACATGAGAGAGTGATAAATTTCTGAATACTCCATTTTTCAGTGACAATAAATCAAGAAGGTGAAAGAGTGATGTTGAAGGAAATTTAGTCCATATAAGCAAAGAATATCTATAATCCCGCATTTATTCAAAATATGATGTCCAAAATGTGAACTAAATAAAAACGGGAAGAGAGTATGATAGTGCTTCAAAAAGAAACAATTACTGATGGGCTCTAAGTACCTGGTTCACTCTGTTTTCAAATGATTCAGTCATAGTTCGACCAGGTTCAGCCTCCAGTTTGTTGTTCTTGTACATCTCTATGAGCTCTTTCACTTCGTTCTTTGCTTTTGAAATTGTGTCATTAATTGTTTCCATGGTGCTTGCATCAGCAATTGTATCACCAATTCCCATACTAAAACCATTCTGTAAAAGCCAATAATTAACCAGCCATTGTGTATGTCCCAAAAATTTGCGAGCTGCATCAGGACCAACCTCCTCCCTGTACATGAGTACGAGTCAGAGTGGAAAAGAGGAGTCCAGCATTCCAAATTTGTACCTAATACTAAATCTATTGTACTTAGGCTGTGGAATTGCAATTTTCTGACATAAGAACATTCCACCTCTCCCCAAAACAAAGTTTGTTCTGGAACACACCATATGCACAAAAATCTGCCAATAAAGAGAAAATCAAGATCCCTGAACCCCAAGCCAATTACTAAAGTATTTAGCAAGTCAATTGCAACTTCATATTACAGGAATATCAACATCCATAATACTGAAAGTCGAGGGATCCTTTTTGTGTTTTTTCTTAAAGAAAGAGAATTTTGAAAATGTTCATACCAAATAACATGTATAAGACTCCCAGTAGATGTTCCAAGTGCCTTCTTGCATAGAGTGCCTGAGAGTAACTCCCCCTTTTCTACTCGAACTACTGTATCTCCTGGAGTGATAGGTCCTTTCTCATCATCTTGATGCCATGCAGCATTTCTCTGTAGATTTATCTGCTTTGGTATGATGAGATTAAAAACTTGTTTGCCTGTCCACAAAGGTCTTGGTTTTAAGATAGCTGGAGCAGGAATTTTCCCATCAAAATCCTCCCACCACATTAAGATGTTCATAAAAACATCCTGCAGAACAAGAAGTACAGCTCAGTCTCAAATGAGAGATGGAATATTTTGGTCTTTCAACAGAGAGAGAGAGAGAGAGAAAAAGGAACAAACTGGGTAATACCTTCTCAATAAATGTATCTCTTTTAGTGATTTTCCGGCATCCTAAAAGTGTGTCCTGGACAATCCCCATTACAGGCCGGTTTGATTGAGGTGACACAATACATTTCGGAACCATCATAAGTTCTAGCACTTCTGCCCTAGTTTCAAATGACTGGGGAACGTGCATGTTCATTTCATCTCCATCAAAATCAGCATTATATGGTGAAGTGACTGACAAATTCAATCGAAAAGTCGAATATGGCATGATTTTGATCCTATGCCCCATTATGGACATTTTATGCAGACTAGGTTGTCGATTAAAAAGAACAAAATCTCCATCATTCAGGTGTCGCTCAACCTGCACCAAAACAATAAGTCAGTCACAGATTCTTCCAAAACCTTCATATGGCCACCGAAGGAGTACCAGAAACTTGCCTTATATCCAAGTTCCAGATGTTGATCACTACTTTTCTTCAAATACCGAAGGTCAAGCCTTTGCCCATCATCCCTAATTATGTACTTAGCACCGGTTTTCCCAGGTGGGGGATGAGGACCATATTCAACCAGCTCCTTCAACCTGTTTCGTGCTAGAGCAAATGCTGAATAATTCAACAAAGATGTAAAATCAGTAACCCAAATAAAACTAGCAAAAGAAGAGACCTTTCAATGTTATAAGGAGTAACAGTTTCTGGATACGTCAGATTCAGTGCAATACTCCACGGAACTCCAAGTTGATCAATGTTTATAGTTGGGTCAGGCGTAATCACAGTCCGGGCAGAAAAATCCACTCGTTTCCCCATTAAATTGCCTCTAATCCTCCCTTCCTTAGCTTTAAGTCTACTGCATATTGACTTGATGGGTCTGCCCGACCTTTGAGTAGCCTGAAAAAATGGAACGTTATTCCCCGACACAATAAAATCTATGGGAAATAAGTCACCTTACTCATGTAAGGTACGAATTTATTCATACCCTTGGCTGCCCTGGCAGTTCATTATCAAAATATGTAGCTATATGAAACTGCAAAAGCTGTGCAAACTCTGAGATGATGTGAGCAGGCGCTCCATTTCTCTCCTGCTTTTTCAGGTTCTCATTGTGCCTAATTATCATAGCCAGTTGATGAGTGAGGTCATCCTGCATCAACAGATCCACTTCAATTGATCAGCAACAATCATGGTATGAATTAGTGGAGCATGGTATGAATTAACAAGAGGGAGTACTGCAAAAATCCAACAGGGAAATTCATCCAGAGACAGTGACTCACCTCACTCCTGGATGAAGTGTCCATCATCACAGAAGGTCTAACTGGGGGTGGGGGAATTGGAAGAACTTGAAGAATCATCCAATCAGGCCGAGCATATTGTGGGTTGAATCCCAACAATTTGCAGTCATCATCACTTATTCGTTTCAGGACACTAAGGACCTGGAAAACAAGCATACAAGTTAGCCTCGTACCATGTTAGACCGAAGACGATACCATAAAACACTAAGCAAAACAAGAAAACAGAAACAAATATCAGTGCAGATGAACAACCCTCCGGGGATCAGTGTGAACGGCATTTACAACTTATCTATCCCAATCATGGACTACCTTCTCAGCAGAAAGTTGCTGCTTGCGCTCAGCTGGTTCAGGCAGCTGTTCTTGATCGTCGCTCTTCTTTTTCTGTTGTTTGTATTCCGCAACCATTTTCATACCATCAATTTTTATATTTGGCTGCTGTGCACCACAACCACCTCTCGACTTCTTAACTGGTTCTTCAGAATCTTGACCTTGTACATCAATTTCGTCACCTCCTTCACACTTAGTTTTGTTTTTGCATGCATCCAAAATTTTCTTGAGTCTGTTTTTAGGATTTCTTATTCGCATTGCCTGCTTGAACTTTGGATCCTCCTGCAGATTAAAAAAACAAGCAATCAACTATTTAAGACAAACCAACACACTTCATAACTCCATAATGAAACCAGCCGCAACAAATATGAACTTTTGGCACTCTTGAAGTGTAAGGAAACAGATATGACAGTTTTGAAAATTTCCTATATAAATCCAAATAACTTGAAACCCAATTATTCTCACTAAAGCAAGAGATATTGACCGCTAATTACTCCTAATAGTTCCAGGAATTGCTGATATATTTTGATAACTCATCCAAATGCTCAAAACACTAACCATCTAGAACAAGTGTACATCATTATCCACAAAATTGAGCTTCTTAAAGAAAGAGCTATACCCAACTGATACAAAGCTAATTTAAAACGACAGCTTCAGGCAATACCTCGTCTGCTAAAACTTTGGAGCAATTGAAGCAAACACACCGCATAATACTGAGCACAGTCTTAATGAATCCAATATGAAACATAGGTTTAGCAAGCTCAAGATGACCAAAGTGTCCAGCACACTCCGCCATGTTGGCCATACAAGTTTCGCACTTGATTTTTCTGTCAATTGTCCCTAGCCTTGGGTCACTTAGACCTCCGGGCTTTGGCTTCCCTCTCTCCGTCGTTTCACCGTGCTCAATATGCACCACGGACATTTGCCTCTGTAATCAAACACACAAAAAAAAATAAAAATAAAAAATTCAAAGATCAACAATTTCATATCACAAAGCAGACAACAGTAAATACAATAAACACAGTAACACAAAGCAAAAAGAGTAGGAAATTAAGAAGATTACAATCTCATCCGGACTCAGGATGCCGAACTGCACCAGCTTAACTTTGGCGACCTCCGCCGGCGAGTGCGGAAACCGAGTATCCATCTGAATTCAGATGTTCAATTCCCAATCAATGCTAGGGTTTCCAAAAAAAATCCTGAGTTTTGCAAAACTATTTGGCGGTTGTTTTTTGATTTTTGATTTTGTTCGGTTAATTTTGGGCTTTTCTGTTTCCTTTTATCGGTTCAATTTTCAGTTAAGATTGACAGATCTGTAGAATTTTGCTGTCACAGCACACCTCTGTGTGTTCTCCCTTCAGAGAGAGAAGAGGGTTCAATCAAAAAACCTCTTCTAGGGAGGCTTAAGGCCTATTTATAGACGGAGGCGCCACACCATTCGTTGACCGACTAACATGCGCCTCTCTTTTTTTTTTTTGTTTTCTCTTTAAAAGGCTTGAAAACGTGCTATTCATTTTTTTCGGCCCAATCCAATGAGCCCATTTAAGAAACCCCGTTTGCAAACCGTTAGGCCCTGATTTTGAACGCATGTGTACTACTAATTCTTTTTTTATTTGATAGGAGCTTCAGAATCTTTTTTTACTTGTGATTTTAAGTAATATTTAATAAATAATTTATTATATTTTTTATTAATAATAATTTTATTTTTATTTTTATTATAGAGAAATTAGTAAAAATAATAATAAGACGAGAGAAAAAATTGTATTTAAAATTTTATAATTTCGTACATAGTATAATGTCCAAAATGTGATAAGTAAAAAATAAAAAGATATTTTTTTCAAGTTAAATAAAAAAATACTTAAATTTAGCAAGTTTGGTCAATTAAGATTCTAAACTTTAATTTTGGATAATTAGTCTCCAATATTCTTTAATTTTTAAAAAATTAATGAAAATAAGCCTCTTAATTCCTTAAATATTCTTTTGATAGTGAAAAATTGCGAATTTTTAATTTAAAAACTACTAAAATTGAAAAATTATCCTTCAGTAATTATTTTTAAATAATTATAATATTTATTGAATTCGAACGTATACGTTTAAAACTCTTTCACACTAAAAATATTTTAGAAATTATAAAGTTATTTCTATTAATTATTAATTTTTTAGACGTAAAAGAATTAGTGGTTCAAAAGAAAGGTTCAGGCTAGTTGACGAACACCAACTTGGGGTTTTTTGACTTAACTCTTTTCCCTATAAATTTTTGCCGCGAAAATGAACATGGGCGCCGCATGGAGGAATGCGTTAACTTTCGGGACGCCATCTGATGAAAACAGTCGCAGCCACAAAACCAAGAAGTTGTTTCTTTGCCGCGTATGACCGCCATAGCTTCTTCTAAGGTCAATGGAAGCTTCCATGAATTTGATGTTTCCGATTCCAAATTCAGCCGTCATCAGCTAAATCCCTATCTATATAATCCACAAACCAAAAACCCAAAAAATCCACAGTTCAAGATTTGCAATGGCGTCCATCTACAGCTGCAAAGAATGCGGAGCGAACCTCAACCTCCAAACCAATCATCTCTATCCGCCGGATTTCTACTTCGAGGCCGGAAACAAAGGGACCCTTTCGTTTGCCATGATTGATTCGTCTAAATTCAAGTTTAAGAAAGAAGACAAGATCGTACCTTTTTTCGAGACTCTAAATTATTGGGGGATTCAAAGGAAAAGGACCAAAATCAATTGCAATAGCTGCGGGCGCCTTGTAGGTTATGTTTATGATGATGGTCCTCCCATGACTGATAGCCCTGGTCAGTTTCATATGGGTCCTAGTCAGGTTATACCTAGAGCTCCCAGGTATAGGTTCAAGATAAAGGCTTTAACAATTGCTTCCGAGACTTGAGAAAGATTCTATACTTATAATATAGCTTGGTTTGATTTAGGTGGATTGTATTATGTGGATATTCCCCTTGTTTGATGATTTATTTTGTCTTCTCTGGGGTTTAAATTCATATGAATGGCAGGAGGATTTTCTTTGAGAGTTTGTAAATATTTACTGGTGAAATAAATACTGATTTGCTTTCTTTTCTGGCTTTTTGGTGCTTTTTTATTAGTTTCTGTTATTATTCTGTTTTTTCCCCTGAATTTTTTGGATTATTTGAATCAATCAGGCTATATCTAGATATATGCTGAAAATTGTTATCCTTTACTCATGGAAAAATGGGAAGGACAAGGTATAATGTCCATCATAATTCATAAGCTTAATTTAAAAAGAAAAAGAGTAAAGAGTTTCATTAAAGAGTTTGAAATTTGCAGTTTGGTTGAAAACTGAGGAGGTTTAACCAGATTTCAGAGCGCTTGCTTTGACACTTTGATGATGGCTTCGAATGCAGTTTCATGTTTGCTGAGATAATTCTGCAGATCTGTCCATATTAAATGATTCAAGAAGCATCTCCTATTTGATTTATTGTACATATAGTATGGTGATTGTTTATATGTCCTTTGGTCTGTTGAATGGTAGGTTGACATCTAATAGTCAGAGTTTTCTTCTGGTTTCTGGCAGATGCAATCTCCTTCTAAACTTTATTTGTCATACCTCAAAATCTAACAGTCAGTTTTCCCTCTCTGACTTCTTTTCCCACTGTAGTACATATGATTGTCTTGCAAAATGATATTGTAGAAATGTTTTTCAAGCCTTATTTATAATCCTGATCCTTGAAGATTAGGTTGGATAATTGGCTGAGTGGTGGATGTACAAAGACATTCATAATATTTATTTCCGTGTAATATTCTGTGTGATAGAGAATTAATTTGGTTAGAACTTCCAAAGTGAAGGAAATGGGAATTGGAAGCAAATATCAAAGTTCCAAGCTAAAGAATGTCTTTGCTCCACCAACACCTCCTCCTTTGCCCCCCAAACCAAACTTTCTAGTTTATGCAAAACCAGCAACTAAGCCATCAACTGTACCAAGTGTGACAAATGAAGAAATTGCCAAATATTGGCGGCAAAAACGCATGGATGAGGAAGATCACCTTCTGGCTGCAATCAAAGCTGCTGCTCGTATCCGGGCACACAATCTCTCGGTAAGCTCAAAGACTTTAAATTTCAAAATTTACCATAAAACTGATGTATTGAAGATTATACTAATGAATTGTCACTTTATTCTGTAAAAATATGCAATTTGTAGATTTATGATTAAGATGTTCTACCTGAAAAATGAAATTATGAGTATAAAGAGTAAGAATTGTATAGTATTCGGGGGCTTATATGCTATCTTCTGTCCATATTTCATGATAGACGACAAAGGACTAATGAATAAAGGTTCAAGATTTAAAATAATTATTTGTAAATATCTTAAGTTTGCTACAGGGAAGTGAAAGTAAGTTACTTTCTTCCTAAGTTTGACAGCGGAAGCAAAACATAAGTTCTTGCTTGACTATTTTTAATCTGCTTTATCAACTGCTACCATTTTTGTATTTTTTAGTTGCAGCCGCTGAGCTTAGTGCGATCTATCAGTCAGCTACCCTGCTTTTTCCTGATGAAATTACTGGCACGTTTAGAAGTATATACGTGCTCTCTTTACAATATAACAGAATAAGGCAATATTTGGATTTTTTAGTTTATGAGATTGCTGAGCATCTCTGATCTATATTAGTTACCTGTACTGAGTCATTTCATCACTTCTCAAAGATTTGGAGCTAAAATACTGCTAATTAGGACCAAAAATGAATTCAACATTTAGAGCATGAAACATTCTTGGACTGATGGCTGAATTCTTCTTTTTCATTACTGTGCACCGAAACATTATTGTTCTTTCCCTTTTATTTCAACGAAATAGCTTAATAGCCACATTGCTGGAATTTGGAGTCTCTTGACATGAGTCGTCCCCTTGAATAGAATAAGCGCCTAGAGATCTTGATTTAAACCCAATTTATGGGATGGTAGAGATCTATGATGAAGTGAGTGAAGCCAAAACCATCAGCTATTACACTGAGATCAACGTTTAGAAGCAAGACTTAAATGGCTTGTGGTGACCAATAACATTAGACTCTACCTTGCCCCCCTTCTTTGTTTGACTCAAATAGGAAGATCTCATCCCACATCACCTTTCATTTAGAACGAACCCTGCTGATTAATGTTTGAAGCGTGACGTGCCCCATTCATTTAAGTAGTTCATATGCCTTTGGCAGCAGGATGTAGAACCAACAAGATGGTTCAATGTCTCCTAAATGGCCAAGTCCTGACTTTGTCCATATTTCTGGAGTAAACAGAACAATTTTGAATGCTATTATTGCTGATCAACTGCTTCAAGCATTTGATATGCAGGAAGATGATTATCGGCGGTTTGAAGAATCCTTGAACGAGGAGGAGGATGATGATGATAGTAAAGAAAACAAGAAGCACACCAAAAGCTCTAGCAAAAAGGACGAAAACAGTAATGAGATACGAGTAGGAATAAAGGATTGGTACGTTAACCGGACTTGAAAGGATACTCTTTTCTCCTATCCCTTTCCTTCTCTTCCCCCACTCTCTCTCTCTAAAGAAGAAAAAAGTGATCATTCATAAACCTTCCATGGTCCTCCTCGCTACATTTACATTCAAGATGCTGTAAAGTTCAGATGGCAAGAAATGATGATTGTCTTGAATAATGAGGATCAAACGTGTACACGCTGTTGTGTGCAGCTGTCTTCATACACTCGTGAGTAGTTCATCTGTTTATAGTAGCTTCCTGATACAATACTCTATACGTGCAGGTGGACGAAGAGCAAATACGCGTATCTCAACCAACCAGCTATACAGTCCATGGATATACCAAAACCGAGAGCTTCAACTTACACCCCTCAATTCTATTGCTACAAGTCTGCTCCTCCTCCAGCTACAACCACCACATTTGGTATTTTTTAGGCAATTCAAGTTTCCATTGTCCAATGAGTTTGAAGCTGATAATGTGCCGCAGCCTATTTTTACTAGCGATTGTGTCAGAGCTCTCTAAAGAAGCTATCATTACTCTTGTGAATTTACAGCTTTCCTGCATCAGTCTGCTAAGTATGTAATGTATCTTGTTTTGTCTTAATGTTGAAAAGAGGAAAGATAAATAATCTATTCTTGTTGAGTGCCATGCTTAATTGTAGTTACTTAACTCTCAAGTCTTAATATATATATATATATACTTTTTGTCAATTTTTTATATATAATTACCATTTAATAATTTAAGATTTATAGTTAGAATTTAAACAATCCAAATTTCAGAATTTTGTTTTAGTTTTATCAAATAAGCTCTAATGACCATTATTCATGTAACTTGGTAACCTCGGCTTCTCTAATGACTTAATTCTAAAGTATGAATATATAAATATTTGTTTGACAAATTATTTACCTTTTTACATATAATTATTACTTATTAATTAATTCAATATTCAAATTAATTACATATATATTTGTGTAGGGTGTTTTCGATATTTTGCGCACCTTAATATTTGATGGTGCTTATTGATGTCAAGTATTCTAGTTACTTAGTGTCTTTTGGTTCGAATAATAATAAAGTCTTTTTTATTTTGTTACAAGTTAATGGATTCAAAACACGTTTTTTTACTGTTAATGTATTATAAAAAAATCATTTAAATCAAGAAAGAAAAAAAAAAAAAAAGGCCATTTGAATGAAGTGGCTTGGTTAATATTAAAAGAAAAAAGAAAAAGAAAGAAAGATGGTGAAGAAGCTAAGCAAAAATTGAAGAACTCCAAAAGTCCAAAGCAAAACTGGATTTTTTGGGCACTCATTAGCTGTTTGGCACATTCAATTATATGGTCCAATTAGTACTAAAAGTATATGGGTTTTTTTTTTTTTTTTAAATTCAACAACTCTCTACAAATTATATTAAAAATGCAACCACTCCATTGCATGTTCATGGAAATGATCAAAATACAAAGTCTAATGTAATTTAATTACAACTAACAAATATAGTAGTAGCACTACTATTATTATTTCAAAGAGTTGACCTCAATTAAGAATATTATATCAAATCCTTTATTGGCATACAATTTTGAGTAACAACTTATAATTCATTAACAATAATAATTTTGAGTTCACCCACGTATATTATATGTGTATACACACGTTTGATTATATTGTGAGATATGTGACAGAATTAGATATTAAAAAATTATTTATAAATATAATTAGAGAAAAAACAAAATTTATGTATATAATACTCAATGAGTACATAATAATATATAATATATATGTTTTCATAGCTAATTCCTCATTATAAGTAATTATAGATAAACAAATTGTGTTTTGTGATATGATTGAGTAAATTAATCTCATATAATATACAAACTTTTGCTCCCACATACACATAATTAAACAAAAGTAATTTCATTTTTATTTTTAAATTTTCAAAAAATAACATTTATATTTGTGGCAAAATACAAAATGAAAATGTATTCACCATATATATATTTTTTGGGTAGAATCTAAAAATAGTTAGGGCAATCAATGTTGTTCATAGGAGTTGGCAATTGGCACCTTTACCTATTTCACCTTCAAATTAACATTTATCAACAAGTGGTCCTCAAACATTGGGGTGCATTAATAAATAAAATCAAAATAAGGGACTAAATTGAAATTTCAGAAGTTGGATCATCTGTACTACAACGTGAGTGGCACGTGTACAAGAAAATGTTCCAGTCGTCGCGTAACGTAAAGAGAAGAAGCAGTTTATGAATCCATTTCTTTTTCTTCCGAGTTCCGACCATAGAAAGTCCCACAGAATCTCACGGATTTCGCTTCTACAAATTTCAGCTTTGATTTTGAAAGTAGATTTCCAATCCTAAATCCTGTTCTGGGATCTTGATTTTCTAGGGTTTTGATTTTTGTTTATAGTTCTGTTTGTTTAATTTGATCGAGCTGAAAGTGAAACCAGCTGAGATAAATAATGGCGGTGAAAGGGAGGCACGTCCGTGGTCCGTCGCGGAGGACGGCATCGAGTTCAACGTTGATCTTTGCTATGATCATTATGTTTTCGTTTTTGCTTTTGATTTTATTGGCCTTAGGAATTCTGTCAATTCCTAGCAGTTCAAGAGGTTCTCCGAAAGCACACGATCTCAGTACCATGGTGCATAATACTGTCGATAGGTATGGAGCATTTTGGTTTTAATAATGTGTAGAATTTTGGATTTTCTTTGAATTTTTATTGATTTGGAATGGAAATTGTGTGATCTGGGATTTGATTCACGCGGTTTTGCTGCAGAGGAGATGGTGATGAGGAGAGAGGAGATCAATGGGTTGAAGTTATCTCTTGGGAGCCCAGAGCTGTCATTTACCATAATTTCCTGGTATTTAATTTGATTTTCCATTTTTGGTTACTTACTTTTATACAGATATGTGCAACAAATGCTGGAATAGCAAGTTGGAAATGGTAAAAAGGAAAGATTGAAATGTAGTTAATACAGATAGTTATAGTTTTCAATATGTAGTTAGGTTGACATTGGAATTTTCTTGCTTCTGGGTTTTGAAGTTATCAATGGCTATTGTTTTCATCTTGATCTTCTCCCTAGCATAATACATCGGTTACTGACTGTGCATCTGATAAATGGCTTATTTACGCTTGTAAGATGGACAGACCAAACAAGCATTTCTTTTTGAAATTTGAAGTCTTATTACGAGCTCAAAAAGAAGCACTTGCCTGGAATAGAATGTGAATGTACATGCTGTGTAGAATGATATTTTTGGTGGGTAGTTTGGATGTGAAAAAAATGAACTCAAATGAAATGGTTTGGATAAGGAATACATCTTTTCTAAATCCTGGAAGCTTTCTCATTTGCCTTAGACTAATGATCTGGTTGAAAGATATTCTTTTCTTCTTCTGTTACAGTACCTTTTCTTTTTCAAGCTCTTCTTTTGAGCATGTGGGATTTTAGAAATTTCGAAATATGAGTTCCCACTAGAAATCTGTTTCTAACTGTGTACTTAGTGGGGAAGGGATCAATTAGATGCTTTTGATAAAGATTTGTATTTCTTTCTGCAGTCCAAAGAAGAATGTGAATACCTCATCAATCTTGCAAAGCCTAATATGCAAAAGTCAACGGTTGTTGATAGTGCCACAGGGAAGAGTAAAGACAGTAGGTCTGTTTTTCCTATATTTTTGCTCTCCTGGTTACACGTTAGTCTCTAACCATGAAGCATTTTTCCCCTTCTATCTGTCATAACAAACTTTTGTGATTGCATGCAGAGTTCGTACTAGCTCTGGAACATTTCTTGCTAGAGGACGTGATAAAACCATCAGGGAAATTGAAAAGAGGATTGCAGATTTTACCTTCATACCTGTAGGTATGTCTGATGATTTTATTATGACTTTGCCATTCTAGTCATGTGTTTCTTCTCAAGGTATAGTGCTAATGTCTTTCCTATTTAGTTTAATAGCATTTTAATGTATAAGACTGTAACACTAGTTCAAGCATAAGTTTGACTGGAAAGATGAGAAACACACAATTTATGCTGTTCAAGTAATAGGGGAAACTGACATTTCCTGTTGTCCTCTTACAACAGTCAACAAAGGAAGCTTATAATGACACTGGGGGTTCCTTGCATATCCTTAAGTACTTAAAGACAACCAATTGGCAAATTTGATGTTCTAGCAGGATTAGTAGCCTTTTTGTTCTTTTCTGCTGCCTGTTTTTGTGTAGAGAGCAAGTATGTTAGATTATGTTTACATGCCAAAATGGACATATCATGGGTTATATAATTCGATTGGAACAGATTTTTCTGCAAATGGAAGATTGTGACTGCAATAATTAGCTCACAGCTAAAGCTGTACTTGACCTTTGTACACTACTTAGAGGCAGTAAACTTCACATTCTCTTCGAGGATCTTTTGGATATGACCTCTTTATATTTGGACTGAGTGTGTCATCAAATAACTGTTCACTATTGTTATGAGAAATTTATATGCTTGTCATGTATATTCCATAAATGGTTCTTTAATTTTATAAAGTAACTCATTATCGATAAACTCTTTCTTAGAATTTAGTTTTCTGGTGTTGGACTTCCTCACATATAGATTTTTTAAGCCCTTTTGCCTGACCCGAAATATGCTCCACTAGTATATGTCTTCTGTTCTTCTAGGGTCTGTCTCCATATACACATCTCACCTCAAGGTCCTGACTATTACTGTTTGGGAATATTTTTCTTGGTGTTTGACTTATATCTATTACATCCTTCCGTGATGTTTTATCTGCACTGATATTTGGCATGCTTGAAGATTCATTGTAAATACAGAGGATGGGAGAAAACCATTAGATTTATGTGCAATCTATGTTTTTTCTGTACCCTAATGATGTTCACACATGTTTCTGCGAACTTCTAATTTTATGAGGTAATTTTGCCATCTGCAGAGAATGGGGAGGGACTTCAAGTTCTCCATTATGAGGTGGGTCAGAAGTACGAGCCTCACTATGATTACTTTCTCGATGAGTATAATACTCAGAATGGTGGTCAACGAATAGCTACGGTTCTAATGTACTTGTAAGTAAATATTTCTTCTTGAATCTTTTGAACCGTGGTTACTTTCAATTGGCTGCTCTAATTAACTTTTGATCTCATGTTATGTTCAGGTCAGATGTGGAAGAGGGCGGAGAAACAGTTTTCCCGTCAGCCAAAGGAAATATTAGTGCTGTACCTTGGTGGAATGAGCTATCTGAATGTGGAAAAGGAGGACTATCTGTAAAACCTAAGATGGGTGATGCTTTGCTTTTCTGGAGCATGAAGCCCGATGCAACTCTTGATCCTTCTAGTTTGCACGGTTAGTTATGTTGATTAATTACATGTTTGCAAGATTAGAGTTTGGTTGTGTGATTTTTTCTTTGTGTTTTATAAAAGTTGAATTGTCTTTGAGAAGAAAAGTGAGTATCAAAGTGAAAATTTTGCATTAGATTCTGTGCGGAACCCAATCCAAACACGCGTATACAAATTTGATTCGCGATTTCATATTCAAACAATTTTGTAGAACTAAATATAATGCAATGTCTTGTTGCAGGTGGATGCCCTGTGATCAGAGGAAACAAGTGGTCATCAACAAAATGGATGCGAGTCCACGAGTACAAGGCATAAGTTTTCTAACAAACACAAGGTAAACAACATTTTCCACTGCATAATTGATTATAGTTCAGCCTTCTGTATTAGATTATATTACTTTTTCTCCCTTGAGATGTATGCATAGTTATTTTTATTTATTTATTTATCTTATAGAGCTAAAACAACATTATAGAACAGTTTTGTTGTAAATGAATTTGGATATTACAAGTTCAAAATTCCAAGAATTTCAATCATGAATATTTCTGTGCCTGCTCATAAGTTTTTCTTCTCTTTAATACAGCTTTAATATTGTATTATTCAAATGGAATGGAGTTGAAGCTTGAAATACGTTTGTGAATGTTTGATAACCACCTTGATATGAAAATGAAACCCTTTTGTGTATGTTTGGTAGATACTTGAGGCTTCTGCCTGAATTATCTTCATAAGCTAGATCCAGAGTTTACTTGCATCTTGCAGACCTGCAACTATTATTTGCATTGTTTCTTCCCCCACCACCCACCCCACATATATATATTATATATCTATAGTAACATAAAATATACTCTAACCTACAAATCTTAGTATACCTCTAAATATTGTCGATATCTAGGTGAGTATACTTCTAAGAAGTGTTGGTATTTAGGGATACAACCCATCAAGACTCGGTATATGGAAAGTTTATTGAGTCTGACTTTTATTTGGAGATAGGTCCTGCGATTATTCATTGTGTCAAGGATTGATCCATATAAACCTTGTATACTATACACGTCAGGAAACTAGGAAATTTTCATAGAAAGGAAATGTATTGTCTATCCATCACAATAATCATTCTCCCTCACAGTAGAGGCATGTATTTGGGTATTTAGTTGTGTTATGTTATTTCATCAATGCCTACCTCAAATGCAGAATTTCTTGTACTAATTCCTTCACATGACTAATAATAGTAGTATCAAATTGTGGAAACAGAGTGAGTGTACCTACTTACCTCTCTGAGTAGACAGAATTTGATATTGTGATATGTTTGGTAAAATCTAGAGACCTCTCCTCTTCTCTTCTAGCTAGGGCTAAGCATTTAATGGTGTTGTTTTATCTTCCCCACCCTGTACTTTAGACTCTGCACTTACTACTCTACTCTAATACTACTATACTTGAAGAGTTTTCCAGAATACTCTTTTTTATTTGAAATTAAATAATTTTATTTTTAAATAAATATGCAATTCCAAATAAAACTTGGAAACAGCTAATCGATCCATGATCAAATAGATTTTCATGACCTTAATGGATTAGTTGTTGATTTTCAAATATCGAGTTTAAAAAAAAAAAACAAATTGAATTAGTCATTGAGTTTCAAATTTTGAATTGAAAAAAAAAAAGAAAATACAAAAAGCAGCAGTTGCATGGATTGGCTATGTCTTTGCAAAAAGTCTTGAAAGACATTATTGGTGAGAATACAACTAACTACCATCTGTCAAAAAAACTGCTGATTATTATTATTTTTAAATTGCATCAGTGGAAATTTCTGAAATTGAAGATATTTATAAATAGAAAAATATATCATTAGCCCTTTCTTCTGACTTTATACACAAACTGTGATGCACTGCACTTTTGCATGCTTTTGGGGTAATTAATCTGAATGAGATGAGATCACAGGTCCGGTCCAGGATATATATATATATATATATATTAATAAGATCTTCTGCCTTTTGTTTGCATCCGAAGTCCAAACATACGTGTGTATATGCGTGATATATATATATATATAATTCCCACTGTTTTTTTTACTTACCGATTTAAAAAAATACAAAATTTCAATTTTTATTTTTTATACACTAGAAAGCCCTTCAATTTTCTTTTTTTCTATCATTATTGTTTCTTTTAATTTTCATGTTAGAAGATTAAAAAAATATTAGAATTTGTTACTACTGATAAGGTATAATTAAAAAAAATCCTTAATTATTATCTTGAAACGTGACAACTATAAAAACTCGAGAATTACAAGTAAAAAAACGGAATGAGCAGTTTTTTGAAAAGGTATACATATATATTATTTCATTTCTCTTTTTTACTTGTCATGTTTTATTATTATTTGTATTTTTTATTTATCACACTATGAAAACAATATAATATTTCATAATTTTTTTCATTATATACCTTTTCTCAAAAATAAAATTTAACCCCTATTTTAATTGTTATTTCATAAAAAGTTATGCAAGTATTAATTAATAAATAAATTTTGCCTGTTAGTGAGTTGAACTATTGATAATATGATGAGAGACTAGTTTGGAGGGTATTTTAGTATATAATAAATATATACATATATATATATGTATATGCTTTTACTTTTCTTTAAAATATCTAAAATGTGATATCAAATTTTGATTTTTTTTGACAATAAATTTGCACGTACAATTATCATAAACGAGAAATAATATTTTACCAACTGAATAATTGTTTATTTTTATTGAAATTATGTTACATTAATATTGTTTTTGTGGTTTATTTTAATTGAGGGATTGAGAAGAGAAGAGGGAGAGAGGGAGGATAGTTCATGAAATTGGAAGAAAAAAAAAATGAGACATTCACTAAATAAGCTCAATTATGCAAAATAAATAATCAAATGAAGATTGAGTAGGTTTAATTAGGAAGAATTAATACATGCATGATAAAAGCGTCTAGAAAATATGAAGCACACAAAATCTTGGGTCACATCGCCCGCAACACATAAAACTTTTTTTTTTTTTTTTAATTTAGGAAAAGACCATTGGCCAATGCTTGGACAATAATAATTAAAAAATTATTAATATAGAAAGGTTTTTGCATAAATGAGAAGGATTGTTATACTTGAAAAATTAGTCTATTTAGTGCGCACTTTTGAAACGGACATTATTTTGAATAAAATATATTATTTATGATAGTTTGAATTTAATAAATCTTACAATTTTGATAAAATTTATTGAATCTTAATGAAATTTATATACTCTATTCATTTCTTTTACTTGTCACATTGTAAAAAATCTCGTTTCTTATTATATCTTCCCATTAATAATAAATTTTAAATTTTTAATCTCTTTTTATTTTTCTAACATAAAAATTAGTATAAATATTAATAAAGAGAGAAAAAAGATTGAAAGATATTTTAATCTACACAATAAAAAAATTCAAAATGAGGCGAATAAAAGAAAACAGAAATGCATAACACGGGCATGCATTAAAAAAACTCATTTAATTCCTGACTATTTGACAGCCATTTATTTATTTCATTTTTTTTTTTTTTGTCATTCAAAAGAAAATCAAATTTTATTTTATTTCTTAGTTTTTCCAGAGCTTTCTTTCAAGTTGATTTTGAAATGAGTTATGTCATGAGATGAGTGCAGCGTCTTCTACGATATCTTTTCTTCTTTTGAAATCTTTTCCATTATTAGAGTTCAAGATCACTGAATCTTTTACTATTTCTGGCTTTATTAATACGATTATTAAATTAGTTTTTTCTAATGTATGTAACGGACACACCTTAATATTAATTAATTTTTTAATATATAATTTTCTTAAAATTTCAACCATTTCTATTAAAATTTCAAATTTTATAAAATTTTATAAGTATTAACTTTTTGTTCAAAAACACGTTAGATATACTCTTTTATATATATATATATATATATCTCCAAAGCTCAATAATTTTCTATTGATTGAGTTTTAAATCAACAATTTAATTTACGCAATATTCATAAAATTTGACTCATATTCAGTCACTCATATTCAAAAATTAAAATCTGACTTAAAATTTTTTCAACGTAATGTATCAAATTGTTCACTTTGTATGAGCATTAACAGTCCGCTTAGCCATGACCCGCAGCAAGCTGGTGAGTTACTAATATGTAGCTTCATTAGTATGCTAGTGTTAAACATAATAGGGAAGTTGAAATTTGGAGATAGCGTGAAGAAAAGGACAGAGATTTTGACTTCAGTTAAGATGATGTTATCAAATTGATTAAACATAATAACCACATCACATTTTAGCCAATAGGGATCGAGATACTACTCCTACTACTAGTTTAGAAAGATCTCCAAAATAAATAATTTATCTAAAAAAGAGGTAGAGAGATTAATTAAGGGAATGCCCTTTCATTAAGGTAATCGCCCACTAAACCATATTTTTTGATAGAGATATATATATACATGTATTACACAACAAGCATCAATATATTCAAATGCCTTGAAAACTTGGCAAGATCAAGCCTAGGAAGAGAAAATTTATAAAATATTTTCTATCTTTTTATGTATGTAGTTACGAATAATTAGTCACCTACTCCTCGCATTTGAAATATAAAGAGAGACTGTTATATAACACATAATTTATCAATATGATCAAATATTTAAAAATTATTTGTAATAAGTATAAAAATATGAAAAGAAGTTTATAATTAATTTAAAAAAAATCTGATGATTGTTTATATTCATTTGCTAAACCTAAGATTATGCATATACTATCATAGTTTCATTTCAATTTATTTATCACTTAAGGAGAACAGATAACTATTAAAAAATAATTAAATGATCTTAATTGAATGATGAATAGATTCTTGAAATATTTTTTATTGAAATTATGTCTAAACATTTATTACATTGTACATCCTAATAATAGTAAATGGAAGTATATGTAAAATTTTTTATTTAAAACTATTTTATTAATCTACTAAAATGACAAATATTTAAAATAAAAATATATATCTAAACGAAAAAAAAATTAAAATGGAAGGAATAGTTTTTAAAGGTAAGTTTAGTTAATTAATAATCTTCTATTTATAACTTATGCTGCAGCTGATGTTTGTGGGGGACAGCTATGGTTACCATTTTCTATTGTGATGGTTTGATTTTTATTTTGTATTTTATTGTTATTAATAAAATAATTTCACAATAACTATTTAGAAGTTTTTTTTTTTTTTAATTTGATTTGTATTTGAAGATTTTGTACTTAGATTTTGGCCAAAAAACACTATAAATGGGTAAAAGGCCCCATGAAAATGCTACCTAACTTTGTCTGGAAATTAGTGGTATTATCCATATCATATCCCAATTTTTCTTCTGCCTTCGATATTAAGGCAAACCACCAAACCAAGGTATACTAGATATACTTTTTCTTTTTTCTTTTCCTTTATTTTGGGAAGAAGAAGATCGAGAGAGATCCACAATTTTTAGTAGAAAAATTAGTGAACAATGGAATTATCAAGAATTAATTATATTTATCTCATTACGATTTATTTAAACTATAATTTTAATAATTTATTTTGTATAAATTTCTTCATTATTTTAAAATATATTTTTTTATTAGTTATATATTTAAGACTAATTAGTATCTACTATTTTTTTTTTTGGAGAAAGAAGAAGAGGGATACACTATTTTTAGTAGGAAAAGTAGTGAACAACAGAATTATTAATTTAGCATTTATAATTGACATAATGCCTATTCCAGAAAAAAGAAAAGAAAAAAAAAATTAGTATCATGCCTCTGCCTCTGCCTCTGCATTCAAATCTATTTCATAGCAAAATGGAGATAACTTTATTAAAGTTTTAATTCGCTTCTCCGGGATAAAAGTTTTTATTCACTAACATATGTTTGAAAATCCCACGTCGGTTAATTAAATAAAATAATTACTCTTTATAAAGACTTGAACAATCCTTACTTCTTGAAATATCTTTTGAGGTGATTTAAACCAAAACCCAAAAATTCTAATATGGTATTAGAGCAAGTTGTTGGGCATGCCACGCTCTAGACCCAAATAATGGGCCTAGGCGTAAGAAGAAAATTGATTTTTTAAAATTTTTTTTTAAATGAATGTTAAGTAAAATTCATATATTTGGTAAGTTAAAAAATGTATAGTGTTCTAGCATTAAACTTTTTAATTATATTTAATTTATATTGTTGATGTTGATAAAATATTAATATATTTATAATTATATATAATGTTATTTTATTTATTGTACCGAAGTGATTGGTTTAACTTAGTGACTCAATAGTTTGACTCGTATGAGATTTATATTTTCTGTCTATCGTATTTTGTTTAATGATTTCCATTCTCAACTTATCACATATTGTATTATTCAATATAAAATTTTGAAACACGTTGAATTGTTAAAAAAAAAAATCAACAAATATATCATATATAAAATACAGATACTATTTAATTTATTCCCACCATTAATCTAAGATAAATTCTATGAGTCGATTTTATACAAATAATTCTAAATATCATTAAAAAAACAAATCTATACTATATTATAAAAAAAGAATTTGATCATTCGATTATTCGATTTCCCAAACGCGTATTATATATTAAGAATTTTGCTCTATATTGACTCAATTTTTTGAACTTTCATGAGTGTCCCAATATTTAATCATTAAAAAAAAAAAAAAAAAAGGTTTTCAAAGAAAGCGAGGCAGCTCATCTCAGCACCCAATTGACTGGAAAATTGGAAAAAAAAAAATGTCAATGGATTTAGGGTTTATTGAGAGCAAATTGGAAGATCGCAGGAAGACAGGGAAGATAATTAACGATAAGCGCGTTATGATCATTAAATACTACGTAATTTTGACCTAAAATACGTAACAAATCTGCAATTTACTTTTCTTTTTTTGGACTGATGAGTATGACATAGACAACTAAATAAAAATTTAAAATTGCAAAAAAAAAAAATTGATGAAAATATTTTAGTTGAATTTATCAAGAAGAGAAAAATGTTCTTTTCAAAAAAGAAAAAAGAGAAAAATGGAGGTACGAGTGATAAACGCATAACTGTGTTAATAAATAAAATTATCCTAATTAATAAATATAAAATTTTCCCCCGAAAAAAGTAGAATTATCCTAAATTTATGAATTTTCCACGTTAATAATACTTGAAAATAAAATTTTCTTAGCTCCTTTATAGATAAAGAAAAATGTATTTTGAACCAAGATTTTTGAATTTATAATGAATATTTATACTTGAAAGTTATTAAGTTGTCACAAATTTTCTCAAGTCTAAAACGGTGTTACTTCCTTTTTTTTTTTTACTTGTCATACTTTGAAAATTATATTATTTAAGAAAATATAAAATTAAATGTTTTTTTTAAAAGTAAAATGCCTTCCAAATTCTTCTTTTTATTATTATTTCTATTAGTTTTCATGTAAGAAAAATAAAAAAAATGTATAATAAGAAAAAATTATTAAATATTATATTGGAATAATAAATTACAACGTAAAAAAAATACAAGAACTAGCACAATATAAAAAAGCAGCATGTGGATGTGGGGAGTAATAGTTTGACAAGGGCATGATTAAGCTTAAAAAATAATTATGAATATTTGGTTAACCCTTTAAAGAAATTAACCAAAAAAGACAAAAACAGGTTAAAAGTCACTCTATTATACCTAAACAAATGTTTTTTTTTAACAAAGTAACAAAAGTTAAGTTAATTAGTTTTACCAAACAAAGATAGGTCAATTTCACCAATAATGTGATATTTTCCCTTTCTAATTAATTAAAACACCGTCTAGACGCTTAATACATTTATCTTTTATACAAATAATAAATTAATTAAGTGGTTAGTAAAAAAATACTAGTAGCAAGTTGAATTTGTTAGGTCACAAATAATAGTCTTTTTTATCTTATCGTTGAAATACTATTGATGATGCCCTTGGTTTTTTTTTTTTTTTAAATTTATTTATTTATTATGATTTTTAAATCCTTTGATTTATTATTTTTTTTTTGGAAACCTTTGAATTGTTTCTCACCATTAAATAAAAAACACCCAAAAGGTCCACCCGTTCTTAGTTCATCATGCAACTAATGTCTCATTCATTTATTAAAAAAAAATGAAAAACTAAAGTGACTCATTCATCTAATCTTTCCACAAAACATATCTTAATACCAAAAAAAAAAAAAAAAAAGTAAAAATTTGTTATTTAGTTTAATGTTTATGAAATTTTATTTGCTATATGTCATATTAATTGCAAAAAGAAAATGAATGAAAAGAAATTTGATTTGGCTAATATAAATTTCTTTTTTTCATTGCATAAAAAGTTTGAATATTATGAAAGATTTTCTATGAAATGGAATTTATTTTTGAATATTATTTTTTATTTTCTTTTTATATGGAGAAAAAAAAAAAAGAAAAGAAAAGTGAGATAGGCAGGCATGTGATCATTTGTGGACCAACTACTCTCTTCCAAACAACAAACCTCACATTTTGTCAAATTGGACCCTTATTGGGTTGCTTTCCCTCTCGTGCCTTTTGAAATTTCGGGCAAGGCCAATTGGCTAAGTCCACTACTTATTTTTTTTCTGAATAAAAGAAAAAAAAGTGCCATTCATCTATTTAGATTTGACATAAAATCTTTATTATTAAGTTTTGTTTTGCATACTAAAAAAAAGTTTTGTTTTGACAAAATGTAATAAATACGTTTGTGATTCTTTTCTTCTCTTTGTTAAACAGATTTTTCAATATATATATATAGATTATTATACATTATGTTTAAATATTAAGACTCGGTTCATTTTAGATGGTGAAAGTTTTTTAAAATTTTGTGAAATTTAAATTAATTATAAAAAATATGAAGTTTATAATAAAAAATAACTTTAAAAAATTTCAAACCAATGGAACGTAAATTATTATACAACTAAATCTTACATAACCTTTAACTCACTTTATCCTAATATATAACTAAATGAATAAAATTGACTTTAAATTATTACCTAATCCCCAAAAGATACAATAGTTTTTAAAATTTTATTTGAAAGAAATAATATTTTATAAAACAAAATATTCTCATTTTTCCTCTAATCATCGATAATATTTTTCATAATATATTCAGTAACCATTTTTTTATAACATATTAAAAAAATATATTAATTTAAGAATATTACAAAACTACTGTTCGAAATGTTAATATTAGAGACCATCTTAACCTTATTTTTCCTGAGAAAAGTTATATCAAAAACAAAAATAATTTCCCCTAAAAAGTGTACAGTAAGTGAAGAGAAGCTATAAATGCAAGTTGATTTTGTGTGGTTTATTTTCACCCCTTCACTTAGCGACTAAGGTTGGCAATATACCATCACCACCTCTAACCTCTTCCCTTTATATATCCAACTCTACCCCTCCTACCCCCCAAATCCATAAATATATATTAGATATTTTGTGTGTCTGCAGACAGACCTTCTTTAATTGAAAAAGGCCAAAGAAAAAAAAAACTCATCTTTGTATCGAAGAGACAAGAAACCCTTTTTGAAGTTCTTGAATTTTTTGAGGAATCTAATGGAATTCTATACATATCCTTCTCATTCTTTGCCCTCTTCACCTGCAATATCATTTTCTTCTGGTAATTTGGTTGATAGAGTTAAAGAATACTGCAGGTTTGCCGTTTCTGCTATTATTGGGAATGTGTTTTCTGCAATCTTCACCTTTTTCTTTGCATTGGGTGAGTTGTTTAGCATTTTTGTTCTTCGTCTGTTTCAATTTCTTGAATTTTACTGTTCAATGGCTCAAAGTTTCTACCTTTTTGATAAAATGACTGCTGATTTTATTTCATATTCGCTTTTTTATTTGGATTTTATGATCTGGGCTGTTGGGATTTCGCCTAATTATAAAGAATCCCATGAACCCTTTGGTAATTTTGTTTTCCGACGGAGATCAGTTTTATAGCTATTCATATTTTTGTTGGGTTTGTAATGTTCTTCGATGAAATGCAAGAAAAAGGCGGAATCTTTAGGGTTTCAAGCATAAAGTCATTTTCTTGTAATTTATGATTCCAAATTTTGTCCCATATTGGCTTGCATCATTTAAAATACAAAAAATAATAGGTGAATATTGGGGGGATTTTGATTAATTCTTCAGATTTGCTTAGTCTAGTGGTGAATTTTTGTTCTTTGGTTGTGGAAATGGAAGCTGAAGGGGAACTGTTTCTGCTTCTGCAGTGGGTACCTTATTAGGAGCAATGACTGGGGCCTTGATTGGCCAAGAAACAGAAAGTGGATTTGTTAGAGGAGCTGCGGTGGGTGCGATTTCTGGGGCTGTTTTCTCTATTGAGGTTTTTGAATCATCCTTACTTATATGGCAATCAGATGAATCTGGCGTTGGTTGCCTTCTTTATTTGGTAAGCAAGAAACCTTTGGATTCTCAATCTTTATATTCAAGGATTTCATAGAGAATGTATATTCTCTTGAGCAAATATTTGTTTGGTTCTTATCTAAATGTACTATTTCTTTGGAATTCTGCAGATTGATGTAATAGCAAGCCTGTTAAGTGGGAGACTTGTTCGTGAGAGGATTGGCCCTGCCATGTTAAGTGCAGTTCAGAGTCAGGTATTGTACATCTTATGCCAACTCTACCCTACTTTGATAGTTTAGAAGAGCCCCTTATTTTCAATTTTGATTTAACTCGATTCTTCTGTCTTTGATTTTCAGATGGGAGCAGTAGAAGTAACATTTGAGGAGATCCCCAACATTTTCGACACTGGAGGGGCAAAGGGTTTGCCTGGAGATTCAGTGGAGAAGATACCAAAGATTGTAATTACAAATGACAACAATATTGATGCTTCTGGAGAACGAGTCTCTTGTTCGGTATGTCTTCAAGACTTTCAGATTGGCGAAACTGTTAGAAGTTTACCGCATTGCCATCACATGTTTCACCTACCTTGCATCGACACATGGTTGGTGAGACATGGATCTTGTCCATTATGCAGAAGGGACCTGTAATATGTTTTACCTGTAAATTATAGGACATGAGAATTCTGTTTTATTTGGAGGGTTTTCTGTTTCATCAGTTAAACCCAGTATACCATTTTTTCCCCTCTCTTTTTGCCTTTTAAAACAGCCACATGTAATTAGTCTTGAGTTCGTGTAGCCTAGTTTTGAGTGGCGTTGCTCAGTAACCATTTTGTACAAAAATTTTGAGTTGTGATAGTGATTACTACTAATTCCACTTGGTATTGTATCTTCTATGTTATGTTTCTTGAAATTCATTTGTCTTCCTCTCTGAAAACCTTTACTTGCATTTCTGGAGAAAGAATTGGTCTTCAACACGAGTTTTGGCTTGATTTATTTGAATTGAAGGATTTTGATTTGATCTTCTGGCGAAGAAATAGTCCAGTCACTGATCCCTCGTAATTCAACTTCTTGTTTGCCTAGTAAAATCTAGAAAGTCCTTGCCTTGACCACATTTCTGTAGCTGGATTGAATTGAATATTGAAGAGAAACCATCTCAGTTAAGTCCTTTGAAAATCAGATAGTCTTTTATATGGCGGGGAACCACCGCCTCCCTCTGCTCTAGTTAGGGATATTTTGCGTATGGTGCAGACTAAGCCAACTTCTATGTGTAGTAATATAGCAAACAAAATGTGGATATTACAACTAACCCTATATACCGTATTAGGCGACTATAATGACTTTGGGCTTTTTTTGTATGAGATTGATCCCTTTTGAGACCAAGAAAGATTGTCTTTAAGACAATTTGCTTCTTTCCTCAATCTCATAGAAGGCTTGTCACCATTGCTGTGCTCTTCTTAACCAGAAAACTTTATTGAGGAACTTCCTTGTGATTGTTCTTGGAGAATCAAAACAGATGCAGTGAGTCTTGAATGAATTGCAGAAGAATCCTTCTCTGAACAGGCCTGTGAAAACTGCAAAACACCAAAATTCTTCTAATGTCTGGCTTTATAGGTAGGAACAAATTTAGACAAATTGGATAGAATCTGGAATTGTTCTTGGTCTATATACACTATCTAGAAAGCCTTTTAGCTTCCAGATTATCATATCTGGCTGACCATCCCAGATGGGAACTCAAGAGTGAATAGCCAAGCAAGTCCTCTTGAGTTATTTTCCACGTAAAAGTGCTGACAAAACCTCAATGTCACAGGGAATGTCACTTGTACTTTCAAGATGAAAGAAAGAATGAACATTCTCAGAATAGGATCTGACCCTCTTTAGCACTAGAGACAATTAGTAAGAAAACTGTTAATGCTTGTGCAGGTTATGAGTTTGATTCTTGCATATAGCGTTATACTTAAAGAATTTTGACTTAGGTCTTCCTAAGTAAAAATTGGACTCTCTGTGGACAGGACCCAAGTGGCATACTAAAAGAAACAGGTTAAAGAAAAAAAAAGGAAAGATTTGCATTCTCACTTCATACACTCTGTACTGAGTGTCTACCCTTAACTAGTTTCCATAAATTCTGTGCAGATTTAGACTGATATATAAGAAAGCCCCCTTCATAACTGTTCATCAATGTTTTGTTATCTGCCTTTCAGTGACAGAGAAGTCAGCAATCCTACACTACAATTATGAAGCACTGGGGCCATTGCCAAATGCAACTGCAGTTGTTGTTGGTGGTTTGCATTTATTGAAACTGGAAAAAGTAGCATATATATTTACTGTCTTGGGGGGGGGGTTCATACACAATTTATGAGTAGTGAAATGTAGATAACTTGAAATTCTGAGTTTGTCCCATGGCTTCTAATTCGTACTTGGGCTTCATATGTTTGTAATGGTGGAAAGGCTAGCAACAAAAAGCCAAGTTCAATGAGTGATGAGAGGAAAAATACAAGTCACAGTGGCTCTCTAGCAATTAGAGATTGAAAGAGTACCACAAGACAAGTGTATTAGGTCTTATACTAGAAATGGAAAAATCATATTCAAAGAGTACCTACCACAAGACAAGTTATTAGGTCAATATTCCGAAAGGCAAAATCATTAAAGATGACAATGTCTTTGAGTTCGGTTCAAGTCCTGTGTGTGGTGAAAACTCAGTTGGAATTTCTTTCTTTCCCTAAAGGTTGGCTAGTAGAGTAACTGAATTAATCGAATACTGTAAAATAGACACGTGATACTAGTTATTATTATAAAAACATAAAAGATGAAAATATTATCTCAAAGAACCTAAAGATCATTCTTTCTTCCTCACAAAATTCTTGAAAAGCTAGTCTTTGGCTTTTACACTAGCTATTTGGGCAAAATGGGACCAACAAAATGCAGGGAAAGGAAGGAATCCAAAGCAAAAACTATATAATCATACATTTCTAAGGGCAACCCAAAGTTGAACACTTTTAGGTAAAATTGCAAGAGTGCAAGTAACAAAATTGAGAAGCAAACATGATTTCAAGGACCATACTTCCAATTTTTCTTAATAACTTTACTAGATATCTAAGAATACACAGTTCTAACAAATCTAAATTCAGCAAGCAGAACGTCTATAGAGTTTGATCCTTACTCAAAGATAAGGTCTATCCCACTGCTTTTCATATGGTGTCGATGGAATTGTTCAAACCTTGGACTTTTCATGACATTCACAGTGTGTTATTCACTGTGTCAATCTATTGAGTTATTCAGTAGTCACTTTAATAAGCTTTGGTTATTCTTCTACAAGTAGATACTTCTGATCCTGTCATATTAGCCTATGAAAACAGAATCCTTTGACTAATACATCCTAAGATGAAGTAATTCTCCTGTCTTTTATTGTATTGTTTGAAACTGCAGAGTATGGGGTTTTTGTCTCCAAATCCATGGAAGGTTTTGCTCTGTTTTTGTTAAGTCAAATTCTTTAAATTTTTTTACACTGCCAATAATGGAGTTTCCTTTGGCTATTTGTGCCGTCTGAAGATTTGACTTATTCAGCTACATGAACTTCATGATTTGCCGGCCAGCAATTCATGTGTAAGAACAAAAATATACTTTAAAAACTTTACCTCTTGAAACAGAGTCTTTCTTTTCTTTGCCTTTTCTTGATTTTGAACATCATTTACAAACATGAAAATGTTGTCCAAAGTAAAAGGGAGTGTAAATTCTTAACTAGGGAAATGTCAATGTCTGAGACACCAGCCCAGAAGAATGGTTCTGGTTTTACAAAAATACATGTATGGGCAGGCAGCACAGGCATCTTGGTTTCATTAGTCATTATTCTTGGCTGGCTGTACTTTTGTTTCAAGAGGAAGCTTTTTGCAAAGTGCTGTTTATGCCACAGGCAAAAAGGTTAGTACACTCCCAACTCCACAAACTTTCTTCTGTCCCTCATTTTTTTTTTTTGAGACATTGGGAAACGACGGGATGTGAATCAAACACAATACTATCGTGTGGTAAGCAGTCACGACAGTCCTATATTTAGACATCCCAAACTTAATAGTCTCTTTTGATACACAGGGTGTGGGAAAGGTGACGGGATTTAAATCAAACACAGGACTTACTGTCAGATAAGGGATTACTTCAATCCCACAATGAACCTAAAATGTCTTGGTACTCCACACATGCTACATTCTTGATTTCTAGATCACATTCAAAGTTCTGTTCTTGATTTTTATCTTCAAAGTATGTGACCAAGTTTTTGGAGGGGTGACGGGATGTAAATCAAACACAGAATTTACTGTCTGATAAGGGATTACTTCACTTCCACGTTTAGACATTCCATAATGGACCAAACTAGGAGGATTCGCGGTCAAAAAACTATGTGGGATGTCTTGTACTCCACATACGCTACATTCTTGTTTTCATTTTCAAAGTATGTGATCAAGTTTTTTGAAACAGGTACGTTGGATGCTAAGAAATTACAATTAAGGCGCTTTCAGTATGAAGAATTACAGAAGGCTACAAATAACTTCAGCACAGATTTTCTGGTTGGAAAGGGTGGATTTGGAAATGTATATCAAGGACATTTTGATGTAGAAGGAACATTGGCAATCAAAAAGCTTCATCCTACTTCTTGCACAAGCATTGAGGAGTTTCGAAATGGTAAGGCTTTCAAGAACTCATATTTTTACGTTTTTGAAAAATCCAATTAGACAACCTTAGATTGGTAAAAACTGATACAAAGTTTGATTTTTGTGAAACAGAGGTTAGGTTGATCTCACAGGTGAAGCATAAGAACCTTGTTGGTCTGGTAGGATTCTGCGAACAAGCCGGTACATATGATCACTAGAAAACATCTTCTTGATAACCTACGACAACCAAAAATAGTATATGATTGAAGAAATGTCATTCTTGATCTCGTGTTTGTTTCAGGTTCTAAAGGAACAAAGGCTTTGGTCTATGAATATGTTAGCAATGGTTCATTGCTGGATTACATCATGGGTGAGCTTCTATTATTATATCTGTAACATGAAATACATATGACGAGTTTGAACGTTATAAAAACGAGAGTTTGAGGGTCTATTGCCACTTGAAAATATTCATTTTATTATAATGGAGACGGTTGTCAAATAGTTAACTATAGGTATCGTCAAATTCCAAGTTGTACTTCTAAATCTGCAAGTCGTGTGAGTGTGGCAGTTTCAACTCAAGAAACTGCTACATAACACCCTTTCATATCTTTATTTTGCACGAAAAACTTCTCCATCTTCTCATCTATCAACTCTATTGCAAGATTAACAAAATCAACGTTACACTTGCGATGAAATATAATCCATTCCTGTGTTAGGAATAAGAGGGATGAGCTTAACATGGAGGCAAAGAGTAAACATAGCCATTGGAGCAGCTAAGGGTAAGCTTTCATATAACTAAAAAGGATTATTGACATAGAGATGAAGAAAGAATCACTATTTTTAACAACATTTTCTGTTGAATTTTGTAGGAATTGGACATCTACATGAGGGGATAAAGCCAAGTATAATCCATAGAGACATAAAACCAAGTAACATCTTAGTAGGAGAAGATTTTGAGGCTAAGGTTTCTGATTTTGGACTTGTCAAAACAGGACCTGTTGATGATCATTCCCATGTAACCAGCCAGGTTAAAGGCACTCCAGGCTACCTTGACCCTGCCTATTGCTCTAGCTTCCATTTGAGTCAATTTACCGATGTTTTTAGCTTCGGTGTTATTCTTCTGCAACTCATTTCTGCCAGACCTGCTGTTTATAGTAGTCGAGGACAGCCCAATGTCCACATTATCGACTGGGTAAGTAAAGATCCCCCCCTCCCCCCTTCCCTTATTAGGTTGTTCTTGATTGCTAGAACTAAGAACAGATATAATACACAGTCAATGCAGTTTTACATTATCAAGAAGTGATTGAATACTGATATGGAACGGTAATCTATGCAAAATTGCAGGTGAGGCAGAGTCTAGAGAGAGGAAGAGTAGAAGAAATTTTGGATGCCAATCTTCTAATGGAGGAATGTAACATGGAAATGATGTTAAAGATGGGGCAAATTGGTCTAAAGTGTGTTGTGGGGGAGCCTAAACAGAGGCCTACAATAACTCAAGTGTGGCAAGAACTAGAAGCAGCTCTCTATTGTATTGACAATTTCCATCCTAAGGAACCATCCCAGAATTCTTTGACACTAATAGAAGCATTTGGACAATCAAGAAGTGCAGTAAATCATCTACGGATGCAAGAAATTCCTTCTCAAAACTCCATTAGTTTGGAGGAAATTGGACTTGAAAAGTTCTACTTAGACATGGATTTCCTCTCCTTTAGGAGTGCAAGTTTGAGGTGTTTCGAGACTGAATCCATAAGCATTGATATCATGATGAAAGAATCGAGAGGAGAAGATGAAGACCGAAGCACAAACACGGACAAGAACATGATCATACAATGTTAATTGTATAGTTTTGGCAATAAGTAAAAGTAGAAACTCTTCAATAAGGGGATGTAGTTCAAATACAAAATTTGTCGGGTTAAACACGTTTTTTGTATTCAAAACTCTCTGATACAGAGATGATGTTCAAATCCAGAATCTTTATCTGATAGAAGCGCTTTTGTCTTGCCACAAGGTATGGCGGCTTAGATATGCCTTGTTTTGTAAACTAATGGCTGGAAGTTCCTGCAAAACCACGTTTTGCACCATCACAGAAGGACTAGAAACCTGCAAATCCTAACCTGAAAACTGGTTTTGTAGATCTTAGGAATCATCGTTACAACCTCATACCTATGCTCAGCTTCATCTCAATGCCCGCTTAAACGCGCACAGACACAATCATGGAACATCTCAGTGCCCGCTTAAACAAGAAACGTGCACAAAAAGACACACGATCATGGAACATCTCAATGCCCGCTTAAACAAGAAACGTGCACACACACAAGCACACAACCATGGAACATCTCAGTGCCCGCTTAAACAAGAAACACGCAAGAGTCGGACACAATCATGTATGTTCCAGCAATGCGGCCAAGCTGCAAACAAGAGAAGAAACACTTACCACTAAGCTTGGCTGTTCTGTTCCTTCCCAGAAAGCACAGATTCGTCTCTTTCAAAGCCCCTCTACCGGGGAACAATTGTCTGGGCCTGTGGGGTAGCTGCTAGGGCTATACATATAAAAACAGACTTTTATGAACTTTTGGACAAGCTGCAAAAAGGGACATTAAAAAACAAATTTCGATTTCCAGGGATTCAGAGTTATACACCATTTACATGATACAACTTTCAAAAGGAATAAGGCTCTAGGGAAGGAAAATGAATATAAGTTGAAATGATTATCCTCAAGAAAGAATCTCTCTACAATAACTTTGAAGCTCTTTTTGTTCCTGATCCTTTCGCTGTTTTTTTTTTCTTTTCCTGCTCATACACTAAGACAAAACACCAGTTTTCAAGTTAACGTTACATTTTACATTGAGTAAAAATTAAATTAGTGCCGCACCTCTAGTCTTCCCCTTAATCTACCAAGAGAGATGGCATCACAAGAAGTTCCTTGAGGACACAGCAGAGGTGTATACAACAGAGGTGAAGACTCAACTGCTACCAAGTTCTGTGGGTGTTGCACATGGAGCCAAAGTTTTTGCAGGTAGGCTGATACCACCACCTCTCATGGACAAAGTTGGGCCTCTTAAACTGCTGGCTCTACTAACAAGATTTGAATCTAGGAAAACAACAATCACAGTGATGTCATCATGAAAATGCCTGCGAACCCCACGATCTATCTTCTTCAGGTCAGAGTACCTCATTTCTCTTTTCTTGGCTGCTTCCTGCAATGCAGCTTTCACAAGCCTCCGAGCACTTCCCTGCTCAAAAGCAATTGAGGGTGGAAGTCAATTTCTCCAATTCATATAATTCATAGCATAATCCTATGATGGAATGGACATTTGCAAATCTCATGAATATGTACACACTACTTCATAATCAGCTGAATGCGTAATTCGAACAAAAATTTTCAGATTCAAAAACTTGCAATGCATCTCATACTGCCTGTGGCCCCCTTGGATGAAATCATTTAAAGCATGTTCGTGGTAAGGAACCAAAAAGATCAGGTTATCCTTTAGCATATCATGTTCCTTTTAACCGAAAACACAACAGTACACTTGGTGGTAAAGATAACTGCTATTTCCGCCGATGGTGCCCAGTGTACAAGTTTTGTTATTGTAAAGAAAGCCCACAATGTATACAAGGATCTTTATGCAACATGAGTGACTATGTAATGTCATTCACAAGACAATCAATTTTCAGGAAACTAGATCACAAAAAAATTCAGCTCATTGACGAAAATGTAGAAAAACTAGCATTAAAAGTAAAATAATGGAGTCCCAAGTTCAAGATCTTACATTGCGAGGATGATTTTGCACTATATCAACTGCCTCCTGATTGCTAAGGTGTTCCCAAAGGCCATCAGAAGCAAATATGAGAAACTGATCATGTGGCTGAAGCTCATGTATTGAAATTGATGGTTCAGAGCTTAATATAGGTCGATTAAAAGGTTCTCTAAGGCGAAATTTAGCATATAAAGGCTCTCTGTTGAATTCAGCCTTTTTTAGATATACATCACCTATGGATCGAGAAACCTGCAGAATTGAGTTCAAATTAGGAAGTGTACCATCCCAAGAGCACAAAAACCTTATTCGTATAGAAACCTTCATAAATTGGATGTTCTTGTTTTAATTCCACAAAGATAGGTATCATCATCAAAGGAGAATGCAGTAAACCCTGCACAAAGAAATTGTATTTTCCGTGCCTGATGTGGAACCAGGAATGGATGGAAGCTATCAGCAAATGGAATGTGTCAACACAAAGCTACGAGAGCATTAAAAACTTGACTGATTAAGTTCTTTCCAATAGAAACCGAGTTTCCCATCATTGCTCTTAAATTCTAATCAGCTTCTGAGCAAAAAAGGTACATGCGGAATGAAAATATGCCAACACAGAAAATGCAGCAAAATTCAGAATATGGATTACGCAAACGTTTAACAATAAATTTCATCTTCATTTCATCATTTAGTAGAAATGGAATTTGTCGTTCCTGCAATGTAATGCGATTAATTTGATTATTTCATCATGGTGGCATTCAGATAACTCTAATTGTTAAGTATAGATAAGCAGGGCTCAAAGGGCTTTTGTTAAGTATTTTGCATCATTCTGGTATGCAGGAAATCTTTACCTAAACTCAGTAGACGCAGGCTAAATCATCCATTAAAGAGTAGACAAAAGCTATACCAATGCCATACAACAGAGCGCAATTCTGTTCCACTAAGAAATTTTGAATAATCAAATAAAACCCAAAAAATTGAGAATTAAATAATTAGAAAATTAATATTCCCGGTAGGTGAATATGACGACAGATGGCAAGAAATGAGACATCCACGGAAGAACATAATATACAAGTGAGCCAAACTTCCTCATTTTAAGGTGAAAACTGATCAAACAAGGGAATTTAAGACAGAACTGGCAGCGATAATATTCACAGGATTGGGTGGTAGGAAATCAGCATGAGATTGTACACAAAACAAAATACGGGTAATGGATAAGATTATGCAAGTGATGTGCATGGCATATATAACTTAGAGCTAGAATGGTGCAGTAAATGCTGAACCTCTTCTATTACCCACCCACCCCCCCACAACCCTAACCCCCCCAAAAAATGCCGAACCTCTTCTAGAATGTGTTCACAAAAAAAATGAAAAAGAAAAATGTAGGTTAGCAAAGTTCAGCATTCAATGATAATAGTAATTCGGTTCAAATATTTTTGTGTTAAGAACCCCAAAAAATTACAAGAATCTTAAGTTGTATGGACTGGAATGAGAGAACCAGAAAAGATTGTGTATTCATTCCAGGTGTCAGATTCAATGATACCCGAAAGCTAGGAAAGAGGTACACATCCAAAAAATTACATATGCATGAACACTCCGTGGAAAATACGGCACCTCGTATTTTAGCTGAAATTTAGAATATAACATAAGATCCAATTTTAATGAAGCTGTCAAATTATCATTTACCAAAGTTATATGTTCCCTATTTTTAGTCAACTGAAACATACGAGCCTATAGTTTTATATTTTCCTCTTGGTCTTAGAAGTTAATGCATCCAAATTTATGGACCGTGACCGACATATCGTCCATGCCTGCACCCAGTCCCCTAATCTTGTAAACAGGTGCAGCGGAGGAAGCAAAGAGCAGAGGATCATACCAGGAAACTCTTTCATCCCATGCAGATGAAAGGAGAAAATTATTTCTTATCCTGTTGTTCATAGAAAACAAAGAGCAATGATAGATTGCCCACCTATACATTAAGCATTATAAAGAGATTTGCAACACTTCTTTACCAGCAAATTTTGAAATTCTGCTATTGCTAAAGCTTATGACCAAACAATTTTATATTCTGAAATAGAAACACCAAATGCTCCAACAAAAAAAAAAAGAAATCAATCAAGCTAGTATCTTTAAGTCCAACAGCATCAAATATATGCAACAAGATCTTCATAAGTGGCTCTAAGTAAATGTCTCACCTGTATTAAACCTTTTACTCGCCATACGTTATGCTTAAGAACAACAATTTGTGAGTCATCTGGGTGCATTGAATGCAGTTCTTGTCTGATAGACTCTATGCTGGCATTATGCTCGGTCGACAGCTGGATGGCGAGAACCTCTCCAGTTGCTTTAACGACCCTACCCAAAACTGCTCGCGAATCACCAACATTCGCAACATAGAGGGTCCCATCACAGATCACACCAACTAAGCAACATGATCCAACAGCAGCAATTTGTGGTTTCATTGGCCACTGTTTTGACACAACCGATAGGAATCCTTCCTCTGTCGCTTGAAATGCCTTTCGTATGACATCTGCTGACATGGAATTTTGCTCCGACGCAAATCCTAAACATGACAAATTGGTTGAAACTTATCAAGAAAACTATTTTGAAGATTCTGCTGATGACAACAGCATGAAACAAATCCATCATAAAGGGTAAGGATGATACTTCATGATACGTGGAACTAAACGTACAATCAAGCCTAGAAAAGAATTGCATTTAGGATCAAATCTTATATAGTTCACTTACTCTTTAAATGCTGAAACAAGTGATCATTGATGTAGCGTGATGTCTCAGGCCCACCGTGACCGTCATATACCCCAACAAATGTTCCATATGGACCAGAATCAAGTAAGCTCAAAGAACCTGACTCAATCTGGCTTTGATCCTCAAGTAAATTGTTGGCCTGAACAACAGCCATTGAAAATTCACCAATCAAGTGCTGTCCGGTGTCTTTGTACCAAAGAAGTCCATCCTGCCGGCCCGCAGTATCTGAACCCGAGTGCGAAAACCGGTCCGCAGAGGGCCGCCAACAGGCCTTCAGAAATTCTATCAACTTTGATAACATCCCTCATTTCACCCCTGCTTACCTCCAATTCTTCAACATCCAAAATGGATGCAAAGACCCTTCTAATTAAAGATGTGCTGCCACTATCTCTTCACCTGCAAATTGATAATAACACTATAACGACAAATCAGAAGAATATTCAACTATCCCAATTAAAAAAGCAAGACAATACAGATTGTAGGACCATAAAATTAAGCAAAGATTATAACTTTATAGATAAATTCAAAGAAAGATTTGGGAAAAAAGAGGTTTTAGAACCCAAAAAAGCCCATCTTTATTTCCACTCGAATAAGGGAAATGATAAGCCTGACCCGTGTCCTATCATCTTCTAAAGTATGAACACAATACAATACAGGAGTCGAAACAAGCAATTGAAGCTAAAAGCAGAAGCCAAATCTACCAAACAAAGCTCACAGAACCAGACAAGTCTTCGGTCACGCAACTTAACCGAATAAAACTAAAAACACATCCGGAAAACAAAACAAAACAATCCCAGTAAACAAAAATCAGAAAAGAACTCAAATTTTCACAGCTGAAGAAATTCCATTCTCAAACAATAGAAATTAGAAAACTCACAGTATGATTAGGTCTCTTATGTGGTGTTTTCTGGTCAGCTACTGAACAATACCAAATGAAAAGGACGGAGATCTGACCGATGGAAAACAATCCATGTGTTTCGGAAAGCGGTAGATCTATAGATCCATCAAATCACTCTCTCTATGTACATGTATATCAAGAAGGGATATGTTTAAAAACACAATCTTTCAATTTCCTTTCCCTTTCCTCTCTCTTTTTCTTTTGTTTCTGATTTGTTGGTTCAGTTCCAGATTTAAAGAAAAAAGAAAAGAGAGAGAGAGAGAGAGAGAGAGAGAGAGAGAGAGAGAGAGAGAGAGCAGGAGCAGGAGGCAGGGGAAGAAGAAGATAATGAAGTTTTTCTCTCTAATAAATCAGTGTTATACTAGTAGTATTACTCAAAGCCAAACCAAGGGGGCATTGAACCAAAACACTCTCTCTCTCTCTCTAGTGTGTATATTTGCCTCAGCAGACAAAAACCTCAATAAAAGAAAACCAACAAAAATCGATGGCTGAAAGCCAGGTTGCCACAGGGCTCCACACATGAACCAAACAGAAAATCACTTCACTATTCTTTTTTGCTATTACTACTAAAAAAAATTTCTAAATTTTTGGGAGAGAGTTGATAGAAAAGTTGGCCTCAAATCTTTTTCTTTTTCCATTTCATTTCAAGAAGCAAATTTTCTCTTTTCTTAGATGTATTTTTCAATTTGTGCTACCTTTGTTGGGTTTTTTTTAGCCATTTTCAGATAGTGAAATTTATTTTTTTACGCGTAATGATGTATGAAAATAATATTAATAAGTCAAATTTTGATAAAAGTAAAGATTCTTTATTCCTTGATAAGTAGTAGTATAGATTTCTAAATTTAGCAATTAATGAACTTTTATTAACTTTTTTTATTGACGTAGTCAAATTTCATTCCGGCAAATCATGAGTGTCGGTAAAGACAATTAGATTAGAATACAATGTAATTATATATATATATATATGCCAAATAACTAACGATTTAGATTAGCTAATTATGATTTCTTTTTCTGGAATAGTTAATTTTAAATTACAACATAGACTTTCCTTCTAATATATGAAGACTCAATATATATATATGTTTTTATTCCAATAATCAATTATCTAACTGCTACAAAATACAAATTAAAATATTTTTGATTGAGCCAAAACAATATAACTTAATAAAAATAAGGTCCTTAGAGGTATTATTCCATTCTACTGAAAATACTAATTCTAACTTATTTTAAGGTAAAAAATAATCTATTTAATATGGGGTGACCAAAGGAGAATATCATTTGAATTTCTATTAAACTTACAAAGAGAGTAAAATTTGATATTTTGATTTGTAGATTGTGACATTCCATAAATTATTTGGTATTTTTAGTGATGAAAATTATTATTTTTTTCTTAAAGAAGGGTCGAATTTTCATTAAAAATAAAAAAGTATATATTTATATATTACATATCATGGGTAGTTTAAAATAAATAAATAAATAAAAACACATGTGAGTAGTTAGTATAACGATGATTTATTTTAATGTTATTTTATATATATACAAAAGTATGTCCTTAGTTTATTCAGCAAAAATAAAAATAAAAAGTGTGTCCTTAGTTCTAAATTTTTTCTTTTTTTTTATTTTGAAATCGTCCTTATTTCTGGATGACCTAATGGAAAATGGTTTTTTGATTGAATTGTAGTAGTTTAGCTATTATATTGTCCAAAAGGGAAAAAAATGTACATCTTCAAATGTCCAATAATTCAAGCTAAAAATTCCCCTTTTGTCATTCCATAAATAGAGCACTATTTGAAAGATTTCAAACACATGATGTTAACAACAAAGCTAATACTGCGGTTTTTAATTTATTATCTTAACATTTCTTCGATATTCTTTAGTCAAAAGTTTCTTTATATTTATTGTTTTCATTGAGTTTTTTACTTATAAGTTTGATTCATTTGAATGAGTAATGTCGAGGTGGGGAACTATTCATTTTGCCCCAAAGTTAGACTACTCAAATTATTTAGTAAATTGTCTAATATATTAATTAAATAATAACAAAAGAAATTGTATAGCTATTTAAAGTTTATAATTTTTCTTACTTTAATAACATGCTTTTGAGTTATAGAATTATTTAGTGTTGATGGAGAAAGCTTCCACCCTTGTAACCGCAATTCTTCTGGCTGATATATAATCTATGAATAAAGTATACATTTTTCTTGTTGAAAAAAAAAACATGTTTATATTTCTTCAAAAACTTAGAAGGGAATTTTGGTACTAACTCAGATTATATAGGATATATCAATCTTCTCCAAGAGCTGAACTGTACTACACTAACCTTATTTACTATCGTCGAAACTATTTATTAGTTGCAGCTAACAGATCTTGACGAGATTGAGCGGTCTTAACTAGATGAAATCTTCTCTTGGTTAGCTCATTTCTAACTTTCACTATTCTTAATATTCCTAATCTTGAAATCCCTATACTATAGCTATAGGTCGATCCTCCAGCAAAAGATCTTTAGATGAAATGGCACCAAATGCAACTAACTAACTCTTTTTTAATGCGGTATGAAGTGCCCTTTCACGCTCATGTCACGTCGAGGTGCTACAGACGATAAAACAGCCAAATCCGATCCAATTTGTCGTAATCGATTAATTAACATGTTGGTTAACCGTATTCTGAAACACGAAAAAAAATCATTAGCTTATCAAATTATCTATCGAGCCGTTAAAAAGATTCAACAAAAGATAGCAACAAATCCATTATTTGTTTTACGTCAAGCAGTACGTGGAGTAATTTGTCCCATATATCACTAGGAAGATAGGGATCTTTAGAAAAGGCTTTAAATTGCTCTTGTCTCAATTCATATTGAGCCGCGAGCAATCTACATTTGTGATCTCGCATATTTCGCTTCTCCAACATCTTACTGAGTTTCACCTAATCTTTTTGCAAAAAGCCACTCCACGGTGGTAAAAGCCCTTCAGATCTCTCCTCAATTCCAATCATCCTTTCGGTCGCATGGCAATGTATCATAAGCATTCTGGTTGTAGACTGACTACTCTTGCTCGTGTAGAAATAGTAGGATATAAGGCGCTAGCATGATTCTAGCAGTTACGATCCTATCATGGCATGGCTGTGTATACCAAGTCAACTCTGCTTTTTTTTTTTTTTTTTTTTCTATTGGCTATGCCTTGAACCCTTACCTTCGTGGCTTTATTCTAGATTTCTTAAGGAGAGAAATGAGACCAAAGGAATTACGTCTCATTCTGGATGACCTGTTTGAAGAGGAGTCATACCTTGCTTCAGTGTGGCGTCGGATTGTGAAAGTGTTCAGTAATCTAATGCTTGGCACCTATGGGATAGAATCTTTTCCTAACATCGGTTGTGGCAGATTACTTACTACTAGATTGGATCGGATGTCAACCTATGGAGGCACCATTTGCTACTATTGGACAAATTTCTCATTTTGTTTTCTTCTACTTCTTTGCCATAACGCTCATTCTGGGACGAGTTGGAAGAGGAATTCCTAATACTTACACAGATGAGACTGATAACACATGATCAGTGAAAAATAGAAAAGCCAAAACTAAAAATTCTCTCCAAGTAGGATTTGAACCTACGACCAGTCAGTTATCAGCCGACCGCTCTACCACCCCTAAATAGAAATAGGGGTGAGCTTCATGCTGAAATCAAAACAGCTCTTGAAATTCCTGACTCTGGCTTTCAAAAGTTAGGATGTGCTTTCTCTATTTCCGTGTCCATCGCCCTAGCTCCAATTCGATCTGTCAATGCTTACGAAGAGTTTCAACCTTCTTTATGAATGGTCTTCCTCAAAGGTTTCAGGTGTTCTTGTCTTGGCTCATTTCTTTTTAAACAACCCGAAATGAAATGAAGGGGTCTTCCAACTTCTATTTACTATAAACGTTGTTCGAATAAACTCATTATTGTTTTGGCTCCGCGTTTATGATAGCTCTATCTTTAATTACATATCCTGGTGTTTTTGAGAAGGTCCTACTGTTTCTCGGCAGCACCTCGAGGTGCATTACTCCGACAGACACTAATATAGGACTTCGTTCGTCTCTTGTTCATCTTTTCATATGGTATTGATCGGCCGATCTTTTTTCTTCCTCTGGAAGACTTGCCTTTCACCCTCTTTCTAGTGACTCGGGGAGCTGATTTGATAAATGCACTTCAAAAGAATGGAAGTTAGGTTTCCCATGTTGGTATGGTCGAGCAAAAAAGATTTTGAAGTTAGCTAGATTTAAAAAATAAAAAAAAAAGAGGTAGAGAGAGATGCGAGATTGAAGTTTGTCACAGCCGTTAGAGTGTTAAGCCACTCATTTTCTTAGGTCGTCTCAAAGCGCTTAGTCTTGGGTCAACGATCTTAGCCGCTAGGCAAAGGGTAGACGGAAGATGATCTCCGAAAGACCTCTTTCTAGCTTCGAGAAGAAGGGGCACTATCTTTGTTCCTCAGTCTCATATAGGTGAACTTGGTTCGTTCTATTCTTATTCCTAAGAAGAAAGCACGAATGAAACGAAAAGAAAAAGAGGGAATTATGTCCTAAAAGAAAGGTGCGTAGGGGAAGATCTCTTGCGAACGCTACTCCCACTCGCTAAACAAATGCTCTCTATCTAGCTATCTGAAAGCGGCGTGACAGGCTAGTAAGCCCAGCATACATAAGAATGAAATCGATTGATAACTGCACCTTTGCAGCTAAAGCTTTCTAGTTCCCTCGCCACGGAAATGGATTCTCTCACAGTTTTTATTTACCCTATTTAGATTTTGGTGTGCGTCTTGAAAAAGTCAACGATCTCATCTTGACTACACTTGCTCGTATGTTGAGTTTTCACTTTGCTGAGAACGGAATAATGTTCATGTCTAAAGGTGAACAAAGACACTAACTTCTAGAGTTCGCTACTTTTACCATGCCGGAGAAGGGCTTATACTGCTCGTCTGTTGAATTCTAAGTGAAAAAAAAGGAGCTTTCCTCCCCCCGGGAAGAACAGAAACAAGGCAAGCTAAACCATTCCATTAGCTTTGGCAATCGAATACCATTCATGAGCTGACCCAGAGCCACTGGGATCAGTTGGTAAGTCTCATCCTGTGTGAGAACGAAACGATAGCTATTCCTCGTATCGTGAAGAGTTATGGTTTAGTTCTAGCCCCTTCTTACGTTAAGGTAATGAATTTTCATAGTCCCTTTTGGGATTCTGAGGCAATCCCGACTAGCTTTATGGATGGATATCTGGATCGAGGCTCTATGCCAGCCAAGTCATCGACCACTGTGGTACCAGAGATCTTTGCCCCTTTTTCTTCGAGAATCCGAAAGATCATTTAAATTTATTCATTTGGAATCTAGGTTTGTCTACTTCATTTTTATTAGCAAGTTAAGGTTTGGCTGAAGTTAGGCCTTTTGAAAGTAGAAAAAAGTCATGCTTTACAGGCAACTTACAGTAGCTCCTAGGCAGAAGGGACCGGAAAGGAAACTCTAACTTCCTATTAGTTTACACCCTCCTCCGAAGAGGGCACCCTAAGATAAGGATAAGAAAACCATTGTTCACTCGCCGGGAATTACTTTGGTTTCATCCAGTGAAAGAAAGAAATATTTCTTTCCTGTTGCCACGTTAAACCTCTCTTCTTTTGCATCTACTGCAATCCCAGTTGACTCAACAACCTTATTGACGAGGTTGCTAGTTTAATTCCCGCTACTTGTGGAAGTATTAATCACTGTCATTCTTTCTGCCTTCTATTTCTATGCAAATCCCTAAGTTCTCGTTCCCTGGTTGGAAGAAAGGCTGTAAGGCCGAGCAAATTCGGAAAGATTACCTCAGTTTGGATTGTTCTCTGCAACTCTGGAACATGAAGTTGGAATCGCTAATAATCACGGATCAGCATGCTGTGGTGAATATATACCTGGGCCCTGTACACACCCCCTTGACACCCTAGGAATTGGTTTCACCCGAAGCATCAGACTCTTGGAAGGGTGTTCAGGCTCATCATAATAGCATCAAAAAGACCAAATTTTCAAATCCTCTTCCTTGTGGAGACTTCGACACTTTACCCAAGAAGCCCAATTCTCTAAAGGGATGGGCTAATGATTTGACCAACAAAATAGAAGAAGCACTGACAGACCTTTCAAGAAAATGGAGCTCTAAGTAAAAAAAGCAAAAACTAGAAAAAAAAAATATTTTTTCTCTGCATGATATGAGATAGGATTCTTTTTCATGGTTAGTCATAAATCTCTCATCTGCTATCGCATCCTCAACTATGAAAAAAAAACGTCTTAATGAGGGTATATGGCATCAGAAGGGGAGGTCTCAATGTAAATAAGGGATTTGTCACTCATTGAAAAAGTTAGGGTAAAGCTATAAGGGTGGCAGCACAAATTTCTCAGCCTAGGTAGGCAATTGATCTTGATCAAGCATGTTATACAGTTAAAGCGGCTGGGAAAATTCCCTATATTCTGACTGCCCATTCCTTCCCAAGGATCAAAAACTCTAACTCGAAATAGTGTAAGATAAGAAAGTGTATGTTCATGGCGAAGGAGACTTGTACTTGAATCAGGATTGGCTTGGTGTTTAGTTATTTCAAAAACCTAGCAAATTGACTTGGGTTACAGGTGTGGTTCTAGCTGTATTAACCGCATCTTTTGACGTAACTGGTTATTCCTTACCCTAGGACCAAATTAGTTATTAGGCATTGAAAATTGTAACAGGTGTACCTATGCTTTTACATTTTTTAAAAGGCTATAAACTTTCTGTTAATTACATCAACCCTCGAGTCGCTTCGTATTTGGCCATCGGATTTAGAGAAAGTCAAGTAGCCTCTCGACTCAGTTTCAACTTAACCTTAACACACCTAAGGAAAATGGTGACTTCTGTTTATCTACGAGCATCAAATTCTCTTGCTTTTTTGTTAATTTCAGCCCGTTAGGAATTGGGAAGGAGCAGACCCCTTTCCTCGTAAAGAACCTAAAATGCTTTGAGTCCTTGTAGATGTCACTGATCATGAACTCCTTTGTTGTCGATCTACACAGGAGGAGCTCAAACAAGTTTCAAAGACCTCAAAATTATGGTTGAAAAAAAGCCTTTCTTCTGTGCTTTTTTCCTAGTGTAACTGTGTTGGATTCGTTCTGTTCCTCCTGTTGTTAGATTATGTTCGTGGTGGAGGTTTCTTCTTTGTTTTCTTTGTTTGCGGGGTATTGGTATTGTTTCGATGGAGGGAAGACGGAAAGAAAGCCAATTGATATCGCTTCGTGGGGTGAGTATAAGGGCTACGACCAGGACAACATTAAATTGGAGCTTAACCTGAACCCGAAAAAAAAAAGGGGGAGAGGAAAGCGTTCCAAGTTAGCTTGTTAGTACTTTCATTCTTATTAATATATTTATTACAGGGATTGCTATTCACCATGGGAGTAAAAACATATGCAGTAGGCTATATATAGTCTGGGAGATTTTATAAGCTCGAAACAGGCTCTATAGAAGAAGAGGCATTCAGTATGGAGGAGAAGCAGCCAAGCTCATTCCCTTCGCTTCTTGGGCCTAAAGCAGTGCAGTCTTTCCTAGCCAAATCAAGGATTTAGGGCCTTGCTACGCCTCCGAAAATTCAAATTTTGCTTTCTGTTTCGGGACAAGGAGGCCATGGAATTGGTGCTGGACCGTAGTTAATTGGGAGTGACTTTAATGGTGTAAGATCACCTTCTGAATATATGGGATCGCTTCTTGCTCTCTTACCAACCGGTTTTCTAGAAATAGAAGCTTAAGATCTCATAAGTCAATCCAGATGAAGAGGCACATATAGACTCTAATGAAAGATTTCAAAATGAAAGTACTCTAAGAGCCGTCTCGCGCCTTTAGACTCTATTCCTAGTGGGCTTAGAAAGAAGCAGAATATCCTTCAGTTTACTTGATGTTTAGTGGGCGGTGTAGGTAAATTTAAAGTTCCAGGAAACATCTTAATCAGAAAGAAAAGTCACAAAGTTTCCCAAAAAGTGAGCAAAAAGCCCGACCACTCCTCGGAAGCAGCTTGTATATTCGCAGAGGATCGTATAGGCCCCTCCTTCAGTTCAGAAATTGTATTTAGAAGCTGCAATGAATTTCACGTTCCAAAACGAATTTATCAACGAATTCTAGTTTGGTTAGTTCTTTATTAGATCTGGTATGAGTGGTAGCCGAGCGAGATGGTGACAGGTGGAACATTTTCACCATCAGATTGGATGGAACAATTTGAAGAGAAAGAATGAAGTTCACCATCCATTATAAAATCCAAATCATATAGGGTTGGATTCCCGTAGAGTACAATCGAATTCATTGATAAGATCGAGGCTAGAAAAGAATATTCCAACGCGAAGAAGCTTGTCAATAGAAAGGATGGCGTGTTAGCCAGAGAAATCATCAGCGTCGAATATTTGAGAGGCTGTCGGCCCTTCCATGCACAGATTAGATATAGATTCATTCTTCGTACCTAGTCCAACCTCACAACTCTTCGCGGGTTGGAAAAGAAGTAAGTCTTGTTTGTTAAGACAGAATTGGACAAAGAAAAGAGAGTGCTCGACCGGAACTACGGCCAACAAAAAAGCAGCTCGAACATTAGTGAGAGGAGTGAAAGCCAGAGTTAAGACCAATTGTCTTGCTAAGTAGCTAGGCCTGTCCTCGTTCTAGTAGTGGGAAAATTCCCTGTTGTTAGGAAGAATGAATCCGAGAGAGCTAATTCTGCAACTGCATGTGGAGAATTCAGTGCTTGTCTTAGTAAGAATCTCTGCACATTCATTTGACTCTATCAATTCCCCTTTTGAATGGACATCAACCTCCTTAGATTAGATTAAAGTAAGGGCATTGGAGCTCTTTGATGTTGATCCTTGAGAAGAAGCTGTCCAGTGAGCACTTGAAGGGCATAGCCCGAACGAAAGAAATGCCAATCAATGCCTGAATCAGCCAATTCACTTGCATTCCTTCCTTTCTAAAAATAGTCAAATTAGTGGCATAAAAGATTTGATTGAATGAATGTTACCTTGGTTGTTTTCAAAAAAATCCAATGTTGGGCCAAGTGTAGTTAGCCGGTAATAGCCGAAGTAAAAAGAAGGGGAGATAGGGAAAAGGAAATTAAGGATAGTCACTCCACTCCATAGATAGTGCACACATATTCTTCTTTCATTTTCAATTCCTTTCGGGTTAGAAAGACATGTAGAATCATCATTAGGGCTATCATAATTGCCGACCATCTATGAACTGATCGGATTAACCAACCAAAGTTAATGCTCAGCTACTTGACTCAAAAGGAAGAGAGTAGCTGCTTTTCTTCGAAGTTAGGGTTTGGGGAAAGGGCAGATCGTCGGTAAAGTTGTTGAGTCAACTGGGATTGCCTACGCAGTACTCTCCGTGCATGAGCACTCGGGACATGTGTTTCAAGAAGAATCAGAATTTCAGGTTGATGATTCTTGACTAACTCTAACAAGTTTCGAAACAAATCAGCAGAACCTACCCCACAACAATTCAACATAAGGATCCTCATGAGGAAACAAATTAGGCTTGATCAAGGACGGGGTTATCGGAGTCCGTAGGAGATGTTCCTCCAACTTCCTGGACCTTATCTAGTTGGACATGCTTATTACCTTCCATAGTGACATCAACATCCACCAGTTGAATATCTTCATCCCTCGAGGCTGAGGATGTACCTTTCTTAGGGTCGGGAAAAAAGTCACAAATACTCTCTCCAAGCCAGTTAATAACGATCTAGAACTTCATTCTATATTCTTTCAATTCACGGTGGACAAAAGAGGGAGACAAAGATTGACCAATAAAAAACGGTTGATATAGGCACTCCAGCACGTGATGGGTGCAACTAGTCCATACACGATTCAATATGTCGTACCAGTTTACCTTATAGGTAGAAGATACCTATAGGTGCAGATTTTTAGAGTGGAATTCTCTAAAGAAAGCCATCAAGAAGCAATCCGATACCTTTTTGGTTGCCATACATCCCTCACACTCTTTAGCTTTCTTGTGAAGGGTTAACTAATTTCGGAGCCAAAGTCAGTAGCTTGTCTCGCCTTTTAACCTCGTAAATAAATAATGTGAGACATACCATGTAATTTAAGTAAAGTATTAGATAATACACTTAGATTATCATTAAAAATAATGAGTGCTATATATTTTGATGTCTAAAATAAAATATTTTACGTAACTTTAAAAAAAACAATTTTTTTAGAGGATTTTCCAATCCAAAAGTCCATACCAAATTGATTGGGGTTCCTAACTAGAGGAGGATCAATGTCCATCAAATTTATAGCAGTACTAAGATTAGACAATCGTAGAAGTGAATGATCAAGAAAACTTGGTCAAAATGAACCAAAAACCATTCAAATCCTCACCCCATAAACAAAATGTCATGCAATTTTAGTATATAGTTATTTTTCTAAATAAATGATTTATAATAACATAACAATGACAAGTTTCTAAGGAAGTACTTATCTCCAAATCATTATATTAAAATAACCATAGACTATGTCAAATTCTAACCAAGCAATAATTATGGTCTTTAATTAAAATTTAATAGTCGTTATTATTTCTTTATATAAACAAGAAGAAAATTTAAATGATAAGAGATAGTATCATTGTTTTAAGAATGATTTTGTTGATTCTCGACTTAATCTTGAACCTATATCTGAATGCATTGAGAATCGTACGTGTAATATTTTTTTATATTATTTCTTTTTAAAATTTATCTTTAATATTTAAATTTTATTTTTTTCATTGGTAAATTTTATTAACAAATATATATCATTGATGTTATAGAAAGGAGATTATAAATGATTGTAAACTTTTTGTGAGACCTAAAGGCCATAATAATCCCCAAAAAAATAAAATTTATTATATTTATATATATATTTTTTAATTTATCGTAAACAATTATAAAATTTAGCCCTAGGATTTTGCAATAATTACATGACGGTATCAGAAAAAAGATTGTTTGATAATATATATTTAAACATTTAATTTGGTCTTTCAAAATTAGTTCCAAGTCCCGCCATGTACATCTCCTCACAAATATTTTCTATCCTTCAAAAATTCCAAGAAAAAATATACTTTTTTCTAAACTCAACTCCCATCCAAATAAACTCCACAAAATTTTTCATAATGTAGACTATTATTATTATTTAAATTCCATAAAAAATATTATTATTTAACTATTGTTATGTAAATATCTACTAATAATCACCTTTCAAAAAAAATTTAATATGGCACACCTTATATTAAAAAACAATCAAATTTTATACTTCTAAACTATTTCCTTACAAAAAAAGAAAAAAACAAGAGATTAGGAATTGCCAAAAGAGGAAAGTATATTGTATACCACTTCCTACATCTACATGTGTTTGAATTGACTTCACAAACCCCCGACTTTCGTATGAACATTTAGACTCGTAAGCAAGCAGGTTTAAAGACTATATATGTACAACACTATTAACAAGAGAATAATAAATCCGATTAAAAGGTTTGGATCTTTTCTTTTTTTTTTTTTTTTTTTCTTAAGGGAAAGAGATCTGGAATTCACTTTATATTTTTTTTTAAGTGTCTTATTTGTATAATGCGTAGTAAAATTTTGATTACTTTTTCCTTATAAAACAATAAAAAAAAGTATATATATATATTACTTGTGTTTGAGATTTTTCTACTAAAGGTATAAAAACAAGTATTACTTAAAGTATTACTTAAAGTTGAAATTTAAATGAAGTAATTCTCAAAATAATTTAAATTAAGGAGTCAGAAAAAAATATATAAAGCATTAGTGAGTGTTTTTGTCATCGGTCCACCCTCGCTTTCGAGTAGAAGTATGATTTGAAGAGCAGGAAAGCATGAGTAATTGGAACCAAAGGGAATCCAGCTTAGCAAAATTGCATGGGGATGGGGAGGGTACCCGTCGGACGTTGACATCCTACCAAACCCCCAACCTTAATGTGGAATAAGACTTGGCTTTTTTTACTTTACGCTTTTCTTTTCTATCCAACTTCTTGGAAATCAGTTCCTAGCCTCAAATTTTTTTCATCTCATTTTTCCGCTTTTTTTATTTTTTTACAATAGCAAATCACTATGAATACACATTCACAATTTAGCTGTCAAATATTTCTAAATTTTTTATTTATATACATATATATGATAGGATTTGACTAAATTAATTATACTAAAGTTTTTATCGGAATAAGAGTATAAATGAAATAATATATTTTTTTTGAATGAAATATATAAATTAATAGAGTATATCAAAATAAAAACGGTTTTGGTTGCCTATAAATATAGTGTATATTTTTAATTTATAGTAATATAGCTGCACATATGATATGTTCAAAAGAATGGGGTCTTCATTCAAGGAAGTTTGAACATGATGAAGGTTGGACTTTACTTTCATAATTATCCATTTGAAATTTTGGAACTGTATTAATTAATATACTCAAACTTTATTAAATTTCTACCATTGCAATATATACTTAATAATAGCACTGTCAAAACAACCCTAGCCTAGCCTTGTGGATTAGTCTAGACCGTCTATAAAATAGGTCAGTTAAAAATAGGTCTGGATTTTCAAAATTAGGTTCGTTAAAAATTAGTCAGATCGGACAGGCCCATTTTGGGTGCGACTTTTTGTGGTCCGGTCTGGTCCCATTCGCGGACTGACCTTTTTTTAGACATTATTTATGTGTAATTATTATGTAATTATTTTTGTTTCATATTTAGATATTAGTGTAATTTTATGATTAATTGAATATTTTTAAAGAAAAATAATTTTTAATATTTTTTAAGGTTAAAAATAATTTTTATAATGTGTAATTATTTTGTTTCATATTTAGATATTAGTGTAATTTTATGATTAATTGAATATTGTTATATAAATTAATTTTTAATATTTTTTAAGGTTAAAAATAATTTTATAAAAAATAATATGTTATTTGTGTAATTATTTTGTTTCTTATTTAGAAGTTAATATAATTTTTATGATTAATTAAATATTTTTTATATAAGTTAATTTTTAATATTTTCAAGCTTAAAAAATAATTTTTATTTAAAAAAAAAAAAGGAAAAAGCCCGCAGGTGGATAAAGATTATAAGAATTTTAGTCCGTCAAAAATCAGTTCGGACCGGATCGGACCATTTTAGTACTGGCCAAATGCAATTTGCTCCAGTCCAAACCCGTTCAACCCGTTTTACAATGTTATTTAATATTGAGTGAAAATAATAATAAGCGAGTTGTTAAAAATTTTTATTACGACAATATTACTAATTAGTAATATTGAATTTAATGCATGATGAACGTATGGGTTATGTATCCATACCACCTTTACGTCCATTCACATTATGTATTTAAAAAATGTGTAATTAAATAATTAGATATTGAATTATTAAAATTATATACTAGTACTCGTGTTAGAAACTTTCTTTGGTCAATTTATTATTTAATTGATCAATGTTTTTGGATCAAAAATATTAATCTCATAATATAAAGAGATGTCTTTTTAAGTTTCTCACATATTGGAAATCTCATTATGATTTATCTGATGAAGAAGTTATTTGGTGAAGGTTCGTGGCAAAAAGGGTTTGAATTTCCTTGTGATGTAAGCAATTACTATTTACAAGTTGAAAATAAATAAATAAAAAAAAACAGTTAGAAGTTAGAACCGTTATATATTATCTACTCCTTTCATTTTATATGATATTCCTAAAGATACTTTGGAAAATAATTTAATTTTTTTAGGGATGGAAAATATTTTAATTGATAGAATTGAACAGGAAGGAGGAATGGTTTTTAGAAGATTATATTTAAGAGTTTAAGTGAGTGAGGCCTTATTGGAAATAATTTTAAAAAATAAAATATATTACATTATTTTTTTGAACTCCAAAGGAAAAAAATAAAATATATTACATTGTAAAATTCTAGAAAAGATAGAACCTTTTCTGATTTTTTATTTATTATTTTTTAAATTGTTAGAATTTTTGGGCTTGGGCCTAACTCACCCCTAAAGATACCTCAAGAGGGGAGGACTGCCCAAGTTTTTATAAATTGTAATTATTTTCTTTAATTAGCCGATGTGGGATTCTCAACACACCCCCTCACGCCCAGGAATGGACATCTGGTGCGTGGAATTTTGCAGGATTGGACATCTGCGCGGGTGGCCCAACTCGGACAGCCCAACAACTGACTCTGATACCATGTTATAATTTTTGGGCTTGGGCCTAACTCACCCCAAAAGGTACCTCAAGAGGAGAGGACTGCCCAAGTTTTTAAGTTTGGACTAATTAGAATTGAATATCATGAACATTGAGAATTTCTTAAAATTATAAATTGTTAAGAAATTTAGAGCACAAAGAAAAATAATATTGAATGCTTCACTTGATTGTCTTGATTTATTTCTTATTCATTATGATCTACTATTTATAGACTACAAAGTATCCTAATCCTAATCAATATAGGATTCTAACCAACCACTAATAAGGAATACTGGTATAATAATAGCATAATACAAAGTATCCTAGTTATAATCAATATAGGATTCTAACTAAATAATCTCTTATAGAATCCAAAATAATCTAGGAGAATCACATACTGATGTGATATCTCCAACACCCTCCCTCAAGTTGGAACGTGCAAAATTGCATGTCCAACTTGCCATAATTTTCAATTTTTCTTCATAACGTGCAAATTGCACATCTGGTAGTCTTCCACCATTTGTCGCTGTGGCCTTTACCATCACTCGCTGTCGCTATGGTTTTTGTCATCAATCGCTATCGCTGTGGTTTTTTTGTCATCAATCGCTATCGCTGTGGTTCTTCCATCAGTCGCAGTCGTTGTGATCTTCTTCCATCAGTCGCAGTCGTTGTGAGCTTCTTCCATCAGTCGCAGTCGTTGTGGTTTTCTTCCATCAGTCGCAGTGGCTTCTGTAATCCATCATCGAAAATTCTTTTGGTGTCGCTTCAGAGTTTTTTTTTTTCGATAAAGCAAACATCAATGTCCAATTTCAATTTCTAAATCTAGGTGCTTCAAATATTTGTCGATGAAGCTACCTGACTTGAATATGATTTATAAAAAAAATATAATCTCCTAAATTTTTATTGAAGCAAATTAGAAGAAATATTAGAAACCTAAAAAAAAACTTGTCTAAACTGAACATAAAGAATTGCTCATGTGAAAGATTTTTTTTTCTTTTTCTTCTTCAAACCTGGCTCTGGCTCTGATACCATGTTAAGAAATTTAGGGCGCAGAGAAGAATAATATTGAATGCTTCAATTTATTGTCTTTATTTATTATGATCTACTATTTATAGGTTACAGAGTATCCTAATCCTAATCAATATAGGATTCTAACCAACCACTAATAATGAATACTGGTATAATAATAGCATAATGCAAAGTATCATAGTTATAATCAATATAGGATTCTAACTAATGTGATATCTCCAACATTAGGATTCTAACCAACCACTAATAAGGAATACTGGTATAATAATAGCATAATATAATAATAGCATAATACAAAGTATCCTAGTTATAATCAATATAGAAAGAACTTATTGTCAACCTCTTTCAGATATGAATCTATCTGATTCAGAATGGAAGAACTTGCATCAACATCTCAATTTCAATTCAAACATGGGTTTGATTCACACTCCATGTGCTGAGAAATATTTACCATCTGAAAAGAGGAAAAAACGGAGTCTTTGTCTAAAGAAATGCATCGAGAAAGGGCAGATGTATAGAGCCTTTCAACGAGATAGTGTTTTTTCAACTCTCTCAAAATGGAATCTATTCCAAACATATATGCCATGGTTCCTTACTTCGACAGGGTACAAATATCTAAATTTGATATTTTTAGCCAAAATAATCTAGGAGAATCACATACTGATGTGATATCTCCAACATAAATATTTCATTTTCTTGAAATGTAAATAGTTTTACTATCAAGAAAAATACGAAATTTTAGATTACTCTTTCTCACTTTATTTCTAAAAGTTTCTATTAATATAAAAGAATTAAGAATAAATTTCATGGAATATTTACGAAATAAATAAAAATTTATTAAATATTACATTATTTTTGTAATATGACAATTAAAAAAAATGCCGATAATGATAAGATTGAAATTAAACTAAAAAAGAGAAAAAAAATAGTATCTTATATTTTGTGAGCAGGATAGTTTGGTTTGGAACAGTGAAATATATATGTATATATTTATAATTTTAAGAAATTCTCAATGTTCATGATATTCAATTCTAATTAGTCCAAACTTAATTATAAAGTACTCACTGAATTTAAGAATTAACGTATAGAGTTTTCACAAAATTTAATTTTTATTCATGAAATAAAATTCACTTTAAACTTTTCACGAAAGAATAAAAAAATTTGAACCTTTATTCTCTAGATTGTACGAAGGCACCGGGTTGAACAAAAGACTTTTGTAGTAAATAGGATATATTTTTTTAAAAGTGAACAGTAAAAGTTAAATAAAATTACGGTAGCGGTGGCGCAATCATCGCAGGTGGGAGGGGCGGCCGATGGTTGACCGGGGATGATAATATAGAGCGAACCTACTTGAATTTCAAGACTAATGTGATCGCATATATTCGCATGCAATTCACTGTTTTGGTCAGCAAAATATATTTTGACATGACCAAATAAGTTGATCGAAAAGAGAATTAAATCTTGAAAATACTAATTCTATTTGGATTTATGATATTTTTATTAATTTAATTAAATTCTTTTAAAATTCTATATTCTGTTTAGTTATATAAGAAATATTAATAAGATGATTTAAAATGAATTTTTGAGTTGTATTTTTTTTATATACTTTTTTCTTTATATTCTTTCTCTTTATATTATATTATTATTCTGAGTAATTCGTTGTATCGTGATCATCAAATTTATAATATTTTATTAGCATGATTGTATAAATGATGCGATTGTTTGAAAAATAAGACTGATTATAATTTTTTAAAATTTACTAAAAGTTAAAAGATTATTTATTTATGATTTATTTTATTTATTTATTTTTTTTTGTTAAGATTCAAATGGTATGATTCATTTCACACTAGGTTCAAGATCAATCTCTTTTTGACGTTGCCAATATTTTTTTTTTAAGAGATTAAAGGAATAAATAAATAAAGATTTATTTCAGAATATTATCTAACAAAGGAAATAGTTTAGAAATACAGCTGAAATTTTGCCGGCTTCCCTATCCAAGGAAGATATACCAATAAATAGTTTTAAAAACTTATGAATGAGAATTTTGCAATAAAAATGTTATGGAGAATTTATATTTTTAAGTGAGAAGATTGTTTTATTTAGTTTCTAAATAATTTAATTTTTTTTTGTTTTGATACTTTAGTTAAAGTTTAGTTGTTTTGATCACCAAATAATTTATTTTTATTACTTTTTGTTCAGATAAATTTATCCTTGTCAAAATTAAAAGAAAAACTCAAAAGATCGCAAGGATAATTTTGTAATTTCAAATGCATAATATCAATAAAACCCTAAAAATCCACCATTTATTTTTCCCTTCTTTATTATGTATGTGAAATTATAGAATTATCCTAGTGATCTTTTTAAGAAAAAAAAATCTAAATTTTTTATAGGGGTAAATTTGTCCAAAAGACCAAAAAGGACAAAAGAAAATAATTTGGGGAAAAAATAGAAATTAAAATTGAACGAAAAAAATGAAGAACCATACAATCCTATAAAGAAAAAAAAATTATAAAATTATAGGAAAGGAATAAATTCTATAAAAAGAGACTGAAATACTGCAACATGCACGAATTAAACTTAGGACTCAAAGCTTGACACTCAAATAAGACTTTGCAAACAAATTTATATTATTTTTTATACATACTCGATAATATTTGTAGATAAATTTTTCAAAGAACAAAAACTAAGTTGAACTATATTCTAACAAAACAAAAAAAATATGTGAAAGAAATGTCCATAATCCATTTTACAAACCATTACAATTTATGGCAAATTTTGTCGATGGTAGTTGTTTTCTTCTCATATCAAATGTTTTGAGTTCAAATCACAATCTTTTCAACATATTAACTTAAAATTTTAAGTTCGAATCACTCTATCAATATATAAAGAAAAAGCCCTTTATAATTCTATTTTTTTGAAAAACTCGTCATAACGAATAGAGAAATTTTTCACAAAAAAAATATTACGAAAAAGTCCCACAAATTTGCTGGGGGAGGGGGAGATAATATGGGCCTAAGTTACCTTGAAAAAGAGCCCAAACCTATCTCTCAATTGGGCTTACTAAGATGAATGGGGAGTAAATTATGGCCCACTTGCATAGTTCCCTCTAAACAAGTCTTCTGATTTTCTGACTTGTTTGGCTTTGCTAGCAAAGCCGTAAGGATATCTCCAACCAAAATTTTTTTAAAATATAGGAAATTTTATACTAAAATACGATAGATTACAATATCTATGGTATTTCTATTCTAATTTAATTACTCTATTTTCGGTTAAAAATTATATTTCCTCTATATTCCTTATTCATCTATTTTCTATTATTATAATTATTTTTACATAATCCAAATACTTCTATTTTATTATTATTTTTTATAATATATATTATTAATATTTAAAAAATAAAAAACAAGAACAATAAAAATTTATTGAATCATAATATATTATAAAATATCAAATTTTATTAAATATTATTACTTAAAAATGTTAAAACATAAAAATATAAAAATAAAATATGAAATTGTCAACGTACTCCAACCAATAAGATTTAATTTTGTTATATTGTAAAAATTTAATATTTTTTAATATTAACAGGAATAAGAAAATCAATTTAATTAAATTAAATCTAAACATTTAACTTAGCCTTGATCTATCACATTACAGGAAATGTAGAGTTCATTTGGATTAAAAATATAAATAAAAAAATTTATAAAAAAATAAATTATTTATGAAAAAAAATTATAAAAAAAATAAATTTTTTGTTTTAAATTCTAATCAAAATGGACCTCAACGTGTTATACTGTATTACGCATTGGATGTTTTCTTACGCCAAAAACAGGTAAATATCGGTGGGTTGGAGAAGCCCGAAAGAACGCATACGCATTTGTCCAAGTTATTTACTCTGTTGAATCTCAAATAAGGCCAAACAGGTCAAAACCCCTGACCTCCTCCACCTCCATTTATTATTCTTTCCCTGTCTGCAAAATTGAAAATTCTCCCTGAAATCTGGAAAACCTAAAACCCAGACGATCCTTCAGCTCAGCTCAGATGAATCAGATTCTGAATTTAATTCAACTCTTGCCCGAATTCTCAAAATCCCACATCCAATAATGAATTATATGGAAAACCCTAGATTCCGTTTGTTTATCCCTTTGCCTTCACCTCAAATTTCTCCGTCAGTCAACCCCGCCACTATGATGGCGCCGGACGCCGTTCTCTCACCGCCACCATCTTCTGGAGGCGACGGAGATTTTTTTGACACGGCTTGGTATGGTAGTATCCAGTATTTGCTTAATATCTCGGCCATTGGGGCACTTACTTGTCTCCTTATATTTCTTTTGATTAAGCTCCGGAGCGATCACCGCCGTATGCCTGGACCTACTGCTATTGTTTCCAAGCTTCTTGCTGCCTGGCACGCTACCGGGCGGGAGATCGCCCGCCATTGTGGTGCTGATGCTGCCCAGTTTCTTATTATTGAAGGTGGTAGCTCTGCGATTCTCATCTCCCTAGCTGTCGTGGCAATTGGCGTTATGCTGCCCCTAAATATCTATGCTGGGAAAGCCCCTTTGGCAGATGAATTCTCCAGAACTACCATTAATCACATCGAAAAAGGTTCGGCTTTGCTCTGGGTTCACTTTGTATTTGTTGTAATTGTTGTTTTTTGGATGCATTATGGTCTAAATGAAATAGAAAAAAGGTTGAAAATTACTAGGCTTAGAGATGGTTTTGGGAATCCGAGTGACCCAGGTGCTGCCCCGAGTGCTATTTTTACTATAATGATCCATGGACTGCCAAAAACGTTAGGATTTGATAAGACACCATTAGTGGAGTATTTTCAGCACAAGTATCCTGGAAAATTGTATAGAGTGATAGTGCCTATGGATTTGTGTGCATTGGATGATTTAGCTTCTGAACTGGTGAAGGTGAGGGAGAATATTTCGAAGCTGGTTGCTAGAATTGAATCTCGGGGGTTTTTGGATGAGGCTGAGGACAATGAAGATGGAAGGAATGAGAGGGGATGGTGGGAGAAGGTTCGTTTTCTCTGGAGCAGGACACTGGATTTGTGGTACCGGGCCCTTGATGCAGTAGGGTTCTCCGATGAGGAGAGGTTGAGAAAGTTGCAAGAGTTGCGGGCAGATTTAGAGATGGAAATGGCAGCTTATAAAGACGGGAGAGCTAGGGGTGCTGGTGCCGCATTTGTGGTATTTAAGGATGTCTATACAGCTAATAAGGCGGTTCAGGATCTTCGTAATGAGAAGAGAAGGCGGTTTGGGAGATTCTTTTCCCTTGCAGAGTTGGAACTTCAAAGGAACCAATGGAAAGTAGAGAGAGCTCCTTTGGCTAGTGACATATATTGGAACAATTTGGGATCATCAAAAATGTCCCTAACATTACGTAGACTGTTTGTAAATACGTGCCTGCTGTTGTTGCTTTTATTCTGCAGTTCTCCTCTTGCGATAGTTAGTGCCTTAAGTAGTGCTGCACGGATTATAAATGCTGAAGCAGTAGATCATGCTCAGACATGGTTGGCTTGGGTGCAGAGTTCAAGCTGGTTTGCGTCCATAGTCTACCAGTTTCTCCCTAATGTTCTTATTTTTGTGAGTATGTATGTTATCATCCCCTCTGTTCTATCATATCTGTCCAAATTTGAGAGGCACTTGACTGTGTCTGGGGAACAAAGGGCTGCACTCTTGAAGATGGTTTGCTTCTTTTTGGTAAATCTCATTCTCCTAAAAGCTTTGGTTGAATCATCATTGGAAAGCGCACTCTTAAAGATGGGGCGTTGTTATTTGGATGGTGAAGATTGCAAAAGAATTGAGCAGTACATGAGTGCATCATTTTTGTCAAGATCGTGCCTATCTTCGCTTGCATTTCTAATTACTAGCACATTCTTGGGAATATCTTTTGATTTACTGGCTCCAATACCTTGGATTAAGAAGCACCTTCAGAAGTTCCGCAAGAATGATATGGTCCAGCTGGTTCCAGAGCGAAGTGAAGAGTACCCGCTAGAAAATAATGACATAAATGGCTTGCAAAGACCTCTGATTTCTGGAAATGAAACTGATTCAGTGATGGTTAACAATGGATATTTGCATGATTCTGCAGTGAATGAGATTGATTTACCAGGTCAAGACTTATCTGAATACCCTCCAGTCAGCAGAACCTCACCAGTACCAAAGCAGACATTTGATTTTGCACAGTACTATGCGTTTAATCTCACAATCTTTGCCCTGACCCTAATATATTCATCATTCGCTCCTCTTGTGGTGCCAGTGGGTGCTATTTATTTTGGTTACAGGTATGTAGTTGACAAGTACAATTTCCTCTACGTGTACAGAGTCCGAGGTTTTCCAGCAGGTAACGATGGGAGGTTGATGGACACTGTTTTGAGTATTATGCGGTTCTGTGTTGATCTATTTCTACTCTCAATGCTGCTGTTCTTTTCTGTGAAAGGGGATGCCACAAAGCTTCAAGCTATATTCACACTCGGGTTGCTAGTAATGTATAAACTTTTGCCTTCTGAGAGTGATGGCTTACAGCCAGCCTTATTGCAAGGCATACAAACTGTTAACAATGTTGTTGATGAGCCCATAGATTATGAGGTTTTGTCACAACCTAGTTTTGGATGGGATACATATAACTCGTAAAGCCTTTTGTTAATATTGAGTCTTTTTTTAATGAAACCACTTGTATATAGATAAAGATTCATTTGTTTTAGAATCTGCATTTCTTGGAGAATAATGCTGCAGACATAAAGATAGTCTATTGGTACTAATAGCAAATTTTTTTGAGTAATTATATTTGTTGCTTTAGCAATTATGACCATATGAGATAACTGATAAGTACTTGAAGAACCCCCATATGAGATAACTGATAAGTACTTGAAGAACCCATCTGTTATACATATCATCCCTTTCATAGTGGTCCTTTCTGATCTGAAATATACGTTCCTTTTTCTCATCAATCATTTTCTTGATTAGCAACATAACTAATTACCTTTGTTTGAGGCCTATTTTATGTTGTATTGTGTGGATTTGTACCTTTTGCTAGTTGATTGCCTGGAAAGGAATTGTACATTTTATCTGTCTTGTGTATTTGGATTAAATGCTCTAGGCTGCTATCCACTCAAGATCGTTTGTAATTTTCTAAACATATAAAGTTGTTACAGAGGATCTGAACCAGTTTGCCGGGGTGGCCCTTTCCACTTGTAACACCATCGCTACCAACTGGCACTCATAATGAAGACCATGTCAATGAAGGTTGCTTTTTATATAATTTTCATTTCTACCGAAAACAAACTTCTGTTCTTTATATTGATTAACATTATCTAGAATTGTAGAATAACCACACACAAAGACATGTCGCTTAGTTCAACAAGGGGTCTCGAGTTCAAATCTTGACAATGCAATAGTTTCTTGTGGGAGAGTTAATAAAGGACATGATAGTTAATTTAGTTGATAATAACGCATTTATTAAGTCAAGAAATCCTTGCATTAAATGTGAGTCTGGCCAAAAAGAAAAATGGGATGCTAAAGAAATGTTCAATCATGTTCTAAGTACATGGATAAAATGCATTTTAGGCAAGAAATGGAAATAGAGAAAAAATAGGAATACAAAAAAGACCAGCCCTACATCTATTCTAAGCCAAGCAAATGCTCTTTTCCACTTAATTAGCAAGGAGTACTTGCATTTCTCTTTCCAAGATAACTTGTGGCTAATTTTTTGTAAGAATTTTCTCTTCTTTGTACTATTTTTGAATGAATTATTATAAATAAATAACAAGAATTACAAACTCAGTCACAAGATTTCTCACTTGTGACTTCCATTTTCTTCTTCATTTTCTTTTTCGGGTAAGAAGAAGCAGATGCATCATTTAGCAATAAAAAGCAATCATGTTGAGACAACTGAAGAAACTACTAAGCTGAGCTTTGGAGGTAATAATAATGTTCCTCTTTGTCCAAAACCTCGTCGATTAGGACCTACATTGCCTGAATTTCTCAAGCCCTTTGGATGCAGCAATAACAGGTTAGCAATTTTTCCTTTTTTGCTTGATAATTTCTTTCCAATTCTTGTGGAAGAATGATTGTTCTTGGCCTTGTAATGTTCTCCAGCCAACTACATTCTGATGGAAGAAGTGGAATTCTCGACATGATTACTGAAAAGGTATGCTTCTGATGATTCCAAATCCTCTGTAACGCAGAACTCGTGCTACAGAACATATGGACCAGATTCTGAGGCCCTGAGCATTCATCACAGTCTTGTCTTGGTTTGGATGAAACATGGTTCTGATAATTCCAAACCTTATGTAACATCTTCCATAACATTAATGTTACAAAACGTGTTACACAGAAGATGTGGACAGGATTCTGAGGCGCTGCATTTGTCAGTGTCCTGGTTTGAGACAAGGAATTAACCAATACTAATCGTTGAATGCAGGCAATGGATGAACGAGAATCAATTTGCACAGGATGCTCATTATCGTGTTATTCAGGATCTCCACCGGGTAGGACAGATAATCCTTTGGTTCATGATGTGCAGTTCATTCATCAGATGGAACATTATACTCAATACACTCAAAAGAAAGTTGCCTGAAAATTTTGGCCTGAAAAGGATGATTGATTACTACTACTGGAAGAACCCAGAATTGCTTTTTGTAGTTATGAGAAATATATACATATATATATAGTATTGTTGAATATTATGTACACCATTCAATTGTGAGTTTTATGTGTAAATATAAGGCGATAAAATGAAAATTGTTGTACTCTGTAAATAACCATTTGGTTCATATATATTATATATATTTTTTTAATGAATAGGTTCATATATATTATATACAAATATATGCCAACAAATCTTCATTCTTGAATTGCAAAATCATATTTCTATTACTAGCTTTGGATGATGTAGGTTCTTTTGTTTCATTTATGAATTTTGGCCTAAGAAATTTGCGAGTTTTTGAACAACTTTCTTATATTCTCATAGAATTTGCGAGTTAGAAAACTCTTGGAATAATTTTTTTATCTTCTTGTGTGATTTGTCTATTACTGCACAAGATAGATTTACTGAGTAGCCACTTATCAATAAAAACTATAGCATAGAATTAAATCACATGTTAAAGAACCATTTCCTTAAACTCATGATTTCGCATCTGCACCAGAAATTGCTTACGAATTAATGCAGATCTCTTGGAAAAGTACATGATATACTGTGATTAGACTTTAATTCCATCACCTACCCCACCCCAAAACCCCTGCTTCCCCAGAAGCTCAAAACTCCCAGAAGAACCCATGGCAGAACTCTTTGGTAGAAAGGCTAGCACTTGAGCAAGCCATTTCCCTCCAACACTAACTTCTTCTTCAACTGTCCAAGTAAAACGCATTAACCCGTTTCCATCTTTTCACCTAATACCCTGCACTGCCTCTCTCTCTCTCTCTCTCTCTCTCTCTTAATATTCAAGATTTATTAGTATCAGCTGCGAATTCCTAATCCAATGCTAAGCTTGATCCAATCCCACTAAGAAAAATGTCTTCTTTCATCATTTTCTTGCTCAAATTGGCTATTCTTGGGCAATTATTTCGATTTTCCGATGCCCACATTTACACCCTTGAAATGCACCACCGCTTCTCTGAATCTGTCAAGAACTGGTCTCAGAGAAACGGCAATGAACTTCAGGCCCAAAATTGGCCAATGAAGGGTAGTATAGACTACTATTCAAAGCTAGCCAACCATGACCGGCTTCTACATGGGCGGCGGCTATCGGCATTTGATGATCTTCTTACTTTCTCCGATGGCAATTGGACAATTCGGATCAGCTCTTTAGGATTGTGAGTGTGAGGATTTCCAAGAAATTATTTAAACTTTCAGCCCTAATTTTAATACAGGTTTTCTTGGAAAGTTTTTAAAAATCCCTAATGCTGTTTGTTTCTGGGGATTTGTTTAGTTTGCATTACACAACGGTGAAGCTGGGGACACCTGGGAAGAAGTTCATGGTGGCGCTTGATACTGGGAGTGATTTGTTTTGGGTACCTTGTGATTGTGAGAGATGCGCCCCTGTTGATAATCCACTTCGCAGCACTGTATAATTCTACTTTTTCTTATCATTTCTTTGTCTAATTATGACAATTTACACTTCAGAATTTGCAATGCTACTTTTTCTTGTCATTCTTTATCTACTTATTACTACTTTATGCCATTAGAATTACAGTGCTACTTTTGTTATCATTCTTTATCCACTTATTACAATTTATGCATTAGGACAGAAGTTCTTAGACAAAAAAATGGAAGATTTATTAAAGAGGGAAAAAGGAAAGAAAAAAGAAACAGCAGCTTCCATTCTGAGAAATTGAATAGATTTAAAGAAATCAAAGAAATTAGAAACACCCTTCGGAACAAATTGTTTGAATTGGAAATTCTATGGTTTCGAACCTCCCTGATGTAGATGAACCATCTAGTTCTATTATTTAACTTTCTAGTCCTGATGAAGATGTTAGTAAATATCTTCTGCGTAGGCATAATGCTTGTATCTTGGTGGCTTAGAGGGTTTCATAGATATAGTTTTGTGATGGTAAAATGTAGTACTTAATGCAGTTAGGTATTTTTTAATTGTGGCTCAAGTTACACAACAAATGGTTGGATTTTTCTTTGGACCGTGGTTGTCTGGTTCTGTTTTCTTACGTCATTTATACAGCATGAGAGAAAGCATCTAGTTTTCATGTTTGCGAAGTTTGGTAGCTCAAACAGAAGTAGGGTCTTCTAGTTTAAGAATAACATGTGCTGCATCCTCTCTTGTACTATAAAGGCATGTTCTTATTAATGTCCAGTGCTCCTCAAGTAACTAGGCCTTTTTTTTGTCCAGGATTTTGAGCTTAGCATTTACAATGCAAATGAATCATCAACAAACAAAAAAGTAACTTGTAGCAATAGTTTGTGCACAGAGCACACTGGCTGTCTTGACGGATCTAGTCATTGCCCTTATTCAATATCCTATATCTCATCAGAAACCTCAACTTCTGGAATTTTGATGGATGATGTTCTGCATTTGAAAACTGAAGATAGTCATCAAGAACCTGTAGAGGCATATGTTACGTTTGGGTGAGTTTCCGGATTTATGAGGTGTTACTATTTTTGCACTTCCGTTTATCTTTTTTGTTGAATGCTTAGTTTATTACAAGCACCGCCTTTGCCCATATTTTGCTGCTATAGATCACCTCTTTGTTCAGTCGGCTACAATGATTTCAAAATTAAATTTTTAGAATCCTCAAAATATTCTGACCTTATTTGGCCTCACTGAATGTAATTGAATTATGGATGTCTGGTTGGTAATAATTTTTGAACGTATGATTGAGAAGATCTGTTAATGTGATGCAGTTGTGGACAGGTTCAAACGGGTTCATTTCTTGACGTGGCTGCTCCAAATGGTTTATTTGGTCTTGGGTTTGAGAAGATATCAGTTCCAAGCATTTTGTCCCAAGAAGGTTATACAGCTGATTCTTTCTCCATGTGTTTTGGGCGGGATGGCACGGGAAGGATTAGTTTTGGAGACAAGGGAAGTATTGACCAGGAGGAGACACCATTTAATGTTAACCCATTACAGAAAGTGTTAGTCCTCTTACTTTTCAAAATATGTTCCGTCTTCTTCTGTATACTTTCTTGTCTTGTGTCCATTCTCCATATTAGTTTGTCGGATCAACTGACGTGTCTTAACTGAAACTGTGATGTAGCCCAACATATAACATTACAATAGCTCAAATCCGTGTGGGAGTTAATCTCTTTGATATAGAATTCACGGCACTTTTTGATTCTGGAACATCCTTCACATATCTGGGTGACCCTGCCTATTCAAAGCTTTCACAAAGCGTAAGAACTCAAAACTGGCAAAACTTTACTTTTTATTTTAGTTGCCAATCTTGAATTCATCAGAGTGCTTCTTTTTTCTTCCTCAGTTCCATTCACAAATACAAGATAAGCGTCATCCACCCGATGCAAGGATCCCCTTTGAATATTGTTATGCTATGAGGTCATGCCCGAACCCCCTGCTACTTCTCTATGTGTTCCTTTGGTTCATTTTTCATTCAAGTCTGTCGTACAAGTTTTTCGTTTAAACTTTTTGGTTTTGCATTGTGTGATTGACAGACCTGATGCAAATACTAGCTTGATCCCGACGATGAGCCTAACTATGAAAGGGGGAAGTCAATTTGTTCTCTATGATCCAATCCTTGTCATCTCCACTCAGGTATGATGTTATAGTTTATCTCAAATTACAACCAACGGGTTTTAACATCCTCCTGTTTCATAACCTTCTATTCTGTTCAATATTTGCAGCATGAACTTGTATACTGCCTGGCAGTTGTCAAGAGTCAAGGTTTTAATATAATTGGGCGTAAGTGTTTCTTTTCTCATCATAATGTAATATTTCCTTTACTTACTAATTGAATGAAATTTAAATCAAGGACAACCCAATCATGCAAAATCAAGAATATATGCCAGCATAAGCTGTGGTTCCAAATCCTATTAATATATATTATTTAAACAATGATCCTAATTAGTTTTCTTCTTGTATTTGTGCACTAAATATATTTAGGAGTGAATTTATCTTGTTCTTGGCTATCGTTGTCTTTAAACGAGCTTAATATCCACATAATCTTTAATGTGATCTAAGTGTTTGTTGCCTTGTATGCTTTAGTACCAATCTATCATTTTTATTCCGGGAAAAATAAATTCGTCTTGTTCAAGAAATTCATATTTTCGATAGTAGCTGGAATTCTTCTGCTGAAGTACCATGACAAATGACTGATGTAGATTCTTGAACGTTTTGGAAAGCAAAATTGTATCATTTCAGGTTGAAATGGCTTGAACGAACACGTGTTAATACTTTCAAATCACTTATGATGATTTTGTTACTTATTCCCCGATATATACTTTTTGCAGAGAACTTTATGACAGGCTACCGGGTTGTATTTGATCGAGAAAAACTCGTGCTCGGATGGAAGAAATTCGATTGTGAGTGGCATTCCTAGTTTCATATACTTGTAAAACTTGTTCTACGAACTCATATCTCTGTGTTTCTGTTTTGATTCAGGCTATGATGTGGAGGAATCAACTATATTGAAACCATGGGAGTCTACGAGTAACGTACCACCAGCTGTTGCTGTTGGCATACGCGATAACTCAACAGCAAAATCTGCAGAAAAAACCAAGAATATTGCTCAAAGTTCTTCCAGAGGATCATCACCAGTTTATCATTTCTGTAGTTTCCATCAGATCTCATTACTTGGTTTCAGTTTCTTATTAATTTCCTCTGTATTACTACTGTAGTTGCTGCTGCTTTGTGGCCCTCATTTTGGTTGATCCCTACAAGTTTTGTAATCTGTTTAGGCCATGTTTGTATATATTATCATGCTTTTCTTTTAGGAAGGTTAGCCCCCCATTGTACATTATTCATAGAATATAAAAATAGAATCTTTGATCATGAACCACTTGAATGGTTGATTAATTGACGATTGTTGGTGAGGTAGGAATTTCAATATTTCAATGTACCTGGTGGTTCTTTGCATACGCAAGGATTAGACTTTTAGTCTGTCAATAATTTATATCATCTACCTGCATACCGGATAGTCTGGTAGAAGCCCTTAAAAGCTGAGAGCGAAGGATTTCACATTTTAATAATAAGTTTATTTTTTAGAATTATCTCTATTTATTTTAAACCCTCTCCCCTTAAAATAAAAAAATTAAAAAAAAAACTCTTAAAATTTGATTTTTCAATTTATTTGTTTTTATCTGTATCTAATATTTCTCGACTAATTCAATGAAAGATTCACGGGACAGCATAAAGTTAAAAATTCGACATAAAATCATCCAATTAAGTGGAGATACTAAAAGAGAGATAAATTTTCAATTTATTTTAGTGTAGTTTTTTAATTTATATAGAATAGTAAACACCCAAATTATGAGGTTTGTTGGTAGCGGTCTCAATGGCTAGTTTAGAGTTCTCAAAAGAAAGAAAAAAAAAAAAAAGTTAAAGTGTCCCCTTCTAATGATCAATCATATTTAAAGTCAACTTAAGAAAGAGTCAAACATGATTTAAGGCTTTGAAGTAATACACTAATTCGTAACTCTTTCCATGTGTGACGTGTCATTATATCCCTCCCTACTCTTTTTCTTTTTCTTTTTTTTTTTTTTTTAAACAAAATGTGTTACCTATTTAATATTTAAATTTAATGCCCTCACCTCACCTATTAAGTCATTTTTACTTTAGCATTTACATTTATAACATTTCAATATTTTCTATTAAAAGACACTATGAAAATTTTTTTATGACCTTAATGCCCTTTCATTTGTTTATAAATTATAAAGGTTAATTTTATAAAATTAGTAAATTTATTATTCTTTTAAAACATTTATCCTTTTCATTATAAAAAATTACAAATATTATAAAATAGAAAATTATTTATTCTTATTATTCATGGAAACTTATCTACATAAACATAATAATTATATGTATCTTTTTAAGTTTATTTAAGGTCAATAAATATAACTAAATTATGACATAATTAAAATTATTTTAAAATTTAAAATATTATGTATATATATATATATATTTCTACATCTCAAAATGAAAATAATTTCAATGTCTAAAGGTAATTTAGTTTTGTTTAATTTTAGAAAATAGAAAAAAAAATTCAAATAGAAAAATTGAATTTCTCATAATTGAACTAAAAGTATAAATGTACTATTTTATAAATCATTAATTGGTACTGAAAATAATATGAAGATAATAAAACCATGAACTAATTAATTTTTCAAATGGTTCTTTTACATTAAAGATTGTTAGGGGTAAAAATGACCTTTTGAATACAAATTTAACATTATTACCATTGGCCTTTCTTTACTCAAAGGTACTAAAGTGAAACAACAATAATGTGAAGATACTAAAATGAAAATGATACCAAATACGAGTGTATTTTAATGTAATTAATCATTATATTGATGAAGATTATATCATTTAATATACAAATCTAAATCTGTAGAATCAAAACAATAAATCTGATTTAAAGTATAATGAATTATGAATTAAATATCAATGAAACTCTAAATTCTTTAGTTGGAGGTCTTTAACTTTAAGTCGGACAAAGTCTCATATATATATATATATATCCCTTTGTACTAGTTTTTTTTTTTTTTTCTAATAAATATCACGTTTAATATAAATTAAAACATAATATAAATCCTAATAAAAAAGAATATAATTTTTTTAAAAATAAAAATAAATTATACATCAGTAATCAAACCTTTAACTTTCAATTAAATGATATCGCTCTTACCATCTAAATCAACATCATTTAGCTGTGTGTTTATTTTTTACTTTTTGGGGGATTTCTACTCTTCCTTATGTTATGTCCCCTTCTAGATAATGACTTATTTGTTGTGCCCACGTTGATAACCCTTTTTTCATAATTTAGGCTACTCTTCAAAATCTATTTCTAAAACTAAATGATTTTCTACTTGCATTTCTCTATCATACAACCGGGTTCTTCATTATTTTTCCCCACACTAAAGAACTAAAAAAAAAAAACACGAGAACTATTGCTTCAACAAGACCCCGGAGGGGGACTTCTTCTTCACCTTCTACTTAAGCTGCCTACAAAAAGTTCACGGTGAAATTTCATAGGATCATTCTATTCATGTATAGATTAATTCGTTTACAATCTAAACTTGTTCAATAACAATTCAATAAGTGATATTTTGTAATTTTAAGTAAAAAATTGTTTAAAGTCAATCCAAATACACCCGAATTCCTTTTTTAATGGACAAGAATTTTTTCCTCCATTTAACATTAATTATTAGAAGACTTGTCATTTTGATATTACCCTTGATTGGCGCAAAAACAAAACACAGTCAAGAAAAGGTAAACAAACTTGCATTCCAAAGCCAAATATAAAGACCAAGTAAATTATATTCTTATGTAAAATATCCTTATTTTGCGTACCTTTGTTTTGGAAAAAAAAAAAGCTTTCGTTTGTAGGGAGAACAACAATGTCCTTTAACTTGTTTTCTTTTTCTACGGCTCTCCTCCTTCAATTTTTTTTTTACTGGTCATATTTTGATATATTACAATTAAAGAAAAAAATTTAAATATTATTTTTCTATAATATCCTTCAAATTAATCTATAATCATTATTACTTATGCAAATTTCTATATTAAAAAAATTAAAAGAAGTGATTTTTATTTTTTATGAAAAGTTATAATAGAAAAAAACAATTAACTGTTGTATTATTTTCGTATTCTAAAAAATATAGATATTGATAAAATATGACAAATAAAAAAATATTAAAAATATATTTCATTAATCTGATATATACTCCGGAATAGATCAAGACTAAAAATTATTATTATTATTATTATTATTATTATTATTATTATTATTATTATTAAGCTGTCAATTGAGTGTACCAACCGGCCTAACTTGTTGGAAACATGATGGCGAGTACATTTTTGTTTTTGGTTAGAAGTTAGGATAACTGTCACATTTCTATCTAAAATTTTAAAATTGCTTTGACTCCATCAAGGAATTTTTTTAATTTTATTTCCTCTAATCCACGTAATTGGATTACATGCATATATGATCTCAACTTTCTATGGAATATAGACTAATCACATTTATAACTTTTATATAATGAAATATACATTTTTAACCATATATATAATTCTTGAAATTCTTAGTTGAATTTTTCAAATTAGGTACTCCAATTTTTATTGCTTTCATATTTTTCTTTTGAGGGATTCTATTGCTTTCATTGCTAATTTGTTTTGTACAAAACAAATACATTTTTTTTATATTAGGTGATTGTATATATCTTTTTGCTCTCTTATACAGCAAGATATACATTTAAATTCTAAATTATTATTTATGAGCGTAATTTGATATGGTAATTTTATTAAATTAATAGATAAGTAGATAATAAAAATATAATTTTACTTTGCCATTAAATCACAACTAACTTGTTAGAGTAATGCATAATTATTTTTATAAATAATTTCAAATACAAAAGAAGTGTATTTTATTATTTTGTCCGAACTCACCTATATTCCTTTTGTCCCCATAACCTTTAATTATTTATATAAAGTCAGCTTTTCTATTAGGAACAGAAATGCATCTGAATGTTGCACTTTATAATTATATACACTTTTTTTTTTTTTTTTTAAGGAACTCTTTATATAATTATATACACTTTGATAAAAGGGGGCAATCAAGTAGCACCAAAAAGGACATAAAAAGAGAATTCATCCCTCAATTTTAAAGAAAATCCATTTAATGATTGCACTTTTTTAGTTTTTTTTTTTTTTTTTTTGGGAAGGCACTTTTTATTGTTTCTCGTGGCTTCATGCAGGTGCTCATTCTTCCTATACAAAGTTTTGGTTTGGAGGAATTTAATTTCTTTTATTTTTTGCTAGGTGGTTTGGAGGAATTTACACTAGTACGAAATAAAAAATATGTATTCTTTTTTTTTTTTTGGGTAAAAAAGAAATATGTATGAAGAGCTTTTTTGCACCCAAAAAAAAAAGAGTTCAAGATCCTATAAAATAAATTAATGTTAACTTATTTTATGTCACAAATTATTATTAAATGGTTTTGGATTATTAGATTTACTTTTAATTTAAAAAAAAAAATTGAAAATTTTGTATTTGGAAAACTATCTTAAATGTGTTTCGAACTTATTTTTATTTTTTTAAATAAAATAAAAAATTATATTAAGAAAGGAAATTAAAATAAGGGCAATGTACAATTTAAAACATGTCAAAACCATAATTCGTAAAAAACAAGACTAATAGCAATCTGTACTAGCTTGTCATCAAAATTATATTTACTTATTAATATTATTAAAATTTAAAATTTGTATTGAACTTTTAAAAGTTTATTAATACTATTAAAAATAAAAAAATATTTATGATTTTTTAAAAAATTAAAAGGCTTTCCCTTAAAAAATTAAAAGACTTTTTTAATAAAAATCCCTATAAAATACTCTCACTCTATCTTTTTAACTTGTCATATGTCTAACATTATACTCTTTAAAAAAAATACGAAATTTTAAATTTATTTTCTTGTATGAACTAATATGCCTTTCAAATTAATCTATTTTCCTCCTTTTACAAATTTTTTATTAGAATAATTAAAAATATTAAAATTTATATTTTATGTAATGATATAATAAAAAAATTAAAAACATATTACACTATTTTCACTCTGTGAGTTGTGATAAGTAAAAAAATGCGATATTGATGAGAAAAAAATTAATTGAAGGGAGTAACCTCTAATAAATAATTAAGAATATTTTTTTATCCACAATAAATAATTAATTAAGAATTTTACCCATTAATACTGAGGCAGCTAGAATTTTGGTTATGAAAATTAGCAGTGGAGAGTTTACAGTTACAGAAGACAAAGAAAGGGAAAGTACGGGAGGGGGACCCACACTCCTCCCCTCCGTCACTCACTGGGGAAGTAGACGTCGTCGCTGGCCACCCACCCTTACCCCTTCGGCTTTCGTCTTCACACAGCACAGCACAGCCCAGCCGACGACTTTGGCCTCATTTTCTCTTCTTTTGACAAAGCTCTCCACCGTGTGGACTTCAATTTCCACTTCCCCCAAATCTTCCCCAGGTTCCCCCTTCATATCCTCTCTCTCTCTCTCTCTCTCATCAATCGTCATTCTCCCTATCAGTTCTTATCTAATTCTTTTACCCTTTCTCTCTTGATTCTAAAATTTTGTCTATTTATGCGTATATATATACAGTTCTGACACATTCCACACACAAACAGGAGAAAATTCGAAGTTTCGGAGAGTTAAAGTTTGATTACTTATCTCTCAGAAACTTTTTAATCTTTATTTGAAATTCGATGGGTTTTTCTTGTAAATATAAAGATTCTACCTTTTTAGGGAATATTTGTGCTTATACAAGTATGAGATATAGTGATTTAGTAGTTTTTTTGGTTTTAATGATGACCCTTTGGGGTATACAGAGTATTGAAGCATATGGGACATTCGGATTTGATATACATCACAGATATTCCGACGCCGTTAAAGGGTTTTTTGACTTCGATGGCTTGCCGGAAAAGGGTACTCTTGAATACTATTCTGCTATGGCAAACCGTGATCGCATCATTAGAGGCCGCCACCTCGCTGATGTCACTCCGGTCACTTTTGTAGATGGTAATGAGACCGTACGGATTAATGGACTCGGATAGTAAGTTTCTTGTTCTTTTCTTTACTAATTCAGGTGTTGTTTGCGGTTAGTTTAGCTCTGTGTTAACATATTTTGCTTACCTTTTGCCATTTGAGGTTTTCAGCTTTTGTTTCCTTTTGTGGTATGAAGAACTTCTGTATAAGGTGGGCTCTGTTTGGGAGGGCAGATAATACTGAGAAAGGAATTATTTTGTTTCCTTGCATATATCAATCACTGGCTTGTCTGTGTCTCTTCAAACATGAAGATTTGTGCTTTTAGGCCAAGGAACTTAAGTCAAAGATATTGAGGATGTATGATTTTATTTGAAATGGTTTTGATTGTCTTCTCTCCTTTCGTTACCCTTTAGTTTGTCCTCTTTAATTTAGCTCTAGGCTATGCATGGCAGCCATGTAACTTATGAGAAAAAGACTGATCCTTGAGTGATAAGTTTGTGTACTAACATTTTTTCCCTTTTTGTGAATCAGTTTGTATTATGCAAATGTTTCTGTTGGAAATCCAGGCACGTGGTTTTTGGTGGCACTTGACACCGGAAGCGACTTGTTTTGGTTGCCTTGCAACTGTCGCAGTTGTGTTGGTGCTCTGGTGACAAGATCTGGACAAGTATGTTATTGAGAATTTGTTTATTTGATTTTTAAACTATAGCGTTATTCATTCACCTCCGGTTGATATATCATTTCAAATAGAAAAGAATGACTTTCATCAGGTTTCTCTCTTGTTAATTATGTCCTTGTAGAATGCCTATCGAATTGTGATATTACAGGTCTACTTTTTGCTATTGTTGGTGCTATTTAGTTGTTAATCATTATACCTTCAAATTCATTTCCGTTTGGAAAATTTTTAACTTGATGCCGCCTGCTATATGTACAGTTGGATGCTTTGTTGGCTCATAAAATTACAGTGCTTTGTGCCTGCACTTATGTTTCCCATTTTCCCTTTTTGTTGAAACAGCGAATAAATCTGAACATCTACAGCCCCAACTCATCTTCAACTAGCACGGTGGTTTCCTGTAACAGTATGATATGTGGTGAAACGAGAGCGTGCTCAGCCTCACGTAATGCTTGTGCTTATCAAATTAATTACCTTTCCAATGGTACTTCATCCACAGGAATCTTGGTGGAAGATGTTTTGCACTTGGCCACGGATGATAGTCAGCAGAAAGCTGTTGATGCACCAATTACATTAGGGTTGGTATTGTTACATGGTGACTCTACTCTTGTGTCTATTACTGATATCCTTGGATGCAAGATATGATGATATCTAATGAAATTCCTCAATCTAAAAACTTGCTTAAGTATCTCATGGTTCTAAAAATAAAGAGTATTTATTCTACAGTAAGATTAACTTTTTGTTCTTCTATGTCTTTTTCCTGAAGGTTGGTATTGCATGAGAGCCATTCTCTTGAAACTATTGTTACGGCACCTGAGACCTTAAATGTCATGTTTTTCTTTCCTCATTGGACAATGTCTCTTTCTCTGTATTCACGAACTTTATACATTGTTCCTATACATTTCTTGTTTGATGCTTCTTGCTGTTACCTTCTATCTATACGGTACTTGATGCTTGTTTCATAAGGTGCCTTGAGTCTCTAAAATTACACTCGTCCTTTTGTCTATTATTTATTATGCATCTTATGTTTCAGCTGTGGAATTGTTCAAACTGGTGGATTTTTGAATGGGGCTGCTCCCAATGGTCTGTTTGGGCTGGGCATGGATAATATCTCAGTTCCCAGCACCTTAGCAAACAAAGGGCTTGCTGCAAATTCCTTTTCCATGTGTTTTGGACCTGATGGAATCGGAAGAATTGTGTTTGGAGATAAAGGAAGCTCAGATCAGGGAGAGACGCCATTCAATCTTCATCAATCACAGTAAGCGTTCACTTTTAATTCATGAACATGGATGCACATTTTACTCAACTTGGCTTCTTATAAAAACAAGGTGAACTCATTCGTTTACCCCTTTTAAATTCTCTATCAGCCCAACTTATAACATCAGCATTACACAAGTAGCTGTGGAAGATAATGTCAGCAGTGTTAATTTTGATGCAATTTTTGATTCTGGCACCTCATTTACATACGTGGATGACCCAGCTTACTCGATTATAACAAAAAATGTAAGTTCTGTAACTTGTTATTTATCTGATTTTGTCTTTTTTTGCATTTTGCACTGAAAAAGTTCATTTGTTGTTTTCAGTTCGATTCTCAAGTGCAAGAGCCGCGCCATCAATCTGATTCCAATATTCCTTTTGAATACTGCTATGACTTAAGGTATATTCGCTGTGGAAAACACTTCTTTTCCTCTTTCTTCTTTCATATTGTATTGTTTTCCCCCAGAAACCTTTCGAGGGACTGAATCTTTCTTTTGCCACAGCCCAACCCAAACAAGTTTTTCGGCTCCCACATTGAATTTGACGATGAAAGGCGGGAGCCAGTTCTTTGTTACTAGGCCAATTGAAATATTTGGTGTTAAGGTACAATTTTCCTGAGTATCATTGACTAGGGAGCCTTTTTTTCTTTCTTGGTTGAATTTGTATATAATAAAATCATAATCTGCAGGGAAACGGGACTGTATTTTGTTTGGGTGTTCTCAAAAGCGGTGATGTCAACATCATTGGACGTAAGTTTCTTAACATTCATCTAGTTGTAATCATTGTTTTATGTTATCTAGGTTTTCAATATCCATTGCTGTATGTGATTGAAGACTTCTTCCAAAATAAAATTTGACTTCTCCAAGGGAGTTTGTTTATAATCAGGAGAAAAGTCTTAATTGCTTTCTCCTTCACCCCCCATTTTCCCTTCCCTTGAAAAGCTTTCCGAGAACCATGATATCAATTATGTAGTTGAAGTTAGAGTTTTTTCATTCAGGTTTGAGTTCTTGACTAAGTAATTTCTATTTCATTCTCCAGAAAACTTTATGACCGGTTATCGTGTAGTCTTTGACCGGGAGAAAATGATTTTGGGTTGGAAAGCATCTGACTGTGAGTTCACTTTCTTCTTCTTTTTCACCGGTCTCTGTGCTTGTGTGCTTTCTGTTTATATCTGCGTATGAAACGCCGACTCCTTTCAGGTTATGATGCTGCTGGGAAAACTAAAACAGGATCAAACACATTGCCAATAAACCGAAACACAACTGGAGCTCCTACGCCTTCATCTATCGTGCCAGAAGCAACATCTGGAAAAGGAAGTAGTGGTTCTCCTGTGTCTAACTCAATTCCTCCTCCACCTTCCTCAGCCAACCCCAAACCAGCAACAAATATGAACTTATTAGCCATCATTCTTTTTTGCTTTTTCAGCCATTATTTGATCATTCTTTCTTCTTCTTGAGCTTACTTTTGTATTCTAGACATAGTTTAGTAATAATATCACCTCTTCTGTTATTTCTACTTGAAGAATTTGACATATTAGGTGCTATTTTAAAGAGTTTTCTGTAGCATTTCAACATTAATCTTATCCTCTGTTTCTTGTATATAGGAATTTTCTGATTCCTGGGATCGTCTCCACTGGACTATTTTGTGTACTATTTTTTGTACTATTTTTTTTTTTTAATAATACATTTTCTACTTAAGACGATTCGAGCAGCATATTGTATTGAATACAAGATTTCTGTGGGAAAATGACTAGAAACATTAAATTATTTTCGGTTTTTCATGAGTAATCTTTTTTGTACTTTTTTATTATATAAATAATTTTGTGTATATTTTAATACTCAACCAACCACACTTTAGATACAATTTTTAGTAGAAAAATGTACATGTTTCATAAGTGATCTCTTTTCAATGGACAAAATCATTATGACATATTTTCCTTCAAAAACTTTAGGTGGCAAGACGCTTTTGCGCTTAAAATTTGCACCAATAATTTGAGGATTGTGTTTTTTACATCGAGGAACAACTGTATGAAGTAATTATTGCGTATTAATAAATGTACAGAAATAGTTAAATAGTAAAAGAAAAGTTGAAAAGAATATTATGATTACTTAATAAAAAATCGGAAATAATTTAATGGCATTCAGAGCCATTTTCCTTTGTTTGATTGTGAGAGAAAGGGATACAACATCCATTGTTTTCATTGAGGTAAAAATGATCAACGGATACAATTAATGTAGTAACATATTGTCCTCAAAATCTCCAAAAGATATTCAACCCAACATGAACTTTTGCTTGGTATCCTACATCCCATGTACTATAGCAAACAAAACCCCTGGGGAAATAATTAAATAAATAACATTTAAACAAGCAAAAACAAAAAGAGAGAATGAATACTGAAAAAAATGCAGTGAAAACAAACTAACTGATGTCCATCTCTGAAATGCTTCTAAACCTTCTTCTGGCTTTCCGATGAAACTTTGGGCAGATATAAATGCAAGCATTCTTCTTGTGCAAGGTTTGGGGATTCACGAGGGGATCACAAACCCCCTGCTTACACTTTTACATCATTTTCGCTTGCTTTCTTTTTGAGTCTTACTATGCTGAGGCACCTGTTTTGATTTCATCTTTATTGATTTCACTAATGAGGACAACTCATGCTTCTCTTTCTTTGAGGTTCGAGCATCAGCTTGCAAGACACCCTCGTCAACAGCTGCCTCATTAGATATTCGTTCTGATTGTTCTTCTTTTGCCTCCATGTTTTCCTTCTCACCCTTGTGCTGTTTTTGTGCCATTTGTCGTGCATAAGCTGCGCTTCTGGAATATATTAATAAATTTCATCAGACCGCAGCAAATATGAAATCCTATCGGAGATTCGTTAATCTATCAATAACACATGCATTGATAACTAGTTAAGTATAAAGCCATAGCAGAAAAGGGCCAATATTTGCTTCATCTACAAGGCAAAGACTCCGTGCATGCTCCAATTACTATAAATATTGGGTTGATTAAAATTACCAAACACAAGAAATACCTTTTGAACTGAGGGTCAGTCGGATCCAATGCAAAAAGAGGCGAGGTGAAGAGAGATCCAAACCGAGGATCATCATAGTCAACAGTAGGTAAATTTTCTTCATCTGGAACTTCTTTTCCTTTCTTCCCCTTCATCTTTTTACGTTTCAAATTGTAGCCTTTCACCTTTGCACCCGTTTCTTTGTCATCAGCAAGCAATAATTCAAGCTCTGCTCTACTGGCTTCTGCTTCTTGTGTATTTTCTTCAACTTCCTTTTCTTTTCCAGCCTTTTTACCTCGAGCTTTTCTGCTTCCTGTGCCAGAAGATTCTTCAAGGAAAAAGTCGTCAGGTTCTTCAATGGGTTCTTCATCGGTATCACTACTCTCATCTTCTGATGAATTTTTAGATCTATTTTTCCGAGCCTTTTTCTTCTCACGTTTCTTTCTGAGATATGCCTCCCAAACAGACTCTGATTTTTTGTCTTTCTTTTCCAAAATGCGTCTACTCAAATCTTCTAAGCCAGTATTAAAAGTGACTTCCATATCCATATTCTCCTCCTCATCATCATTTTCATCCCCGCCATCCCCAGATTGTAGTAGAGCCCGATATTTCTCCTGTTTCTTCTGTTTTTTAGCAGATCTATCTTCTGTGGCATCCTCATCCTCTGTGTCATCACTTTCCCCCTCATCCGAAGCCAGAAACTCTTTTAACTCCAAATCAGCCAGCTGAAGAAAAAGAGCCACGTTAATACTGGAGCAATAAAGGAAACTTTTCTTGCATATCCTCCTGATGGTCTGTGAGAACCAGAATGTTGTCTATGTTAACATATCACAAAGTTACCAATCTTTTCAGTCTGCTTAAATGTTTGGATTTACCTATAAACTACAGCAGCTTCTTCTATGTTGCAGACATACTATATACTATGAGCTTATTTTTACCTTAGTGGCATTCTATATAGCCAGCACAGACCATGCAACTAACCAATAACTTAGGCGCAAACAATCCATCCATTCTGGTTCCTTCTATTTTCAATAGATTACATAGTCATGAGTTACAATAGAAGAGTTCTAGTGACTTTTTCAGGCTTAGTTTGGTTCAATTCTTTCATATGTAACATTTCTGCAGATAATGAAGGTATATCATGTTGTAATGCAGCTCATGCATATTTCAGACATGAAGATGCATTCTAGCCGAAGCACATTCTAGATAAGCAAAAGCCATAAGGAATCACGCGATTTCAGATGACTTTTATTCGATATACAGTAGCTAAGCAAAAAACACAAACACAAAAGAATACCTGGTCAGCGTTGAATTTCCTTTTCAAGGTTTTTGCACGCTGTGGCTCATCGTCATCCCATGTCAGCTCAATTTTACTCTGCTGCAGTGCTCTAGTATGGAAGTCCACACCTTCATAGTCTGGTGGTACCTGAGGACACGTACGAGAAAAAGGTCTTTAGTAATCTCACACAAGCTGTTGTATTGAGTGGGGAAACAGGCACATCTAATGCATTTCCCTCTAACTGCGGCAGACAATCTATCCCTAGACCTCCAAGTTCCCAATTTGATACTAACTTGAAAGTCAGCATGTATTAAAAACTTCTGGATCCTTTATAATCACTTGAATGTCCAACAAACTATGACAACCAATACCATTTACTGAGGTCAAATATGACTAAATTCTTCCAGAAAGAAGAACATGTTCATGAAATATAACCAGAAAACATAAGGTTCCCATGAAGGTCAAAAGAGAGCAAATTTACTTCAGTAGCGACATCACGTGGCCGATGCTTGAATTCCATGGAGTCTGGAATGAACCTTAAATCCAGTTTGGCAGATGACCTTTCAAACTCAACCCCATCACAGGTTTTGTAGAGGTAGTCTGCAGTAGCAATTGAATCACATTCTACCACAGCATAATAGTACCTGAAAGAATAATTGATGTTTAGGACAAGCATAGACATGAAAACGCACACTTCCGTTTAAACACCAAGGAAGGGAGAGATCAAAAGAGGGAGAATAACCAAATAAAGCCAGCCAAAAAGACAACAGAACAACAGAAAGGATCAAAGTTTACTAAACCAATAGCTCTTTCAAGGTGTTTTACCAGCTTTTACTAATCAAATTATATTAAAATATCATTTTATTTTCCCTGAGATCTTTTCCGGCAATGCAGCATCTTAAAGTGTTAAATAAAAAACAAAAAAGCCCCAAACATTCTCTAATATAACAGTAGCAGGTATATTACATAATTTGTTTCTTTTTTTTTTTTAATATTCAGACATGCATATCGGTTCAGATTATCACCGTAGCCTGCTTATTTCATAAGCTCGCAATTTCTCATCATCAATCTCATCATCTTCATCTTCATCTTCATCTTCATCATCCTTTTCTTTGTCCTTGTCAAATAGCCCAACTGGACCATGAATTGCCTCCTCTTCCATGCGTTTGAGTCCAAACTCAGATGGATAGACAGAGACAGACTTGATGTAGCCCTCTTTAGGGACAAATGAGTTTAGCAGTACATACAAATCAACCGCCTACATCAAACATAATTGGTTTTCAGCAGGGAAATAAAAATCATAAAGAAATACACTGCACCAAGCTCTTAACTAACAGAACCATTATATTTGGCTTTGATAAATAGTCCAGGACACTGAGTACTCCATCTACTCATTTTACTTGTCCTAAATGACCAAAGCATAGGGAGTATGCAATTCCCAAATTCCAGGCAAATCTAAGACCACAATTATGAGATTTCCTATAATTTAGCATCAGAATTTTGAGATATCAGACCTCAAAATGTACACTCCAAAGACTATGAATCATGAAAAAAAAAAAAAAAAAGAAATTCTAACACACTAAAAGAAGTCAACGCAAATAAAGACTCATTTGAAACACAGTAAATAAAATGATCATGCACACCTAAAGTGTTTCACTTCACACAATAACATTCATACAGGAACATAATGCCTAATACATTATTCTCAGCTTCAAAGCTCACCTTAACTTGGCTCCAATCCATATTGACAATCGCCAATCTGTGTGTCTCCTTATCAATTTCAGGTATATTCTCCTCCTGCTCGAAACACCATGAAGGCTATTTTAGCATCCAGTGCAGTAACATTCAGTTTGCTAAAATTATTAAGCCAAATTATACATTTCTACCTGCGCAAGAACACCTTCCTCCTCGTCAAACACCTCATCATCTTCTTCATCCGAATCTGTAGTGCTAGTAGAGGAATCATCACTCCCCTCTTCCTGTGATTCTGATTCTTCTGATTCACTTTTCACCTTCAAATTTCGTTTCTTCCCTTTGTCCTCCTCACTTTCACTTTCACTCTCACTCTCTTCACCTCCGCTACTGTGGCTCCCGTCATCTTCAGAACCTTCACTCTCTTCATCCTTGAACAATTTCTCAATCCGTTTAATCCTTTTAGCTCGTTCTTCTTCCTCTTCATCTTCAAGGCGATAGTAATGCTTCAGAGACTCAGCTTCGGTTTCCTTCTTTTTCAGCTTACCTCTCTTATCAACAGGAGCTTTTGAACTGGCAAAACTCTTATCGGTGAACATACGGTTAAAGCGGGAATCAATGGCAACCTTGGCTTTGTTCTTCGGAGCCTCCCTAAATCTAGGGTCCGAATGTAAAGACGCGAAGCGATCATCGGTAATTGTTTTACCGCTACTGTTTCCATTGTTTTGGTGGCTGCCACCATCATCCGCAACCTCACCAGCAGATGAGGCCTCAACCTTATTTTTGTTCTTCTTCTTGTTCTTGGACCCCATTGGTGCTTAGTTGACAAAAGTAGCTAAACTCTGTGTCTGTCAGAAAACTAAAAGAAGAAAAGAAAACACTCTTACATTCTGGCTGCAGAAGAATGTAGAAAGATTTATATATAACATATATACTGGGCTGATATTTCTAGACAATTGGACTACTAATTTTCTGGTTATTAGGAAGGAGCTCTTACTTGAAGATCATGAGATATGAGGTAATAATAAAAAATATATTTTTTTTAGAAAAAAATATAAAACAATATTTAAAACATATTAAAGCTTGCTGCAGTTAACCTTCACTAGTAACTAATTCCATAGCTGTCGTCACCTTCTATTGAGAAGCCTTATGAAAATCCATAAAATTTCCAAAAAATGAATCTTTGTGTTACTTAATATTCTTGGAGATGTTCTGAGAATTGGAAAAGATATATAGAATGAAGCGTGAAATATCACTCCAGCATAATCTAATTCGTGAATCATACACTATGAGTGAAGAGTGAAGACAAGACTAAACATAAAAATTAATCTATCACCGTAGCAGCTGCAGCTCACCTCGACCTCTTTCTGGCTCTGCTTCTCTGGTATGTGCGGCTGGAGATGGCGGGGCGCTGACCGGAAACTGCAAGGTAAGCAACTAGCAGTTTAGCCGGGGATGCAGGCAGGCGTCGGCGGCGGCGGCAGCACAGCTGTAGCAGAATCGCTGAGTCTGAGGCGGAAGGCGCTGAAGAGAAGAATGAAGAACAGAGGAGGAGAGGTTTTCTGAGTTTTAATTTTCAAGAGTTTATTAAAAAAAAAAAAAATAATAATAATAATAAACCCTTTCAACAAAAAAATAATAAAAATAGTAAACTAGCCCGCAGCCCTTCCCAGTCCGCTTAATGAAACAATGGGCCAAAAGGAAATAGGGCTAAAAAATCCTAAACGAACCTATCCTGCTCAATCTATATCTGCCCATTTTCACAGGAGGACCGGACCAGCCCGCCGGCATTTTTTTTTTTTTAAAGAAACAAAAATGTAAATTAAATCAAATCTATCGATAAAGAATGCTTTTAGCTAACTAAACTATCTCTTTATCATGGCTCCAGTCTATTTTGGTAATGTTGATAAATTCTCTCTTCCCAAGGTCCACCTCACGAATGTTTCCATACTTTGCATATATATAAGACCTGAGCCCAAAGCTGGTCTCGATTCCAAAGAAGGCACCATATCGTCCTAGCTAGTTCAATGCAATTTACATCCCTCGAATTTCTTAGACAAATTTTACTCCATGCAATAGAATGTAGCTTGATAGAGTCTGCCGAATCACCCCACAAGAAATCTCTATTTGCCTTTTCAAGCATGGACATCACATAACTAGCAATGGTGGAAGTGGAAGATCAAGTATAACTCTAGTTGCCATGGACATGTACCTCCTTTTCCAATAGCTCAATTTATTTTCTACTCTTTTTCCACCAAAAAATGATATGTATCTTTGCCTGCAAAAATGGCATGTCCAAATACATACCAAAGTTAGATGAAACTGGAATCCCAAACGGCTAGACAACCTTGAAACTATATCTGGAGAGACGTTTGATGAGCTCACAAGCTGTGGTTTTTTCATGTTCACTTTTTGGCCCCAGAAACTACAGAAGGAATGTAGAGTACTTTCCACAATGCAAATTAGTGGATAAATAATTATTATAATGTCAATTAGGCATGTAAATGAGTCAAACTGTTCCGTCAAAACTAAATTCAAACTCGTTATTAACCGAACTAGAGTTGGCTCATTAAGCAATCAAGTCAATTTCAAACTTCTATAAGACTGGCTCAGTAGCTTGTTGATAACACATGTATATATACATATCATTTTTATTTTTAATAAATATATATAAAAAATATTTACAAATAAAAATCAAATTTAAATTGGAGCTCGAATTCAAATGGATTAAAAACGTACCAAGTCGAGCTCGACTCATTTACAGCTCTACTAATGCCAATAACTTAATATGATACTAAAACAAAATGACTTGTTCTAATCTCGTGACTTGTTACAATAGTTATATGCCACTAAGAATATTTGAGAGATTCAAGATTTGAATACTCCTAATGACGTCGAGGCGACCACAATCAAGACTCTTTCCTCATGACATCGTGAACCCCAATCCCAAGATGCTAGATCTCTCTCATAAATATTTAAAAAAGGCTATTCGTACCCCACACCTTACAAGATCATCTAATATATTTTTTATTATACTCATTTTAAAATAAATTTTCTTTAACGTTCATTTTTTATTTATAAAATTTGTTAATAAAACTATTATAAAATGAATATTACCAAGAAAATCGACCAACCATCCCGAGACCCTTGGAGAGAAGGGGAGAGGAGAGGGGATGAGAAAGAAGAGTCTAGACGACGTAGTATAATTTCCCAACAAAAGTTCACAAAACTGCAATTGACATCTCAACCTCAGTTAGTTGTATCCATCTTATAAACAACAAATCACCAATCATATCAACAAGAAAGTAATATGTACTCATTCTGTTATTCATAACTAACAAAGCTGAAATTAGACATATCAAACCATGATTACTCCCACCTCAACATCATCCTTACTTTCAATTTAATTTGGTGACAAGTTTTGTTTTATCAATCGCCGCCTGATATTCAGTGGTGTACGACCCTAACTAATTCGGCTTTAACATTCAAAATGTCTGAATGATTTGACTTTTACTTGACCGTTAAGGTTAAAATATGATCTCTGAACATTACCCCTTCGGTCGGCCTTACAATCATTCGCAGAGAGCTTACTCACTGTGTCAAACTGCCAGGTTTAGGTTGGTAAGAACTTTATTTACCTTTAATTATCTCCTTTATTGACTTCAATCACAGAAGGCTCAAGAACTTTACAAGATGAAAAGACAATTTTCTTGTTTTTTTCATTTTCACAGTAGCAAAAAAGTTGCAGTAAATCAAGTGCTATTCTTGAAAGAGTTTACAATTTTGACAGTACTGTAAAGAGATAAAAAGTGATTCAAGAAAGCTTAAAAAACACTACTCCATGTCAAACAGAACAAGGATGCTACCAAACTCAAATATGCTCTAATCTCTTTGTTTCTCCATCTTCCCTATAAATAACTAAGACTTTAACTCAAAACTTAATGCAAGTATATCAGAAATCTTCTAAGAAGTCATTTGCTAAGTGTAGGCTATGGGTTTCTTGATATCATTCTTCGTGTTTTTATTCTTTACCCAAGGGAACGCGCTAAGTTTAAATTACTATGAGAAAACATGTCCAAATGTTGAAGATACAATTACCAAGGTTGTCACCGATGCAGTGAAGAAAGATAAGACGGTTCCTGCAGCATTACTGAGGATGCATTTCCACGATTGTTTCCTTCGGGTATAAAGAATCGAATGCCAATATGCTTCTACGTTGTCTAAAATCATTCTTTACCTGCATCGTTTTCCTGATTCTTTGCCATTGTTTTCCAAAGCGACTTAGTTGTTCATTTGACTTTCTTGTAAGGGCTGCGACGCATCTGTGCTGTTGAACTCAAAAGGAAAGAACACTGCTGAGAAGGATGGACCGCCTAACAAATCTCTGCATGCATTCTATGTCATTGATGATGCAAAGAAAGCCGTGGAAGCTCTTTGCCCTGGTGTAGTCTCTTGTGCTGATATCTTGGCATTAGCTGCAAGGGACGCGGTTGTGCTGGTAAGTACAAGAACAAGGCAGATAACAACGAAACAAAAGGAAGTTTTTTACATCTAAAAAATAAAATCATAAGTATATTCGTATGTTGAGGTTTCGATGCAGCTCTTTACCTAGCAACCAAAGAATCTTAATTGGCATGGTAATTCCATTCAAAGAAAAAGAAAGTAACATGCATGCCCAAAGCAATACAACATATTATGCAAATTAACGTAAGTAGTTTATAGACCTTAAATTATATATGATGCAACAGACTGGAGGACCGAACTGGGAAGTTCCCAAAGGAAGAAAAGATGGGAGGATATCAAAGGCTAGCGAAACCATACAAATGCCATTCCCCACATTCAACATATCCCAACTTCAACAAAGTTTTTCTCAGAGAGGCCTATCCTTAGATGACGTAGCTGCTCTCTCAGGTATGGAACTCAATTATCAATTCAGTTCCACATTATATCCTTTTAATCCCAAAAACTGAAGAAGTTATATTTCCCTGTTGAAGGTGGCCACACTCTGGGCTTCTCCCATTGTGCATCATTCCAGAATAGAATCCACAACTTTAATGCAACCCATGACATCGATCCTACAATGCATCCGTCCTTTGCAGCAAGTTTACGGAGCATCTGTCCTAGCAAAAACAAAGCAAAGAATGCAGGCACCTCTATGGATCCATCTTCAACAACTTTTGACAACACATACTATAAGCTGGTTCTCCGGGGGAAGGGTCTTTTCTCTTCAGATCAGGCTTTACTCACTACCCCAAAGACAAAAGACTTGGTCTCAAAGTTTGCCAGCTCAAAAGAAACTTTCTACAAGGCCTTTACAAATTCCATGATAAAGATGAGTAGCATAACAGGAGGTCAGGAAATTCGGAAAGACTGTAGGGTGGTAAATTGAGGAAAGCACTGATTCTTAATCAGACATTTGGATTTTAAAAGATTATTTAAAGGAAATCTAAGCTTTTCATTGGAGGATATATATCTCATTTCAGACAGTGAAAGTTAAAGTGTTCGTTCTTTGCTACACCCGAGACATTGAGTACTCTACTATTGAAATATTCCCCAATCAAACATAAGAAAACTAGAGAAATATAATGCTATAACTCTTCAGTTAAATGTATACCGGTGCACTGATTAAAAGCATGAACGTATACCTCTTTCAGTTAAATTTAAGCAGAGCAACATGATATGCCATAACAATACAAAAAAGTAATGGACAATATAAAAGGCTCCCTAATTCGGAGAAGTTAAAGCTTACTGCAAAATTAAGCCATTGATAGACCAAAGTGGCACAAAGAAGATTCCTAAAAGTGAAAGTTTTGCAACACTTTTTATCTTATCCCTTTACTCATTTTAGAGGATAAGTAACAAAAAAGTCTTCATCGTTGGCGCACGAGAATAGATAATATGAGCTTGTATTGCAGCGTTTAGGGAGGCAATGGAGCAAACAAATATATTCAAATTACCTTCTCAATATTTTTACTCCACAAGTATGAACCAATGTGTCAACTCAACTTAGTATCCAAAACTATCTCTGCTAACTGTATGTTACCACTCAGTCCAGATGCCTTGTCGGCTGGCAGGATTGAGAACCCATCGAGAAGCTTCACACACTTCAGTCCCCACTTAACCATCAACAACTCAATAAGATGGTGCCCACTGTTTATGGCCAAACCAAAGTAAAACAAGATGTTGCTGAACAGTACATGTTACAACAAAACATCGTATCCAACAAAACAAAGTATTCCTGAGCCAACAAAAGAGTAAGATGTGAAGGTCCAGAAATACCTTCTGTTATGGTAAGCCGTTATGAAAACAGATGAAGGAGATTTCTGAAGCAGAAATGTCAGAGTGGCAAAGAGATCATCAAATGCTTCATAACAAATGCATAACAGTAAGTTTTTCCAGTTAAACAAACTATAAATATTGAGAAAACAGAAAAAGAAGCAAAAGCCAACTTTTACCACTTGTATCATACAGAACATCAGCTCCAAGGATTATATCTGGGTACAGGGAGAATATTGGTCCATCCCAAAGACCCCACGTAAGCCCCAGTACCTAGAAATGCGAAGTGAAAACATGTAATTATTGGGTTTCCTCTTCACATTTCTTCGGATACTGATTTTTAGATCATAAGCATAAAACAGAGAAATCAATGAATCAGTTCTGGGAGATATTATAACACATTGAATTAGTTATCAATTAGTTCCAGTGAGAAGAGTATGGGTTTACTTGGCACTTGACATTGTTCAAGTCACACACATCCCTCATATTAGCCAGCACCTGCAGGATTTCAGAAAAGAATGTTAAGAAATTCAAATACCATACATCAGAGCTCAAGAATAATAAGTACATTTATGGGCTTCTCACAAATAATAACCTGAGAATTGAAACATCAACCAAAAATTACCCCAGATTAACTAAAAGAATGATATAAAACCAAGCCCTTTGAAGCCCATCCTTCGTAACTGCAAAGTAAACAAAAACAACAGCCCATCTCCTTATAATAGCGGACAAATCTAAATAGTTTACCTCGGGTCTGTTCAAATCATCGGTTAAAGTAACATTAGCGCCCAATTTTGCAGCAACCAGTCCTGGCAATGAGGTTCCAGCACCAAGCTATAAACCCATTGGCATGAATTAGTTAACAAAGAAGTAAAAGAACATCAATTTGTAATACAGACAGCTTCTTATCATCTGTAGTAATCACCTCAATTACATTAGCTCCGGAAACGCGTGATTTTTGCTGCCAAACGTACTCGGCTAAAATAATGCTACAAGGCCAAACAAACAACCCGTATTCTTCTTTCATATTCTGCAAAGTAAACGGATTAAACCATGAATTATAGACAGAAACAAGGTGGGATTCTGCATTTTCAATCTAATTTCTTCCATAAATTTGTAAAAACTTGCTTTTCTTTTTGGTTATAAACAGTACAAGGACATGCCTCGATGATAGTGATGGAGGAGGCATCTGAAGAACTGTTTGCTTCCCCGAAATGATGCTGAGAATATATAGTCATTTGCGGGTCGTCTGGTGACTCGACGAGTTTTTCGTCGTCCTCGCTGGATTCCATAAGATACTCCGACGTCGGAAAACTCTTCCGGAGCGTATCGAGCGGAGGTTCCAGTTTGGACTTGTTTAGTAGTTTTTCGGGTAAATTTCAATTTGATCCCTCAAAATATGAATGTGTCTCAATTGAGTCTTATATTTTATAAAGTTTTTTAAGGAGTCCTTCAAAATGTTAAAATCGTATCAATTAAGTCCTTCATCTTATTTCTATCAAAAATTTAACAGCAAAAGAACGAGTTTGAAGCTTAAAAAACTAGCCGAAATTTTTTAGGATTAATGTGTAATTCTCCATCTTCTCTCTCCTCCTCTTATTCTTCTATATCCGCTTCCCCCATCAGGTTGCCACCTCCAAGCTGCCCCTTCTATACTTCCACTATGCCGAGTCCATCGTGCACCCCAATCTCCATCATTCCCTTACGTGCAAAAAAAAAAAATCTATAGCCTCGTAAGGAATCAGCAACTAGAAAGAGAAAAGATAATAAAACGTGTCTAATAAGAAGAGAGAAAATAAAGAAGAAGAATAGAGGATGAAAACAAAGGGAGTTTGACAACTTTGCCCTTCAATGCTCTATAGTGCAAGCCGCCTGAGCCAAGTTGGCTGGATTATATGGTAGAAGCGGTTACTAGGATTCTTCATGGTTTCACGTAAAATTTTCAGGAATTTTTAACTTTAAAGACTTATGTGTCATGTTAATGTATTATGTATAAAGGTAAATAGTTTAGGGACTGGGGACTAATTTTCAAAAGAAAAGTCTTTGTTTTCTGAAAAGGGTTGCATAATCCTCTATCATGTTCTTTTGTTTTTATTTAATTTTAAATTAATATTCATCATCGTCCTGATCATCACCACCGTTAACATCCACTGCTACTTTTCACTGCGTCCTTTCTCGCTTCTTCTCGATCCATTTCAGAAACAGCTCTTCACTTTAGGCAAAAATCTCCACAGAGAAAAGAAAGGGAACTCCTTGAATTTCCATGGCCTTTGCTCACTACATAGCAGCAGTAGCACCATCTCTCGAAACTGCAAAACCCCATTTAAAATCTTCAATTCTAACTCCTCCATTGCCTTCTTTATCTAATTCGATACTTTCACTTGGTTTCTCTTCGCTCTCAACCAAGCTTAAAGCTCCTAAACTCTCCTTCTTTTCCAAATTTTCAAGAACTGGACAAAAAGGTAAAATCTTTTTTCTTTTTCAGTACCAATTTTATCCGGGATGTTGTTTCTTTTTTCCCCATGATTTTTTGATTCGTTCAGTTCAGTAATGGAGTAATTTCTTGAATTTCTGATTTTATTCTTAGGTTTATGAGAAAGCTTTTCCATGTGCTCTGCCCACAAGATTTATTTTGATTGAACTTATGAAAATTGCTGGAAAATGAATTCTTTTTTGTTTTTAGATGAACGTGCAATTATCTTTGTCTGCTTGGAATTGGTGCTAACTACAGAAAACATTGAATTGAAATGGTTGCTCCCATATGCCACTAGTTTAGCTGATTTGATTTGTCAAATAATGGAGCAAATTAAGGTTGTAAGCTGACAAACATATCAGTGTTAGAACAAAGGTTTCACAAAAGGAAGGAGATGAATCTATGTTGTTTGTGGTCCAATTTCTTGATTTTGCTTTAGTTATGTTCATTCTGACCTTATCTGGAATGAAATGTAGGTTAAATTAGTCCCTTTTGGTGTATTTTGGAAGTCTTGGTCATTGACACTTGGATGTATTAGTTCTTATGGTGTTGTTTGTGCATCTGTGAAGTTGTTTACCTTAATATATGAATAATCTCTGACTACAAAAACATTCCAGTCAAGGCAAAATCACAAGAACCTGAAGTCAGCCCAGTTGTAGATTCCTTCGGCCAATTCAAGCATCTGCTTTTGCCAATTACAGATCGGAACCCATATCTTTCTGAGGGTACAAGACAGGTTTACATCTTTCCTTGATTTCCCCTATTTCAATATCATTTAGCTGCTTTGAGGTTTAGTTTTGGGGTTTTTATCATCGGTTTTGGAAAAGCTAAATCGTTTATGAGAAGAGATGCGAGTCCCAAAACTAAAATTTGAGATTTGAGACCATATCTATTCCCACCCTAAATATTGCTTAACCTGACTGTCATGCTCAACTCCTGGTTCCTCCATAGATACTGAATCTGGAAACTGTCTTCTTTCATATGGCAGTAGCTTTGACTTTGAAATTGATATGATCTCAGTTTTTACCAATAGTTAACACATTGTCTCAAACAGATTTAACTGGGGGAGTGTCACACAAGGTGTTACCATTGTTATATATAGCGTTAAGAAACATCAAAACCTGAATCGGTCATCTCTGTCTTGGTGATTTTTGTTATGTGGCCAAAAATCGTTCTATGTTTGGATTTAGAGAGCTGTCTTAACCATGTCCGGCACCTTGCACAGTTGAGCCCTTAGCTAGTTTTATAATAGAACTTCATAAACTGTTTCTCTACACTCTATTGTCCTTTCTCCACATATCCACATATTTGTTGCATCTGTTTGATCACCTGGTTTCATAGTTGCTAACAAACATCAGCTCCTATAACCTAAAAAAAAGCCAGTTCTTGTTGAGTTTTTCCCCTAATCTAAATTCCACTGTAAATCCTAATTTATTTGCTGGCATGCTGTGTCTCGATCTATCATTCTCTGCTTTTCTTGACTTCTAAATCAGTTATGTAACAGGCTGCAGTAACTACTGCATCTTTGGCAAAGAAGTATGGTGCTGACATAACAGTCATCGGTAAGGTTACCATCTCACCTTTTGTTACATCCGGTTCTTACGAGGAACTAACAGAAAGTGATCTTTGCAGTCATTGATGAGAAGGAGAAGGAATCATTTCCAGAACATGAAACACAACTTTCTAGCATCAGGTGGCACTTATCTGAAGGTCAGTTGATTGATGCATTATCATATCTCGTTCTTAATACAGTAATTTGCTTAAGTTAATAATGTGTGTCCACCGTGCAAAGTGCATGCGAAATTTTACATCTCATGTTTGAGAAAGAGGTGTCTGTTTGCATGTTCCGGATAGAATCCGCTCAATGCATCTGTTATGTATCACTCTTGTCAATACCATATCCATTTTGTCAAAGCATTTCAGCCGTAAACAATTAGTTGGTGATTTTTTGCTGAATTATGACTGTTTCATTAGCATTCCGAAAAATGCAAGTCTTCCCCCCTTTTTGTGATGATGTCAACTAGGCTCTCTGCTTGGTTCACCGCGATATCCTTTACTGATTAGTCGTGTTTTCTTGAGAATTACAGCCGGATTCCAAGAATTTAAGCTGTTGGAGCGTCTGGGAGAAGGCAAGAAGCCGACAGCCATTATTGGCGAGGTTGCTGATGATATGAATTTGGATTTGGTTGTGATGAGTATGGAAGCAGTCCATTCTAAACACGTGGATGCAAACCTGCTGGCTGAGTTCATTCCATGTCCTGTATTACTTTTGCCATTGTAGAAACAGATCATTTCATCATTCTAATAGTTGGGAATTTGATGAGAGAAAATTTTTCTTCAGACATGAAAAACTTTTAATTAGTATTGTTCTTTTGTTAAGGATTCCAGAAACACATGGTTATTGGTTTTAGCTATCTTGATTCTTAACCTTTTACCATCTTGCTTCTTGAGATCTATGAATGAGAGAAATGCAAAAGTTTCTTGATATATAGCTGTGAGTGCACCCTCTTAGTTTTTTTTTATTTGTTTAATTTTGTGAGTGCAGCCTCGAGTCCTATTCTTTTTGAACATGGTTGTTGTGGTTCATACTTGTAGTTCAAATACAGCCGGGATGGTTTGTTCTGCTCCTGTTCTTTATTGCTTTAGTTTTTTTTTAAATAATTAAAACTTAATTATTTATGAAAATTTTATTTTAAATAAATTAATATAACAATTTTATTATTAATAATATCAATAAACAGTTTTAAAAAAGTATTCCCACATAATTTTGATAGAGTTAGTAAAATAAATAAAATATACTAAAAACGGTATTAAATAACTTGAGTGGTATAAATAAAAAACTACCGGGTAAATATTGATTTTTAAAATCAAGTGAATCAAATGTTTATAAATAATTATTTTATTTTTTATAGGAAATTAAAGATAAAAGGATATTATTTTTTATAGGAATGTTTATAGGAAATTAAATAACTTGAGAAAAAATATTTTGTAGTTCAGAGTTAAACTGATTAAGAATGACAAAACTACTATTACTAGTATTAATAATCCTACTTATATTATATTAGTGGCATAAATTACTTTGTTTTATAAAATAAAAAAATTATTTTGTTTGTTAGATAGATAGATAGATTGGACCATCGTACTTCAATCAAATTTAAACTCTATCTGATTTTATCTAAAAAATTTGAAATATGTAATATCTTATTAAAATCTATTATTAATGAGTAACACAATTAACTTGTTTTTAAAATTTGAGTTTTGAACTAGTAGTTTTCCTTTAAAAAAATGTTTCGAGTAGTTTTATGATAATAATTTATTTAGATAAACTTAAAAGAATATTATTACCTAAAAATTTGTTATGAAAAAAAGTATATTGATATTTTTTGTGGAAAAAAAAAAAGAATATTGATAATTGATTAGGTTGGGTATTTTTAAATTTTTAGTTCTCCTTAAAGATGAGATCAAAATTTTCATAAAAAAGATGGTAAGAAATTTAAACGTAATCAAAGCCTCTATATATTATCTGTTAATGTTTATAAATAATCGTTAAATTATTAATTTCATTATATACTTTTTATTGTTGTATATTTTAATTTATATTAATAAAATTTGTACCATTTTAATGATAGACTAATCAAAATATGAAACAAGAATTTACAATAAAGATCAGCAAAATAGTAAAATTAAAAAATTAATTAGTAATCCAAGATTTAATAGGAATAGAGTAAAAATTCATAAATCAAAACCAATTTAGAAAAGGAAAAAATAAGACGAGAACAAGAGGGGTATAAATGTAAAAAGACGCGGCAGCAAAAACCCCGGCAGTTCCAAAAGACCATTGCGCTAAGCAAAGAAGAAAAGAATAGTAGAGAGAGAAAGGGGAGAGAGAAAGGAGGAGGGAGGAGAGAGAAAGAGACTCGACTCGTCTCGTCGCTGTTTGTTTTTGTGTTTATATTTTCTTCTTTTCTGTTTCTGTTTGAGCTCTGATCGTCTCCGCTGAATCTCCAGCTGATCGGATCTTCTGCGATCCATTGGAAATTCCTGTTTTTTGGAAAACCCATTGTCTAATTTATCTCTGAATTAGACTCTCCCTTTTTCTTCACTCCTGCAAAAAAAAAATTTTTGATCGATTAGATTCTATTTTTTTGTTTGTTAGATAGTTGATCAACTGTGGACGGTGATCTTAGAAGAATTTCAAGCCCTAATTTGAAGGCTGCTGAGTTTTTTTGATCGATTTAGGACTGTCGTTTTGGTAGAATAACTATTCTGATACCTATCTAATAAAACCCTAATTTTTTTTATGGCAACAGCTCCGTCTAACCCTAGCCTTACACAACAACAACACTCACCTCGAGCTTCTTCCGTCGAAAGCTCAGCCGCGAGTTCTTCCCCGTCCCGTCGCCGTAGCGGTGGTGGTGCATCTCCGTGGACTCAAATTGTACGGGGCGGCGGTGCTAATTCAGAATCGACAATCTCTTCATCTTCTCCTACTGCTTCAGGGAGTGTACCTCCTTCTTCTTCTCCTCCTCCACCCCTATCGGTGTCGGGTGTCTCTCAGGAGCAAATCATGACTACATCTGATTACTCTCCTCCGAAAGCTGCATCACCAGTGACGGCAGCAGCTTCAATTCCGGCCGCACCGGAGGATTGTGCCGCCGAAACTCAGCCAGACGGCAATGAGAATGGAAACGGGGCCAACAATGCATCCAAGAAGCCTGTTTGGAATAAGCTCAATGGTGGTACTGCTGAGGTTGGTCCTGTTATGGGAGCTGTTTCTTGGCCTGCTCTCTCTGAATCAACTCGGGCTTCTCCAAAATCTTCTTCCGATTCACTGAAAACTCTATCTGATGCTTCAGTTTCTGCCCCACAGGTTTCTGAGGTATATAATATTTTTTTTTGTGCCTTTTATGTTTGATATTTTAATACACATTTGCAAGTTCTTTTCTTTTTCCTGTGTAACCTAGTTATCGTGAATAGTCACTTCATATGTTGGCTTCCTGCGAATTAGTAATGTTTGCTGGATAGATGTAATGCTTAAGATAGTGCCAAATTCTATAATACCACAAATGAGCACCTAGTTCTAGTTTTGTGCAGTCAGCATTGTGCACTCTTTGTAGCTGCTTATTAACAGTATAATGCCCACAGGTTTCCGAGGTATCTGATGATTTTTGTGCTTTTATGCTTTGATATTTTAATACATGTTTGCAAGTTCTTTTCTTTTTTCTCTGAAAACTTAGTTATCGTGAATATTCTCTTCATATGTTGGCTTCTCATGAATTAGTAAGTGCAAAATTCTATAATACCATCAATGAGCACTTAGTTCTAGTTTTGTGCTGTCAGCATTGTTGTTCTATATACTCCTTGTAGCTCCTTATTAACAGTTATAAGGCCCACCTTAAAGGAGGAAAAAGTTGGCTACACTTGCAGTCTTTTGTGTAGATATTTACTTCTCGGTTTCATATTATCTGTCTAGGTGGCACATTGTTATATAACTTGATCTGACCTGCTGACTAATGTCTTCTCTTTTTGCAAAGACAACCCAGGGGAGTGGAATTGCTTCTCCTAAACAGGGGACTAATAGTAATCCTACCAGTAGTTCAACCTCCAATCATGCTCCATATAACCGTCAGAGGTCACTGAAGCATAACAGTGGGAGTGGGAAAAGTATACCAGCTAATGGTGGTTTTTCTCAGCTGTCTTCAGCCCACCCAGTTTCTGATTCTTCTTCCAGAGACAATACACATAGAGATGGTGGTCAAAGGGGAAGCTTCGGGTCTCAGTCACATAGTGGCAGTGGGAATGAACACCAGCCCAGGAACACATTTAGAAGGGGCAATGGAGGCCCGCATCCCCGAGGAGATGGATCTCACCATCACGGTTATGGGGGCAGGCGTGGTGATCAGGACCGTGCAAACCAAGATTGGAATCCTAATAGAGGTTTTGGTGGTAGAGATGCCCACATGCAGCCACAGAGAGCTGCTTCTAGGCCTTTCATGCGGGGACCTCCACCTCCTACTCCCGCACCTTTTATTCCTCCACCACCTATACCTGTTCGCCACTTTGGTCCCCCTGTTATTTATCCTGGTGAATTTTTTACTCTAATAAAAAGTTTAAAAGTTATGCTCAAATATAATATACTGATGTTAAAAAATCTGCTTGCAGAGGTGCCTTCTCCTGTATTTTATGTTCCAGGCCCGCATCCAGAGTCAGTCAGAGCTGTACCTCTCATTCCTCCAATTCCGCCGATGTTTTTTACCCTTCCAGATCCACAGTTGCACACGAAAATAGTGAACCAGATAGATTATTACTTCAGGTACTGTATTTCATACTACATAAGTTTGTTCAGCATAAGCACGTGATTTTGTGGGAGACGGATCTAGATAAGTTTGGTAACTATTAGGTCCTATGAGGGTAGGATAATTAACCTCTTACTTACAACTGTTTCCTTTTGCAGTAATGAAAATCTGATTAAAGATACATTCTTGCGGCAAAATATGGATGACCAGGGTTGGGTTCCTATTAAATTGATAGCAAGCTTCAAGAAGGTGAGTTGGCTGGAAGTCATTTTAGCATTTATCTGTTTTCTTATTTTAACTCTTTACCTTTTCTATATCTGGTATCTTACTATGTATTTCTTAATCTACCTTTATGTATCTCCACAAACAGCTGAGGAATGTATGTTAGTTCATATATGCTGAGATATCTCCACCTGAAGGTGTAGGTAAATTATGTTTGAACACAACTGCTCCGGCATATGTATTGGTTAATTTATCTACACAATATGCAATACCCTTCAATGTACCGACATTTTCTTGGAAGGAAAATGCAAAACTGTTGGAGCGATGAACAGTAGTTTGTTCTGAAGCATGTGTTTTTGTTGTGAAACATCTCCACTGAAACTTATTTTCCAGCTTTGCAACAAAATTCCTACTTTTGCGGTCTCAAAATTAACGTTATTATGATGTATCCTGTTTATTTCACTAATGTTTCTAATCTCGGGGTAGGGTTGTTGGGAACTTTCATATGTTTTGAACATGGTACAGTTGACATTCCTTTGGCTGAGCACCTTATGCCTTTATGTTATTCTAAATGCTCGCTAATCCTAGTAAGCTAGAGTTGATGATTGTGAAATTGCAGCTGTTCTTGTGCAGGAGTGTTTATCTGTAATTGTGCATGCAAGGTAGTTGTCTTGCTTTCATGGGTCAATAAATCATTTAATATGTTCGATTTTTTCTTTTGCTTTTTAGCATACCTGTGCTAATCCTCAATCAGAATATTGATATTACCTTTGCAGCTCTCTGCCTTGGAGAGATTTGGTGCATGTTTTCCTTTATCTCTAATGTGTTCATCTGCAGGCTAGCATATTTAATTTCCTAGAAACAATGTGATAACTTGTGGGGAATAATATTATAATAGTGTGTCAAACCAAGTTCTATGCCATGAAAGCGTGTGGTGCTTGTTACGTGTTGATATTTTTCTTCTACTCTTCTAATGTTGATTTTTCAATGATTTTTCCTGTTTTAACTAGGTGTGTTAAACGTAGTTCTATGCACATATTTTTCTTACTAGATTGTATATTTATTGATTGCATTCTTTTGATGCGCCCCCCCAGTTCCTCTCTCTAAACTCGTGTTGACAGAACTTTTTTTTCCTATCTGATTATATTGACCATATTGGTGTTGATTTTAACTTATGGCTCCCCCTCCTCCCCCCAGGAAAAAAAAAAGTAAAAAATAGAAGAAAATGGGCGGTGTTTAGGCAAAAAAGTATTTGAAGATGGATACAGTTGAACTATGTGTTGAATTTTTTATTTTTCTTGGATTTTGTAAAAATGATTGGTAAGATGGATCATATAGTTTATAAAAAAGGTATAACTTGTCTTGATGTGCATAGATCATGAGATTGAAGGAAATGTGGTGGTCCTACAAATTATTTTCATCAAATATGTGTCGTTGGCTACTCAAATGTCTGATTTGGATTTGTAGGGATTGTAAGTTTTTGAGAGCAGAGTGGGATCACATTTTAACTGCCCATTATTTGGTATTGACAGGTTGCTGAGTTAACGGATAATATTCAGCTCATTCTGGATGCTGTCAGGTCTTCAACCGCTGTTGAAGTAGAGGTATGTCTCGTTTACATGTTTTAAAGTGTCATCTTTAATCTGTGCACTAATGTAACGGGCCTTGTCCCCTCAAAATAGGCAACGTTTACATCTTTTGGGCAATTGGGTCAGTGAGAGTCTGATATTTTTTTTGCTTTTCAAGTGATCTGTGTTCCTTGCCATACTCGTGTTTGTGCTTTTAAAATTTATTGTAGTTTATGCTCGTATATCTTGCACAGGGTGAGAAAGTGAGAAGGCGAAATGACTGGAAGAGATGGATAATGTCAGCATCTATTCAATATTCTACTGTCTCAAGTCCTCGGTCTGTCCAAACCTCCAGTGAGGAGAAGCTTTCTGCAAACCTCCAAGGTATGGCTTTAGATGACAAGATATCCAAACATGGTTATGGTGAGACATACCTTAGTCCATCTTCATCTGGGGAGTGGAGTAGTCATTCACAGCAATCTAGCAGTGAGAAGATTAGCCATGTTGCAGCAGTTCAAGGTGGTGGGTTCACAACATCAGCCATGAATACAAGTAAATGAGAAGTTCACTCAAGACTCCACGACAGCAAGCAAGCAAAGGAGATTTCTGAGAGGAAGGATACGTGGATGAGAGTGAGTACATGAGCACCAACATTTGAATGCTTATTGGATGAATGAAGGAGAGGAGAGTCTTGCTGTTTTTGTGATGGATAATTATGATGATATCTTGCTGCCAGGCGTCATATAGATAGACAAAACTTGATGGGGAAAAGAAACACAGAGAGAGAGAGTGAGAGAAAACAAAATTTATTGGAAAATAAAGGAAAGACAAGGGTAGAAAATTATGATGACTATTAAGGGATGTTACCATATGAGTATTTTTGGTATGTATTTTTTGCTTTTCTTCTGGGATCAATGTAGTCTATATTATTGTCTTTCGTATTTGGTATTTTGGTGTGGTGATGATTATATCTTTTTAGGGGAATTTTGTTTTAATTTCCCCTGCCTCTCGGTTTTTTTTTAAGCATGATTATCATGTTGGGAGGACCTACAGGAATGATGATGGATGGATGTTGGTGTCCTGGTTTTTTTTATTTTTTATTTTGGGAACATATAATATATGATATGTATTCTTCCCTTATTGGTTTTTCAAGCATAAAGTATTCCACGATTATTTGTTAATGTGTTTATTTTAACTTTGATTTAAAATGAATTTGATTTGTATTTGGATTGAAACCGAATCTTTGTTTTTTCTTCTTCATTTTATCTTGCCAATTTTAAAAATCATACATTATTATCATTATCTTGTTCATTTTTAACGCTTCAATTTAGTAGGAGGAGAAATGTGTTGTTTTAATACATCTCTAACAGGATAAGAATCGATAAAGTCATTCAATATGGTTGATAAGTGTCATTACTTGAAATATTCGAATTCATTTTATTTTAGATACCATTTCATTTTAAAAAATTTAATATGAATTTCATAAACTATTAAACCTTTACAAAATGAGACAATTTTCAAAACAAGAGACTATTATGAACTATTTTCATTATTTTTTTTTCCACTTCATTTCTCATTCTAGTTATTTTATTTCCTTGTTGTGGGTAGAACAATTTTACAGTTATAATAAATAAAAAAAAGTCTGTTACGGTGAAACAATAATAATAATAATAATAATAATAATAAATGGAGTAGCATTGTTAAAGAAAGAAAAGCAAGTAGTAGTCGAAAAGCTTACTAGTAGTATTAGATTCTCTCCTTGGGACTGCAAAGAGGAAGCTCTCCCCCCCCCCTCTCCTCCACAGCCTTCTGAGTGAAGATTGAATGAATTGTGAGTGAGATGACTTAAAGAGGAAACATGAGCAGTAAAGAAGAAAGAAGCTGACAACACTTGTGTGGTCTCTTCACTTTGTAATAGTCATATCAAGCGAGGGATCTTGAATTCGAGTATTTAAAAGCTTTGTACTTGTTAATTCTTTCTGAATTAATCGGTTGAATAACTTAGGATCATCAAGAAAAAGAAAGAACCCAAAAGTTAAAAACAAGTTGTACCGTTGGATTATAGACTTGAGTCTAAGAAACACATAAATACTTATAATAGAATCAGAATATCTGACATTTTCAATTCAAACTCCTCAATTAAGTCTATTATATTATCAACTGACTGAGTGGCCTGCTTGGTCTTTCTTCCTTCCCACTCATATGTTGTAAAGAAAAATAAAGAAGAAGAGAGAGAGAGAGAGTGAGTAGTAGTGAAGGATTTTATTATGTCCTTTTATTATCATAGAAAGTACCTTCTTTGCCTTTTCCTCATTTAACATCCTTCTATTTCTCCTCCTTACACCCAAAAAAAAAAAACCCTCCATTTTCTACTACCAAAAATACATTAACACTACCTCTACTCTAACTATAAATGCACTCTTCTACTTGTAGTAGTTTCAAACATTGTTCATTACAAGTTTTCCAATGCAATCTTTCCATTTTGGACCACATCCCCCAACCAAAAATTTAATGTGAATTTTTCATTTTTGTCTCATGTTTTCGTTTACTCCTTATGTTAAAATATGGGGTTCATGCTTTAACTTCCCCTCAAAATTACCTCAAGAATGAAATAATTCCCCAAGCATTATTACGAAGTGTAATTTTTATTCATATTCTATGCAGATTTCTTAACGTATCCCTCACATATTCAGTATTGAACATGTAGAGTATAAAATTTGTAAAATTGAATATATACAGATAACTTGATACAAGAGCAACTTAATATTGGACTAGATGGCTCTAAAACATATTAAAATATTAAGTTTATACCTAACTCACTTTCTTAAAATACCTCAAGTATAATTCTTGTTCATAAACTAATTATATACTAATATTCTCCACACTTGAATTCATCTCTCATTTTATGACAATGTATATCTATTAAAAAAATAATTAAATAAATTATCTTGGTTGAAATATCTATGGATTAGATTACCTTTACATTAGATACGAGGTTAAGTATTTATTCGATTTATTATCTCAATAATAATAAATAAAGATATATAAATTTTGTTATTAGAAGAATAATATATATTTATTCGATTTATCCTTCTCTCTCTCTCTTGACTGCGAACAAAACCTTCATCTCCATTTTCTATCCTTGACTTCCGGTGAAGATGGAGCTATGGTGCCCACTCGAGTTTTGATCTTCGCCATAAAGTTCTCTTCTAGGTTTATCTTTTGTGTTTCAAGGCACCAAAACAAATCATTTTAGTTATTCTCTTTGTAATTTTTTCACTATATCTGAAACCTATGAGTATGGTTTCTATTTGATTTTTTAAGATTGGAGTTTGTTTCTTCTCTTTGAAGATATATCTCTAAGACTCTTCTTTTAACTTTTCATTTTAGTCTTACACAATGCTTAAGAGGAGTATTCACTTAGATCTTTTGGATTATTGCTGTTTACGGATCTACATGAAAGAGGTGGTTTCATTTGTTAGGTGCTACTAGTGTATTATGTTCAGTTAAAATTATTGGATTTGAGTTTATTTTCTATTAGCATGAGTGATAAGGTCTGTCGATTAATTTATATCCTCCTATTTTTAATATAACTTCTTATTCTTATTCAGGAAAAAAAAAAAAAGAGTTGAAAGGGATTCTTGTTCCAAGTACAAGTGCTGTGAAGTGGGAGAATGACAAGTGAACAGTGAGCGGGCGAAATATGACTGTGTGTGATTAAAGCAAAGAAGAAACTACTAGAGAGAGAGAGAGAGAGTTGATGATGGTGATGAATAATGAAGTGAAGGGTGGAGATGAAAAGAGAAGGTAGAAAGAAGAGAAAGTGACAGTTGTGAAGCAAGACTTGACTCTGCTTATCTATCTCTCATCAAAATCTCTGATCAAAATGGTCATTCTTTCTCCTATTCTTCTTCTTCTGCTGCTTCTGCTGCTCTCTCTCTCTCTAATGCAATGAATGTGCTGGACTGATGATCAATAATATATATATAGTAGTACTCCTCCTACTGCTTTTCTTGATAAAAACTCCATGGAAATTATTATTATGTAACTCTCAGCCTCGGCAAATTTAGTAACCACTCTCTTGTCTTCGCAATGTAGGGACATCATAGGGTAGTTCCAACCAAAAGGCAAGATCGTTTCTTTATAGGGCTTCTGCTCGATCTCATACGGAGAACGTAAATTATGATAATTTAACGATTTTGCACCAGAAGTCAGGACAAATGACTATCTTTCACATTGAAGAGGTTAATATTTTTACACTGCTACTGTCATGATAGAAATACCCTTAAATATTTAGGCCCTAACTCAAATAAGAGTGAAACTAGTCAAATTTGGATAGAAATTTATTTTGAGTTTTATGTTTATTTTTTAAAAATTTTTAAAAATTAAATTGTTTATGAGATAATATATGAGTGTTCAAATTAAAAATTAGACAAAAACTTAGGTTTACTTGGCAGTTGAGATCGTCTAATATATTTTGTAAGACACTCTCTAATAAAATAGAGTATATTAAAGAGTGTACAAAATATATTAAACGATTCTAAATGTTCTATTTAATTGTCGTTTTAGTTTTAACTCAACTTGTTTACTTTGGATAAAATGCATTTCTTATCTTTCTAAAAAGAAAAAAAATACTCTGACAACAACGGCAACATATAATATTCATGTATGAAAATTACCAAATTATGTCATAATTTTTGTTAATTATCATTGTGTACAATTTATAAAAATTTTATAAGTATAAACTATTAAAAAAAATTTTATAATTAAAAATTTAAAAAAAGTATGAATATTTCACTAGCATAATTTACAAATTTCTCAATATCTTATAATAATCCAATAAAAGAAAAGATAACAATGAAAGGTTGTAGTGTTTTATTAGTCAATTTTATCTTAAATGTTATATTAGTAATAAGTAAAAAGAAAAAAAAAATTGAAAATGCCAACTAGAGTAGAATGTGGGGTAGGAAAGCATTTTATCAAACATGTGGTGGGCATTAAAGAGAGACAGAGAGGTGTTTGATATGATATGGGCCACTTTGTAAATGATTGAACATTGAAGATATTACCTACGTTGTTGGTTTTTTCATACTATCTTAAACGCAAATTTGGTATTCTCCGAAGTGTCGCGTTTGGCTTTTATTTCGGGTTTGCATCATTTCATTTCCGCTACCTTCCTTCCCTTTCCTTTTTTCCTCATTAACAAATATGCTTACCTTTTTTTTGGTAAAATGTTTTTCCCATTCACTTATATAAATGAACTAGTTAGTACTTTGTTTTATTAAGTCACAATGGATTCATTATTCAAGTGGAATTCAATCAAACATCAAATTTCTTATCTTCAATGTTTCTCGAGTTGAGATTCAATCATTTTTTTTAATAATATAATGAATAATTGTTGATTTTATAATGTTTTGTTTTGTTGATACGATAATAACTATATAATATAAGGAATTGTTAAGATAATAAGGAAACTGGGCAAAATTAGTGAGCTGACCATATAATAACTCGTTAAGTTGAAGCACGGGCCAATTGACCAAATCGAGTATGCGTCCAACCTGGAAAATGACCTAACACAATGTGCCTAATTGGATAGGCGAGCTGGAGCTCCACAATTTTGAATCCTTACATCCTCAAAAACACTTTCGAAAATAAAATCAATCTTAAACTAATTGTTAATACGTTTTTTTCACTTAACACCATAAAGAGGATAATGGCGGATGTTGAAATAAATCATGAATCAAGTAACATCCGTGAAGAGACAAAATAGTTAATGGCAAAATAATACACAACAATCAAGACACATTATATCTTTATCTTTTAATTTTTTTTCCATATTCAGTCGTTGTTTCATTATACCACCAATGCTTTCCGTTTAGGTTGATTTACTTTAATTTTCAATTTCTTCGATAACTTTCTTATAACTTTTTAGTGATTTTTATTAGCTAAAACACATTTCTCTCTCCTAGAGAGTCACACAGGTCCTCGACCTGTCTTTTCTTTAGGGCTAGTTTGAGAGTTTATGAGAGAAAAGAAAATAAGAGAAATTTTAAATTAAGAGAGAAGATAAAGGGGAAGAGAAATGTATGATCTATTCCACATGTTGTTTGAGGATTTTGAATGAAGAATTTTGCTGCGGTACTCAAAGGGAATTTTTTGAGTACTTACCTTAACTAATGGACGTTTGACACGTCATTGAGGATAATTTGTTATAACAGGTTTTTATTTTTTTTATTTTTTTAGCTTTTAATATAATAAGTGGCTACTTTTGATTGTGCTACATTTTTAAAAGGAGTTGATCGGTTATCATGTTAAATAAGTTACCAAAATAATAAAAAATTAATTAAATTTTTATTGCGCTACCTCATTAAAAGAGTCGTTTTAATGATGTGGCCCAATAAAAAATAGTCACGTCATCATATTAAAATTTTTTAAAAAATAAAAACTTGCTATAGCAAGTTGTCCTTAAAGATGTGTCAAACATCCATTGGCCACAGTAGATAAAAAAAAAAAAAAAGAAAAATCCTCCTTCAATACCACAGCATAACCTTTGAATGAATATATTTTTTCCTTTGAATGAAGAGGAAGAAAGATGTTATCAGATAAAATTAGCTCTTAAATGAAAATAAAAATAACATTTGATGGGATGTAATTTGAGGGAAAAATACACTTGAAGAATTTTCTTTTTACCGTGAGAGGAGAGGGGCGCATTCGTCCTTTTCTCTCCATAAGTGAAGAGAAAGAATTTTGGCCTGTTGAAAGGATGAGTAATCATCCAATTTCTTTTCTTTTCTCTCTTCCTACAACTCTCTCTCTAATAGAAGAAACCCACACCACACCCTTCTTTCCAAATTCTTTCTATTCTCTTCATTTCTCTATTCCCAAACTAGCCTTTATGCTATGTTTGAGACAGGAGAATGTGGTGAAATAGAATGGCTTTTCGAATTTCTCTTTTCATTTCAGTGTTTGATATTTAAATGCCTTTTCATGGAGAAGCTCATCATAGGAAGAAGTGGAAAAAACCTTTTCATACTAAAACTCATAGAAAGACTTTCTAGGAAAAGTGATAACCATTTTAAAAAATATTACACTATTATATCCTCAATATATTTTATATATTGCACTCAATTAAGAAATATGACATAAAGTAAATCTGTCATAGAGAAGAAACAATCTACTGTCTCTTGAAAATAAATATACACTCCATTTTATTCACTATTAATGACAATGAAGAAGTTCAACAGGTGAGGATAATAATTTTATAGTTGTTTAATTTCTATATATTATACTTTTTTTTTATTTTCATCTTTAAAAGGAATTGTTTTATCTTATTTATGAATATTTATATTTCAATAAAATATTTAATGTTTTTATGAAATTTTAATATATGTTAAGATATGAAAAATATATTTTATACTAAAAAAATTTAAGTTATTATTATATATAATTTTATTTATTTCGATATAAACTAGTAATTTTTTTCAAAAAAAATCATTATTTTATTTTCATTTTTCTTTCAAATACTAAATGAAAAGAGGTAAAAAATTCTATTTATATTATTTCAGTGTATCAAACATGATATATATTTTTTTTAGAGTGGTTGGTTATTTCAAATCATGACATCTTTATAGAAAAACAAAAGATTGGCTTAAATTGTTCAAGTGAGGTCTTGACTAGAAATAGACCCTATCACTTTTTTTTTAATTTTTATAATTTGAAATATTGAAAAAGTAGAAGAAGGATTCCACTTTGACTTGGGAATCACAAGACCTCATCAAAATAGTAGCCTACTACTGCCATATTCTCTCCTCAACTCTCACTTCCTCTCCCTCATTACGTCCCAGTTTTAGTTTTCTTGTCTTCCTTAACTCTTCTAGTTAGTCTTGTTTCTTTGCTTCCCCAAATGTGGCCATCTACTACTAGTGTAGACAAAAAGGGCCGCCGACCCTCTTCTTCTTCTTCTTCTTCTTCAACTAATAACTCCACTACTACTTCTATTTCTTCTTCACCACCACCGCCGCCGCCGCCACCACCACCAAAAACCATGGAAGAAGTTTGGAAAGACATTAATCTTTCTTCTCTTCATAATGACCACCAACCTTCTAGAGCTACCATTCTTCAAGATTTCTTTTCTCGTGATCCTTTTTCTAAAGATCATCATCTTCAATCCTCCTCTGCCGCCGCTGCTGCCACTAATGGTTCTCCTCATGTTCCTCTTCTTCCTACTCCGGTGACTATTTTGACTTTAAATTCTGGCCCTGAATTTCATCTCTTTGGAAATTCCTCTGGTGACCCTTTAAGGCAAAATCAACACATTTCAAATGGCTCTTCTATTTCCCTTAATTTACCTTTCTTAAATTGTCATAATGGGAAAAAAAGATGCCCCGAAAATCTTGATCAAAATTCCGGCGACCGTCGACATAAGAGGATGATCAAGAACAGAGAATCAGCTGCTCGTTCAAGGGCTAGAAAACAGGCAAGAATTTATTCTTTTTATTCATTTTGACCCGTTTCTACTTACTCCCCTGTTTTTTCCTCTGTTTTTTCTGAACTCACTTTTGTGCTTTCTTTTTTTAAATGTATCATCAAAAGGGCTATCTTGAGATTTTTTTTTTTTTGAATTTACTTGTATTATTTATACATTACAAAAGGATTATATGTCATGAAATGAAATCAGTCTATGTTTTCTTGTGGTATAGATTGATTTACTTGCAAAAAGTTTAGATTTTAAAGAACTTGTGCAAATGAACTTGAAAAGACTATCTTGAGTCAAAATGAGCAAATTTTAGATTTTAAAGAACTCAAGCAAATGGGGAAATGAACTTGAATAAGGGGTATCTTCTTGAGACTAGAAATGAGCAAATTTTTAGATTTTAAAGAACTTGAGCAAATGTACATTGTCTCTGTTTTCTTACTTGTCCTGTTTTTCTTCCCCAATTTGGTGGAACATTTGACAGGCATATATGCAAGAGTTGGAAATGGAAGTGAAGCATTTAGAGGAAGAAAATCTAAGACTCAAAGAACAGCAGAAACAGGTAGCTAGTGATAATAAAAAAAAAAAAAAAAAATACAGTTCCTAACTTGTTGGATATTTGTTTCTTGTTTTTTAGACAAAAGAAAGAGAATAATTGAAGGGCCCTTTTGTTTCCTTATTGAGCTTAACTGTTCATATTTGATAAGTTCCCATGTGGATTTTTTTTCCTTTTTTTTTAACTTCTATTTCCATTACAAGAAGGGTTTTTATTGTTCATTTACGGGTTTTTTTTCCTTTTTGGTTCTGTTCTTATTAGCTATGTGTAGCTGCTGCTGAACGTCCAAAAAAGAACAGCTTACAGAGAACATCAACTGCCCCTTTTTGAGAAGAAGAAGAAGAAAGAAAGGCTATAATATAGAGATAGATAGATGGTGATTTAAGGAAAGGGTAGATGGGCATGAAAAGGCAGTTTTTTCTTTTTTTTTTTTTTTAATGTAGTTTAATTGTAGACTACTAGTAGCAGTTTTTTTTAATAGTAGTAGTAGTACCCCCTCTAACAAGCAGAGGGTTTTTTTTTTTTTTGCTTTATTTGTTTTATTTTGACTCACTATCACTGCCTTGGATGCTTCTTCTTCTTCTTCTTATGGTCTTCTTTTGGGATTTATATGACTATATTGGGATCTTGTAATCACTATTTTTGTATGTAATCACTTTATTAAAATTTCATTTTCTTCCCTGTTTAAGGATGGCCGTTCATGGTTAAATGTTTATATATCGAGAATTTATATTGAAAAACAAATAAATCTCGTATTTGGATAAAAAATTTTTTCTTCAGATACTTTTAAAGTAAATTAAGTTTAAATCTTTATATGCGGTGTACGAGGATTGTATTTCTTTTTTTTTTCAAAGAAACTATCATTTCAGTATATTAGATTTAAAATTTTAATTCTATTTGTTTTTTCTAATTTGATATATATAATAAAAAATATGTACCTAGCAAAAATATAATTTGTTTTTTCTAATATTTATCAAATAAAAAATAAATTTTAAAGGAAAATATATAATAAAAAAATTATGTTGGGATGAGGAAAAGGGGTGGAGTGAGGGTGGGAGTGGGAGAATCTTAAAAGATTGTGATTGACACAATTAAAGTAAATAAATATAGATAATTTATTAATTAGTACAAAATTTTTATAAATGATCTTATATGATTTTTGTAATATTTGAATTGTAAAAAATAATACACGTTTATTTGTATTAACGTGTACTTTAAGGAATATGTTAGACAAATTCTTTTTTAAATGACAAATAATAATAAAAAGTTAAATAAATATGTGCAGATAATATTTATAAAAAAATTAATTATATATACTCATAAATTATTGTTAGTATTTTATTTATATTGGAAAAAAATTATTTCTAACCTTTATAATTTAAATGACCTATTAAACAAATATATATACACATATCAACTTCTAATACACGTCACTTAATTTTTTTTACTATTTACTACTTTAATAATGAAAATGTCTTTAATAAAAGTTCACGTAAATAACATATATTTAAAATTTGTTAAAAAGTCAACATTAAGTATAATTTATCATATTAGCAAATTATAAATAGTTTATAGATATAAAAATTTTAAAAGTATAGAAATAGAAAAACGATAATAGTTTATTAGTATATATAATTAATTTTTTACATTTATATATTAGAATGTGACTTTTTAAAATTTTGAGGAAGAGAAAATTCATATAAATAAAAGTATTTATAACTTTGAATTAATAAATACTTATGAAAAAGAAAAAAATATTGAGAATATATTATTATTGAGACTATTCACAGGATCTCTTTACTTTTGTCCTTAATTAGCAATGTCACCATCAACATCTAATCTTCACTCTCTAGCTACTCTTTTGTTTTTTTTTTTTTTTTGGGGCTATCACAATCAGTGTCAGTTTTCTTCTCACTCATAAGCAACTTTCTCAAACTTTATTATTACAGCCATTGATGTCTCAATATTGGTTGGTTCCATTCATGCTCCCATTTTTCTTCATTGTTTTTTTTTTGTCGATTCTATTTTTACAGAAAAAAGGAAAACCTTTCGGTTTCTCATTGGACTACACTCTCCAACTTTGTCTTTATTTTCCAACCAATCACGCTTCAGAGAGAACCACAAGACAGGATTAGATGCATATGAAAATTATGTCACGAATCCGATTTATAAATAAATATATAAAATTTTGAATCATGCTGCTTTTGTTAATAGAAATAAGGAAGATAACATATTAATTACATAAGAAATATGATTTAAAATATAATAAAAAGGATCTCCATTTAGGCCGAAGTTATACTTTCAAAGATTTGAGGGGTAAGGGGCTAAAATAATAAAAGAAATATAATTATATGTATAATATTAAACCTGAAGGGAGCCATGGCCCTCCCTAATCTCTTAACTCTACTTGCCTGTATCTCTCTACTTATAAATGAAGTCTTTAACAAAATTTTCTTCTGTGAGACCTTCTTCTAAAACTAATTTTATTTCGAGTTAATATTTATCGACATGAACTATTTAAACACTTTATATTAAGCATATTTTTTATTTTTTGTCCAATTTTTTCTAATATTTATATACACGTGTATTATTTAGTAAAAAAATATAGATATATTAATTTTTAGTCTACATTTATATTTTACTATTCGTATCAAGGGCACAATTTTAAAATTAATTATAGAACAAAATGTGTAATTTTTTATTTTTTAATGATAGTAACTTTGTAAATAAAAATTAAAAAAATAATTCATATATAAATAAATAAATAATTTAATAAATAATTTATGTGTATGTATAGTCAATTTTTCCATTTGTCTATATCACGTGGATATGTTTGTTTCATTTTAAGGAAGGAGGACGTAAGTAAAGGAAGTGGTGTCTACTTTGTAGTGTTACAAATTTGGGTTTTTCCTCTCCTTTCTATCTTCAATTTACTTCTTCTATAAACCCATAAATGGTGCGGTGGTGCAAATTTAATGAAATGACAACTCTTGCTTTATATACAAAAAATAGATTCATATGGCTCAATTTAAACAAGGATTTAAAAAAAAAACAGTTTTTAATTCATTTTCATTTTTTTCTTAATAATTAATTTTTTATTTTGACGTTTATATGCTTTCTCATAAATAATTCACCTTTCACGAATAAAAAAAAAGAAAAGAAAAATTCAGACAAAACCAAAATTAAACTTCCATCCAAGTTAAGCCAACTATATTTTCTTCAAATATTTTTTGAAATGGAGCTATATGTTTAAATTCATGAGGACAGCAGTTGAACATACTTCTATACTTAGATTAAAGAGTTTATTTACCGCGAGCCATGTTGAGAACAAGGAATATTGATGTGTGTTAAAGGATCGGGAGAGAAAAGAGTCATCTTTTTAAGGGTATTTTCAGGAACAGATCTGTTAAAGACGAGGTGGGACCTGTACCTTAACGGTTTGAACAAAAAGAGTACACCATGTTAATGTGCCTTGGATGACTGATCAGGCGTCTTTATCACAATTTAATCATAATAAAAAGTTGAAAAATTTTATACGTGCACATTACTAAAAATTATTTTTGAGTTTAATAATAATTTTTATTAGACAGAATCATAAAAAATTCATCATCATTAATTATGTGAATTAGAAGTAGTTGGGCAACTTGTAATATGAAAAAGTAAGGGCAGATAAGAAGTTGAGTCATACGTTAGATATATCAAATGTTGTTGCTTGTGAGATCCTTTTCTTTTCTTGTTACTACCATTCTACTTTAGTAAGTCCGAAAAAAGCATTGTTTTTTTTTTAATTTATTTATTTAAACAATCTGAAAATAAATCGACAAATAAAAGTGTATAATCTCTCTAATTTGACAATAAATGAGTTATTTTTATACATTAAGATTAGATATGAGAGTGTAGTTCTAATTTGTAATAAAGTATTATGGGTCTATTCTTCATTGTTTATATTTTTTAAATTATTAAAAAAAGTGTTTTAAAAAAATTATTTTAAAATAATTATTCTAATATTTTTAATTTTAATAGCATTAATAAGCCAAAACAATTTAAAAAGAGCATTCTTAGGGTAACTTTTCAGAAATAGCTTTTCTCAATTTATTTTATAGTACAAGCAAATTCAAAAAGCAATCAAAAATAGTTATAGCCTAAAATAAGCTAAAAAAAGCTACTTATTTTAAGCAATTAAGAACCATATATATATATGATTTGTAGCTCACGATTTTCAATTAATTAGGATCGTTTCTTTCTTCCGTTGAAGTTTAACGCTTTTATTTATAGATGAATATAATATATGCATACATACAATAGACATCAAAATCCGTTATCGTCCAGCGGTTAGGATATCTGGCTTTCACCCAGGAGACCCGGGTTCGATTCCCGGTAACGGAACCTTTTTTCTGTTTTGTTAATGTTTTCTTCCTTATCCCCTAAAATGACTTAATGCCCCTTTTATGTGAGAATTATTTATCCTGTTTTTTTCTCTACTCAATGTGGGAATTGGTTATTAGTCCTTTTTGTTTTGGTCTTAATCATATTTTTATTTGATTTCTACTATTTAAATTTTGTGAACCATACAAATTGCAAATCAATAACTAATATTTAGGTAACAAAACAAGTATTATACCAAATATTCAAAACGAAAAATCTTAAAGGGACAATCTCCTATATAACTTGAGAAGAATTTAAGAAGCAAAATGAGAGATTTAATGGTACAAGAAAAAAGATGAGATTTTGTGTTTCATTGTATTAGTAAGTGTAAGGAAAAAAAATTCATCAAAAACCAGCCACATGAAAGGAAGAAAACCAAGTGATCATCTCTTGAGTCAAAACACCTCCTCCTCTTTTCTCATCATTACTTCTCTCTCCATCTTCCAAACAAAACCTACAAAGAGGACAACTTCTCCGGCGACTAATCAACCACCTATCGATGCATTCCCGATGAAACTCATGGAGGCATGGCAGGTGGCGCGTGTCTTCTCCCTCTTTCAATCTTGACAAGCAAACACAGCATTTCTCCCCTTCGTCAAATGCCTGATCATCATCATGATCAAGTTCTGGTGGTCCTTCCTCAGGGTCCGGTGCCTTGATCAGTTCAAACAACGATGCTGGCACCGTGATTCTCCACCGCCATGATTTTAGACTCAAGAATATGCTGCTGCTCATTGAGAAAATCAACTTCTTGAAAACCATTGGTTCATTACATCACAAAACATTCTACAGATAGATATAAGAAGTGGTTGAATGGACCTAAAATGGATAAATTCCAATGGCTAATCTTGCTGAAAGACAAAGGAATCACTTGATAGAACAACTTCAACCATGAAAAAAAAACCAGTAAAATATATTTCCACCAAACCAAGATGGGGATATTTTTATAGGTACAACTTATAGATATTTCTTGTATGAAAAATCCTATAGGCAATAAATTTACTGAAAAAGAATATAAATAAGCATAAAAAGATGTATAATAACTATGAATCTTCTTTGTCATCATCTAAGGAATATATTGGTGTTTTAAACAGACGTGGAGTTTTGCTTGTAAGGGAAAGTGTTGCTATCTATGCTTTCAGAACTGTGTTAGCAGTTTTGCATACATACATAAGATTCGCGTGTGCAAAACTGTGTTTCCAATTATACTACCATAGAATCAAAGTGCACATATGAAGTTAAAGTTATGAGAAGGAAATAAACCGTGATTTATTCGTGTTCTTTAATTATCTGTATCATTATCTATACCAGCCGTTCCTCTACAATAATCATTCAGATGCTTTAGTCCCTAGGCAGAAGCTAATAAAGGCTGCCTGTGAAACTTTTTCATGATGGATACTGAAGAATGATAGAAATCAACAATGAGATGGAGAAGATATTAAATGTTGACATGAATAAAGGTTGGATTATGAGGAATCTTACTCTCAACAAAGCCCCTTTTGTTCATCTTTAGTGTCAAAAAAGGCCATCCATTTCTGGATGCCTTTTTAGCAGTATCCTACAATTGTTGTCCTTGTCAATGAGAATAATAAGGTAAACTTATTCTTTTCCTCCTAGCTACTCACCCCACTTAAGATTCAAGTGGAAGAAGCTTCTTAAAGTCATGAAAAGTCAACAGGGAAAACTCAGTAATAACTAATGAGTAAATAAAGAAATATGGAAATATTCTTCTAAATATCTGCTTCCTTGTAACAAACAAACAGAGTAAAGGAGAAAAATCTTCTAAAGATGCATTTTCACCAACAACAGATCTTTTTATGACTGTTGGACAGAAATTGACGACCAACCAGACTTACTTGAGAAGTCTATGGCTAACTCATGATATATATATATATATATTGGTCTGAAAAGGGATCTTTCATTACCAAGGAATCAATATTTGATAATAAATCTTCCTGCCCGAAAGCAGTGTACATGGTAGCAATAATTGCTAAATCTAACTTCCTACCCTGTATAGTCCTTTGCCACTCCCAAGCTTTGATTCGGATTCATAACAGAACTTGTAACTCAAGGTTCTAAAACAAAAAATTTCCAGTATTTCTTAAAACCTGTTGATTCTTCTCGTTTTTATACCATTATAGATATGATCCAGTTTTAGGACTTAGAGCTAACGATATTGTTAAGATTTCATGGCAACGTTTGTTTGGTCTATTGTAGCTTTATCACCTCTAGTCAATCCCTGGGTTTGATCTTCACTGTATCCTAAAAAGTGAATCCTTCAACTTTCAATTCATCGATGTGCCCGAACTTTAAGCACTACATAAATGGCAAAGTTTCAATAAGGAAAGGACACAAGGCATCACACCAACATTCTAGGGATGATAATACCTCTGCTTTCTTAAACAAATAAGACACCAAGGAAAGAGACATCTTAATGATATTCAACAGCAAGAGTCATGGCGGTATCCTGAACATGGAGTCACTGCCACCACTTATCAGCTGTTGTGAGTTAAACAGCCATTGTCTCATGGGAAGAAAACTGACCGTAATTACACAAAATAAATCCTACAGGATAAGTTTGGGAAATCAATATCTTAAAGAATTTGCATGGAAAGCCACCAAGAGAAGTGAGGATGAATAGACAAGGAAATATTATCACAGATAATTCTAGGGAAGACAGAAAAGTTTCTCATGGCAAACATATTAGCTCTTCTATGCATGCAAGAAAAATTATCCTGCCAAGCTGTGAGCTTTATCATTACAAAAAGGAACCATGAATACCCTGAAGTGGCAGTCCAGGTGTGAAGATATTAAGGACAGAGTTCATGAAAATCGGTAGATGTCTATCCACCGCATTTGCAAACTAGGTCAATATTAGATGTACATTTACCTAAGAGAATGAAAAGATATAAATGGATACAAAAAATGAATAGATCGTAGAGAAGTTCATAGCTCTCTAGGAAATACATGTATAGCCAAGCAGTACATACCTCATGGTGTTTGTTTTCAGATATTTGCCCGCTCTGAAAGTAAAAATTCTGCATATATTGTTTCAGATGAAAACCGGGAGCAGTAGGGGGAGTTTTCAGTACCCTTCTGTCCAAGCTAAAAAATGTATGTGAGAATTGTCCAGCACAACACCTTTCTCATTTTCATCCTCAACAATGTAAAGCTCATGTTGCAATACTAGTTGATTGGCAGGTAAAATGTAAAGTATATGAATGCATACATTTCACATTTTCAACTGTTTATGGTCAAGGATGCATTCACATTTTCAAAAAACTGAAAAGAGCGTGCTCGCCAGATTGAGCTAAAGGTGGCACGAAGCCTGTTGGAAGTTTCATACTTCCAATGCAGCATTTTCTCTTCCTGATACAGAATACATTGTACAAAGATATCATCCAACCATTAAAAGGTCAAATTTCAGCCCCGAGGACAAGATTACCACAAGAAGACTTCTTGGAATTCTTGCCCCAACATTTTCACAGATTAATTTCTTAATGGGAAAATGTATTACAGATTACTGAAAATAAAATTTGGTTCAGTTCTTTTCTATAGAAAATTACAAGTTTGATGATTGTTGGCAGGCTTCTACCTTTCCAACATCAAAGCTAGAAAAACCAGAATAATTAAACTCATTATGAAGTAATCATATACTTTTAGCATAATTCTAAACAGAAGAATGGACCAGATGCATTGACAGAGGCAACTGGTGAGTACCCAGTGTACAAGCAGCATATGTCTAGAAGTACTAGAGATTGCAAGGATGGGATGGGATACGGGATGAAGCAAACAAAATGTAAATCCACTTAAAGATTGAAAATCAAATTAAAATTTCACAAATTTGCAAGAACTGATAATAACAATGATTTTCTTTAAAGTAGCCCTCTTTATCTATTTTTATTATTAATTACAAAATTTTGCTATTCATGAGCAAAACATGTTACACGGAAAAGGCACTGCAACAGATTAATTGCAGCTAACAAAAGGAATGATTTCCCAGAAATAGAAATTTTCTTCATCTGATCTTTCTGCTGGCGAATTTGCTCCGACACTAAAGATTAATACTCCTCAATGTTCATCACTTGAGAATCCTAAGAGCTAAACCTTTTTCTCCTGATCAGTTTTCACCTGACTTGATTCAACAGCACCATTGGTATTGGATGCTTCATCAGAGTCAAGAATTTTTCCATCCACAGGCACAAGACAAGGAATTCCATCCACTATCTAGACATTTTCATGAACCAAAAGAAAATTACAGACAAAAAACATCTTTAATTCCGGCACTAAACTTAGCGATGATACTTTAAATACAACTGGAGAAAGTAAATCAAAGATTCACTTACCGGATAAGAAACACCAATTGAATCACTGATCAGAGAGTTCTTTTTCTCACAAAATCTGATAAAAGAAACATAAAATTGAAAAACCCAGGATCAAAAATGAGAATTGAGAGATTATAAAGCCAAAGCAAACTTCTTGGCTCATTTTTTACTCACATCAATGGTCGTTTAGACAAGGGACAGACAAGAATCTCGGAAAGAGTCTTGTTAATACCAATTCCAACCTCTTTCAAAAGCATTCTCCCAAGTCTCACCATTTTCTGCTTCTCCAGAATTTTCTTTACAGATTCTATGTAGGGTTCAATGGTTTATTCCAGAAAGAAATCCGCTAGTATATTCTTCTGGGTCTTTTTCTTGTTTGCTTGAACTGTTATGCTTTTAGGAGAAAGTGATCCTTTGCCAGTTGATAATTGGAGAGAAGAGAAGGGGTTATGAAAGAAAGGAGTTGAGTTTTAGCGTTTTGGAGTTTTAGGCGATGAGAAACGAAGAGAAAAGGGCTGATGAGGCATCAGCTGAAAATTGAAATGCCAGAATTGTTTATCTCCGCAAGTGGAGAGAAAGGATGGATGAGGAGGGATGATTAAAAAAAGTTAAATACCTATTTCGGTCTAAGAATCATTATAAATTACACGATTATTAAATATTATATTATTTTTATTTAAAATTCTTTTAGATAAAAGATACACTTCTTTCCTCTTGTCTCCGAACTCCCAAAGATGTTTGGAAGAAAGTTAAAGAGGATCAAAGCAAAAGAAAGTTACAAAGACTTCAGGGGAGAATATGATTCTTCTGCGTATGATCTTTCATTTTTTTTTTATTATTGAGTTTGCATCATCCCTAGAAACATTGCATGTTTCATTCAGTAGAATACGTTATCACTGAAAAAAGAATAAAATTATAAATTATAAAGGTGCATGTGTTTTATATAAGAGTTCTTACTTTTTATTATTGTATGTGCTTAATTTTATATTTAAGAGTGTCTACTTTTATAATTGACAGTGCCTGATTTTATAACTGGAAATGCCTACTTTTATAACTTAAAATGCCTATTTTTATAACTAAAAATGCCTACTTCAATATTTGATAGTGTTTATTTTTGTAACAGTGTGTGCCTACTTTTGTACCTGAAAGTGCTTACTTTTATAACTAAGGGTGCCTAATATTTATAAATGAGAGTGCTTACCTGAATTCACAAAAGATGTAAGATAATAGTTACCTGAGCATTTCTTTTGCAGACAGCTGGATTTGATCCTTATTTTTCTCTATCCAGAAAGGTGACCCCAAATTACTCGAGACTTTTCGTTTTCTATGTAAAGGGTTTGGCTCAACACTAGTCTCTTGAGTGAAGTCCCCATCTTCCTCAACAAGGGCACTGCGACAGGGGGAAAATGTTGATATTATCTTCATTTAGATTTTTTACTACTATTTTATTAATTGTGGACATTTACCTGTCAATATCATCATCTTCAGTTGGCTCTTGTTTTTTTTTGTTTTGTTCTACTTGCTGTTATTGTTCTTCTTCTTGTTGTGTTTGTTGTTGCTCTTGTTTTTGTTGTCCTAGTTGTTGAACTTGTGCACTATTTTTCAAAATGTTCATTTCTGCAACAAATTCTTCAGTTTCCAAGTTTGCATACAGACTATCTTTGCTTGTAACATCCTGTATTGGTATTTCATCATCCAATCCAAGATCAAAACTTGGCATTGTTTTGTCTATTAGTCTCTTTGCCTTGATCATGTATTTCTCAAATTCTTCGTATGCATTTAAGAAATCAACGCTCTCGAATAATTTGTCTTCATGGCTTTCGGTTTGTGGATTGAACGACAAAGCAGCATTAATGGCTTGTTTTTCTGTTAGTGGAAGCAGCCCAGTTTGTATCTTTTTGAAGGCTCCTGTGACATCAATATTATGTGTTTTTAGCTCTTCAATTGCTTAAAAAAATGGTTAGAGCATTTTTACAACCGATCATTGCCATTGATGCCTTGTCAAAAAGCTCTTGTAGATTACATCATGAGTGAGTAATTTTATAATTATGAGTACCAAGTTTTATTTTCTGGCATTGCCTGTGATATATAACATGCAACATCAGTCACCTTAGTAGTCTCAAATAAGGCGTGCAGGCCTGCCCCTTTTTTTAGTAGGTGATTCACTACCGAAGCGAAGAAAAGGCTGGATCAAGAAAAAGGGGTACTACGAGCCCTCTGCCCCACGCATCTAACCAGCTCGCGTGGTTCACCGGTTCCACCGACTAGACCCATAGAGTGATTCAGTCCTAACCAGAATGCCTAGTTTTATAGCTAAGAGTGCCTAATTTTATAACTGAGATTGCCTACTATTTCTATGAACATACAAGATAAGTCACCTTAAGCAGTGTAGTGTTTTTTTATATGTTAGTGTCTGGTTTTATAACATGCAACATCAGTTACTCTAAAAAGAGTATCTAATTTTATAACTGAGAGAGCCTAATTTATAGCTAAGAGTGCCAACTTTTATAACTGTTTGTGCCAATATTTTATGAACATGCAAGATCAGTCACTTTAAGCAGTGCAAAGTTTTTTATATATGAGTGTCTAGTTTTATGAACTTAGAGTACCTATTTTATGAACTGAGAGTGCCTAGTTACATAACATGCAACATCAGTCACATTAAGAAGAGTGTCTAGTTTTGTAACTAATATTGCCTACTTTTAAAACTGTTTGTGCCTACTATTTTTATGAACATACAAGATCAGTCACCTTAAGCAGTACAAAGTTTTTTATATGTGAGTGCCTAGTTTTATGAACTTAGAGTGCCTATTTTATGAACTAAGAGTGCCTAATTTTATAACTTAAAGCGCCTAGTTATATAACATGCAACATCAGTCACTTTAAGAAGAGTGCCTAGTTTTAAAATTGGGAAATCCTAGTTTTGTAGCTAAAAGTGCCTACTTTTATAACTATCTATGCCTACTTTGATAAATATGTGTGCCTAATATTTTTATGAACAAGAAAGAGATCAAGCAGATTATTTACCTTTATATTATCATTATGGATATGTGGTGGTGGGCAATAGAGCTAAGGCAAGTGGGTTTGATGGGCATTCTTCATTAGCTTCTTCATTAGCAGCATCATCCTAGCAACTGACTACTAGAATTGCTTGCTTTTCTTCCAGCTTAAATTTCACCTGTCTAGGTAAAACAACTGCATTATGTAAATTTTGCAGTGAGTTAGTAATAACATAATATTAAATAAACAATGTATAATATATCATAATAAAACTTACTACCAAGAAAGCGATAGATCCGTTGAAGTATGTCTTGTTTGACGGATTCTTTTGAAACGTCTGACACTTTCTATCAATGTCTCAAGTGTGTATCGACACCAATTGTAGTTTCTGATATTATTGGTGCTAGATACTATCTTGAGCAAGTTGTGGCATCTTTTTTTGATATAGTGTGATGGATAGGACTTGTGATGGAGAATAGGAGGAATTCTCTTTTGAAGTAGTCTCCTGCTCTTGACTATCAATTAGTCTCTTTTGCGCGTCATAGACAATGAAAAACTTGTATATTTATCCTTCATTTCCTTTATGAATGCTATGTGTTCTGTTATTTCCACAGCCTGCTTGTTGTTCTCATCCACTCATTTCGTCCCCGTAGAATTCCAAGGACCAAATTTACATCCTCCTCATCAATGTATATTGTCTTATTCTCAAGTTCAATACTTGTATTTTGAATACTGAAATTTTTCAGAAGATACATTGCAAGTCTTTTTAGCAGCCTGGTGCAATTCAAGGACAGCAAGGATCCGAATCCTATATCTCTAACAACTGTATATACTGTGGATAGTGTCATGTTTGTTTTGAGCAGTGGAATTTCTTCTCATATGCATTGGCTTTATTTTCATTATCTGATTCTTGTTCACGCAAAACAATTTCTTTTCCGCTGGTTTTTTGTTCTTTTGTTGTCTTGGCTTTTTGTTTGCTTGTTTTTTATCTTTTTCTTCCAACCTTGGTTTAGGGTTTAGGGTTGTTCAATATGCCTACTAGCTCGTTCTTTTGTGATGATATCTTATTCTTAGATTCTACCTTCTTCTTTGGTGTTAACCTGTGTTTTAAAACAATGTAAATAAAAAGTCTAAAATATATAGGAGTGGATGTGAATGTACTGTTCTGTGTATATCTTACCTCTTTACTAGTAGAGCTGTCAATGTCTAATTCTCAGTTGACACATCATGTCTGAATTTTGCACATTGTTAGGAGACATTTGATGGAACTAAATAAATAAATAAAACCCAAGAAATTAACCTTACTCAATAGATTATTTAGAATAATGAATCAAAACGTGTACCTTGATCCATGACAATTGATTGATTTGAAGATTGGGTTTGAGTCTTCGGATTGTTACGTACGCAGCCTGATTCTCTCAAAGAGATGGAGATTTTTAGAGGTGGCTAATGATCTAAGCATACGTGCAATCAGGGACTATAACCCTAATATATAGATGTATTTGCTAAACAGCCCATCATAAATATAGATTACCTTAATTGGGTCTCAAAATATATATAATAACAAACACATAATTAAATTAAGCAATACATGTATGTCTACATGTCCAAATGCTATATAAATACGTGTGCACATGAATTAAGTCCAAAGATCTAACAATCTCCCACTTGGACTAATATTCATGCATACACTTGAGCAAACAATTATGTGATTGTCATTGTAATAGCTAGCACACTTTAATTTGTCATTTTAAACTAACTCTGTCCATTAATTTCATTAATACACATATCAAAAAGACTTTCACTGCATTAAAAGAATAGCTAAACCCAACATTGGTCACATGCATTAATTCAACTAAATGACCTAAGTTGAGTGTGGCTGTGTAGCATGGAAATTACATGTGAATGTAATCTATGCATGCCTATTTCCAACCAGTCCAACCTAATTGAGATCACTTTAACATATAAATAGGAAATGAACAACTCAACAAAATAGTCTTAATGAGCGAATGGTAGAAAATTATTGTCACATTAACAATAATAAATAAAGTATGAGCATAAATATATATATACAGACTCCCACTGAATTTAGACTCATCTAAAGATACAACACTCATATGGGTAATATGTTCTATAAAGACCTTCGGTGTCAATGCTTTAGTCAATAGATTCGCAAGCATGGAGCCTGACCCAATAAGCTCAATACTAATTATACCATTTTGAACTCGCTCTTTTACAACTAGAAACTTGAGGTCTATATACTTAGATTTTGTTGAGCTCCTATTATTGTTAGAAAAGTAATCTGCAGCTTTGTTATCACAAAATAATTTAAGTGGTCTCTCAATACTGTCAACCACATGCAGTCCTGTAATGAAATTACGCAGCCAAATAGTTTGATTTGATGCCTCAAAACACGCTACAAATTCTGTCTCCATAGTTGAAGAGGCAATGAGTGTCTGTTTGACACTTTTCCATGATACCGCCCCTTCAGATAGCAGAAAAATATATCCTGATGTAGATCTCATACTATCTTGACATCACCTAAGTCGGAATCTGAATACCCAACGATCTCAAGTTTATCCGACTTCCTATAAGTGATATAATGTTTTGTTTTCTGCAAATACCTCATGACCCGCTTGGCTGCTATCCAATATGCAGGACCCGGATTACTCAAATATCTGCCCAGCATACCAACTATAAATGCAAGGTCTGGACGAGTGCAGACTTGTGCATACATAAGGCTTCCAAATACTGAAGCATAAGGAATGCCTTCCATTTGCTTGGATTCAAAGTCATTATTAGGACACTGTTTGAGAATAAACTTATCTCCTTTGGCCACTGGAGTATCAAGCGATTTACAATCTTGCATTCTAAATCGCTGTAATTGTAACGCCCCACCTAGTAAGCGTCTAGCATAACTCTAAAAATTGCAGACGATATTAAAGTAGGGTTTGAGACCTGACCTGGTGGAGTATAGTATTTTCGACACTTAGTGGTATTTTGGAGACACTTAGAAATGAGAGTAAAATTTTATTATGATGAGCTTTTATTAGTGGGGTTTATAAGTGCCTTTAAGTGGGAATGTTTTTAGAATACCTAGTATGTGTATTTTGAAAATTTAAATATTTGACATTCTTATATAAGGTTTCCAAAAACTTAAACTTAACCATTAAGATTGCCGCCACCTCAACGGCACAGCCGTCACCACCACCATTTTCCTTTTCTTTTTTTTCTTTTCCTTCCCCTAACCGCCATTATGGCATATATATGGTCATAAGTCTTTTTCTTTTTTTTTTTTCGCTAGCTTTTGGCAGTCATATACATATTATACATTAGGAATTTTATTTTTCCTTAAGTTTGAAGCAACCATAACTATTAAGGTTAGTATATATTATTTAAATATAGCATAAGAACATACTATTATATTTATAGTATATTTATTTTAGTTATATTATATTTATTTTATTTTGGTAGTTATACTTTATACTAGTTATACTTTATGCTATTATACTTTTATTTTATTTTGTTAGTTATATTATATTTATAAATATATAGTATAGCATATATATATAGTTTAGGTTAATTTATTTTAGGATTTAAATATTTTAAATGGATTTTTAGTATATGGTATATAATTAATTATGATTTCTTGGGAGAGAGTGTATATATATATATTTTTTTTTAAGAGTATAGGATTTTCGATCTTTTAAAGAATTATTATAAGTATATTTATCATTATATAGGTATATATATATACATCCTAAAGTTCATTTCGTAGGATTTCGATATTATTTAGGGAATAGGACTATTTGATCGGTACCTAGATATTAAGTATTTTTGTATCATTATTTTATAGGATCTTAGCACCAGATCTGCATTCAGGTGAGTCCACAAACTCTGTTTTATTATGCTATTTCAAAAGTTACGAGCTATATAAATATGATTTCTAAACTTATCATAAAATATCTACTATTTTTGAAACGGTATAACGTGCAATGTTTTTCTTAATTGGAGATGTTCTCCACGATGTGTTATATATTCATTAGAAATGCATAGGAGCGGTACTCCATATAGGTTTTTTTTTTAAAAAAACAGATTATTATTGTTGTGAAAAAGAACTAGTCTGTACATGGGTTTTCTGGAAATATTTATAAGTTGGAAAAATACTTTGTTTTTGAAAAGTTATATGATTTGGCATGCATGAATGTAAACATGGCATGTTTATAAAATCTGCATAAGCTGGAGAATGCTTTCCTAAAAAGTTACATGTTTCGACATGCATGAATATAGGCCTAGCATTGGCATAAATGTGAAATTTGCATAAGCATGTGATGATTGGCGGATGAGGATTTTTGGTGCTCTGAAATGTTTATGACTTGAATCTGTTATGATGGCCGGGCAATTGGCCTTTCGATTTGTAAATATATATGAAAACCTCATCCCGACCAGGGTGTCAATTCGGGTTCTGATCTCGTATTCGGAAGCGTCAGAGGATTGCACTATACATGGCTAGTCCTCCATACGAGGGCCTCTTCCGATGGCGTGGACGTTTTAGACTCAGGAGAGTGGATCCACTTGAAGAGGGGCGTACACCGCGGAGGGCGTGGTCCAATCGGTCTACGTGGACACCGCATCATGCTCTGCTGTGGGGTTCGGCCGCCTAGTGGAGAGTCAGGAGGGGCTCGAAACTGAGGTTGGTCCCAAGGCAGACCTGGTAGGTGCCCCAGGAGTCTGTAGCCTGTTTTGACCAGTGATATGGGAGTGCGGTTTCTTTGTAATCAAGCGCTCGTATGGTGTTTAGCTGGTATTGACTACGAGATGCCGGAACTTGGTTCTGATGGCCTCGTTTTGGGGATCCGGAATTTGTCTTTGGAGCCCCACTGTTGCATTATATGTTCTTTTAAATTTGGGACGTAGAAGCTGCGCTTATGTGTCTTGATTCGCTCAGACTTCCCAGCTGCACTCGAAACCCTCATGTAGGTTCAAGCATCAGTTTTGTTAAAACATTAAAAGAGAATGTTCTCTTATAAGATTGCATGAATTGCTTTGTGAAACTGCACCATCATTGTTTTAAAGAAATCACTACAATGCACACACACGTGGACTCACTGAGTGTTCGCGCTCACGTTTTTCCATATCATATTTTCTTCTAAGATTAACTCAAGACGGTCAGAGATACAATAAACCGCTGAAGTTTTAGGCGTGGAATTTTGGTTCGAGTCTCTCCGAAAGGACATATGTTTTTGTGTTGCTCTCTTGTACTCGAGCCGTTTGTAAAGTATTTCTATCTTTGTATCGGAATTACCATAAGACAGGAAGTTTTCTTGAACCCTATATTTTGAGCTCCTTTTTAGTGTTCAGATTGTTTAGTTTTTCGTTGCGTATTATATATATATATATATACTTCTAAGTGTTGCCCGGGGGGTTATACTCTTGTTTTCAAACTTGTAGTTTAGTGCCGAGAGGCACGCAGATATCCTACTCAGCCGCAGTTGACCTAGTGGCAGAGTTGGGGGTATTACAGTAATACCTTCTCGATGTATCCCTTTTGTGATAATCCAAGAATTCCTCGAGAACGATCTCGATGGATTTGGATTCCTAATACAAAAGATGCTTCACCAAGATCTTTCATCTTAAATTGCTTCGAGAGAAATTTCTTAGTTTCATGCATTAACCCTACATCGTTACTAGCAAGCAAGATGCCATCCACATAAAGTACTAGAAAAATGTACTTATTTTTACAGAACTTGTGATACACACAATCATCCACAATATTTACATCAAAACCAAAAGATAATATCACATTGTGAAATTTATAGTACCACTGACGAGAGACTTGTTTGAGCCCATAGATGGATTTCTTAAGTTTACAAACCAATTGTTCAGAATTTTTGGATTCTAAACCTTCAGGTTGTACCATATAAATTGTCTCATCAATGTTCCCATTGAGAAAAGTTGTTTTCATATCCACCTGATATAACTCGAGATCAAAATGTGCCACTAGTGCCATAATTATTCTAAAAAAGTCTTTCGAGAAAACAAGAAAGAAAGTCTCTTTGTAGTCAATGCCTTCCTTTTGAGTGAATCCCTTAGGAACTAGACGCGCTTTATATCTCTCTGCATTGCTTTGTGAATCCCTTTTGGTTTTAAAAACTCATTTACAACCAATTGGTTTCACACCTTCTGGCAAAGGAACGAGATCCTACACGTCATTATTTTTCATAGATTGAATTTCTTTACCCATGGCATCTATCCATTTACGAGCATTTGAACTTTCAATGGCTTGACAAAATGTGATTGGATCATCTTCTGCCGAGTCAATGTTTTCCATATGCTCACTAAGATACACAACATAATCATCTGAAATTGCGCTTCTTCTTTCTCGAATGATTCTTCTTAAGGGCACTGGTTTTTTAGGTTGTTGAGGTTGCTCCATAGGAACAAAAGGTTGAGGAGCGACCGGATAATCAATTTCAGGCAAAGCCTGTTGATCTATATTATGAGGAAGCACAATATTGTCTTGTACTGAATTTTGTTCTTGAACAAGATTAAGTATGAGAACCTGCACATGTTCAAGAACAACACTAGGAACGAGAACTGAGTTCACATCAAAGACAAAGTTTCTTGTCTTATCTTCCCTCCCAACCTCAATATCCTCAAAGAACCGGGCATTTCCCGTCTAAAAAAATGTTCTGTTTTGAAATTATAAAACTTGTCACCCTGTGACCGTTCAGTTCAGAGTATCCAACAAAATAGCAACTAACTGTTCTTTCATCCAATTTCTTCTCATTAGGCCTATAAGGCCTTGCCTCAGCTGGACATACCCATACCCTTAAATGTCTTAAGACAGGTTTCTTACCTGTCCACAACTCATATGGGGTTTTTGTTGTTGCTTTAGTTGGAACTCTATTAAGTATATAGACTGCAGTCTTAAGTGCATCCCCCCAGAGTGATTCTGGTAAATTAGTATGACAAATCATACTTCTTACCATGTCCTTAAGGGTTCTATTTCGTCTCTCAGCAACTCAATTCATGCTAGGTGACCCCGGCATAGTATATTGAGGGACGATCCCACACTCTTCTAAGAATTTGGCGAATGGTCTTGGACGTTGTTCACCTGAACCATCATTTCTACCGTAATATTTACCTCCATGGTCAGATCTGATGCATTTAATCCTTTTGCCTAGTTGATTTTCAACTTCAGCTTTAAATGTTTTGAACTTATCCAAGGCCTCTGATTTATCATGTATCAAATATAGGTAATCATAACGAGAGTAATCATCTATGAATGTTATAAAGTACTGTTGACCATTCTAAGAAGCCACAGAGAATGGTCCACACATATCCGTATGTACTAGTTCTAAAACGTCTTTAGCTCTCTCGGCACCTACTCTTTTCTTGTCTGTTAATTTACCTTTAATACACTTGACACATATTGTATTATCCAAAGTGTCAAGCGTTTCAAGAATTCCTTCAGACACAAGTTTGTCAATTCTCCTTTTGGAGATATGACCTAATCTTTTGTGTCATAATGAATAGGAGTTCTCATTAGTTAATTTTCGTTTGGTACCACGTGTACTTACATGCGAGGATTCATTAGAAGAAGTAGTCTCAAGCTTATATAAATTATCATGAGTATACAAAAAACCAGTTCCCAACAATTTAGAATCAAAATAGAGACGATACTGTCTATTACCGAATGAACAGAAAAAACCTTCTTTGTCCAAAACAAGAAAAAACCTTCTTTGTCCAAAACAAGAATAGAAACTAAATTTCTTCTAAATGACGATACAACGAATGTCTCTTTTAATTCTAAAAATAAACCAGTCTTTAATGATAATTTAAAAGTGCTTATAGCTTGAACTTCTGCCGTACTGCCATCTCCCTTATAGATGAATCTTTCATCATCCCTTGGTTAGCGGTAACTCTGGCAACCCTGCATAGATATACTTATGTGAGTAGTGGCAGCCAAATCTAACCACCAAGTATATCTTGGCACCGAAACTAAATTAACCTCTAAACAGACAAAAGTTAGAGGCATACCTTTCTTCACGCGCCATGCGTGATACTTGGGGCATTCCTTCTTAACATGAGAAGGATCTTTGCAGAAAAAACACTTTATGTCTTTCGACTGTTCCTTATGTTTTTTCTTCGCCGATGTATCTGCAGTCATTTTGCCCTTTCTTTTCTTGTTACCTTTTGAGAAAGTGAGATTAACACTCTTGACCTTATGTTGTCTCATTGTCTCTTCCTCTTGCACTAAATGTGAGATGAGTTCATTGACTGTCCATTTGTCCTTTTGATAGTTGTAACTCACCTCAAACTGGTTAAATTGAGGAGGAAGAGACATCAAAGCAAGGTACACCAGTAGATCATCAGGAAGATCCAACTTCCGTGTCTTAAGTTTTGATATAATATGAGACATCTCGAGAATGTATTCCCTAATGTTTCCCGAACCATTATACCTCATGGCAGTGAGTTTACGCAATTGCGAAATAATCTCTGCCTTTTCGCTTTTTATAAAGCGTTATTCCAACTGTTTGAGAAACTTAACTGCATTATTCTCATCGGTCACGTTAGCAAGAAAAATTTCTAGAATTGTATTCTTCATGATCATTAGACTTAATCTATTTGATTGTTCCCACTGAGCCATTTCCCTCCGTTGTTCAGAGGTACTAATATCCGTCAGCTCAGCTGGGAATGGCTCCCTAATGGCCAAGTCCAGATCCAGACAACCCAAATGAATTGCAAACTTATCTTTCCAAACTTTAAAATTGGTACCATTTAATGGCGGAATATTACTCAAATTAGCAGATAATTGAGCAACAGAGATACCAGTAACTGTAACAGAAAACATAATATAACAAAAATAAATAAAGCTCACTCATATATATAAAACTTTAACAATTCATGGGCTATATTCGTAACACATCCAATCACAAGAATATCGGTGCAACACCAAGTCTAGTCTTTGGACAAAGAGTTAGCTTGCAAGTGATTTTCTTGATGTAGTAATCGAGCATTAACAGTAAAATCCAGTCAAGCATCAAGCCTTCCTTTGGGCCGACTTAACACTTACTATAGACACTTAATAACTATTATACGTTCATCACCACATTTGTTTGTAATTCTCAGCCTGACAATAACAATCTTCCTTTGGACCGATTGCTACCCGCATAAGAAATACAAAACGCAACATCTAAATAGTTTATTATCGAAAGAGTTTCTTGGGAGAGCCTACTTTGGTAGGATGCCACTTCCACCGATCAATATAAAGTTACTAGACATGCTCGTTAGAGCGACTTAAATTGTTATGAATACAAGAAAAACTTTAATTACATATTTTTTTCATATTATGTATGTATCAAAATTCAGGATTAATAAATAAATTATGACACATACAAAATCACATATAATATGTAAATAACCATATATATCGACATATAAATAATGACATATATAAAAAATTATATATATAAAAATAATATGATAATATAATATAGAATTGATTCCATACTTGCACAAAAATCAGAGACCAAAAAGGCGTACAAGCTTCAATTTTATTTTTTATCCGCAAAAACTCAGAGACATGAAGGTCAAGCATGCATATTGTCAAATAACAATCAATATTATAACCCTTTGATATGGACAAATATGCGGACAAGAAAAAAAGAAAAAAAAAAAACCAAAAACAATAACCATTCTTCTGTGATTCTAAATATATAAATATATATATATATATATATATCTTCAACGTTAATGGCTTCCAAAAGTGTGGGCGTACAAAAGGAGAAAAAACCAAAGCCTAATGAAAAATTGAATCTTTTACTGAAGACCGAACCGCGCAGAAACACAAGCGGAAAAAGAAAAAAAAAAGCCTTGATCTGAAGAATAGAGAACAAAGCGGCTGAAATGCGCAAATCGTTTTTTTTTTTTTTTTATCAAATTAATATTAAGAAACTAGATCGGAAGGAAATTTTTCTTGAAACCGATTCTAAAAAATCAACCCTAAATCAAGAATCTAAATAATTTTTGATGTAAGGAAGTTTTAATACCATTGATGGAACTAAATAAATAAATAAAACCCAAGGAATTAACCTTAGTCAATAGATTATTTAGAATAATGAATCGAAACGTGTACCTTGATCCATGGCAATTGATTGATTTGAATATTGGGTTTGAATTTTCTGATTGTTACGTACGCAGCCTGATTTCTTGAAAGAGATGGGGACGTTTAGAGGTGGGTAATGATCTAAGCATACGTGCAATCAGGGACCATAATCCTAATATATAGATGTATTTGCTAAACAGTCTATTATAGTTTTGCAATACAACCTCTAAGTTTCTACACATTTATAAAAAGACCCCACACTTTTAGTAAGATGACAGACCCACATATATAAATATAGATTACTTTAATTGGATCTCAAAATATATATAATAACAAACACATAATTAAATTAAGCAATACATGTACGTCTACATGTCCAAATGCTATATAAATACGTGTACACATGAATTAAGTCAAAAGTTCTAACAACATTTTCAAATGTTAGTGTACATAGAGGTGCATACTACTTTTATAAACTGAGAGTACTTATTTTTATAAGTGAAAGTGCTTATTTTTATAATTGAAATTTATACTTATATATAAGTATTTGTGCCTGATCCAATAACTTAGAGTGCCTAGTTTTGTAACTGATTGTGCCTACTTTTATAACTGAATTGCCTAATTATGTAACTGAAAATGCCTACTTCTATAACCATATTTATGTCTAGTTATGTAACTAAGAGTGCCTAGTTTTCATATCTTGAAAGGTCTACTCCTACAAACATGCAACAATGAAATTAATAATGATATTGTAAGAGTGCTTATTCCTAAAACTGAATGCACCTACTTTTATAATTGAGGGTACCTAATTTAATAATTGAGAGTGCTTACTTTGATAATTGAGAGTGCCCTAGTTTTCATATCTAGAAATGCATACTCCTAAAACTGAATGTGCATACTTTTAGAATTAAAGTGTCTACTTTTATGACTGAAAGTGCCAGAGACTCTAGTTATATAAATTAAAGTGTCTAGTTATATAATTAAAAGTGCCTAGTTATATATTGAGAGTACTTAGTTTTTATATCTGGAAATGCCTACTCCTAAAACTGAATGTACTTACTTTCTAAAATTTTTTGTTTTAAACTGAAAGTGTCTAGCTTTTATAACTTAAAGTGCCTAATTTTAAAACTTATGTTATAAACTTATAGTGCCTAGTTTTTATATTTAGAAGTGCCTACTCTTAAAACTGAATATGCCTATTCCTGAAATTGAATGTGCCTTCTCCTAAAACTTTTGTTTTAAACTAAAAGTGCCTAGTTTTCATATTTAGAAGTGTCTACTCATAAAAATGAATGTGACTACTCGTAAAATTGAATGTGATTACTTTTATAATTAAAGTGCTTACTTTTATAACTGAGAGTAACTGAGAGTGCCTACTTTTGTAACTAAAGTGTCTGCTTTAAATACTGAGAATACCTACTCCTGTAACCACATTTTGTGCACACTCCTATAAGTGAGAGTGTCCAGTTATATAACTTAAAGTGCCTAGTTATATAACTGAGAGCGCCTTCTTTTTATATCTGGAAATGCCTATTTCTGAAACTGAATGTGCCTACTTTTATAACTTAAAATGTCTACTTCTATAACTGAGAGTGTCTAGTTTTATAACTGAATGTGTCTACTCCTAAAACTTCTGTTATAATGTGAAAGTGCCTCGTTTTTATATTTAGAAGTGCCTACTTCTAAAACTGAAAGTGCCTACCGCTAAAAATATATTTTATATTAGCAAGAAAACATCATATAGTGAGGAACGGTTATTGTGAAAAAGTGTTAACAAATAACAATACAAACTTGAAATTTGAATTAATAATGATATTGTAAACATGAAAATACAAAAAACTTGTATCTCGAAGTTCAGAACAAGAAAATAAGGTACAAATAACAATGAATAATGAAACCAAACAGAAAGATATGAATCAATGAGTGTGTAAAGTACTTTGTTATAATGTTCTTGTTAAAAACTACAGTTTCCAAGTTGATTTGAATAATTTGTAAAGTTGAATTTTACTTGCTCTCGCTATTGTTGTTCGAAAAAGTCATTTTTATGATATTTGTTCTTGAAAATATACAAAATAGCCTAGAATCAAAGAGAGGAGAAAGAAAACCAAAGAAATTGGTAACTGAAATTTAAATTTTAACAGACTGAAAATTATCTTGAAATTAAAAGTTCGTAAGACTTTTTTTGAAGAAAACATAAGGTTTGGTGAAGAAGGCACATGTATTGTAGGCACGATGATGAGACTAAGACTTGTTTATTGGTCAATTTTTGACATTAGTTAAAACTACGTAATTTTGAAACTAGATATACCTCAAAGTATGCTAAGTGTAAGACATAACAACTCCCATTTAACTTTATATGACTACTATTATTAATTTAATTATAAAAAAAATTATAAAATAACAATATTTTAATATATTTAAAATTGATAATTGATCTAACTAAAAGATATTTTAAACACTTCAAAAAATAAGAACTAAAAAGTGTAAATTATCAAAATAACTAAAAATCTTTTATAATAACAAAGATAAATCATAACCAACATTTGGAATAAATCACTTCTTTTCTCTTCTTTCTCTTGTAATTTAAGCTTTCTCTTCTTTTCTCTTCTCTCCTAAACTCTCAAACTAGCCCTAAACCTACTTAAACCTCAGGACATGTAAGTTGCGGCTTTTGACATTTTTCTTCCTACTTTCAACCTCTCTGTGCATCTGTGGGAGTAAGGGCAATGAGCGTTAATGGCGGGTCGAAAATTGAAATCGAAACTCAAGAATCAAAGCCCTTTACCTGATGAATGGCAAGAGTTTCTTTGCGAGATTTCCTTAAGCTCAGAACCTCTTTCCTCTATCATTCTAGCTCCCCCTCTTCTCTAATCCAACCATCGAAGCCGGCACCATTTTCCTATATTGCTTCTTCAGACTTGACTGATTCCAGAACATATCCCCTGTATAAGAAAATTCTCGACTTTCTTGATTTGTGTAAAAATAGCTTGACCCATCTTTTCCAAATCCAAGCCCACTTAATCACTTCAGGACTCCTTCAACACCCATCTTTTGCAGGTAGAATTCTGACGATTTCCTCAGATTTATGTGCATTGGATTACACTGTCTTGATTTTTAGGTGTATCCAGTTTCCTAGTACGTTTTGTGTGAATACTGTGATAAAGGCATGTTCTTGCGGCTCTGTACCTCAGATGGCTATGGTTTTATATACTGAAATGCTCAAAGATGGATTCTTCCCTAATTCTTTTAGTTTCCCACCTCTTTTAAGTGCTTGTTCCAGAATGGGTAGTTTGAATTTGGGTCGACAGTGTCATGGTCAAGCTGTGAAAAATGGGGTCGATATTGTCTTGCCAGTGCAGAACTCACTGATTCATTTTTATGCTTGTGTTGGCCTTATGGATTCTACTATGCAAGTTCTTGATGAAATTTCTGTGAAGGATGTGGTATCTTGGAATTCAGTAATTGGTGGGCTGGCAAAAGCGGGAGAACTAGGTTTGGCACATAAACTGTTTGATGGTATGCCTGATAGGAATGTTATATCTTGGAATATAATGATCACGGGGTATTTGAATGCGAGGAAACCAGGGAATGGGATTAAGTTGTTTAGGGAAATGGTGATGCTGGGTTTTAGAGGAAATTGCACAACCATAGTGAATTTGCTAACTGCTTGTGGTAGGTCTGCAAGGTTGAAAGAAGGAAAATCAGTCCATGGTTCCCTTATTAGAAACTTCAATGACTCGAGTTTGATAATTGACACTTCTCTGATCGATATGTATAGTAGATGTGGAAGAGTGGATTTGGCTCGGTTAATTTTTGATAGGATGTTAGTAAAGAATATAGTGTCATGGAATGTGATGATTTTAGGATATTGTCTCCATGGCAATCCTATAGATGGACTTAGCTTATATGCAGAAATGACTGCTAGAAATAGTAGGTTAGATAGAGAAGATTCCTTTTGCAAGAGTTTGAGGACAGGGGATGGGACTGGAATTATCCCTGATGAAGTCACTTTTATAGGGGTTTTGTGTGCTTGCGCCCGGCTAGGGCTGTTGACAGAAGGCAAAAACTACTTCAGCCAAATGACCGAGGTGTTTGGAGTGAAGCCCAATTTTGCACATTACTGGTGCATGGCTAACATCTTTGCCAGAGTTGATCTAAGGACTGAAGCAATTGAACTCTTGAGAAACATACCAATTGATATTGATGAATCAGCAGAAACCACAAGGTGGGCTGGTTTGTTTAGCTCATGCCGTTTTGAAGAAGATATCAGCTTCGGAGAGCAACTAGCTAGAGAGTTGATTGAGCAAGATCCTAAGAACTTTTCCTATTATGCATTGCTGGTGAATGTTTATGCAGTAGCCGGTCGATGGGAGGATGTCCTTAGGACAAAAGCAATGATAAAGGAGAATGGAATTGAAAAAATAGCAGGCTGTGGTCTTGAGGACCTGACAGAAATTGTTCACAGAATGAAAGTGGGAAAAAAATGGCAAGAATCCATAGAAAGTTGGCAAATATCAACACAGGAAGTGAATCATTGAATCTGAACGTTGAGCGATGGTTGCCAAATACATTGTAAAATCATATGAGGCAGATTCATAACGTTAGTGACGCGATTCCTTGCAAGTCTCTGGCCGTGCTTCATTATTTTTCTAGATGAAGTATTGAGTTGAATGATGTTTGCAGCCTTCCTGAAGAATGGTAGGATCAATTTTGGCTGGAAAACGAGTCTGCTCGGGCTTCATAGAGGTAGTGAAATTTTCCGGTGCATTTAGCATTTAGATTACTTGCTACAGGATTCAAACAAATCCAGATTTCTTGTATTCTGATTTATTTCGCGGCTATGATTGTACATGGCACTGAGACGTGACAGTATCCCATCTTGTGCTAGGATCATCTTTTATACTTCTCCATGATAAAGTTGCTTATGCTGAATGAAGGAAGAAAGAAAGTTATCTGCATTTCTTCTCTACCCGTGAGTGTATCTAGTTGTAAAGGAAGCCAAGGATTTTAGAAAGATTGAAGAAGTGCTTAATTTTCAATACAATGATCAGTGATGGTTAATGGAATTCAATAAACTTGTTTGATATCAGGAAGAAATTTGAGTTATACTTGTTTTTAATACAATGATCAGTCATGGTTAATGGAATTCAATAAACTTTTCTTTGATACCAGGAAGAAGTTTGAGTTATATTTAGAATTCCCATGGCTTTCACATGCCCAAAAATTCACATGGTTGGTGACGATCTTCTCATTGCCTCTGTCCCATTAGAGTTGTTTTTTCCTTCATTGCCTCGATTCTTTATCCATTTTGGTTACCATATTTGTCTGTTGCCATATTATTTATTTTGACTGAAATGTTTCTTTTCCTATTGTCTTATGGAAAAATGCCCATTTTGGTTCTCAAAAGTAGGCTGGCAAAGTTTTTTTTTCAACCATTATAGTCCTTAAAGAGTGTAAATGCAACCAAAGGACATGTTTTGTTACAATATATGTTCTTTTTCTTATGGGCGACCTTTGCTGCCAACAACCATAATTAGGCATTTGCATATCTTTCTGACCACTCCTTTTCTCCATCTTTTATCAAGTATTTCATCTTTGCTGATCTAACAATTTGCACATTAAAATTTTCAAGTACAAATCAAAATAGCCCACCAAGATTTAAAATGTTTTTGTGTAAAGTTGGAAGAATCTTGATAAGATAATCCACTTTGACTTCTCATTTCTCTCCATTTCTGTTCTCTTGGTCAACATGCTAATGTGTTTAATGATAAGCCAAGAAACCAGAGAGTATGCAGTAAAAAAAGTAAATGAATGAGAGGGCAAGAAATATTGAAAAACTAATTGAGATTTAAACACTATAGAGCTCCGTTCAGATTCACCAAAGAAACTGAAGCTCCTTTCACAGTGCCTATTATACACAACTGGAATCAGGGAAGAAATCTACTTACAGAGAGGTAAGTTAATACGCTAAAAAAAATTCAAATTTAGGTGGTAAAAATGATGGCCACCAGCCTTTACCACTTTAAGAGATGTAATCTCAAGCAAACTATCTTATATATACTTCTGTAAATATCACTTAAGATTCCATGTATTGTGATGGGGGAGGACTAGTCTTCGTCTTATCAATACCTGTTCAAAAGATATACATAAGAAACTTTATATTAGAAGTCTAAGCAAGGGCAGGAAGGAACTTAGATCTCATTAACTTAGCAAGAAGTTTCTTATTAAATGCATACCACGCATCTCTACTTCTCGCCATTCTTGGACAAGAGCACAACAGCAACACATAAAGTGTGAAAGAAAATCATCAAAACAGCCTCCCTGAAATCGAAGAAATAATAAGATATGCCATATAGGCTAGTCCACAAATGATAGACCATATCTAGAACTTTAACCTTGACACGAAAGCTTGACTAATGTTAGAATTTCTGTCCGTGCACATCAATTGATACATTTGCAATGATACAGAGATGCATTCGTCAATATATCCTTTCCAGTAGCAATATAAATGATACAAAACAAAACCCATACTTCTATAGGGCACATGGGACTTACTGTGATGTTTAGTTTCTTCCGAAGTTTCATCCTGACACAACAAGTATAGCAACAGCAGGACAATATCAAGGAATAAGCCATCATTTCATTGCAGGCTTCTGCTGAAGCTGAATGTCAGAATATCACATATTAGCAATTCTAAGTCAAAGGTACAAGGTATTTCTTTTTCATCATTTCAAAAGAATGTTTGCACCGTAGACTGAAGAACGGTAAAATCATTTGCTGAGAAAGCAGAAATACCATAGGTACTTAAATGAGGATTGTCTCTCTCTCTCTCTCTCTCTCTCTCTCTCTCTCTCTCTCTCTCTCTCTCTCTCTCTCTCTCTCTCTCTCTCTCTCTTCACATTAGTATCCCAAGGTTTCCTAATTACCAAACAGGATACAGTAAAGCAGACAAAAGTAAGTAAACCCCAAACTAAAGTTTGAAAGCCTTGTGTGGATCAAGATGATCCGATATGTATTATAACTCATGTAACAACCTAAGTTGATAGGGACCTAGAGATTCCCCTTGTGACACACCTTGAAAAATACTAAGAGGCCCAAAACTCAACCAAGGGACAAAATGGTGTTAATACAAGTTAGCTTTAATTAACCATGGTTTTATCTTGTATTCAAGCCTACATTCAACCACCTTTTATTGAGTACTTAAACCAATAACAGTATACGAAAGATTTTAAAGTTAAAGAAGGAAAACAGTACTTACACATGTGCCTGTTAGTTGCAACCGAGGCAATTCTTGAAAATGTCCCACAAGGAAAGAAGAAAGTTTTTAGGCCTGCACAGAATGGAAAAGTTAGGAAAATTACATTTCGGTATATATTGAGTTTAAGCTTAAGCTACCTGCAGCAAAGTGCCAAGTCTGGATTGGACACAATGCATTGATTGGAAGATGAGAAGGAGATAGCATCTATAAAGAGAATGAATTAAGGATAAGGTGTAAAAAGATACCCAGAAACTTCTATAGAGACAGGAAATCATCCTGGAACTAGAGTTATATTTTTTGGTGTAAGGTATTTCCCTGGCTAAATCAGATTTCAAACTATGATGTTAAATAGAAATATACAATGCAAAAAGATAATGACTGCATAGATAACTTATGTTGGTTTTCCTGACGAATGCTTTTTTCAAAATGCTGGTTCTTCCCTAAGAAATTTACAGAAAAAGAAGCAAAGTGCAAAAAACGTCAATAGCAAACACGCTCCTGTTGATTTTGCTATTCCCTAAACCAACGCAGATTCATTTCATTCTTGTTGATCAGTTAACTTGAACTCTTAACAAATAATATGTTGTTACATACTCAAATAGTTACAAGCCTTCACTATTCTTATACATAGTTGACCAAGAGGTTCGAAATCAAAACTACCTCGGTAAAAATTGAGAAATGAGTAACATTCTTTTGGGATATTTGGAATTTCCGGACCTGTATTCTTGAATATAACACCTTAGATCTCACTGTTTTAACTATGTTCTCAAATCTTACAGGCAAACGCATCATCATACTAGTTATCAAAGAAGTTAACAATCTCTTAGATCAAACATTCACATGAATATAAGTTTTTGATCCATCTATTGGTCACATTCACTATTCTCCTATATAAGATTGAGAAGAAAAACTCTTACACAGCAGATCAAATTTTCCCTACCTACTTCACCAAGGCATATACCTAAAGCTTTCGTCAAAAGGAAAAACCCCATAATTTACTCATGAAGAAAATTATAACGTTAAACCAGGAAAAAAAAATTAAATGCCATGAAATAGAATAGTTGATGATCCAGAAACTTACAGAGAACTGGCTCTGAACAACAGCCTAACAGATCTGAATGCCACTCATCATGTTGATATGATCCTTTTGAAGGAAGTAAGTCATGTTTGGATGAAACTGAAGAAGTATTTCTGCACAAAGGATAGATACAAAAAGATAAATGAACTTGAACCAGCCAGTTAGTCAGCAAAATAGTACTAACAGTAACAATAATTAAACAGAAAGCTATGCTCCTATGTATTATCTATTATTAGATGCATAATCCCATTGCTAGAGTTCTAGGCTGTTCCATATCATGAAGTCATTCCACAAGTTGAAGACTTCTGTAATTAAAAGTAGAATTACCAAATTTCCAGATATCCAACAAAGTAGGCCTTAAAGTCTGCTTTGCACAGTAGCAGTAGACATGACCAAGAGAACTACTCTAATCATCACAGGCTTTTCAGGAATTAAAAGAAACTTTTTCAGTTTGGGTTACCGGAAGTATCAAAGCTGATCTGAAGAGGGAAAACCAACCTAGAAGGAGCATGTTTCTCGCTACTCTTAACATACTTTTCATAGTGGTCATCATTACCATTGCCATCTGAATGACTATGGTCCACCTCCTTTGAAGTTCTTTTTACAGGACTCTCTGGCAGAGAGGCTGCAGCTACCACTTCTGTAACTTCAAGAAGATGCTGAATTACTTCACACTGTGAAACATCCAAATTAGCTTGTGAACGCTGCAGTTCTACCTGAAGCTTTTCATTTTCCTTTCTAATTGCCTCATTAAAAGGCAAGTTAGGATAGGAACAGGAAAGGGTTTTCTTCAACACCACAGTGTCCTTTTCAGAAGGATCTCTTTTAAGTATCACATTTTGCACCCTCATATCCTCATCATCTAACGTGTATTCTCGTTGGTCTCTTTCAATAACTTCTATTCTCTCCTGCCAACATGGTAAAACAGAAATAAGATATTACACCAGGTAAAGAAGACTGTAAATTAGACACAAGGATATTATCTTTGCCTGGCTTTATGTATCTTTGTAAGATGAATATATATACGCACAGACAACCAGGTAAAAGCTGGAGAATAATACTTCTACCTATTGCATACAATCTTTTCTCATTACATGTTCTAGACAACGAAAAGCAACCAACCACATGACGCAACAAACTTATGCGTTGGTATATGAGAAGGGATTAAAGGTGGCTTGCATGTGTATATCCTCAGAAGATGGAGAATGGTTTATACATTCATAAATGGCACTAACTGGTAGAACATCATTGTGGGATAAAACATTGAAAGACTCAAGTTTGCAGTAGTAGTAAGCATAAAGGTAGGAAATTATAGAAAGTTGATATTTTTTGCTGTCCAGAACAATATGCTAAAATCTTGTTGCTATAGCTTTTCATGTAATTAGGGACCCTATTCCTAGTATTATATACCACATTTCCTCTTTCATAATGTATCTGCTATGAGAAATTTCTGAATTTTGGTAAGAATTAAGCAATGTCAATGAACAATGAGGATGCATCTCTTTCCTTTCTTTTGGACTGCATTCCAGTTAGTGGTGCATACCACGCCAAATCATGTCCTACTTGAACTTGGAAAACCACATATCACCAGATAATGTAGCATTACGGCAGAAGACGATTTGTGGGCTAAGTACATTTAAAATATATCTCAACCTTAACAAAAAATTAATATAGTTTATCTTAAAAGTGGCCAGCCATGAATTTCTTCCTGGTTTGACTAGTTTTGCAACAGCAGTTACTTTATAACAGATGGAAGCATTCTCTTTTACAACTTTCTTCTGTCCCATATCTGGATGCTGTCATTAAGAATCCACAGAAAATTTTGATAAATTCTAGTCAAATACAGAGCAACTAAATTTTGTCTGCAAATTAGTTGGTGTGAAAAAAAGAATGTAAAAGCTAGTCACTACAAAGAGATAGCAAAGTAGATCATACCCTAACTCGAGCATTATCCACAAGAGTGATTAAAGGAATAATCCTCAAGTAACGGTCAATCTCATTTTGAGCCTTCCTGAACTGGTACACAATGTTCCACCCCATTGCCAACAGATACAGATAGCTCCTGTCCTGGCAACTATTGACCAAGATGTATGACCTTCTTAATGCATCCTCAAGCTGTTCCAATGGTTCCCTTGTTTCAGGGTATCTCTTAAGCTCTGAAATTTTGAGTTGTTCCAATAAATTCCCAATCAACTTCAGATGTTGTGCAAATTGCCTGCAGTTCTTCTTATGCATCCGGGCTGTGCTTGCAGCCTTCACTATCATTCCAATCAGCTTAACCGCATCAATGCCAGCTAATTGGGCAAAGTTTGCAACTTCCCCAAAATGTTCCCAATTAGACATTTTGTGTTCCTTTGTGAGAAGCTGTCGTGCTGACTATAATTTCTCAACTATGCTTTGGTTTCAATCCCACTGCATACATTTTCTGAATCAATAATCAATAAGAACCCACCAGAAAACCATTTCCAAACTTCCCATCAAGTGAATTTTATCTGAAAATGCCACAAAATGCACAAGAAACGGGGAGAGAGAGAGAGATTGCTTGGCTGTGAAGAGTAATAAACAGTGAAGTACCTCTGTGAGAGCTCAAACATATAACTTTAGATTGCTTGGCTGTAAAAGATCTTCCATTGTGTAACTTGAGATAGAGATCTTCAAAGATGGGATGGGATTTGAGGAAGCACTTAATCTCCTCTTCTCTTTTTGACCACAGGTTTGAGCTGCAGTAGAATATTTCAGGAAATGAGTCAACAAGATCTCAAAGAAAGATTATTTATTAACCTTTCTCTGCATTTCCCACTTCTCATTATATTTCAAAATGGAAAAAGAGCAAAATCAAAGAAAGATTTCGTTTGACTCATCCTTGAACATCAAAAACTTAGATAAAAATAACCCCACAGAAGAAAAGGTAAAGTAAGTACATACCAGCAAAAGAAAAGTAACCCAGTAACCAGTTACAATTTCAAGACATTACTTAAAAGTCACCGAAACTCCTCGTTGCCTGAGCTCACTGTTGACTTGCCTTTACCAAAATCTCTGGCTGTTTAACCTGTAAAAAATTCAATTCAAGAAACCCAAAATTAATAATTCAGCTAACCCAACTCCTTCACAGTGCATGTAAACAAAAACATGAAGATTTGATATAGTAATGTGAATGTCAGAGAAAGCACGCGGGCATTTTTCCAAACACAGAAAGAGAAGAAGAAAATTTATGGGTTTTTTCTTTTTGCTTCTAGATCAACAACAATGGAGAAGAAATTGAAAACCGCCTAAAATAAAAATCTCACGCAAATTAAAGCAAAGCGTCGCGGCTTCGGTTGTTCGTCGTCTGTTTGCGGGGTTGAATTTACTGCAATGACAGAAGCAGAAAATCAGACTCTCTCTTTCTCACTGACTCTCTATGTCAGCAAAGTTTTGTTTGGCAGAGAATGCAAGATTAGAAGAGAACAACAGTGGAGAGGGAAGGGTATAGAGATGGAGGGAGGGGGAAAGGGAAATGGGTAGAAAGCCCTTGTCTTCTTCTGCAATTGAATGCCCATTAAACAATGGCATTCATGGTCACGGGCTACTGTGGAGAGATTAGAGAAGAGAATTGGGAGTATGAACTGGTAGGTAATGGTATGGTTAGGCTAGAAAGGTTTTAGTATTATTATTGATAAGAAGAGTATAGTATAGAGAGGCTGGTGTAAATAAAATACTTTGCTTTTTCTTTTTTTCAGTTATTTGGAGGTGGAAGCAAGGCTGACAGTTGGCGTGGCCAATTTTTGTTGTCCTGATCCTCTACCCTACCACCACCACTCTACTTTAATTTTTTTTTAATTTTTAAATCATTTATTTTTTATAGTTTAGGACATTTAAAATTTAAGGTTATCTATATTTAAAGATTTTAACCGTATATAATAAAGATTTCATGCAAGAGTTGAACTTTGACAAATGTAACTCTTGTTATTCGAATAACATCTCACGATAAGATACGACAGATTCCCGAAAAGTTTGAATATTTAGTAAAAAAGAATAATAATAATCCCAATGGGTTGTTTGTCCTTAGATTTTTTACTTAATTAAACGAAGCTTGAGATAGAATATACTTTCTTCGATTAGAGTAAAAAGTATAAATAATTTTTTAAATTTTAAATAAGTATTTATTGAATTTTTTTTATTTTTATATCTATCATTTATTTTACTCCCACTAAATATTTCTTTCCTAAAAAGATTATATTATTTTTAACCATTTTAATTTTTGTGTATAAGTCTCAAATAATTTATATTTCCAACTGAATGAAATAGTAAATTTTCTTAATCGATAGAACGAAATCTAAAGTTTAATAGCACTAAATTCAACTTGGTTCCTATGAAGGGAATGAGTGTTCCTTTTACATAAAGATAAACAAAATCAACTAATACATCTGCTTTCATCTAAGGGTTAATTACATTAAAATACTCTCATGTTTCAGGTCATTTTTATTTTAATACTTTAACGTTATGTTTCTAACACTTTAATGCCTTATATTAGATGACACTTCAAAATTTTCTTTTATGATCAAAATATTCTTTTTAACATAAAGGCTAATTTTACAATTTTTTTTTAAATCTTTTTATTATTAAAAAATTACTAACATTTTAAAATAGAAAAGTAATTTTTTTAATTACTTAGAACAACTCATTTGACATAAATTTAATTATATTTATCTTAATGAATTTATTTAAAATCAGTATATCTAACTAATTTATGAAATAATTAAAATATTTTAAATTTAAAATAATTTTAAAAATTAACCATTAGTCAAGGGTCCTAAAGTGACACAAAAATAACGTTAGGGTACAAAAGTGAAAGTTATAATAAACGTTAGGATACTTTAATATAGTTAACCCTTCATTTAATTAAATTAAATCCATTAACTTCTCATATTGGAATATGAAGTCCTATTACTTATGATCTATTAGTTAAATTGTTGAGAATCCCACATAGTCAGTGTTTGAGATACTTTTTTGTATAAGTTAGAACAAAGTCAAAGTTTTAACATGGTATGAGAGTTACCTAATCCATATTAGGTTATCGTAGGTTATCGTAGATGTGCAGTCTGATACATTGTAGAGTGAGTTAAGCCTAACTCCAAATTTTAACATAAATTAATTACCTTTTTAAAGAATATTTAAACTTAAATTGACACGTACTATATTTTTCAAATTTAAAAAATTCAGCTATATAATGTATACTGTTTCCAGTTTTATTAAACGAGTCTTACACAACTCTTTCCTTGCTGGTTTGTTGTTTAAAAAACAAATTTAGAAATAATTCGATTGATCAAAAAGAGTGTAGTAGAGGATGTGTTGATCCTAATCATAATTCATTCGAGATCATCTAATACATATTATATACACTTTTTTTGTTTTAGTAACTTTTCTGTTATTATTTATCGTTTAGTTTATAAATTTTATATTAATATAATTATTATATTAAAAATGTATTATGAGATGTATTACGCGATTTGACCGATCGTAATGCCCGCTAAAGTAGCCATTTTCTTATGGGAAGAGGTCCAACTAGTACTAGTAGTAATTTGCAGTTAGGGTTGTAAATGGCTTGTCTATATCCAATCGAGTTTATATACATTTATAGTGGTAATGTTCAAATTTATTACTTATGGACTTGAATTCGGACTTGTATAACTTCCATCAAATAGGTTTGGATAAGGTATTATGATACCTATATCAGTTTATCTATATACTTGTTTTAATAAATGAATAATTTAGTTCTCTCAATGCCTTATGTACTTGACTTTTAATTATTTGAATGAGAATATTTTTTAAAATTTTAGAGATATAAAATAATTATATTTGTTGAAAAAATACTTAAAAAATTATATTAATCATATTATAATGTTATAATTTTCATTTTTAAAAATTATATTATTTTATACATTTTATTTAATAAAAAAATAACTATGCTTATACTGAGACTATATCCGAAACGCCATAAGGTAGAGTCTACCCCGATAAATTTTATAAGGTAAGGCGTTGTTTGTTTGTGCTCCACTTTCGCCCCAAACCATTAGTCCCATTATTAACCTCATACTACTAGGGCTGTAAATGGGGCGGGTCTTACCCGTACCCGCACGGGTCTGTACCCGTTTTTAGCGGGTAAGGTTTAAATTTTATACCCGCGGACCCGGACCCGTACCCTTACCCGTATTTATACTGCTATATGGGTCCGGATAAGGTATGGTGATACCCAGACCCGTATATCCGTATACCCGTATTAATAAAATAATAATATATTTTATATATTATATTATATTTTATTATATTAATATATAATTTATACTTTTTTTAACATATTATTTTACTTTTATCTTTAACCCTAACCTACTACCTCTACTCTACCTACCTACCAACCAACTACACTCACATCATATCACACTCACACTATGACGATTTTGTGTATATTTGAACTTTTAATTATGTGAATTAGAGATGTTAAATGATTTTATTTGTTGAAAGAAATGTTAAGGAAATTATGTTAATCATGTTAAAATTTTATTTTTTGAATTATACATTGTTTTACATATTTTTGTTTAACAGGGAAATAAAATAAAAAAATGTCATACGGGTACGGGTACCCGTACCCTACCCTGGACCCTGGAGGGTCGGGTCTGGGTCCAAAATTTTATACCCTGGAAGGTATGGGTCCGGATCTGGGTCCAAGTTTCACTATAAAGGTACAAGTCCGGGTCTAGGAATACCCTGAGGGTCTGGACTCGTTTACAGCCCTACATACTACCATCCCAATCCCATAGTGCGCATGTTCCGAGGTGCCCTGCCCAGCGTTCTAACTGCCATTGTAGTAGTAGGACCAGCCAGACAACACAGGCACGTGTCCTCTTCGCCACGTCTCCTTCTCGCCTCTTGGCACCGTCGCTCTCTTTTCCATCCCTCACCGAACCGATGCGATGCGATGCGGCCATCTATCGAAACTCCTCCCACCAGTACCACCACCTCACCTCCGCCGTTGACGTGACGGATCACCGATTTTACTTGTTCTTTTGCTGTAATTTCTTCTTATTTAATTTATAATTTAAAATCGTTTATGTTTTAAAAAAATGAAAACTATTTACATAGATTTGATTTCATTAAAAAATAATAGAGTAAGGCTATATATAAGGTTCAACACTAAGTAAATTAATTATTTATTTAATTAGTCATATGTATAAATATTAAAAATGAAGAATGAGAACTATATGTCTAAATTGCCACAGAAAACATAGCTGAGGAAATGTAAAATATAAAAACAAAGAAAGAAGAACTAAGTTATTATTAAAAAATAGTTGAGGTCTCAAAAATAAATACAAAACTAATGGCGTAACTAATTTGCAAAGACTTGCCTGCCTCCAACTTTCAATAGTTTTTCTTCTGGTCATCGTAGCTTCTTTCGTTTCCTTTTTCATTTTTGGGTCAAAATTAAGTTTGGAATATTTCCTCATTAATTCGTTATTTGAAAATCATTATTTAATTCGAAAGGAATTGAAGAATACAAAACCTCTAAACGTGATACTAAGTTTGCACATTTCTCACTAACATATAAGATGAGAAATATCCTAAATAATTTGATAAAAAATAGAGAACTTGATTTTTGTATTTACTTGTTTACCCTTTGTTTTTCTTTTTAATTTTTTACCACTCACCGTCGCCATCAGTAGACTTCTTAACTTGGGTTTTTCTTGTGAAGGTAGAGTTGAGAAAAAAAAAAAAGAAAGAAAAAAAGTTGAGAAAGGAATTTGGGACACCGACATGCATGATGAAATAGAGTGAAATCAAGGGAGAATTTTGGCCTTTTTTTTCACCTTTAAGTCAAATGTCACCCACCAGAAAAACATCTTTGATGGCAACTGTCTCGTGTCATTTATTTTGCGATTCATATAATAATTTTTGGAATGTAATAATATTTTGAGTAATGTTTTACTGTAATTTTAATCCATTCGAATGAGAATTATTTATATATAATATGATTTAAAAACGCATTTTATATATAAAGATTGCTCGAAATATCGTATGCCCCAGTAAGTATAATCTAACAAGAAAATCATACAATATCATTAGAATTTTGATTGCGGTACATATTAAATTGGAATGTTTATAATTATGAACTTGAGGGTTTTGAGTTTGATTTTTGTTTACAAAATTCTTATCAATTAAAAGTTATTATCGTAAAATTGAGGTTTAGTGGCACACAATAAATATCATCAAAAACTACTTAAGTGTTACTTATGCGGCACTTCGCGAAAATGCCACCCAAAGTGGTGTCGTTTTTTTGTATCACTTCAGAAATACCACAGATATGTTGACGGCACAACTTGTAGCACTTATCCAAAGCCACAAATGTATTGTAAAATGTGACACTTTCGAAAATGCCACAAAAATATTTTAATTGTATTAAATAAAATAAAATTTAAATAGTTGACTATATCTCAAATATAATGGTAAGCAAGATTCAACCACACAACCTTTCTTCCCAAAATAACCATAAATGCTTCGACCAATGCACCACATACACTTTTGTTATAATCTCTCAATAAAATTTATTTATATTTTATATTAATAAATTAAAACTTAATGAATTTAATTATTTATATTGCATTTATTTAATAACTTGTCTTTACTAAATTACTAAATAGTAAAAAATAAAACTTTTACATAAACATTAAATTTCTTACATTTTAGAGATTTCTGTAAAACATATGCAACTTTTCTATCTTTAGAATAATTTATGAGTTCATAATTTTCTCTCTTATTTTAATTATATAATGATGTTATAGATTTTCTAAATATAAATTTTTTTTTAAAAAAATTACCGTAATATAATTATTCAAATCTTTTAATAATTTTGAGAGAGATTACAACAGTAAAAGTAACAAAATTGTCAAATTTAAGACTTACAATATGCAAATTATCATTATATTCTCTTTCTATTTTGTATCTAAAATAATTTTTCATAAATTTGAATGTAACATATGAGCCTCAATTAATTCTTTTTTTTTTAAAAAAAAATAGTTGATATTTTATTTAAAACATCAATATTTATAAAAAAATACTTTAAATTCTTCTAAGTGTTTTTTTTTTAAATAAATATAATTACATGAACTTATAAAGAACTTCAACGTAAAAATTTAATTATACGTATATATATGTATATGTGTGCACGCGCGTGTGTTAATTAATGTTGTTTGAAAATTTGTGTAATATTTTAGTGGCGTTATTTCTAAAATTTGAGTATGTGTCATATTTTAGTGAAATAGCATTTGAATATGTGCCATGTTTTAGTAGCATGGCATTTGAGTGTCTCATATTTAAGTGCAATTATTTGTGGAGTTTGAACTTGTGTCATACTTTCATGGTATTTTTGTGTCATTTTCTTTTATTGCCATAATTTTGTAGCATTTTTATATGACACTTTGTGGCACTCATTGAAAAGTGTCATTAAAATACAGTGTTTTACAATAAGTGTCACAAATTAGTGGCTGTGTAATAAGTGCTATAAGTTAAGTGTCACCAAAATCTAAAATTGTCTTAGTAGGTGTTAGAAAACGTAAGAGAAAAAAATTATATGTTTTCTGTGTATATTAGTTGTATTAATTTATTATTGATTTTTAAAAAATTCTTGTTCAACATGGCTGTTTTGTAATTTCTATTTTTTTTTAAAAAACCATCTTTACATTTTTAAAAAAATTGTCTTAAATAACACTCTTCTCCCATTCTAAAATATTTATTTATTCATATACAAGTTAAAAAAATGGTGAAAAATATTTCAAAAAGTTAAATCAATAGTGCAATATTGTGCTAAAGCAACAAATGAAAACAAACACCAACATGTATTAGTAGCTTAATTATTTTAAAATCTTTAATTACTATTTTTGTTTGTGGTAAATAATTTTTAAATAAATATTTAAATATTTTAGAAATAGAAATAGTGTAATTAAAAAAATAAACCTAATTTAAATTTTATTTTTCGTTTCTTTGGGTGGGTTAAGAAAAGGACAACCTCTCTCTCTCTCTCTCTATGTTAGGACTTAGGGTGGCTGATAATGGATAGAAACTAATGGTCTTCTATAAATGGACTTGCCAACGAAGTTTAGGTTTCTTTTAAGCTTTTAACCACGAAAACCACTAAGACTGTGTGCAAGTACTATTGTCTATCCCTTTTTTTAATAATAATTTTTTAAATTTATCTTTTTCTTTTAGATTTTAATTTTAATTTTGTAAATTTTATTAATAAAATATATTAAATTGAAGATAGAATAAAGATTTTTTTCAAAAAAAATAATAAAAAAATAGAGAAAAAATAAAAATAATAGAGACGATTCTAGCGACATAAAAATTAGTCAATAAATCTACACACGAGAGAGGAATCTCTTTCATGGTCCAGAGAATTGTTTGTTTTTAATGATTATTATTTTCTTAATTGGATCATTTGTTTTGGTGGAAAAAATGTCTTATTATGAGTTTGGTAGTTAATATATTGTATTCTGGACAATTGACGTTTAGCTCGTCTTGGAGTTGCCATGTCTTCGTAACTTAACTTGGATATTTTCCCACCAAGTTTTATATACTTATCTTTTTATTTTTTATTTTTTAATCAGCTATGAATATTTGATTTGGATTTTTTCTTCTTTTACATGGATGAAAATGTATGTTTAGATAATAATATTTCTTCTAGTTCAATACTATAAACACTCCTTATTATATAAAAAATTCTGACTCTAATTGGATAGTTTTTCTTAATATATAAAAAATAATAATATTTCTTTTGAGACAAATGTCTCGAATTATAATAAAATTAATTCTTGAAATGATCACCTTCTTATACTTTGAATACAACTTTACAAGTATAAAAGATTTAATCTATAGTATTAACATGTGTTAAAAAAAATGATTCTCCTTTTCATAAATCTCATTTGAGGTCCAATATGGACATCCTCGAGTGAGTGGAGAACTCTTGGCAAAACCCATAGTAATGCGAGGCATGTGTGTGTGTGTGTGTGTTAATTGAAACAATGGTTTGACAACCCAAAAGGCACAACACAACCAGGAAAGTTGCCAAGTAAGTAGGGATAATTATAAAAACTCTTGCCCTCACCACAACCCTATGGGACTATTAAAAAGACTCCTCATTCCTCAATAACCCTTCTTCCCCACATAACATCCACTATCACATGTTTAACAAAATTATTATTATTATGTTATTTACTCCGTTAATGAGTTTGAGATATAATTTCTTTTATTTTTTTATATAGCAAGAGAAGGAGATGTGATTCGAATTCATAATCTTGAATCAGTAAGAAATATTTATATTATTGAACTAGTAAATAAATATGAACTCTTAAATACCTAAATGTAAAAAAACAGTGCAAGTAATTTTGTCATGCCGAGTAATACTTTCAAATGCCACTTCTTCCTGTCACATCTGTTTTCAGGATGATCTTGTGTTGAAAAATCTATTGTTACACTTTATAGGATAGAAAAGAGCATTGTTCCATTTTCTTGTATGAAATTACTCATGGAAACTATATTATCTCTATTGATAATACTTTGGATCTATTAATATAAATATATAAGAGTATATATGTCAAGGCATCTATTAATATATAAGAGTATATATAAGAGTATATATGGTGATGGCAAAATTCTTGCCAATGCTAGGCCACACACATGCTACAATGGCAATTACAATAGGAATAGGAAGTAAGGTAATCCTAGTATACCCATCACATGCCCTTCTTTTTTTAGGAAGAATAGCGATTAAGGTGAAAATGATTAAACTTATAGTAGACCATGATTCAACGAGAGATTGAAGATAAATCTTACATCGAGAATTAAAACAGCATTAAATCGGAGTTTCATCTAAAACTGACAAAAAAGAGATGAGGGGAGCCTTCCAAAAGGACTCCTGGGTCGTCTTGCCCTACTTGGAACCCGATCAAAGGACACTAACATATATATTTTACTCACTGTACCGAACTTTCAAGATACTTATATAGTGGAATATGGCCCAATGAATATGATTAAGCAAAAAGTTGAGCTACTCCGAGCTAATGGACACAAAAAGAATACTGCCTCTATTTTAAAATTTAGTACATTGTTTTTTGCTAAGTAGAATATATTATGCCTTGGCAACAGCACCTAATTAATAGTATATGTTATAAGCTCACTTTTGGCTACAACATTAACCAGACAAATGATTTATTCCTCCTAATCATGGGATTTGAGACATATATATATATATATATTCACAGGTGATATTCATTCCTAAGGGAATTGAAGAGGTGGACAGTTGGCTAACCTTTTTGTTCCCACAGCAACTTCTTTGTGATGGTGAGTGTATTTTTGTCCTTTTTTCCTTCATTATGTTCTTAACGATTTAAAATAATTTGTATTTTGTTACGAAAGGGTTACATATGAAATTTTTATTTTTAATATTATTTTTATTGGTTAGAGTGATAAATATTTAAAAATAAAAAATATATATCCAAAAGATAATAAGTGAAACGAAGAGAGTATAATTAACATTCAAACCAAAATTTCTCGTACGAAATGATTAAGAAGTATTCGTTATAATTCACATATAATTATATTTTTAATTGTCGTAATATGAAACTAATATATTAATATTTTTTTTTTTTTTTGTAATTATTACATCATTTCACTAAAAACAAAATTTAACCCTTTATTTAATTAATTTTGTATCGAAAATTTTACAAGTATTATGTGAAGAAAATTGTAAGGAGTAGTAAATGGTTTCGTCATATATAATAGTAGCATCTAAGGAAAGCCAATGTGATGCTTGGGGATCCTAAAATGAAGTAGGCAATGTGGGCTTGAGCTGGCCCAAATCCAATATAGTTTTGGAGGAAAAAGATAATCATTCTTAAGTGAACAAAATTGGGCTATACTTACTTAGGTGTCCATCTACGTTCTTGGGCTCTTCCTATGTTTTTAAAAGTCAGAAAATGAATAGTGGACCGTGAACACTAAGATTCTACAAGGCCCACATTTTGATGGAATGTTTATATAGACTCCCTCCCCCATTTATTATTATTATTATTATTTTATTCTTTTCTTGGCTATGTTATTATTTTAATTTTGAACGCTTGTTGTTGCGTTGGGGTGTTAAGGTTTTGGTTCTTTTGTGCATAACCATCCGATCACCTCCTTCTTCAACTCTGATTTTTCTATATCTTGAATCAGCATTTATAAGTTGATGAATGCCAATAACTATCCGTCTATATTGTGTCAGGTCTGGGATTGTTTGGATCTCAATATTGTCAAGTTCTAAGATTGTGTTTACCAATTTTTTTTCCTAGAGGAAGAATTGAGGAAGAAAGCTCTATAGCAGCCCCTGGTGTTTTGATAACTATCTTTTCATTCTCAAGCCATAGGACCCTACTCTGGAAGCTCCTGGGTTTGATTTTGAACCACTCTTAACAGCGTGCTCTTTTACTTTTCATATATCCCACCTCCCATTGGGTTACCACATGGTTGAGTTAGGTTTCAAGATTACTTCTTCACTCTCCCGTTGCTCAAAATTTCAGATCAAACAATACAGAGAGGGCAACAAATTTTTTCGTTTCTAGGCTGAGGTCTCAACTACACACCCAATTTGAAGGGTTTTTGTGCTAGAAACTCCCTAAAAAATTGAGGTGTATGTCCATGTCCAGTACGAGAGGTTGCCAAAATTGTGATTCAGGTGTGGGAGCTTGGATCACACTCTCCTCTCTTGTCCAGCAATGCCTTTGAATCCTTCAAGGGAGGAGAAGAATAAGAAAGACTATGGATTGTGGCACTCGGTTGATACTAAATTTCATGAAGACTCGGAGCTGCTCCTCACTGTGGAATTGAACGAGTCCGGGCAAATCTTGCACATCAATCATATCAGTGCAAATAGTATGGAGAAGCCTCTGCCAGGGCGTCCGATGGGGCGGCGTGGTGGTTCTTGCGGATGGTAAGTGGTGGACAAGCCAGTAAAAACCTACCCAACAGCAGTGGTTTGCACCTCTCCCTCCGAAGGCTCCTACCTATTGCTCTGCACCGATCGATTACTGTAGCTGGAGACTGGAAGAGAAGGGCTACGCAAGGGACAAAGAGGAAGCTGGAATTTGATGGTTGCGGTGATGCATGCAGCTCTAAGCGGCAAGAAGAAGATCCGAGCAAGAAGAAAAGGTAGGAGCTTAGTGACTCTAGTACTTGTACTGTTTCTAGTCCTTTTTTATCAAAGGTAGAGGTTGCTAAGCAAACCCGCCTAGAACCATGAATGGCCTTTGTTAGAATTGCCAGGGTTTGGGGAATCCTTGAACCATTCAATTCCTAAAAAATCTGTTGCATGTGCATAATAATCCTGTTCATGTTGCCGTAGGGTTTTCTACATGTTTTATTGTTGAAAGAAATGGACTAAGTGGGGGGCTCGATTTGTTATGGTATGATGACTTGATTAATGTTCATGTTTTATCTTCCTCGGCTGGTCATATTGATGCTAAAAATACTCCTATTAATTCTATGATTTATTGGTTTTTATGGGCATCCTATTGACGATGCAAGAGCACACTCTTGGACTCTCCTGCATCGGCTTAGCACTTTGCATTCCCTGCCTCGGCTCTATTGGAGTGATTTTAATGAGATTTTGTCTCATGAGAAAAAAAAAAAATTGGTACTAATCAATACTCTAATGGTCACATTACGGCATTTCGGGATGTTCTCTTGGATTATGGTTTACAAGACCTAGGGTTTGAGGGAAATCCCTTAACTTGGGGTAATAATAAGGATGATGCTCATCTTGTTCTTGAAAGGCTGGACCGATTTGTGCCTTCCCCATCATAGATATCTCTGTCTCCATCTATGGCAACTCATAATCTTTCTAGTCTCGTTTTGGACCATGTCCCGATCATGATCTCTCCATGTGCCAGTCAAATTAAAAAGTTAAAGCGGTGGAGGCGGCAAAATAGGCCAAGGCATTTTGAGCCTCTTTGGTTACAAGAACCGCAATCTACAGATGCTTATAGGCAATTCTGGCAATTGCCTTGTCCTCTCACAGTTCCCAATTTTCATGACAGTCTTAGTATTGTTTGCTTGAGGCTACATGAATGGAGTAGACAAACCTTAGGGAATTTCCAAAAACTTCTCCCATAAAAGCTCAAAGTTTTAGAAGTTATTCAAAAGCAAAGAGGGTTACCTTGTCATGCAAGCAACCCGGAGCTCCCTTTAATCTAGAAGATTGAGTGGCTATGGGATTTGAAGGATGCTTATTGGAAAATGTGAAGTTGTATATCGTGGCTAAAGGAAGGAGATCGAAATATCGCCAATTTTCATCACAAGGCTTCTCAGAGGAGACGGAAAAATACCATTTCAGCCATCACTAACGATATGGGATAGAAATTTGAGGATGAGGTGGAAATTGAGAATGTAGTTGTTGATTACTTTTCCCAGATTTTCCAAATTAAGGTAGCTTGCTTTGATAGATGAGATTATTCTCACTAGATAGTTTTCTGAGGAGGATATATAGTGTTTGAGTATGCCTTACTTCTGGGAGAAGGTAAGCACTGCTCTTAAACACATACACGGGCAAAAGGTATGGACCGGAAATGTGCATCTATAGAAGGTGATGAATTTGATTATTGATGAAGCTCAAAGTGCTTTTCTCCCGGGAAGACTGATCATTGATAATGCAATAATATCCTTTGAGATTTTCTATAACATCAACATCAGTTTGTTAAAGCGTGATCCTTACATGGCTTTAAAACTTGATATGAGTAAGGCCTTTGATCGTGTTGAATGGGGATTTTCGGAGATTTTATTTCAGAAGATGGGTTTTCCTAACCAATTTCAGTGCCTTGTTATGAGTTTCATTACTACTGCCACTTACTAATTTTTCTTAATGGAATTCCTACTAGGCGTTTTGTACCGTCTCGAGGAATTCGGCTAGGAGATCTTTTCTCACCCTATCTCTTCATCCTATGTTCAGAAGGATTCTCGGCCCTTTTGCGTTCGATAGAGGAAACTGGGGCTCTTAGGGGTTTTGATTTCAGCATCGGGACAACCGTCTCTCACCTCCTCTTTGCAGATGACTCGCTACTTTTTGCACAAGCACATATGTCGCAAGCAGCAAAGCTTAAGGACATTTTCACCATTTATGAGGACTGCTCTGGTCAAACTATCAATTATGACAAGTCCAGCTTATTTTTTAGTAAAGGGGCCTCAGATGCTTTGAGGCAAGAGATATGTTTCTTTTCTTTAAATTCCGGCAAGAAGGGGAAATAACAAGTACTTGGGCCTCCCCTTTATGACGGGCAGATCAAAGAAGGACATCTTTAGTTATCTTCATAATAGAGTTGGAAAAAAATTAAATAGCTGGAAAGAGAAAAGCTTGTCCCAAGCGATGAAAGAAATATTGATCAAGTCGGTAGTACAAGCTATTCAGACATATGCTATATCCATGTTTCTTCTCCCCCTTGTCTATCACACGTTCCATACCAGGTCTTATTCGCAATTTTTTTTTGTGGGGGGGGAGATGACAATCACATGAAGATTTGTTAGAAGGCGTGAGAGGATCTTTGTCGGCCAAATAACGAAGGAGGAATAGAGTTTCAGGACCTAGAGTGTTTAATTCAGCCCTATTCTGGAGAATTATGAAGAATTCTCTCTTTTTGTTATCTCAGGTGATGCAGGCTAAATACTATTCGTTGGATGATTTTTCATTAGCATCCCTTAGTCAGCGTCCCTCCTATGTTTGGGGAAGCATTTTTGCGGCCCGTCCCCACCTCTTGCGAGGAATGTAGTGGCATGTTGGAAATGGGCGTACGGTTAAAGTTTGGGAGGATAAACTCTCTACTCCAACTAGCCTTTCAGCTTTTGACCGTATCTTGATAGTCTCTCATCTCGTTGATTTGAGAGAGGGGTAAGGAGACATGAAGCCATTCAACAACACTTTAATTCCTATGAGGCAGAAGCAATACTCAAGGAGTCGTTATGTGATGACTGGCCTCGGGATGAGCAAATATAGGCGACACTGCCACGGCTATCCTTGAGCGAGTAACGGAATGGATGATTCCTAACATTTTGAAATTAGCCTACATCCTGTGGTGTATTTGGAATAGTAGGAATAGTATGATATTTCAGCAAATTATTGTAGTCTCGTCTCGTATTGTTCTATAGGTTTTAGGACTCTCGAACAAATATCTTCGATTGCACCAGGCATCAAGAGATTGTTAGATTGCTAGTTGTCCTTTGGACAATCCTTCGGTTCTGCCACGTGATGATAAAGGGAACGCCGTCTTGATTACATCTTTGGTAAGGCCAGAATCCCCTAGGACTAGTGGGCAGTCCTTTAGTGAGGGAGGGAGCATGCCTCGGATGGATGTCACTGGAGAGCTCCAGATTTAGGGAAGTTCGAGCTTGATGTGGATGCTGCGGAGTGAGGATAGTGCTGGTATTGGAGGCCTTATTCGTAGTCATCCGGGGCAAGTCCGTATCGCTTTTACAAGAAGACTGATGCACTCACCTTTCCTAGAACATGCAGAAACTGTGGCTATTTAGGAGGGCCTTAGGTTGGCATAGAGGTTCAGTTTTTTTGTATTTACTGTTTAGAGTGATTGTAGAGGGGTTATTGACCAACTTAAGTCCCGATTAGCAGTGCTTGGTTCTTTAGGGTATATACATTCACAAATTTTTTCCTAGGTTGATAGGCTGAATATTTCTCTATCTTTTGTACGACACAGTGACAATGTCCGATTCTTTTGTCATTTTGTCTGAACATTCTTTTTTGTTTGTGGCGATAATACCCACCCTTTTCTCTTAAATCCATATTCTGCTCGGTGCATTCTTTGGCCACTAAGGCCGTTTCGAATTACCCTCCTAATATATGGATGATAGTGGTGCCTATTTGTATCTCTTCTACTGTTCAAGCACATTTAGTATAAAATTTCTCTCATCCTTCAATTTAATACAATATTAGAAAAAATTGGAGTTCACAATTCAAAAGGTTTAATACAAGAGTTATAAACCCAACCATGAACTAAGTATTTTATTATTAACCACTTATATCAAATAAACTTGTGAATGTGATTTTCTTTCCTGAAATATATATTTGATTTTTTTGAGAAAAAATATGACCAACAAGAAAACAATAAATGCAATATATTAATTATACGAGGGTCTAGATCTTTGAAATATTTGCATTTTAATACTCTTACATTATCTTTGTCACATTAAAATACTTTGAACTAACGATTAATGCTAACTCCGTTAGTTTATAAGAAAAAATGACTATTATGTCCCCTTACTACTATGTGTATGTATTAAATAACTATTAAATATTTAAGTTCTAAAAAATACCTCTAATTTGAAGAAGAATTATCATTTGTAAATAGTAGACATCTTTCTCATTAAAGTTTAGAAACTTATTTCTCTTTAGAATAAAAAAAAAAAAAAAACACTTATCTCTTATGGTGTACTTGATGTTGAAATTATAATTCTTCATTTATATTATTAAATATGGCCATATTTCAGTTGTAATGAAACTCTAATAAATATAGAAGAATGATTTGAATAATTTAATTTTTTCTACTAAAATACATTTATTTAGTATTTATTTATAAAGGGATATTTTTGTCCAAAAAGTCATTTTCATTCATATCAACTCATATAAGACACTTAATGCCGCAAAGATGATATGAAGATATTTAAATGCAAAAAAAATTATACATAACTCTAATACAGATGATATGATTTAATATGATCCAAATGATTCATGTCTCTACCAATAAATCAGGTCAATACTAAATTTTCATATTATTGTGCATATTTGTCTTTAAAATGTCAATACATTCAAGTGAATTTATGGAAGCACTAACTTCCACATAAAAATCAAATTTTATAAACAAATTTTAAATGCATTTGATAAATAATTAGTTAATTTTGTTTGGGATGTGTTTAAATATAGTTATAAATTTTAAAGAATTTTTTTCCTCATATATACTACTATATTATTTGTCAAATTATTGCACTTTTTTTTAATATAATTATCATTCATTATTTGATTCAATATTCAGATTCATACTTTAAATTTTATATTAAGTATTTATACGTAAAATTCATAATTTAAAATTTAAACAATTTATATTTTATAATTTGAATTTCAATTTTATGTTATGAGACCTAAATTAAATCCAAATTACTCAAAATGATATGTAGTGGGATAACGGGTACCTTCCATGGTACCCAAGATACAAGAGAATTCATGGAATTCGTCGTAAGGAGAAACAGAAATAAATTAGAGATCATGAGCTATGCATGAATCACCCAATTTTCAGTACCTAACAATTTCCCCATTAATTGAAATAGCTTTTCACTTCTTCATTTGCATGAATATTCAAACTTCATCATGCAAATGCAATGACTACTCAATTTTTCAAAATTTTCAAAATGAAATAAAAATATAATTTCAATCATTTTTTCTTTTTAAGAAATAAGACTTACAAAACAATCAAATGAATGATATTTTTTACCATTTGATATATGGAGAGATTCGATATAGTTCGTGCATATTTTTTTTGAATTAATACTTTATTATAAAAATAATATTCTTTTAATTTATAAAATTATCGTTTCATAATATTTTTTATAAATAACATTTTAAAAAAAGAGAAAGCACGCTCGAATTTAGTTGATAATGCTTATTATCTTATTTTTTTTCAAAAAATCAGAATTTCAAAAGACAGATAATGACCATAAATAATTTGCATTCCCTCTTAAAAAAAAGAAAAAAACATTTTTCAAAAAAAAAAATTCAAAAAGGAGATAATGACGTGTGCCAGAAAAAACATCAAAGAAATCAAACGGAGCAGAGCAAAAGAATCTACTGCGGACGGCCGCCATCTACGCCGTATAATATTACGCCTAAGCCCAGAAAGCCACTTAGGATTCTCATAATGGGCCCCACTAATCAAGTCCACACCCACGTTCATCAACCAATCAAAACACGCCACATCAGCATCCACGTTCGCCATTTAATTTACGGTTTTTTTTAATATGGTTTTGGTAACTGTTGCTGAAAAAAATTTGGCGGGCAAAATCAATCGCGAGAAAATTCAAAAATGCTTTTTTTAAGGAAATAAAAATTGGGGGGAAAAATAAAAGAACCCTAGGATTCTTCCCTTCCCAGCCGCGGCCCCATTTTCATCATCAATTCTCATTTTTTTTCTCTCTTCCCCAGTTTCCCTCCCTCCCTACATCACTTTCTCTCTCTAGATTATTCTTCCCCATTTCATTTTCATCCAAAAGTTTTCTCGCTTCATTTCTTGGATTTTTCTCGGTTTTTTGAATGGTGGGTAAAATTTTTCATTTTTGTTCTGTTTTCGTAGTTAGCTATGTGTTTATTTTATGAGTTCTTGATGGTTTTGCATGAAGAGAATTTGTGATTTTTTGTTGGGTTTGAACTGGGTTTTCGCTTTTGGTGCTGGGTGATGTGTTGAAGTTGTGTTTATATGACTTTTTTTTTCTTTCTTTTTTCTGATGTTCTTGCAGGGGAAGCTAGTTTGAGTTGTTGAGCGGACTCTGATTGTTCGAGTATTCGTGGTATGTTCTTCGCCCTAATTATACTTTTCAGTTATGAACTGGAGTACCTCTGTTTTTTTAACCATTTGGGTGTTGTTCTTGTATAAAGAAGAAAAAACTGTCTTTTTGGTCAGTTTATGCTGGGAACTGTGCTTTAGGTTGAAATGAAGTATATGACTCCTTGTTCTATAAATGGAATTTCAATTTTCTCCCTTCCACTTTGATTTTCAATTGTTTTCCTTTTTTGAAATGGTTTTTTGTCCTTTAGGTTGAAATAATGGGTTTTTATTTTTGTTGTGATTTGTCCAGATTTGATAAGTTATAAGGCAAAAGAGGAATAAATTGAAACAGAAAGATTGGTGCTTTGCAACTATGGGTAAAGTATCTCCAAAAGATAGGGAAACAAGGACTGCCAGACAGAAAAAGCGCCTGAGGAGTTCAAACAAGTATCTGAGGCCAGGAGCTCTTGCCCAGCTTCGATACAACAAGGGATCGGCTGCTAAATCTTGTACAGATCTTGGAAAGAAAAGGGTAGCCTTAGTTGATGCTGAGAAATCAAAAGATGATGATGTTGCATTTGAAAATAACAGTACTGATGGAACCCCCACAATTTTATCACCTGTAAGATTTGGGTTTGGTGCTTTTACGGACAAAAGCCCCACCATTTTATCACCCATAGGATCTGGGATTAGTCCCCACTATGGATCCCTTGATATCTTTAAGCAGAATAATTTGCAGAAGACCCCGAAAACACCCTGCCCTGAAGAGTGTGATTCTGAGTCAAGGCTGGAGTCTCTCCCCATGGATATACTGGTACTGATTTTCTTCATCCCTGTTTTGTTGGTTTTTACAGTTACTGATAATAGAAAATGTGAATCATATAATATCCATGGAATGTCGAAAATAAACGTGGAAAGGTACATATATATATATATATATATATAGACATAGCAACATTAGTGTGCTTGTTTTATTGATCACATTATCAATTTAAAACTATGTAGTGGAATAGTTGTTACCTTCAAATTTTATTTGTTGGTAGTAGAATATTCATGTTAAGCATGTCATCTGTTTAATAAATGGAGAAACTTCTTGTTATGTTGTCATCTCATTAACCAATGCATCATTGTTTTCCTGTTAAGGTGAAAATAATGTGCCACCTTCACCATGATCAGCTGAGAGCAGTCTTCCATGTCTCTCAGAAAGTTAGGAAGGCGGTGAGTCTCTGTTCCCGCTTCTCTGTCTCTGTGTGTGTGGTCCTATTCAATTCTTTTGAGTTAATTCTTATGCTAATTGGACCAGGTTATTCAAGCTAGACAGTATCACTTCAATTACACCACGCCTGATAGAACTCGCCAAGAGATGCTAAGAACAATGACTCCTCGTCCAACTGATCATTGGCCTTTCTTGAGGTATACATTTTGATCTCCTCAATTGTTCTATACTTTCCCTTCATGTGTGACTCATGGAATTCGGTTTCTAATATAACACTGGAGTTACTTACTCGCAGCAAGGGAGATGGAAAATGGATTTCTAGCCCACACACCCCTAAAGCACCAAGGCATGGTCCTCGCCCACCTTCTCGTGTCAAGTTTACTGAGATACGACAGATTGCAGCCGTTCTATTCCAGGAATCTGCATTCCCTTCAAGGTGTCTTGTCCCGTCTGTATTATCAAGACCTATATGCAAATCATTGGCTTCAAATAGAGTGTTATTCTATGAAGATGAACTGTGTCAAGCTGTTGCTCAGAATAAACTCCGTTAAAATCTTTATAACTTATATTTCCTCTTCATAAATGTGTATAGTATCAATCAAATCTACCCCATTCCTATAGCAGTTTCAGGCTGGAGTTGAACAAGACGGTGCAGTTTTGGTAGTTTTTCTTGGAGCATTTGTTGTGAGCTATGGTGATTCGAGCTCCACAATGGCGGCAAAGGGTTTGGAGTATTTTAGAATAAATGTATTTCAGAACTGGTCTCTTCTGTATATAGCTTTACATACTAGTAGTATTTGGTTTGGAACAATGGCTTGTTTTTCCATTTCAGACATCATTTTTCTTGGTTTCTTTTAAGGTTTAAATATAGTATCGGATATACAGAACTTGGATTTGCCAGTAAATTGCTTCTGTAGCGTTCTTGTTTTTGAAAAGTTCAAACTTCAAATTTTGGTTTTGCGATGGTTTTTCTAACACTAGAAGAGATTATTTCTGGCATTATAGTTCCAAAAGCTTGCTGGTTTCGTGAGTACCCAAGTAAATGGTAGGATTCCAGAGAAACCAATAATGACAATAGAGCAATGGTCAGAGTATAAGGTGATGATTAGACAAGCTAAACCATGGTTAGGTTAGCCAAAAACAAAAAAAAAGTAATTTAAAATTTTAGATGGGATGATATCCGATGTTGAAGGTGCATTTGGATAGTATTTGATTTTAATATTTTTGCATTAGATTTTCAAATAGTAAAATAATTTGTCAGAAGAGATGTAAATAAAAAAAATTGAAATATGAGATGTTATCTACTCTCAGAGTTCAAAGCACATCAAATTGTGTGGGCAAGTGTATCTCTTGGTCAATTACCAAGGTATAATTGGTTCTTTTGTTTGTCATTTTTCACCATTCATTTTGGGCCGAACAATAAGTTTGGAGTTCCAATGCACCTCATTTTGGGCAAATACAATTTGTTCTCACTAAAAAGTGAGGTGATTGTGAGAGTAATAAATACACTCCTATCTCATGTTCAAACATATAAAACCCATTGAACACCATCAATATACAAATATAATTCTACAAGTATCTATCACATCCATTTTACCAAATCATATGGAAGTGATGTTTTTACCAAATCATATGGAAGCGAGCTTGGAACTGATTGATCACCACTCGGGTGATATTTTGGGCAAATACTACTAACAAGTTGGGGAGTTACAAGACAATTAAAAGAACCATGGATGATCATGTTCCTTTATTCCACTGTGTAGCAGACACCAGACACCCAACTAGAGACTCCAGAACAACTTTTCAGATGAACAGACTTAGCATACCCTGTATGGCTTACCTTTTTTGAGTTCTGATGTACATTCAACCAAACATTCAAGTTATAGCTTTACAAATATCCATAATAATTAGAATGAACATAAGGAATTATTATGTAAAGGATTTACAAAATTAAAGTACAAGAATTGGCATGCTCAGGCACAAGCAATTTTGAAGAAATCTTTCGATATAAAAAAATAGAATATGCAATCATCAGTCAAATACCCAAAAAAAGGAAAAAACTTATAAGGCTTCAAGGAAGTATTTTATATGGACAAATGCGTATATCGCCAAGTAGACCAGAAGTTGGGGCAGTTCAGTAAGAATCAACTCGGAAAGCATGTTGGCAAACACTGCATTCTATGGTTTCAGAGCCTGATGTCGGAACCTCCACCTGCAAGTAAAATCCCCATAATAACACATTAATGCCAGATGAGCTAAAATTTAGATTCACAAATGCAAGTTACCATGACTAATGACTAAGAATAAGTAAAAGGCGGTAATAAAAATATCAAATTAGTAAGCATATCCATAGATGGGGCCATTTTGGTTACACAAGCTCATTGCCTAGAGAAACGTTCTCACTTTCATTTGAAATAATGTAGAAACTAGAAAAAAGGAAAATGGGCCAGATGTTTCCGAACCTGTAAATGGACAGTACAAGTAGGACAGGCAACATCTCGCATCCGCTTCCCATGCCCATTAGATGCAAGACCTGTAAAAGGTTTTCCACATTCAGTTTGCTGATTGTTAATTATATTCATAATCACCAGAAACTATTTGCCAATTATATATGTTTCACCACAGAAACAGATAAGAAAAGTTTCAACTTCTATTTTTAAACCAAACTAAATCAAAGTATTAGAGACGAGACTGTGAATACCTGTTGAACCCTTCCGATTCTTTTCCATCTCCTCCTGTAACATAAGAAAAAAACCAAGGATCAGTGTACTCAAGTAGGAGATCATTTTTGCTAGCATACAATGTAGGCTTTCCTATTCCATGCGAATTCCTTTTTCCCTAATGAATCAAGCCAGCAAGATGATCTAAAGCAGTGCGGCGACCTGAAGGGTTATTAAGAACCTTACTCTTCGTGCATAGTTTATTTACACCATCCACTTTTAAAGAGTCATCAAAAGATCAAAGCCTTGAACTTTTGGCAGAACACACACAAGAATGCGAAGTTTTGGAATTGATGAAAACCAAAAAAGAAGTTGAACTCATTAGATTGATAAACATATTGAAGGAATCTCTGTTCACATCAGGAAAGTTAATCAGGCGAAGTTTTCGAATTGATGAAAACAAAAAAGAAGTCAAACTCATTAGATACATAAACATATTGAAGGAGTCTCTGTCAAAGGTGAAGTTACATCAGGAAAGCTTCTTACAAAAGTACCCTTCTGTTAGTAAAGTGATTAGTAGACACATCATAAAAAGAAACGAAAAGCTGTCAAAGACTTTCTTAAGGAAGTGTTAGTCCTCGCACAGGGTAAACACTACTCCAAATTGTTAATCATCTGCCTTTACTACACAACCAAATTACGACTGGTTGTCATTAAAACTCTAAATCAATTATGAACTACGATCCTGAGATTTAGAAACATTAAAAAAAAAGCTATAATTTTTCTTAATGATTTTAACAATGAATGCGATTGTTGCATTCCTTATAGATAAAGCATAGAGAAAAAAATCTTTAAATCAACGGAAAGTTTAAAAAAAAAAAAAAAGAATTATCAAGTTACATTGAGTTTTCTGACAAGCTCTTCATGACTTTGAAATGCAGCAACTTTAGAGGCAGCTTCCTTCGTGTTGCTCAGTCTTTGAGTCACTTCAGCCTAGAATTGGAAGCCAGAATAAAACATTAATCTGAGATCAACTACCGAACACCAATGCCAAGCAAAATTAAAATGACAACGAAGGTCAAAGCTTTCAATCATTAAGCCTTTAAAATAGCTCTGAAGGAACATATTTGTGACGATATGGGGAGGATAAAGAGAAAAGAAGAAAATAAGTTCCTATGCTGAGAAAAGTTTGATTATACATGAAAGAATCGACAGGTAAGAACTTTCCCCACAAGACAATTTTTCAGAACACTTCAGTCTGCAGTTACTATGAGGAATCATATTATAGATATCAATACTGCTTAATCCATCTTGTCTGAAATGAGTAGTGGATAGGCAAATAAGTATACATACAGAATAGTTTATTCTTAATGTTACCAATTCTGAGAACGTTAGTTAATAATTAGAATCTCTTCGCCATACCAGGCAGCGGTCGCAAACTCGAACTGGTTGAGCATGCTCATCTGCTGTTAGGGCGATTCTACCCTGGGTGCATTTGTCACAGAAAATATCCCCACAGTTTCTGCAGTGATGCTGAAATGTGCCCAAAAAATGATCCCATCAGATTCTAAACCAAAAAGCAGGATAACCACATCTACAAAATAAAGGAAGCAAACCTTTCTGTTGAAAGCATTAAAAACAGATGAACAAGATGTACATTTGGTGACAGCTTCATCAGGAACCTGCACAAGATAAAGAAAACTAATCAATCAAAGATGAAAGGCAGGTTGTGGAAGTATTGACACAACAACAATACACTTAAGTGAAAGCAGTTAGATCTAACCCAGTGATCCTTCTCCTCAGTTCCTGGCTTCATCAAGTTCATCCAATCAACAAGTCCTTTCTTCTTTTCTCCAGGTGGCTCAACTCCCTTATTCGGATCCGAGAGTTTCTTAGTTCCACCAATTTCCTTAACCTACTCAGACAATATGAGAAATCAGAAAATGTACATAAACATCAGCAGGCAAAGAAGAGTGGAGGTACCACTCTCACAAACCACCTCAGTAAAATTTTGGTGCCAGTGGAACAAATGAAAAAGACAATCTATCACTTCACTCCCACAGCAAACCAAAGGAACGATTTATAAGCTATTAAACTAGTCTAGAAATATGAAGATCACAGTGATGATGATGCAAACAAGCATGTAAGCAGTCCCTGCCATATCTAAGATGGACCATGCACAAGCATATCACTAAAGACAAGCAAAACCGGGAAAAATCACAGAATGACCTAATATGTTTACAGACCTGAATGCTTGCTGCTGTTACAGTGTCCAAGATATTGCTAGTCGTGTAGCTATTTGATCTCAACCTGATCCGCCTTGGTTGAGCGTCAACTGAAGTTTTTGTCCAAAAGGCAAATATATAGGAATCCAACACCTAAGAGCGAGCAGGAAACAACAAATTATTATTCCTCCACATGTGTTCCAAAAGTGTAAAGGACGCAATAAATTTATCACTAAGAAACAGAGGTAACTCACCTCCCATCTTGTCACTGTCTCAAGTGGGTAAATTTTAAGTGTCCTGTTAGTAGACGGATCAAGTATACGAATACCGTCTAAACCAATCTGCAATAAGATAAGATATTAAACATTTAAAACAACAACAAATATAGCTGAAGTATTTTGAAACCGAAAGGAAATTTGTAAATTTTGCTACTTAAAATTTATGAACAACAATAACAAGATTGCTAATATCAATTAATGATATTCCCCAAACCTGGCAAAGCACATCCATATCAGACTGACCAACTCCCTCAGACAGGAGCTTAACCCTGAACTTCTGAACACTTCCCTTAGCATCCTGCTGTTCCTCAACTTTTGGCGTTGCCTTCACGATCTTAGGAACATATGCAGACCCCTTCTGCTCCTTTTCACTTGGAATATTAATCGGCCTCCCATAATCATCAAACATCACTCCATTCCCTGACTGAGACCTACCCCCTCTACCATCATAAGGTTCGACTTTACCAGCATTATATTTATAAACACCAGCATCATACTGTCCTTGATCACCATACCCTCCAAAATTTGAATTAGTCCCGAATGAATTCTCATGATTGGGCACCGTGGAAGTCAAGCTGCTTCCATACGAGTTAACAGACGAATAATTGAATGAAGAATTATAATTAGGATTTGCATTTGAATAATCATAATTTACACTGGGGGCTTGATTCTGATCATACGGGTAATAAGATGAATCGAGATGATGAAAAGAGTATGGCTGGTGAGGTGGTTGCGAAGAAGGTATGGGATTTGGGTTTGAGGCATATGACGTAGGAACAACATGTTCTGGATTTTGGGTATAAGGTGGGTAAGCTGAAGACGACGACGAAGAAGAATAATTAGCGTAATCGGACGGCCCGTAATTGGCTGCCATCGGAGGAGCAGAGGCACAAGCTGCAGAAGAAACCTGGTCAAATTGAGGATCGTTTCCGATGGTACCACCCGCACCAGCGCTAGGGTTAGGGTTAGGGTTCTGAAAATGGGGTTGATAGTATTGGTAATACGAAGAACTCATGTCGCTGTTTTGCATCTCGGAGAGCGATTCTTCTGATTGATCAGATGAAGATTAAGGTTTTGATGGGATTGGGGAAAGGTTTTTGATAATCAAGATCAAAGTTTGTATATTATTGGAAGGAATCAGATTTGGTGAAGGAAAGTTGTAGAAGGTAGAGTGAAAGAAAGGGGAAAGGGTCAATGGGAATGGGAATTTGATATGGGTTTGATTCCTTACCCGCCAAGAACCGTTATCCTCCTAAAATTCTAGTTTAGTTTTAGTTGGATATCAATCGGGGTATTCGGGTTCGGACTCTCCCTTTATCTCCTTGAGGTTGTTGGGTTAATTTCAATTTGGTCTCTGAAATTTTATGTGATTTTTAATTGAGTACCTTAAAATATAAGTGTGCCAAATTTGATCCTTATAATTGGTAAAAACGTGTCACTTATTTTTATTTATTTATTTCTTTTGCTGAATAAAAGATTATCCATTAATAATAAATTGTCTAGGACCATTATAACCAAAGCAATTCCACAATATACCTCAAAACATTGAAAGAGAATAAGATAAGAATTGGAATGACCCAACCAAAAAAATAAATAAATATTACACAAGGTAACAGAAATATTTCACATAAAAATTAAGTGGATAAAAAAATAAACAAACACGTAAGATCATGTAATTCTACTATCGTTCTTCAACTGTAGGTATAAGAACTTCAACATCAACTTCTTTCATTAAAAGCAACAATATAGAAAATCATATGGGTAAATTAACGATTTAAAGATTTTATTTGAAAAAGTATAGCAAGCCGAAAAAGGACCTAAATCTAATTCGGGTAAAATAGTTCTTTTAAAAAATGAGAAATGAAAGAGAACAATCTGTGAAGATCGGATAAATAATTTCCCTACAAGTCCTTGAACTTTGATTGAAGAAGCATAGAAGAATATTTATTATAGTTTATAACAAAACAATGAGTTTGAGGGACAAAAAAGGACGAGAAATGGACTAATTCGGCCAAGATCTAGTCGTTGGGCAAAAAATCATTAGCCGAATCTGGCTAGTTGAAGAGTTGCAGAAGTCTTTTGCAAGTACGACGAGAGGTAGGGAAGAAAGGGTTAGTGGAGGAGAAAAAAATGGAGTACGACCTTCAAATAAAATATCATATCAATCTGTTTCGTCAATTATTGATAAAAATCAACTAAGTACTTTTATCATTAATATCTATTAGAAATTTAGAACATACAAAGAATACATACCACCATTAGAGGTTATTTACCAAAAGCTAAAACAATATGTTAGAATAGAATTTAACATTTACAATAAATCTATGTCCTTATGAAAAAAATGATAACATATAATAAATTAACTTATTTTATTACTTTGTAGTGCTACTTTCTTTTCACTACAAATCAATCTCCATGATAAGTTCAAATTATTATATTAACATTTAAGTACATATTTAATAATTTAATTCTATTACATTTACTTTTATTTTGTATTTCACTGCTAAAATCTTAAATTGTTTTGAGGTCTTAGATTGAAAACGCATCCAAATTTAAGAACATAATTAAAATTAATCCAATATTTTTATTGCATTGATTAATATTTCTTTCATTTATTTAATATAGTCTAAATTTTTCATTTTAAAATGCACCATTTCCAAATAGAATAATATGGTTATTTATTGAAAAAATAAAATATTTTACGGTGAAAAACTGAATAATGCAGGAAAAAAAAACCCATAAGATATTGTTCAAGTGCCAAAAGTTATTGGCAGTTACAATTTTTGCCCAATAAGCTGTTACACTATGTTTGGTATGTGAAAATGGGGTGGAATATAATGATTTTTATAATTTTTATTTTCATTACAGTGTTTGTTATTCAAATTAGAAGTATAAATAACCTTCCACATTGCCTATTTTAGGATGAATTTGGAAAGGCTTTACACGCTAAAACTATGGAAAAACCTTTCTAGGAGAAATGAGAATCATTTAAAAAAAATATTAGACTATTATACCCTCAATAATAGTACTTTCTTTTACTTTTTATATTTAAAAAAATGAGTTGTTTTATGACAAGTTTTAATTTTATATATGAATATTTACATTTCAATAAAATATTTAATTTTTTTAGTTTAAATGCGTGTTAGGGTATGAAAAATACATTTTATATTAAAAGAGCATTTAGATCATAATATATATAATTTCATTATATTCCGATATAAATTATCATTACATTCTATATTTTCCTTTCAGACATTGAAATAGAAATAAGATACCATTCTGTATAAGAAAGGATTGCAGGTGATAAAATATTTCATTTCATATAATTCTAATGTACTAAACGTGTTCTTACTTAAATATAACAAAAGTTGGGTGTGAGTTCAAAACTTGTGTATTATGTAATATATTATTCTCTTTTTTTATAAAGTTTATTATATATATCGTTATTATTCTTTAATAGAGAAATTAGTTATAAATGCTTTAAAACATTTTATGCGTTTCTTTTTATACCTTAAATGTTTTATTTTAACCTTTTATGCCCTCAAATATTTTTCTTTTTACTTATTGTTATAATTATGGTGAAGAATGGTAGAATTCGGTGGCGGTGAGTATGTCCCACTCACATACACACTAAAAAGGCTCATATTGATGGTTTATTTTAACTTCTTATACCTTTAAATATTTTTCGATTTGCATATTGTTATAATTATAGTGAAGGATGGCGGAGTCAGGTGGTGGTCAACATGCCCCACTCACATGCACACTAAAAAAAAGTCAAAATTTAGAATGAGGATAGGGATGATTTTCATATCAAAATATAAGAATATTGAATTGGGAATGAAGACAAGGTAGGGAAAATGGGGATGGGGCTGGGAATTGAAATTCTCGCTCCTAACCACTTCCATTGCCATCGTGTCTATAATATTATTAAATGGTTCTGATTGTATCGTATTCGTACTTAAACGGTTCAATCTGATTTAAACTTTTGACGAGCTAAAAATTTATTAATTCATATCTGTTCATTTTACTGGACAATTTGGATCAGTCCATCTTAACGTTGCTAGAGCCCTATAGTATTGCTCATCTTTTTAGGGCTAATTATATTTAGTATCTTTTTGTTTGGTCATTTGATAATTTAGTATCATTTATTTGTTGATTTCTATTTTAGTATCTTTTTGTTTGGTCATTTGACAATTTAATACTATTGATTGACAATTAAGTGACAAAATAAAATTTTCAAACTATCGTCGAGTATGATTTTTTTTATTATTTGGAGAAATTTAAGTGAATTTCCATTTTGCCCCTGGCAGACCAGAAGAAAATGGATGAATTTTCATTCACGTTTAAATCTCTACAAATAGTGAAAAATCACACATAGCAGTAGGCCATAATATTGGTGTTAATTCTTTTTTAGTATCATTTTGTTTGGCCGTTTGGCAATTTAGTACCATTCGTATGTTTATTGACAACTAAGTAACCAAATTACAATTATAGCAAAATCAATTTTGTCAGGAATATTGCGGCCACTATCATGTGTGATTTTTTTACTATTTATAGATATTTAACATGAAAATTCATATATTTTTTGACAATTTAGTACCACTTGTTTGTTGATGGACAATTAAGTGGCAAAATTAAAATTGGTCAAACCAAATTTTGTTGGAAATATTGTGACCCACTGTCAGATGTGATATTTTTATTGTATAAAAATTCATTCATTTTCTTCTGTTCTGTTAGGAATAAAATGAGAATTCATGTTTAAATATCTAACAAACAGTTAAGAATCACATATAACAGTAGTATATAATTTTAATTTAATCACTAAATTATCAATTAATAAATAAATAATAGTAAATCATCAAATAACAGAATAAAAAAAATACTAAAATAAATATCAAAATAAAAAAGCCAAACAAAGGCTATAAAAATGAAACTAACCCTATCTTTTGAAACGAGATAAGATGAAGATTACTTTCCCATTTTAATCATGCATGTCTAATCATGGATAGCTGCTAGTCAATATACCAAAAAGTGTATAACATTTTAATCCCCAGAAATGCTTTCTTATGTGCAGAATATGGAATAATCATTACTACAAATTCCCATTTCTTACCTCTCGCCCTTTTCTAACTCATTACTTTTCTTTTTCTCCATTGAGCGTTTGTTGAATAGAATTGTCTTATAACTCACCCTCCACAGCCAATCATTGCTCTCCAACTTAAACGGAAAACCAGATGAGGTGTTGCAGACCTTAATGTTAAACAGATAAGCCTCAAAAACTTCATCCAAAGAAATGGCGACTTCTATACGTACTGCGTGTGGTTCCTCAACACGTGGAACCCTCATTCTTCATCCACGTGTACGATAGTTTTTCGGACAGCCGACTTCATTCAACCGTCGGTCCACTCTTCCCCCGTCATCCCTCTATTCATCAGCATGTATATATATATATATGTATATATTTGTGAAACTGAAAGTAGTAATTTTTAATTACGTTCTCATCCCTACTCAAGAACATTTTATATATAGTTAGCCAAGACAAGAGGGACTTTTTTTTGTCAAACTAAGAGTTAATTTGGTGGTAGCAACCAACCATGGGAATTCTTGATCATCTTTCAGACATGTTCGAATGGCCTCGTAACGATCGCAGAAAGCTCAAAAAGCTCAAAAAGAAACCTCTTCAGGTTTTTTTTATTTCTCTCATTCTAAACAATATTATTTGTTCACGATTGCTTTTAAATATTTATTTTGGCCCTTTCAAAAAAATAAAGGTATCGTTTAACTTAAATAATTTTTAACTTAGCAGAAAAAGGAAATCATTTGTAACTTATTTTGAACCTGACATAACTTATTTTTTAAGTTGTTATTGATCATTTGGTTGCGATAGGGTAGTAGTTCGATAGTGAGAGAATTCAGTAGTTATGATTCTCAGTATATCAAAAAGATTTATTATTTATATTTATTTTAATTTAAAATAATTGAGAAAAATTCATTTTAAAAAGTTATTTTAGAAGTGTTTTTTAAAATTATTTTATTTATTAATACTGTTAAAATTAAATAGGTTAGACTAACTTTTAATAGTAAATTTTTTTAAAGTCTAGTTTTTAACTTTTTAGAAGATTATATAATAAACTTCATATTTTTTATATACTAAGGTAATTGTTATTTATTGAGTAGTTCTATATTCATTTCAATATATCTATTATTAAAATATGACATAAAAAGTGGTTGGTTAGATTGCTTTCATTGGAAATTTTGAATAGTTTAATTTTTTAGTGTTTTTATGAAAAATTAGTTATAAATAGTTATGAATAATTTATTTTTTTATTTATAATTATAAATTCTTTTTTAAACTGTGAATCGTTTTACTTTTCTTTGTAGAAGCACAATTTTTGGTTTTTAATTTTTCTAGTTATGAATTATTTTTACCTCACTTGAATATAGTTATGAACTGTTGATAATAAAATGTTATATTTGAGGTAAAAAGAGTTTAGAACTATTTTTAGGAAAAAATAGTTCATGAATAAAAGAGATTGAATCAAAAGTTTGTGATTAAAAATAAAAAAGTAAAAATATAGCTCATTTTTAGAAAAAGATAAAATAAAAATTTTAAATTGTAAATGAAACATAATTATTAACTATTTATATCGAATTTTCTTATTTATATACATAAGAAATTTATGTTTAATGTTTTTCAATTTATTAAAATAATAAATATTTTAAATTAAAAAAATATTTAGATAACATATAAATTAAAATGAAAGAAATATATTATGTATTTAATATAGCGAGGACCATTACTATTAAGTAGTAAAGCGTGAACATATAATTCTTATATGAGTTATTTTTTTAGTTCCTAAAATTTAACGAAAGCCTAGTGATAAATACTTTGTAGGGATACCACTTCAAATATATTTTAATAGTTCAAATATTTTTATATAAATTTTCATTTAAAATTAAATAATTAATTTTGTCTTTAAATTCTGTTGCATTAACTAATAATTTTGCAGACAGTTGAAATAAGGGTGAAAATGGACTGTGAAGGATGCGAGCGAAGAGTACGAAAATCAGTAGAAGGAATGAAAGGAGTAACACAAGTAGAAGTAGAACCAAAGAAGCACAAACTAACAGTAATTGGACACGTGGATCCTGATAAAGTACTTCATCGAGTTAAACATCGGACCGGAAAAATAGCTCAATTTTGGCCGTACGTACCGTATGATATCGTAGATCATCCCTATGCTCCCGGAGTTTATGACAAAAAAGCACCAGCTGGTTATGTACGTAATGTGTTTGATAATTCTCAATTTCAGAGTTCGGGTTTGGCTCGAGCTAGTTCGACTGAAGTCAAGTATACTACTGCTTTTAGTGATGATAATCCCCATGCTTGTGTTGTTATGTGAGGTTATTAATTGTCGAGGATTTAGATTAATTACTTAATTATGTATATATATATATATATATGTATATATGTATGATTTAAGGTTTTAAGATTTGTTTGTACTTTGTATTAAGAGAGAGACTTTTGTTTGTTCTTAATTTGGTTATATTAATTTTTAGAAAAGAATAATAGAGATTGTATTATTTATTCGATGTTCTCTCGATGTCATAATATAATTTTACTTTAAGGATTATGTTGATTATATTATTTGATATTTTTACTTTTTTTAGACCCAGAGATAAAAGATATAAATTATGATGGTTAAATAGTCAATTAAACGGTAATTGTCAAGATCTAAATTTTGAATTTTAAAACTAACTTTGCAATTTTGAAATAATTAGGCTACATTATTGATGAATATATTAAAATGTCAAGTTTCAATTTAATTTACACTTTAGAAAATTATATATATATATTTGTTAAACTATTATACTTTGCAAGAAATTATTTTTGTCACAAATTAATTATGCAACATTCCTAATATGCTTCTCTTAGTTCAGTGTAGATTTATAGTTCAAAACATAACTTAGAAGAATGTAAAGGGTCATCTCTAGTGAGTGAATATGTTCATTTTAGTTAGCTAACTTTCAATCTTCTAATTAATTTAGTACTAAAATATTAGTTTTATATAATGAGAGAAAACAATATATTTTTTATACATAAAAAAGAATGTGGTTTAAATTAGGAGGTATACTAAGTGTAGCACAGATGAGATACTACTTTCCATGAAAGGATGAAAAAGATGCATAAGTATTTCATTTGAATTGAGTGAGTAAAATTTCACAAGTATTTCATTCAAAATATTATAATACAAGTTCTAGCCTACTCTCCCATTATACTCCTTATGACATAAAAAAAAAAAAATGTTTTGAAGAGAAAGTTATAAAAATAATATTATAGGAAAATTGTATTAGAGTTTTTTTAAAAAAAAAAAAAGAGAGAGATTTTTTTTGGAAAAAAAGATATTATTTGAGAAGAAATATACAATTCTGATTATAATCTATTTTAATATACTTTCTTACTTCTCTTGCAAATACTTATTTTATACTAGTTTTATTGTTAGATCTTATGTTCGCTATTAGACTCCACATTTATATATGGATCTTAATGCTTCCTACTTTCTAAAATAAGTTTGTGTTCTGGAGTTATATCTAACTTTTTCTCTAACATAGTAAAAGAGGAAAGTTAAGAGATTAGGATAACTGTACAACTAGTTACATAAAGTAATAGAACAAAACCACATTGGTGGTGGACAAAAATACTAATAAAAACACATCATCACAGTCTTCTTCACAGTTTTCAAACCACATCGATAAGCAAGATTCAGTATCTTCATCTTTGTTAGAAATCAATCATTTAGAAAGTAGCCTCAGAGAGATGCAGAAAACTAAGAAAGGGTCCAAACTGAATTCGGGTTGAAAAGATGTTCAAAGAAATGGAACACGATCAAGATCTGAAAATATTAAAGAAGGATCTTATCTTTGCATCTTAAATCTGAAAGAAAAACTCACGTCAAAAGAAAGTATCAACAAAAAAGAAAGAGAAAAGTAAAGTCCGGCCAAAATAGAGTAGAATGAGAGAGAAAGGTTTTCTATTACTAAGTGTTCTTTTAAAACTTTAAAGAATTATTTATTATATTTTTGTTCAATTTTATCGTTGCGGCTCTTCTTATTCTTTTATATATTTCTCATATATTTTTTTCCATGAAGAATGCAAAAGTCGCATTTATATAAAATATTTTATTAATTTTAAAACCTTCATATTAGTGCAAAAATCAACGACACCATATTTATTTTGAGGGGGAAGTAGTACTCTACATAATAGTTATGTTTTCTTTTATTTTTTATTTTGGAGTATACAAAGTAGGAACTAGGAAGGGGCTGGAGTCGGACTGGTTTTTTTTTTGGGAGGGGAAGGAGTTGAACTGCTGAAAACAACAAAGATCAACTTATATTCATCATCGATCGGATCCATCCAGCAAAGAGAATGGCAGTTGAATAATACTCACAACGTCAACCGAATTAAGCTCTCAAATCACTGCTTCTTCTTCTTCCTGGGAAGAGCAATAATAAAAAGCTTGAAAGAGAAAGCAAAGAAGAATCAGATACCAATATGATCCACAACGGTGTTGAAGACGAAGAAAAATGGCTCGCCGCCGGCATCACCGGTCTTCAACAGAACGCCTTTTACATGCATCGCGCTCTGGTACCTGTTTTTACTATCTATTGCTTTCTTTTATTGGACCAACAGAAACCCTAATTTTTGTTTTGCTGGATCGAATTCATCAAGGACTCCAATAATTTAAAGGATGCGCTTAAGTATTCAGCTCAGATGCTTTCCGAACTTCGCACTTCTCGCTTGTCTCCTCAGAAATACTACGAGCTTTGTATGTTAATTTTTTTTCATTGATTTTGAGATCTTATGTTCTGCCAATGCATTTTTTCAGTTAATTTCGGATTTTATGTTAAAAATTTACTTGAAACACGGCCAATTGAGAGGAAAAAGGAAAAGATGTAGTTTTGATTCCAAGTAGAATGTGCTTGATCAAGTGAGGTGAATTTTGATGCGCTTGAGGGATTGATTTTCAGATATGCGAGCATTTGATGAGTTGAGGAAGCTTGAGATTTTCTTTAAGGAGGAGACCAAGCGCGGTTGCTCAGTCGTTGAGTTGTATGAGCTGGTGCAGCACGCTGGCAATATATTGCCGAGATTGTGAGTGGGGAATTTTAGCTTAATTATTCTGAATGCTATTTTGTGGGCTGGATAAATTCCAATTCCATTACTCAAATATATTTTTCATCTTTGCTCCATTATCTTTACTTTTGGGGCATAGGACATACCACAATGTGAGGCCTGGTTCTGAATTTGAAATGTGTTGTTTTAACATTTTGCTGAGGATATATAGATGCATGTTCAACTTTCTTAGAGAAATTGCTTCATCTGAGACTAAAGTACAATATCCGTTCGTGCTACAGTTTAATGACTAGACTGGGATGTGCAAATGAAATGTTTCATTCGTAATGCTATCTTTATTACTTTTCATTCCTCCTCTATCATTCAGGTACCTCCTTTGTACAGTTGGGTGTGTTTACATCAAATCCAAGGAAGCTCCAGCAAAAGATATTCTGAAAGATCTTGTAGAAATGTGTCGTGGTATCCAGCATCCTCTACGTGGACTGTTTCTCAGAAGTTATCTTTCTCAAGTGAGTAGGGACAAATTACCTGACATTGGGTCCGAGTATGAAGGGTAAGCTGATTAAATCTGTTATCCTCATCTTCGATACTTATTCAGCTGTAGAGCTTCAACTAAATATTTAAAAGGAAAAGCTACTTAATGGTTTCTGAGACAGCTAAATTTGATCTCTTAATATATTAATATATCCTTAATATCTTACTATTTAATTGAATACTATTTCATGCTGGAGACATGTGACCATCCAAAATAACTTTTTAAAGTGTTTGAGGGGAATGGTTAAAGGAAGAGCAAAAACCAGTCTTTCGTGTTTTGACTTATTTTGTTGGCCTAAATTGCGTGCAGATTTTTCATTGTGGTGCTCTAGAGTGTTGATTAACTTGAAATCAAGTTTTTAAGCTTTAGGATTTTTTCAATGTATCATTTGCAACATGAATATTTTAAGAATTAGGAAGAAATAGTGGAATTATCAGTTGTGTTGTGCCTGTTCAAGCGTAGGCGAGGACAGAGCCAAAGTAATGAATATATCTATATATTCACTGAAAATGGAAATAAATATATTTTTTCCTTTGAATCTCAATTGAGACAGAACTTATAGTTAGTTATTACTAGAAATTGATTCAAGGAAAATATAAAATACACAGCAAACAGCTAAGACCCTAAACTAGTTAACTTTCACATTCCCAGATATTATTTTCTCCTTTCGTTCAAATGATCCCAGTAGTTCATACCGGGCCTTCTTTAAATGATTTCTTCTCCCTTGTCAGAGATGCAGACACTGTCATGGATGCTGTGGAATTTGTGCTCCAAAACTTCACCGAAATGAATAAGCTTTGGGTTCGAATGCAGCATCAGGTTCGTTGACAATTTTATGGACGTGATACTTACTCTCATGCTTAGACATGCACTGTGCCTGCTTGCATGTCTTGAGGGTAAAAGTAAATCATGAGGGCATGATTTGTCATCATGCAGGTGTTTTTATGCTTGTGCATTCATACTCTTTGCTGATCATGAGTTGAGGCATCCAATCGGGCTTTCTGCTCTGCAGGGACCTGCTCGGGAAAAGGAGAAACGCGAAAGGGAAAGGAGCGAGCTTCGTGATCTTGTACTAGCCAGTAAACCAAGATTGTTCCTGTGATTCTAAATCAGCTGCACTTATATCCATCTGATGATAAAGTTGTCCTGTCATTTTTTATTAGGTTGGTAAGAACCTGCATGTTCTCAGTCAGATTGAGGGTGTTGACCTTGATATGTACCGCGAGACTGTGCTTCCAAGGATCCTGGAGCAGGTCAACATTTGTCCTTCACTTTAATTTTCTTTTTTTTTTTTGCTTTTTGGTATGGATATCAAGGATTTGTTCGCTCAAGTGTTACTTTACAGGTTGTCAACTGTAAGGATGAGATTGCCCAATACTATTTGATGGATTGCATAATCCAAGTATTCCCTGATGAATATCATTTGCAGACTCTCGAAACACTATTGGGTGCTTTCCCACAGCTTCAGGTGGATTCCACTTTGCTTTTAAGAGAACTTGTTCGGCTTTCTAAGGATTTCTTGAGTTAGCTTCAGAACATTAAAACGGTTTACTCAAACAAAGTTTAGAATATAAAAGGGAACATATGCCATGGCTATTCCAAAATCAAGCACGCAACAGTAACAATATTTTTCTCTCTTTTGTTGGCACAGATAGATGATAGGCTAAGAAGCTTTATGTCGAATGATGCATTAATTGATCAATGGAGTAACAACTTATATGATGAAGATACATTAATGACGAGTCATTGCATATGATCAACGCATTATTTCTTTTAAAAATGAAATGATTTGATGGGGTTTAAAAAGGAAAATGATTCTTTTGTGTATTACATATTTTAAGACGGTGAAATATGTCAGGAACACTATTACTAGTAGTTATGAGGATTCTAGTCTAGTGATTGCATCACACTTTCACTTCTACTTCTCAGCCCTCTGTTGACATCAAGACAGTGCTTTCAAGACTGATGGAGAGGCTGTCAAACTATGCTGGTTCTAGTCCAGAAGTAAGTAAAAGATGAGACCTCCATTTGCCAAATTATGATATCCAATGTAGCAGGGTATCTTTATTCCCTGCATAATGCCTGAAATTCTTTGTTGCAGGTTTTACCTGAATTTTTACAAGTCGAAGCTTTTGCAAAACTGAGCAATGCTATCGGCAAGGTAAAGGTTTCTTTTACCCTTGTCTACTTGGTATTAAGCTTGCAAGACTTAATATCATGGAGATCCCCATATACACTGTCTATATGTTTCCACGAACCTCTTCCCTACATAATTCAACACTCCTGTGCCTAATTGGACCTTTTCCACGTGTATTTTATGCAAGAAACTGCATTCTGTATTGCTCACAGTGATCCTAGTATGTGCTTATTGGTGTTGGAAATATTTTGTTTGAGAAAACCTCCAGCTAATAAAACTTAAAATTCCTCTTAGATGTTTTTACTCGCCTTCTGATACTGTGTCGATGAGAAATATTTTCGTTACTTAGTGGTTTGGGTTTTCCAGTAAATCTGTCAAAGTGTTTTATCTTTCTGAGTACCTTCTTATACCTTAGAAAAATGAATGCTGTATTTTAATAGATGAGAAAAGGTTAGTCCCATATTTTTCCTCCAGATTAAGGCTTGCTATAGATGTTCTAAATCTCAATTAACTTGAAATGATGGCCATGTCTAATGCAGGTGATCGAGGCACAAGAGGAAATGGCTGTTGATGGTGTTGTAGCTTTATATTCTTCTCTTCTAACATTTACTCTTCAAGTTCACACAGAACGGCTTGATTACGTGGATCAGATACTGGTAAATTAACTCTTCCTTGTAAAGTTTACTATTTTACCTGCAAATGGTGTTCTGTGCATTTCTTAGATTGCTTATCTCTAACTGGCTAAGGCATGTTAAGTTATTGCTTTGTAACCAAAAACCAATATGATACTTATGAATAAACTTTGAAATAATAGAAATGCTAGTCTTGGGGAACAAATGTTTGAAATTCTTAAATTCAAACAAGCCCTTCCCCTGCTTCCCAAGAATCTCGGTGAGAAAGTAGAAAGGTTTTTGGTAACTATTGAATAAAGGCATTTTTCTGAATATTTAATGCCACACTTCTTATGGATTAAAGACTATAATATACGCTGGAAGAGCTGTTGAAGGAGTAGAGGAATTTTTCCGAGAAATGCATTTCATGAATGATTCTATGAGTTTGATATGAGGTATTCTTTCATCCTGGCAGTTCACTATTTAATAGTGGTCCTGGCTAAACGTAGAACACAGGACAGCAGAACAGTAAGGCATCGTATGTGGAAATGTAGGTTGATCCTCGGAAAATCACTTTTATACTTGGGAATGGAGTATTTGTTTCATAGAATAGTTAGTTATGTGGGTTTAATGTTCTTGGAAATGATTGCTTTTATACATTTTATTTGTTTTGCTTAGAATGTAGAACTATTGTATTTAGGCTGATATTTTAAGACTGCACAATGTCAATGCGAACAGTTTTCTTGCCATTACTTCTGCAGGGTGCATGCGTCAGTAAACTTTCAGGAAAAGGAAAAATAGTAGATGGCAAAGCAAGAAAACAAATTGTGGCGCTTCTAAGTGCTCCACTGGAAAAATACAAGGATATAGATACTGCACTGAAGCTTTCAAATTATCCGCGTGTGATGGAGCACCTAGATGATGGAACTAAGAGAGAAATGGCCAATGTGATAATTCAAAATATAATGAAAAACAAGACTTGCATATCTACTTCTGACAAGGTATTTGGTATCCTAATCTTATGTTATGTTCATTTTAAATAACAACTTGATAACTTTGGACCAATTTGTCTCTTCAGGTCGAGGCACTGTTTGAACTAATAAAGGGTCTCATTAGTGATTTGGATGAAAATCCAGAGGTAATTGAATTTTTATGTATTCCTTGCTTGTGTCCTTTTTTATTTCTTTCTTTTTACGCAATTTATTATTTCTATAGTAACGGAAAAAGAAAAGGATTTTTTCTCTTGATCTATTTGTCAATCTTAACTTTGTTATCGCAGATGTTAATCACCAGAGACGGAACTAGAGCAATGGACGGGGGGCTTTTGACCTCCCAAAATTTTTTATTTATTCAATTTAGGCGTAGATATTTTATAATTTCTACTATGAACCTCGTTAATTTTTAATTTTTTCTTTTAAAACTCCCTCTTAAGTCCCCCAAACTTTTTGAGTTATCCTAATAAGGTAGATAAATTTGTATAATTTTACATTTCAAAACCAACGGCCCCCCCCCCAATATTCAGATCTTGATTCTGCCACTATTAATCACTCTTATCCTCTCTGTACCTGTTTCCAGCTTGATGAGGAAGATTTTCAAGAGGAGCAGAATTCTGTTGCTCGGCTCATCCAGATGCTTCATAATGACGATCCAGAAGAGATGCTGAAGGTTGTAGCTTCTGCTACTTATGATTTTTGAAATGTGTTTATGTTTCAAGCTTGCAGAGTGTTCATAGTTTTGTTAATTCTCTTAAAAATTCAGCCGAAGAATGCCAAGATCCTCTTTCTTCTTATGTCTGCTTTGTTTTCTGTGATGCTGATCCAATCAATTTGATTCCTGTATGAGTCTCATTGTGAGGCACAGAAATAAGTTCTAGAAGATGGGAAAGATAAAATCTCCCATTTTGTTTTCTTTTTCTTTTTTCTTTTCTTTGCTTTTCTTTTAACTAATCAAATAGTTGTCTGCTTTGGGGATTTGTTATATTGAACACTTCTATATTTTGCATTTCAGATAATTTGCAGTGTAAAGAAACATATTTTGACAGGAGGTCCAAAGAGGCTACCTTTTACTGTACCTCCTCTAATCTTCAATGCTCTCAAGGTATTCCTGTTCCCCTATATTTGCCATATTTGACTCCTTTTGACGTGTTACTAATTTTTATTGCTCTTATTATTCAGTTGGTTAGGCGACTGCAGAATCAGGATGAAAACATAGCGGAAGATGAGTCATCTGCTACACCTAAGAAAATCTTTCAAATATTGAATCAGGTACTCAATCTCTCTGGGTTCGAAAAGATATGTATAAAATTTCTAAATATTATGTTTCGGTTGCAGTTAATAGTGGTAAGATAATAGTTAGTCTAGTCAATAAGACTGATGGACTCTCAGTTGGCTATCGTGATACATGGGTGTAAAACATGTGAGTTTTCATTATGCCAACAATGAGGATACCTAGTGGGAAATCAAAATATGCTGAACAAATTTGTCCATCTATTTATTTCTTTTCCTTTGGCTTGTTCTTAACGCCTGCATATTAATATTTCTGAAAGTACTTCAATTACACTTAAAAATTTTTCCTTCGTGGTTTCTGCTTGCCTATTTTCTGTTATTGTTTAGTCCAATAGTTTTGTTTCTGGTCCTTCATTTAGTAACTTCACCATTCCTTTTCTTCTTTCCTTCAGATAATTGAGACCCTGTCAAATATTCCTGTATCTGAGCTAGCAATGCGGCTGTATTTACAGTGTGCTGAGGTACTAAAAGAGTTTATTCTTGACATAGATGTGGTGGGGGGGGCCACATTTGGATTTGACTTGTCACACTTGTGCTTGGATTTTTTATTCTCAGGCAGCTGATGACTGTGATCTAGAACCTGTGGCTTATGAGTTCTTCACCCAAGCTTATTTATTATATGAAGAGGAGATCTCAGTAATACTTACGTCTTACTATTTCCATTAAAATTTTTGCACTGTTTGAAGTAGGCCTGACTTGTGCTATCGCTTCTTACTTGGATTTGAAATTTGCAGGATTCCAAAGCTCAGATAACTGCAATTCACCTAATAATTGGCACTCTACAGAAGATGCACGTCTTTGGTGTTGAGAATAGGGATACTCTGACACATAAGGCCACAGGGGTAATATTTTTTGCATATTTGATATTCCTCCCCATGTAACAAGTGAAGCTTTATTGCTAAAAGATACTTGATGAAGCTTACGTTCTTTTTTACTTTTCATTTAGTACTCGGCAAAGCTTTTGAAGAAGCCCGATCAGTGTAGGGCTGTTTATGCATGTTCACACCTCTTTTGGGTTGATGAGCAAGATAACATCAGGGATGGAGAAAGGTAAATCTTAATAGACATACTCTCCAAAAAGGTGATATTTGATGTTCATTAGTACGCTTTGCTATACATCTTTATAAAAATGTTAGGGTGTATAGCATTGTATCAGAATCTTCATGTCATTAGTGGGGGGTATATCGCTTGTTTAATAAATGTACATTTTTTTGTTCAATCAGGGTCTTGCTCTGTCTGAAGCGTGCACTGAGAATTGCAAATGCTGCTCAACAGATGTCCAATGCAACCCGTGGTAGCAGTGGATCAGTCATGCTTTTCATTGAAATTTTGAATAAGTAAACTTCTCAATTTCGCTTGTTCAAAATCCCAATAACAGTTTGCATTGCGTATTAACAAACATATTATGTGAAAAATCATCCCCCAGGTACCTTTACTTCTTTGAGAAAGGGGTCCCTCAGGTCACGGTAGCATCAATCCAGAGCTTGATTGAGTTAATTACAACTGAAATGCAAAGTGAAAATACGACTAGAGACCCAATTGCAGATGCTTTCTTTGCAAGTACCCTTCGTTATATCCAGTTCCAGAAGGACAAAGGTGGTGCTGTGGGTGAAAAGTATGAGGCTATTAAGACATAATAACTTACTGGAAATACAACCCCCCCACCCACCATATACAATAGCATTTTGAACTTCTTAGAAGCTGAGGGCAATGGTTTGACTATAATGTTCATATAGTGGAACGCTTTGTAGTGTACAATTTGCTGCTGTGCTGCTGCTGGGGTTCTTCACATTTTGGTCCAAAAAAATTCTTTCTGTATACTAATTTTTTGTTGAGTACAGCATAGGATTTTGAGTGCATATCTTTTGTAAGGATCCTTATCTTACAATTATTAAGGTACTAACATTTTTCTCTTCTAACTTGGAATCACCACATCTTTTAATATATTCTCTAATTTATCTTTTTTCGTAATAACTTTTTAGCTTAATGATATTTTTTCCAATAAATACTTTTTAAAAATCACTTAAGTTCGTAAACATTAATTTGTTATTTTTTAGTACACAAATATTTTAATTCTCGGTAGAATGGGTATGTTCGTCAATTTTGACTATTATCTATTTCTTTTTGTTGTTTTTGTCGTTAAGTAAAGAGTATTTTTGTCCAAATGAAGACAAATCATCCCACTCTTTTACCTAAATTATTTTGGAGCCAAAGTAAAAATTAAAAAAAGATTAAGATCAAAATAATAAACTTTCCTCCTCTTCCTTCTACCTTCTTCCTCCTCTTCAACCTACCACCACCACCCTTCCCCTCTTTATTATTTTGATCCTAATTTGTTTTATTTTTCCTTTTAGCCTCAAAATAATCTAAGTGAAAAGATGGGATGATTTGTCTTTTTTTTTTTTTTTTTTTTGTGACGAAAATGCCTTTCACTTAACAGTAAAAACAAAATGACTAACGGTCGAAATGAACGGATGTACCTATCCTACTTAAAATAAAATATTTGTGTAAAAAAATAATAGATTAATGTTTATGAGTTTAAGTCACTTTTAAAAAGTGTTTTTGAGAAAAAAAGTAGCATTAAAGCAAATTTTTTTCTATAAAATAGTGTTACAAAGAAAGAATATTAAGAAATGTATTAGTTGATGTGACCGAATTTGGGAGATGAGGAAAATCCCATGAGGGCCAAAGATCATCCTCTTCTTGTATCATACATGAAAATATGCATATTTTTTGGTCAAATTTTATATGGGGTTTTAGCATAGCTTTTCCTCACAGTATTCGGTGATTAGTGAGACTAATCAAAATTTAGCTGTGGCTCCCTATACGGGAAAAACCTTAATTCAGTGTTCTTTTAATGTAGTAACATGGTAGAAAATCATATGTCAGAATTAAATTCATGATTTTGTTTTTTCCCCACAAGATATTTTTGGGGTCCTAAGTGGGAGGCTTCTTTCATCACACTAAGTATGTTCAGATTCAAATTAATTCTTGTTCGCACTGAGCCGATCCTTTGTAAAAATAAGTGCTAACTAAGCTGATTCTTTGATTTTCAAAACTCGAAAACAAAATCTCTACTTACTTTAAGGGGTGAGAGCATCAAACAAGTTTGATTGATTTTGTATGAGAAGTTGATGGGCGTAAATAAGTGATAGAGAGGAGATAAAGGCAGGGGACAGATGATGTATACCCAAAAATTTTACTTGTTATTGATAATTATGAATGATTTGAAATTGCAGTCTTTTTGTGCTTCTGATGAAGTGAAGATAGAAAATAATACATAGTAAAAATGTCAAGAAAGTTTCCGAGTGGAGGTGTTGAATAGATGTGATGAGATCAGCACATGGCATATTTCTGGGTCCAGCTTCTAGCCATGGATTCATACTTGGTTCTCTCAGTTTTGTACATGTGAGCAATCTCTGGTACTAATGGATCATCTGGATTTGGATCCGTCAGCAATGAACATATCGAAAGCAAAACCTGCATCCATCGCATAAGATTCCAAAAATAAAAACCCCATTTATGCTTGAATAAGTTGAAGAAGAAGAAACAACTTTTTAATTTGACAACAAGCAAGGATGCTAAAATATCCCTCCTTAAATACTTTCAACAAGAATTCCAATTACTTGTATAGTTTTATGTTGGATTTTCAACCTTATATCTCCCATAAATCTCTCACTCAAGGCACTATTTAGAAAAAAAAGAAAAAAAAAAAAAGAGGGTTAGTTAATTAACCTTGGAAATGGTGAGGGCAGGACTCCATTGATCCTTGAGGATATCCAAGCAAATATTTCCATTATTGTTTATATTTGGATGGAAAACTTTGGTTCTGAACGCAACCTGGCAGCCAGCCACACAAAACATTTTAGCTATGCATTTTGGGATATGATGAAGAAGAAAAATAAGAAAGAGGGTTACCTTGGGAGGTTTAAAAGGGTAATCAGGAGGAAAATGAATGGTAACTTGAAAAACACCACCAGCATAAGGGCTATCATTTGGACCAATTATGGTTGCTTGCCAATGGAACATGTCTTGAGCTACTGGCCCTATTATTATCATCAAAATTCAATCCACACATTTAGATTTATTTAGTACCAGTTAGGTTTTGTTCGAAACTCAATGCAAAATTTAAGTGGATTTGAATAAGATTCAGTTTCGAGAGTTTTGTTTTAGATTTTGTAAAAGCTAAATAGTTTGGCTATATCATCTCACTCATATGATTGTTTAGTACATCTTTTAACAAACCCTCTTTTCTCACAAATAATTTAACTATTACAAAATCATAAAGAAAAGAAAAAAAACTTCAAAATTAAACTGTATCTATAAATTCATCTCCAATTTCTAAGAGGAGAATTATAAATATATTTCAATGATTTTACCTGCACTACAAGAGGTTGGAGGGTCTCTTTGTAAGTCCCTAAGTTCTTTCAAGATTCTTCTTGAAGCCATATCTGCAAAATTTCTCTATTTGAAACTCAATGGGAAGAATGGGGGAAATGGAATGAATATTGGCACATGGAAGAGGGGATTTGGCATGATATATAAGCTGGCTGGCTGGCTGGCTTGAGGGGCCATGCCTTTGCCAATGCCATTTGGGGGGTATAGATTCTTATAGCAGAAAGTTTCATTTATGGACCCAACCATTTTCTATTCATTCAAGAAAAAAAAAAGGAACAATTCTTATTCTGTCAACCATTACTAAAAAGGGTTGAAACTCGGTTTCCAACATAACCTCAAACTTGTTCTCAAATTTCTTTATTTGTAATCCTCTAATATATTTTTTAATACAAAAAATTCTATTGTACATTTAATATACATACGAATAGAAACATGAATATTTTGGATCATATTAAATTACATTAGTATTAATATTAATTCAAAAATTTTATATTCGCATTCATAAATAAAAGACCTATAAAATATATAAGGTCTGATCTTTTAATTTTACGATGTTATGAAAAGGATTCAAACTTTAGACTCATATACATACCCACTACTTAAGTAAGGTATACGAATACTGTTTAGACTAAGAAGAAATTATGAATTTTGACTAATCACATGATTAAATGTGTTGCAATTTAAATAGTTTACTCAGAGAATGTTAATGCATTATATATTTTGTTCTGTATTTGGATTCCTTCCTGTTTAAAAAATTCTATCAACAAGTTCATAAAATTGTGAGGAAAAGAAGAAAGAAAATTGTGAGTAGTAAGAACAGTTGTTTGTTATGATTTTGTGTTCTAAATTAACGAACTACTTCTAATTTTTGTTCCAAACAATATTACAGGGGAGTGAATTTAATTTTTCATTCAAATAACAGTATAAGATTGGCATGTGACCTCCCAGTAACTCGAACTCAGAATCTTTAATTTGACAAAGAAGTATTTAAGTGAAAATAGTTGCATTATTATACCACACTCCTCTAAGTCAACGAACTACTCGTAATTGGATGTCCTCTTTTTTCCTTTTATGTATTGTGGGGTAATTGTAAAGAAGCCTTCACGTCGATGAGCTTTTTTTATGCTTTTTCACACTTTGGGTGCTCTTCCATTCCAATCCACTCTTGATGCACAAAAAAAAAATTCAATTGGCCATATCATATGTTTTCAAACGTCTATGCACAATAGGTTTTTGAATTTGAAATGACAAAGGCCCTTCTTTATTAAATATATATATATATATATATATATATGGTGAGTGGTCAACCTGTTGCTTTCTCCCCACACCACACAAACACAATTGGAAAGACCCTCAATTTTGAAAGGACAAATCCCACCTTATCTTCTCAGTCACAACCTCCACAGACAGACTCTTTATTCCCTTCTTTCTTCTTCTTCTTTCCAAAGGCAAGGTTGTAAAAATAAAGACCATAATAAAAGGCAAAGTTGCGTGGTAATTAGGCCAATTTCCTCCTGGTCCATTACCCATTAAAAACACGGCACAGGGGAAAGCAAAGGACTATTAGGGAAAGTAGTGAGAATTTGAGTTCAAAATCTTCAACTCAAACCTGCTTTCCCCCTCACTCACATCACATCACAGATTCCTTCCTAACTAAGAAGACAGCAAATAAGAAATGCCCATCCATAAATACTCATCCTCCTACACGAATACACAAGAAAGCAAGCAGAATGTCACAGGCAGATAGATAGATGGATATTTGATGAACGCATCAAAATATATATAGCTTTAGAATAATTTCTACATTTCTGTAAAACAAAATCAAACATCTAAAGCTTGTTCATATCAGAATTGAAACTTAACAAATATGACAGCAACATTTGCAAGGCAAATTTGTTTTCCTAACTGGATCTCCGGTTTGTTAATACATAAAACAAATGAAAACAAAGCGGGCACGAAACGGTGACCGACAAAGTAATGTGACTCCCCATAGTAAACTACTATCACAGCAATGCACAATAACTGAGCCACCTGATGAAACTTGACAGAGATCAATAGTACTTTCGTCGGAAAACATTCAATGACCTCCTACTTCCTCCTCTGAGAAAAAGGAAAGCGAGAGAGATACGAGCATTACAATGAGAATTGAGCGGATAGCGACGACATCCTTGAATCTACTGACTGCCTCTTGATCACAATATGGAGCAGGCCTTTTGAGCCTTTCCCTTCTTTTTCTTTTGTTTTGGTGGCTGGAGGACAACTTTAATTGCAGCATCAAAAACTGCTTTCACATTCTGCACCAAACAAGGAAATCAATTAACAAAATTAAATGAATCTGTCTCCGCATTAACTTTCCACAAAAAAAAATTAACATGTGATCTTTGAAGCACACACACCTGCTGTGTTTTAGAACTACATTCAATGTAGGCAGGTGCACCAATCATTTTCCTTAGCTCCTCTCCCTGGGAAACCCAGGAAAGTTATAAGAATGAGGCGTAAATTTATCAAAAAGAAGGGGAAAGAAAAGAAGCAAACCCCTTCTCTTTCATCCATAAACTCAAAAGTAGAACAGGAAAAAAAAAAGTGATTTTTCATGGCAATCTTCACCTGAGCTGCAGTGATTGGTACTGCACCAGGATGATCAATGAAGAATTGCTTATCATCCCGAAGATCTGCTTATATATAGTTGAGAACATGAAAAATCAGATATCGATAAACCAGGCCTAACATTTAAAAAACTCAGTGTTGACCAATTCTAAAGAATATAGAGTAGAAAAAATCAACAAAGGCATGACTAACACAGGATTAATATCCTGAGAAATATAAATGCCTGAATCAATATAGGAGAAACAGAAAAAGAATGGAAATCTCACCAAGCTTTGTACCAACAAGGACGATTGGAACACCAGGGGCATAGTGCTTCAACTCAGGAATCCACTGGAAAAATAAGCAAGAGGAAGGAATTAGTTAAATTAAGAAATGAGCCAAAAGTAATGACGGAAAAGTTAAAGGGGATAGAGATATTAAAGAGGAAAATTATGCTATTGACTCGGTCCAGGAGTGAGGACATGAATCCCTTGTAACGTATTAAGCCAAGTCACCCATGTATATAAATAGATTGCATCTCTTGTTTCCATGACTGGAGCTATGCACATAACGGATATAGATATTAATTAACCCACATGGGTGACGTGGCTTACTATGGTATAAGGTATTCATGTCTCCACTCATAGACAGGATCCATAACAGAACTTTACAAAGAATAGAGGCATCATTTCTCACCTTCTTGGAAACATTTTCATAGCTAGCCTTACTAATGAGAGAAAAGGCCAAAATGAAAACATCTGCTCCACGGTAACTCAGAGGTCTTAATCTATTGTAATCCTCCTGTCCTGTATCATTCGAAAGTAAGTTCAGTCTTTACAAATTCATGCAACGCTACATGCATGCATGTATACGTCCATTTCCACGCATAAATATATACACATTATTGTTTCAAATGCTTCCATGTATACAAAAGCTTGCCCTTCGGTAGTAGGATACCTACAGAACAATCATATGTATACAAGAGGTCTTGAAACAACATTCAATGTATTACACTCCAAATGATTACCAGCAGTATCCCACAATCCTAGGTTAACGGTACTCCCATTGACAACCACATTTGCACTGAAATTGTCAAATACGGTTGGCACATAGTCCTGTTTCATGATAAGGAACAAAACCACAAATAACGTGTTAGATTTGGTAAAGCAAGGCATTGTCTTCAGAGTCTCACATAAAGAATCACTTACAAGCTACTAATTATACCAAAGCAGAAAGCCCAGAGGTAAATTTAAAACATGATGTATTTAGGATCCATAATTTCCAAATATGAATTTCATGTCGTTATGCACAAATAGCACTGTTTTTTATATCATCAAAACATGGCATCTGAAAATTTGTAATGTCTCCAGAAAATAAAAAATGATAAGTGAAAAGAAATAGAAAGTTATGAATTTGTAACCTTAATGAACAATGCACAATAGATAATCATTTCTCAGCCTCCAAAATTAGCCAACAGGCCTGAAAAACCTAAATCCATAATTACTGAGATCTTCAATGAGAAATGCAATGCACATTAATTTTTTTCATCTTTTAAACTCTTATCAAACAACAAAAAGGCATAGAATGAAACATCAAATTCCCGGCACCAACCAAAGAATAAAAGCAATAAAAGAATATAGCAATCAAGGAGCTTTCACATCTCGAATCTCTATTTGCCATGCCAACAGGTTGTATAAGGCAACCAACCATCTTTTCTGCCAAAAGGTAATCCAATTAAACAAATACCACCTCAGAAAATTCTTTCTTCTTAATTACATGAAAAGAAGCTGAAATGGTGGTCTCCCAAATAGGACCATCATCACCTCACCAAGAAAAGAAAATTCTGAAATGTATCTGTAATGAACATGGCTAAAAGACAATGTACCAAGCGAAATTCAGAGGATGTAACGAATTTTTTAAAAAATTAAAATAAAAAAAGGAATTCTCACCGTGGGGAACGTATTACTGGTGTAAGAAATCAAGAGACAGGTCTTGCCAACAGCACCATCCCCAACCGTAACACACTTTATGAACCTCGACGCGCTCATTTTTACCGAACTTCTCAACTCCTTCTCAGATCTTCTTAGAAGACCTGATTACAGTACAGAATCAAAACGTAGACGTTACACAAGGCGCTGCTTCGACGTTGTTATATGTGCAACTCCAGCTGCGCCTTCCGATTAACACATCTGTACAATGCAAATACCAAAAGAAAAAAAAGAAAAAAAAAAGATATATAATCCAGAAGAAAACGAAACCCTAACCCTAACGGGAGTAGAAATTCAGAAATGTCTTCCGGAAATGAAAAAATGCGGTGAGAAGGGGAAAATTGAGGAAGAGAAAAATTGCAAAGAAAGAATTGGGGGGGATCGAGAGTGGATAGATCTAAGAAGAATAGTAGAAGGAGAAGGGGGTAGAGAGAGAAAGAGAAAGAAATATAGAGGGAGAGAGAGAATGAATGGGTGAGGTGAGGAAATGGTACCTTTTTTAGCCGGGAAATAATGCCGTTGAAGCGTTCGCCGAGGACGACCAACAAACAAACTCCTATTCTTCTATTCTATACAACTCCTCTTTCTCTCTCTAAATTCTCTCTCTTCAATTTGCCAACGAAGACGTACTGTGAATGGCTCTAATTGGCCATTTCTTAACGCCTCTGTCGCAGAGCTTAATTAAGTATATGGGCCTACACTTTTTATTATTCCCCTCCCTCCCAAATTGTTGCCTTTATACCAAGGCCCAATCCATTCTCTCCCAGAATCTTCCAATTTACAAGATCGTTGAGTTAACTTAATGTATATTATATTTTGAAATTGATAAATCTAATTTCAAAAATTTATATGTATAACGTGAAAAAATTTATTTTTTTCCTTCTCTTTCTTTCTTTACACACTGGGATTCTATGAACACCAACTGAATCTCACTTCAGCATTCCCTCTTTTTTCCGTTTCATTCATGCTTTGCTTAAGATTCCACTTTTTAAGTTCGGTAGTGAGATAGAGTGCCTTTTTCGCCGCTGAAACAAAGGAGGAGTGAGAACTAGGGAGAGCCAAGCCAGAGGCGAGTGATGCGCACTCTTACTCCTCTCTACTCTCTCTACTCTAAAGCCATAATCTTTAACACTGAACTTGTATTAGAGATAGATATTGATCATTCTAAAGATTTTGTAGAAGAAAATATCGATTTTGAGGTAAAAAAAGTTGAATTTTTTTTTTTTTTCAGCACAGGCTTCATTCACCTGAATCGGCGATCTGGAAGGGAGCGGATCGCTCATTCATGCGATCCGTTCTTAGGAACATTCGCCCAAATAGGCAACCCGTTTCTCTCCAAATCGCCTGTATGAGCGAATTTGGGTGAAAAATTTTTTTATGTTAAAAAAAATTTCTATTCGCCCATTCTGGCAGTCAAAGCCGCTCTCGAACGCCAGACCGGGAGATCGCAGGTGTACGAAATCGCTGGACCGGGGAGGGTTGACTTTGCTCCAAACTCTGGACCGAGAGATTTGAATTTGCTGCAATCTCTAGTCCCGAGACTCGAAAATGTAAGAAATAATTGAAAAAAAAGTAATTTTTGGAGGTTTTTTATCTCAAAATCGATATTTTCTTGCAAAAAATATGCAAAATTATCTATATATCTTGAATTTGTGTTGAATGTGAAAGATTTAAGTTTTGAGTTAGAGAGACTTAGGTTAGAAAGAGACATTTTGATGGAAAAAATGATTTTTTTCGCACTATACATATAAATTTCCGAGTTAAATTTATCAACTCTCTTATATTTTTTATTTAAGTATCGAATAATATGATGGAATATGAAAATTTTCGTCTTTAATATAGATGATTTATCATTATTATTAGAAAAAATAGATATACTTAGTGTTAACTATTTTTAAATTACAAAAAATAAATTTAAATTTTTTAATTACACAGTATGCACTATTATACGCACTATTATAGTGGATTTCGAATATTATGATACATGCATATATTTTACATAAAAAATACGTGTATAATTTTTTACTACAAACTTCTACATAGTAGTGACGTAATTACATAGAAATAAAAATAAATGATGTATATAAAGAGAAAAAGTAAATTTATAAACATTTTGGGTATTTTGAAAATAGTTGAATTGATTTTCCTTATACATAATAATCATAATTATTTTTTATATATACATAATAATCATAATTGGTTACATAGAAATTTAGCAACAAAAAATAATAATAATTGGTTACATGGTATGGAATATATGTAAAACATGTACATAAACGCATATAAATAAAGAAAAAACAATTGCAATCATAGAGTTTTATAGTGCCATGCAAACTAAAGTACAATATGGCAAGATAGTAAATAATAGGTAAACAGATTTATTTTACGTCTTGAATTAAAACTACATCTTCTTCATTATGTATAAAAGAAATTGGAATATAAATGTTATTATTTTGGGTATGTTTCTTTATCATGCTCATATACACATGAACATAAATAAAATATATCATATATGGTTATAAATCTAATATATTACATCCCGAATCTCTCTTAATCGAAAATCTTGTTATGGTTATTCGTATTTCTCTTTCTTTTACAGTATTAGTTTGATTTATTTAACTTTTATTAATTGTAATATTAGTATTATGGTACATAGCTTTACTCATACAAGCTTTATATTATATGCTCTTAGACTAAATCTTAATATAAACATGATCTTTTATCAACACAAGACTCATTAGGGACTTAATTAAAAAGATGTAAAATGAATTAAAATAGCAATTTCTACCTAAAATAACGGATTACTCATTAATAACAATAGAGTATCCTACTGCACACAATAGTTTTTCAACTCACCAAGTCCATTTTAGACAGAAACTCATCGTGAATGGTATGTACTTGTTAACTCTATTGTACATTTAGAAATATTAATAGAAGATCGTGAATTATTCAAAAAGAAAATATTAATGAATCTATTCTTATTAGTGTTTGGATTGAAAAAAAGAAAAAAGTTTGGAAATGGTTGATGCTTAGGAAACATGTAAGCAAATAAAGAGTAGGAGTATGATGGATATTATGATTGTAGAATAAGATTTAAAAAAGTGAAGGAAGGGAGGACGGCACTTTTGTTAATTGATTCATTCAAAGACTAAGTAAATAATAATATTTGGTGGGGAAGAAACATACTCTCAGCATGTCATATATGTTGGAATTATTTGATTCGCAATATCCAAATGATTGTGGGATTTTGAGTAAAAGAGGGACATTTTCTCACTCACTAACCCAAATGCAATACTTTTATCCTTTTTACTCTGCTTTGCGTTCGAAATTTCTCGATTAATACTGAAAATATTTACAAGACACAAAATTAATAATGTAATATAAACTATTATTAGAAATAAAAAAAAATAAAAAAAAATGATACAATAGTCATTCCCACAATAATCGTAAAAATGACTATTTTTTAACATTATAAATTAAAGGGATAGTATTCTAATTTCATGGGAGTATTTTGTATTTAATTTTGGACTAAATTTTATAAATTAAAAATTAGTTATTTTTACCATTATTGTTAGGATGATTACCCTATCAAGTTTTTTATTTATTTACATTTTTTACTTTTTAGAATAAATAATATTTTATAAATTAAAATATTTATGAGGTTAAATGGTTCATGAGTTGAGGAGTAGTAATTATATTAAATTATAGATTAATACCATAATCTTTCGTTAAGTTTTACTTAATTATTTGATGACAAATGGCTATTTTTTAACATCATACACTAAAGTGGCATTTCCGTAACTTCATGGGGTTATTTTAGACTTATGTTTATTTCTCTAACTTTTGGACTAAAATAGTACTGACCTTTTATTAAAGCGATATTTTGGAATTAACCCTTTTATTAATGCAAGCCATAGATGTTAGACTATTGGTGGACGGTGAACTTCAAATCTTTGGCTGGGAAGATTTAATTTTTATCATTTTTGTAACTATAACTTGGTGAAGAGTGCTTTTATCATTAAGTTATTGTTTTGTCACTGTAAAATTTTTAATATATAGCATTTTATTTACAAAACATACTAAATAAAAAATAAATATAAAAAATATTATAAAATAAAATATTACAGAGATGATATTAAAAAAGGGTTTATATATGTTCAACTAAGGTTGGAGACAAAGGGTTTCATTTCCAACATGCTTAATTGTTCTCTCACCATCAAGCACGTTAATCTTGATTAAACTATGCACAAATTGACAAATGCAGGAACATTTTGAGTAACAATTATAGTATATATATTCATGATAAAAGTGAATAATTAAGCTTATAAATTAAGAAATAATATTATATAGTTATTTTTTTCATAATCTCTAATTCAAGTTTCAATAATTAAAGTCACATTGATGGGTTATGTAACTGTAAAATATTGAGAGGGGGCGGGGGAGGAAGGGACATAAGTAGCATATTCTTCAAACTTTCATATTTTTTTTTTTTCATAATTATAATATTCTTCAAACTTTTCTCTCTCTCATTGTTTTGTATAATAAAAAAAAATTCATTAATTATTCTCTTAAAATCACAATATGACAAGTAAAAAAAAAATACGTAAATTATTACAATATAACAAGTAAAAAAGTCAGAAGAGTAATATTTTAGAACATTCATAAATATTCCATCAATAACATCATTTATAACATCTTTGATAATTTTTTAATATTGATGTGTGGACCTTTGGCCCCACTAATTTAGTTCGAAATTAATTGAGCTATCACCTTCTGATACAAACTATTTATATTTGAGATTGAATATTCAGAATTAACTCAAGCAATTAATGGTTTGTTTATTAAAAATTTAATGTTTGCATTTAAATTGACATATGATATGATGATCTATAAATCTAGAAAAAATATTCCTAAAACAATCTAGAAAAAAATAAAATGTGCTTAAATTCCTTTTACCAATAAAAGTGCTTAAATTCTAGATGAAGGGAAATGTATTTTTTTTTTTTTTTGTTGGGTACAATGTATGTTTCAAATTAGTCCATTAGAGAGCAGACAAAAAAGAAAAAGAAAAGAAAAAAAGTAATGTCCTACAAAAACAGACAAAGAAGAGGGTAAAGCAGTTGAAAAGTGCAAGCAATCAAGGGACATTTTTTATTATTACTTGACAAACAAGTGTTATCCAACAAACTCTATTTTTTATGGATAATTTTATACAAGCTTTTTTTAAAGTAAATAAATTATAAATACCTCAAAAAAACCAGGGTTAATTATAATTTCATCTCTCTATTTTTTATAAATTATAAATGTATCCTTATCATTTATATTTTTATAATTTATTAATCCTTACTACTAATTTCAATGAAAAATTTTTATCAGAAAATAATAGTTATACAGTAAAAAATTTAAGATTTTTTTACAATATCATTTTGTAAGTATACTTCTTGTTTATTATCATATAAAAGGTAATAATATCCTTGATAAAAAAAAATTTAACTAGTCTAATTTACGTAATGAATTATTAATATATGATAATAAATAAAAAATAAACTTGCAAACTAATATTTTAAGAAGATTTTAAACTTTTTACCACATATTATTATTTTCTGATAAAATTTTTTTATTTAAATTAATAGTAGAGACTAATAAATTATAAAAATATAAACGATAATAATGTGTTTGTAATTTATACAAAATAAAGGGAATGAAATTGTAATTTAGACAAACTTTAACAAAAAAATTATAAATACTTTTCAACTAATGTCAGTTTGTACAAAATAATTACAAACCCAACTTTTATTATGTTATATTGATCTATTTTTATTTCTTTAAATATGTTCCCTAACTGTTTCTGTCAATTTTGTAGGTTTTTCTTAGTTTAAAAAAGTGAGTTGTGGTATATAATTTGACTACTGCATGTTTAGTTTAGTTGTCCGATTATTAGCTTTTCAGGTAGGCTGGTGCATTAAAAATTTTAGAATTCTTCAATATTCAGATATACCTCATTGTATCACTTCGATATTCTGAATGAAAATTTTGCGACTTGCTAAAAAAAAAAATTTGGATAGATCTTTTTATACTTTTCTACAAGTATTTATTACTCACTTTGATTTTTTTTACTTGTCACATTTTGGACATCACACTATTTAAGAAACTACAAAATTTTAAATTTTTTTATAAAAACTAAAATGTCTTTCAAACTTTTCTCTCTCCTTATGTGATAAGTAAAAAAGAAAATATAAAAATTAACACAATATAATAAGTAAACATAGAAAGAAGTATATTTTCTCATCTTTACTCATCTCCTTGTCCTTTATTCCACTATTCTCATTTATCTTTCCTTATTTATTAAAGTGTAAAAAAAAAAATTGTTTCAAAACTTATTTATTTTAAATGTCTTAATTCTTATATATAAATCCAAAATGACTTATATTTATATAACAAGAGATATAATATGCGTAAAAAATTGAAAACAATGTTTGTGGATTTTGCGCAAGTTTTAATAGTTCAAGTAAATTTATAACCACTTTTCCCACCCAAAAAAAAAAAAAAAGAAAACGAAGAGGTCACATCAATGTTTAACATGGGACTCAATCAGTCAATTAAATGTGCTGAAAATGGTCCAAAAATACATGTGCTGACAAGACCTTATTTCTATTTATGAGGTTTATTAATAGGTTAACATAGTACAATAATCCCTTTCAATTCCAAATTACAGCAAAAGCTCCTGTAACTGCAGAACTAGAGTATGAAAGAAAGAATGAAGCATCTAGTAGTATACACATAAATACAATACACAGACAGATATCAGAAACAAAACTATATATTTCTCCGGGGATGATACCTAATTATGCAGACTCACGACTTGCAAAATGCACCTAGTGTTTCATCAAGTGCCTTCCCATCGTAGTCGCTGGTGAAAACACAGTTTCCAAGTGGACCTTTCAGGAGGATGAGCCTGAGTAAACCATCGGCTACCTTTTTATCAACCTGTCACTCGAAAATAAGCAGGAAACAATTTTAAAACTGAGGAATGTAAACGTAGAACAATTTGAAGATTGGTTTCTCTTACCGCCATGATGGATTTGAACATCTCTACTGTCATTGTTTCAGGTGGTGTGGTGGGCAGCTTTGCCTGTTTCAAGATTTTATCTACTCGCTTCACTAGCGAGTCATCAATCCAGCCCAAGCGATATGACATATCCACAGCCATAACCTGAAAATTTACCACAGGATATCCTTTAACATAAAGTTTATTCATCAAGAATATAGTCCAGTTCAGCACTTCAATTCTCTCTCTCTCTCCTCCCATGTCTTTCTTTTGGTGTCTTTTTCCTACAAAAGAACATAGAAGCAGGTTTGGCAAAGAGGAAGGATCAATTACCATGCCAGCTGCAACAGCTTCTCCATGTAGCCACTGCCCATAGCCAAAACCAGTTTCTATTGCCTGTAAAAGCACCCATATTAGCCAAGGGAAAAAAAAAGGCGCATTAATGGTTAATGGCCACAAGCAATATATAACATGTTCCTTGCTAGTTAATAATAGTACACATGAAATGGCATAATACAGAATACGTGGAAAGTGTCTAAGTTTGATCCTTGAATATGAGAATTCTCTAGTAAGCATCTTTTGGTTGAATCTATCAGGAATCCTGCCAACATTTAGACAAAATCACAAAATCCCACTTTCTGCTGGCGTCTAATAATCCATCACGGAAAACCTAAAGAAGAGTTTGTATAAAGATAAAACGCACAGCTTCTGGTCAAGGTTTCTTTTCAAGGAAAGAAACATTTCATGAATCCGTAACTTACATGTCCAAAAGTATGACCCAAATTCAACGTAGCCCTCACTCCACTCTCTTTCTCATCTAAAGACACAACCTCAGCCTTGTTCTCACATGAACGCTTGATAGCATAAGTAAATGCAGCAGGGTCCCTGAAAAGAGTGAACATTAATCAGTTAGTTAAAGATAATACCCGGAAACATCAGTTAGTTAATGAGTCAAGCAATGTTAGGAGATAGATGATACACTTTTTCATCTTTTACCTTGCCAGCAACGCCGGCATGTTCTTCTCTTGCCACTCAAAAAATTCAGCATCTCTTATAAGCCCATACTTTATAACCTCAGCAAGCCCAGAACCTAGTTCTCTATCTGGTAGAGTGTTCAATGTGTCGTTGTCTATGAGTACACACTGTGGCTGGTAGAATGCACCAATCAAATTTTTACCAAGTCGGTGGTTTATTCCAGTTTTTCCCCCAACTGATGAATCAACCTAGAATAATAATAGATCACAAATGAGAAAAACAAACTTGAAGATTGGAAAAAAGAGAAGGAACATGTTAAAGCTATAGCAAACCTGTGCCATGACAGTAGTAGGAATCTGAATGAAATTAACTCCACGAAGGTAAGAAGCAGCTGCATATCCACACATATCCCCAATGACTCCACCACCAAGGGCTACAAATGTACAGCGTCGGTCCAGTCGGCACTCAATTGCTTTGTCAAATATTTTCATTAGAGTATCCTACAAAAGTGAAAAGACAATTTGCATCCTATTTTCACCGAGAATCCTTTAACTCAAAGTTCATGTCATAAAAATCTTCAACTGCATACGTACCATGTCTTTGAACTTCTCGCCATCTGGCAAGATAACAGTCTCAACAGTAATGTTAGGATTTCCATCTGTCAGAGCACTAATCGTTTTATCTAGATACAGTGGCGCAACAGTGGTGTTAGTCACCACAAGGACTTTCTTGCCGTGAATATGCCTAAAGGAAAATAGCGAGTTAGAGATCAACCAAAGCAGTACAAGCACCAATATGAAAAACCAAGCCAAATCAACAATTAAAATTTATTATAATTCCCCAAAAAAATTCTCTTGCATTTCATATACTGGACAGCACTAGCATCGCAAATTCACTAAAATAGTTAAAGGCCAAAGGGAAGCCACATAACTTGACGGATACTAAATTATAACTCTTATTTTACCCAAAACAAAAAGGAAAGAGAAAACACTATCCTAGCTCACATAGTTAAGGGGTTAAAGCGAGCCGACTGCAGTGAAGAAAAAAAACTGCACACCTGTTTCATCAACCTCTCTATAGGGCAACCAGACTCTTTTTATCAATTCCGTTTCCAGTGACTCAAAAAGCAATAACTCAACTTCATCAAGGAAACTTAAAGAGTGTTGAAAAAACCATTCCACCTCTTAAATAAGTGAAGTTATATCAAGCAATCGAACCTCTTGGGGAAAATGAAAACACAACCAGGCTCAATGCAAGAATAAAAAGAACCCTTACTGCTAGCAACCCTGAACTTTGCTGCATAATAAAAATGATGAAAGCAAAGTATATCTATTATTCAAAATACTCTCTCCATTCAAAATATTAGTTATTTTAGAGCTCTGTACATAGATTAAGAATTCTGAAAACATGAGCCTTTTTATTATTAGAGTACGCAAATTATGCTTTCTCTCTCATTCTTCTTTTCCCTTACAATCCAGGATAATATCACATTACTAGAAGAATAAATAGGAATAATACTAGATTAAAAATATTAAATGCTTATAGATGTGTTCAAATGACTAAATACGATGCATGTCCACAAACATTATCAAGAACACACAAAGATCAATACTTTCATAATCATATTCAAGAGTTACACCTCCACCCGCTAGATAAATCATTAAATTACACATTTACACTGACATTTCTCTGCAGAATTACTTGAATTATATTTTAATTCAACGAGAAAAGGAGTGAAATTAAGCTGAAGTACCTTTGTAGAAGGTCCGGCTGATCAAGAAGTCCAGACCCAATATAAATCGGATAGCTCCGATTACCCAAGTCAACCTCAACAATCGTGGGAGTTCCAGAACTGGTTTTACTAGGTGTTTGATCCATTACAGGCGCAGCTGAGCTCGCCGACACCTTCAATCGCGCAGCATTCAGCTCCAGGCGACAACAAGACGACCCAGAACCAAACTTGCGAGACGGAACAAGAAAACTACGTGGGGTAGGTTTAACAAAAGAATTATTAATATTCCGGCTGGTGGAGATAGAAAGACTACTGTGTTTTGCGCAGAGAGAAGAGGAGGTGGTGGCGGCCATGGGAGCGCGGAGGAGGTTGGCGGGGAGGAAATCTGGTGTCGGCTAGAACAGAGTTGGTGGCGTATGGCTGTTTTATGTGGAACATGACTGGGTCGCTTGGGCGGGTAGGAGAAGCCGAGGTGACGCTACCCGAGATGGGTAGGTGAGGACGTTTTTGTGGCACGAGTTTTTCTTTTTCTTTCTCTTTCTCTTTTTTCTTAAATCTCGATTTTATTTAGAAGGGATTACTTAAGGAACACATAATTTAAAAGTATAACACCTAAAATGTTAAATGGTTCATTTAACGACTCTAAAATTCTCGTAAAATTTTATATTCAAAATTTTAAATTGGAAGGATTATGCAATGATCCTCACAAAACGGGATTGGTATATCAATTTTTTAATTTTTTTTTATTTTTACCAAATTAAAATTTTAAAAACAAGCTCAAATTGTCCTAGATCTAAAAAATGTATATATCAAAATTTTGCACTAAAAGAAAGACATCCTGCTATTGGACAAGGGAATCGCAACTCACCCTTGGCCACTGACCAGGCATATTGCAACCAAGAGTGAGCCGTGGCTCCCCTAGTTCCGCATCAAGGTCGAGCCGAGCTAGCTTTAATTTTTTTTAACTAATCAATTTTATTTTTTAAAGTTTTGTTTTATTATTTAATATGCATATTGTGTAGCAAATAATGTTTTATTTGTTTACTTTATTTTAATTTGTTATAATTTGTATTTCTTATGTTTAAGTTGTTTAATGAATTATGTTACTTTGTAAAGAAAAAAAAAAAAATCAGTTTGGTACTTGCAGTTCACAAAGGACTTGTTCACAGTGCTATTGGTTGATTACAAAGGGAATAGTAGTGATCCCCTTGTAACCAACTAGGGGCAATATAAACAAAACCGCTTGTAAATTGCAAGGGTCAACCTCCAGTATTTAAAAAATATATATATAAATTTTTTTAAATAAAATTTTATCTCAAAATTGATATTTTCTAATACCCACACATTGAGTATGTCTAGGTTTCCATCCATATCAACTCAAAATAGTTATATTTATGAAATTTAGTCTTAGTGTTTGAAGGGAGTGAGAAAAGCTCCAATAATTTTTTAATAGTAAATTAAATCGTTTGAACATTTTATATGTTGCACGCTTAAATTAGGTATTATATTAAACATTTCAAAAAATTATTCAAAAAAATATCGAGCTACATATATTTTTTTTTTGGTGGAAACGAGCTACATCTTTCAATATATATACATATATATTGCTACATTAGATATTGAGAAACTCTTAAAACACTAATGAATAAAGCTATCCAAAAAATGATTAACCGAATAATTAACACAATTCGTAATAGTTGAATTCTAACCCAATCAGCCTACAGACAATACCTTTTCAAATGAACCCAAAAGCATGCGGTCACCATCCCATTCTATGCTATCACAATCTCCCAAAAAAATAAGGCCATAGCAATTTTCAGGACTAAGTAAGGGTTTGCTGCCATCGACAATAACCACTGATCATACAAGAAAAAGAACAGAGACAGAGGATACATAAAAAGTTTAAAATCCTGCTAAGTTATCATTTTGTTAATTTGCTTCGTCTTTATTATCTTAATATCATTCATTATAAAAATTAAAGTAATAAAAATAATTTTAGTAAAGATATTATTGTCTTAATATATAGTATTAAATAATAACTGGACATACAAAATGATAACTTAAGAAATATTTAAACTTTTTGCTACAAAATCTTTATTTTTTTATTTTTATTTTCATCTTTATTTTTTTAATTTTTTATTAATTAGTTATGAATATACAAATGATAAGAATGTATTTTTGTAATATATACAAAATAGGGGATGAAATAGTAGGTTGGACAAATTTTGAGGATGAAATGTAATTAACCAAAAAGTGCACTCCCTACAAAATAATAATAATAATTAAAAAAATGTCCAAAATATACTTAAGGTTTTTTCATATAACTAGCTCTTTTCTCCTGAAAAAGCCACTAAAGTGGCTACAAGATTTTTTTTATTCGTAATTTTGCCATTAACGCACAATGGTTGTGTGTTATTCATTAGGATAACATATAATGATTGTGCTTATCACTTAATTCTAGTTTTTATTCCTTAATCTGCCGATGTGGCGGATAACGCATTTGTGCATTATCAGCCACATCAGTTTTTTTAATTTTTTTTATGTTTATTAAAATTTTGTAAAATTTGAAACATGAATAAATTTGCGATCCGATATCATTTAATGCATATGACTACTCGTTTAAATGGTTCTCGTAAAGATAAACGCAATGACATCGCTGGAAAAGTAATCTGGGCGTGTTTCGAAGCAAAATAATTGTTCGTATAGTCGAAAATTTTGACGGGACATAACTTTGCACTCAGACATTCGATTGATGCGATTTTTATAAGCATTTCGTGTGATTCTTATAGACATTTCGTATATTTTTTCGAGATCTACGCAAGATAGGCGGTTTCGATCGACCGTTTCTACAAAAACGCTATAGTTTCATTTTAATTTATATTTTTACATTTTTCTAATACTTTCTCTCTTATTAACTAAAAAATCATGCCGCAAATTTAAAAATTAAACAGATGAACCGTCTTTTTATTGAAGTTGGGAATACATAAATATTTTATTATTAAATAAAGTCTCATGTACCTATTACAATAAGGTTTAATTTTGATTTATTGATAAGTCTATTATGTTATTTTCATGAGGTCAAGGCAATCAAGATGCGTTATGATAACGCACAACTTAGTGGCTTTTTAAAAAAAATATGACAAATTATAGAAAAAGCCCATTACTGAACCAGCTCAGGTACAACTCCTTTTCCCTCTCAAAAAGCAGCTTCTCAGCTACGCTACACCCAATTTTCCCCGCCAAAATACTGCTCTTTCACCGAATCGACTTGCATATAAAACTCGAAATCGTTGAAATGCAGCATTATTTCTTCATCAAAATTCTGTTTGAGTCTTGCACAAATAATCATTCATCAGCATCATCAAGTTTTCTTTGAACAGTTTATCAAATTTCTGGTGACTAGGGTTGGTCTCGTTGCCGTCGGCGGCTCTAGCCATGGGGAGGGGGAAGAGAAATGCGACTTTAGTCATTTCGTCGTCGGACGATGAAGATTTTCTTGTGAAATTATCATCCAAACCTGCATCGGTTCCTAGAACGAACTATAAGAAGAGGCCTAAGAAGGCTGCATTATCAAATTCTTGTCCTCGGTCGCGTACGCAGTCCAAGATCAGCGATTTTGATGAGGCGAGACTCTTTTTAACTGCTTTTGTGTGTTTTACTGTCTTTTGGAGCTTTTTGGTTATGCCACTTGCATTTTATTTGATTTTTCTTGTTTCAGTTAAGCTAAACTACACTGAATGTTCAATTATAACGTCACTTATTGATTTCATATTACTTTACTTTAGACAAGAAGGAATTGTGGAATATTGCTATTTAGTGAATGATCTTGAATTCTACACCATCACATGACATTAAATGTTAGCGAAAGTTACTTTATCTCAGGTTTAATTTGCTCATTTTTAACTCCTGTTTCTGCTGGAAAGGAAGAAGCAGCATCTGGCACTAATCTTTTCACTCGACTGAAGTTGGGTTTTACACCAACTTTAAATATACTTTACCTTTTTGATATTTATGGTGTCATTTTGGTCCTTCTGAATGCCTGGACCATATTTTCAATTTCCTACTCAAGTCATGATACACCTAAAATGCCAGATTCCATATATCTTCTAATCTTCTTCTTCATCATCATAGTATGAGTTTTATAAGAGCTTCACAACTAAGCTTAATGGTGGACTTCATGCTTTCATTTTATTTGCACTACAAAAAGACACATCTTCACTGTCGTATCATGTTCTCTCTTCAGTAGTTTTTGAAAGTTGATGCTCTTGAATGCAGATTAAGCGGTTTTGTGAGGAGCTTGACAGTGGAACAGCTAGGTTCAAGGTATCTACTGGTATGCCTTTCTTGAAGCTTTAGTTTGACTGCTTTGCGTTGTTTCTTGCAGTTATAAGTGTTGATTGTTGCTTGATCTTTGATTTCCCTTTCAAACACTCTTTCAAACTCTAAACAAATAATACTTATTTGGTTCCTTGATCCATAGCTATATCAGTCTTATTTTATGTAACTATTATGCCACATTTAGGATCTACATGGATTGTAACTAAACTGAGAAGTGTGATTTATTCGGCCCGGTATATGTTTGACTTGTGTGAGAGAAAAAGTAGGACACATAGTGAAAAAAAGTGGGAAATTGTTGGATTTAGAAACAATCTAAATAGACCCTAAGTTCTGCACTGTTCTGATCAAGCTGAACCTTGTGTACGTGTTGGGATTGGTGCAGAACAGGCTTCTGTATTGCTGGTTCCTGTGCTGATTTTCCTAACAATTGTGGTTGTATATCCATTACTCTGCATCTTTTGGTTCCTCAAAAAATTCTTGCTGCACAGCATAGTCTTTTAGGGTAATTTTACTAATGGTGCCAAAGTCTTTCTTATTTTTTGATATTATGACGTCTTTTATGTTTGTTGGCCTTTCAATGTGGAAATTTCAATAAAGTAGGCTGTGGAAGTAGCAAGGACTTATGGGTTGATAAACACAAGCCTCATTCTTTGGAAGAGCTTTCTGTTCACAAAAAGAAGGTATGGGGACTTTTAGTATTCCCCTGTTTTAATGGCTTAATGTGCAAATTCGTAGCTTTTAACTTTCCGCATCCTTCATGATCGCTTTTCTCTGCTGAATTTAGCAGGTTGAGGAAGTTAAAACTTTGTTTGAGGAAAGCTTGATTACATCCAAGGTAATCAATCATTTTATTTTGGTCAATGAACTGCAAGTATCACTTGCGAAGAGCTACATCAACATTGTGGAGACATTCAATATCATCAAACATCTTTTGCATTTTATATTTCTTATTCACCAGGTGGTTTATGAAATTCTATTGTTGATGTTTACTGCTCTAAATATTCAGAGGACAATGGTTTCTGATCTTTTTTATTATTTTGTTTGACCTCTTCAAGGAAAGGAAATAAACATTCATAAGACCTTTATGCATGGAATCTCCTTTCTAGAAAGGCCATGCATGTGTTAAAAAAAAAACAGAGATGTCTTTCTTGCTTCCTTCTAAATTGAACAAGAAGGAACAACTTGTTACTTACTATTCCTTTAACTTTTTTCATTTACCTTTTATTTTTTGTACCCACTTTTGTGCAGTGGTTTTCAACAGTCAGTATAGTGCTTGGCTTCTTTTATATTATCCAAGTGTGTGTAGGTAGTTTGTCTTGGCCCTATTTCCTGAGATTTGAACATTTCTCATTATTTTTTATGCAGGGAAAATCCAGTAATCATGTTATTCTCATTGTTGGACCAGCTGGAGTTGGGAAATCTGTATGTTCATTGTTCTTATCCACATATATGAATTTGGGCAATTTGTAATTCTGGTTTAATACTGGTGAAATTTTCTTAGCTGTTGATCATATTTCTTTGCCTTAAATTCTTCCTTCACATGCATGAACAGTCATGACATGCTTATCATATTTTAGGTGACTGTCCATGCAGTTGCATCCCATCTTGGAGCCATAGTATATGAGTGGAACACCCCAACTCCTACTATATGGCACGAACATCTGCATAATTCTGGTTCAGGTACTTTCAAGTATGTATGAATTTAGTATTGTATTTGAATGGAGCTGTCTGTATTACTAGGGCATACCTAAATCTTGAGTTACATTCTATTTCAATTGTTCACCCGAGGGATCATAGATATTTTCTGTCTTGTGCTGATATGAATTTAGAGTTTTTCTTATAGTATTAGATGGCTTGACAAATCTTCTAATAATCTTGGATTAGGATTGAGGTACATGTCGAAGTTGGATGAGTTTGAGCATTTTGTTGAAAGGATAAGAAAGTATGGATTGATTCTCTCATCTTTGGTTGGAGGATCTCGGACATCAGTCATACTCTTAATTGATGATCTTCCTTTGGTACATGGAAAAGCTGCTTGTGGAAGACTCAAGAGGTGCTTGAATCTTCTTGTGCAATCAGTCTGTGTTCCAACAGCAATATTAATCACCGACTATGGGAAAGCTGACTCCACGGACTACACAATGCACTACTGGGAAGAAATCCAGTTGTCGCTTCAGGATGCTGGGGCTTGTAAGGTTGCATATGATAATGTACTGCTTTGGGAATTAATGGTTTATTATATTTTTGTAGTAAGCTAGATCTGTTGATATCTCAGGTGAGTTTCAATCCAATCACAGTTAATTCCATGAAGAAAGCTCTGTCAAGAATATGCAAGGCGGAGCAGCGTGAAGTTAGTGCTGAACAAATTGAACTTATTGCAAAAGCTAGTGGAGGTGACATCAGAAATGCAATTACATCTTTACAGTATTTCTGCCTCAAACCGCATCAAGGACCTTCTTTGAGTTCTTATGATGGCATCTCCCCTTGTGTTAAAGATGGATCAGATGAAATGGTTCATTGCGGACCTTCATTATCATTTGGCAGAGATGATACAATCTCTCTATTTCACGCATTGGGAAAATTTTTGCACAATAAAAGAGATCCTGATAATCCCACTGCAGCAGGTAGCTTTGACAATTCTTTTTCATTGTCATTTTACAGTGTTTTCATTGATAATAGAAAGAACTTTCTTGGTATTTCCTGATTTATATGTTTTGTGCAGAATGCTCAGTAATGATTTACATGATGGCACTATTCTCATCTCAATGGCATTTCTTCTTAAGTAATATGTTTGTTAGAGTTCGTCCATGATATTGTAACTTGTCTGTATTAGGAAATAGAAGCAAAGTTGACTTATCTTTTAGGCATTTTACTGTTGATATACATGACCTGAAGTCAAATGCTGATTTTAGAAGCTTATTGAATATTCTCTTGTGCCTCTGAGGTTTTGCAGTGCTTATGGTATACTATGAAAGTTCTATTTTTTCTGTTACAACAAGTATATGTCAACTTCAACTGAGCTGTAGAACATTTCCCTCATATTAACCTGTTTAACCATTATGATCTTATCATATAACTGTACGTGGATTGAGTTTCATGAGCATATTCTGTATTCTTTAGTTTCCAAGATATTGCCCTTGACTTGGCGCATTCTTACTTGTTGAAGATAGAGATTCAATTGTTCTCAAGGAGAAATTTCTAAGGTTGCCTCTGAAAATGGATGCTCCAGAAATAATTCTCTGTCAAGCGCACGGGCAAACAAGGCCTATTGTCGATTTCCTACATGAAAATGGTAAATTCGTTTCTAATATTACTCGTTCTTTATGAAATAGTTTGCGTCTATCTATTTACTACACTAGATGGCTCAGTTTGAAACAGATTGTTGGGAAGAATATACCGTGCATAACAAATTTTTTGTTGGTCCATAGCAGCAAATGTGCATGTGTTGTTTTTTCTTTGTAGATTTGTTCACTGTTACTCTAATATAACGACATTATATTTTTTCAAGAGCTAAGAGGTTGTTTTTCTACCTAAGTGAATTAACCAGACTGGCTATTGCTCGGAGATTGTTAAGTTTGTGAAAGACTTTATTGATTGATGTGCTACATTCTTCTAATCCCTTTTCTGCTTACATAATTTTCTGGCAGTTTTAGATTTTATCAGTGAGGAAGCAATAGATGATGCCTGGGTCGTGCAATCATATTTAAGTGACTCAGATCTCCTGCTAGCTTCACTTAATCGGGTTTTATGCCGAAATTATGAAGCTGAGAATTCTGTTCAGTCAGCTGCTGCTTCAGTTGCCGTACGAGGGACACTATTTGGAAATGCACATCAAGTTCCTTCAAGGTGATCTATTATCAGATGTGTATTCTCTTTCAAACTTAATTTATGTCTGACATTGTGTTCAAGCAACATCCTGCAGGTGGCATGCAGTTCGGCGTCCAAAGCTTTGGGAGATTGAAAAATCTTTGTGGCGGAACAAGGTTCGATCAAATGAATTATAGTAATTTTTGTCTTGAACATCTCTAGCTTTTTGTTTCAGATAAAATATATTTGTCAAAAGAATCCTAAATTAACTGTATCTGAAGCTGATAATATAAGCCTATGGTGAACCATCAACTATGGCATAAATGTGGAATTTTTTTTTAGGTTGATGGATAAATGAATCTTAGATTGACATCTCATTGCCCTATTTGACCTTATCCTCTGGATGGATCCCTTTTAAACGGCACTGTGGTGAATTTATGGTGATTGTTGATGTCTTTTTCTTTTTTGGATTCTCCAGATGCTTGAGCAAGATATAATGCTAAATTAATGAAAGTTGTAAACCTGCCTAGGGTTTCTTTTAAACTTGTCCTATTGATGTTGCTGTCATGCCATATTAACATAATTTCCATACTGTCGTATACAAGAACATGCTTGATGAAACTCCTAGAATGTAGTTATTATGGATATTCTCTACCGTATTAATTACATATTGATGCGTCTGCAGCATCAGATGGCGAATGAGAGATGTGTTACTAGCCTAACCATGCACGATCACACTGTTGATGTCACGGAGTTTAAACCCATGCTCAAGTGGATTGGATATAGAACACCCGAAAACAGTGGAGCTTATGAAGCATCTTCGGATGACATGGTTGAAGATGAACTTGAGAGATTAGTTTTAACCAAGGAAGATACAAGTGAAGATGAAATAGAAGACTGGTGAAAAAGTTTTTGAAGTCGGCTCTGAAATGGCGTTGTCCTCTCTGTAAATTATGTAAATGCTGCAGTATTTAATTGCATTCTGAGAATTCCCTGCTAATGCAAATTTTGTCCGTTCTTCTGCTAATCAGTTTTGCTCAATTGAAGTGCACAATCAACCCTAACCCTATGATATGGCAAAAGGAAGGGTGCATTATGGATGCAAGAAATGCCTTCTTTCTTAGTTTTTCTTTGTTTTGGATGAGTTTGTTGGCTGCTTTCATAGACACAGAGTCAATTACTGTCTAAATGGCATGGCCCCTTCTATTATTTAATGGGTAAATATTGTTTTTCGTCCTCATTTTTTTTTAATTTTTTAATTTTTTAATTTCTGTCAAGTAACTCAAGTTTGATCTTGAATTATTAATTGTCATTTTTTGTCCTTAATATATTTACAGATAACAATTATACTCCTTTTATTGATTTTCGACATGATTGATTAGTAGTCAGCAATTTATTTTCACGTATATATTGTAGTATATATTGTAAATAAATTGTTAACCATTTGTTAAATGCGAAAATCAAAGAAAAAAAAACGTTATTAATAAATTAATTGAGAAGAACAAAAGATAAATTTAAATTAATAGTTAGAAGATTAAGCTTGTTTAGAAACAAATAAGCCGATGTGATGACTCTTTGTTGTGTCACATGTTTCTTTTAGCGTATTATTAGACGTTTTAGAATCATATTCACTCTTATTTTCATGTATTAAAAAAAAAAAGAATATGAGTTATGTTATTTATTTTGCTAAATAATATTATATTTTTTGTTAAGAATATAAATCTTTTTGAATTTTTCACATAAATAAATTAAGAATCAAGAAAATAACACAATTTTTTAATAAGATATTTATTTTACCAGAGGTAGCATGAGCTATGTTATTATTAGTAACTTACTACTGCAGTACAACGCATTAGGTGCTGCGGTAACAACTATAAAATGCTGCGAATGCGTTCAAGGCATTATGAGAATCTGGCCCAACAGGTGAAAAACCCCCAAAACTGAAAAGCTCCTGGCAGTAGTAATACACGATTTTCTTTCACCGGAAAAAAAAAAAAAAATCAGTTGCTGCTGTTAATGATTGACGTTCACAGTCTGTTCACAGGTACATTTTTGGGCTTTGGCTTTTCTATGTTAACTTTCTCTTTCCTAGATTAATGGCGCCGAAAATCGCCTCTCGGACCAACTGCTTGGCGCTTTCTGTTCTGTTTATATTCCCTTCGTTTCATCAGTTTTTGTTCAATCTAAGGTTCATCTGATCATTTACTTCTTGTTTCTTACATTCTGGCGCTGACTTGTTTCAGCTAACGTTTTATCAGTGATATCTTTATTGTGTTTCTGTGATTAAATTTCAGTGTAGTTCTTTTTTTTGCTGTTGTGTATGCATAATTCGGAAGTACATTTTGGATTTTGATATGATTTTCAATTTTGATTTATGATGGAATAGGAAAATAAAGAAACTGGGATTTGGATTAGGCGTTTAAATGTAGAGCTTGCTGTTCTTTATGATGTTTATGGGAATTGGCATTCCTGTTTATTGGCCGCAGAAGAGTTGAAAGAAAATCAAAATATCCACAATGTGAATAGTGAAGAGAAGTTCTTTCTGAAAAGATTTTGGACCCTTTGCAATTCTGGATTCTTATCCCTGTTTGCTACTGGGCATCTACTTTTGTTTCTTGGTGTACTTCAAAGATTTGTTTATCTTCACACTTGAAATTAGAATGCAGAATCCCAGAACGCTATATTGGTTCATCACCCAAGTTACCATATAGAAGCCACTATCGCTCTCTTCACATGAAATTTATCATTCTCGTGAAGATGTTACTTTTACCTTTTCTTCTCTTCAGCTATCATTGTTGATTATGAAACCCCGATGTGCCTTAGATTTCTTTTTTTTTTTTCCCTTTATGTGCTGGGTAATGTAAATATGTAATGCTAAGCCGATATTCGGCAGCACTACTTTGGGCTTCAGATTGCTATTCAACAAATGATTCTCTGTCAATTTCTTTCCCCAAATTCGTGTGGCTTTCCAGAAATGCGAAAATAAAAAGAGTCTGCATCACATCTCACAAATTCTTCATTCAAGCATGTTTTGACATTCTTGAATCTGTGATATGTCAAAATCTAATGTAGTCTGATAGATGGCGAGTCGGGGTACTCGTTTGAGGAATACACAAGTCATGCAGAATCCAGAATCACAGTCAAGGGCTAGGTGGACGTCATCACTTACCCAAACATTGCTGGATTTGTTGGTAGAGCAGGTTCACAAGGGAAACAAACAGAAGAAATCTTTTAGCAAGCAAGGCTGGCAATGCATTTCTGATGACTTCCATAGCAAAACAGGCCTTAAGTGGGACATGGAGCAATTGAAATACCGATACGGAGCCTTAAGAAAGCAGTATGGTTCTGTGAAGTCATTGCTTGAACATGATGATTTTAGATGGGACGAACCCACTGGCGTCATTATGGCTACAGATGAAGCATGGGACTCATATATTGAGGTTTGCAGCTCTTGATTCTTATTTCAGAATTGATAAATTATCCCTTTATTGACTGCTAGGATAATCCTCTGAGCTTAATATTGTGATCATGTTTTGTTTTTATGGGTTGTTGATGTTATTGTGAGAGAGATCAGAGCAGGGGTGGGGTGGGGTGGGGTGGGGTGGGGTGTTTGGATTCCTTTGGACAAAGCAGGTTATATTCTTCATCTTTTAATGTCAATAATGAGTTTCAAATGGCTTATTTGCCAGGAACATCCTGATTCTGAAACAATAAGAAGTATGGGTTGTCCAATATACAAACAATTATGCACCATATTTGAAGAATCGAATACAAATGGGAAATGTAATGGAATAAATTATCACAAGGAAGAGACTCAAAATTTGGCAACATTTCAAGAACTGTCATCCATGTCAGACTCAGAGGCAGTAACCGATACAGCTGATGATCCGGAGAACCTTCAAAACACCATTGCTTCAAGCAATCTTTCTCGCAAGAGGGGACGCAAAGGTGTTGATGATGTCATTGCAAAAGCAATATTGGAGATGGCCTCTGCTTCAAAACTCAGGGCCGCAGCTATTAGAAAACACAATGAGAGGTATTCAATAACTGATTGTGTTAAAGCATTAGATGATTTGCAAGGTGTTGATGAACACCTATATTATGCTGCCTTGGATCTCTTTGACAACCGCTGTGCAAGGGAGATTTTTTTATCTCTCAAAGTTGATAAGCGCTTGACCTGGCTTTCTGGTAAATGTTTAGCTCAAGCTAGTTTCCAGCATGTACAAAAGTAGTGTGCAATTTTGTAAAAATCTTTCTGATATTCTGCGGCAGAAGAAGGTTGTAATAGAACTTGTACATGTGCTAGATTGCTACCCATCCTCTATCAATGTCTCCACCTTTTTGAATTCCTGTAGCACTCAAAATCTTCTAATACATCTTTTAAAACACTCTCGATTATAAAAGAAGTGTTGTAAAGAAAGTGTATTAAAAAGTACATTAGACGATCTGGCACATAATCCATAGCCTTTTGATAATTCAGTATTAACTAATGGACTGTGATTAGTCGAGTTTTGCTTTGATAACTTTGTTTTGAGCTTGGTAAAAGTTAAAAGTGATTTGTCTAAAGAGATATAACCGACATTTCCATTGTGGTACTTTTTGAGGCAGGATAATTCTGTTTTGAACTTCGAAAAAGTTAAAACTATTTGTTATAATCAACATTTCCAGAATCCCATCCTCATGTATCAAGAAAGGTTCTAACTTGTTTTGGCATGAGGCCATTTCCTGAAGGTTTCGTTTCAGAAGATGAACAGAATTAAAGATATGTTAAGCAAGGGAGATCAAATCACAGGCAACACAAATCTTGATTGAAAAAACATCTTTCCAGAAAACACATGAAAGAATTTGAACAAAACAAAATTGAAACCACTTACAACAAAATGTTGTCTCCAATAAAAAACTATTCTACTTTCTATACTAGAGAATAAGGTCTCACCACCTAAATCTGCAGGGTCACTTTTCTTACAGCATCCGATAATGGCTTCTGATGATCTGCAGCTCACAGATCTCGTTGAGTTCTCCTCTAGCCGAAACAGAGTCAGATAGACAAACTGTACATTGCAAAGGTTAAGAAGGAACTTTTAAGGCAAAATCCTCTTCACCTGATGCAGCTCATTGGTACTTTTAGCCTGGTTATATACTGACTCAAATGCATGTGTACACACATTTGCAAAACCTGTAACGGCTTGAAAAACGTGTGGCAATCCCATCTGCAGGTTGTTCAATGTCATTGCTCTAGTTACGCTTACTGATTTATCGTACCTAGCTTTCTCTTCCTCGGCTCTTGCACGCAATGTCTCGACCTTTGCTCGCTTCTCACCTACCGGATCCTTAATTCTACCGCTAGAAACTTGGGATAGTGAGTATGGTCCATACTTAGTCTCCAGTGATCTTAACTCGGCTGCCTTTTTCTCGAGTTCTTTAAAAGCAAATTCAGACTTCTTTTTCTGCTTTTGTTCTTCGCCTTGCTGCACTACAATGGCGTGGATAACTGTTAAGAAGCTCTTGACTCCCTCTGATGCCACTTTGTCCGGAGCATTGTTCACTGCGAGCTGCCACTCTTCGCAAAAGGAGTAAATCGCCGAATCTAGACCTGTTCTGTCAACAGGTTTGTTCCCGAGTTGGAATAAGCTAAGCCTGAGCCAACCAGTTAGCGACTGAATGTAATCTCGTTGAGCCTTCACGAGGTTGCAGAAAGAGATGTGCCATTGTTGGGCTTCAAGCTCGAGTTGTAGAGTCGACTGCCGGTGAATTTCAGATGTCGGGTCAGTAGATGGAATGGCGTTTACATACTTGAGTTGCTGAACTATATGTGTTTGGACCTGGTGACATTCATACATGCTTCGCCACATGGCCATCAACCTGTTAAAAGAATCCATAAACAGATACAAAATCCATCAGCAATTTGTTTCTCTACTATGTTACTATTCACAAATTATATACATTTCCATTTCCACTAATTGTCACGGAAATGTTGTAAGCGAGTGAGAGGACTAACCCTTTAACGAGTTCAACGAGCTGTGGATAAAGCTCGGACTCCCTCAGTTTGATTATCTCAGCAGAAGTAGTTTCGATTGCCTGTGAGGCTACCATCATTCTTGATTCCAATTTCTCTACCTCTTTCTTTGCCTTCTCCGTCTTCACATAATCAGCCCTCTTCATTTCTAGCTTCCTCAACTGTGCTGCTTTCTTCTCGTGCTCCAATTTCAGCGTTTCAGCATTCTACAATAACGAAAACTACAATGATAACAAGAACAACGATAATATTATGAATCAAGCGTAGCCTAAGAGCTCCTATTGTGATTTATCACATAAGTATTTCCACAATTTTGTCTTTGGCTCATTGTATCTTTAGTTTTTGTTATCAATTGCACTGCTTTCTTCTCGTGCCCCCAATTTCAGAATTTCAGCATTCTACGATAATAAGAAACTACAATGACAACAATAACGAAAATCGAGCATATATAGCCTTAACAATAACGACAATCCATAATTTGTCTTTGCCTTATAGCATCCTTTTTCTTTTGATATACACGGGGTGTGAATCAAACCATGGACCTATCGCCAGGCAAGAAGTACTTAATCAACAGAGTTACTTCCTTGTCACGCCTCATTATATCTTCAGGGACCCTCATCACAAATGAAAACAACGGGGAAAACCAGAATAACCTCAATTGGAATTGCAATAAAATACCGACCTTAACCTCATCATAGAGTTTCTTCTCCCAAGCATACAATCTTTCCACAGTTGAACCATGAGTCGCAATAGCACTGCCACCACCTACATTGACATTTCCAATGGAATCGTCACAGAATTTCCCAATCCCATTCCATTTCGGACTCGAATTCCATGTCCAAAACAATGGATTTAGATTCTTCCCATTCCCTGTACCTGCACCACCCCAAATAATTCTAAAAGAATCAGTTTTCTAATATTCAAAAAGTTTTCAACTTTCTCAAATGAATAATTCCCAAAAACAACTCAATCCCAAATCTTTCGTTTCGATAATTTTAGTACTACATTATTTCAAATATAATCCCTACACAGTGAAATCTAGCATCTCACACCACCTCTCACACAGTTGATCGCTATTGGGTTCTGCTATATGATAATATACCTTTTCTTGGATATTCTAACTAATCTGCTGTCAGCCTACGAGTGACCGCATGATCTGAGTCTTACTTGGGAATTAGTGTCCGACACTTACTCTGGGTTAGGGCCTGACCAGGACGTAGCGCTACAAGGAATCAGATTCGAACTTTTGACCTTACAGCAATCCTAGACATTCGCATTAAGCTTACCCAATAGGCCAAGCCATCAAATTAAGACCGTAATAACTTAAATAACATAGACAAGACACTAAAATTATAAAAACCAAAGATTTGAAACTAAGTTGTACAAATTACTCTTCTCAAATTCAAGAATGGCAGATCAAGATTACCCGGCTGTGATTTAAGGTCGGGAAAGGTACAAGTGGGGACTTCTAACAGCAAAGAAAGTGGACCACCAGCATCAGCAGCTTTAAGGAAATAATCATCAAGTTCTTTAATAATTTCAACAAGGTCTTTACTCTTAGTAGAGACCACCATAGCTAATTCACTACTAGTAGAGGCAGTAGCCGCCGTATCCTTAGAAAAACCACTTATAATAGAAGGCGGAGCCGCCACGCTAGCATCTCTTCCAACGGTGGTAGTGGTAGTAACCGCCACCTCAGAAGTAACTGTTGCCTCATCCCATTCCTCCTCTGTTACTGATCTTGAAGAAGAAGGCATAAAAGGGTCCCAAAAATCCCAGCTTGAAGAAACCGGCGGCGGAGGTGGAGGAGGAGGGCGTGGTGGAAGAAGCGCAGAGGAATTTGTGGTTGTGGATGTTGTCCATGAGTCAGAAATTGGACTCATTGGGAGTGGTGGTGGAGTTGGTGGTGGTGGTGGTGTTGGTGGTGGAAGTGGTGGTAGATGGTGGTGGGGATGGTGGTGGGGATGGTGGTGGAGATTAGTCTCATTGGTGGCAAATTGAAGAAGGGCAGAACCAGTATTTCTTAAAGATCTTAAATAAAAACTATGAGAAGCAGAAAAAGATTGTCTCGCTTTAACTAATTGTTTCATATACCTTTTTCTTGCTTTGCATCTTGATACCATTTCTTCTTGCTTTATTAATCTTGAATAACAACAACCCATCTTGTTCTTCTTCTCCCTTTGATTCCCTTTCTATGCAAGATTCCTTCAATTTTCAGACACAAAGATTCATAGGAAATTCAGACAAAAAGAAAGTGCAAAATCAAGATAAGCTCTGTTTTTTTTTTTTTTGGTTCTTTTTGGTCTTTCTTTCCTACTTTGAACAAAGAATCTATATGGCTTTAAACAAATTCAAACACAACCCCTCAAATTTCTTTTACCAAAAGTTTCTATCTTTTTCACTCACTCAACAAAATCTATATGGTTTTGAGCAAATTTAAACAGAACCCTCAATTTTTTTCACAGTAAAAAAGAGGAAGAAACAAAAAAAATCAACATTCTTTACAAAAGGTTTCTATCTTTTTTTTTCTCGCTCAGCAGATAAACATGAGGGGGTGAATGAATGGGAAAGAAGAGAAGAGAGGGGAGACAATGGGATTTTGGGCAGAGAGCCAAAGAACTTTTGTATATGAGAATTTTGGGACGAAAATGCCCACATTACAGGTTTGTTATTCACAAGAAAACCATTCACATGCAAGCTTTGGCAATGCAAGAATTCTGAAGTGTTGGAAGGGTTGATTTGTAAGTTCAGAGATTCAACGGGTACATAACAAGCATGATATGGTAAAAGGTGGTTTAAAAACAAAAGAGAAGGAGTCATTAATGAAATTTACCATAAATGCATAGAGAGAATTGAAAAGTCTAATGTAAAATTTAATTACAAGAATAATTATGATAATTAAAGTGTGCCTATTTATCTATAGTTGTGTCTTTTATTTTAAATTTTATCTTTTGAAATATTTTTAAATGTAAAGTACTTGAAAATAGGCATTTGTCTTATGGAATATCTCAAAAGAATTCTTAGAAATATATAATTTTTCTCAGGCAAATTCTTTTGTAAGTGAATTGACAATAATTATTTTTTAAGTATAACAAGTCTGATATGGTAAAAAGTGATTTAAAAATAAAAGCGAGAAGAGTCATCAATGAAATTTACCATAAACGCATAGAGAAAATTGAAAAGTCCAATATAAAATTTAATTACATGAATAATTATGATAATTAAAGTGTCTATTCATCTATACTTGTGTCCTTCATTTTAAATTTTATTTTGAAATATTTTAATAGTGAGTCGTTTTATTGTTGATGGATGTCAAGGTAGGTATAAATGTGAAGTACTTGAAAATAGACATTTGCCTTAGTTAAATATCTAAGAAAGAATCTTTAAAAATAGATAATTTGTCTCGGTCAACTTCTTTTGTTAGTGAATTGATAACAGTTTGTCTTTTAAGTATAATAAACTTGACATGGTAAGAAGTGGTTTAAAAACAAAAGCGAAAAGAGTCATCAATAAAATTTACCATAAACGCATAGAGAGAATTAAGTGAATTGACAATAGTTTATCTTTTAGGTACCAAAATGTAAAAATATAAAAGAAAGCATTGGAGGATAATTCAAGTCAAGATATAAAGGGACTCAAGGCAAAAACTCCCAAGTGAAGAAAAACTCAGTCTGTCTTCATTGTCTCTATCAAACTTGGCTCTAAACTATCAAAATTTGTGCTGAAAAAGAAGAAAACAACAAATTATCATCAATTAAAAGCAAAAGTAATCTTTCTCCCTTCACTATCTATTCAATTATGTATGTAAATTGAAACTTATTGTAGCTTTCCCATTAAAAAAAAAAAAAAAAGAAAAACTTATTGTAGATGTTGAAATAGAAAGATAAAAGGTGATCTCCTCCATGTTTTGCATTCTCTAGTTATAGATGGTGGTGTCAGAAAGAATTTTTGCATTTTTCAAATACTTATAATTCACGAATAGTTTTGGGTTCTTATTGGGATGGGGATCAAGTATCAATTTCTAGTCTATATCTATAACAAGTTCTTTTACTAAATCAATATGCAATGCCGGTTTTTCGTTTCTTTTCTTTTAAGATATGATTGTTAATTTGAAAACAATTTTATTTGGTATTACATTAATATTTATAAGTGAGTTCTCAATGTTTGCTTCGGAAATAAAAAGCAAAAATCAGAATGGTTTTACATTTCTCCAGAAAATCATTGTATGATGCAATTACATATTTTATAAAAGTTTCATAAACTTTTTTATTTCTTCCAAACTTGTCATGATTGGAAAAATTTTTTAACTCGTTTTTCTTTTAGGATCTTTGAAATTCATGTCATTTAATGATTTATAAGTTCATCTTCTTTTCAACTTCTTCGTCTTTGCCTCAGGAGTTTGATTATTTCCCTACTTTGTTATCCATTTTCCTATCATAATGTGAATTTTAGACGTTTTTCATATTGCATAAAATTTATGATCTTTTTGTTTATATCTAGTTTTAATCTCTTTATTTTCTCAAAAAAAAAATAATTTAAGATCCTTAAATTTTGTTGTAAATAGTTTTTTTTTATTTTTTATTTTTATTTTTGAAGTCTAGTTGCAAATTTTGTTGATAGGATGAAGAACATGAAAATGAAATAAATAACAACCTGTTTTTGAGTTTTTGCTTTGACTCCTGAATATATTTTGGCTTAAATTACCTTTCAAAATCTTTTATTTTTTTGTATTTTGGTTCCTAGAAAATAAAGAGCTATCAACCCACTAAAATGAGGACTTGACTACTTGATTGAGACAAATTAATTATTTCTAAGAATTCTTTTGAGATTTTTTCAAATATAGATATTTAGTTACTTAATTGACATTTATCTCTTTATTGTTATATTATCTTTTTTGTTGGGCATTTTACATTGAAAATTTTCTCTTAAAAAAGAAAATTGTTGGTATATACTTCTAGTTATATTCTCTAAATATATAAATCAATTCAATATTTGTAGAATAATAATTTTTTTATTAAAATATAATATTGATGGGATTACTCAATGAGAATTATATTTAAATAAATAACTCAATTAATGTGCCGTCTCTTTTTTATACTATCAATATATTTTTAAACTCTAAACTATAAACCATTACCTAATTTTAGATTACTATTAGCAAAAAACAAAAAAACAAAAAAATTCATATTATGCACGTAGATAAGATTTTAGATAGAACAAGTTGTTTTAAATAAAAATAAAATTTTTGTAGGTTTTTTAACGAAAATTAACACATAATTTATTTATAAAATAGTAAGATAAGTAAAATATCACTCTCATTAAGAATAATAAGTAAAATTATAAAGACAAACTATATAGATAATAGATAATGTATACTTTTAAGTATAAGGAAACATTTAATTTGTAAAATTGTGAAATTAAACAGCATTATATTTCTTTTATCTCATAAATAGATCATACGTAACACACCCTTCAAATTAAATACACTAAGAGTCATTGTGTTTTTTATATTTTCAATATTTTAGGGTTTAGGATTTTATATTTTTATATATTTGATATTTTACTACTCGTAAAAAGTTAAGTGTTATATTAAAGAATCTAATAATTATTACTATAAAATTGCAAAATGATGGTAAAAAGAATAATTAGACTCGTTGATAAAATGGGAAAAGGTAAAAAGATAATTTGGATATATTCATTGTTTTTCAAAAGCGAAAATTTTTATCTTTAAAGTCTCTAATTAGACTGTTCACGTTCAAATGAATGTTGTAAATTATAATGACTTAGCAAACTAGAGGTCAAGCTTTAATACGCACAAAAAATTATCTCTATATTAAAGAAGTTAAAATTTTTATATCGCCGTTAATAAAATTTAAATTTTAATCATTATTATTAATTTTGTAATCCCAAATAAACTGAATTATACCCCTACAAGTCATAATTTGGCCATACTCTTACAAAAAGAACAAGGAGAAAGCCAAAAAAACGGCCACGTTTAGGGAGGACAGTTTTTTTTCCTTTTTAATGGAAGACAGTTTGTAGTTCCTTTGCATGAGATAATGCGTTGGCAAGCTTTGGGAGCATTATTGAGGAGGGGCATTAATTAATTAACTTTTTTGGGGTTATTTAAATAATTTACTTTTTTTTGGGGAACTGTGACAATGGAATCTACCTGACACAGAGCATTACAGGGTCTCCTTGCTGTTAAAAAAAATATCTCATGTCCTGACAAAACTGCCCTTAAATTTAAGGTAAACTGAATCCTGCCAATGTGTTTTTAATTAGATTATTTTCTTAATTAATATTAGTTATAGTATGGCATAAACATAAAATATTCAGGACACAAATTTGTTAAAATTCATGATTATATTCTCTAATTCTATTCTTAGGCAGATTTTTTGTGGAGTTGGAAATATATTGTACTTTTATTTACACTCTTAATTATTAATTATTTGGATTGCAAATTATAAAGAGAATAATGGTAATAAAACAAATACTACACCCTATTATTCTTATATGGGTTATATATAATAAAAGAACTTTTTATGTTATATGAAGCACCATCATCATAATAGGGTTTTTCAAAATAATAACAATAATTATAATTAGACATAAAATATTTTATTTATGTAAGAACTCAATGAAGAGTATGAAGTGAATAAGTAAAATTATTACCATATAGCTAGAGATTATAATATATTGAGCTATGATCTATCCTTTTATTAAATAAATCTCATAATAAAGAATGTGAGTATCACTTCCAGCAAAAAAAAAAAAAGTATCCGTTACTAGTATTATTAAAGAGAGGAACAAAATCTTGTTTACAACATGTGACAACATGCATCCTTACTTCTTTTGGGTATAAAATAGAGAAGCAATCCCACAACTTAACTTTAACTAATTCCATAATAAAAGTACTTATTCTTAATCTGTTTTGTCAAGTATTAATTTCAAGTCACCTTCAAAATTTTATATTAGATTTTTTAATATTGTATTATATTTGACTTTTTATCTTGTAAATCTTCCTCTGAATTTAGTTATAAAATATTGACATTGAATAAAAAAAATTACTTTTAACTTTATATTATATATTAAGATTTTAAATTTCAGAAGTTTTTAAAAGGATTAAATTTAATTTAGAAAAAATGTATTTTTAGTCTTATAATAAATAAATTATTCATAAAAGTATATACACACGTGATCGTCTAGTGCATTATCTTGATTTAAGTTTGGAATCTCAAGCAGGAAATATGAACGAAAATGTAATTTTTTAGTTTCATAAAGAGTAAATAAGACTGGAAGTAAAAGAATTTTAAAATTTAAAACCATTCGGATACAAATAAAAAAAGATATTTGTTATATGGACCACTCAAAACGGGCCAAAAAAAAAAGATTAGAGGCCCAAAGTCCAAAGAAGCAGACTGAGCAATATCTTATGGGCCTCCAAAACAAAAAACAAAAAACCGAAGGTTCGATAAATTCAGCCACACGAGCAGCAAATCGCAAACGAAACCCAATGAAATTAGATAAGAATCAGAAAATGGGCCCACAGCCCATACTACCCCACCCGAGCACGCATTTCTATGCACACCCATACAACCTTCAACGCGCTTTATCCTCACGTGATACCACACGCAGCACTCTTCATCTTCCTATTTGTACGTCTTAAACACGCGTCTTAATTTCGTCCGACACATTGCTTCGCTCCAAAACCACGTCAGCTGGTTTTTTTTTCCCTCCATCTATCTTCCCCCATAAACCCACAAGCAAACCGGCTCCTCCAAGCAAAACCCAATTCTTTTCTTGAATTTCTCTATTGAAATTGAATCTCTCTTAAGTAGTACCATTCTTTGCTTCTTCTATTACCAGCAATAGACTTGGAATTTTGTATTTATAGAGAGAGAGAGAAGGGAGGAATTGTGTTTAATTTGATTGAGCAGAGAGAAATCTTGAAGAGGTTTTTGGGAATGGCAGGAGGGATTGTGGTGGATGCAGAGTACATGAAGGAGATAGAAAGGGCAAGAAGAGACCTTAGAGCTTTCATTTCCAGCAAGAATTGTGCACCCATCATGCTTCGTTTAGCGTAATTTTAACAGCCCTTTGTCTATCTATTTATTTGCCTCCTACTTGAAATTTTTTGCTATGCTTCATTATGTTGAATTAACATGTAGTATCTTCTTCTTTATGTTTGTTTTTTGGATTTTGATTTGTGTATCTCTTGTTTGAATGATAATGAGGTTTATTTTCATTTTTCCGCTGTTTTTTAATCTGCTTTCTTGATAAGTTCTGTTGGTCATGTTACTGTTTGTTACCTGATAAATGATTGGGCAATGAATGCAAGTGGAAGCAAAACAAATAAATTTGTCGCCATTATTTTGATTTTTTTCGTGTTAAGAATTGGAATTATAAGGTGAACTAAAGAAAGTTTTTAGGGATGAGAAGTACAGAGGTAGCTTGATGATGTTCTTAGAGACGGATTTAAGTCCATTCATGTGTTAGGTGTACCTAAACAATTTATGGATTGATGTGATACTAGTTTGTAGCTGCAGGATATATTATGGAAGATAATGTTAGTGGCTCTTTATGTTTTAAAATTATATGAAAGGTATGTGGTGTTTTTTTGAGATGAAACTAGATTCATTTTTTTGTTACTAAGAAGATCAGGGTTGTTCATGCGCCATTTTGCTTAATTTGACGGTTGATTCAGTTAGTTGCTAAGTTGTTGAGCACTGGAAATCATTTGCAGGTGGCACGATGCTGGAACTTATGATGTTCAAACAAAGACAGGAGGCCCTAATGGCTCTATTAGGAACCAGAAAGAACTGATGCATGGTGCAAACAATGGTTTGAAAATTGCAGTTGACTTGTGTGGTTAGTATTTGCTCATCTATTTTGGAGAAATGAGTCCTTGTCCATATCTCGGGATTTCTAATGAAGATAGGGCATCCTTCTAGATGGTAGAATGCTTTATAGGTTGTATTCTGCTGGAAAAGACAGGATATGAATATATCAGTCTGTCAGCCACTCATTTTCTCAAGTTCCATTTTTCTGGAAAATGTAGACTTATCTGGATTAGTATTCATATCTTGTGTTGAGATTTAGCAGTTATTATGCTTGTGTGGTTTACGTTTGTTTTGAATGCAGAACAGGTAAAAGCTAAACATCCAAAAATTACGTATGCAGACCTCTACCAGGTAACGGCATTTTCATTCTCTCTTTTATTGGGCCATCTGCATGCTTACTATTGTAACCTGCGAGTATTTTGATTTCTTAGTAATTGAAGATGCCAAATAAATGCCGATAACTCCTTTTTTTACTTTTATTTTGAGTATGATATATACGTCTCTTTTATGAAATATAAGCTTTTGATCTTTCAGCTAGCTGGTGTAGTTGCAGTTGAGGTCACGGGAGGGCCTACAATTGATTTTGTCCCAGGTAGAAAGGTACACAAAAATATGACATCCTAAAACTCTTAACTGCAGTTTTAGTTTTTTCTTTTGTTTCTGGTTCCCTTCCAAAGATCCACAGACAACATCTTAATTGTGCTGTCAATTGTGCAACAGGATTCTTCGGAGTCCCCAGAAGAAGGCCGCCTTCCTGATGCCAAGCAAGGTTAGTAAAAAGGGCAAACGTTTAACATTCGATGTTTTCTCTTACTGCTTTTTGTGTATACAAATGATTTATGGTAATAGTTGACCGCTAAGTTGGTTGACCTTCAAAGATCATATTCCTCTAATCCTTTCTTCCTTCTCTTCAGGCGCATCACATTTGAGGGAAGTCTTCTATAGGATGGGCCTCTCAGACAAGGATATTGTGGCACTATCTGGAGGCCACACTCTGGTACATTTCCTCCATGATCAGTGTCTCTAGATTGTTGAAGTAGACAAACTCTATTTAAGAGTGTTCTTAAATCTTACAGGGAAGGGCTCATCCAGAGAGATCAGGGTTTGAAGGTCCTTGGACTAATGAACCTCTGAAATTTGACAATTCCTATTTCGTGTAAGATTAGTTTTTGTTCACAATGTTTGGTTAAGGTTGTTTCTTTGTTTATAGCACCATCTTCGTTGGATGTGTTTTATGACATATCAGGGAGCTTCTTAAAGGGGATTCGGAGGGCCTTTTGAAACTTCCCACAGATAAAGTTCTGGTGGAGGACCCAGAATTCCGAAAATATGTAGAACTTTATGCACAGGTATAAACATGCAGCTCCTTTGTTTCTTATCGATGCTTGAGTCTTACTATATATAGTTGATGTTGCTATGGAGCAAAGTGGCATTCTCATGTTATGGCATATAATGCAACACCTTAGATATATCAGAACAAACCTCAACTTGTTGAGGACCCGAGTCTGGATCTTCTGTGAATGTTTCTGTAGCGCTTTCTATATAAGATATCTATTCTCATTAATAAATCTTAAAAAATAAAAGATAAATACAAAATAAATAGTTTATATATCGAGGGAAATGTTTCAGAAGATGTTATATGTTACAAAGAATCGAGAGTGGTAGAACATGGTAGTTGGACGTGCATGGTTTCTTCTGTACATCAGTAAATAATATCAGCTTAGCTAAGTAGGAAAGTTTATCTTCCTATGTCAGGATGAAGAAGCATTTTTCAGAGACTACGCAGCTTCACACAAGAAACTTTCAGAGCTAGGATTTACTCCCCCCTCATCATCTTCTTGCTTTAAGTCGACTATCGACAACAGTAAAGTATTGGCACAGAGTGCATTTGGAGTTGCTGTGGCTGCAGCTGTAGTGATCTTTGGTTACATCTATGAAATTAACAGAAGGAAGTGAAAAGAAGGATATCCACATTATTTGCCTCAAAAGAAGAGGGTGACTTGAATTGGTATTGTTACATTGTAACAACTCTTGAAATAAATACAAACTCTTGAATTTGTGCTTGTTTGTTATAACATATTCATAATGTGAATGGGAAACTCACTCTCTCTCTCTCTCTCTCTCTCTCTCTCTCTCTCTCTCTCTCTCTCTCACACACACACACACACACACACACACTTTAGATCAGCATTCAGTATCCTTACCAGGACTCACCAACTGGGTTCATATTCGACTCAATTTGTACAGTCTAACTCTTGCTCGAGGAAGGCCTAACTTGATGAGACTATTCTGGATTCAATCCCACAAGAAACGAATAAAATAGACTGTTAAAAGAAATGAATAAACTTTTATTAATAAATGAATTTCAAGTTATTTGTTACATAAAAGCCACAAAGGCAAGTTAAATAGAATGTTAAAAAAATGCACAACACCAATATCATCCCTCCCTACTGTTGTCATCTCTCTCACTTGTGGTGCAATGAGAGTTGAGGAGAAAAAGTTCATCTCCAATTCTAACATTTCTAGAAACCTAAAAATAGAATTAAAATGAGCTATAAATAATGTAAGTCTATAAATACTGTCAAAAAATTTAGGCCCTTGGACTCAAAGACAATGTGATGTCTTGAAAAACCTTCAACCTTTTGTCAATCTTCCTTTGAAGCAAACCACCATCATTGTTGCTGCTTGGTTCTGCTGCCTTCTTTCCTGTTTCCTTGTTGTCTGAACCTAGTACTGCTGCAATTATTGCCTCTTCAAAATCCTTGCTATCTGGTAATAATAAATCTGCCCATTTCTCCCCATCTTTCTCTGGTGATATTGATTGCTTTCGCGCTTTATTTTCTGGCTCTATCACTGGCATTCTTGATTCTCCTTCCATTTCTTTGGTTCTGGCAAAGTTGGCTGCATTTCCAGACCTTGTTCTCTTGAGGGTTTCTGGATGTGTAGCAGCAGTAGTAGTACCAATAGAAGAAGAATCCTTTGCTGCAAATTTTGTTGAATAAAATGGCCTAGCAGCAATGTTCAGATTCGCTGCCTGATTAAAAAGTGATCTAACACTCTTCTGCACAGGAGGAGGAGGAGGAACCATTTGGTGGTTTGGTAATAAGTTAGAATTATTGATGTTTTCATCAGCAAATACATCCTTAGGATTATTAGACAATTCTGTTGTGGTTGTCGTTGAAGATGAAATATGTTCCTTGCAAGGCTGTGGCTGCCAAATTGCAGAAGAACCCAAAAATGCATCAAATAATTTGCTCTGTTCAACTCTATCTCCACACTTGTTCATCATCTCAGACTCAAGATCCCTTAGCATTTGCTGGGCTCTTTCATAAGCCTTGAGATGTGAATCAACACCACGAGGACCATCAACTACTGCTGGTTTCACTCTCCTAAGAGTCTCTTTAGCCTCAGATATTCTTCCTTGTTTCATTAAACAAATGCCTAAATTGCACATCTTGTTGTTGTCTGGTGCAATCAATAAGGCCCTTCTATAAGCATCCTCTGCTTCAATGTAGTTGTTTTGCTGCATCAATGCCCATCCCAAATTACCCTACAAAAACCAAAAAATTCCTCAATAATTAAGCAAATTTCATTTCACCAATAGTTTCATACATTCAAGAGTGGAAAAGGAAGAATTTGTTATGATCAATACCAGTAATCTTGTGGCTTCTTGTTCAACAGAGACTTGAAATTTCTTTCCTTGGGATCTTGCTGTTTTAGTTCTTTTTCCATTAAAAGCCATCCCTTGTTGAATCAAGAATAATTTATGCCTCAAAAGTGAAATTTGATCATCCAATCTTCCACATCTCTGAAATTAAAATTTTTCATCAATCCCAGTTCATTAAAACTTTCTAAAACATTCTTCTGAATTAAATTGTACCTTATAGAGATCTAACAAGATATTATCAAGAGCCTCTTGAGCTTGATCAGAACATCGATTTCTCAAAGATTTAATGGCTTCAATTGCTTCTTCAGCCCTATTTTGCTGCTTCATAACAATTGCCATATCTTTTAAAGCACTATCTACTCTATCCCCTGCATTAATGGCTGCCCAAAACAAAGGTATCGCCTTTTCCGGATCCTTCTCTACCAACTGATTCCCAAAAACCCAAACAAAAACAAGATCAAAATCAAGGGTACCCAGAAGCAGAAAAAATCATAACTTTACAATTCAAGAATAGCATAAACTTACTTGAACATTTTTGGCTCTGACATAAGGTGTATCACCAATTGGGACTTTGTGGGCTATATGAAATGATTCAGACCGAGTTCTCGAAACCCCTAATGGCTTAGCTGGAGAAGAAGGGGCAGATTTTGTGGGTCTGAAACCAGGGGGAGCATTCCACAGTTCTTGCAACATCTTGAATTTTCTCGAAAAAAGTACTTTTCTTGATGCAGAGAGGTTATGTGGAATTGAAGAAGGAACCAGTGAAAGAATCGAACTTCCTTGTCCTAGGGAGCCAGAAAAATGGAGGGAGACAGAGAGAAGGAGACAGAGTATAGAGAAGGAGAGGAAAGCAGAGTCTAATAGGATGGAGGAAGGGAAGAGGGTAAGGGGGTTTTGAAATGATATTTGACCGTTGGGAGTGTTACCGTTTTGTGAACTAGCCGTTGTGTCTCTTCATATAATTTACCCACCCCCAGCGAAGGGAAGGAAAGTGTTACGTGTTGACTTCGGGTATATATATTGCATCGAGGTCCTTATTCTTTCTAGTAATTCTTTATAAGTTATGATTTTTCCCCTTCATGAAAATTAGGCATGGTATTTTAATAAAATAATTATTATGATTAGAAACCTCTAAAATATTTAAGTCATAAAATATTTTAATGCCTTTGAAAATCTTATTCGAGTGACAGAACTGAATTGAAGTCTCCAACTAACTAGAAGTTGAGAGTTTAACTCTTATATAATGCAGACGGAATTTCGCAATTTCTCTTGTATTACTCATTTATAAATGAATCCAAACGGGTATTAAAAAAAAGTGCATATGTATAATGAGTATTAGATTTGAAGCATTTTGATTTGATATATATTGAATCACACCCTACCTCTTTGAATACATTTGCTAACATATTATTTATAATATTTTCTGTTATATTATTTTTTTATTTAAGATTTATTTTCTTAGAGTTTATGATTTATTTTTTATTTTATAGGGTTGAGTGATAAAAAAATACAATAACGAAAATGTTGGAAAAAAAATATATTTAAAGATATGATAGATGATTATGAGCAATTGAATTATGTATAAGTGTCCAATATGTAATAGGGGGTTACCCAGCAAAAAAATGTAATAGGGTTCGTCTAAGTTGTGTCTCTATAACACATTTATATGAATAAAATATACAATATATGAATAAAGATACTATATACGATAGTTTAAATGTAATAAATCTCATAAAATAAAAAATCTAGTAAAAATTATTAAGTTCTAAAAATTTATATCTTAAATTAAAAGTTAATTAATATTCACGTGTGCTTCGAGCATATGTTAGAAACCCTTTGTAATAGTGATTTAATTAGTTATTGAAGTAAAAAAGAAATGAAACAGAAAATGATATAGATGATGTGACACACGATCGAAGCCACTACAAAAAAGAGAGGTTATGAAGGAAGCTTCTAATTATATTAGTTATGTGTTGAAAACAAGAATTGAATTCTATGGATCTAATCTCCTATTATTCCTCGTTTGACACCATAAGAAAATGAATTCGCGGGAATTTCTTTTTGAATATTCTCATTAATCCAAAAAAAGAAAAAGAAAAACTGACCAATTATTTGCCTTGGAGGCCTTTTTAAGAATCAAATAAAGGGAGCCTTTCAATTGTATATTCTTGTTTTTGAGGGGGGAAAAAATGAAAAAGAAAAAACAGGCCAATTTATGCCTTGGAGTTGTATATTCTTTTTTCTTTTTTTTTTTTTTAAGAAAAAGGGAAAAAGGGTAAAAATGCGGTGAACGTGGATCGAACACGTGACCTTCAGATCTTCAGTCTGACGCTCTCCCAACTGAGCTATCCCCGCTTTTTGATAAGCTTTTGGATTAGATAATTGTAAACTAATCTTTGTCTTTTGAGTTATTTTGGTGGCAAGTTGAGAGATTTTACTTTCCAAATTCTCAAGGGTCAGTCAGTGCAATATTCAACATTATGAAAGTATCAATTTATAAAAGTTAACATCCCATCCTTTTCCTTTATCAAATGCAAATCTCCTTTATAGTAAAATTCCCTCAATATCTTTTTTTTTGGTAAATAAATTTCAATATTGTTTCGGACATATACTGTCCCCTTTCTCATTTTTGCCAACTCCCTTATTTTCTTTTTAGCTTAAACAGATTTTTTCAAAACTTGCAAGAAATTCTAGCCTTTTCAATTGGTCTGGTTTGAAAATCCATAGTGTTTCTATGCTATTAAGGGGAAAAAAAAGATACCCTTACTCACTTCTCATATTTATTTCAGCTAGAGAAGTAAGATGATCAATTTCCTCCACCCATCGGTGTCACTCAGATTCGTCTGTACATCTTTTATAGTATTTCCTTTAACATATCCCTTTATAATACTTTAAAGAATGTTACAGAGGATACACATCAGCATCTTGCTTCTTCATATTCAATACAAGAAGTTGACTACAGCTTGAGTGAATGCTAAGGCTTTAACACAAACACTTGGGTATATGAATCATGGTAACTGCACATATAGTCTTGATTGTTCATACAATATTATCTATAAAGTCGCCAGAACAAGGTCTGCAAGATCTGATATTTGCCTGTTCTTTACAAAGAGCAAACTTGATGTCTACATGGTTATAGGAAACAAGATAGGACAAAGAGAAAAGATGTTCAAGTAACGTGATGAACACTCACAAATCTAGGAAATAAGGAGAGTGCTTCCTAGGACTACAGTGCTCGAAAGCTGTCAGTTTTATCGATTCTGGAAGTACCCGAACTGGATGATTCGCCCATTACATCAGGTGGAGTGGTAACATGAGATGAATCCTTCTTCAGAAATGTTGGCATTCCAGACACCTCCTGAAGAATGTAATATGGTTTTTCAGTATATAACAGCATTCTTTCAATGCTAAAACTTTGAATATATTAAGCAAATCTAAGAGGAGTGTAATTCCTGAAACAACAGCATTAGAGTTTTGGTCTTGTATCAGGAAAGATGGTATCAATACACACCCATCAGAAAATTGATATGAAACTAAAAACAAGGCCTGACAAAGATGCTCAAAACCTAGTAAATCTACACTTATAATGGTACACGAGCGATTAAAACAAATTCTATGATCAAATGAAAACAGAAAAATACCATCTTCAACAGTGGTCATCAAATATACGCACAAGATAAACCATATGCACGGGGTCTAACTTCATCAAAACAGCTAAGCAGATTGTTGAAAGCAACTAGAATTACCTTCATCAAATGCAACCTTAAATCACAAGGTCTAACTTGATTTCCAATGGATGCCATAACAAACTTTGAATATTGAAACAAAACATCAGCAGCAGCTTGCTTCTTTTCTTCAATCTGCAATATAATTTCTCTTTTGGTCACTGATAAAGAACAGTGACTTCATAATGACTTCGGTATAAAGAAATGCTTCAGAAAATCTAGCCAAGTTATATAGCTTAAGCGAGGAACAAAATGAAACAGACAGACCTTATAATCTGTGTGCATATGACACTGCTAATGCAGGATTTATTTTGATTTCGTCCCTTCCCATTGGACTAGGATTGATAATCAATTGACATATGCCTCTTTTTCATGGTACAAAGTTTTGCATCAGGCCTTACAAGATACATATCACGGGTCATGAAATTCTAGTTCCTAAGCTAGATAGAGACCAAAGGAATCGCCTAGATATTTCAAGATTGCGATTGGGAATCTTGAAGATTGATTTCAAGTTCTAGTTCCTGAGCAAGATATTTCAAGATTGCAATTGGGAATTACCAAGCCAGGTTACAAATCACAATAGAAACTAAATGAGACAACAATGAAAAAAGCAGCCAGAGCAGGTAGGCTTATGCTCTCCATTAAAATGGCAGAAAGCTGAAACTTGGTTGAATAAAAACGCCACAACTCATAAATATTGATTTTCTTTTGCTTAACCAGTCTATCAAAATACCTAATTTTTCGCAAGATCGCTGCCAGAATTATTATACCAAAGAAAACCAAATGCAGCAAATTATAAAAGATTAAACAACAATGATTGCAGGAATAGATTCACTGCTGGGCACATAACTTCAAGAAATTTTACTTTGAATTACGAGCGATTTTAAGGTTAGATAGAAAAAATAACATTCCATGGCTAAACAAAGAAAGAATTAAAGAGCCCAATTTTGGAGGTATATGATGGAAAGAAGAAAGATTAGGGCACAAATTTTACCTCGTAGTCTTCTTTCATGGCAGAAACTTCAATAATTCTTCTCCCAGTTCCTCGGCACCGATCACTGCGTATTAAGCAGAATTTCTATACTGTTTCTTCTAGAATGGTGAGCGAAAGGGATAGAAATTATTTATGAATTTTCACTTTTATCCTTCAACTTTAGGTTTAACCTCTTTTAAGCCTCAAAGTTTTTCTCTATTTTTGAAATGGTTTTATTTACTTTGGCCTCTTTTATAGGGGAGAAGAATGAAAAAAATGCTTGTGTGAAAGTGTTTTTTTTTTTTTTCTTCTTATTCTTTCCTTTTTTCCTTTCTCATTTCTCTTTTCATATGAATATTGTTAAAAAGTAAAAACTATATATGATGATATTTTATTATTCAAATATATCAACTTCTTAACAAAATAATCTATGTCATGCATAAATCTATTAACCTTAAAATCATATTATAATTAGTATTATTTTGACATTAAACCTTGCGAGCTTATAAATAAGAAATTTGAAGTTTTATTACTCATTGAAACATTACTTATATGACTACCTCTAGCATTTATATTAAGTTATTATATGAGCATTTTATATTAATAATTACATTACAATTACAATAGCATGGTTTATTATAATCTAAAAATATTTTAACAAGTAATAAAATTTAAAAAAACTTGATTTTCTTCAAGATTTCATTAGAAAATCATAGTATAGCTTGATTTTTTTTTTTTACAATTTTACCCCCTAGAACATATGAACACTACTGATCACAAGAAGAGGGGCAAATTTACCAAAAAAGATAAGAAGAGGGACAAGAGGACTTTTAGCACATACAATAATCCTATAAAGATCTTTTCCTTATATGAAAAATAAATAAATAGTAAAAACATAGAATAGTATGAGATAAATTGTTTTCGAATTCCTTATCAACTGGCCTATTAGCTCAGTTGGTTAGAGCGTCGTGCTAATAACGCGAAGGTCGCAGGTTCGAGACCTGCATGGGCCATTTTCTTGTTCTTTTTCATCATTTCTTTTGCTATTTGAAACCTGCACTGGCCATTTATTATTATTATTTTTTTTTTTTGGCTTTCTCACTATTCGTTTTGTGGCAATTTTTCTATGAAGAATGCTTCTTTTTCTACAGAAAAAGCTTCAAGAATCTTGAAAATCAAGAACTTCTGCCAAAAAAATGGTCAAAGTTACCAAAATTATACTGCAATCAGCTGAATATCTCATTAGAATACAAAACCAAATCTTCATATTTCTGAAACATGTAAAAATGCTGCTTATTAAAGCATAAAGTTAGAAACTTTACAAAGGGATTTCATAAACTTTCGTGTCCAATAGTACAAAATCAAGCTTCTGAGAAGGAAAAAAAAAAGAATAATGCAAAAGGGCTTGCACCCACTTTCTGTACATAGCTACAAAATTTTGATATTACAAGAACTCTGCACACTTGCTGGTTTTGTTAGCTTCAATCTCCTGCAAAAACCAATTTTATATCTCTAAAAAGAAGTCAATATTGTTGTTTAAAAGCATTCTTGTTGTTTAGTGTTGGGGAATTCTCCGTGTTAAAGAGAGAATTGTAGAAACCATCAGCTTACGATCAATTGGCTTTGTCAAATAAGCATCCATTCCTACCTCCAAGCATTTAGCTTCATCTGATGACATTGCATGAGCTGTTAAAGCAACAATTGGAATGTGTAGTCCAGTTCCCATTTCTGATTTTCTTATTGCTTTTGTTGCTTCATAACCATCCATCTTTGGCATCTGTTTTTCCAAGAAATAGCACCCCATCAGGATCATATGAAGATCAGGGTTAAACAAATTCCTCAATGCAAAATATGATTGTTAGATATGGATATAAAGGCCTAAATTCATGCTTTTCTGGTCAAGTTTTATAGGAAATATGAATATGAGAAGAAAGGATTCAAAATGTACATCAATCTTGTAAGCATGGTCTTACTTGACAATCCATAAGGATCAAGTGATATGGCAATGAAGTTGAGTTGATGACATCTTCCTCAGGAGATTCTAAATTTGACTGATTTGAATCAAACATGAACCTTAGAGCATCTACCGCCTGCAGTCCATCACCCACGGCTACAACTTTAGCTCCTAACTTTTCCAGCATTATAGTAGCTACTCTCTGAAGTACTGGTGTATCTTCTGCAAGAAGTATGCGTAAGCCATCAAGAGATTTTTGTTCATTCCAAAGCGTGCCATTGGATTGTGTATCTCGGTCTTTAGAATTAACACTACTATTCTTGTGTCGTTCCCTAGGCCCCTTTACACCACGATTTCTCATGTCGAAAGAATTTTCTTCAAGATTAGATTGAGGGAACTCGACAAAGTAGTTGTTGAGTGTCCTGTTCTGGCAGGCAGAGGCTATGTGGAACTTCTCATATGTCTTTTCTCCAGCTTGAACTGGACTTACAGAACTGGAATTTTCACGTTCCGACTTGTCAGAATCATCAGAGCTTGCAGCACAGAATGGAATAACATCAATTTCATGACATTCGCTCAAATATCCTTCTGCTGCTGTAGCTTTTAAAGTGTTCATATACTTCTGCAATTCCACGTTTTGATCCTTCATTACAGCTTCAAAAATATGAATTAGTTTCGCCTTATAGATTGGTCTGTTGATCATCAGCAAATGCCCTCTCTGCCTCAGTTCACTCTTTATGGTATTGGATGTATCATGGTTTAAAATCCAAGCAAACTTTGCTCTCCCAAAGTACTCGTCTAGATAACTAAGCTGTTCTTTCCATATGTCTGTCCTTAAGTCAAGTAGCCCAACATCAATAACTATGATGAAGATTGAGAAGCTTGAGGCTTGAATGTCTACCTCCTCGGGTTCTGAAATTTCACTTGGCGAAGAATGAATATAGCTCTTGCACTGAAAATTTTCTAGAAGAATCTGTGTCAGTTCATTCCATTCAGATGCTTCACATGTATTCACCCCATTTTTCTTTAACCACTGGGATAATATCAATCGGCCCATCCTTCCATTAAGTGCAAGCAACACCTGTATTCAAACTAGCAAATAAGAATCTGTTGGATGAATTAAACTAATGAAATTTGTTCATCTAGAATGCCATGATGCTCGGAAGCAAGAAACAAAGGAGATTGAATTCACTCACAGTCAGTTTATGCTGTTCAAATTTAAATTGGCAGTGCTTTACTATGCCATGTGGATCTGCTGCAGGTGTGTTGAGTAGTAAGCATAGTCTCATCAGAGTGCCTGCTCCATTCTTTTTTACTACTTTGATTTCTCCTCCCATCTTGTTTACCTGATGGGAACACTTTCATAGTTAGGCACAAGTATGGATGAAGAAAGAGATAAATGTTCTCTTTTCATGGAGTTATTTGTTTTTTTGAGACGTTTTAGCAGTGTTTAGCATTTGTTCTGCTGAATCAATTTCTTTTACCTAAAATGAAACCGACTTATTTCCATAGGAGAGAAGAGGCATTTATTTTATGCACGAGTCTTGCAGAAACCATAATTTAGCTTAAGAACTAATCAACCATAAGATTTATGCACACTGCAGGTTCCTACTATCTCAATGAGAACGAATGGATATATTCAGTTTCCATGACTAATAACTTTTCATCTGAAATGTGTCAACTCACCAATGTTCTCACTATGCAAAGACCAAGACCGGTACCACCGTGCCTGAAAATAGTAAGTACACAGTTAAATACAACAAAGGCACTTCTTAGAAATCCAGTTCTAATTACTGGAGCTAACTTCTATAGAAAGAAATGAGTAATTTTATTATCATTCACAACAGTATAACTTGTTCAAAAATGGCGAACTTACAATCGAGTTGTTGAAGGGTCAGCTTGCTCAAAGCTCTCAAATACAGATTCCCATTTGCTTGGATCAATGCCTGTAATAAAAGATAAAAAATGAAATGAAGTATGAAGTCAATGAACACCGTTGAAGATCCTGTGTAACTTATAATCTGTTGATGGCTACTAGAGTCATACCGCAGCCAGTGTCTTCAACTTCAAACCAAAGAACCACTTTGTTCTCTTTTCTGAAGGATTTCTGGTCATTGCTGTCCTGATGCTTCAACTTCAATCTTTGCAGTCTCCAGCATTCCTTCTGATTAATTGATGAACTCCTAATGCTAATGGAAGGATTTTGGTTTTCACACCAACCGCGAACGATTATGTGGCCCGCTGTAAGCCATTAGAAATCTTTAACTTCTGCAAATTACTTGAGTTTTTCATGAAATTTGGTCTTTTTAAGTTCATAGTTCTTATGATTCTCACATCTTTGTATCATATGTTTCTGCTATTTAGTATATATCTGCTATCTCAATTCAGAGTTGAAGATTTGAACTTACATGTTGTGAACTTCATAGAATTGCTAATGAGATTAGCAAAAATTTGAACTACTCTTGCAGAATCTCCACGAACAAATTTTGGCATGTCCTCTGCAAATGACTAAAAATTAGAGAACTTCCTTTTCAACTAGTTAGCAGAAAGAAATGCCTATGCTCGCCCCTGATCACAGTAGTTTGACATTTAAGCTTTAATATGATAAGGATACTGTACATACCAGAGAGGTCTAAAATGGTTTCTACATTGTGGTTAATGCATTGAACAGAGAACATATCAACTAGCCCCTCAAGTTCTCGACCCAAGTCAAACTCGGTTTCTTCCAGCACGAGTTTTCCTGATTCAACCTGTGATAATAGGTTCAGCAGAACAAAATACAAATGTCACAGCATGTCAAATAATTTTTCTTCTAGTTTCTCATATGCACAAGAAACAGATTCATGACAAAAGACCCGATGATTAATTTATCTTTGGTACCATTACATAACTGGTTTATGAGTATGAAATTCATTTTGATTGTTTTTATACCTTACCTTGCTGAGATCCAAAATGTTATTCAAAAGCCGAAGCAAAGCAGTTGAACATTTACGAATCTGTGTGACATTTGCAAACTGTTCATTGGTGAGACAATCATCCGACATAAGAATGTCCAGCAGTCCAATCACAGCAGCCATAGGTGTTCGTAGTTCATGACTGCACAAAACAACTAAACAGTTCAGAATATATAAAGTATACGAAGGCAAATAACACACTTCTTGTTAAATTCTCACCTCATATTTGCTAAAAACTGGCTTTTGTAGTTGCTTGATGCTTCTGCCTTCCTTCTAGCATCAAGATGGCTAATAAGTTCTGCTCGTAGTTTCATTTCCTTCGACACTCCATTTGTTAATATAAAGATGCAGACACATCCGATGACTAAGATACACAGTGATGCAGATATCAAAACTAGTAAAGTTTTGAAAGCTCTTTCGTCCACTTTTCCCATTACATACTTCCTAGGAAGGATAATAACCCCAACCTGTACATTCTTGCTTGTTAGAATATCTTGAACATAAACCGAAGTCATAATTAGGCAAAGAAAAAAGAAATCTTGGAAAATTTACCATAGGAAGTCTTTTTAAGTTGAGAAAAAATGAATCAATATAGTATAGTTGATTCCCAAGCTTTGCATTCTCTATGTGAACTTCATGATTGGGTGGAAACTTGTTCCCATAAGTTTTTTGCAAGCACTCAGCACCAGATCGTATTACAAATTCTTGGGAATCGACAGCCATCATGAGCTTTGGTCCAGTTGATGAGTTCATTAAAAGAGGAGTATTTGTCGAAGTAGCAAGCAACCAACCTTCTTGAGAGGTTAAATATATATGACCACTATGAAACTCAACAAGTTCTTTCATCAATTGACCAACACTATAAAGTGCTGTGGTAACACCTACAACAGCTACTATATTTTCTTTCGTTGAATCCCACACAGGTAATGCTGCTGAAAGCAATGGAGAATCTGTGTATTTGCTTACTGCAACATGCCAAGAAGCTTGCCCGTCAGGCACTTGCGAAATACCTGCGATATTTATCAATTCATCTGGTGATATTGGGCTAGATTTTCCAATTTTTTCACCAGTTGCCGGATCAAGTGGTTCCCGGTACCAAATAGCAGATAAATTTCCCTGTATTGATTGATCATTCCATCCTTGACGTGAGGCTAGCAAACTAGTATCATATGAGCCACTTATCGAATAGTTGGCAAGATCAGAATATATGTAATATGTATTATTACTCCTGTGATCTCTATGAAAAGCCTGAACAAAACCATTCCTATAGTTTATAGTTATTGCGCTAAGAGCTCTTCGGCTTGCAAATAATGCCCACGTGACATCCCTCATAACCTCGTATAACTGTTAAAGATTTCAAAAGTCACAAACAATCCAAAACAACAAGAACAATAACAATACAAAAAAGGAATCTGCTAAAGGGACAACCTCAACTTGTTGCGCTTGATTAACAGGTTTGCTGTACTTTCTGATAACATATTCTGATAACTTAACTTGAGCAGTTGTTATTTCAACAGTTGAATTTAGGATGTTCCACATTCGTAGTATAGGCCGTTGAAGAAGTTCGTAACGAAGTCCATATGCTAATGTTTTTAATGATCTTGTTGTATAGACTTTTGTAAAATGCCATGTTAGTAAAGTTAGCATTCCAATCAAAATTGCTAGCATAACCTGCATATAGTCATTAACAAAAGAGCAAGACAGATCAGACTATTTGAATATATTTCTGTTATATATGCACGCCCCTGAGGACAATTGCTAAGTAGTTGATTGTGAGTGCCATCAGTCGCATAAGTTGTGGTCTGACAAGTTGTTCATTATGATAATCCAACTATGTCTAAGCCCATGGTAACCAATGGCTTATGACACTTTATACACTTTTTTGATTGATCATGCTATGCTATTACTGTTCTGAACATGAAAATTTTGAAGGGCATACTTAAAGAATCTTCTATTTTCAAGATTAACTGGTATGAATTTTCCTTTTCCTGAATTTGTGGAGGGACAACTAAGAACAACTGCTAAATAGTGGGCCGTGAGTCTCATGAATCGCGGTTTTATACACTTCTTTGATTTGATCATGACATGCTATGACAGTTCTAAACATGAAAAATTTGAAGGGCACAATTCAAGAATCTTCAATTTTCAAGATTTCTTTTAGAACAACCAAAACAAACACAATTTGATATATTGAGCTAATGATGATAGGAAATAATTCCAAGAAAGAAAAATCACATACCATGATTGCAAGACGAACCACAAAAACACTGTAGTAAGAAGAAAGACAAAGAGTACTTGCTGCATCTTGAAATTCTTCAGCTGATTCAACATCATCCCTATTAAAATTTCTTCCCCTTCTTCTTCTTCTACCACAGTAATAATTTGCAGAACCAAAAATTCTTTCAAGAACACTTTTACACAAAGAGGGACTTCTTGAATTCTTCTTACAAGCCATTTTTACAATTTCTTGAATTCTCAAAGTAGAAAAACAGAGTAAAAAAAAAAAGCCCACAAATAGATAGAGAGGAAGAATTTGAAGCTGATTTTTGAGGTCAATGTTTATACTACAAAAAATTCTTGTCTCCTATTGATATAACTGTCGCTTGCAACTTTTTGGGACATAATTTTTTCATATTTAATAAAGTTTCAAAAGTGGGATTTGTGGTGTTTTTCACTTATATTCCCTCAATCATAAAATTCCCTTATTTTCTTGAACCATTTTATTTTTTTTTACCTGATGTTCGATTATTCGTACACATTTTTTCACATGTGTTCTTGTCAAAGATGAAACTTCTGAAACACAACATGTTCCTGTTTTTTTGTCTTTAGTTTAGGTTCTTTTACTGATCATGACTCTTCAAAAGCTAGATAAAATGCAAGAGAAAATAGTAACTGTCCTTATTATATTGAAATAGAGTAGTAATCGTCATCCATATCACTGAATGTTTACCACTGATAAAATTATAGATACTATTTTGATAGAGTTAATTATTGTATAAGTTTTGTAGTTAGTTTGTTATATTATATGGCGCTATTTAGAAACATTGTTATTTCATCTATATAAGGTAACTATTTTTTGTTTTTAACATATACATGTTTTGACATAACGATAAAAATTATTAAGATAAATGATAGGTATTGACAGTTTATGAGTGACTTTTTTAAATTGGCAAATCTAAAACATGACTTATTTGATGTAAGACGAGAATATAATATTACTGTTGAAATAATTTGTACGGTGTTAGAGGAATGGAAAGTTATCAATAAGAAAGAGATGAAAGAATGATAATGGAGGGGAGGCGAGGGGAGGGGGGCACCACACCACACCATATTGAAGAATCCTCCCATATAGTCAATGGAAGAATTTGCCATGGATTCCATGTCAAGATTGTGATTCCAGAATACTAGTATAAAAACACGTGTTGGACTGACTAATGAGTCTCAAGTGATAAGCTAAAAAGGAAAGGGAAACAAACTCAGTGCAAAAAACTAGTTTATCAATCTGTGTTTGTTTAACTTTGATTGGTTCTCTCATTCTTAAGAAAACATCAACAGCAACAACAAAAGATTAGGAATAATAGGATTATATAGTATTATATTAATTAAAGGAAAATAAAGGTAATTTTAGAAGTTATTTATATAACTAATATTCCTCCATAATAAGAATCATACAAGACTGGTATTCCTTTACTAAATCCTACCATAAAAGAACTAGTCAAGGTTTCTCCTTTTAATTGGTCCTAATTCAAAAGTTAAAGGTTTTCCAAAAAAAAAAAAATAAATTCAAAAGTTAAAGAGTGATGTTGGATAGAAGCTCAAATTCTAAATCTCACGGTCCTCTTGATTTGGAAATAAAGAAAAAAATAAATAAGTTTTACATTTCAATTGTAAATAGAGAAAAGTATTTTTTTAAAGAGGGTCAATAAACTTAACTTGAAAATCTATATGTATAGCGAAAAAAATAATTTTTTTCGCCAAAATAAACTGAGTTTTGCTTAGATGGGCGAAATTCTCCAATGAATTTTGCCCATTCTGGCAAAAATGTATAGAAAATTTCGCCCATCTGGGTGGTAAAATTCATTTCAGTAGGTTTTTTTTTTACAAAAAAAAAAAAAAGGAGTTTCACCCGGATGTCCCATGTGGGAGAAACTCAACAAACTTGAAAAAAAAATATTTTGGGGGATTTGTTACCTCAAAATTGATATTTTCTTGCAAAAAATCTCAAAAATGATTCATATCTACCTTTTTGTGTTGAATATGAAATATTTGGGTTTTGAGTTAGAGAGAATTGTGTTAAAGAGAGATTTTGGTGCGAAAAAAGTTAAGTTTATTAATCCCTTAGAAGGCAAATGGTTAGAAATGCTATAAAAAAGCAGCCTTTTCTACATCAATAGCCGTTCTTTTTATTTATGCAAGTATTTTTTTTTTATAATAAATGACACTTTACTCTTATTAACTCAATTGATTATTATTTAACTTGATTCATTTATTATATATTTTTGTTAAACCATGAGATATTTTAAGTGAATTCATATACATGTAAAGCGCAAGATACTAGTGCATTTTTTAAATTCAAACTCAAAATTCCTGATTAAGTTAGTAGTAATGTCAACTATTTCACCGACATTATCTTATAATATAATACTCAATAAATAAAAGAAGTTTTAAAGTTTTTATACTTGTATAGAAAAATATGTGAAACCATCGATCTAAATGGATCAACAACTCTCAAGATTGGACCCATTGATGGTTCTAGAATTGGGTAGTTTTTTGAAGAGGCAAAGTAAAGTAGATGGAAAATGCCCTTTTTTTCCATAGTTAAATGTGGGGAAGTTTATTTGCATGGGGACGGCCATAGTTAATTGAGAGGCACAACAACTAGGGAAATGGTAACGTGAATGGCTTTAAATGTCTCCTCCTCTAAAACACAACATTAGTGACTCCCACTTCATCATTAATCACTTGCCATTTTTAGTTGCCTATTACTTATTGCACCCCACCATTATTTTATATATAAAAAAAAAAAAAAAAAGATCACACTTGGGTCGGCAAGAACCAAACCAACCCACCTTCTGCAATATATTTATACTCCTAAGCTTATCATCATCTCCAAAAGGGCTTCTCAACATTGCACAAACACAATAATTTAATGACAAAAACACTTTTATCATATAAAGATTTTACAAATTTTATGTTCGAATAGCATGTTATAACTAATCTACTCAAATAACATGCCATTACTAGTTTTCACTTTTAATTGAACTAAAGCCAGCAATATGTAATATGAATATGTGCTTATAAACATGATGAATCCATGCCAATCCACCAAACATGTGTGGTGTTTTTTCTATAGCAAAAGTTGCAATATCTCTCAACCAACAAGATAAAAAGGAGAATACAAAATAGGACATTAATGGCATTGCCAATAACTATTCTATTTATTGGAAGGAAGGTGTCTCAATACAATAGAAATGAAGAATTTGATTCGATACTTGAAGATTAAAAAAATGCTCAACAGTAGACATTGAAAAGGACCAAAGAGCAGTATTATTAAAAAGAATAATAATACTTAAAAAATCTTTATGGTTAGTGGAACACAAATTAAATTAAAAGGCCTCCATCCAAAGGAGTGTATATATAATATCAAATCTTGTTCATGGCTGAGATAGAAGAAGCAAATGCAGCTTTGGCTTTTTCATCTTGATACAGATTTAAATATACCATCCCAAAGCCAAACCATCAACTAAGTTTATTGCCCATTGTTATTTACCACTGTGTATGGTATGCGAAAATTGGATAGAATGAAATAATTTCTTTAATTTTTTTAATTCAATGTTAATATTCAAATTAGATATAAGAATAGTCTTTTTGCGAAAAATTTCATTTTTAAGAAATTGAATAGGTTTTTTCACATTAAAACCTAGGAAGAGGCCTTTCCAGAAAAAATTAAAATTATTTTAAAACATATTAAATTACTATACTATAATATATTTCTACATATTAAACTCAATTAATTTTTATATATCATAATTTATTTTATTTTATTTTTAAAATTAATTTTTTATGACTATTTTCTATGACTATTTACACTACAACAAAATATTTAATTTTTTTCTAAAGTTTTAAGGTGTGATAGAGTATGAAAAATACATTTTCTGCGAGAAGGCAATTTAAGTCATTTTTTTGATAAATAAGGGAGTATAGATTATACTATATTATATTATTTATTTTATTTTATATTATATATTATATTTATTATATTATATATTATATATTATGTAAGATTATATTATATATAAATTTATTTTATTAAAACATAAAATAATAATTTTTTAAATAAAGAAAATGAATCATCATTCCATTATACATTTTCCTTCTAAACATTGGAATGGAAAGAGAATACCATTCCATTTCAAATGAGAAATAATTTCGATAGTAAAATATTCCATTCCATATCCTATGTACCAAATATGTTTTAAGAGGCCACCACACCTTGTTTCCTAAAAAACATTTTGCTAGAGGCGAGATGATACATTAGTAGTTAAAAATACTCCTCGTCAGACCATTCAAGATCCTTCGTAACATTTCCTGAAACCTTCTGTAACATTTCTTTCTATAATATATTTTTACCTTTTTTCCTTAAAATTTATCCTTTATTTGATAAGTTTTATTAATAAATCAACAATGTTATAAAGAATGTTAAAGGACATGTTACAAAAGACGGTATCGAACAAAAGACTTAAATATAATTCTTGTCACTTATCATATTTATAAAAACAAAAAAGCATCATTCCCACTGGACCAAGATGAACCAAAGAAATGACTTCTCATCTTTCCTCAAGATCACTTCGTCTACCACTTACAACCAATCCCAAATTCCCACAGTAAACAAGAACCATAAGGAAACAAAGAAGAGCTGTAATTTGATAAGGACACTTTAAAAAAGTAACCAATGAAAAGGACTCGAAAGATACAGAATATACGAGGATATACAACCAACCATTACTATTCTAAATATATATATATATATATATATATATTAGTGTCAACTTGGCTCATTAAATTGCAAAAGGTTCATGTTTAGATGAATACTGATGGCATATAACAGGATAAAAAAACTCTCTACAGAAAATGATGTTTACCAAACTGTTGAAAAATTAATATCAGAAACATATCAATGGAGTCTGAAATGAGCATTAGTAAAGCCTGCGCTACAGCTATTATCAATAAGCACTACCCAAAAGAAAATATTTACCATTTAGATAGGTGATAGTGCTTCTTTCTGGCCAGGTAATCTTACTTGGGCTCCTCTGCAACGAGGCACCAAGGATGATGAGGACCATCTGAAGTCATCTCATAAATCCATACTAATTTACTTACAGAAAAAGAAAAGACCCTGTCACCATAAAAACAAATTCAGAGTCTCTGGGTTTAAGAAAAGATACATATTAACCACAAAAAGTTCCAGTTCCATCAGAAATTTCTCATCAAAATCCATATTCCTATAAATACAACATACAAATTGTGAAGAAGAAAGACATTACTGAAAAACATTTTCAACTAAGTCAGCAACTTAAAACAGCTGTTGGCATTCAGAACGAATTGGAGAAATGTAAAAGAGCTTTAACTGCTATTTGATAACCAACTCATCCAAAGCCTTTAGCTATTGGAGAGTGGAATAATATATTCACTCAACATGCCCCTTCAGGCGTAGTAGTCTGAACACACATTTCATGAACAGGCCCAACATGTGCACGCTTGCCATTTTCTTGTTTGAACACAGGAGTCAAAAAATTTATTCACATAAGAGTTGCTTTGCATGATTCCTACTGTAGAAATAAATGGAAACCAACGAAATATCAGCCATTACTTGGAATTCTTAGCTTTCTTCTCTGCAGCTACAGTTTTGGCAGCAGATTTAGCCAATTCGCTGGGCTTCAAAACATTTTTTGGATTGAATGCTTTTCTGATCTTAAAAACAGCCCATGCAGTCCCTATGGCATGTCCTGCAGCATCAAGCCCCTCAGTTGTCGCCTTGGCTGCTTCTTCACCATACCTATACAAGAATGAGCAAGTCCTCAAATCATTTAGTGCACCCAATTAGCAGATGCTGCACCATATATGCAAATGCGAAGGACAACGATATGATGTGTTGCTTACGATCACCAATTGTAGAAAGAGAGGATGGAAGAGAACTGAATTACTTTATCTCTTCCATCCCATCTAGTACTTTCTTTCTCTTTTCACTCTTTTTTAGGAATTTATGCTTATACAACTTGCAAAGCTGCAATGCTATCTTTTATAGGAACATGCTTAAGTTCTCAAAGGTTCAGGCTCACCTGTGAGAGACAAGTCCCGTCGTCACAGTGGATGAGGTTGACATTACATTTTTTCCAGCTACCTCAACAGCATCACAAATTTTGCCTATTAACAAAAGTATAACGTTAAACCAGTCCACAGAAAAAAAAAATAAAAAAATCACTAAGTACCAATGATGAGAAAACTTGAAAAAGGATGTAAAACTTAAACTTCCATGAATACAAATAATAGGTTCTCCTAAACATTCGATGTTGCACTGGCAAGAATAAGTTACTTCCAAATTGGAGGCACGAGGTAACTCAATACCACATATTTCCATCTAGACACATAACCAGATAGGGGTATTACTTATCTTTTTGTAACATCATAAAAGTTTCAGAAGGTAACTGAGGGTAAAAATATGAATATCTAACAAAAAGATTTCAGCAAATCCAGATTATCCTTTATCTATTCCAATCATTTGAATTTTAACTATTTCCGTTTTTCTACCTCTTCACCCATATAATTTTGAAGAAGTAAGCTAAAGCTAAAACTGAAGCATGAGTAAAAGCCCTATATAATGAACACAATGAGAACCAGCATATCACCTGAACAAGCAGTGGTTGAAACCTGCCATGATTATTCTAAAAATACCAGATGCATGGTAAAACAACTGGATAATAAGTTAATGATAACTATAATGTGAAAGATTAATGCACACCTAGCAATACCAAAGTATTAAACAGACACATTTCTCCAGTTCTTACTAGCCAAAAGACAACTCAATTATTAAGATGAATATTGGTCAGGGATGCAGGTTCCAACATTGGGTAGTATCCACTCATTTTGGCACCTTGATTAAGAGAATAATGCGGAAGTTCAGAAAATTAAAAGGAAATTGACTAGATGTTTCTGCTAACAGTACAAGGTCATGTTGCTTCATTTACATGAAGTTTGAGCTGAGTTGGTCATGTTACTTTCAATTAAATGAAGCTTGCGATGAGCATATGCAAACCACCCAAAAAAAAAAAGTTTGAAATTGAGTAAGAATAAATGAGGGTGATTAACGTACTAAATCCATCCAGAGAAGCAAGGACCATTTCCCCTGGCAAAAGACCAAAGAATTTCTTTCCAACTTTCGAGTTTGCAACAGAGCCAGTAAAGAAACCTGAAACTTTGACAACTCCAGAAAGAACCCCAGTTGCCACCTTCTCAGTCATCCTTGTCACCATCTTAACCCTTTCAAAGAGAAATAACATCACTTAAGAGATTGCTTTAAATTTGTGCTGTCTGATCTTATCTTTTATTAAGATTTGCATACCCAAATTAAGGGCCAAAATCACAAAACAAAGTTCAAGAATCATCTATATTGCAGAAACATTTCCTTTTCCTTCATTTAATTTTATTTTTAGTGAGCTCCTGTGCTCCTATTCTCATTGCAAGTGGTAAAAGTTAAAGACAACTAAGAATATTCTCACAAATGTATGCCAAAACGTTTGCTAATAGCCAAAAGAGACACACCTAATCAGTAAAAGCCAAAAAAAGAAAAAGAAAACATAAAAATGAAACTAGAAGTCAAAGGGGAAAAAAAACAAATTGAAATGCCTATCAGAAAGCCAAAAATCAAACCTTTTGATCCTTTTCAAAGTCTGAGGATCAACCTCAGCTTTAGCTCCTGTTGTCATTCTCTTCTTGAGTATCTCATTCCCCCATTTCAACCTATCCACAGTCACATCTCCACACCACAAAATTCCCTTTATTAACTGTCCTGACCCCATGGCAATCAACTTTGCTGCCGTTCCACTGTACTCCTCCACATTGGGCGCAAGTGTAGTCCAATAGGCCGCACACCGCTCCTCTAAAATCTCCTTCTTCTTCTCCACCCCCAAATCTTCTGGGGATATTTCACTGGCCACGGCCCCACCCAATGCTGCAGCTGCCTTTTCATCCATTCTATGAACTTGAAAACTACTATAAGTTCCCAAAATTTGATCCAACTCCTTCAATAAATCTTCCTGACCCTTCGACAATATCGTCAAACCGTAATTCAACACATCCATCGAATCACTTTCCGATCCTTTCTTTTTTTTCTTTTCCTTTTTCTTTTTCTTAGATTTTTCATCCTCGTCGTCACTGGAATCTGAATCCGCATCCCTAGGGCTTTGAAAGGCGAAGAAATAATGCGATTGATCTAGTTTCACGGCAGCTAAATCCTTTGTTAAAGGCCATTGAGTGTCATCCGCGACACGAGCTAAAACTGCCACGGTGTTTTCCCCTTGACAAAGACGGAGGATATGTAAATCACCTGTGGCGAGCTCAACGGAGTATTGTTTATCAATCAAGTGGAGAATAGCGCCGGGAACAGTAAGAAGTACTTCTTCATTGCACTCCGGTGGCGCAGAAGGAGAATCGGAATGGCTTTCCGGAAATAGGTCCTCGACTAGGTCTTTCATGTCAACGGTTGGGTACAGATTCGACCCAGAAGAAGAGGATTGGGGATGGATAGGTTCGTAATCAGAATCGATTACTTGGGGATACATTGGGGATCGGGCAGAGTTAGGCTTTTCAGACGCCATTGTTGAATCAATTAGAGAGCAAAAGGTACGATTTTTATTTCCTTTTGATGAACAAGCACGGGAGGAAAGACGAAGAGGGGGCTCAGGAGATGATCGATCGATTTGTTTCCTTTTTTGGGAATGTACGTGGCAGAATAAGAAGGTGACACGTCGGTAGACCGTTTCGAGATTAACTGTCTCTTGAGATTCCCGCGCTTGTTTGTAATTAACAAAGGGAGTCATAAATAAATAAAATTTACGTCTAAAAAAATTTTAATATTTTTTTCTTCAAAAACTCAGTTCTCTCTTTATACATGTTTTTTTTGCATCTTCACTCTTAAAAAATATGCTGATTTTATTGTTAATTTTGAAGAATATACAACATGATTAATTTTGAAATAAAAATTATAAAATAAATTAGAAATTTAAAAATATATTATGTACATACTTGAGTGTTCGAGCGCGAATAGAATTTTCCCACACTAGGCTTTGATGCGGATAATTATAGAGTCGTGCCAAGGCCTGACATGGAGATCCTACTCGTATCAGAACATGACTCAAATATGCATATGATGTATTTTCAAAATTTTGATACGTTTTTATTAATTTTATTAATTATAATTGTTTTTAGTTTATATTGAAGTATTATTATGTTAATTTTTAGTTTAATATTATAATTTGAAGTATTTATGTTAATATATAGTATTTAATTATTTAGTTGACAATATAACAATATAAGTTAACTAAAAATTTAACATAATGGTATAAAATATATTAAAAATAATTAATATAATAATATTAATAATTATAAAAAGTTTTAAAAAACCAAACAAAAGGGGAACAAAATCATGGTTATGGTATTTATTAAAAAAAAAAAATGGCTATGGTGTTGCGCATGGAGTTGGCGCCATTGCCAACCTATTGGCCTATATAGTTCTGGTGCTAATTACTCATCAGCGTTATGATCAATATTTTCTATTTTGATGTGCGTTTTAATTTTGACACTAATCAATGTAAATAAATAAGTATAGAACTATATATTAAATTTTTTTTTTCTAATTTTTAACGGTTGGATTTCATTAGATCGTCATTTAAAATCTTGGATTGTATAAAGAAATTAGAGAAAATGATTGGATTTTTCACGTGTAAATTTTAATTTTTAACGCATAATTTATCGATCCTGTTAATAAATTAATTTCCTCATTTTTGAGGTTATTGTCTTTTTCAAGAATGGATTTTTTTTAAAAAAAAAATAATATAATAATGAATTTTTTTTTAACATAACCTTCTTACTATTAAATTACTACCTTACCATGAGATTTGGCTATAATTTTGTTCATGTAATTTTCTTAAGACTAAAATTTAATTTTGTAGACTTGGTAACTATTTTGAAGTGGAACTAAAAATAAGTTAAAAAACCCTATCCAAATGAAACTCTAATAGTACGTACGCAGCAATACGAATCTCCCTGAAAACATGCATGCATGATTGATACATATAAGTAACTAGAAAAATACAAATACAATACAATACAGGCAAAGAGTTTTGATCAGACGAAGTTGAAGAGGAAGGTCCTAATCTCCATAGGTCCAAGTTCGACAATGAGTGTTGAAGAATCAACAACCCCACCCCTAATTGCTCCCTTCTCATTTCCATTTCCCTCATTACTATTATCACCTTCTACTCTCCAACTTAGCCTTTTCATCTCTGATTTTTCTTGATTTCCTGATAAACTTGTCTCCCTTATTGTTTTCATCTGTAAAAATGAGCAAATATTTTGTCGGTCAAAACTCCAGAATCAACAACAATAATCTAAGCGCTGCTAACTGTGACTAGAACAAATGTAAATAAGTAGTCGAGAACAATTCTCTCAAAAACAGCAATGGAGAAAGAACAGATTGGTGTACCGTCTTGCCACTGAACATCTTCTTCAGTTCAACTTTGGCTAATCTTGAGTACTCAGGATCTTCATCAGCCTAAGCAACATCAAATAAATAATGATTCAATCAAGAAGAATGACAAAGAAAATAACTTCTATCTAGGCATGTAAGCATCTGAAAATGCTGTATCATTCTGGCAGAAGAATATCACGTTTTTTTATGTTCAGAAACCAAAGAATTTAGTCTCATTATACGAACTAGTGATGCGCCTCAGCATCTGTTTCTGGTTCGTTCTTAACTAGCAAGATGAACATAAGAAGACATTACCTCGTATAAATGTGCCAAACGGAGGAGAACACTTCCATCTTCCAGCTCCTGCAATATGAATGTAAGGAACAAAGAAAAGGTAGGGAAAATCTCGCGTTATTGGAAGTAATCGTCACCTGCAGGGTAATTAATGCAACATTTGGAGGAAGGGTATAGTTCGGATCCATGGTTACAGCCTTCGTCGAATGGGAGGCTTTCCATTCTTCTGAGTTCTGTAACATAGGATTCCCAGTTAGAAAAAAAAAACTGCCAATTTTGATCCTTTGTTTTGGGAATTCACAAATCCAGAGCTAACCTCATGTGTGAATGCTAAAAGAATGGGTGAATAGACTTCTTGACCAGTTGTTCGCCTCCAACGCGATCCAGAACCTAGCTTATGAATGTTCATATAATAACTTCCTCGAATCTGGGAGATTAGGAAATGGCATTGGAACATTTCTAATTTGAACTCTGAAATAATGAAGTTCCTAAACGGTGAAAAGAAAACACCATACCGTGAGTCCTTCACATGTACTGTTACCATCCACACATACAGTCTCATCAAGAGCTTCACCTACTCCTCGAGCATCGTCTTTCAGCATGCGCCTGGATGACAAAAGTGTATACTTAAGCATCTTGACTTAAAGAAAATGCACAAGAAAACAAGAAATTGATACAAGAGGACTGAATAATAGCATAGCTCAAACAGTGAAACCTGTGGAGCATTAGCTCTATCTGTCCATCTTTAGTGCTGGCACCTCCGGTGGCTCGATCAACCAAAACAGAGAATTCAGAATGGTTATCAGCCGTGAAAATTCCTAGATTCAGCTGAAATTAGAAATGAAAATGAATTTAGCCAAACACTGAAAATGGAGAAGACAACCGCAAGAATAGAATCTTGAATTTTTTGAACTAAAAGAGTAAAATGCTGACAACTATCAGATATTATAGATAAAAGACCCATTGTAGGAATTAAAAATATGAATTCAAGAACTTTGAACCGAGATAATCTAATTGGTGAGGAAGTGCAATTGGTCCAGCATAATTTAGTTATTTGTTAGAGTGGAGAAAAAGAGTTACTGGATAGTAATTCCCTGCTACAGGTTGAGTAACTTGAAGGGACCAATCAGCTCTGTAATCTCGAACCTGATAAATAACAGAAACGGAACTAATCCAGTAAAGAATAATAATAAATATGAAATAAACAATACTAGATAGAAGGGAAAAACATACTAAATCCAGGAATCAGTACTCATAAGGACGAGTAAGGAGGGTACCCGTTTCAAAAAGTCCCTTCCATTGGAATCAGTGTAGAACACTTTCTCTGTAACCATATTAGCTGCCATTTGTGTAACAACCTCTTTCCCCAGACCATCATCAGTTGGAATAGGGCCGATCTTCAAATTAGAAATTATGTTGGAAAGTTAGTATTTTTGGGCCAATAGGATACATTCCAAAAGGAAAAGTTTAGGTATAGAGGATGATATATTGACTTACAGTAAATTCAACTTCAGCGTGTTCTTTATCTTTGTAAACTCTAACTACCTGGAAAATTCATAATTATGTTATATGTCAGGAGATTTATATGATGTAAGAGATAAAGAAAATGTAAGAACCATTTACCTAAAAGATCCTACGAAAAGGTTCATTCACTACATGGCTATAGAAACACATCATGAGAAATTTTGCAGGTCAAACACTAGATCAGCATCACTTACATGCACTTATGCAGCCTTTTTAATATTATATCACCTTTTTTTCACCCATGATTACGGTTGGTACATTACGTTCTTGTTTCCTGACTATGGTTGACGGTAACCTTAAGATATTAACACCCTGAGTCGATAAGTTTAATACATATATAGACTCAGAAGATCACAACCTGGTAAATCCATGAGCTGAATTGCTGGTGAACTTCATCAACTAGTGGTCCCCGGATAACCTTCAACGGAACCTATTAGGAGTACGCCGAATGTTATGGTGCTTTAATATTGAACTTATACGTTACCAGCCAAAATTGAGTGAATATAAGTAGATGCAATGAACTTTGTGAATAAACAAAATTTCTTCATGCGCTTGAAGCCTTGCATTAGAAATTTTCATAAAGAATTCATGTGATACTGAAGAAATTAAAATAAATAGATGTCTTTAGCTGGGTAAGAGATTTACTGATCTTGAGACAACAACAGGAGGTGATCCATTAGGTCGGAAAATGTATGCGCCAGAACACTGCAAGAGTAATGTGTATAATATTCAGGAGTTTAAGCTTCTGTTCAAGGATGAGACCGCATATGCGTACCATATTGTTCAGAACAGTATACCTGATCACTAGCTGTATCCCCACCACTTGAACCATACCAGAGATAGCTCTGTTGGACCGGTACATCCACCTGTGAGAAAACATTAACTGAAGATGATAAAATAAACATTTAAAAGAAGATGAATCCAAAACAATAAAATTCACAGAAGGTCATCAACTTCGTCAAAAATATCAATTTATGTCGCATTCATATTGTTCATAATCACTCTTTCTTCCCGGCCAACTGTTTCATTGGATAAAAGATTTCAACTTAGTTACAGAATTGCATCTGCCTTCTGGGATGGCATATCTCAAGAATCATGGGATGGCATATCTGCTTGAATATTCTTACAATATATCAAACACGTAGTCCCGGCTGACATAAAAGCAGTTATCATAAATATTTCTAACTTTTCTAAGGATACATTGGTAAGTGTTTCATAAACTATTTTAGTCGAACAATATTTATTGATGCTTTGCATCATAATCTGTTAAAAAGATATAATGTAAGACAAAATGGAAGTGTGGAACACTTACGCCTGTCTTAGAATTGGACATGTGCTTAAGTTGTCCAGATATTGACGAAAAGGACAGCTTCAAATTTCCCGGCCCAATCTCAACAGTCTCATTTTGTGGAAGATTAATTGATGAGTTAGATGCTCTGCTGCCTGCATAGTTCGAGCAGTGAATTAAGGAAGTACACAAGAATTCAATTAATATGAAAATGTAAGAGATACTGCAGTCAACATTATGTTAATAATAGGTTACAGTGGACTAAGTTCAGGATAATGACCTTTTTGAGATGCTTTGGAAATGAAGTAAGTATTCCAACCCAGTGGTGGCACAGATACACGGAAGAAAAGCCAATATTTTGGAACTTGTTTAGGCGAAATTCCTGTATAAGCTTTGACATAGAAATTTCTTAAGTTGCCAGTGATGTTATCCAGCTCTACATGTTGAGACTCAACTACATTGCCCATGGAATCTTGAACAACAAGATTGGCATCATTAACCTGTAGAAAAAAGTAAGTCTTGATTACATTCCAAAAGGAAAATGTGAAGAAATCTATATGAACAAAGTTCAACATCAAATAGAGAGAAGTTACTGCCAAAGTGCAAACTGCAAATGGAGTTTTATGCAGACACTTCTAAAATGTTAAAGAACGTAGCTAAAGAATCATGAGAATAAAATAGTTCGGTGCTCACTGGAATCTTGATAATGTCTGTCCGGTCCCATCCAAGAGGATTGTATGCCACAACAACCTGAAAGTATTGCGTTTATTTATTTCACTCTTCCATTTTTTTTTATAATAAAAGCAGATCTGGAATTGAAGGAAAGATTACCAAGCTCTTCCCTTCAGGGATATCTTCCTCCGTTGGTGGACAAAAGCTTATGTTGAGTAATTGACACTGTAAATATGAAGGACCAAAAGAATTTGGATTAGAAAATAAAAAGGAAAATGACATTAGATCAGAACAGCACAAGTCAATTATCTAAGTTGTCTCCAAAGCCAAATTGCCTCCTTTCCTACCCATAGCTAAAGGAACTTAAAGATGCTAGAAATTTTTTTTTTTTTAAAAAAAAAAAGTTATAATAAGATACTAAAAACATAAGCCACAGATAAGGCAACAAAAATCTGACCGTTGAAGCATCACCTGACTGAAAGACACTGTCTGTGCACTGCAGTTCTTATTTGATGAAACCAGGCATGACAATGCTGAATCTACAACAGTTTCAGTCTGTGAAAATTTAAAGATAGTAAATGCAAGGAATTCTGTTAGAAAACAAATTAAAAGTGCAAGATATAGGTTTGTTTGTGCAGATGCCCACCTCAGCAGCTCCAATTGCCAAGCGCTTTGCATAGTCATCTGTAGTATGCTGCTTAGCAGTACCAGAAACAGCATCATGGTGTTGTGCAGTTCCTAAAGCATCTCCTAGACTGAAAGTGTTAGGACCCGCAGATCTTCTTCCAGTCAGGAATTCAAGTTGACGAGCTGCCTGACTTTGCAAAAGTAAAGGATGCTAAATTCTATCCAAGATTTTGTGGCAGACAAAAGTAAGCATATTTGAGCTGATGGAGATCAGAATTTATACTGCACTATCCTTCAATAGTTTCAGAAGATTATTTATACGCTTCATTAAATGAATTGGTACAGAGCTGTAAAAACATTGCATAAGTTTATTCCACTGAATTGAAATCCAATCAGGATTACATATCTCTTGCTTCGTGCGTCAGAAATACAGGTCAATTGTGTTATGACACAACACCAAGAAAGAAAAGTTTCATAGTTTACCACATAATATCCACTCAGCATGCGTACATATCTCTTGAAGGCTGGCCGGCTTGTAAAGAAACCAGTCCAATAAGAATATGCATTATTTGCGTATCTATGAAGACAGAAAACAAAAGGAAAAAGAAAAAATAAAATCAATATGTTGTGCACTATGTCAGCCAATCTATTGAGCACTCCAGAACTTGTAAAGGAATCAGGCAATACTTACGGGAAATAATCATCAGTTTTCAGAGGCCAGGATTCATTGGCTGCATGTTTTGCATCTGTATAGATAGATGGCGTAGAATACAAGGCATTAACTTGACCATCCTGCAAATTATTTTTTCTTTTATATTGAAGTAAAGGCACTAGTACTGCACAAACAGTTTAATAAACGTTTCTAAAATATAGGGTTTCTATAATTATTGCTCATAGATGTAACAAACAGGTAAGATATGATATCTAAAGCATCAACAAAAATTTCCTAGTTACATTTAAGCTTTCTGTTCATTCTCAAAGATAGGATGGCAGGGTAATGTGCACGAATAGAGGTGTGGAATAAATTCCAAAGAACAGAGTGAAATATTCAGAAAATAATTTATATTCCCCCACATTAGCATATTTCCCATAAGATCTCGTACTTCATTATGTAATCTAGAAAGCTTTAGTTAAGGAAAGATATGTGGCCTTCCTCTACACTGGCTTTAGGTAAAAGGGAATTGGCACCTCAATTTGGATGCACTTTGCATGCCCAATACAACTGAAATATTAATGGTTTTCTCTGTGACAATATTTTGTTATTGCTGACAATCGCATGAATATTTCTTAATTTAACCACCAGAAGGATGAGTCAACATGATTTCCCAACAGCACTCACTTTCCATGGAAAACAAAAGTCTACCTTGTTGACATAGTGAATCAATTTATCCATTTGCTTGAACCAGGTCTCAGCATACTGATATTGAAAGTCATCACCCATTGTCCACATGATATGATTTGTACGCGTCACATTTGCCTGAGGATCAAAATGGATTAAGCCATCACCCACTGCTTGCAAATGGATTCTCCTTTAACATCTAGGGAAGTCATGATGGCACTCTATGCTATATTTAAGACTGGAGATTTAGATAAGTTTACTTGAACCAATGCAGCATCAATGAAGTCACTAACTCTCTTCTCAACATTGAAGTCAAAAAGAAGGGGATTATCCTGAAATTTTCAGTAAGGACTGCATGATAAGATGACAGATCAAGAGCATAATAACCACTTTGCTTAACACATTCCTACATATGACAGAACCTGGACTATATCATCGAAGGTATCCACTTCGAAATTGAAGCCTGGTGGTGGACTATAATGAACTGGGAAGGCATTAGCGAATATCTGCAAGGATCCAGATACCAAGCTAAAAAACCTTAGCAAACTGCTTCAAAAGAATCAGCATACATGAATCATTAGGATAGTATTTCTGCACCTGAGATGAGGAACCAAATGTTCTAGAACCACGCCATATAACTTCAAGAGCTTTATCATCCTTACGTTTGGCCCTGTCTTGATAATCAATCCTTGCAAAGTGAACAGAATCGAATCCTAGCTATAGAAACAAATGTATGGATGAGGACCAAAAAAAAAAAAAAAGGTCACAACTGTAATAATGAATCGTGGATGATTCGTGTTACAAGAAAGACATGGCTTCAAGTACCTCAGCTCCAAGTAGGTAACCTTGAACTGCAGAATGTCCAAAAGGATCGATTTGCCATCCAGCACGAGGAGTTTTATTGAATTCTCTTTTTAGCAGTTGGTGGCCAAGAGTAGTTTGGTCAATCATATCTATATAATGAGAAGCTGCTTCGTCGTGCATACACCATCCCCCATTTCTGCACCAAATATTTGTTTTGATCAAGCTGCTCTAAAGAAAATCTGAATTGTAATGCAGAAAGAAGTATGTTGCATACATGAATTCCAACTGGCCAGAACCTACAAGCTTCCTTACTGCTTCTTGAACTTCTTGACTTTGTGTATACCACCATCTACTGAAAAATGCCTAGAATAGTAGTGTTTCATAATTGGAACTTTCTTCAAAGCAAGATATGATACTAATGGAAATACCCGAACTTGTGTTTCTCATAGCACTTGTTGCCTTGGAGGTACCAATGTAGAAAATTTGAAGACACACATTATTAATTTCCTACCTGAGAACTGACAAATTAATCTTTTATGATTGACCAGAGTATTTGTTCAAACAAATTGATGGCTTAGCAAGTTCTTGACTGTATTCATATAATTTTCCTAAGCTACTAAGATGATTAATTCGACTTCATCAACCTGAAATTGCATAGTAATAATGAGGCTCGCTCTTTGGCTACAAACTCGAATTTGCAAGTTCATTTACCATTAGACACAATAGTTCATAAAAGACGATATTCTTCACAGACCTGATTAAGAACCAACCAACAGGACATTTGACACAAAATTGATTCATACCAAAATCCTTCAGTAATCAACAAAATTACCATTTCAGCAAAAACAAACTTCCTGTTCCGATCACGTTGCAATGAGGCAATTACTGAATCCAGTGTATTCTCCACACATGCACCCTGCACCATAAATTGTTAGAATGATTAATAGAGAATCAAAAACGTTCAATTGAATTATCCGGGTTTATATACTTTATGGAAGACATTAATATTAGACCAAATGGCTGCAAATTTAATGCTATAAGTTACCTGAATACTGTTATTTGATCCAACATAGTACTGATCAATGGTCTTCAACCAGCCCACATCATCATGGGAATGAGGAACCAAGTGTACATTCAATTTACCTTCAGCAATGCCAGCCCCAGTATTGTACCTCGAAAACCCACTAACCCCAGAACTTCCATGAAAACAAACCAGAGAAGCCAGAAACAAAAATGCCGAAACCGATGGGAGTAAACCCTTCATTTCCAACAAGGAACCCAGAAATCCCTTGAAGGGATTTGATGAATATATAAAGGAAAGTCCAATAAAGCCGACAAATTGGCCATTTTGGGGAAAACTTTTCCAAGAAACAGTAGCTGACAAACGTCCGTCCATGTGAGACTTGTGAGAGTCCCACTACAGCCGGCCTATTCTTGGAATCAACTGTGCCAGAGATTTTCCCGAGGTAGTTCATTTTTTGCAGAGAAAAGACAAGAAAAACAGGGGCGTCTGGAAAAAGCTAAATGATATATTGGCCGTTAATCTTGGCATTTAGCTGAAGTCTTCTTGGAGTTTTGTGTGTATAATGGGAAAGGGAATTGAAGTTTGTTAAGGATGGTGATAATCCATTTTACCTGCTGAGGATGTCATAATCTTGGTCTGCCCTCGGTTGGATGTTTTGGCGCGGTTCGATTATGGTAAAAGCAAATGCTGAATGAATTAGAAGAAGACAATTCATGTTTTCAACATAATTTTGTGAAGAATTCTTTTCAGTTTTTCATGTTTTCAACATAATTTTGTGAAGAATTCTTTACAGTTCTAAGTGGGAAGACCCCAGAAATCAGCTACTGCTTCATTGATATAAATTATGTGTTTTCTTTCTTTTTTAGAGAAATTGGCAAAAAAATGCTGCTCTATGACTTGCGTTTTTCCGCTTTAGGGGTTATTTATCTTAGTAGTTATTTATGTCCATAATTTTTTATAAGTTAGTTATTTATGCTTCCGAAAATACGACAATGATTGGTGATTTTTAACAAATTTCTGTCACATGATTTATAAATAAATACAAATTTCTGTCACATGATTCATAAATAAATATATTCAAGATTAGAACATGTACTCGTATTCGAACTCCTATCATATTCATCAACTTGTGCTTCACAGAGGGCAAACCATTAAGAAATTGGACAATTAGCGCAAATACAAACCCCCACATATAACACTATAAAAAACAAATATAATTCCAAAAAGTTGACATTATAAAATGATTAATAACCAAAATTCTTCACACCATCCGTATCACAGAAACTTCACTCCAGATTATCCAAGGGATGATTTCTGTAACAAGAATAATTAAAAATGAACATCCCAGTTTCTGGTTCTGTGATGAGAACCATGCAGAGAAAGCAATACATATTCCAAAAAACAGGAGAGAGTAGGCAAAGAACTTACATATTTTGTTGAAGATCTCGACATCACAACTTTGAATATACTTGTTGCAGGATTCTACAGTGAGATAGTTCTCAACGATATCATCAACAGAAACAAGATCATTCACAACGGTCATCATGATCCGTAACATGTTAATATCATATCCCACAGGTTTAAGTTCGGCCGAAATAAGAAAACATGAATTAGAACTAATCAAAATGTGTGAAGATAAGTAACTAAAGGCACTTGAGCCTTGTTATCGAGACTCGTAATCCATGAATGAGAGCCTACATAAGCATCAATGCACAAAATTAAACTGCTTCCCCAACAAGTGAAAGTGAACTTTTGGCACTTTGAAATGCAATTGATACGGTCATTTTGTACCACTCACTGAGTATCGCGTTTGTGAATTTTATACCATTTTCGGTTGTTGTATATATTTGAGGTTAAAATATGTCACAAAGCCAGCTGCTTTAAAAAAAATGGAATTTGAACAAAGGAGATTAATCCCTCCATTTGTACAGTTGGAACAGCTTCCTCAAGCTTTTTTCATTTCAGTTTCATCATCCCATGGCTTCAATTCCCAGCTGCAAATACAGTTAAGGAGGCATCATACAAAATGCTCCTCTTTGCTGCAGTTTAAACCTCTGATTCCGAGGAAGTTAGATGGATCAACAGGACAGGATCCTATTGCCACTTAATTTCAAATTTGGCACACAAAAGTGACTCATCTTAAGGATACACCACTGAAAAAATAAAATATGCTAAATAAATTTCTAAAAGAATGACCATGGAAGTGGAAGCTGGAGTTGATCCATCTCATTCATGTTCATGAATCCAATAAAAAACTTACGAAATCCTTAGAAGAGCATCAATATGTTTGTACCACCGAAACACATTAACATATTCAGAAGCTGGTAGCTTTGACAGAGATGAAAACAAAGTAAGATCATCCTTTGAGATCCAATATCTGGAGAACATCAGAGGATAACAGTAAACCCTAAAAGCTTTCAGTACCGAAAACTTTGTGTAAATATTCTCTTGTTTAAATCAGTACAAAACTAAGATATATATATATATATATATACCAGACTTTTTCCAAATCGTCCAATCTATCTTTTAGCTATTCTTTAGGTAGTTTACATAAACAAAACTACATAAAACTAGGAATATAGCTATACTAAATCAACAGAAAATATTTGACTAGATATATCTCTAAATATTTTTTAACACTCCCTTAAGTTGGAGCATAAAGATCACAAATGCCCAACTTGGCGTGGCCAAAAACAGAACGAAGAAGGTAATAATGCTTTTGTGAGAATTTCGACAGGTTGGAAAGTACTAGGAATGTAAACCAAATTGATAAGACGGTCTTGGTAAACATCACGAACAAAATAGCAATGAATTTCAATATGCTTTCTTTGTTCGTGGAAGACTGGATAAGGGGCAACGTAAATGAGTTATAGTCATAGAAAGATACTCAACTTCGGCTGACGAGCAGGAAACAATGTTTTTAGTTTTCCATGAAATAGGCGAAGAGCCAAGAGATAGATAACAGATTGGTGAGTGATCGGACAGCTGGCTCATTCAGGATCACAATAGTCATATAATCGAGTTGTCCACTAGAACGAAGAAGAATACCCTGTCCAGGAGTACCTTTAAGATATCTTATGACCCGAAGGGCCCCTTTCCCAATGTTCTTGCGAGAATTCTATATAAATTGAGCCAAAATATGAACTGTATATGCAATATCTGGATGTGTAGTAGATAAATAAATCAACTTCCTGATGAGACGACGATATTGGTTCGGATGAGTATGAAAAGGACCATTTGCTTTGGCCAACTGATGATTCGGTTCCATAGGCGTAGAGACAGGCTTAGATCCAAAAGATACTCACGTTGACTAAGATAAATTCCATCCTTATTTCGAGTAATTTCAAGACTTAGAAAATATTTGAGAGAACCTAAATCTTTCATGTGAAAACAAGAACCCAAGTAGGATATAAATTTAGTAATAGAAACAACATTATTGCCAGTAATTAACAGATCATCAACATATATGAAAATATAGAGAAATATAATATCCTTTTTATATATGAAAAGAGAATAGTCAGCGTAAGATTGCACAAACCCACATTGAAGAATAGCATCAACTAGTTTGGAAAACCAGCAATGTGGAGCCTGCTGAAGCCCGTAGAGTGACTTATTTAGTCGGCAAACCTGATTCAAATCGGAACCTTGAAAATCGAGGGGAAGCCGCATGTACACCTCTTCATGTAAGAAAGCCTTATGGACATCTATCTGATGAAGTTCCCAGTTACGAGTCGAGGCAACCGACAAAAGTCCGGATAGTAACCATTTTGGCTACAGGAGCAAATGTCTCAAAATAATCTAGCCCTCCTATTGAGTATTGCCAAGCATGACCAACCGAGCTTTGTAACGTTCAACTGAACCATTAGCTTTATACTTTATTCGGTATACTCACTTGCTACTGAGTGCACGTTTACCATGAGGTAAGGAAAACAATTAATTACTTATGAATTTTAAGATGATTACAATGATAATTAATTTAATTGTTATTAGTTTATGATTTGCCTTTAAAAAATAATTAAAGTTAATTTAATAATATTTAAGGAGAAATAATAATTTGAAGGAAAGTTAATTTAACAATATTTAAGAGGAAATAATGAGAAAAATCATAATAAGAAAAATATGGTAAGAAATAAAATATATTAACATTTAATATCATTAATAATTAATTATTTAATTGATTACAATTGAATAAATTCATGTTTTAACATATAATTAATAATAAAACTATTATAATAATATAAATAATGATATAATAGTTATGAGATAAAAAATAAATAATAATTAATTATGGTTATTTTAAAATTCATTTAGATGGATTGTGAGCAGCTTAGACGACGGAGACTTGATTTAAGGCCTGTAGCAGATAGGAGTGATCGTGCTCATGGTCGTACGGTCACAGCTTCATCCTAGAGATTGAGGGGTAGGCATAGCGTTTCTAACATACATACTACTCTTGCCCCTGTTGATTATGTTGGTCTGGAGTCTTCGATCCAACTTCCTTCTATCTTGAGTAGGGTTCGGATACCTCATGACCCTTGTACACCACTGCCTTATTAGTCATCTGTATAGCCTCCTTACCATAGGCCACCCTCATCTTCCGATTACGCGTATGCATCGTGTAGTCAGCCTATTTCTTACCAACTTCCAGTACAGCATCCTGGTACTCATCCTACAGGCCCTGTAGATCCGCAGTTGGGTTCGTCGTTCATAGAGGAGTTGTTGTAAGGATTTCCAAATGTTTCTCCCTACAACAACCAACACATGGATTATTATGGGAGCTCTGGACATGTGTCTTCCTATACATTAGGGTCAGGAGAGCATGATGGGGATGAGGATGACGAGAAGACAGTCCAAGCAAGGGAAGATGACATGGATGTTCAGGGAGACGCTTAGAGGATGAGGCCGAGTACGTATAGGGCGAGGGCGAGGGAGAGGAGGACATTGACATGGGAGATGGTGGGACAATTGCCGTGGTTCCTCTACCTATATCAGGGAGTAGGCCTGATAGAAGGAAAGGAGTAGAGTTTCTTCGAGATGCAACGAGATCCGTGATGGGATTTATGAGTTAGTCACGACGTTCATCAGATGACATAGTGAGCCCGACGTTACTGAGGGTTCGAGTGTTGGGAAGAAGAAGACTAGAAAGGGTAATGATGACTCCTAGATGCAAAGAGGACCAGCTCCTGGAGGTCTACGGGATCCACAGTACGGCGGGCATGTTGCCGCTGCCATTTAGTGTGGAGATGTATACTTTCCAATTTTTTTATGTATTTAACTTTATTTTATAGTGTTTTAGGGTTTATATGTATTATCTTGCAATGTAAAATGTATTTTTGTATTTTTTTTATTATTATAATATGCAAGAGCGACCTACGCTGAGGTTACTTAGAGCCGTTATTCCATACTTATCTTATGGACACCGAGTGATCCTTATATAAGACAGTTGGCAGTTACATCAAGACTTATCCACTTACAGTCTTGTATATTCCAGCATGGGCATAGTGCGCTTTTGAGCATTTTTGTTGAGAGGTGGCAGCCGGACACCAACTTATTTCATATGCTGTGCGGTCAGATGACTATTACTCTACACGGCGTAGAGCTCATTCTCGGCATATCTACCTATGGTAAGGCTGTTACTGGTGAGATTATACTACAGGCGCAGCCCATCGCCTTACTGAACCGGAATCTTAGCATTAGTCTCACTGGCTAAGGTGATTCTCAGCGTAGGATTCCTATAGCCTGTATTTCAGCTGCTGGTGATGATCCAAACCTTCCTATGGATATTAAGGCATCCTGTTACATGCTATTCGTGCTCGGAAATTCCTTATTCATTGACAAGAGTGAGTTGAACATCGTTCCTTACCATCTATGACTTTTAGTGAAGTCCCTTTGGAGGTGCAGTAGGATGGCTTTGGGTGTTGCGGCTTTGGAGTGGCTTTATAGGAATTTGGGTCAGGCGTCACGTGCTGATGCGAGCGGCTTAGGAGGATGTTCTTTACTGTTTGAGGTATGTAAATTGACTTATTTTTATTACTAAGTTATAATTATTTTAAATTTCATATATTAATATTTGTATGACCTTTTAATTTTTAGGCATGGATATATCTCTATTTCTCCATGTTTGCATCACCAGTGAGAGCGGCTTCAATTGCCCGCAGTCCTTACATCCAGTAGTTTCAGCTGTTGGGGACCACACATAGCAGTTCTGTGTTGGATTATCGTATGCGATTAGATACCATGAGAGCGGTTGAGGTTCGGTAGACACCTTACACGGCTCAGAAGATAGAGGGCATACGATTTGCCTCATATCACGGTACATTAACCTTCTTTGATACTGTGGAGCTGCACATGCCTGAGAGATGTATACGATAGTTCGGTAAATTATAGGGCATTTCCACTCCTCGTATTATCGCGCCACGCGAGCACTATCGATCGGCTAGCACAAAGATTAGATATGAGGCGGAGCACATATTTATAATGGCATTTTGGGATGATGCGGCGAGCCATTGCATAGATCTGGAGTACATGAGATGGTTTGTGATGCCTGCTTATGCGACTATGCTCGCTATATGGATTGGTACCTATTCTGGAGCCACCAACAGATTCAGAATCTCAATAGACTCCCTCCCGACATTGAGTTCCCATCACATCCTCCTATTCCAGCTGTTGTGATCCTTGATGCATTGGATCCATATATCAGCGACGATGATCCTGCTGATCCCACTACTAGTCATGCGAGATTTTTAGAGATCTCGAGGATTGTCTACATGTGTGGAGGCCTTCGTTTTTAGATTATGTATTTCTTATGTTGTATTGATACTCGCTTTAGTATGTATTTGTCATTGCATATTTATTTTCATTCAGTTGCTCATAAAATGTTTTTTGGAATCATTTACAAAAGTTATAAGTAATGCCTCAAGTAATAATACATATCTACCAAATAATAATAATAATAATATCTCAATTAGTTACATTTATACTAAGAGGGCCATATACTGGAAGAAATTCATTAACATACAATTCATGCCAATCTGCTAAATGTTTACTCAAAGGGACATTCCAACTACTTACATTACTCTGACACTACCACGACCATTGTTCATACGGTGGGGACAAGGGAAAATTATTTTTCATGTGTAGCTGCAACGAAGAACAAAAAAGTAAATAATAAACATGTTAATAAACAATAAAAAAAAAAAAAAAAAAGACGACAAATTTAAATGAAAAAAACTTACCACAATGAAGTGTTCTTTGTCTGCTAGATGTCCGATGACAATAGTGTCTCCGACTTGTCCGACGATAAATAAAATGGAAAAGCTGTGCAACTATCCTACTTCGCAATTAGGACAATGCATAAATTGAACTTGTTTGCCGTGAGGATCAGATGATCAGCTACGTCCATCCAATAATCACGAGGTGCGAACTCATCCCAATATGCACAACCTCTAAGAATCTTGTAGAACCTATCACTTCCTCCAAAGAAATTCCAATACATATCCCGCTTTTCGTGCATGTCATTCCACATTTGTCTATGAACTTCACGCCACTGATTTTCATCGCCATATAAAAAATATGATAAAACCCTAAACCCGCAGTTCCTATGTCCTTTTATATTTTTCCAATCTACAATGTAAGGGTAAACGAAGTTGGAGAAAGTACCTGTTTACGGGAACCTGATGCATCTTGGACTGACAAAGACAACAAACCTGAGCTCGATCCTCTACTCGCCCTCTACCTAAACCCCAGGGGCCCGTGGCGGCCTCTCTCTTCTACGGGAACTCGTACCAAACCCTAATTCGGAACCCAGTCTCGATCTAAATTCGCTTGATTTCTTCATTCTTGCATGAGCAATTGTATGTGCTCCAAGTGTAATTTATCCCTCTTAGTAGAGTTTTTTTTACGTCTCCCTTTAGTAATCACCGTGGATGGAGCCCCGAAAATCGTACCTTCCGGATTAAATGAGATAACATGATCTAAGATATTCTGGGCAGCTTGACACAGCTCCATAAACTATAATAAATATAAATTAAATTAAAAATTAAGTACTTTTAATTATTAAAACAATATAAAGAAATAATTATTAAATAAAATATTTTTGGATGTACGAACCTCGGACAGTGGCCGTGTAGGGAACTCCTAGAGAATACCTGTAAAATCTAGCAGTTGTTTCTAAAGATCACTCTCCTCGTGAGATTGCTGTCCTCCTATTCCCGATAACTCATTTATTTCGAGTGGCTCCAAAAAATGTGAACGTCCTCTAACTTTAGTGGAATGTACCACTGGTAACGTTTAAGTAACTCGTACGAACAAGGGAGCATGTGTGACGTTCTAACCCAGTGTTCGCATAGATTCTCTGGATCAATCAGGATCTACGGAGCTCTCTTTATCTCATCTGTAATAATTCTCAGTGCCAAATGGCTTACATTGTAACACAACTAAGCTATTATTTGATTACTCTTGTCATTGTCTTTCTCTTTCAATCGGGAATATTCAAGGGTGGTCTTAATCTTAGTAATTTGTCCTTCAATCAAAGAATCAATCTTCAGAAAAACTATGTCTAAATCACCTTGTGTTGTTGCAATCCATGCCTTCAACAACGAATGTTCGCTCTCGGCCCGATTCATGGATCTGACTCGAAATACAAAAACTTACGTGTCCAAACTCTTACAAACTTAGGGGTGTATGGATTTAACCATCCATCAAACAAGTATCCTAAGAACCGCAATATTCATTGCCACTTGGTCTTCAATTTTTCCAATCTCTGATTATACTCCTACTCATTTGAGGAGTTAATTAATCTGTGCTATGTAATTAATTTGTGTTATGTAGTATTCACAAATAATATTTTGATCAATATGTCTTCTGCATAGCACGTGGTAAGAATTATTGAAGACTAAAGAAATAACTGGCATCAAACTTGACTCCTTGTCAGTTACAATCACGACAGGTTCGGGAGATTTGAAATATAAATTCTTCAGCTGTTGCAGCACCCATTCATAGGTTTCAGCTTTCTCATTCCTCATAAAGGCAGTAGTTACGGTAAAAGTCTTTCTTGTAGGAGTCATCCCCACAGCCTCAAGTAAGAACATATCATACCTAAGTAATACAATATAATATAATCAAAATTAATGATAAGAAAATAATTTATTTTATAAGTTAAATATGTATTCCCTTTTTAAATACATAACCAATTTAACCCTAAAAAAATAAAAGAAGAATGGGGAACTCACTTACTCGTTTTATACGTCATGTCCATAATCAAGACAAAGGGCCATGTCCTTATCATAAGAATTGATACCGAGTGCGCAACAATGATATCACTTAGGATATCATTTTCTTCACAGTTTCTCCAAAAACACATATATCCTTGCTGATTACATTGATGAAGTATTTCTTCTACCATGTTACGTCCCTCCATCCTCTTCTTCTTCATCTTTGCCCGAGCATTATATAGTTTGTTTACTGCAAAAATCATATAAAGTGAGTTAATAAATTGCAAAATCCAATTCATATATGATCATATGAATCATAAATAATTAAGCCAAACAACAAAACATACTAATCTCACATACCTCACAGCACAATCCAAATTCTTTTCTAACAAATTCACCATAATGTTTCAAAGCGTGACTTGACACCTACTAAATTCGTCAGTGAACTTTAACTGGCCATCCGTCAACCTCGCCACCTGAGCATGTGCGTGAAGATAAACACCTATCTTATGGTTGTGTCTCCCATCTTTTACATATAATTTCCAATTATCTTCAGTGACCGATTTCTCTCCTTTTAATTGAAATGGGCAATTACACTTCTTCGTTCCTTACGAACCCATATGCTTTACAGGTGTTTCTTCTTCTTCGTCTTCGTCATCGTCATCCAACCTTACTTTCTTTTTCCTTCCCTCCCCACGTTCACAACCACGAGTCACATACGGTTGACGATCAAATCTTAATAAGATATGTATTTAATGTCGTCGCTCTTTTTTCTTGTCCATTTAACCAAATATGTTTTCGACTCAAATAATATATTTGTTTCAAACAAATAACTATGATCCACATACTCTTCCTCCATTTCTATAAATTCCTCAAAGGTTTCAGGATCTACATCTTCCTATTATACAATAATATTACGACTTTATTAATCTAACTTTTTAACTTGATGAAAATATTCATTATTATTTATATTTTTTAATTATTCAATTATTAAGTTGCTTTACTTATTATTTGTTATTAATTTTTTAAGTTGTTATTTTAACTGTATATTTGGATATTTTATTACTCACGCATAACTTAATAATTACAATTTTAAAATTTATTATTATAATTTTCAAAATATTAATTAATTTAATTATTATTTAATCTCTAAGAAACTTAAATATAATAAAAGCTAATATAAGAAAAAAATTATATAAATAAAATTAAACATTTTATGAACTAAAAATAAATTAAACGATATCATATACATATGTATTAATATAAACTAAACAAGTTTATAATGTTAAACTAAAAATTAACATAATCATATATTAAAAATAATTAACATTAATAATTTGAAAAAATTTTAAAAAACGACTGACCCGCTGGTACTAGGACCTGGTGCGAGTGGAGGGCACCTCGCGCCAGGTATTGGCGCTGACTTTGAAATGGTATCTCCAATGCCTGGCGCGAGGTGCCCTCCACTCGCGCCAAATCTTGGCGCCAGCTGGTCATAATATTTTTTTTTTAAATTTTTATCCCATTTTATGTGATTTTTCCTTTAAATTTGATCGTATCGTGTAAATAATCTTCAAAACTATCCAATTTCACTTCAAAGCCTTCAAATCTTCAAATAATTATCACAATTTTTAGAGAGAAGGAAAGAATTGTGTGTAGAGAGAGTAATTTTGGAGAGAAAAATTTTGATTTCAATTTTTCGCGCATAAATTTTATATTATGACGTGTGATTATTAATCCTGTTATAATATGCTGATGCTCTTTAGAAATATTTAATCCAAAAAATGCTCCTTAAAGAAAACTGTGGCTACTAAAAAAAAAAAGTGGGGGCTTTGGAAAATAAGCCCACACATGAACGGGGTAGACAATACAAGTGTAAAATAGTCAAGAGGATAATAACCTCGTGTCAAACTTTTACCAAGTTTAAAACAAAATTTTCAAAATCAAGCTTCATCCAAATACACCCACAAAGGGGAGACTCGAAGAACTAATACAAAGAAACAAACTCAAAGACACTCTTTATCCAAAGTCATTTCAACATACTGAAATTATACATACACAAAGAAAGAGGATTTTTTTTCATTGGTTGCATTTGCATCAAAGAGATTATGGAAATGCCCAGCTACATTGTCTTTACTTTAACACTTATATGTTGGATACGCAGCAAAAGAATTCTTCCTATAAGAAACGTTCCAAACTATCTAATGCTTTTAAAAAAAAAGAAGTTGATCTTACATAAATTTTGACTATGAAATGCAACCAACTGAAAATAGCTTACAGTTCTTTTGGTTATATAAATGGTCTCCCAATGCTTCAATTTCTTCACAACTTCTTGCGATCAATCTTCTTCTTCTTCTTCTTCTCCTCCTCTGGAGAACTTCCTGGACCAGGAGGTGATTTCAACTCACCAAGAGATGGCAGCCTCCATTGCTGCAGGAGCACCTGCCTCAAATGCAAGCTTATTCGGCTTTGCAAATGGGACAGCCAGTGGTATTGCCCCTAAATCAAGAATAGCAATCTACAAGGCCTGCTGCTATGATTGTGTTCTTGATTGTGTTCGTTTCCTCTCAATTTCACTATCACTACCACCTGTTTCTGGTGCAATAACAAAAGCATCATTTTTTTATGCTGCCAAAAAACAAGGGTCTCTATCATCTTCTTCCTTTTACCAATCAATTAGGAACAAGATTACCATCCATCGCCCCTCCTTTACCTCAATAGTTGTTATTCCGTAGACACAAAGGATCCAAATATTAAGAGGGAAAATTGTGGTTTGTTCTGATTTAGCAGAAGCTGCTCGTACCAGCTCTGTTTTGGTACCAGAAGCTTAAGGCATTGGCCTAATCTAAATAAATTCAGAACCTCAAGAACAAGGCTTGAGTGCATACCTTTCACCTTTCCAGATGTAATTATTGGCTTTAGAGAAGGACAATGAACTATATCAGAACAGCACCACAACAAGAAGAAACAACTTTGAAATTCTATTGTGGCCTGGTAGAATTTCAAAGATGCTTGTTCTTGTTTTGGCGCAGTTCTGATGTAATTCAGAATTCTTTGTCCTTCTCTAAAGCCAACAATTACAGCTGGAAAGGTGAAAGGTCTGGCACTCAACCCTTGTCCTTGAGGTTCTGAGTTCATTTGCATTAGGCCAATACCATGAGCTTCTTGTACCAAAACTGAGTTGGTATAAGCAGCTTCTGCTAAATCAGAACAAACCACAACTTTCCCCCTTAATATTGGGGCCATTTGTGTCTGTGGAATTGCAACTATTGATGTAAAGGACGGGAGATGGGTTGGTAATCTTGCTCCTAATTGATCGGTAAAAGGAAGAAGCAATGCAAGATTTTCCATTGCCAAGAAGAACCAGAGTTAGTTCTCAGTAGGGCTATGCTTTGTATTTTTGTTTGTATCGATGGCCAAGAAAAAGTTTCTTCTGTCTTTGGATCAATAACTCTTATTAAGTACCTATAGCAATATGTTGCAGTAATTTCTAAACTTACCTGCAAGTTTTTCCAGGTGTTACATTCAGGGCCAACTTAAGTTGCAGTATAAGATTTGTACTTTGAAAGGTGTGAGAAACATCTTAACATATTCATCTAAACTTGGGCTTTGGTACTAATGGCTATGAGAAATTACTTAACCACAAAAAGATTGATCAGGTTATAGAGGCCAATCCAGTGGCATAGCAGTTTTACTTAAATGTCTCCACTTTGCGTGAGAAAATTGTGTTCAAATGTGAATTTGAGAAGTTCCTACTAACTCAAACCATTCGGCTAGGACATTAACAAGCCAGAAACCATCAGGGTAGTACCTAACCCAAGGTCACCACTTTGTAACATCTGATGCCCACAGGAAACTGATAGACTCTGTTCTCCAGTCCAATGTTCCTCACTATCAACAATTTCAAGAAACTGAACTTAAAACTCTGAGCTGAGATACGTATGCAGAATAGAAATCTTCTGCAAACCACCCCCCCTTCACAGAATCACATGTCTCCAGATAGTAATACAAGTTAAAAATCACTTAGCAGCGGGCAAATAATACATTATAGAGTAGTATAATTATACAAACATAGAACCCCCACCCAGCCTTTTTTTTGGGGTTGGGGGGGAGAGTGTTTCGGGGATGAACCAGGAAGAAGAAGACAATTGTGATTGTATTATATCAAACCAAAACACAAGTCATGTCTTAAGAACCAACTTGTTGGGTTCAATCCTCATTTAGGTTCCTTCAAACTATCAAAGCCCTTTTCAGCTTCTCCAGATCAAACATCAAGTTTGTCATGCACATGCCGAAATGCCATACGAATCGTCCTTCCCTTTCTTAAAATGTTCTTAGGAACCAATACTAATGGTATAGAAACCTATCGTCAGGTTGAAATAAATTTGTATTATTACTCTGTAAATGTGCCACAAATCTTCCATATATCAAGCAAATTAGCTTTGTATATTAGCAGTAAACAGAAATTATACAACAATTTCAAGTAATCTGATCATTATTCCTTCTGATAGCCCTTACAATCTAACAAGAACAAATAGCATCTAAACATGGATGATATCTATCATCCAGACACCAATTTCCATTCTTAGAACTCTCAAAATGCTAAAAAAGTTGAAAAACAATAAAGCATAAAAGAAAACTCCAAAATAATCACGAAACAGACTGATATAAAAAACCAAATACTAATGCTACAAGTCTCTGAACCAAAAGAAAAAACCTTAGCCATGCCTTGCCTGGAAATCCTTCATGAAAGCAACCAACTTTTCAACTCCAGCCAAAGGCATGGCATTGTATATTGAAGCCCTCATTCCTCCAACAGACCTGTGGCCCTTGAGCTGCAACATCTTCTCCTTTGCAGCCTCCTTGATGAACTCTGCTTCAAGCTCAGATTTTGCCAAGGTGAATGGCACATTCATCAATGATCTCACTGATTTCTCAACAGGGCACCTAAAGAAACCATTGCTGGCATCAATAGTATCATATAAAATCTGAGCTTTCTTCTTATTCTTCTTTTCAACCTCGACCAATCCACCCTGAGCCAGCAGATCATCAAAAACTAGCCCACACATGTAAATCCCAAAACAAGGAGGGGTATTGTACAAAGAATTGTTTTCTGCGTGTATCTTATAATCCAACATAACTGGCGTAATTGGCTGAGCATTTCCAATTAAATCTTTCTTGATAATCACAATTGTAACCCCAGATGGACCGACATTTTTCTGAGCTCCAGCATAGATTACGCCAAATTTGGTCACATCTACAGGCTTGGAGCAGAAATTGGAGGACATATCAGCAACCAGAATGGCATTAGGATTTTTAGGATTGGGATAATCCTTGAATTCAACCCCATGAATCGTTTCATTGGCACAAATATGCAAGTACTTGGCATCTGGGCTTTGTTCTAACGAATCAAAAGCAGGGATATTTGTATATTTTTCAGCTTTACCGCTCCAGATAACCTTAGGTTTGCTATATTTTGCAGCTTCCTTATAGGCCTTATCTCCCCAAGAACCCGTCACGATGTAATCAACGGTATCATCTGGCTTACAGAGATTAAGAGGGATGGCGGCAAATTGAGTGGTGGCACCACCTTGAAGGAATAGAACAGCATAATCTTCCGGGATATTGAGAAGGGCACGCAGATCTGCCTCCGCTTTCTGAATTATAGACATAAATTCTTTACCACGATGGCTCATTTCCATAACGGACATTCCGGACCCATCCCAGTTATAGAGCTCAGATTGAGCCTTTAGGAGAACATTTTCAGGGAGGGTAGCCGGGCCAGCAGCGAAATTGAAGACGCGATCTGAGGAAGTGGAGGTAGCAGGCGCCGTCTGAAGAGTGGCGGCGGAGCAGCTGATTGAGATTGGTTTTTGTGCGGTGGTTGTAGGCAGGGCTAGGGTGGAAGGAAAGGCGGAAACTTGGGTGGTTCCAGTGGTGGGTTTGAGGGTTTTGAGGGAAAGGGACTGTGTAGTGGCAGCTGACATGGACATGGTGGTGGCGATGGGCGGTGGCGGCCGCTGTGGGTTTTATTTGAAGGAAGAAAGAAGGAGATCTGAAAAGTTGGTAATGTCTGCTAAGGCAGCTGTTTGATATTTATAGGAAAAATGAAAAATCTATTTTTTTGGATCTATTCATTCAAGTCATCGAGTGTGATTCATGCGGGAAATTGCCAAGAAAATTGCTACTACTACAAATTTGTTAGGTTTTATTTTTACACTTATTTCTACATGTTTCTTTCTTCTTTAATAATAAATAAATTATTTAGCAAAAAAAATAATAATAAATCAATTTCTCAAAAAAATAATCTATATTATAACAAATGGAAAACTATGAATTGATTACAAGTTATTTACTCGACTTTTGAGTTATTAGTTTTAATTGAACAGTATTTTATTCTTAATTTAATTCATAGCATTAAGATTATTTTTTTAAAAAATAAATAAGCATATTACATATATATGACGGTCATAGAGATAGTAATTGAGTTGTTAAATATTGAGTATATAATTGAATAGCATTTTGTTATGAAATTTAGTATAAATTTTCACTTTGAATCTCTTTTTTGTCTTCACAAATTATTTTAATAATTTTTATGAAATTTAAAATTGAAATGTAAAATTTTTATTTAAAATCTCTAAAACGAAAGAATGAAGAAAATTTTTTTTTAAAACATTAAAAATTATAAAAATAATAATATACAAAAAATGATATGTTGAATATTGATTCATAATTTACTGATATGATATTTAAATTATATATTATTTCATAAATAACCAATATAGAAAATGGGAAATTTAATATCTAAAATATTTTTTTATAATTTAATTTATTAAAATAAATAAGAATAAGGATGCAGAGGAATATAGATTAATTTGCAATTTCGAAAAAACATCAAACATAAAAAATGCAATTGTAATTAATGTTTTATATTTCGTTGTTAAGCTAAAAATATATCTATTTATTAGAAATTCAAAAAAGTAGTCCTATAATGGTAGATGCATAAAAGTTCATATTGAACTCTAACATGATGAAAGGATCCTATTCCTTGGCAATAAATTTTGGAATTTAAATAGTGATTAAAAAAATGGGACACCGGAAAGTTCCCCTAGAAAAGGAAATTGAAATATTAAAAAAAAAAAAAAGGACAAAAAAATTCATTGTCAATGTGGGTTGGTGAGTTTTTTTTGTTTTTTTTTCTGTGTAAAACCGGAGATATATTAGAAAAGCAAGTTGGTAAAGTAGTGGTGAACAATAAAACGACTACGTTCCAACAGAGATGGTTTTGGGGTTGGTGAACTCAAGGAGTAGTATTTATTTAGGGGAAAAAGAAACTCAGTAGTATTTGATTTATTATTTAAAAATGTAAATAAGTGGCGGAGCTCACATGATCTGATTCCACGGTATATACTTTCCCAAAAAAATAATAATAATCTCCAATAAATAACTCCGATTCAAAATAATGTCACTTTACATGAAAAATTATTTTAATACGAATAATATATATATATATATATATATTACAGAGTTCCATTCAAAATTGCATGTTTCTTTATTGCATAATATAAAATTCAGGGAAGAGATTAGTGTATATATATATATATATATATATGTCAGAGTTCCATTCAAAATTGAATGTTTCTTTATTGTATGATATAAAATTTAAGGAAGAGATTAGTATATATATATATATATATATTACAGAGTTCCATTCAAAATTGAATGTTTCTTTTTTGCATGATATAAAATTTAAGGAAGAGATTAGTAGAGAATATTTAAGCATTCCTTCTTGTTGGACTATTGGGCCATTTTTTTAACATTTTTCATTTTTCTCTTCAGCCCTTTATTTATCCCTATGATGAACAACCTTGTGGGCCTCATTAGAGTAGAGTGGGCTGGCTGGCCTTGATGCCGGGTGGGCCGGGTTCAACCCGACCCGACTCAAGTGAATTGGCTATATATTGTTCTTTTCTTTCTCCAGCCTGCCCTAATTCTCTCATTTTCTTCTGTTGAGCCGCCGCTGCCACCACACTCTCTCTGACCTTCTATCTTCTCTCTCTCTTTTTTCGAACCAGTCATGCATTCGTTTTCTTCTTGACCCTTCGGGACTCTATCACCAATAGTCTGTGCCGATTAACCTTCTCGGTACCGTGCGTGTGGCTTGATTGAGAGAGGAAAGGGCTTTGTTGAGAAAGATAGAGAGTTGTTTTCTTGAGGCTCCTTGGCTATCTGAGGGATTCTCCATTGTTTTTCACCGGAAGAACATTCAGTAGCTGTTCGTCGTCGCGCACACGGAAGCCGAACTCGCCGAGCTCGTTCGGTTCCCTCTGCTGCTCTGACCGAGACCTGAAGGGTCTCGAGGTAAGGTTACAGCTTTCTGTTCTATTCTTTATTACTAACCTATCTATCTTCTCTGTTTGAATCTGGTACACACTCGGGAAGACAGCAAGGAAGAAGACCGATTGTAATAGATTAGATCTGTTAATTTCTGTTATTCTTTTTGCTTATTTGAGTTGTGTAATAGTAAGGTAGGAACGGTTGTAATAGTAAATAGGTCTGTTTGGTTGCCGGATCGGCGTAACAGTGGTATCAGAGCCACGGTTGTCTGCAGCGACCACTCGGTTTTTCATATCCACGCGGGATCTGACTCAGGGAAGCCTCTTAACCCCCTCTTTTTCTTTTCTTGCTATTATTAGATCTGTTGTGTTTATAACTGTTAGATCTATATGATTGTTACTGCTTTTTCTGTTAAATCTGCTCTTGGGTTTACACATGTTTCTGTTCTCCTGACGATTTCACAGATCTGCTCCATTTTATTGTACTTGCTGTTTCTGATTATCTGTTTTGTTAATTTCTGGTTTATTGTCCTGTTTATTTGAATTACTGCATTGCTTCAGTTTTGAACGTGTTCTGTTATTCTGGTAATTTTTTTCTTAAAATCTAAAACCCAAGCCTGGCTTGAGTCCAAGAGACTCCAAGTATCTGTGCCTTGGAGATTTTCATTACCTGTTTACAAACACTGCAATATTCGTGACTGATTGTGTGCTGTGTGGTTGTTTTTAGCATTTTTCGCCTTTTTCTGTCTCGGTTAATCTTGTGTACTTCTGCACTGTTCTGGTTGTAAAACACTACAGCGTTTCAGTACTTTACTGTGCCGTTTTTCTTTAAAGCTAAAATCCGGGTAGTTTATTCGTGTGACAAACTTCCTTTTTCAAATCTTTTATTTTTCTAGCCATTGATTACTCTTATTTGTCATTATAATCATGTCTGTTCAAAAGATTGAAACTGACAAATTTGATGGCAAATCTGATTTCGTAATGTGGCGTAGAAAAATGAAAGCAGTTTTAGTCCAAAATAAAATCGCACCCGCAATTTGTAGCCCTGAAAAGTATCCAAAATCTTGGAAGGGTGAAGTGTTTTCTGAAAAACTTGGTGATGCACACAATTGCCTCACCTTGCACTTAACCGATAACGTTTTACGAGAAATAGACGAAAAAGATAACGCTTTTGAGATTTGGACAAAACTTGAAAAACTGTATTTGGGAAAATCTTTATCTAATAAGATTTATTTAAAAGAACAGCTTTTTGGTTTTAAAATGAGCGAGTCGAAATCTCTTTCAGAGAACATTGATGATTTAAACAAAATAGTTTTGGAATTACAAAACGTTGGTGAAAAGATTTCTGATGAAAATGTTGCTGTGATATTATTGAATTCCTTGCCTGAATCTTTTAATGATGTTAAGTCTGCTATCAAGTATGGTAGAGATGACTTGACTCTTGCTGATGTGAAAAACGCTTTAAAATCAAAAGACCTTGATTTGAGAAAAGAAAACAAATCTAACGGAGAGAACCTTTACGTGAGAGAGAGGGTTGACCGGAGAGAATATTTTAGTCACCGTTCTAAAAGTAAAGGGAGGTCGAAATCACGAGATAAGAAAGTGAAGTGTTTTTACTGTGGCAAGGAAGGTCATATGAAAAATAAGTGTTTTAAAATGATCAAAGAAGAAAAACAACGTAAACAAGGTAAGGGGAGCGATAAAAATGACAAAACTCACGATTTTGAATCAGATGCTAATTCAATGTATTATGAAGTTTTGTGTGTATCCCCTTCCATTTCTCCTGTTTCTGAACACTGGATTCTTGATTCTGGATGCACTTTTCATATAACACCAAACAAGCATTGGTTTTTAGATTTTAAACCCCTTGAGCATGGAAAAGTTTTTATGGGTAATAATCATGTTTGTGAAATTAAAGGAATTGGAAATGTTTTTATTAAAATGCATGATGGTGTGACCAGAAAATTAACTGAGGTGAGATGTGATGCCCCCAACCCTGCCACTAGGTCAACTGCGGCTGAGTAGGGCATCTGCGTGCCTCTCGGCACTAAATTATAAGTTCCACACTAAAACAAAACCCTAGAACAATACTAACAGGTATACATAAAGTATGCAGAATACTTAAGTAAATTGAATACTACCGATGCGCTCAAACACAGGATAAAAGAAAACTTCTCATTTCCGTTTTATAATAAACACAAAAGTAATCTACATCAACCACTTACATAAAAACATAAAAAGAAACTCTACAGACGATTCGAGTCTAAAAAGATAAAACATAAATCTATGCCCTTCCGGGGAGATTTGATCCAAAAACTCCTGGCCTAAAACTTCAGTGGCTCGCGGAACCCCTGACCGTTCCAAGCTAATCTGAGAAGAAAACATGATATGAAAAAACGTGAGTGCAAACGCTCAGTGAGTCCACGTGTATGTGTGCGGTAGTGTTTTCTTTAAAATCATGATGATGCCGTTTTACAAAAACAATTCATGCAATGTTATAAGAAAGAATATTTCTTTTACTATTTTAACACAACTGATGCTTGAACCTACATGAGGGTTTCGAGCGCAGCCGGGAAGTCTGAGCGAATCAAGACACATCAGCGCAGCTCTATGCCCAATTTTAAAAGAACATGTAATGCAACAGTGGGGCTCCACAGACAAAGTCCGGATCCCCGAAACGAGGCCATCAGAACTAAGTTCCGGCATCTCGTAGTCAAATACCAACCAAACAACATACGAGCGCTCGATTACAAACAACCGCACTCCCAGAACACTGGTCAAAACAGGCTACAGACTCCTGGGGCACCTACCAGGTCTGCCCTGGAACCAACCTCGGTATCGAGCCCCTCCTGACTCTCCACTAGGCGGTCGAACCCCACCGTAGAGCATGATACGGTGTCCACGTAGACCGATTGGGCCACACCCTCCGCGGTCTACGCCCCTCTTAAAGTGGATCCACCCTCAGAGTCAAAAATCCGTCCACGTCATCGGAAGAGGCCCTAGTACGGGAGACTAGCCATGTACAGTGCAATCCGCTAACGCTTCCGTTCACTTGATCAACAATAAACTTTAATCTTGGTCGGAATGAGGTTTCGTATGTATTTACAAATCAAAGGGGCCATTTGCCCGACCATAATAACATATTCAAGTCATAAACATTTCAAAACACAAAAGAAAATCCTCATCCGCCAGTCATCACATGCTTATGTAATTTCACAATTATGCCAATGCCAAATCTATATTCATGTATATCAAAATACATAACTTTTCAAGTCAGAACATTTTTCAATATATAAATATTTCCGAAAAAACCTGCATACTTCTTATGTACCACCATAATAATCTGTTTTAAAAGAAACACCTATTTGGAGCACCGCTCCTATGCATTTTTCTACGAAACACGTAACACATTAGGGAGAACATCTCCAAAAACACGCTGAGAAATATTGTTCGAAAAATAGCAAAAATTTTGTAAATATATAAAAAAAATATTTGAAATAAAATGGAGTTGGTGGACTCACCTGGATGTAGATCTGGTGCTAAGATCCTACAAAATAATAATGCGAAAAATACTTAATACCTGGGTATCGATTAAATAATCCTATTCCCTAAATAATATCGAAATCTTATAAAATGGACTTTGGGATGTATATAAATATACTTATATAATAATACGTATACTTATATAATTTTTTTTTTTAAAAAGATCGAAAAAGCCTATACTCTAAAAAAAAATATACTCTCCCAAGAAACCATAATTAACTATATACTTTATACTAAAAATCCATTTAAAATATTGAAATCTTAAAATAAATAACTAGCCTAAAAAAAATATATATAAACTAACTAGAAATAGATCTCACTATATATTAAAGAAAATACATAAATATATACTATATATACATATATATATATATATATATATAACCTAACTAACTAAAAAAAAAAAGAAAACAAAACATGCAACTAACCTTAGCTTGTTCTTGTTGCCAACCAAAATCTTAAGTAAATTGAAAACCAACATGCATGCTATATATATATAATTAGGAAGAAAAGAAAAAGAAAGAAAACAATGGAGTCATGAGGCGGTTAAGGAAAAAAAAAAATTGGTGAGGTGACAAGTGTTGTTGTGAGGTGGCCGCAATCTTCACAATTAAGTTCTTGTTTTTGTTTTTTTTTTTTAATTTTTAAATTCCTATATGAAAATGTCAAGTATTTAAATTTCTAAAATAAATATAGTAGGTATTAAAAATAAAAATCCACTTAAAGGCACTTATAAACCTTAATAATAAAACCTCAATAAGATAATAAAATTTTATTTCTATTCCTAAATATCCCCAAAATACTACTAAGTACCAAAAACACTATATCCCACCATATATATCAAAACTCTATTTTCATCACGTTCTTAATTTTAAAGTCATGCTAGGTGCTTACGGGGTAAGGCGTTACATTCTACCCTCCTAAAAAAAAATTTCGTCCTCGAAATTGAGTAGTTACGTACCTATAAGCTCTGGATACTTTTTCTTCAAGTACTCCTCGCTTTCCCGAGTTGCCTCTTCGATCCCATGATGTTTCCATATCACTTTACACACTGGAATCTGTCTCCCGCGTAACTCTTTTACGCTTCGTTCTATAATCTCAATTGGTTTTTCTTCATATGACAGATCAGCTTGTAATTCTAATTGGTTATCATTGAGAACATGATCAAAGTGCGTGGTGATACTTCTTTAATTGTGATACATGGAACACATCATGTATACCTATCAGCTCATTTGGTAAGGCGAGTCGGTATGCTACTTTACCAATCCTCGTCAATAATTTCAAATGGTCCGATATATCTGGGGACTTAACTTTCCTCTCCTCGGATATCGTAGCTTCCCGCGATGCGGTGTAAGTTTTAAGAAAACGCGATCTCCTACATTAAACTCCAAATCCCTTCTTCGATTGTCGCATAACTCTTCCGCCTACTTTTAGTCGTTTGAAGCCTGGGTCTTGAATTATCTTAACTTGTTTCTGCATCTCTTCCACTCGGCATCAAGTTTCTTTGTCTCCAATGGGATCGAACTCCGACTTCATCCCAAGACAAAGGTGTTCTCGCATCTCCTACCACATAATGCTTCAAATGGTGCCATTCCTATCGAAGAGTGGTAGCTATTATTATAAAGCAAACTCAAAGACAAGCAAGATTGTCAACCCACTTATTTCCAAAGTCTAAGGCGCAAGCCCTTAACATATCCTCTAGAGTTTGAATTGTTCTTTCAGACTGTCCATCGGTTTGGGGATGTGCTGTGGTGCTATAACTTAGATTGGTCCCCATAGCTGCCTGGAACTTAGGCCAAAACCTTGAGGTAAACCTTGGGTCTCTATCAGATACAATATCAACGGGTACTCCATGAAGTCGAACAATCTCATCTACATAAATCTGTGCCAACTTGTCCAAAGGGTATGACATATTAATGGCAATAAAATGAGCCACTTTTGTTAAACGATCAACGATTACCCAGATAGCATCCTTATAACCCTTGGTCCGGGGCAATCCTGTGACAAAGTCCATTGTCACATGATCCTATTTCCATTTCGGGAACAGGTAACGGTTGTAGTAATCCCGCTGACTTTTGATGTTCCGCCTTAACCCTTTGACATGTAAGACAGGCCGCTACATACTCCGCAATTTCTCTCTTCATTCCGTTCCACCAAAACTTTTGCTTTAAGTCTTTATACATCTTATTCTCTCCAGGATGCATTGAATACTTACTTCTGTGGGCTTCCTCTAGAATCTTGCGCTTAAGTTCAATATCATTGGGTACACATAACCGATTCCGAAAGTACAGGCTCCCATCAGCTTCTAATGTTCGAAAATCTTCCAATCCCTTAGCTTCCACACGGTTCTTGAACTCTTGGAACTCCTTATTACTCTTTTGGGCACTTCTAATATCCTCTTGTAGGGTGGATGTTAAGCTAAGACTTGATATCTTTGCTTTTCTACTCAATGCATCCGCCACCACATTCGCCTTTCCTGGATGATAGTTAATCGGGCATCGATATTCTTCCAGATAGCTTCCATCCATCGACGTTGTCTCATGTTCAAGTCTTTTTTGAGAAAACAGATACTTTAAACTCTTATGATCAGTAAATATCTCATACTTAGCCCTATACAAGTAGTGTCGCCACTTCTTAAGTGCAAACACGATGGCTGCTAATTCCAAATCGTGTGTCGGATAATTTCGTTCATGATCCTTCAACTTTCTTGAAATATATGCTACAACTTTCCCTGTCTTGCATCAACACAGCCTCCTAGTCCTTCTCCCGAAGCATCCGTGTATAATGAAAACTCCTTGTTCGGATCGGGTAATGTTAACACTCGGTGCCGACGTTAGTCGGTTCTTCAATTCTTGAAAACTCCTCTCACATTTTTCCGTCCACTCAAACTTGGTTGCTTTTTCCGGTTAATTGGGTTAGAGGTCCCAAAGCAATCCTTGAAAAGTCTTTTTATAAATCTCCGATAGTATCCCGCCATACCCAAGAAACTACGTACTTCAGCTTGGTGTTTTTGGGTTGTGTCCAATAAGTCACCGCTTTCTACTTTCGCTGGATCCACCGAGATTCCTTCCCCGGGTGATAACATGTCCTAGGAAAGTAACTTGACTCATCCGTAAGTCACATTTGCTAAACTCAGCATATAACTTATGCTCCCGTAGGGTTTGCAACACTTTTTCGAAGGTGTTGTTCATGAACTTCGTGGTCGGGTGAATAAACAAGAATATCATCAATAAAAATCACTATAAACTTATCCAAGTAAGGATTAAAGACTCTGTGCATCAAGTCCATAAATGTTGCAGTGCATTAGTTAATCCAAACGGCATAACCACAAACTCGTAATGTCCGTATCGTGTGTTGAATGCCGTCATTGGAATATCCTTTTCTCTTATCCCCGACTTGATAATACCCCCTGTCTCAAGTCCAATTTGGAAAAACATCCCCGCTCCTGAGTTGGTCAAATAACTCATCAATGAGGGGTAGTGAGTATTTGTTCTTAATCGTCACATTATTCAATCCTCTATAATCTATACACATCCTCGTGGATTCCATCCTTTTTTCTTTACAAACAGAAATCGGCGCACCCCAAGGAGATGTACTTGGACGAATATATCCTTGCCGCAATAGCTTCTTGTAGTTGCTTTTTTCAACTCTTTTTAGTTCCTCCCGTGCCATTCGGGTATGGAGTTCGAGATATTGGTTTAGCATCATGTACCAATTCTATGCGAAACTCCACTTCTCGATCTGGGGGTAGCATCGTCAACTCCTCAGGAAAGACATCCACAAACTCCCTCACTACAGGTACTGTGTCTAATTTTACCTCCTCCTTAGGTTTGTTGAGCAAATATGCTAAGTACCCTTGACATCCTTTCCATAGCAACTTTCTCGGCTTTCATGCCGCATAAAAAAGGGATTCTCCCGTTTTGTTCGCTTTCCTTGGAACACCAAGATTGGCATACTCGGTCGGCTAAACTTAACCAACTTCCGTCGACAATCTACTTGGGCATAATGTTTAGACAACCAGTCCATCCCAAGTATCACGTCATATCCCTCCAATTGTAAGGCAATTAAATCTCCAGATAAAACCACATTCTCGACACATATGTCACAATCAGAGTACTTAACCTCAGTTATCTTATTCACGCCCATAGGAGTGCTAACTATCAACTGATAATGCATGTTAACAGGAGGTATAGGAATATGTTTTATGAAATGCAAACTCACAAAAGAATGCGTAGCTCCAGGGTCAATGAGTACTCTTGCTAGTTGAGAAAAATTTTTTATCATACCTTCAACGACTTCTGCTTCAGTATCTACGGGCAATCCATCCAGTGCATAAACTTTAGCTTTTACTTGTGGCTTATTATTCCTTCCTTCTGTTGTTCCTCTCATGACCGGGGGTCGGCCTGCTTTTCTGGACATCTCCGTGGTTACTTGTTGCATCTCAGGGCATTGGTCCTTGGTATGTCCTGGTTTTCCACACTTGAAACATAATCTTAACTTCCGATAACACATTTCAGCCACATGCCCACTTCGTCCACAATATGTGCATATTCTGTGGGATCCTCCAGGGGTTAAGGTTGGTCGACTTTCATTTCCAGTCCTTTGTTCACCACGGGATCTCTTGAAATCTCTAGGTTTCCATGGTCCTTGTCCAGGACATTTATATGGAGCCGTCGCTGAACCAATGGCTGTTTTTCTTTGTATAACCGCTTGATCAGTCATCTCTGTTCGCGTGGCGGCTTCAACTGCGGCCGCGAATCCCATCGGTGGCAAGGGAGCTAATGCTCGTTGCAATTCAACCCTTAATCCTTTCACAAATTGTCGCGTCTCATTTTCATCAGTGTCTATCAACCTTAAGCAATACTTAGCCAACCTATTGAACTTTGCCGTATATCGAGCAAATCGTCGAGTTACCCCCGTCTCAATTGTCGAAACTCATCCTCACGTTGCTCTCGAACCCATCGAGGTATATACTCCTTTTTGAATTCTTCTTCAAAATCGTTCCAAGTCCATAGTTGATTCTTAAGTGTCCGTGCTTCGGAAGCTCTAAGCCACCAATCCTTTGCCATTCCTCGAAGTCTAAAAGCTGCAAACGTTACCCTCGTGGGCATCCTCATACTTAAGGGTATCATAGATATCATTCAACCGCTCAAGGAACAGCTTCAGCTTTAATTTCTTGCTCAACATCTCCATAGAACTCCGGGGGTCGAAACTTAAGAAATCGTTCTAATGCTTCATCTCGCTCCTCATGAATCGGTACTCGTTCATTTCTTCTTGTGGCCATTGAAGTTTCTAATAATTCCGTCATCTTGATCATAAAATTCTCGATTACTTTGTGTGTAGCTTGTTCCGGGACGAGGGGTAGCCTCTCTCGTAGGTTCGGGACTCGTCTATTTTGAGAATTTTTCTGACATAACCTCGTCCGTACGGTTGGGAGATTGTGAACCTGACATGTTTCTAAAAACCAAAAAAGTCCCAATACTAATAAACATCTACGATTATAGATACTTTACGACAGGTAAACATAAATTCATCTCAGGCACAAACATCAAATGCATACATACAAACATATATATATATATATAACTCAAAATAAGGATTTTTGGTACAAGTAGTGTCAAGATACAATCAGATCATCCTGGTTCTACCTCCCAAAAATATATATGGTCGGGTTGCTATACATATCCAAAACCCGAGGACCTCATACCTATGATCCTAGGCCTACTGCATCAAGTACCAACAAAAATACTACTCGTACCTATCCAAGTGATCAAATTTCACACCTACCTGTACTCTATCCAACACCTACTCCGCCTAAGGACACTGGCTACCAGAACCTCCTGGACGAGACTCCAGCTCATCACGTGCTCTATCCACCGAATCTCTAGTAGTTCCAAGGAACTGAGCGATAAACTGCCTAAGCCAGTCCCGCTCGTTAATCAGCTCCAAAATCTCTCTCTCTCTCGAGCTGCATGAGCTGCCCGTGTCTGGGCTAACTCTTCCTCTAACATGGCGGCCCTCGCCGTCTCCTGTCACCGTGCCTGGCGTGCTGCATAGAATAAGGCGTCCATTCGGGAGATCTCCTCTCTTAATGCTATAACCTGCTGGCTAGCGGCTTCAACCCGTTGCTCACGCCACAGGCAGTACCCACAAATATCATACTCCCTAACCCCACCCCGAAATAGTGATGGTGGAAAAGAAGATACAGACGCCACGGGTGGAATAGGGGTAGGGGAGGCTGCTGCTGGCATAGTATTTGCTACAGAGGTACCCATACTCCCAGTGACTGCCGGTGTCCCTTGCTCTGGTTCAGGTGTCATTTCTGAGTCCGACGTGGGCTCGCTAGGGTCTTCTTCTATTGATGTTCCAGGTCCTATTCCCGGTGCCACTACTGGTGCCATCTCTGGTCCTTCTACTGACTCATCATCGGAAAGGTCAATCACTGGAATTGGTTCCCTTTTTGGGATGATCTCCTTAAGGGAATATGAGGAGGATGATGATGACGTAGTCCTGCTAGGCTTATCTAAGAGGGTGCCCTCCCTGTATGTCCATCTATGAGAAGGATGTGCCATCTAGTACCTACAAAACAAAATCTTTGGGTCAGTACTAACCAATAAATCATATAGTTAACTTTAAAGTTTAAACAGTTAACGCTTAGAGCTTATCTAAAATCCAATGTTTCAAACCTAGTATCGAACCTAGATGCTCTGATACCACCTGTGATGCCCCCAACCCTGCCACTAGGTCAACTGCGGCTGAGTAGGGCATCTGCGTGCCTCTCGACACTAAATTATAAGTTCCACACTAAAACAAAACCCTAGAACAATACTAACAGGTATACATAAAGTACGCAGAATACTTAAGTAAATTGAATACTACCGATGCGCTCAAACACAGGATAAAAGAAAACTTCTCATTTCCGTTTTATAATAAACACAAAAGTAATCTACATCAACCACTTACATAAAAACATAAAAAGAAACTCTACAGACGATTCGAGTCTAAAAAGATAAAACATAAATCTATGCCCTTCCGGGGAGATTTGATCCAAAAACTCCTTGCCTAAAACTTCAGTGGCTCGCGGAACCCCTGACCGTTCCAAGCTAATCTGAGAAGAAAACATGATATGGAAAAACGTGAGTGCAAACGCTCAGTGAGTCCACGTGTATGTGTGCGGTAGTGTTTTCTTTAAAATCATGATGATGCCGTTTTACAAAAACAATTCATGCAATGTTATAAGAAAGAATATTTCTTTTACTATTTTAACACAACTGATGCTTGAACCTACATGAGGGTTTCGAGCGCAGCCGGGAAGTCTGAGCGAATCAAGACACATCAGCGCAGCTCTATGCCCAATTTTAAAAGAACATGTAATGCAACAGTGGGGCTCCACAGACAAAGTCCGGATCCCCGAAACGAGGCCATCAGAACTAAGTTCCTGCATCTCGTAGTCAAATACAAACCAAACAACATACGAGCGCTCGATTACAAACCACCGCACTCCCAGAACACTGGCCAAAACAGGCTACAGACTCTTGGGGCACCTACCAAGTCTGCCCTGGAACCAACCTCGGTGTCGAGCCCCTTCTGACTCTCCACTAGGCGGTCGAACCCCACCGTAGAGCATGATACGGTGTCCACGTAGACCGATTGGGCCACACCCTCCGCGGTCTACGCCCCTCTTAAAGTGGATCCACCCTCAGAGTCAAAAATCCGTCCACGTCATCGGAAGAGGCCCTAGTACGGGAGACTAGCCATGTACAGTGCAATCCGCTAACGCTTCCGTTCACTTGATCAACAATAAACTTTAATCTTGGTCGGAATGAGGTTTCGTATGTATTTACAAATCAAAGGGGCCATTTGCCCGACCATAATAACATATTCAAGTCATAAACATTTCAGAACACAAAAGAAAATCCTCATCCGCCAGTCATCATATGCTTATGTAATTTCACAATTATGCCAATGCCAAATCTATATTCATGTATATCAAAATACATAACTTTTTCAAGTCAGAACATTTTTCAATATATAAATATTTCCGAAAAAACCTGCATACTTCTTATGTACCACCATAATAATCTGTTTTAAAAGAAACACCTATTTGGAGCACCATAATAATCTGTTTTAAAAGAAACACCTATTTGGAGCACCGCTCCTATGCATTTTTCTACGAAACACGTAACACATTAGGGAGAACATCTCCAAAAACACGCTGAGAAATATTGTTCGAAAAATAGCAAAAATTTTGTAAATATATAAAAAAAATATTTGAAATAAAATGGAGTTGGTGGACTCACCTGGATGTAGATCTGGTGCTAAGATCTTACAAAATAATAATGCGAAAAATACTTAATACCTGGGTATCGATTAAATAATCCTATTCCCTAAATAATATCGAAATCTTATAAAATGGACTTTGGGATATATATAAATATACTTATATAATAATACGTATACTTATATAATTTTTTTTTTTAAAAAGATCGAAAAAGCCTATACTCTAAAAAAAAATATACTCTGCCAAGAAACCATAATTAACTATATACTTTATACTAAAAATCCATTTAAAATATTGAAATCTTAAAATAAATAACTAGCCTAAAGAAAATATATATAAACTAACTAGAAATAGATCTCACTATATATTAAAGAAAATACATAAATATATACTATATATACATATATATATAACCTAACTAACTAAAAAAAAAAAGAAAACAAAACATGCAACTAACCTTAGCTTGTTCTTGTTGCCAACCAAAATCTTAAGTAAATTGAAAACCAACATGCATGCTATATATATATATATATATATAATTAGGAAGAAAAGAAAAAGAAAGAAAACAATGGAGTCATGAGGCGGTTAAGGAAAAAAAAAAATTGGTGAGGTGACAAGTGTTGTTGTGAGGTGGCCGCAATCTTCACAATTAAGTTTTTGTTTTTGTTTTTTTTTTTAATTTTTAAATTCCTATATGAAAATGCCAAGTATTTAAATTTCTAAAATAAAATAGTAGGTATTAAAAATAAAAATCCACTTAAAGGAACTTATAAACCTTAATAATAAAACCTCAATAAGATAATAAAATTTTATTTCTATTCCTAAATATCCCCAAAATACTACTAAGTACCAAAAACACTATATCCCACTATATATATCAAAACTCTATTTTCATCACGTTCTTAATTTTAAAGTCATGCTAGGTGTTTACGGGGTAGGGCGTTACATGAGATATGTACCCGACCTCCGTCGGAATCTAATCTCTCTTGGTGTTTTTGACACAAATGGTTTTTCTTACAAATCTGAAAATGGTATTATGTAAGTTTGCAAAGGAGCACTGGTCATGCTCAAAGGTTTTAAAAAGGATGGTCTGTACCATTTAATTGGAAAAACTATTTGCGAAGCATCTGCATTGGTGTCCAAAACTGTTCCTGAAAAGACTTTGTTGTGGCACCGTCAAATTGGCCACATCAGTGAAAAAGGACTACATTGTCTTCAAAAGCAAAATATTTTGGGTGGTGACAAAATCGAATCCTTGGATTTTTGTGACCATTCTGTTCTTGGAAAACAGCATAAAATTAGTTTTTCAGTTGGCACACACAATTCCACTTCTGTCCTTGATTATGTGCACTGTGATTTGTGGGGACCTGAAAAGGTTCCAACTTATGGTGGAAATGTTTATTTCTTATCTGTTGTTGATGATTTTTCTAAGCATGTATGGGTATTTCTTTTGAAATCAAAAGATCAAACTGCTGATTTATGTGCATTGCATGGCATATTGCATCATAGGACTGTTAGGCACAATCCTTAGCAAAATGGTGTTGCTGAAAGGATGAACCGTACCATTATGGATAAGGTTAGGTGTCTTATGATGTCCTCAGGAATCCCAAAACCTTTTTGGGGAGAAGCTGTAAGTACAGCTGTCTACCTCATCAATAGATCACCCTCAACAGCCATAAATTTCAAAACTTCCTTAGAGTTATGGTCTGGAGAACCACCAAACCTGTCAAACCTTTGAGTGTTTGGTTGTGCTGCTTTTGCACAGCAGAAGGAGGGTAAGTTAGATCCAAAGTCAAGAAAGGGAGTGTTTTTAGGCTACCCTAGTGGGGTGAAGGGATACAAAGTTTGGCTCAAATGTGAGCCGGGAGTGAGGGTTATTGTGAGTAGGGATGTGGTTTTCAATGAACTTGATATGCCTTGCCTAAAGGCTAAAACCAATCCTGAGAGTTCTGTCGATGTTCCCATAGATGGGAATATTCCTGTGGAGGTGGAGAACACCTCCGAACCTGCACAACCTCACGATCAACCCGAAACCAATGAAGAGTCGGAAATACCGACCAGTCAACAACCTGAAACCAGCACGCCTGAATCTGAAAATTCAGATGATGATGATGAGGATCATCCCGAGGCACAAGCTCAAGCTCTAAGAGACTACCAGCTGTCTAGAGATAGGGTTAGGAGAGAGTTGAGAAAACCCGCTAGGTATGGTTGTTCATACATTGTCTCATATGCTTTTGCTGCTACATCCTATATGGAAGAGAAAGAGCCTCTGTGTTTTTCTGATGTGTTAAAGAGCCCTAATCGCTCTTTGTGGTTGCATGCTATGGAAGAGGAAATGTTTTCGCTTCATAAAAACAAAACCTGGATTCTTGTTCAAAAACCCTCAAAGAAAAAATTAATTGATTGCAAATGGATTTTTAAAATCAAAGAGCCTGAATCTGCCAATGAACCTCCAAGGTTCAAGGCTAGGCTGATTGCAAAAGGTTTTTCTCAAGTTGAGGGCATCGATTTCAATGAAATATTTTCTCCCGTTGTTAAATATAAAATAATTAGGATAATGATTGCAATTGTTGCCTTTTATGATCTTGATCTTGAACAACTTGATGTAAAAAATGCATTCTTGCATGGGGAACTTGAAGAGACTATCTATATGCATCAACCACCAGGTTTTGAAGAAAAGGGTAAGGAAAACATGGCATGCCTCTTGAAAAAGTTATTGTACGGACTTAAACAATCACCAAGACAATGGTATAAACGGTTTGACTCTTTCATGCTTAAAGCTGGTTTTATTAAAAGCAATTATGATAGCTGTTTATATTTCTGTGGTGATAATGTTGAAACTGCTGTTTATCTTTTGCTTTATGTGGATGATATGTTAATTGCTTGTAAGCATAAAGATAAGATTACTCGCTTGAAATCCTTGCTAAAGTCTGAATTTGATATGAAGGATTTAGGTTCTGCGTCTAGAATCCTTGGGATGAACATTAGTAGGGATAGAGCTGACCGATCCTTATTCATATTCCAGAAATCCTTTTTGCAGAAAATTGTTTCCAAATTTTCGATGCATTTATGCAAACCAGTTTGTACACCACTTGCGAGCCATTTTCAACTTTCTGAAAAATCTTGCCCCAAATCTGATAAGGAAAAGAATGACATGGCAAACATACCTTATAGAATGGCTATAGGATCCGTCATGTATTCTATGATATCCACCCGACCTGATATTGCTTATTTCATAAGCCTTCTTAGCCGATTCATGTCTAACCCGGGTAGGGATCATTGGGCAGCTCTCAAGTGGTTGTTACGATATATTAATGGGACTATTGATAAGGGTCTTCTTTATCATAATCGGTCTGATAATTTCAAACTGGTTGGATATGTAGATTCTGACTTTGCAGGTGATAAAGATGGTAGGAAATCTACTTCTTATTTCTTTACCTTAGCAGGAAATTGCATATCTTGGAAGTCACAGTTGCAGCCTGTAGTCGCTTTATCGACTACGGAGGCTGAATACATTACTGCCACCGAGGCAATTAAGAAAGCCATTTGGCTTCAAGGCCTTCTATCTGAATTGCATGTTTTAAATTCTAAAGCTGTGATTTATACTGATAGTCAAAGTTGTCTCCACTTGTGTAAAAATCCTGTTTATCATGAGAGGACTAAACATATAGATGTTAAGTATCATTTCATAAGGGAAAAGGTTTCAAGTGGCATAGTCAATATTGAGAAAATTAGTACTAAAGATAATCCTGCAGATTTTGGTACTAAAATTGTGACAACTGATAAGTTCTCTTTGTGCAGGGACCTCCGTCATGTAGATGAAGGTTGACTCTTTGAGTCATTGCTGGCTGAAAATTAAATGAAAATATGTTCAAGGTGGAGTTTGTTGGCCTATTGGGCCATCTTTTTCACATTTTTCATTTTTCTCTTCAGCCCTTTATTTATCCCTATGATGAAAAACCTTGTGGGCCTCATTAGAGTGGAGTGGGCTGGCTGGCCTTGATGCCGGGCGGGCCGGGTTCAACCCTACCCGACCCAAGTGACTTGGCTATATATTGTTCTTTTCTTTCTCCAGCCTGCCCTAATTCTCTCATTTTCTTCTGTTGAGCCGCCGCTGCCACCACACTCTCTCTGACCTTCTGTCTTCTCTCTCTCTTCTTTCGAACCGTCTGTCTGTTCGTTTTCTTCTTGACCCTTCGGGACTCTATCACCGATAGTCTGTGCCGATTAACCTTCTCGGTACCGTGCGTGTAGCTTGATTGAGAGAGGAAAGGGCTTTGTTGAGAGAGATAGAGAGTTGTTTTCTTGAGGCTCCTTGGCTATCTGAGGGATTCTCCATTGTTTTTCACCGGAAGAACATTCAGTAGCTGTTCGTCGTCGCGCACACGGAAGCCGAACTCGCCGAGCTCGTTCGGTTCCCTCTGCTGCTCTGACCGAGACCTGAAGGGTCTCGAGGTAAGGTTACAGCTTTCTGTTCTATTCTTTATTACTAACCTATCTATCTTCTCTGTTTGAATCTGGTACACACTTGGGAAGACAACAAGGAAGAAGATCGATTGTAATAGATTAGATCTGTTAATTTCTGTCGTTCTTTTTGCTTATTTGAGTTGTGTAATAGTAAGGTAGGAATGGTTGTAATAGTAAATAGGTCTGTTTGGTTGCCGGATTGGCGTAACACTTCTTTTTTTTTTTTATGTATTTTTACTTGAATTATTAAGTGAAAGTTTTAAATTTGAATAACTTTAAAAGTGATTTTATGTCACAACTTTTGCCTTGTGTTCCTTAGATTAGTAAAAAATATCTCAGACACCAAATAAAGAAAATAGATAGTGATACAACAATTGAGTTCTAAATATTAAATATTTTTTTGAAAGGAAATCTATTCTGGAATAAAAATTAAAATTTATTAATAAAATCTATCAAATAAAAATTAAATAATAAAATTTTAAAGGGTAAAACCTATTAAGAAAGTATTATAAAGGAATGTTATACAAATTTTTATAAAGAATGTTATGCACAATTTTAAGACAATTCTAACAAAAAGAATAAATAATTAAAAATTATCTCTAGTTCTAATAAAGGATCAAATTCTTTTCTTCTTTCTATCTTTAGCTTTTCATTCATAGAGGATGGATGAAGTTAGAACTATAGCCTCATCAAGTTAAAGAACATGGCAATTAGCTTCCTCTTTCTGTTTCTTAATAAATTAATCTAATTTATCTTTTATGCATTTCTATTTTACGCATTCCTATTTTTAATTCAAATTAATTATTCAATTCTAACAAATTATAAATTCCTTCTCTCTTCTCTTTTTCCTCTCCTCTCCTCACCTTTATAAACTATCTTTAGTACTATTACTATTACTTAGATCTGTCCACAACTTGGATTACTCGATTCTGATCCCATTTCTTAACGATTCTGATTCTCACAGTTGAGATTTTTACGATTCTTTAAAAATTATAATTTTAAAATGGTTTTGATTTTACGATTTTGACCTATTTTATAAAAATCCAAAATTATATTAAAAAATATAAATGCAGACATGTAAACTACGAATTCGAAATCGAAGAAATCATGAAATTATGATTGCTAAATCGAGGAATCAAAATTGCAAAAACTGCAAAAGCCTCAAATGAGTTGCCTACATATTCTTTCGGAGGACAAAGGAATCAAAACACACATGAAATAGAAATAGGAATGAAAAAAGTTAGGCGAGGGATTTCGCTTTTTTGTACAAAAGAATGAAAAAAGTGAAGATATTTTACTCGAGATGCATAAAAGGTAAATTTTTGTGAGAGAAGAAAGTGGAGCCCAAAGTAAAAAAATGTAGAAAAGTAAATGATTTTTAGGTTTAAAACCTAATCCAAAGGCACCCTTATTCTGTCTATTAATCCATATATATATATATATATATAGATTATAATGCATATATTCTTCTCTCTCCTCCTATAAATCCTTTCGATCATCTATCTCAATTTTCTAGATTTTTTATTGGCTTATATGTTTTTCCTTCCTTCAATTGTTTTGTATTATGGCCTTGATCTATAAACTTTAATTTGTTATTTTTAGGTACCCAAATAATTTATTTTTGGTGAATTAGATACGTTTTGTCGAATTTTGCCATCAACTAATTCTTTTGTCTCTTAAGTGGAGGTTATTTTTGTCCAAAAAAAAATCATCCAACCTCTCACTTAGATTATTTTGGGACTAAAAAAAATTAAAATCAAAATTTAAAAAATAAAAAAAATCAACCAACCCCCTCTTTCTTTTTCCTCTGCTTCCTCCCACCGTAAACTACCATCCTCTCACTGTAAACTACCATCACCACCCTTCCCTCTTTCTTCTTCCACTACCACACCACTCTTTCCTCTTTATTCTTCCTCCTCTTCCCTTCTTCCACCACCACCACCTCTCCTCTTTCTTCTTCTTCCTCTTCCTTCTCCTTGAACATCCACCCGCCGCCCGCCGCAACACTCCATTAGGAGTAGATCGGAGAGAAGGAAGATGGGATGCTCTTTTTCGGGATTGAATACTCCATACGATACCGTTAATGGCGGAGGAGATGTTTGGATCAATGAGAATAGGTTTAGAATTATCAGGCAGCTCGGTGAAGTTGCCTTTGTTTATGCCTTTCTCGTCAAAGAACTCCCTTCTTCTGACTCTACAAATGCCGGCCTTGCCCAAAAATTCAAGGACTCGTCTTATATTTATGGTGAATTTTCTTGGATTTATCTATGATTCTTGCTTTTGTGATTCAACGTTTGGAATCATCTTCTGTTCCTGGCTTTCGTTTTGTTTTTTTTAAATTAGGTTCGATCTCTGAATTTTGGTATGCAAGATATTGTTTAGCTCTCTTGAGTAATGGGATTCTCTTATTGGTTTGTTTGAATTCACCTATACTCTTGCAAAATATGTTCTTGACTTCAACCAGAATTAAGAGGAATCCGAGAGTGTTTATAGATGTCTGTGAAGGGTGATTCAGTATGTACTATGTATACATGAATTGTGAAATTGCGATCTGATTGTTGTTTGGTTCCCAAGTTTTGATAAGTTTTGGGAGCAATAATGGAGTGCGGCGGCGAAGGCGGGTGGATGGTCAAGGAGGAGGAGGGGAAGAAGAAAGAGGGGAGGGTGATGGTGATGGTGGTGGTGGAAGAAGGGAAGAGGAAGAAGAAGGAAGAGGGGAAAGTGGTGTGGGGGTGGTGGAAGAAGGAAGAGGAGGAAAAGGAAAGAGGGGAAGGGTGGTGATGGTAGTTTACAGGGGGAGGAAGAGGAGGAAGAAGGTCGAAGAAGACAGGGGGCTGAATGATTTTTTGGACGAAAATGCCCCTTCACTTAACGTATAAATGAATTGGTTGACGGGCTAATTTGGATTCATATATCTAATTCATAAAAATAAATTATTTGGTTAGTTAAAAATAACAAACTAAAGTTTATAAATTAAATTCATAGAACAAAAAAGTTTAAGGGAAAAAACATCTATAAGCCTTTTTTATTAGTTGGAAATTATAAATTAACACACTATACTCAAATTCAAATTTAACTGATTATCTTATTAAACAAACTCCCCAGTACTAACATTCACATCTAAACTCCCATGTCTCCTTCCTCAGCTTTTGCGATGCTTCTACATGAGAGAACAATGTCTACATTCTTAATCTCTCTTTATCAGTTTGAAATATCTCTCTATTTAATACTCATAAAAAAATTCAGTTTCACATATATCAATTGTGTGTATTTGAATTTTTCTCTTTTTCCCATTGTATATGCGTGCTCTATGGTGCATTTCTGTTAACTTTTTTTTTTTTTTTTTTCCAGATTTTGATCCCGTTTCTTTTGCTTCTAAATAAAAAAGTTTTGATCTTTTGGTTCTTGGTGTGCATGTTCAATCTTTGCATGAAAAAATCCTATGCAAAGAAGGGAAGTGAGAGAAGGAAAAGAATTATTCACCATGTTTTTATTACTGATTAAGAAATTTCTTATTTTTATTTAATTGGATAAATTCTCATAATTTTTTTACATTTTTTTTTTCCCTCCTCATTTTTTTTTAATAATATATTCTTTCAATGATATCCAAGTCACTTATATTTTTTTTGAAGTAAAAAGGGTTAATCATAACCTCTTTATTTTTTTTTTTTTGGAGGATATCAATTTTTCAATTTTCTTTTGCTATTAATCATTCCTTCCACTACATGTATTTATTTTTGTTTCCTCTTGCTCATATGTGAAATTATACATGGTTTAATCACATTCTAAACCTCCATAATTTGTTATTATCTTTTTAAATGTCTAAAATTTAATCTAATCCTTTTATTATTTTTTTCTTAAAGGGATATCGAAGGAATAAAAGAATATTTATTATACACTACCTTATATGACATGTTTGATTTTTTTTAAGTTTCATGTTAGATGTCCCTTAAGTATCATATTCCTATTTAAATTTCTAGAAAAAAATATATATTCATATTTAGTTTCATATTAATAAGCTCCATCTTAATATAAACTTTCTTACAGTTTTAATAAAAAATTTTCTAGGATTCTTTTTATTTTTTTATTTGGATTAAAAAATTCATTCTAAAATGTGAGGAAAAAGAATATGTTGGGTTCAAAGAAAAACTTAGAAAAAGTGAGAATAAAAATATTCAAGATAAATCGTAACGTAACTATGATTATAAAATATCAATATAAACTTTTCTTTCATCTTTTAATACCTTTTAAAAGCATACTAATTTTTGCGCTTATATATTCTAGAAGGATTATTATTATGCCACTCCCAAATTCTTATAACTTGAATGTAACTTCATGTTTTAGATTATAATTAATTGGGTTGAAAAATTCATGTTGCTTATAAGTAAAATTTTAACTTTTCAACTGATATTTCAGTTTTGAGTTTCGTGAGAGGTGAAAATGGTTTGTGAGAGGAAAAATGAGTCTTAAAACATAGTGTGACATATCAATATGTCTTTGAAACTGTCATAATAGTGACATATGCAGGAAAGAATTTATTTTATTTATTAAATATTGACTCACCGTGTATAGCAGAGATTGTTTTACTAGTGTGTGTAGATATATATATTTGATAATTGAATATTTGATATATTGATAATAAAAATAGAAATTTATTTTGAACAATTTAATTTAATTAGTATTGCTTATATGTAATTCTTTATAATATTTTAATATGGTATTTTAGTTAGTATTAAAAATTAGTATGTCCAAAAACTTCAGTTACTTTTCATTTTTAAGCAAACACTTTTATTTGACCTTTTTTATCACTATAAATTATTTATGACCTTTTAAGTTTTGGATAATTTAGTCTATGTGTATGAAATTTGGCTATCAAGCTCATGCCTTTCTCAAGTAGAAATGTCAAAAAGGGTTATTTGTCTATTCAGCTTGAAACCAGGATTCCAGCATGTAAGAAAATGTGAGCTCATTACTCAAATTTGCGATTCATAGATTAAATTGTCAAAAATCTTAAAGTTATAAATTGTTTATAGCCATAAAAAGATAAAAATAATGTATTTTCTTAAGAAATTAAAAGTAAACATAATATTTAGACATAAGCAATTAATTTCTATTCAATAATTTTATTTTAAAAACAATTTTTGTTTTATCCGAGTTGGAATTAATTTTACACAATTAATATGATTGTCTAAAAGATTTTGACAAACTCCAAAATTAAGTACATAATCATAAGGGTTAATTTCAAGCATTATAACCTTTAAGTTTGAAGAATTGGTAATTGAGTATTAGGGTGACTAATTTAGATGGAAAACCAAATCACTTGAACGAAATATGATCATCAGTTAAAAGGGTAAAATAGACTTTTCATTTTCTCTTTTTCCTTATATTTCGCTATTTTCCATTTTTTCCCATTTTCCTTATATTTCCCATTTTTTTTTTCGCTATTTTGCTTCTTTTTTTTTTTTTTTTCCTCGCATCTCTATCCTTCCAAGCCTTCTTCACGATGCGTTCCCCTTCTCTCTCCATTTGCCCGTTATTCACAGTAATGGGCGATGTCTACGAAATGCAATTCGTGTCGCCATCGGTGTCTCCAGAATGAGATTTTAATTTCTTCTCTGACCCAAAATTGTGAAGACTCCACTAGTTTTCATTCTCGCTTTTTGTGTTGGCTTTCGCGATCACATTTGGAACTTGTAGTAGCAAGGTATCAAGGCAACTCGACTTTTTGATATAGTTAGCTATGTCTTTAAAAGAAGTTACTAAAATGGCTAGGTTATATTTTTAAATTTTAGTTTGGCTACAACTCACAGGAAAAGTGCGTTATTACTAAACCAACAATTATTAAAGTCATTAGTTTTGTAGTTAAGTAATTAGACCATTCATCCCCTTCTCTTTCCCACTAAGTCCGACTACAGAATGCTGTCCCAGGAATAGGAGGAATTGGAGTATTTAACCAAGAAAACGCCAGTCAAAAAATAGAAGATCAAAGAGTAGGAGGAATGGAGTATCTAACCAAGAAAATGACAGTACAATTTCCAAAAAAAAATATTTATCATGCTGCCGACAAATGCCACCTCTAGAATTCAAGGCCGAGAGAGTAAAAGCTTTCGTTTGTTAGAGGAAGAAGAAGAAATGGCTAGAAGAAAAAGAAATGGCTAGAGAAGAAGAACAAAAGAAATGGTAAAAAAGGTTAGAGAAGAAGAAAAGTTTTTCTAAATGATTGAAGAAATTACAACCTTGCGGATAACTTTATCTTTAACGTATATCACATATGCGTTAGGGCCAAACACACAAAAACCCCAAATACACTGGCTATTTTAGTAGTTTTTTAAAAAAGATATGGCCAAACATGTCAAAAAAGCCATGTAACTCCAATGGGTGACTTCCATTCAATCACCTAATTTAGTATTTTTGATCTTGCTACATTAAAATTATCTCTAATTTAGTTTTTAAAAAATAATATTATCTTTAACTCATCACATCATTTTTCACAATATATATTCTCCTTAGATTCCATTCATTTTTATATTTTAATATATACTAATTTACAAAAACTATTCAATTTTATTTGTTTATTACATATTCATCAAAAATATTATTCTTATATTACACTAATTTAAAGTATTTAAATAATAATAAAATTTTTGCTTTAAATAATTGATTAATAAAAAATTTAATCAAGAATTTATACTTTAACAAAATATTACTTCCTCCGTTTCAAAATTAGTGTATTTTTAGAAGTTTTATTTTGTTTCATAATAAGTGTCATTTTATATTTTTCAAAGAACATTTATTATACTTTTTCCAATTTTATCATCATTTCTCTCTTTATTTATTTCTCTCATCTCTCTTTTTTATATTTTTTCTTGATATTTATGGAGGTTATATAAATAAAATATTTTCTTGATTTCAAAACCCTTAGGCCTTGTTCTCCATTGCTTATACTTTTTTTAAGCAATTAAAAATAAGTGCTTATAAAAAAAAAGTTTTAAATCAATTAATATAATAATTTTATTATTAATAATAACGATAAGCAGAGGTAGTTCTAAAAAACAACCCATAGTAGTTTTTCTAAAATAACTTTTTTCAACTTTTTTAAAACTAAAAATACTCATTTAACAAAGGGAGTATACAATAACATAAAATTCCATAAAAAATATGCTAACATAAAATACATCAAAAGATATTACATTACAACATACAAAGCACACATAAAATCATCCAAATACAAATTGCATAATCTACTAATTTTTGGGATTAGAGTACTTTTCTCATAAATGTTGTATTAATGCATTCTTTAATTCAAAATGCGCATCTTTACCCTTAATTTGTCTATTGACTAAATAAGACATTTTTATTTAGTCTCTTAATATAATTTATTATTTTTATTATCAAGTTATTGTAAATTAAATTCAATTTAACATAATTATATTAAAATAATTTAAAATTTTAATTATTTAAAAAATATATTATACATTATTATATATGGTGAACTTTAATTTGTATAAAATATGACTAAAGTATAAAATATAAAAAGTATAAGGTTTATTTAACGAATAATAAAACTAATTAAAAATATATAAAAACTCTCATCACTATATTTGGTGATGCGAATAGTAAATCACTAAATATGGTGATGAATATAGCTCTCAGGATCGTCCATCATCTTGTGCACTCTGTTATACACTTTCTTTAATTATAAATTTTTCTTAAACTATTTATCTTTTAGTTTATAAGATTTATATTAATAAAACTATTATATTAAGTGTGTATTAAAAAATATATTAGAAGATGTAAGTACACCACGATCCAATAAGATCACTCGTCTACTAAAGAAATAAACCATACCAATTTAAATTCTTAAAAACTCGAAAAATATTATAAAGCAATATATGAAGTGTCCTTAAAAGATTTATCAAGTATCAAATAAGTATTAAAACATATTCTATGCAAGAAAAGCAACTTCTCCCTCCTTTAACAATAACCCTAAATCACTTTTTTTTCTTTTATCAGTTACCCAAAATCACTTAAAATAAGTAAAGCATACCATACGTACGGATAAAAAACAAGAAAACAAAAAACAGGTATGGATTAAGGAAAATTGATGAAAAATAGGAAAAAAAGAACAGTTTAGGATTAAAAAACAGCAAAAACACAGGTATGAATTTTTTTTTTAAAAAAAAGATGCACATTAAAACAAAAATAAGAAAACGAAAAACGGGTACAGATTGAAAAAATAGATTAAAAAAACAGGTACGAATTAAAAAAGACAGATTAAAGAACAGCAAAAACACAGGTATGGATTTTTTTTTTTTTTTAAAAAGATCAAAATTAAACCAGCAGAAAAAAAGAACACGTAAGGATTTATTTAAAAAAAAAAAAAAAAAAACAGATGGGTAATTAGGAATACTCCCCTACGACTACGAGTGATGTCGGAAGGAATTCAACTTGAATAGATCAAAGCATGTCTTCAGTTCTTCTTCATAATAAAAACTCTTCTTTTCGAATTATTTGGCGGCAGCGCAGCAGGCTTTTCTTCTTCCTTCTTCTAAGTAGTAGAAGTAGTTCTTTCTTGCTCTTTACAATGTGTCATGTTGCAATCGAAACAAACTTTGTGGGAAGACTTCAACTTTCTTTATTTGAGATAAATATCTTTTTCTACTATTACTACAACTAGGTACGGTATCCGAAAGAAGAGATATTTTTCATTATCAAAATCTACAATGTGGGAAGAAGTATGTCTTGAAAATGAATTCATAATAATTAATAATAAATTGAAAAAATTTAATAACTAAATAAATCAAGAAAATAAATAATTATTTAAAACAAAATAAAGAAATTCTAATAAATTAAGTAAAAAATGAGTATTAAAAAAATAATATAGTAAATAAAGTAAACAAATAATTATTTAAAACTAATAAAGTTTTAAAATATAATAAATAAACAAATTGATGTAAATTAAGGTAAAGAAAGCAAATTATCAATGATAACATCGAAAGTCCGAAGAAGAATTGAGGAAGTTTTAATTTTTGTCGAATTTTCTTCAATTACTTCATTTTTTCGAATTTTGAACGAATGAAAAACCTCAAAAAATATTTGATTCTTGAGAGTTTATAGAGTTTAGAGAGATTAAGGAGTTTAAGAGAAGATAGAAGAGATAATATGTGGATTTTTTGTGTGACATTGGTTTAGAGGGGTATTTATAGTAGAAAAAAAGTATTAAAAAAAATTGGTCCATTTTTTTTTATATTTATTTATAAAATGGACTGTTGGATTTAAACGGTCAGATGATCTAGACCATTAGATCTCAATGGTCAAACTATATGAACGGTTGAGATCAAATTGCCAGTTCATTTGGACCGTTGATCTGCAATGGTCCGCTAAGCATGGGATAAAAACTCCCGATGTTCAAATTTTTTCTTTTGTTTTTTGTAGCTGGTTGACAAGCTGGACCGCGGTCCTAGTCCTGGGCTTGGCTGATCATGTTCTGGGTCATTCCGAATTTTTAATAGGTTGGGCCGGTTTCGGGCTTGATATTGGCCGGTTGGGCCTAGGTCGTAGTTCACAAAATCAAAACTCAGCATGGACGCGATCACTCGCGTGCGGGCTAGTCTAGGCTTGACCGGAAGAGGGTCAGTCTCAGGTCGAAGTGGGTCGGGCCGAACGGATTTTCAAGCCATTCCAGCCCAATGGCCACCCTACCTCTGGATAATCCTTTGCTTGGCATACAAACAATATGACGCCAATCAAGCTGCGACCCGACTACTCTCGATTCTGAGATGAGTTGTCTCCGACTAGCTCTATAAAAACGACCACGGCTCATCCTATCTGTTGCAGTAACCATCAGCAGAAGATTATCTAGTACACTTTTTAATACACACTTACTTTAATATGGAAACTTTTTGATATGGAAATGCATCTCAAATATCATTCCCACAAGAGATAAAACTCAACACCTTGTTTTATGTAGGCAGGGGGATGTAGCATGTTTGGGTCATTATGTTCACCTGCCTTTGATGAGATTAATTTGGTTCTTTGAAGGATGGGGGATTGAGAAATGGATTGATGGAACTAGGCAAATAGAATTGTGTAATTTGGACAAAATTGCCATTGAAATAGATTTATGGAGAGTTTTTGAGTTTGTCAGTGATATTGGAATAGTTCATTGGTCCCTTGTATGTATGTATCTTTGCTCCGGACATTAATGAATAAAGTAAGGTTTTCTTTTCTTTTGTTTTTTGTTTGTGAGGTGAGACATTGAGATTGAAAGTGCCAACACATTTCTATTATTTCACTATGGTGGAGAAATATTCAATTTGTTAGAAACTCAAGAAGTAATATATTATTATTATTACAAGGTAAGTAAGTCCTTATATAGAAGGAACGCCGATAATGAATGCTACTCGATGGTTTACACTAATATTTCATGATGACGAAGACCCCTTGCCTACGGGTGTAGTGTTCCAGCACGAAGATGGAATGGGGGATCATTTTCTGGGCAAAAAAGTGTAATATAAAATATAATTATTTTATATTATTGGAAGTGTTCAGAGTTCCATTTTTTTGTTTTTGGACTCAAACAATGCTTTTCTTGATGTTATTTTTTGCTTCTTCTTTTATGGAATCTAATTTTTAAAAAAATATAAAGAAAAGATTGGAGAAATATGGCCAAAAAAGTCAATTAAGATTGTGTAGAATATTTTGGAGTACACCCATACAGTTTAAAGACTTTTAATTTGGACAAGTTGTTATTGAAACATATCCATAGGAAGTTTTTATGTTTGTTAGTGATATTGAAATAGTTTTATTTTTACTCTAAATATTTATTGATCAAAGTAAAGTTGAGTTTTCTTTTCCGTAAAAACTAAATACTAATAATAATAATTAAAATAAGACATTGAGATTGAAAGTGAAAATTTCACATTAGATTTCGAAATGAAATATAATATTCATTTTTTCCTTGATTTCAAAATGGTGGAAAAATATTCTATATTTATTATCACATAGGTCCTTGTTTAAAAGGAGTGTCAAATAAAATAGTCACTGGTAAACTTATTGGTATGACATTGAAGACCTTGCCTTGCCTTGCCTGCCACCACACAGCCATCTTTGCTGCTACCGTCCATCACCACACTGGAAAACACATTTCCAAACAAACATTCATAGAATAGGAATTATATAGAGCACATTTCAAAGGGTTTCATTATGAAATGGAAAACACTACTTACTAGCAACGAGTCAACAATACCATAAAAAAAAAAAAAAAAAAAGGGAAAGTAGAGAATAATAGAAAATCAGTGTTTTGTAATCAATCTTTCAAAATAGAAAAACAAAATTATAAAAATTTGATATTATAATTAATGAGTAACATATATCTTTATCATATAAATCGCACTTGATCAATCATAGACATATGTCGTTAAAAAATACAATTAGCAATTATGACTAATTGCACGTATTATCCACGTATTTTAATATTATTTGTTTCGAGTATGATTTGTTTGATATTATTCATTATGAGTGTGACTTATAAGATGAACATTATTAGTTACTCATTGAATAAAATTTTTCCATAAAAATTACTCCACCAAAATTCAAGTAGAAATCAAAAATCCAAAATTGTACTTTAGCAAACAAAAAACCAAAAAAAAAAAATCCAAAATTGTCTTCGGATGGAGAAACTACAAATCCTACTCTAGAATATAGGTAATAATACAAATCTATCCAAGCAAATCCTAACAACCGTGCATATTCACTCCAAATACAATCAAGTCCCCTCGAATTCAATTTGAAAAAGTTTATTCCCGATTCAAGTTGATCCATATTTTCCTTTGTTCAAGAAATAAGAATCATACAATTCATATAACTTGTAAACACAATTAATTGTAAATCTATCTCATTCTCACTAGTACAAATCCGAGTAGTGAACTAGGATTTTTTTTTTCTTTTGATGAATACATATTTCATCAAGGGTTGAGTGCGTTTTACGCTCCGTCTCAACCTACGAGTGCGTTTTACGCTCCATCTCGTCATATATGTCCCATTCACTTAAACCAAATTTAACCATATATCAAAAGGATAGAGTAAGACTTTAATTGCATAAACAATTCATATGTCATTGTATTACTTCAAATTCAATCACAAAGAAAAAATATATCACTAGTCTATTAAAGAAATAAACCATACCAACTTAAATTCTAAAAAACTTTAGAGAATAATATAGAGCAATATATGAAGTAATCCTTAAAAGATTTATCAGGGATGAAACAAGTATTAAAACATATTCTAGGCAAGAAAAGCAACTTCTCCATCTTAAAACAATAACAACAGCTGAATCACTTTTCTTTTGTTTTTTTTTTTTTTTAATCAGTAACACAAATGTAAGCATACCATTCTTGGGAAAAATAAGAAAACAAAAAAACAGGTACGGATTCATAAGAAAACAGATTTTTAAAAAAAATAAAAAAGGTACGGATTAAAAAAGACAGATTAAAAAACCGCAAAAACACAGGAACAGATGTAAAAAGATGAAAATTAATAAAGCAGCAGAAAAAGAAAAGAGGGTAATCAAGAATACTCCCCGGAACAGATGAGAGCGTGTCTTCTTCTTCATGATAAACACTCTTCTTTTCGAATTATTATTAGGCGGCACCGCAGCAGCTTTTTCCTCCTCCTCTTCTTTACGATGTGGCCTCCTGTCGCGATCCAAACAAACTTTGTCCCAAGACTTCAATTTGTCTCTATGGGAGATAAACAGAATCACATCTTAAAGTTTTCTTCGAAGCTCTGCTATTTCTTGCTTCTTCTTCCGCTTCTCAGCCGGATCCATCGCCATCGCCGCCGCGCTCTTTCCCCTCGTAAGAGATTTTAATTTCCTTTGAATTTCATTCTTTTTCTCTGAAAGGGCGTCCACAATGCATTCTTCACAGAATATTTCTCCCTTCTCGCGACAGTACGGACCCTTCAAGGGTTTCATACACAGACTGCAACACCGATCGCCGTTGTTCTTCTGCGCCGCCGCT